>CM056193.1:86548997-87820497 GCA_029692085.1 Gymnothorax javanicus
ATGGTCGTCGCTGGAGTACATTGGACAGGCGTCACCAGTTAGTTTTTGAATCAGTTTTGAACATTTGCTGCAATCGACAAAATACTATTCCTCTGACAGCTGGCCAATTATCAGAACCCCAAAGAAAACGGACCATAAATCTATAAGAACCGCAGATTTTCTCATCATCTTTATCGTACTCTAATGAAAATAAATAATCTTGCACTCGGACCAACCAGTCACCGATTTCATACATACTGCATGAATAATCACGTACATGCGGAACTTCAGATCAGAGTGGAAGTGCGCATCCAACCTAATCCACCAGGATAGAAGGTTAGCGATTGATATTGAAATGCTAAATAAAACCATTCGCCACTGGACGCAAGCACACATGGCTGGTATCAACAAGACTCAAAACTGTGTCACAAACAGTCTACGGTCTCGAAGCAGACTGTGTTTTTGGGCTAATAACGTCGGACATCATTCTCACTCTCCAGGTGCATTTCCATTACCCTTAGAAATGCGCAAAATCTAAATAGCGAAATAAAAAACCGGCAATGAAAACACTTTCTGATAACATGAAATTTGCTCTCCAATCTGCAGTATTAGTCACCGAAGCCAAGGCCTAATACGTAGACTATTAGACTTCTGCAGTAGACCAGCTAGTGTACTTGTAATTTCGCGTATTGTGGAGCATTTACATCGTTATTGTCAGGAAAGGTTTTACAAATTTGCCGCGCGCACTACTCAGCTGACAGTGGCAAGGTCGAATGCTTTGCCATTCTCATCGATGCATGAGTACAGCCGAGCTGTGATTGGCTGATGGCACCAGCCGATCAGTGATTGGCTGATGTATGTAACGGTACCAACCGACCTGAAGAAAAAAATTTGCGGCCGGCGGCTGATAATCAGGGAGTGAATCGCTGCCCAGAATAGGCACACAGTGCATGAAGTGTTGGTCGCGCAGTGCGCTACAGATGTGAGAATGTAAGTAGCAAAACGTAAATTTTGGTTGCAAATGCGACCATTCTGGTCGCAGACTGGAGCGCTGAAACAGCTCAAGCACTTCAGTAGACCCCCTGTTAACATTCGTTGCACCATTCTGTTCAATCAAGGGTAGCGTATTGCCTGCTTTTTTCCTGATAATGGAATGTCAGTTCTATTATAGTAAGGTACATTTCAGATATTACTGAGTTAGTGAGTTATACTTGTTCCTTATAAGGTGTGGAAAGTGTTTATATAAGTTTGCGAGCTCGGAAGTGGGAACTGCTAGCTTTTCATTGTAGGGTGAATGTTCTGACTGTAGAGAAAAGGCATGCTTCAGGTTTGGAGAGGTTACTGGTGACCATTGATGTCCAACTGGACCTATACTGGTAAACCCATGCTAAATTCAACCAGAAAATCATTAATTCATATTGAATTTCATGTGTCAAAAGTTGACTTGTGTTAAATATATGATTATTTTATTATTTGACACTGCTCCATTTTGGAGGACCTGAGACTTTGGGGAGCCACCTAGAGAGCTGTCTTATTCAGAGTAGATGAGAGTAGATAATTTAGAATTTCATGCTTAGATAAAGAATACTTGCAGTCAAGGAGTTTATGATCCCAGAAATGTACAGTTTTAACCCCTAGCCATTTTTCAATTCTCAGTAATTCTTTTTTTTTTTTTACAATTTCAATGCTGAATTTTCATGAAGATTTTTCTCCTTTTCATGAAGATTTTTCAGCCTTTTCTCTACCAAAATCATGAAAATAAACTGGAATATGATGTAATTCTAAATGCTATATGTGTCTTGACTCAGTTGAACCATTCCCTTCCTCTCTGTGAATCTGCAATCTTGAATAAAAAAGCCTTAAATAAGGTTACACATAAATAGTCATATTTGGCTACCGCACGTCTTTTAATAAAGTTATAATTATTACAAAATATTATATTATAAATTATTATAAAATAATAATTTCTGCTGGCCCTTATAAATTGTGTTTTTCCCTTTCAGGCAAAAAAATAAGAGCTTGTTTTAAGCTAACATTTCCTGAAGAGGTAAAATCCCTCATTGGAAAATGTCAGAATGAGAATAAATGTCTAATGAATAATCTCACTGGCAATATTTGTGATGCAAGCCTAGAACATTATCATAAGATTGACCTATTTTTTGTTTTTTTGTAGTAAGTTGAGCCCCATCAGAAAGCACTGGGCACGCCATGAGCCTAAACGCCATCGAGTGATCAAGTCACTTCTCCTCGGCCTGATGCCTCTAAAGGTTCAAATTCACAAGCAAAGATGATCCTCATGACTGGCAGATATTTGCAAGCATAATCTGTGAATGATTTTCATGCCATCTATTCTTGTCCTTTGAATGCGCTTGTCTGCAGTTGGTGTAAGTTCATAAAGTGGCAGCTCCAGTGCAGGATTTTCTGTGGCCATAACACACTACACATAATGGGATCCTGCTGGAGTCACACTCTATACAGTGAGAGGCTGGCATTGTTACACTGAACAAAGCTGGGATAATGACTTTGGCAGGACAGGGGAGGTAATCATTCCCAACTCCGAATACTGCAAGGTTACAGTCTCAACCATAAAGAGGCTTTCTGAGCTCTAGGGAGACTCAAGCAACAGCCAGTGAACCAAAAATTCCCTTCAGGCAGTACTGACAACCACTTTCACAAGCACCAACACCAACTGGCTCGCAAACTCCTTAGTCTCATAGCTGGGTGTCCTTAAAATCACATTGAGAGTAGGCACCGAATCACAATCATTTCAAGCATGATAACAATAAGTCAAGAATCAGAAAAACAATAAGAGCTTACGGGCAAGAAATCTTATAGTGATGATACAAGTTATGAAAAATTTCATGTGAAGTTTAACCTTCGAATCATTGAAGGTCAATGTCAAGGCCACTAAATGAAAGTTCACATACATTTATAAGTCCTCCTATAAGTCTGCAAGACAATCCTAAGCTCTGAAGCAGTTTTGGTGATACAAGTAATTGAAAATTCAATACGTCAGCTGCCGGGTAAGCTCACTTGGTTAAGGCGCCGCATTTGCGGAGCAGTAGTGACTACCACGGCACGGGTTCGATCCCCGGTCGTACCAACCAGCAGTGGTCGGCAGCTTTTTCGGAGCAGCGCACGATTGGCTACGCGTTGCAGGGATGCAAATTGGGAAGGGACTGCCGAGATGGGATGCAAAAATAGTTGCTTTGTTTGTTGCTCAAGTGCCTCCCTTTGGCCGGCCTGGCGTTCATCAGTAAGATTCTAAGCTCACTCGTGTTCAAGTATCCTCCACCCTCATTCTGAACTTGCTAAGTTTTGACCAATGATTGCAAAGAAGCAGTGGCTGACAGGTGCGTGCTTCAGAGGAGAGCAGCAAACTGTCTTCGCTCTCCCGAGTTGGCAACATGGGGTCGCATACAAGCAAGCCTTGTACATAGTTCTCATTTGGGCATTCCAGATTTGAGTGGAATTGGAGAGGCCAAATTTTAAAGACAAAAAAAGAAAATTCAATACGCCAATTCTGAACTTTAAAGGTCACAGAAGGTCAAGTAGTGGACAACAAACAGACTTCATATACGACTTTCTATATGTCTCTTTTATAAACATTGGCTTTCTCTGTGGCCATTTTGGTGATACAATTGTAATTGAACGTGTTGCAGACATCAAATTCAAAATTAGTGAATAATTCCCAAAAACACAATAGAGTTTATCAGTTTGAACATTAAATATCTTGTCTTTGTAGTGTACTCAATTGAATACAGGTCAAAAAAGATTTGCAAATCATTGTGTACTGTTTTCATTCACATTTTACACAACGTCCCAACTTAATTGGAATTGGGGTTTGTAGTATGTTATGGCAAATTTACAAGAAAATTCATCAGGCAAAAAAAAGAAAAAATGTTCCAGACGACTGATGTCAAACCACAACAATAGCTTATTGGCCCATAAGAGAGCATAGCAGCACCCTGCATGCCTGATATCCTGGTAAACGATCAAACATCAACAGGCAATGAGAAATGCCTCGGAAAAACCATCAAAAAAAAAAAATCACATGACACCTGATTAGCAGCATTGTCATACATTTGATGCATTTTTTTTTTTTATTCCCAGCTAGTAACTTTGATGTGGTAAGCCACGTCTTAGTTACTCTGGCCCGTTTCTCCCTCAGCTAACACGAGAGAACTGACTGTCCCCTAACAAAGGTCTGTCAGCAAACTTTGACATGTGCCATACTACCATTGTTTCAATGCTATTTGTTTCATCTGGGAGTTGTTAAAAATATTTTGACTCCTTTGTTTAGTGCCATTAAAAAGGCACGCGTGAGATATGTACTGTATTAGCAAGAAATTGAAGAATTAAATTGGTTTTTATTGTTTTTTTCCATTAAGATATTAGTGAAATAAAGGACAGAGCGCGGTATTGTAATCCCGACGGGTGCCACGTGGACGCAGTGAGCACTTCTGTAATAAAGAACATTGAGTTGTTAGTAATACGTGCAAGGAACCATGACTTGTTCTTTTGGGTGTGGTCAATAGCCCATATAAAACCAATAAAAAAAGAAACATGCTACGGCTTCAAGAAAACGGCCCGGCTTACGACGCACTGTCATCAGTCAACAATCAGTTGGCTGTATGTACGAGAATGGGAAACAGGCAATGTTGCTGACTGACCCCACCCACGGCAGCCATGAGTAAGATACCACATGCATTAATGGCGCTATGTACACACACACACACACACTATATATATATATATATATATATATATATATACGTATATAGGCTTACAGCTGTATGTTCCATAAGTTTATAACATCATCATTTCACTTTTCTTAATACGATTAATTCAGAACAAGTGAACACTTCAAACACATTGCCTTCTCCTGTCAGTGAACTAATCTGGTCAACTAAACAAGGCAGCTATGAGTGCAGTACCTGGTCTGGGGTAGGCAGTGCTCATGCGGCTTGGGCTCTGCCCACTGTGCTGGAGGGAGCTCTCTGTACATCAGGGGTTGCTGGAAGTGCAGGGACAGCGGGGAAACATGACCATTGTGACCATGGGACGGCCAGAAGAGGGAAGGGCTGAGGGACCGGTGCATGGCAGGACTCTCCTGAATAGCTGCACCACCATGACCCAGAATGGGGGGGCTGTAGAAGGTGAGGGCAGGGTAATCGTGCCCGCTGTCAGTGTAGGGCGATGAGATACACATGGCGTCGTGGTTCTCCGCGCTCAAGGCTGGTAGGGTGCCACTGTACATGGCCGGCAGCAGTCCTGCAGGGCCCCCATTCTCCCCAGCCTTGCTGGAGTCCACCTCCTGAAGCTGCAGGAGCGGGCGCTCGTTGCCTGGAGAGCCAGCCATTTTGGCTCTATCTCATCATCCACAGGGTCTCAGTCACTGAGAAAAGCTGCTGGGGCACACACAGGCACAGGCAAAATTAGACTGTGTAGGAACCAGCGTCATTTAACAGTCTATCCACAACTGTTACAAAGGCTGCATTTCATTCCATAGGGTTAATCCCTACGCCCTACACCCTGTGAAGTCCCTTGCCTTCGTAGTGAAAACTCTGAAGGGCAGCAGGGAGTAAGGCTCACAAGTAACGGTCGTTTGGAATGCCCTTTGACACATTTCGGGCCTGCCACGCTCTGTTAAAGCAAGTGTAAACAAAGGCATCCTATTCACAGAGGAACTACTTTCACTGGCTATTTATTGGTTTCGCAGTAGCTTCATAGCCAGCCGCATAGCTTTTATTAGACAATAAATTGCCTTGCAATAAAAAATAAAAAGCATCCATACATAACCAGCATTAGTCAGTTGACGTTAGTGGGCAATCTAGCTCGGTTCGTTAGCTTCTGTGCTCCAGCTACAAGCCATCATTCTTTGGAAACGGCCGTTATGTAGGGCTCTTCGAAGGGATGAGCTTTACACACTTTGGATTGGAATATCCTCCAATATGGCTTTGGTGGGTATGGCCCTCTATATGCTCACTTTAAAATGAATAACCCGAGCTTGTGAAATACAGCCAATATCTTAAAGAACGTGCAACGCACGCAATGACATCACTTGCGTAAACAGCGCATTGTCTTCGCGCAGCAAACGTGTCAGGATTCCCTGCCCCCAATCAGGTTATAAAAGGAGAGCATACACTGTCCATCTCACTTTTTTTGCCCTTTTTTTCTTAGCCTCTTTTTCTCGGACCCACACTCACAGTCCCATTTTTCTACAGGACGATGCTGAAATTGGCACACCGCAACTCTCTGCAGCCAACCTCCAGAGTGCTCACAATTCTGTAGAACTCTGTTTAAGTTCAGGACTGCAAGTCTTATATAACTAGCTTACGACCGGCGCTGCTTCTTGCTAATCACAGAATCTGAGTTTGTTTAATAAATTATTACACCCAATGTCTGTGTTGGTGCTGTAAAACGTGGGAATCTGAGTCAAAATGGCTTATTTAGAACTCCAAAAATCCTTCAAATTATAAATTCAATCTTTGATTTAATTATATTTTATTTAATCATTAATATTGCTTATTCAAACTAATAATTAAAATATCATATTTTTGGTTATAACAGCAATTTTATGCTAGGTTGACATTATGTTCCCGGCGGCCACGGCAGCCCCATTTGCCCGAAATGTAGTGCGCCGTGGGATTTTGGCCATTTTTTCTCTGTATTCAAGTCTTGGCAATTTTTCTCACGATCTATCATGGTATCCCTGACGGGCTGTGGGGGGAAAGGGGCTGTTGAGTCGTGGAGGCTCCAAGGCGCACTATGGTTCGGCCCGCAGTCCACTATGGATGCCAGTACATTCCCTCCCGGCCCGTCACATTCTGATGGGGTCCCTCACGTTTCTCATGTTCTGATCAAAATCTGACACGTTTCTCACGTTCTGATCAAGGTCTGACACGTTTTTCATGTTCTCTCAAGGCTTTCTACGGATGAAACGTGGACGCCGGGCAGCTTTGGAGCACGTTTGTGCCCACGGTATAAAAAGAAGGCCTCCCAAGCAATAGCAATCATTCAGAGGTGTATAGTAACAAAGTACATAGTACTTAAGTCGTTTTTTTTGAGGATTTGTACATTACTTG
This sequence comes from Gymnothorax javanicus, assembly GCA_029692085.1. Taxonomy (NCBI): domain Eukaryota; kingdom Metazoa; phylum Chordata; class Actinopteri; order Anguilliformes; family Muraenidae; genus Gymnothorax; species Gymnothorax javanicus. The sequence goes on from CM056193.1 coordinate 86,556,065, forward strand.
AGCTTTTTTTTAACCGGGACTTTTACTTTTACTCTACTACATTTAAAAGATAAAAAGTATACTTTTACTTCGTTACTTTGACACTGGCCACTTCATTACTCTTTACAAATTAAAATATGAATGTAATTCATCATTTACGGATTATTTGGATGTGGCATGTTCAAGGAGAACAACGGTGCTTGGCAGGGTGTCTTAAGCGCTTTGTGCAGATGTGTCTGCCAGCGATCATGGAGCTGCCAATTTATGCTCGCAGTTACAATATTCTATCACTATTCTATCACCCGGATCAGTTATTAAATATTCACAAGCAAGCCGAGCTCGAACACGGTTTAGAATATGGATGAGTTCACTCCAATCCCTGTTTTTCAGGAGTTGCCAGAATTAAACTCCTCAGCTAAGCCTGATGTGCAAACTGCTCAATATACTTGCCCACAGTATCTATCCAGCAGTTCAAAAAATTATCTCTTGCTACAGAAAAAAATTGTTGCCCTCTATAGCAACCACTTCAGCTACAGTGAGCAAAAGGTATCCCAATTAGTAGTTCAGAAAAATCAGTTTTCTGAAGGAAAAATTCGACATGGTATTGATATTGTGTAATTCTACTATCAATTATAGTCAATTATAGCGGTTTTTTTAACTTCCAGTAAACTCGAGGAAGAAGAAGAAGAAGTATATAAAGGAGAGACTGCTTGTTTGTTTTTGAATACTGCATCTTTCAGTCAGCTGAAAATTGATTAAAGAGCATGAGGAGAGAACAATGCGTGGTTGTTTTGCTTCTTTCTATGCGTACGTGAAAAATACTTCGTACTTCTACTTGCACTTTTGATACTTAAGTATATTTTTTCACAAGATGCTTTTGGTACTTAAATATATTTAATGTGAGCTACTTTATGACTTTTACTCAAGTAATTTTCTTATGGGTGACTTCAACTTTTACCAAAGTAACTTTCAGTTATGGTACTTCTACTTCTCGTTATTTTTTTCCAGTACTTTATACACCTCTGCAATCATTGTATCCTAAGACTTCAACGTGACAACATCATGGATGCCCAAGATGAAGAAGATTTTGTGGTTGCATGTTTGCTGGGTGCATACATCCAGTTTTTGCATCAGCAAGAAGAAGGCCAGCAGCAGTTGCAGAGAGGGAAGGCCAGAGTGCAGTAATATGATACAGTAATATACTGTAATCTGTAGTAATCTGTCAAAGATGAAGTGTCGCGAATGCTCAGACTCGAATGAAGCTCCCCTGCTGGGCCCAGCTTCTATATACTCCCTCCCAGACCGTGCGCGCCATGTCAGACCGTAGTAGAATGCAACGCGCCGTAGCGCGCCGGCCAGCAAACCGTGACACGCCGGGACGCGCCTTGATTGAACGCGACGAAACAGCTACCATACACCCTAGCTTGCCATGAGAACCGTGGCAAAACGGGACAAAATGCGCAGAAACTGTGAAGTAACCGTGACAAAACGCGCACTAAACGCGGCAGAACGTGACAAAACTTGAAAGGACTATGAGATGCCAGGAAATACGCATGCTTTCCGTCCCACTACGGACCGCCTCCAAGTTTTGTTACGGCCTATTACATACTGTCATGTTTTGTTGTGTTCACCCCGTTTTGCTACAGCCTACTAGGTTTCGCCGCACCATGACTGCCGTGGCAAATTTTTTGACAGTTTAAAAATCTGGCCTGGCATCCATGGCAATCACGGCCTGTCAAGTTTGCCCCCCGCGTTGTCTCACATCCATCCCATTTTATCCACGGTGGCCTGAAAGGTGATTGCCGTGGCCGCTGGGAACACAATGTCAACCTAGCATTATGAAACTGACTGCTAGCTTCGCAGGTTTCTCGCTAAACTAAATTGTTATCCCACGGGAAGGATTACTCGGACAAAGCCTCTTAATTATCCATCCTCGACATTTCCTACATCATAGAGGCACGTCCCTTACAACTTTATCCATTTCATGATGCTAAAATATAACAAACACATAAAGACAGACAAAATAAGGATACATCTACGATGATGTTTACTACAAAAAACACACTGACAGACACAGACAAAATTAGTATCCTCTAAAAGGACCTAAACTACAACTATTGCATTGAGACAGTAAAAGTAAGGCCATATCTTCTACGCTGACCTAAATTGCAACAAATCTGTCTTCCACAAGGACCTGAACAACAACAAACACATTGAGACAGACAAAATTAGAATGAATTCTCTACACTGACCAAAACTACAATGAACACATAGTGACAGACAAAATAAGGTCATATTCGCTAGCGACCTAGACTACAAACAAACGCACGCACGTCTGCACACATACACACACACACACACACATATATATATACATCCGTGTACCACCTCCATCTTTGTGAGGACATTACATTGATTTCCATTCTTTCTGTCTCTACAGTCTTTCCCGAACCTTGATCAACAACGCATGCCTAATCCAAACCCTTATCCAACCTTAACATATCCGTAATTCTAACCTTGATCCTAACCTTAACTGATAAGTAGTCACAATTTGCCTTTTTTTGTTGGAAGGACTGGCCAAAATGTATTCACCTCCCAAAAATATCTCCACTCAATTACAACCCCAATTCCGAAATAGTTGGGACGAAGTGTAAAATGTGAATAAAATCAAAATGCTAAGACTTTCAGATCACATGAGCTAATATATTATTTACAATAGAACATAGATGACATTTCCAATGTTGAAACTGAGACATTTTACATTTTTATGCACAAAATGAGCTTATTTCAAATTTTCTGGCTGCAACAGGTCTCAATAGAGTCGGGACACAGGCAAAAAAGGGCTCAAAAAGCAATTCATATATAAGAGAATGAGCTAATAGAAGATTTAGCAAGTAATTAAGTTAACTGGCATCAGGTGTGTAACATGATTGGCTATAAAAGGGATGTCTTAGAGAGGCTGAGTCTCTCAGAAATAAGGATGGCCAGAGGCTCTCCAACCTGTGAAGGCTTGCGTAAAAAAAATTGTGGAATACTTCAAAAACAATGTTCCTCAATGTCAAATTGCAAAGGCTTTGAAGGTCTCATCATCGACAGTGCATAACATCATCTAAAGATTCAGAGAAACTGGAAAAATCTCTGTGCGTAAGGGACAAGACCGAAGACCTTTCCAGAATGCCCCTGATCTTCAGGCCCACAGACGCCACTGCATCACTCACCGGCATGATTCTGTCATTGACATTACTAAATGGCCCCAGGAATACAACCATTGTCTGTAAACACAGTCCGCCGTGCCATCCACAGATGCCACCTAAAACTCTATCATGCAAAAAGGAAGCCATTGTTGAGCATGATCCAGAAGCGCAGTTGTGTTCTGTGGGCCAAGGCTCATTTAAAATGGACTGTAGCAAAGTGTCCTGTCGTCAGACGAGTCAAAATTTGACATCCTTGTTGGAAATCATGGGAGTCATGTCCTCCGGGCTAAAGAGGAGAAAGACCACCCCTCCTGTAATCAGCGTTCAGTTCAAAAGCCAGCATCTCTGATGGTATGGGGATGCATTAGTGCATATGGTGTGGGACACTTGCATGTTTTAAAAAGCACCATGAATGCTGAAAGGTATATAAAGGTTTTAGAGCAACATATGCTCTTCTCCAGACGACATCTATTCCAGGGAAGGCCTTGTGTATTTCAGCAGGACAATGCAAAACCACATACTGCAGCTATTACAACAGCATGGCTTCGTAGTAGAAGAGTCCGTGTGTTTAACTGGCCTGCCTGCAGTCCTGATCTTTCACCGGTTGAAGACATTTGGTGCATAATTAAACGAAAAGTCCGTCAAAGGAGACCCAAAACTCTCCAGCAGCTGGAAGCCTGTATTAAACAAGAGTGGGATCAAATTCCAATGGCTAAACTCAAGAAACTTGTCTCTTCAATGCCCAGACGCCTTCACTCTGTGTTAAAAAGAAGTCGGGATGCTACACCATGGTAAACAGGCCCCTGTCCCAACTTTTTTGAGACCTGTAGCAGCCATCAAATTTGAAATGAGCTCATTTCGTGGATAAAATTGTAAAATTTCTCAGTTTCAACATTTGCTATGTTATCTCTGTTCCATTGCGAATAAAATACTGGCTAGTGTGATTTGAAGGTCATTGTGTTTTGATTTTGTTCTCAATTTACACTTGACTTGAAAACACAATGACTTTCAAATCACACCAGCCAGTATTTTATTCATTATTATTTATAAATGCATTCCAATAAATTGCTTCAGCATGTAATTCATCTTAAATAATTTTTATCAAGGCGGTCAAGTCTTATACAAAAAGGGCAACAGTGGGTGCAAGTGGATTCTACTCATTGAGGCCTTGATTGAATCGGAAGCTCATGATTGTTGGCCAACTCAGGTGAATTAGTTGAACCTGCACCCACAGCAGAGTATCCCAAGAGTCTTATGTCATAACAGGTGGTGTGCTCTGGTTCAGCCAAACCATGATTCAATGCAGTGTAATCTTTTTCATTAGGAAAATAATATTGCAAAAGCAAGAATATCTGGAATAGTACTCAAATACCAGAGGTGAGAGTATGTACATAAATCTATGTTAGCACTATTTAAACCTCAGAAGGGCGCACCTACTGAACAACTGAATATGTAGTTTCTGTATTGGCTGTAGAAAAACAAAAGATCTACTTCACTGGATGTCAAGTTGCCCGTCCTGCCACTTGTTTAAATGTGCCATATTATCAGGTAATCTCAATAATGTTTCCATGTCCACTGCTTCCATTATTTAAAGCTATACTGTACATTTCAGAGAGCAAAACCTGACCCGTCTCCTGCCGGAAAATTGAAAACACAAACATGTTGTGATGAACAGCAAGCAAACTTTCTGACACGGGCACTAACGTTGTCTTATCGGGAAAATTAGGAAAGTACAGACTGTAACACGTTGATGCTGGTGCTGTTGATCCCCAGATTCTCTGAACTATATGTGCTGAGGTGTGCTGGGTCTTCTGTGTAATGTCTGCATGCATGCTATTGAACACACCATCTTGAGCATAAAATCAGGCAGGTAAGGTAAACGCCAGTAAACTCCATTTACTTTTAGAGTACAAACTAGCATTTACTCATCATTTAATCCTAGTTTACTTGCTTATTTTTGGGACATTTTTCATAAGTTAAAGTCTCTTTTTTGAGTCCAGGCATGAATGGGTGTATTGTAACATAGCCTACAGTAAGTCCGTGCTGTGCACACTCAGTTGCACTTAGACACCATTGTTTAGACAACATGTCGACACCTCAAAACGGACCTCACCACCTCAACAGAATGCGGTTAATCTTTCCTTCCACACGCAATAGGGTGCTCACTGAGGTTTATAGAACACCAACCTTTTTATTTACCACTACATCCATGAACTCAATCATATGGACGAGGCTGCATGAGGTATACAGAAGGGCCTATGGTAGTAAACACTACCCACTGGGTTGATTCCCAATTGTCCCCTCTACAATCCCCCCATAATGCACAGCACGGACGTGTAGTTTCCAGTTGACACTCGCAATGGGCACTATAAGCGATCCAGACAAAACTTTCCAATTACTGGGTAAAATGAAACACTATGATAGATGTTTTAGTACCGCACCTGGCAGAGTGAATTCCTCTGGTCAGGATCAAGTGAGAGGAGTGAAAAGACCATATTGTTCGTATCCACTGAAACTTGGCTCTATTGGTTTCACTATTTTCAATGAAACATTTTAACAGTCACCGATAAAAGCATTAAAATCCTTGTATCCTCTGAAAGACAAGAAGCGTCTCCAACTGTGGCTCTCTGCGATCCCAAGAGATCAGAGGATGCCAGTGTAATCTGCTCTGATCATTTCATTGGGGGTAAGACAAGCTTTTATTTATAAGTCAATGATTGTTTTTCTCATCCTAAATTACCCAAATTACAAATTTTTTTCCTAGCAACACACATCTCCTTGTATAATCACGCAAGTAAATGGGAGAAAATAAGTGGTGACGGAGTTAGCCAGCTGGCCAGTGTTGGCAGAAAGTTCTCTGCGCCCACCCAGTAGGGAACCGAGCTAGCCAGCTAGCTAGCCAACTAGCTTGGCTACGGTTAGACTTCCAGAGCTTGCTTTGGGCCCATCAACACGTCTGGGATTGTCATTCAAATTAAGTGAGTTTGCATTGCTGACTAGCGAGAAAGCATTTACAGGCTCTCTCTGTTCTAACCCTACACAACATTTCAATAAGCATGGCTGAAAATTGTAAATGCCACCAGACACATTCCTTGGAGTAGGTTAGCCAGCTATAAATGATGTCAGCCACCACGGCCAACTGTTGGCAACTAATGATACGGCTGTCATTCAGATATTAGCTCATATGTGAGACTGAACTGAAGCACTGACTTTATTGGTGTGCAAATTGCAAGTGCCCTTCACCTGGTGTTCGTACGTAGCTAGGTAGTGTAATAACAGCTATTCAGCAGGGCTCTCAAGTCTCACCCATTGAGCGTGAGACACGCATTTCAATAAGTTCACACGCTCACACGCCACACATGACATTTCTCACGCTGAGAAGTGATAAAAATCGCCGCACATTAGTAACAAAGACTGTATATAAAAGAGATTAGTAATCTATGAATAGATGAGGCGAAGGCAGACTGCTCTGCTTGAATCAGCAACCTATCAGCCAATCAGAAAATAGTATTTCTTGTTGCCAGGTGAAATAGCAGTGCCGTAATCACGTCTTCCACACGCGCGCGAATGCAGCTATTGTGTGCACAAGTCAAAGGAGAGCTGGAAGTGGAAGCCCGAAATCAGGTAATCACTTCCTCACTTAATTTTTTTTTTTTTACAATAGCTGCTTATTAAAGTCGGGGAACTATGCAGGATATTTGCTTTCTGGATCTTTTTTTTTACCTCAATTTAACAGCTTTGGACGGTTATGGTTAAATGAATTGACTTGTAACTTGTTACGGGGAGAGTGGGGCTCTTTGCCCTCCATGTAGTGTATTTTGGCTGAAAACAAACCCTGCTCCGATCCGATGTCACAGGTGGTACCGCAACATCTCTTGTTTGTGACAGACAAAACGATACAAATACACAAAATAATTATTCAATTTAGCCTTTGTTAAATTTGGGAGTCCCACTGCAATTAAAGAGTACAGATATGGCTAAACATTATCTTGTTCAAAACCTAACCACTACTCCAAGAGTAAACGCTAGCAAGTTGAAATCAAATTTTTAAGCTCATGTCAAATAACATTCGCGAATGCCGTCGCTGGCCTGCTAACTCATAATCGTGATGCTGAGTACATCTGTTAGCTGTGTTGTAAAATACTTGGTGTAGCAAAGTAAAAGGAAATATACGTGCAACATGCGATATAAGATAGATATAAGATGGGGAGGGTGGAGATGGATGGATGAAGACCCACTTCTCCCTCTTTGAGTTTACTGGCAGTTGTGATATTCAATAAGTGATCCTGGTGTGCCATCTAGTGATAGAATATTGTAACTGCCTGCATAAATTTGCAGCTCCGCGTCCACGTCTGCACAAAGATACACCGTTGCTCTTCTCGAACACGCCAAATCCAGATAATCCGTAAATGATGAATTAAATTAATATTTTAATTTGAAACGAGTAACTAAGTCACCAGTGTCAAAGTAACGAAGTGAAAGTATACTTTTTGTCTTTTAAATGTAGTGCAGCAAAAGTCCCAGTAAAAAAAAACATCTGGAGTACAAATCCTCAAAAAAACGACTTAAGTACTGTAAAGAAGTACATGTACTTCGTCACTGTGCACCTTTTAAAACGGGAGTATCATATGCCACCACCCCCCCTCCCGAAAAAATCACTCTAGCCTGCATTCAAAACTTGAGAGCCCTAGCTATTTACATTTATGTCTGTACAAAACTATCCCTATGTTATTTGCCAGCTACTGACCTTCACATTTCAATCAGTGTCCTCACTTATTTTGGAGGCTAAATTGGCTTATTGCCACCCAAAATGTGACCGTTTGCTCTTTGGCGATTGCCAATTCCCAGCCAATATGGAGGATGGAAGAATTCCGGTAGTCAGGGCTGCATTGTGAAGCTGCAGGGTTACAGGACTTTTCGTCCCAGGACTTTTTGTCCCCAAATTTTTTCATCCCCGAGGATATTATAAGGGTTAAGTTTAGGGTTAGGGTTAGGGTTAGGGATAGTGTTATCATACAGGAAGAGGGCAAAGCATTATTGGGGATGAACCATCCAGGGACGAAGAGTTCATGGAGATGAAAAGTCCGGGGACAAAAATTTCTTGGGGATGAAAAGTCTGAACACAAAGAATTTGGGGAGGGAAAGTCTGGGGACAAAAAGTCCGGAGACGAAGAGCCAGCTGCAGTGCGACAACCCAAGTTGCACAAAAATGCCATTTGCTACTCACTGAAAAGGAATCAAGCTGAAATATTTCACACGCAAGTAGGGGATAAATAAGGGAACTAGATACTGAACTGTTAATTATGCCATGATCTGACAGCACATCAAAAGCCATTAGCCGGTGACAGCAGCGCAAGCATTGCCAATTACACTTGTGCTGTACTGTCTCTCCTCCTATCCAGGGTTTTGTCCCTGCTATTGCTAGTTCATACCTGGTAAGCAGCATATCTAGCAAATAATTAACATCAGCTATCACTAAGCTGCCATAAAATAATTTCGGCTAAACTTCCAATTCCCACCATCTGTTCTAGTATCCATGTTACGTTCGAATGTTGGCTAGCTAGCTAATTAGCTACCCAGCAATTGTGTTTGCTAATGAATAGGGATACATGACACGTTAGTTGGCAATCCGTGAAACAGGATAGGACTGCAAATCCTCATGATTTATTTCACTTGTAAAGCTCGCTGGTTAACTCTTTCCAACTTGGATAATGCTTGAAGTGTCTTAGCCAACGTTATATAAAGCAATGTCAGTAAACCAAAAATAGCAACTACAAAAATTATCTTGCAGGCTAAGGTTATATTAAAAACCATATCGTAATTGTGTATGGTTGCTTTGTGATAGCTGATGTTAATTACTTGCTAGATATGATGCTCACCAGCTAACAGCAAGGAAAAGCGAGACGAAACCCCAGATAGGAGGAGGGACAGTTCAGCACAGGTGTAATAGGCAATGTTTGGGCTGCTGTCACAGATCAGTGGCTTTCAGCGTGCTGCCAGATCATGATGTAAGTACCAGTCGAATTTCCATTTTATGTCGAGCAAATTTTAAGCTAATTTTCTAAAACTCGCTTAAAAGAAAATTTGACTTACCTGCTTTTCCATCAACGGGCTTGGAGCAAATAAACTTCAATAAATTAGACCAGTTTTCCCACAAGATGGCAGTAGAGGACACTAATAACATGTATAGTGTAGCAGAAGAGGAAGAGGTCGCAAAATGGAAAAGAAACTAACTGAAGTGAAACAAATGGAAGAGAAACAACTGAAGGAGAAATGAGACGCTGTAAAAATAGGACCAAGGGTCCTGTAGCTTACCGGCAAGCAGTTTTACAGCGATGATACAAGTTATGAAAATTTCATGTGAAGTTTGACATTTGAATCAATAAAAATCAATGTCAAGGTCACTGAATAAAAGTTCACATACATTTATAAAACCTTCTGTAATACAAGCCTAAGCTCTGAAGCAGTTTTGGTGATACAAGTCATTAAAATATGTCAATATGTATTCAATATGTCAATTGTGAACTTTAAAGGTCACAGAATGTCAAGTTGTGGTCAGAAAATGGACTTCATATATGACTTTCTAAATGTCTCTATACAAACCTTGGCTCAATCTGTGACCATTTTGGTGATACAAGTCATTGTAATTTTACTGTGGAGTTTGACCCTCAAAGGTCACTGACAGTCAAGTTGAATGTCACCAAATGAAAGTTCATATGTGACTTCCTAGATGTCATTAACACAAACTTAGGCTCCATCTGTGACTGTTTTAGTGATACAAGTCATTGAATTTTGACTAGGTCACATTTGACCTTTGAAGGTCAATATGAAGGTCACCAAATGAAAGTTCATATATGACTTCCTATATGTCTGTAATACAAACCTAGACTCTATCTGTGACCTTTTTGGCAAGACAAGTCATTGTAATTGTATTATGTCAAGTTTGACCTTAAAATGTCATCAACAGTCAAGCTGAATGTCACCAAATGAAAGTTCATATGTGACTTCCTATGTCAGTAACACAAACCTAGGCTCCATCTGTGACCTTTTCAGTGATAGAAGTCATTGAATTTTCTCTAGGTCAAGTTAGACCTTCGAAGGTCAATATGAAGGTCACCAAATGAAAGTTCATACATGACTTCCTATACTTCTCCAGTACAAACCTACACTCAACCTGCAACGATTTTGCTGATATAAGTCATTGAAATTTCACTGTATAGTTTGGCCGTTCAAGGTCACAGAAGGTCAAATTCAAGGTCACCCAATGAAACTTCATACATGACTTTCTAATCCTATACGACCACAATACAAACCTAAGCTCTATCTGTAACAGTTTTGGTGATAGAAGTCAGTGAAATTTCACTATGTGAAGTTTGACCTTCGAAGGTCATCGATGGTCAAGTTCAAGGTCACCAAATGAAAGTTCATGTATGACTTCCTATACATCTCCAAGATAAATCAAAACTATCTGTAACCATTTTGCTGATTTAAGTCATTGAAATTTCCCTGTGAAGTTTGGCCATTCAAGGTCACTGAAGGTCAAGTTCAATGTCACCAAATGAAACTTTCATACATGACTTCCTATATGCCCACAATACAATACCTAAGCTCTATCTGTAATAGTTTTGGTGATAGAAGTCATTGGGTCATTCCATGAAAAAGAGAGTCAAAGTGTGACATGACTGTTCAAATTTGAAACGAAGAATTTGCAAGAAGTATTGGTTCACTTTTGTTGGCGTACCCATGAGTCAAAATGTGACACAAGTTAAATGGCAAGATCTACTGTGGGATGTAAGAGGCAAGATGTTGAACGTTCAGCGTTGCCGATGTAACGAGGACACGAAACTAGCACAAAAGTATGCAATAAAATTTTCTTTTCAAAATATAACAAAGTCTCAACTTGTTCAATTAGTATAACAGAGAACAAACTTAAAACAAACCAGCAGTTTGGCAATGCCCAGTTGTGCTCTAATAAGGTCTGAACATGTTTGGCAGGGCTTTGATAAGTCGCTCATTGGTCATGTTCATCTGAGGACGGAACAAATGCAATATTCTGGATGAAATATAAATGAGAAGGCAGCCCATGTAAGTACACATCAGCTCTGAAAATATTTTAGGGTAGTCTAGTTGCTAAATGCAAAATTTGTCATCTGGATTGTACCACATGACAAATGTTGCGAATGTAACATGGATACGAAAAATGCTCGACTTAGCAAATGCATTACCTGTTTTCACCCTACGCCCTTTTTGATATTGGAAACCACTAGGGGTGGAACGGTTCACAAAATTCACAGTTCTGTATGTATCACGGTTTTGGTGTCACGGTTTTCGGTTTGGTTCGGTGTGTTTTTTGTACAGCAGAAGGGGAGGCATTGTCAATTTCAACATGCTTTTCATTTATATGGCAAAAAAGTTCACAATAAACAAAATTCTGGCTAAGAACAAAACACTTGACACATGACACACATTGTCAAAAAAATTGAAAGAATTGGTTAAAGTGTCACTTGAACGAAAATTCAGCATTACTGCCACCTATTGGACATGTTATGTATGTTCGGCACAAAAAGATGGAACTGAACTTGCGAATATTGCCTATTTGCAAATAGGCTATTGCCTACAAAACGCTGCACTCGACACTCATCCGCACCAACTGTTCAGTTTCACTTTTATTTTCGCGGATGCCTTGAAACAAACAATACATACACGCCCCGAACCGTGACTAGCGAACCGAATGGTTCAGATTTTTTTACTTGAACCGTTCCATCCCTAGAAACCACTGATTATTCCGCCGATCAAAAATGGTGCACCACTCCTTAAAACACGTGAAACGGCAGGCCAAATTATGAATCCCAATAGAAAACATACTTGTGTTGAAAATCGGTGATTTACTAAAAGATTTTAGTGATTGAACGTCACTTCTTTCGAACGTAATTTTCTGGGACACAAAAATACTAACCTGCCCAGCTTCCGCTGTGAAGACGATAGGCTGGTCCCCGGATGTGAAGCCGGAGGTTCGGAAGGAAATCCGTATCTGTGACTGCTGCGAGACTCCAAGGGGATACGGGAGATCGGGCAGCGAGCCCGGCGCGTGTTGAACGTAACTTGGTAAAATATGACACGAAAAATTTTGCTCCACAGAAATAAGAATTTTATAAAAACCCGTATATTTTCAGAGATAATATTTTAAACGGTTATGAAACTGATTAATCTCTACATGTTGGCACAAAAATCTAGATAATATATCCTGTTTCCTGGGTTTTCTCAGCACTGTTTCGACGTAACTTTTCAGGACACCATGAGTTACGTTCACAACAATATTTTAAGCACTAATTGCAGTGTTATACATCTGGATTTCCCAGTTAATTGCCGTTGTGGGTTAATCACTTGGAATTGATGTTTAGAACAAAAGCCATTTCAGCCAGACTTCTATTTAAAAATTCTGAGAATTTTACATTCAAACTCTGAAGGCAATGAATGTCACAAATTTGGACACTTTTTATCCACAAGTTTTTCAAAAACATGCAGTTTTTTATTTTTCTTTTTCAGAAGACCAGTTATATTGCCTGTGTTAGCTTTTTTATATACTCTGGCCTTCATGCATCGGATTTTCTATGGGTGGCATCTAATTTTGTGAATCAAATAGTCCTGTAAAAAATGCAGGGTCTCTGGGTCTCTATTTCATGGAATGACCCCATTGAAAATTCACTATGTGAAGTTTGACCTTCGAAGGTCACCGAAGGTCAAGTACAATGCCACCAAATGAAAGTTCATACATGACTTCCTAGAAGTGTTCAATGCACATATGTTCCCAATCTTCAATATTTTCAAGCCTAGAAACCTTTGAAAATTGTAACATTTTGCTTGACCTCAAGTTTGACCTTTGAAGGTCATCTGAGGTCAACTTTAACACAGCCAAAATATAGGTCATATATTACTTCCTATATGTCAGTAATACAAACTTAATCTCTATCTGCAACCATATAGCTTCCACAGGCAATTTGGCCCATTCTCCTTAAGACCCAATGTTAAAATACAGCGCCCCCACTAGACCCACATCCGTCGATTCAATTAAAATGGCACTCGCACTGTACATAAAGTGTATCAAGGTGCATTGATTGCCAGATTTAGAAAAAAAGTTATCAGACAGTTTTTGAGAAATAATTTTTTGAAATTTCAAGTCATATCTTTTAACATTGTTAATATATTCCCTGACCTCGACTTTGACCTTTCAAAGTAATCTGAGGTCAACTTTAACATAGCCAATGTATAGGTCATATATGACTTCCTATATGTCAATAATACAAACTTAATCTCTATCTGCAACCATTTGGCCTCCACAGGCCATCTTGCATATTCATAAAGTACAGCGCCCCCAATAGACCCACTTCCGTCGATTCAATCAAAATGGTGCTCGCACTGTACATTGATGGTACCAAGGTAAGTTGATTGCCTGATTTAGAAAAAAATTTATCACACAGTTTTTGAGAAATAATTTTTTTAAATTTCTCCGTCCTATCTTTAACATTGGAGCCAAAATTTCAAGGGCCCATAAAATGGACAAAAATAATTCAATCAAAAATCTGAGAACAACGTCTGGAGATATGGTCTAGTAGTATGTTATTGCAAATTTACACGAAAATTCATCAAGCCAAAAAAAAAGATAAAAAATGTTCCGGACGCCACACCACGACAATAGCTTATCGGCCCATAGGGCCGGTAAGCTAAAAAAGAAGAGAGGTCTACAGGAGCTGCATGCAATTCATCAAATCATTGTAGAGCTTTTCTTTCAGTTAATGATTGATATGTTTGACACTGTCTGGAGACCCAAATGCAAATGCATGCAGCAGCAGCAGCAGCAAGGCAGCTACATCAGAACTTAGTCGGTCAAGCTTTTTCCATGCCATATTTCGCACATTAACTCTTAATCGCATAAGCCAACAACCACAACAAGTGAGCATATAAACTTTTATGCGACTTACAGGAAGTTTATCCGCATTTTGTCATTTCCATCTGGTTTTTCCAATGCGAATTTTCAAAATGTGCAGAAGAATACTGAGAAGGAAAGAATACTAGTCTAGTCCCCTGGTTCATCTACCAGCATGTGAAATATTTCAGCTTGATTCCTTTCCAGTGAGTAGCACATGGTGTTTTGTGCAACCTAGGTTGTGGTACTCCAGCTTCACAATGCAGCCCGGACCACCGGAAGTCTTCCATCCTCCGAACGCGAAATTTGGGATGGATTATATTCTGGTGACGTCATTGGCTAAACCATAGAAAGTATTCTGCCATTTTCCTTCCCTAGCCTCTGGCTCTCTCATAGCAAAAATACATTGTTTCCACTGTACCAGAGGTCATCAAAGGCCTTCTTTATAATACAGCCCGATTATTATTTCAAACCAGGGTGACGAAACTTACCAGCGAAGCAAAATAAAAAACCACGGTTGTGGAAATGTGCTATAATAGGAGAGATTGTTTCTGAAGTAGAATCACGCTTTTCTGTATAAGCCTCTAAGTAAACAGGTGTAGGCTATGTCATCGCATAGACTTTCAGCACAAAACATTAGCTTCCTACATTGACAATTTGAAACAAGATTGTTTATCTATAACCTACAACAAGCGGCATAGCCTACCTTTTTCTGTCGTGATTCAGGAATCAGGTTCCAGAAAGAGATGAGGCTAGAGTCCGTTTGAGTCTAGGTTAGTTCCATGAAAGGAATAACTAGTAAGCCAGTTCATTATCTGTTGCGAAACTGCACAATGCTGTTTCTCTGCCATGAGTTGGGATCCTAATTCCAGAGAGAGATGAAGCAAAAATCCATGTGAGTTGGTAGCTACCTAACAAAGTAGCTAGCTAGCCAGCAATCTGTTGCATATAGTGGGATCAATTTTTTTTAGTACTGTTGCGAAAATCAAATAAAGTCCCTATTCGAAACTCCACGGTGCTAAAATGAAGTCAGAAGCCGAAGGACAAAAGCTATAGCAAATAATCTGTTGTGTATATTTCCTGTTGCAGTTACTATACATTGTCATTTTTGTGGTCCAGGGACATAGGGAAAAAATGGTGGCATGCTGTACATATGGGAAAGTAAACATAAATCTGTGATGTCTGTGAATACAACTAACACGAACGATTTTTACGCTAGCCTGCTAAGCAAAGTTCATTGCAGTTTTTTCTTTGTGGAGGAAAGTCCTTACTGTTAGCGCCAAACCACGAGAATATTTCACTTTCAGCATATATCTGGTAAATTTGCTTCCTAAAAAACAAAAATATACTGCCACTTGTCACTATATTTTCCAGGGTATGGAGGGCAGGCAACACCTTTCAGTGCAAAATAACATTGCCACAAGATTAGAGCTTGAATTCATGTTTAGCTAACGGTTAAAACAGATACCGGCCAATATTGCTACCATGGCAAATCCACTCCAGGCCATAGGATATCAGTTAATGACGCTCACCTGCATCTAGCTTGACCTACAATATGAGGCACTTAAATCCCAGTTCAGCTCAACTGGAATTAGTTTCCTGCAACTGGCACTGAAGTCAAACGTTTGCTGTTTTAATATATTGCATTCAGGATGTCTTATTAGAGGAAAATAAACTAAAAAATAAGCCAAATATTAATTTTGTTGACATGCAGCACTGCAAGTCAACACAATTAGCACAAATTGGCCTGTATGAGGTAAAGCCATGCTGCAATCAAATGCTGTACAATAAACAGTTTCCAAAACAATGCACCGTTCTGCACCGTAATGAACAGTGATTCACTTCCTTTTCCATAAAGCCAAAGAAAGAAATGACTTGAAAGGTCTACCTGCTGTCAGTCCCATAAAAAAAAGAAAAAACAAGATGAAGCAGCCAAAATGCTGTCCTTTGAACGGAGATTACACCTTCTGAACCTGCAATCTGGCAGCCGTCCATGACAAACCAGCCCAGGGAACAGGTGCCAAGTCTAATGAGGCCGCGTGAGCAAGACGTTGTGTTCTCACAAAGAACAACATGCACAACTGGATTCAATTGGGGCAGAAATTCCAGCTAATTGCCGTCAAAGTGAGATGGAAGGTCCGGCGTAAGGTTATGCAGGTATGCTTGCTGCTTGTCCACTCGTTGCGCACGGTCCTGCAAGATTACCTTCAACACTGCAAAAGCATGCTGTCCTGTAATAGACTGAAGCCTGCAAGCATATAGGAACTCCAACCTATCTCCATCCACAAGGGAAATGTATTACTCAGCTCCTCCTTCGCATACTGTGCTCCTTCCTGTTTGTCACCAAGAAGTTCTTCCATGCCACCCATGACTCTTATGAGAGTTTTGACCGAGTATTGTGAAAATACTTTGTGAAATCTACATTACAAAAACCACATTTGATTTGACTTCCTTTCATTCTATGAAATATGGACTCATACACATATTCCCAACCGTTTTACAAATGCAGACTCAGAAAAGTCCCATGCAATACAGCACAATTAATTATTCAATCTCAACCAGCAACTCTGGAATAACAACAACCAGAAGTTTGTCAAGGAATTACAGTAAGGTGCCTTAAAGTATGAGAAATAAAACATCCAAAATTGTTGCCCTATATCGTCACGTCGATACCTCAATGGAAAGCATTTCAAATTCTTGTAATGACAATTGCAACAATATTTGGCACAACCCTGCCCTAATCTTTTGCTCAAGGCCGTTCTTTTTCTGGGTTCCCAGAACGGCTTGGTAGTTTACCCCCTCTCCGCCACTATGCTGCCACCTAGCTACCTCAGACGAAAATGGCCAAAGGCCAGTTTCACATAACTCTGAACAAAGGGCCAAGGCCACTCAGCTACTCCCCATCTCCCACTTAATTCCTCCCTGAATGAAAGACGGAGGCATTCAAGAAATGACCATTTTGATTTTCCTGAGGAAAAATACGCCACGTAAACGGACTACTGGGGAAGGTGTGTAATCCAAAGATAGCTAGAGCTGACAACCCAATTATCCAGAGTAGAGCTCAAGGGCAAGTAAGCGGTCTAGAGATCTGACACACGAGCCAAATGATTACATTTACATGCGGAAAATATTCCAGTTTTTGTTCTTGTTTGGAAAAAGACAATTCCAACTAAGCCATTTACATAGCTAACTAAAATTAATATGGCAGACTTGATCAACCATGCAAACACAGCCACTCTCTTTTAATTTGTTTAACTACCTTCTTGAAAATGTAAGCACAGTGATATTTGCACAGATCTAGAAACCTGTTGATATTTAAGTCTTTCATAATGTTGAAAAGTCGGTGTTTCTCTTTCTGGCCAGAAATGTGGGCTTTGCTGCTCATAAACAGGCAGCCGTGTGTTACAATCTGCAGTAAAAAAAAAAAAAAAAACAATTTAGATGCAAATTACTAATACGCTGTACTCATGTCCAAATAACACTCCTAAAACCCGAATAATCTGGGCAAATCCCACATCTTAATCAGAAAATGCTGAATTCGAAATAAGGCTAAATTCAAAACGTCCAAATGGAATATGCGGTTTACATGCCCGTTTACATCAAGTTTGGAATATTGTCTAATTCAGAATAATAGTGGAAAATGCATGTGCGTGTAACCATAGTTACTGAGGCTTGACTCTTATATCAAAAGGAATATAGGACAGAGGTTGCATCTGCAAGAACACAAGTTTACACATGGGCTTCTTCACAAGTAGAACAAAGCAAATCAAAGTTTCTGCTTTTTTTTCACGCACTGATCATTCTGTACAATGTTTACACTGATCAAGTATCTGTGTTTGCGTCGACAATGAAGCAATATCTGTATAATGTCTCCCATTTGTGATTTAATGTCTGGCCAAGTACACGGCAAGAGCAAAGAAATAAAACATAATTATCCTGTCTTTGGAACTTAAAACATAATTGGACTGATGTCCAGCTGATTGTTTTCAACAACTGACCACCTGCAGTGCCACTGCTTTGATTTTAAAAGCTCACTGAAAATGGTTAAGTGCTGGTGCCAATCACAAATGAAAGCCATTGCTTGACAACTTAGCAGCAACTGGAGAATAAATGCCCAATTCAAAATGAATTGGTCCATAAAGGCACATTGGCTAGCGCTGAGTCCTGCCCTGTATACAAAGCAACACTCCAGCACCTGTAAAGAGTAGAGATGGGCAAGTTATCCCGAGGGATCATTTTCCCAGCAGAGTCACAAAATACGCCACACTTGCCCGCCTTTTAAACACCACTTCCCACACTGCATAAAACCATGCATATCTTTATGTTTTTCCACACATGCAGTGCTACATATCCACTTGAATAGACTTATTCCCTGGCTCGAATGTTTTAAGCTTGTTTTAGTTACATGGCGTACAGTTTTGGATAATGGAATAACAGAGTGCTTCCATGACCTTGACATATTATTATCGCCACCAAGAACATTAATGCCCATCACTGTTGAATGGAGGAAGGAGATACAATAAGTAAAAAAAAAAACATCCTGGATGATACACTTACGACTGTTTCATTTTTTACTTAAATCAAACAAGCAGACTTAAAAATGATTTGCTGTGATACAGTGAGCTCTTCTATCTATTTCTTCTTTTGCATCCCATATTTTCTGCAAGTCATTTTTTACACTACCTTTCCAGTCTCTTCATTGCCAAGTGTATGAATCTGAAACACTACGTCAAAATAACTGGGGCTTGTAAATGAAGGCTAGTTTTTTTTTTTTTTGTAATTTTGTGCTACGTGTATTTTTATACTGTTTTTCACCCCCCGCTCAACATTAATTTGTTACTCCATTAATCTTTTTGTATTAAATAACCCAAAATCAATAATACATATATGCTAACTTCCATAATTTAGGTTAATTAAATAGTTTTCTAATCTTGATGTCACTAAGAATGATCAAAATTATGACAGCAATGATCTAATGAAAGCAGTTACTACAGCCACAACTGAGTACCATTTGCAACAGTAGTTTTTGAATTTCGTTCAAAGATTAGTATCAAACAAGAAACTAGTAGTAATAATTTTCAAGCAGGAAAGAACTGAGAAGGATGAATTAAGCCAGCCTGTGCTGGCAAGGCAACATTGCTTTTCCTTTTTCTCCCCTAAATAATCAACATTCAACATGTCTGTTTGCGACTTCGCAGTCACACGATTCTCCAACATTTTATCCCAATCATGGAGCCTCCTCGCAGGGTCAAAATCTATCCCAAAAAATCCAAAGTGCGCACTCTTAAATAAACGCATGTGGTAAAACCATGTTCAAGGCATGCGCATGTGGCAAAGGCATGTTCAAGACGACACAAAGTGCGCGGCGGAAACAAAAAAGAAATTACATGTGGTTACATTTAGCCAATGAAATGCACCCAACAGGTAGACTGCGAGTAGAGCAAGCAAAACGGCGTCTCGTTATGCCGTTATATCTTTATCACAAGCTTGAAATACATGGGAGTAGGTTACATAAGTATAATTATAGTTTATCCGATATTGTACTTTGATTAAAAAAGAAAACAGTATGGTGCTGGATGAGTGTTCACTGACGTCTCAATCTGAAGAAACGTCGGAAGAAAACAGTAAACCCTTTTCCCACAGCGAAACCGTTAGGGCTTAAAAAAAAAAAAAAAACTAATTTCGCGAGCCAAAGACATCAGAAGTAACTAACAAATAAGTACTACCTCATCGATTTCCACAGAGTTAATCATTGAGAGCCAAAACGCCAGATCATGAATTATATTTTCTTTCCTGGTGGAAGTTTGACAAATTGTGAGAAAGCGACACACTATTATAGACAGTTAACCTGTGCTGCAAGAAACAGTGAAAAGACCAATTCAACATTACAAGAAGCCTAAACATTCTGTAATTTTCTAATTCCAGCCCCATTAGAAGTGAGATTCAGCCTACCTGTCTTGCTAGAGCCCGGAGTGCTTATTTCGGGCACTAACAAAATGCCTTCTACTCAGCCAATTCAGATACCTGTAACTGCCAATACGGCAAAAACCGAGCAAAAGCTTACTGATGCTCTGCGACACCACCGAATAAAACCAGGCAATAAAAGTGCATCCAACAAAATAACCAGTTTATGTTAAAATAGCACAGCTTAGTAAATAACTGGAATTATCCTGTCAGATCGAAATCAGCAGTAGACTATGACACGGAAAACACGCAATCTGGTCGCGTATGCTGTCAGCTCAGTTGTTTGCGCTCACTTTCCCTCATTCAATGGCTTTGCCCCAGTTGGCTGGAAAATTTCATACTTAATCGACAGTCGCCGACGTCATTTAGTCCACACCCTCCAAAAATCATATGTCGGGGTTTTCATGCCTCCTCGGAGACCAGTGCTCAGATCAGAAAGTGTATTCTGTCCCTGAAAGTATCTTGGCTGCGTGACTTTTCATGAATACGCGGCATTAGTTCTGTGATTGTAGGCTATGTGAGAAAGAGGAAAGTAACGTTACACAGGACCGATGAAATGTCTTTTATTATCCGTTTTTATATTGATGTGGTCTCCTATTGATAGATTTCAAGGAGTAGAAAGCTCACAATTTTGTCTAAATAGGTCAAATTAAAAAAAAAAAAAAAAAACGTCAATTGGGTAGGCTTATTGTAAGCTCATTTAGCTATCTAAAATAGGCAGGCTTATAGACCTACAAACGTATGCAAGTTTTAGGCATCGTATTGCAGTTATTAAGTGCGAAATTTCCTTTGTCACTAGTGCGTTGAAAAGGGTCATTTGAATGGTGTCTGCTGACTTATGCCAATTTCAATTTTTTTCGGTCTCATTGCCTTTTTCATCAAGCGATTGACGGAAATTCGCATTTTAGCCCTATCTACCTATCTACACGATCTGCTCTGCGTCTGCTATTCCACCAGATGGCAGCACTTAGTGCTCAACCAGTGATTCAAAAACTCGGTCTTGCTGGTATTTTGTTCCAACTACAACTGCAATCACAGAATTTTAATGAACAGTAGAAAAGTTCAGTATTCATTGTGTGCTGTATTTGAAATGTCTGTTAATGCATAAAAAATTTGACTGATGAAATGAAACGATGAATTGGCTTTAATTGATCAAACTGAAGACACATGGTCACTAAAACTGACTATTTATTAGGTGTTTAAGAATTCACAGACAAAGCAAATTGCCATGAGTCAATCCTGATTGACTTCATCTTTTTTTAGGAAAAAACATTTGGAAAGAACTAAAACACTTGTGATCAGAAACCTAATCTTGGAATTCTGAAAAATAAACATGGGACGAATGTTTGGCTTTTGAAATAACATGTAATGCATATAGCCATTTCCGTGATAACATGGTTCGATAGGATGAAACCTCCCTCTAACTTGAAAAGCAACCAATAAGAAAAATTGACTGCTTGTTAAAATTCTGGGAATGTAACTGTAGTTGGAACTAAAACAAGCATCCGCATTGATTCCCCAGGACCGAGTTCGGGAACCACGATTTGCGTACAGTAAACAGAATCTACGGGCACACGCAGACCACTTGACTGCTGCAAGTTACTAGCTGACCGCCTAGGTTATGGAATAGGGTAACAAACAAAAAGCCAAGTCGAATGAATAGCATACCGTGAAACCCCTTGTGCAAACAGAATGAAGGCCAAGCCAGGCTCTACAACTACAGTCAAGTAAATAAGGCTTCATGTTATTAGAAAGTCACTAATTCAGGGGCCTGATCTTTAGCAGGTGGTAATCTGCTCAGCATGCAAGAAGACAGTAACATGGCCAGAGATAAGTCTGCGTATCACCAAACATTGGCCACGTTATTAGTTTTGCATATACTAAAAGATTTTTTTGTTTGATAAAGGTCTTAGTATTTCAGGCCACAATTCCAAACAGCCTCTTCCATCAATGTGTAAGGGAGATTGGGGCCCAATGAGCCTTGGGCACCAATGAGCCATATCACATATTTGTAATCAACAGATGTCAGAGCTGCTTAAAATAAGCAAAATAGTGATATGGCTCATGGGGACCTAGGCTCAGCAGACCCCAGTCTC
Source organism: Gymnothorax javanicus (assembly GCA_029692085.1). Taxonomy (NCBI): domain Eukaryota; kingdom Metazoa; phylum Chordata; class Actinopteri; order Anguilliformes; family Muraenidae; genus Gymnothorax; species Gymnothorax javanicus. Next base: position 86,578,222 of record CM056193.1, read on the forward strand.
TCCTATTCATTGTGCACAGAAATGTATATAATTCCTTGCAATTTTTTCCCCTGACTTGGGTTGCTCTGTAACTTTTCTAGGGCTCATTACTATCAGCCAAATTAAGTATGACGAGGCGTGGATTGCTTTGCATAGTAAAGTAGATGCTTAGCTTGTGATGTGCAACTGTACCTGCTGCTGTGGAAAAGCCAATGTTGAATGCTAAGGGACTTAAGAGGCACTGTTAAAACTGACAAACTGCATTTTTTTAATCCATCAGGTCTGGGCCTTGTCTTAAGGTTCAATGTTGTTCTCTTTTACACAATTGAAGGCAAGGCCCTGATGTCTGTAAAGCAAAATGGGCATTCATTGTGCATGTTTTGGGAGAGGCTAGTGGCAAACTTGCGATTCCCAAAACGCACAGCAATGGAAGAAGTTTTGATGACTCTGACTAGCTGAAAACAATGTTCCTTATTTGGTAACTTAAACTGCTGTAATAGGCATGAACCTTTTTAATATGTTTCGCAGCACTTTCATACGTCCCAACTGTACTTTCAGATTTTTGGGACATTTATTTAGCTTGCTACTTGACAGGTTCAAGAGCAATCGCTGTCAGCTAGCTAGCTAGCTAGCTTGTGAGGTTGGGAAAAAAACTAAATCATCTTGCTTAAGTATAACAATGATTACAAAGATATCCCTTAACTAGCATCAGCTAGGTAGGAAGATGGCTAGCTTTATAATCTGAAGAGTAACATAATACTGATAGCATACGTAGCAGGATAATGCAGCTAAAACTTGCTAGCTATGAAATAACATGTCTCAGGCCAAACAGTCTGTTTGCTTTTTAGGTATAAGAAGCTGGTAATCAGTGTTGACAGAGGTCGTGTGTGTGCGATGGCATTGAAAGGGATAAATAAGAGCTGAAAAAATTCACCAATAGGCATCATAGCTGCCATAGGTTCTCTCCATAGGTTCTCTACCTATGCAATTGCTTTTGAACTAGCTTGCAAGCCAGCTAATATCCCGAAAATCTGAAACTAAAGTTTGATCGCACGAAACCACTATGAAACCTCAGATGAGGTCATGTCTATTACAGCTAGCAAAGTTAGTAAAGTTGGGGCAAAAACCAAATCATATCACTTTAATATGATGATCATTTGCGGAGATTTTCCTAAGTTAACATTTGCTAGCTTACTAGCTAGCTGGGTGGCTATATCCAAAGAGCGACGTAACTTAATACGCGATAGCTAGTTCACATTGCAGTCTAGCCATCAGCTCCGCTGAAGCTGATTAGTTGGTATGCAGTTGAGCAACATTGTGTTTCAGCTAATCAAAGTCGCCAAAACTTCTCCTATTGCTATGTGGTTTGGAAATTGTTTGTTGGCCGGTGAGTAGGGGTAAATTAAATATCAGAAAGATTTTTTGAAAAGGAATTTGTTATGGTGATTAGCATTTCCTCAAAAGTGATGAAATTTGATTTGTATTTTGCGATGCAAATCCGACTAATCTGATCGCTGCCGAAGGGAGTGCTCCAACTCCAGGGGGATCACACTGATCAGCCTCCCAGGAAATGCTTATGCCAAGGTGTTGGAAAAGAGACCTTGCCTGATTGTCGAACCTCAGATTTAGGAATAACACTTCAGGTTCCGTTCTGGCCGTGGAACAGAGGACCAACTATTTACCCTTGCAAGGATACTGGATGGGTTGTGGGAGTTTGCCCATCAAGTCTACATGTGTTTTGTAGACTTGGGGATGGTTTATGACCATGTCCCAAGAAGTATCCTGTGGGGGGGTGCTGCGGTAGTATGGGGCTTTGGGGTCGTTAGTTTGAACCATCCGATCCCTGCACAACTAAAGCCGGAGTTGTGTCGGCTTTCTCTGCATCAAGTCGTACTCGTTTCCAGTTGGTCTTAGACTCTGCCAAGGGCGTACCTTTTCTTTTATTTTTTTCATGATTTTCATGGACAGGATATCAAGGTGCAGCTGAGGCTTGGAGGGTGTCCAGTTTGTGGCCTCAGGGTTGCATCTCTGCTGTTAGCAGATGATTTGGTCCTGTCGGATTCATCATGCTGTGACATCCAATGCACACTGGATCGGTTTGCAGCTGAGTGTGAAACAGTCGGAATGAGGACCAGCATTTCCAAATCTGAGGCCATGGTCTTCTGCTGGAAAAGTTGGATTGTCCCCTCTGAGTGGGGGGTTGAGTTGTTACCCCAAGTGGAGGAGTTCAAGTACCTTGGGGGTCTTGATCATGAGTGAGGGTAGGATGGAGCGTGAGATTGACAGGCAGATAAGTGCAGAATCTGCAGTGATGCGGGCGTTGTACCAGCCTGTCGTAGTGAAGAAGGAGCTTAGCTTAAAAGCGAAACTATCAATTTACTGGTTGATCTACGTTCCAACCCTCATCTATGGTCACAAGCTCTGGGTAGTGCCCGAAACAAGATCACTAATACAAGCGGCCGAAATGAGTTTTCTCCGCAGTGTGGCTAGGCTGACCCTTTAGGTTAGGGTGAGGAGCTCGGACATCCGTCAGAGGCTCAGAGTAAAACCACTGCTCCTCTGCGTTAAGAGGAGTCAGTTGAGCTGGTTCAGGCATCTGGTCCAGATGCCTCCTGGATGCCTCCCCTCCAGGTTTTCCAGGCATGTCCAACTGGGAGGCCCTGAATGACAAACTCAAGGCAGACCCAGGATATGCTGGAGGTATTGAAACCCATGCAATAGCTCTGTGCCAAACGGGCAAACATAGCACTCAGCTTAAATATAGTCTGGAAAAAGTTTATACACCTAATAGGGATATAAAATGTTGATGAACCATTTTTATTTAACAGGAAAATAAAATTATTCACTACGTCGCAAACAATGTCAGCAAAACAGTTGACTTGCTGCTCTATAAGATGACAGTTCAATCTCGTTTTCCACACAGTTCAGACCTAAATGTCTTTGTAGAAAGTGAAATGTTTTGTGCTTGTTAGCTTGCAACCTCCTCTATTCTTACTGGATTCAAGACGATAACCCAACGGCAGAGAGCACAGCCCGTGCTTCATGAACTGAGAAGCTTTAGAGTAGATGACGTTGATTAAAGCATTTAGCCAATTCTGAAAAGCCAAATAACTTTTAGTGTGCGTATTCTCAAAGCTCATAAAATCCATCCTTTCTCTATACCTAGAACTGGAGCCCATCCCAGCTGACTCTGGATGAAAGGCAGGGACCCACCCTGGACAGCTCGCCAATCCATCGCAGGGTGCACACACCACTCATTAGAATTTAATCTTAATATTTAATATCGCAAATGCATATGCTGCGCATGCCCTCGCAACCCAGTGTGTCATCAGTAACATAGCTGCTGCCGTTATATGCTATTACCACGTTTATCAGCTCTAGAAATTAAACTCTAAATTTTCTTGACTAAATGCACGCATGACGTTTTTACAACCCGAATGTTTCTCTGGGTACTCAAACATCAAGGTAAGCCGGAAAAAGTGCAGATTTTATTCTATATTATTTGAGTTTCAATACAGAATTCTTTTCCTTCCCCTTATACAGGATTAGCAAATTCGTAAGTCCTCACATAATCAGCAGCCCAGTTATAAAATATACATAAAGTCGATCTTCGTTTCATTCTCATCTGTTTCTTTCTTCACGGACTCTTGTATTTTCTCTGCGCAGATGGAGTTCAGCCGCATCAGCAAATCTCCGCAGCATCACTCCTGTACACTGATGCTGCTCGCTAACAGTGTGTTGTTAACATCTTATCTTGTCCGGCGTTTCCAACCCACTCAACACAGCCAGCTAATAAAGGCTGAACTACAAATACTGTCTCTGTGCAGTGCTGTCATGGAAGTTTGGTGCATGCATAAAATAATTCATATTTTGTACCTTATCTTAAAAAGATGCTGAAAAGTTACGACATGAAGTATGCACATCTGCTCCTGTTTTAATAACTAAGAATGTGCATGCAATGGTAAATAAATGATTAGCTGAGCAGTTTTTTGGGCTGAATTTACACCATGCTGAAAGTACACATATGGACGTGATTCATGCTACTTAGCTAGCTACATAGCCAGCATATAATACATGAAGCAGCAAAACACAGTACCGTGGATCAGTGTAAGATATTCAAAGTAATGGAAATATACAACTGAGTGTAGGTGCATCTTGAACATTTTAATATGAAAAAGCACAGCAAGTGTTAGCTACATGCATGATTATAGAATGTCACCTTCAATAGTTACCGAATACAGGCTCGTTATCCAACCTTAGTTAACCAACAACTGCCTTTGCTACCTTACTGCATATTATGTAACGCTATATAAAAGATAGGTGAAGCAGTCGAGTCGCGACATAACGAAGCCATTCATCAAATGCAGTAAATGAAAGCATTATTACACCGAGTTGATAATAACGTAAGCGGACAGCGCAGAATCTCCTGACTAGTGTTACACGCAGAGAACCGCAGCTGCTGCACTGCTTACGAGAATGCGTTTAGAGACAAGGTCCCCTTGGTGTTCACGTAGCCGGAATAAAAATAAAAAAATTTTTTGCGGCCATGGAATAAGGCACCAATGATTTAAAAGAGAAAAATCAACAGATTATATATTGATCATTTGTGGTCGTCAAAAAAAATGTATTCACGGATTTATCAGGGTTTCTTTTTCAATTGTTTCCTATGGAAAAATTTCTTTTTGCCCCCCATGGTATCACGTGACTTGCAATATCAGCTTAACCGCTAAACCCTTGACGGCGTGCGTCTCAGCCCTGGTTCATTATATAGTTCTTATAATACATCCATTGGTTAAATACTGTATGTATACATTCTTTCCTGCCACTGCTTCTAATATAACAGTCAGTCAAATGCTGGGGATTTAGTTTGTTTCACAGATTTTTCTCCTCCAGAGCTGTGTCTCAAAAAAATAATGAAATTTAGCAAATGTAGCAAGTATTAATCACAGAAATATTCAGATGAACATGCCAGACAAGTCTTACGGCAGAGAACCATTTCAAAACAGCACACTTGCGAGCAACAGCCATAATTTTACATGCTTTTTCTGTCCAGACAAGCGGACACAATAGTGCTTCAGCTCAAACTCCATTATCGCACCAGGCATGCAAGATGGCAAGGACAGAAATGAGCATGAGGAACTTCCTGTTCCCACTTGTGTTCTGGCTGTGCCTCTTTCTGCCCACTCTTAATACAAGCGGAGCACGAGGCTATTTGCTTGGTAGAAGGAAAGTCGCCCTCATCAGAACTACAGTCATGGCCAAAAGTTTTGGCAGTGACATAGATTTTGTCTTTCGCAAACTTTGCTGCTTCAGTATTTTGAATTTTTTTACACATTGCCATGCTATACTGAATAACAATTATTAGCATTTTATAAGTTTAAGGGGTCTTCAGGGTAAAAATTTCTTTTTTTTTTTTTTTTGAAAATTTAAATATTTTGATTTTCTCATAAAATAAATAAAGGAATGCAGTGAGATGCCAGTAAACACCAAAAATCTATGTTTTTCCTCTGCCTCAATTGTTACTTGTGACTTTAAATGCAAATTACCGAAAATCTCAATTTTGACGGATTTTCAACCTTGTAGCATTCATAAAATCATTAATATTCATCTGATTGACTTTAAATTTGGATTGAAGTTGTATTTGTTGGAGATCTATGAAATGACTGGATTTTCTACGTTGTAGATAGGTGCATCCCTAGGGGATTAATTTTGAAAATGAAGAAAGTTGATGACAGCGATTTTTGTTATGGTTACATAACAGAGCTCATTAAATATTTATAAATGTTCCAAACAAAAAATCCTATGTCATTTCAAAGAACTATCTTAAACCTTTCACATGAGACTAATTTGAGTAAAATCTGACCATGGGTTATTGAAATATCAGTGCCACAAAATATTTTCAGATTTTTTATTAAAGTGCCATTTCCATGGCAACCATGTAAATTTTTATCAAAATACTACATTTTATGAGGTTAAAATCATGTTGAGTATGTTTATTTCTTAGTTTTTACATTATTATGGCTATTTCTACACTTTACCCTGAGGACCCCTTCAAGGACTTATATTGGCAAATAAATCAAATTTATTCTAAAAGGCAGTGTTTACTGTATTGACCCTTCTTCTTCATGATGTTTGCAATTTGTGCTGGCATGCTGGATATCAGCTTCTGGGCCAGGTCTTGGGTGAAGGAAATCCATCATGCCTTATTGGTGCTTGTGGGCATCAGCTTGTCTGTCTGGTTTTTGAGGATCAACCATAGGTTCTCAATCAGATTAAGATCAGGGGAATTTCCTGGCTCTGGATCCAAAATTTAACATGAAGATCTCTGAGCCACTTTGTTATTTCCTTTGCCTTGTGACATAGTGCTCTATCAAGTTCAAGTTAGAAAATATACAGATCTTCACCAAATTACTCCTCGGTTGCTGGGAGAAATGGAAGAGCCTAGTGCTTAAAGTACATAAGTCACATTTTCACACATTGTGTGGTCAGAATGGGAAAATGTCTTTTGTGGTTACCCAAGTTGATTTTCTCACATTTCTCAGAATGGACATTTTTGTGACTTAAGTACTTTTAGCACTGAGGTCTTCAATTGCTCTTGAGGGACTTTTTGATACCATTTTTTATTCATGGAAGTGTTTTTGGGCAGAATTGTGGATGATAAGCTATCCCACACATGCATGGTCTGCATGATGCTTCACTGTCAGCCTAACACAGGACTCATGGTAGCATTTACTTTTTCTTTTTCAGACAGTCGATTTCCAGACCTCCCAAACAGTCGGAAGGGAGCTTTATCAGAGAAATAACTTTCTTCTACCGTCCAATCCTTGTACAACCCCAATTCCGAAATAGTTGGGACGAAGTGTAAATTGTGAATAAAATCAAAACGCAATGACTTTCAGTTCATGAGCTAATATGTTATTTACAATAGAACAAACATAACATTTCAAATGTTGAAACTGAGACACTTTACATTTTTATCCACAAAATGAGCTTATTTCAAATTTTCTGGCTGCAGCAGGTTTCAAAAAAGTTGGGACACAGGCAAAAAAGGCTGAAAAAGCAATTAGTGTATAAGAGAATCAGCTGAAAGAACATTTAGCAAGTAATTAAGTTAACCGGCATCAGGTGTGTAACATGATTGGCTATAAAAGGGATATCTTAGAGAGGCTGAGTCTCTCAGAAGTAAAGATGGCCAGAGGCTCTCCAACCTGTGAAGACTTTCGTAAAAAATTGTGGAATACTTTAGAAACAATGTTCCTCAATGTCAAATTGCAAAGGCTTTGAAGGTCTCATCATCGACAGTGCATAACATCATCAAAAGATTCAGCGAAACTGGAAAAAATCTCTGTGCGTAAGGGACAAGGCCGAAGACCTTTACTGGATGCCCGTGATCTTCGGGCCTTCAGACGCCACTGCATTACTCACCAGAATGATTCTGTCATTGACATTACTAAATGGGTCTTGAATACTTCAAGAAACCACTGTCAGTAAACACAGTCTGCCGTGCCATCCACAGATGCCACCTAAAACTCTATCATGCAAAAAGTAAGCCATTGTTGAGCATGATCCAGAAGCGCCGCCGTGTTCTGTGGGCCAATTCTATCACGAAATTCTATCACAATTCCTATCACAAAAAATATCTATGTCCCCAGCGACCATAATATTGGGAGACCTGCCTGATCTGAACTTTCCTTCCCAATGGATAAAGGGTTTTATCGGGCTTACTATTACAGCTGCTAAAAGATGCATAACTTCTAAATGGAATCACGAAGACCCTCCATGTATTACTCTGTGGATTAATGAGATTAATTCCTGTATTCCCTTAGAGAAAATAATGTATGACTTAAGAGGTAAACCCAATGTGTTCCATAAGATTTGGAACCCATGGATAACCCATGTGGAAGTGAATTAATTTGTAGGCAAATCAATGTTAGTTTATTTGTCCTTTTTTTTCCCCCTTATTTATTGTCTATCTTTGTATTTTTATTTTAAGAGGTGGGAGGGGACATAGGATTCATTCCTGGATGTGAGAGAGGAGTGATTTTTTTTTTTTTTTGTATATTCTTGTTAAAGATGAGATATAACCTTTCTATGATGGCACTGGTTACTTGTTATGTTATGGGTTGTTTTTTTTTTCTTTCTTTTTGGGGTTGTTATTGTGAATTTGCTAAAAAAATAAAGACGTTTATGAGCTGCCGGATAGCTCACTCGGTAAAGCATCACGTTGCGAAGCAGAAGTGACTATCATGGCGCGGGTTCGATTCCCGCCTCGTACCAGCCGGCAGTGGTCAGCAGCTCTTTTCAGAGTAGCGCACAACTGGTCAATGCACTACAGGGATGCAAATTGGGAAGGGTCTGCCGGGAAGGGTTATGTAGATATAGTTCCCCTAGGCGCCTCCTGTTGGCCAGACGGGCACTCGTTAGGAAGATTCTAAGCTCGTTCATACCCGGGTATCCTCCGCCCAGGTTTTGAAATTGCGAGGTTTCAACCAACGAGTGTATAAAAGGCAGTGGCGACGGGCGCGTGCTTCGGAGGAGAACTGCGAGCTGTCTCACTTTCCTGAGTTGTCAACAGGGGGCCGCATATGCGGAAAGCCTTGTACATAGGTCCCCAATTGAACATTACAGATTCGGGTGGGATTGGAGCTGCCAAATTAAAAAAAAAAAAAGCAGAAGAAGAAAAATCGTTTATGCCTGAAATTAAGTGTCAGGCTTCCCTTTCTAGAGAGTGGATGTCAGTTTTTGCATCTGATTTGTGAGTTTTTGATCCGGGTCCTTAAGGTGTATTTTTTTTTTATCATTGCCAACCCATTGTGTATTCATTTAAAGTTACAATCTATGCCAGAGTGTTGCCAAATCTTTACCGAGCCAAACATCATATAGAATGCGTATGAAACCACATCACAATCTTCTAGCTCACTAGCGGAGACCTACCGGGGTGAAGAATTCAATAGTTTGCCTATCAGCAAATGAGAACAGAAGAGCATTCAGAATCAGAAAACTTTATTTTTCCCTAAAGGGAAATTCAGTTTGCCGTCTCCAGTCCTTATAATTTACAATTTCAATAAAAACACAGACAATATAATACCACATAGAACAGCAATCAAGCGTTCAACCTGTCAGTGGCAGCAGCACAGCACATGGTGAACAATCACCAGCTCCCTCATGTACATATTCAACAGATAAATAAGTAAATAATAAATAAATAAATGAATAAGTAAATACATACCTGTGAGATAAAAGGACAAATGTAATATGAAAGACAAATATACCCATAAATATAAAGGACAGAGCTTTTCTTGACTTTTGGCATTTATCAGCCTGATAGAAGAAGGAATAAAAGAGTGCGAGTAGCGATTTGTTTTTGTCCTTGTTGCATAATAGCGACAACCTGAAGGCAGTAAAGTGAACTCACAATGCAAAACGTGGTCAGGCTGACTGATAATACATTTGGCTTTCTGAACCACATGTCTTTTATATAGAGTATAGCGTATTTGAAGTGGAAAAAGTGTTTGTACTCACTTGAGTGAAATATAACAGCACTGAGCATTTCCATAAAGCACTTGATGGAAAATTATACAGTTAGCATTATCATAAAATGATCTGGGCTAGCGTTTCTCATCCATAGTCCCGCAGACCCACTGTTTATGCTGTTTTTGTCAAAACAATCTCTGAATTAGTTCTATTGAAAATGTTTAGGCTATATATATATATATATATATATATATATATGGGCCAGGCTCACAAAATGCGCGCCCCCCCCGGGTACTGAAAAATAATGAAAGTACCCATAGAGCTTAGCTGTGAGTGGTTTTTTAATCTATAGGCGTTGTGGGATCATATTCCAAAAGCCGTGCGGCGACGTTTTTCATTTTTTAAGTGGTACCTGGTCAAAGTTGGGTCCCTCAAATCATTTTTTGGGCCGGGTTTCTGCCTTAGTTTCAAGACATGCATATCTTCTAAAGCCTCATACATGCATAGATATAGCTATATCTTCTCAAAATGCCCTGATATGTATAGAAGGATAGTATAGCTGATGGAAAAATGGTGTATATATACTACTCAAAATTTGATAGGGATCATAGGAATTTTTTTGTGAAATGACATGCAAATTTGGTAACTGCCACTGATGAACAATATATTGGATAAATGACATGCAGTCAGACACAAAACACATTTGCACGTGCATTTCATGACATTAAATGAGCGTGCAGCCTCACATTTTGGCTTTGACTAACACTTCACCATTTCAACTCAGACGTGTGTGTTGCTTGTTGGTGAAAATTTGGAAGTTCCCAAATTTTTTGCATTACATTTAGCAATAACAATGTCTCCTCAACGTCTTAGACGTCGATTGACTTCAGAGCAATTGGGAAGATGCATCGGAATGCTTGACTCTGGCTTCTCACAACGTCACGTTGCTAATGCACTTAACGTCAGCCAAAGCGTTGCGAACAGAGCGTGGAACCGGCATCAAACGTTTGGTACAGCAGCACACCATCATGGGGGTGGTCGTCAGAGATCGACTACACAACGACAAGACCACTTTCTCACACTTCAGGCACGACGTCATCCTTTCTGGACAGCCACCACCCTACGAAATGACCTTCATAACGCCTCGGGGGTCAGGGTATCCACTCAGACGATACGGAATCGTCTTCATACTGCCGCCTCAACTCAAGAAGGCCATGTGTTCGAATCCCACTGACCGTCGTCATAGGCGTGACCGCTTTGGATTGGGCTCACGATCATGCCACATGGACACACAACGATTGGGCTCCAGTTCTCTTTACTGATGAGTCCCGATATTGCTTGGACTTTACTGACAGGAGGCAACGGGTGTGGCGAAGACAACGTGAGCGATTTAATGATGCCTACATCAACAAACACGACCGTTATGGTGGCGGATCAATTATGGTCTGGGGAGGAATAAGCAGGAACGGCAGAACGGACCTGCATGTCATGAGATCCTCAATGTGTACGTAAGACCATACGCTGGTGCTGTTGGCCCTGATTTCATCTTGATGGATGATAACGCCCGTCCCCATCGTGCTAGGGTGGTGAATCAATTCCTAGAGCAGGAGACAATTGTCCGCATGGACTGGCCAGCGCGTTCGCCGGACCTAAACCCTATCGAGCATGTGTGGAACATGCTGCAGGTCGCTATTTCGGGTCGTAGGGCACAACCCACAACTCTAGAAGAGCTCGGAAATGCCCTTGTTGAAGAATGGAACAACATTCCAATTGCAAGCATCCGGTTCTGATTGACAGTATGACCCGACGTTGTCAAGCCGTCATTCAAGCTAGGGGAGGCCATACCCGTTATTGACATTAACTGTGGTAATGAAACATCAAACGAACACTGTCTGTTTTCACTTTACATGTCAGAGGTGAAACCATGAAGTGTTCGTGAAAGCCAAAAGTGTGAGGCTGCACGCTCATTTAATGTCATTAAATGCACTTGCAAATGTGTTTTGTGTCTGACTGCATATCATTTATCCAATATATTGTTCATCAGTGGCAGTTATCAAATTTGCATGTCATTTCACAAAAAAATTCCTATGATCCCTATCAAATTTTGAGTAGTACATAGGTAATATGCTGTTGGGATTGTCAACCCTGCCATGGCCCTGAGGTCGGGGCATGCGTTTTATGTCTTGACTGAAAAATTGCAGCCTTGAAAGTGCAAACTGCTCTCTAACACAATGTGTAAAATTAATTCAGGCAACCCTATGCTCTCAGTGGTAATTGTATATGATAAAGGTATATGTCTACTCTCTGAATACCAAATATCATGGTCATTGGTGGAATATTTGGTGAGTTATACGCATTTCCCTATACCCTTGCTCGTCTTAGTCAGAAACATGAAAACCTACTGTTTGCCTATAATCCATCCAGAGGCCTATAACTAGTGATAATAAAGTTATTCACACTGCCCTCCATAATTATTGGCACCCCTGGTTAAGATGTGTTCTTTAGCTTCTAATAAATTATGTTTTTTTCTAAATATAGGACCACAATGAAAAAAAGAGGAAAATCCAACCTTTAATTCAAGTGCATTTATTCAGTGGGAAAAAAATCCCACATTAAGAAATAATTCTTTTACATCAAATCATGTGTGCCACAATTATTAGCACCCCTGATGTTAATACTTTGTACAACCCCCTTTTGCCTACACAACAGCACCTAATCTTCTCCTATAATGTTTCACAAGATGGGAGAATACAGAAAGAGGGATCTTCGACCATTCCTCTTTGCACAATCTCTCTAAATCATCCAGCGACCTGGGTCCTCTCCTCTGCACTCTCCTCTTCAGCTCACTCCACAGGTTTTCAATGGGGTTGAGGTCTGGGGACTGAGATGGCCATGGGAGGAGCTTGATTCTGTGTCTGGTGAACCATTTCTGTGTAGATTTGGCCACATGTTTAGGGTCATTATCTTGCTGAAAGACCCAGTGATGACCCATCTTCAGCTTTCGGGCAGGGGCCACCAGATTTTGATTTAAAATGTCCTGGTATTTCAAAGCGTTCATGATGCCATGCACCCTAACAAGGTTCCCAGGGCCTCTGGAAGAGAAACAGGCCCACAGCATCACCGATCCTCCCCATACTTCACAGTGGGCATGAGGTGCTTTTCTGCATACTCATCTTTTGTGTTCCGCCAGACCCACTTAGAGTGTTTGTTGCCAAAAAGCTCTATCTTGGTCTCATCTGACCAAAGCACACGGTCCCAGTTGAAGTCCCAGTACCGCTTAGCGAACTCCAGACGTTTGCGTTTATGATTGTGAATGAGAAAAGGTTTTTTCCGTGCATGCCTCCCAAACAGATTGTTGGCATGTAGATAGCGCCTGATGGTTGTTTTGGAGACTTTGTAACCCCAAGATGCTACCATTTGTTGCAATTCTTTAACAGTGAGCTTTGGAGTACTTTTTATTTCTCTTACCATCCTCCTCACTGTGCGTGGTAGCAAAATAACCTTGCGTCCTTGTCCAGGCTTGTTTACCACTGTTCCAGTTGTTTTAAACTTCTTAATGATTCCTCTGACAGTAGATATGGGCAGGTGCAGGTGAGTGGCTATTTTCTTGTAGCCATTGCCTGACTTGTGAAGGTTGACACACATCTTCCTTACTTGAATGGTGTGTTCCTTTGTCTTTCCCATGTTGAAGAGTGGATAAGAGAAATGGCCTCTGTGTCACGTCATATTTATACCCCAGGGAAACAGGAAGTGATGAATTACTAATTAAATGTTCCTAGATACTCTGATCAACTTTGTAAACTACTGTAGAAGTGACAGAAATACTTCAATTACATTTATTTCCTAGGAATTGTTAGGGGTGCCAATGATTGTGGAATAGGTGATTTTATGAAAAATAATTATTTCTTAGTCAGGGATTTTTTTTTCCCTTAAAATTCACTTGAGTTGAAGGTTACATTTTTCAACAATTTTCAGTGTGAGAGTATGCTTCTGCAATAAAAATTGAATTTATTTTAAGGCTTTTAACACATCTTAACCAGGGGTGCCGATAATTATGGAGGGCGCTGTAAGCCTCCAATCAGTGTTATAATTGTATATAAGTGATGTCCAGTGGTATATCACCTGAAATTAGAAACCCTACAGTGATTTTTTTCCCTCGGGATCCTGTCGCTGCTGAAAAAAAGAAATTCTGGTCTACAAATACCTGAAAAATGTTATAAAAACCTATATCAAAACTCAAAAATCTCCTAGAAACACTCCTTATGGCCTAAAAGTATGCAGCCTAGGCAATACCAAGCCAGAACAGGTGTCTATTAGCTCAAAATATCAGTATATCGGTCAGAAACCGAATCTAAGTCAGAAACCCGTCAAAGTGTACCAAACTCAACCTGACTGACTTGCTATTGCCATAATACTTAACTAATAGATAGAATAAGACTCTCAAGTAGGTAATTGATCACTTAACAATGGAAGATGCCACTTGTAGGCTGGTGGACAGACTGCTTGACAGTTCTTTTTTTTGATTTTGGGTCCTAGGTTCCCCTAGCCTGAGCCCCGGGGATTTTTTATGATGATTGCATGTTTCTGTCTTTTAGTTATTGTTATTTTGTTTTAGGTGTTGTCTGGTGTCCCCGACCCCCTATGCATGTCATATGAACAAGTTTATGACTGATTGGCCACCGATTGCGGCCACAGCGACCGCCACGCCCCGCGTCAGTTTCTGCCTGAGATCCCGGTTTCTGACTGAGAGCGTCGGCCGACACCACCGATATTTTTGATTAAATCTTTAAAAATACAAATCGACACGTTTAGAAAACACAATATATCATGTCCCTGACCACCCAAGCATGTTATTTGACCAAGTTTATGACTAATTGGCCACCGATTGCGGCCACAGCGACCGCCACGCCCCGCGTCAGTTTCTGCCTGAGATCCCAGTTTCTGACTGAGAGCTTGGGCCGATCGGTCCGATGTCGGGCCTCCGACCGACGCCATCGTTATACAACCCCAATTCCGAAATAGTTGGGACAAAGTGTAAATTGTGAATAAAATCAAAATGCAATGACTTTTGGTTCACATGAGCCAATATGTTATTTACAATAGAACATAGATAACATTTCAAAAGTTGAAACTGAGACATTTTACATCTTTATGCACAAAATGAGCTCATTTTGTGGATGAAATTGTAAAATTTATCAGTTTCAACATTTGCTATGTTATCTCTGTTCTATTGTGAATAAAATACTGGCTGGTGTGATTTGAAAGTCATTGCATTTTGATTTTATTCACAATTTACACTTTGTCCCAACTATTTTGGAACTGGGGTTGAATTTTCGATCAAATCGGCTAAAAGACATGTTAACATGTCAAGCCAACATGGAATATCATGTCCCTGACCACCTGTGTAACGACTGGGGCCACATTTGGCCGAATACGCCCGGTTTCTGCCTGAGATGCCCGGGTTTCGGACTTAAAAATCTAAGGCAGAAACCCTAAGTCAGAAACCGACCAAAATGCTTCGCGCACTGTAGCTATGTCGTTATTCAATAAATAATTGATCTAAACAGTGATTTCCACTTTGATTTGGGCCAACAACAATACCTGAATTGCATTTGTCTATATCTTTTACAGTTTTTTAAAAATACATCTAAGTCAGAAACTTTTCTTAAAAAGGTCATTTTTTTGGGGGACACAAAAATCCCACTCAATCCCTGTAGGTTGGAGTTTTTTTTTTTTTTTTTTTTTGCCCTAATGCACCATATATTGCTTCATCCTGAAGGATTATTAGGGTGTAGGGACCTTTTTTTATCTTTCTAGAGTGCTAAATGTAAAATCTAAGTCATAAACCAGTACCTAGTGGACAATTTATTAAATGTCACTGCAATGCACAAAACGACGATAGGGACGTATGCCGACTGTCAGACATACCCTACACATGTCTATTATGCACAGAAAAAAAAAAAAATAGAACACACTTAAATATAAAAAAACAAAAAGTGAACTATTTCAGTTTTTACATGGACATCAAAAAAGTGCAATTTTTCCAATTTTAAGGGCAAAAAAGACAGGGAAATATTTATCGCAGACTGACAAAAGTGGGGTGTTCCAAGGTGCTCTTGGTGAGCTCTATCCATTCATGGTGGTTCTGGAATGATCTAAGCAAAATATAAGATTTGCTAGCCTGTGGACACATTTAGGGGGGGGTGGCACACATTTCATGAGCCTGGCCCATATATATATATATATATATATATATATATATATATATATATATATTTTTGTATATGCTATTTCTACCTTATGTTGCCAAACATATCTCAATGCAATGTTAGTTCGGTGTGCTGCCAGTACTTGATGAAAACTGTCAATTTGTACAGATGTTTGTTCCTTGCTCTCCCAGCGAATTTATCATCTCAGTATGAAAGTGAATTAGGTAAAAATAAAATATCACAATGAGAATAAATTCTCGCATAGTAAATACAGGTGACAAATTAAAGTTGGTCAGGTCAGGATGGGAAATACGGAATATTTACATGTGTATTTCTGTCATTAATTTGGCTTGAAAGACACAATGCAACAGTGCAAACCTGTGTTGTTATACATATATGTCTAGAGAAGAGATGGGCAATGAGGGCCGTATCTGTTCCTGGTTTTCAGGCCAACTTCTGGTCTCTAATTACTTAATTACCTGAATTAGCCAAATCATTCATGGAATTGTACATTTTAGTTGCATTTCTTGAAACGCTCATGAATGACAACTGACGACTTCGCCTGTCTCCCTGAATGAAACATTTAACTGTGATCTAATCGATGAGTACACTCATGTATGCTTGTAGAGCCAATTCGCTAGTATATACAGCGTAATTGGTAGAAATTAAAACGTGCATACACACTGGCCCTCCAGGACTGGAGTTGCCCATTCCTGGTCTAGAGTAAACATGTTCTCCCCTTGTTCAGGTGGGATTCTTCTGGTTTCTCTGGTTTCTTTTCATAGTCCAAAGACCTGCATGCCAGGCTAATTGGAGACTCTAAATTGCCTACAGGTATGGCGGCGTATGTTAATTGTGGTTTGTGATTTGCTCAAGCCCCTCCAAGACCCTGACAAGAAATATGCAAGTGACATACTGGATGGATGGACTTTTGTATTGAAGATTCGCTTAGAACGTCAAGTGTGCTTTTATTTCCATAACCAACAAAGTAGTCATGCTTAAAATTTTGTCACTGTGCCTGAATTTTTTGTATGTAACAGATTAGCATGCCTCTGTTTCTCAATAAAATGAGCTTTAAACTTTAGGATTATTTATGGTTGTCTCAGAGTAGGGATTACAAACACCCATAGCTAAGAGTGGTGACAAGGGAATGTGAAACACCCGGAGTTCAGTGGCAGAGACATTTACCTCTTACATGGCGTATTCATTAGCTCATTGGTTACCCATTGCTTTACCTCAAAAAGATGCCCATTTGTGCTTTGTGCCTTGTGTTTCACTTCAAGCACCATGGCCTCTAAAAGTATATTCTGTTTTTGTGTGTGGCATTGCCTTTAGATGGCTGATCGTCATGAAAGAGTAGCTTATGAGCATCTGAAAGTCTGTCTGTCAGGGACACCAGCAGCCTCTCAGGGAACAAAATAACCAGGAAACTGTAAATCTGATGGCAGAGGGATTCATATTGGAAACATATTCCACAAGTTTAAGGTTACACATCCATTTTATGAATGGGAATATTTTTTATCTACACTGAAGTCCGTGAGAATTTGGGCCATAACATAATTTAAACGAGCAGTAATACATTGTTCAACTTCAGATTTGCAGTGTGTGCACTCAGATTAAAACATACAATCTGATCTTTATTTGAACATTTATATGGAGCATATACACCATGTAGAGTCACAATTTAAAGTTAAAAGTCCCATGACCCCCAATATTTAAAAAAAATTGCCTTTAAATCCTTTTACAGGACTTTTACCACCTGAATTTGAATCTGACTCTTGTTTTTCATACTTCTATTCATGAGAAGTGTTCAATTCAAAACCTCGCTCAGAAGCGCCCCGTGAAAGTTGCTGAAAGACGATGTAATCCATGTAGTTTCATCTCCTGAAGGACAATACTTTGAGCAGAGTCGGGGAAAGAGGGTTTGCATGCAGTACCCCACACATTCGTCTCAAGCTACTAAGAAACATTCACATTTTTCACTTTCAAATTCAATATAAATCATGTGCAACTCTTCCAACGACATGATTGGGGATGAGAGAGAAAATGCTTCGTTTTTGGAGTCTGCTGAAGAATCAGATTTTTCGGAAGATTGCAAAAGTCAAGGTGGAATTTAGGTAGCTGGAATAGGTCGGCTGTATGAGCTCAAGGTGGAACCAGGTGTTAGAAATTGAATGCAATGTCAGTATAATGCAAAATAAATTCTGAAGTCACTTCTGGTGCTATCCAGGTGGCGAAAGTAAGGGCTTATGCAGTGCCGTGAAAAAGTATTTGCCCCCCTCCTGATTTCTTCTTTTTTTTGCATATTTGTCACGCTTAAATGTTTCAGATCATCAAACAAATTTTAATATTAGACAAAGACAACCCAAGTAAATATAAAATGCAGTTTTTAAATGATGAGTTCATTTATTAAGGGGAAAAAGCCATCCAAACCTACTTGGCCCTATGTGAAAAAGTAATTGCCCCCTAAATCCTAATGACTGGTTGTGCCACCCTCGGCGACAACAACTGCAATCAAACATTTGCAATAACTGGCAATGAGTCTTTCACATCTCTGTGAAAGAAATTTAGCCCAATCTTCTTTGCAGAATTATTTTAATTCAGCCACATTGGAGGGGTTTTGAGCATGAACGGCCTGTTTAAGGTCATGCCACTGCATCTGAATAGGATTTAAGCCCGGACTTTGGCAAGGCTTCTCCAAAATCTTCTTTTTGTTTTTTTTTAAGCCATTCAGAGGTGGACTTGCTGGTGTGTTTCAGATCATTGTCCTGCTGCATAACCCAAGTGCGCTTGAGCTCGAGATCACAATCTGAGGGTTGAACATTCTCCTTCAGGATTTTCCAGTAGAGAGCAGAATTCATGGTTCCATCAATTATGACAAGTCGTCCAGGTCCTGAAGCAGCAAAGCAGCCCCAAACCATCACACTACCACCACCATGTTTGACTTTTGGTATGATGTTCTTCTTACGAAATGCTGTGTTAGTTTTACGCTTGATGTAATGGGACACACACCTTCCAAAAAGTTCAACTTATGTCTCGTCATTCCTCAGAATATTTTCCCAAAAGTCTTGGGGATCATCAAGATGTATTTTGGCAAATGTGAGATGAGCCTTTGTGTTCTTTTTGGTCAGCAATGGTTTTCGCCTTGGAACTCTCCCATGGATACCATTTTTTGCCCAGTCTCTATCTTATTGTTGAATCATGAACACAGATTTTAACTGAGGCAAGTGAGGCCTGCAGTTCTTCAGATGTTGTTATGGGTTTTTTTGTGACCTCCTGGATGAGTAGTCG
Organism: Gymnothorax javanicus; assembly: GCA_029692085.1. NCBI lineage: Eukaryota > Metazoa > Chordata > Actinopteri > Anguilliformes > Muraenidae > Gymnothorax > Gymnothorax javanicus. Next base: position 86,597,175 of record CM056193.1, read on the forward strand.
ATGCGCTCTTGGAGTAATTTTGGTAGGCCGGTCCAAGATTTCTCCATTTGTGGATAATGGCTCTCACTGTGATTCGCCGGAGTCCCAAAGCCTTAGAAATGGCTTTGTAACCCTTTCCAGACTGATAGATTTCAATTTCTTTGTTTCTCATCTGTTCTTGAATTTCTTTAGTTCGCGACATGACATGTTGCTTTTTGAGATCTTTTAGCCTACTTCACTTTGTCAGACAGGTTCTATTGAAGTGATTTCTTGATTCAACAGGTCTGGCAGTAATCCGGCCTGGGTGTGGCTAGTGAAACTGGACTCAAAAAATGTGGTTAATCACAGGTAACTCATGATTTAACGGGGGGGGGGGCAATTACTTTTTCACATAGGGCCAGGTAGGTTTGGATAGCTTTTTCCCCTTAATAAATGAAATCATCATTTAAAAACTGCATTTTGTATTTACTCAGGTTATCTTTTTCTTATATTAAAATTTGTTTGATGATCTGAAACATTTAAGCGTGAAAAATATGCAAAAAAGTAAGAAATCAGGAGGGGGGCAAATACTTTTTCAAGGCATTGTATAATAATGGTGCCGGGTGAACAGAAAATTGGTGTAGCACAGACCATTCCTTAAAATTGATGATTGGTGTTGACCTGTGTTCAATCGTTTAACTAAATTGACTTTACATGAACTCTGAAAACAGTCGGGACCGTCTGGTGTAGCCAGTTAAGCTCATTAAGATAAGATGAGCACTCATAAGCCTCAATATTTTCAATCATTTTTCCAATGATAAAAATAAGCCATCAGCAATTAAATGAGTTAAACGCACCGCTTTCTTCCAAATGCAATGTTGCAACAAAAAGAAAATGTTTTATTCACTTCACAAACAAAGATAAACTATGATGTTGTAAGGGCTTTTTCTGTGCACTGAAAAACAACAAATGTGGAACTGGATTCAGATCCGAAGATGAATCAGGGGTTTTTATTATGCCTTATCTGCAAAGCAGCAAAGGCAGAGAAGACAGAATACAAACAAAACTGGAATTGAGGTTCCAAATATAATTATAGTAATGCGCTGAACATAAACAATAGTCGCAGTGCTTAAGAATGATTTTTGAATACACGGTTATAAAGTCTATACAAGACTAGAACTTAACAACAGGCTTACGAGACTTTGCACCGTAAGAGTGCGAAGTGCTCAGTTATATAGAGCTAGTAATGACTATGACACAATTGAAAACAGATGTAGGCAATCCAGGTGGAGCCTGGAGCATTAATAGACCGGTGATTGAGGGTGCTGGAGGCGTGGCATTACAGATGTTAACTTTTGTATTTGCTTTAAAGGGGACCAGTTATGCTGATCCTTCTTTTAATACATATCAGTAATGTTATAATGTTCAAAGTCTATACTCAACCTCTGTAAAGTTTCTAAACATAAGATACAGGAGTTTTGCCGTAATCCAAGAATGTGATTTCGTAAACGTGATTTCCTCTCTGAACAGCTCGTCCCGAGATCTTCACGAGATCTGGGCAAAACCTGACGTCATGTTGTGCTGTCCAATTAATACAGACCTAGCCAGAGCCAATCACGGCGCTGGACCTGCCCACCCCAGAAACTATTCTAGCAAGCACAAACACCCGCGGATCATATTATGCCTTAGTGGCGTACACTTCTGGAAATACAAAAGAAGAACTGCAGATTATTTGAGGTGCAATTTTGTCAGTATCTCTCCCAAAGCTGCTCGTCTGTTTATTTTTGGACGCGAAGAAAAGCCCAACTATTTTCTCTTCCAAAAGACGATGCCACCAGAAATCAGTGGGAAGCTTTTTTGTTTTCTGGCAGCAAACAGCCACGGCCAAAGGGAACGTTAGCTGTTTGTGCTCAGCATTTCACCGAAGACAGCTTTGTCAATAAAGGATAATTCGACGCTGAATAAGCGTTTCAGCTGCTTCTCAAACCTGAAGCAGTTGCATCGATCAAGCTTTCGGAGCCACAAGCTGTAAGTAAAGATATAACAGCAAATAATGTAAGTGAAGCTAACGTGTTACGGTGGCTAGCAGGACCGCTAACGATAGTTAGCACTAACAACTGGCCGCAAAAGCAGGCTTTGAAAAATATCTGAAGATAAAGCATGGATCGGTTGCGACTGTCCGTGACTCACAGACGCTGAAGCTGTAAGTTGCTTTACTGCATAAGCCTACCTACCTGAAAGCCTGTTGAATGTGGCTGTAGCACTGCGGCTAAGGTAGCCAAGTTGCTGTTGCTAATGTTTGTGTCCTAAATATGCAAGAGTAATATCAGGGGCATTCAACAGAAGTTGTGTGAACATAAACCTCATTTGAATTTTTTATACTTGTTTGTAATTTGGATGCTTGGTACAACAGTCCACGGTAACGGAACTTGCTGTCTGTAAAACCAGTATTGCAGGGTAACGTTTGTGTCTGTTATGACCGCTCAGTTACCAGCTACTGCATGTTAGTTCGCGTGCTGTGCTACTTAAAAATGCTCCTGGTTAACTTATATGCAGTAATTCTGATTGGCATGCTTGTGTTACTTCAGTACTTCTGGAAATACAAAAGAATGTGGTAGTTTCATCATAATGTTGCCTGATTGTAGTCACTACCGTTGAAGCTAACCAGAGAGGTGCTGTAAAAGGCTGCAGTTAGACCAGACGTAGGTTTTGCAGTGCTTGGGGTGCGTGTTTGGGTGCTTGTCAAACGATTGCTCTAATCATCCATGACCGGGGTCAGCCGGATACTTCACCAATATCTGGGCAAGCTCTCTGATGCTACCGCGGTGAAAGCAATCGCAAAACGCACAAGCTATAACGTGTCTGGTATAACAAACGATTTCTCTGCAGCATTGCCCTGGCGTAATTTCATCCCCCTTTAGAAATTGTTCTGGCTAATAAAAAGCCAAAAAAGGCGGAGATTGAATACAAAATTCTTTCCTGTATACGCTATTGATTCGCTAGCTCCACATAAGCAACTGTTCACGCTAACGGAACTTACGGTCTGTAAAACCTGTATTATGTTCATGACATAACCGAGCTCTCTAGCTGTCGCGTACTATCCATAGCGTGCCCATTTCCCGCAAGCAAACGCTGGTCATTCTGACGCAATAAGTAAACCATTACCACTGGCAATTTCTGAAAAGCCCGTTTAGCCTGGAGCTTTCGCCTCTCCATATACCAGCGCAGAAGCTTTTCGTTACAGCAGGCTAACAACACACCACAGTTATGCACACGGAGCAGCAGGTCCTTACAGTACACACCTAAGCAGTCCATAAGTTGTTGGTTCACTTTTTGCTGCTCCTCACTGTCCATGTTTCCCTCCAAACTCAGACCCACCGGATTTCTATGGTCTCCGGTCTGCACTTGGGTATGTCGACCCATTCTACAAATGTGTCTGTATGGGGTGGATTCTAGCTTTCTCTCAATCCTAGCTATAGAGTGGAAACACCGGTGTACTCACCATGCCATAGGTAGATAGCAAATTCGAGCTTGAGCTGCCAGACTTTTGGACTGCATCCTCCACTTTCGCCGCTGCGTTTATAAGAACAAGTTCATTTCATGAGATCTATACACATGTACAGCGTTTGATTGTGGAATTTCTCTGCCGATTACTTGGCTCAAATGGCAGACACTTCTCAGGTTTCACAGTAGGGAGGCGGACCCAGAAAGCTGTGTTCTGCTGAGTCCCGCCCTCTACAGAGCTGGCCAATCAGAAGAAAATGGGCACATGGGGAGGGGGGGCCATAGCGGAAGAGCCGCCCAAATGAATCGTTTCAGGCAGAGACTACAACGGACTACAAATGGGGTTTTTTGAGGATGGAAGTATGAGCTAAATAAGGACCCTTTTTTGGACTTTGAACGATCAGGAGTACTCTAGGGGAGTCCAAGATCGAAATATAAACTTGGAAATGTAGCATAATGGGTCCCCTTAAGGCACATCCTATAAAATCCTAGCTTCATGATTGTTTAATTACAACAAAGAAAGAAAAAATTTGCAACAAAAATCTGCAAATGAGCAACGTTGATTGAAATGGAATTGCATTTTGAAATGACACATTTTCTTTTTGTTCAATTACTGAGGAAAACTCATCGAATCTGATCATGTTGAGTGTTTTTGGAGTTTACATAATATTAAATTAATGATCGAAAACAGTTTAAGGCCAATAATTATTTTCAAGGGCTGTTCAGGGCTTCACCAATTTTTATTTCACCATCTGTCACTGGTGTACAGTACTCGTATGACCACGGCCATGCCTGTGGTGTAGCGAACTGCAGCTTGCTTAGATTTACAAGGATACATTATTGACATTGTTTATTCTTGCTGACTTTCATGTGATGGTGCATATTTTGACTTGCACAATTGCATAAACCTTAGCTATCACATGAAGATTGATATGCACGCAGGCTGCCTCTCACTGGCCAGTAATATAAAAGAAATGTTGTAAGTACAGCATACAGCAATGAGATGGTAGTTTCAGGCCATAATCTATGCAGCAAGTAAGCATGAAGTGGCTACCCTTCATTTTCTACAAAAAAGAAAGAAATCTATATCTAGATGCACTTTTTCGATGCGCTGACTTTGCACCAGTAAACTTCCCCTCCTTAAATGACTCGTACGGTCACAAAAAATCACATTCATGGCAAGTGAAATTTTTTTTAAGGGGCGAGGCTGAGAAAGTTAAAAAGTACACACAAATTTTCATTTTTTTCCTCAAAGTAGTGATTTCACAGATAAAACACACAAAAAATATCAATTAGTATACACATTGATATGTAAAAATGAGCAAAATTATTTCAATTACATAGGACCTTTAAATCTCTGTTTAAATACTTTCGGACCTCAGTGTATTTGAAAATGAGACGGCAGTGGGGATGATGGAAAATAGTTCCCTAAAATCTTCAATGTTTGGAAATGGAAGCCATCTTGGCTGCAGGTATGCAAATTGCTGAGATGACCTAGGCAGGTATAGTACTCTAAGATACAGTTGCCTTAAAATGGTGACTTAGTGATGAACCGGAGTAGCTGCTTTCCAAAAAACACTAGCTCTGCATTGCCTTTTGTGGCATGTTACTGCTGAATAATGTACTCAATCTTTCACTGGGGAGCATCAGCTTTTTGCCAACTTTTTCATGTGTAATATGTTTTGTTCCTATTTACTCAGCAGTTAAAATTTTTTTCTTACAATGCTGAATATGCTACACTGTCTACTAGCAAGCATTAATTCAAACGTACGTGCAACTCTTTTGTTCTTGTTTCACCAACAGGTGCAATATGGACCAGTGTTGGTAATATCATCAATACAGGTTTATGGGGCACTGGAACTTCTTCTGGGTGACCTGTTCAAGCCGGACGGGCTACATCTGAACCAGAGGGGTACCTTTTCACTGGGTCAGCGTATGTTGAGGGTAGCACAGGGTTATTTAAACTAGGGACTTCGGGGGCAGGGAGGTTACAGAGTGTTATACATAGGGAAGTGCAGACTGCCCTGAGGGAAGCTGACAGCGTTGCATGCACTATTGATGATATATTTTTAAAGCAACAAAGCATAGTGGGGGGCTTGGAGCTTGGCACATGGGAAATCGAAGGGGAAGAGCATTCGTAATAACCTGAAATGTTTTTATTTAAATGCAAGAAGCATAAAAAATAATTTTCCAGAACTTGAGGCCGTTATGCTTAGTGAGGGCTATGACATAGCTGGGATTACAGAGACTTGACTTAGTGAAGAGGATGGAGATGAATATAATATAGAAGTTTATAAGCTCTTTAGGAAGGATAGATGTAATGGGCAAGGAGGGGGTGCAGCACTCTGTGAACAAAAACATAAATGTGCAGGAAAGTCCTGAAATTGAACATTCCTTGCCCTGTGAAGATATCTGGGTCAGGCTCATTGGCAAACACGAGACAGGCTTAAACATAGGAATATGCTATCGACCACCAGCTTTGAACAGTATTGCCAATGAAATGCTCTTTAAGAGGATTAGGCAAGCTTTAGGGGAGGAGGGACTATAATTATGGGAGACTTCAATTATCCTGGTATCGATTGGGAAATGGTGAAAGGACAGGGTAAAGGGGAGGAAGAATTTCTAGATGTTATAAATGATAATTTTTTCATGCAGTATCATGGTTCGAATTACGGGGGGATTGGGGGGGTCTGACTTTCACCCCCCTAAAAGAGGTAAAAACAACAGGTTGGGGGGTTCAAAACATTTATCCTCGTCCCACCTATCATCATAAATATTACATTATACTTCTTATATTCATGCCGGGAAGAATCTTGTAATACGATTTCAGACACCCCTAAAGTGGACCATACCATTGACTCTGACCCCTTAGCTAAACGTCTCGTCTGCCTGTATCACTCCCATCAATGGCTTGCGGGTGTTGTGCCAAACGGTGAAGGCTACTGTTAGTAGCAATCTAGCTAGTTCAATATACTTTAGCTTCTTTCCCTCAGAGTTTCTGAATTAAATTGAGTCAGGTGTCTATGAATGAACGCTAAAGTGCATCTGTGGCTTGGAATTTTTATATAAATAGATGATCTCTAATGAGTGAGCCCAAGATATCGAATTATGTATGAGACGAGAGTAGCAATTTTCGTTTATTCCAAGTCTTCGTCGAGGAATAACGTTAAACAAAAATTAGCACTGGAGTTTCATAAATTTGACATCTTGGGCTCACGAATTTGAGAACCCGTTTATCCCATAAATGTTAGTATCGTACTATTTGGAAAATTTAAGAAAAGCGTTAGCTTCTAGTTGGCCATCTATTCAAGTCCATAGGATGAATAATTACCTAGCTACCATGCCAACCGTTTTAGCCATTAAATTAATAAATTCTAGTTTGGCACAATAACAATGACTCATTTAACTTATTAATGTATGACAAAAGCGATGGCATGCTTGCTAGCGAATTATTAATCCCATTGATTTGAATAAACCGCAAATTAGAAACCAACGCTAACAATGGTTAGCGGTTACCAGCAGGAGGATTGGCAACGTTACCCTGTTTGCCAGTGATCGGAATCTGATCAATCGGGACGGCACAAAGCTGTATCACACGCATAGACCGTACAAAAAGATTGCACGTGTGTAAAGCCAGACCTGTATCTAATGGGTTGTATCATGCCGAATTTTAAACATTTATGGGATAAAATGAAATATCTAACGCTAGCTCACACTGGCGCTCAGTCATTATGAGCAACGAGACAATGGAGGATTAGTTGTGCAGATACGTTACGTTTTGACACGAATAAAAACAGTGGTGGTAGAACAACTCAGATCCTTACCTAAGTGAAAATATCAATACCATAGAGTAAAAATACTTAACTACAGGTAAAAGTCCCGCATCTAAAATCCTACTTTAGTAAAATTATGGTATTAAAGTACTGGTTTTACAGAAAATTGTACTGTGACTGATGTATTAAATAAATGTAACATTGTTAATGCTGATGAGTGAAGGCAGAAGCAGCATTCAATCTGGAGCTGGTTTGAACTGCCTTGAAAGGGTCATGGAATAAATCTGAGAGGTTGTGAGATGATGGATTGGGTAGAATAGAAGAAAAAAAAGTTCTGCGACAGATTTGGATTAATTTTTCTGATTTTTTTTTTTTTTTTTCGAATTGTTGTAATATTGGAGATTTTAACCTCTTTGGGCCTGAAACAGTTATTTATTTCAAGTCATGTGAAGGGAAATGTCTCTTTGGTAGAACTGTAAACAACTTACAGACATCTGAAATGTGACAAAGAGACTCAATTACACACAAATCTTTTTGTAAACGCCCACAAGTCAAACAGTTTGGGAGCCACTGGTTTCATCCTTAACAATGCAGTGTAATTTTATAAGATTATCTAAGTAGTATAATGTAGTGGAGTATAATCATTTGACATTACGTTAAATAAGCAAAATACTGAAATACTGTAAGGATTGTCAACTTCAGTTCACTGAAAACGTGCCTGTGTAGTACGGGGTTCCCTTTATGTCCTGGAGAAAAAGTGCACCCCCCCCGATTGTCACTGTCTAATTCACACCCTGCTGATAGTGATAGTATGATGAGACTTATTGCATTTGAAAGCCAAGAAAATTTTGACCTGGGCCTGTCATTGTCAAAATTTCAATTGGTCGCTTGGTTTGCCGCCATTGTGGATTTAGTTAAGAACACTTTGACAGTCCCCCTCACCAGAACCAACAACCCATTTGAGTGAAAATTTCACATACTGATAGACAGTTGACAAGTCCATCAAATTTGTAAAGAAGAGTAACTTCTGTGGAACTGCTGCCATTTGACAAAAATGTTGCGTGACAAAATGGTTTGATGTATTCAAATGAAAAATTGTAAGTGAAATCGCTGTGAGATATGTAATGAATATGTTAGGCTCTAAATTCGTTGACCAGGCGCAGGCGCGGCAACGGGGTGTGTCCAGGCGTATTTTGAAATTTCGTGCCCGGCGCAGCCCGGTGCAAGTACTACTCTGTCCCGCCTCTGTCCCTCCTGCCGGTGCAAGTGGCAAAGAGGGAGGAGAGAAGGCTTATGTGGGTTTAACACAGCCGAGTCAAATCTTCACCAATCAAATGAGCTCCTCTCCTAACCTTTAAAATGTTGGAATAAAGAAGCCTCTGTCCTATATCTGCATGATGCGTTAATGTTGCATGGCATGTTTTCTGCACCGCATACATCTATATCAAGCATTACGAACATGAGTTAGCTGGCTAGCTAGGGCATTCGCGAATCATTACCATTAGCGAACTTGAATGGAATTTCAAAACGAAACTACGCCACATCATCCAAACTTATGAAGTTGGAATGAAATACGACGGTTGCTCATTTATTTCTTCTGCCTGCATCATTGGGAAGAGAAACGATGGATAGCGTGTTCCTATTATTACGCCCTGTTGCTGCTTAAAATTTAGGGAGTAACATGCATGGACAACAATGCAAGATACGTTACACATTTATTTTCAATATGTGATCTTAACTCAGTACGAGATCAAAGCAATCAGGCTGTATTCCTTTCCCCCACTAAAAACGATAAAACCTAAATGACAATAATAGTATTAAGCGCTTGCACTGAGCATTGAAACAAATTTTTTCAAGACGACAGATTACATTCAAAGTCAATGCGAAGACACGAATACACATTGACTTCGAATGTAATCAGTCGTGCGAAAAATTCGTTTCGCATCCGGCGTGAAAGCAGTTGAAGGACACATACCCACATAGCCTACACACATACTCACGCGCCCACATGCACACATCTCTCTCTCTCTCTCTTTGATCTGACATCAGGACAATCGATATAGATACAATAATTTATGTGCTGATTCAGATAGTTACATTACATACCTCCCAAGTTTGAAGGAACCAAAAATGCCATTTTGTTGAGCGGGGGGTAGATTCCCTTTCATTTGTTCGGGGATTGATTTCCTCATCATTTTGTTGAACGGGGGTGGAATTTGCATTTCATTTCGTTCATTCATGACACAGGGACACTTTTTCAGGCCAGGAGTCAGTCATGTAACGAGGCCACCCTGCCCACAAACGTACGTTCACGCACACAGATACATGCATGCATGCAGACGCAAACACACACACACACAAACACACACACACACACACACACTCAGTAGTACATGTTGGCGGAGGCAAAACAAATATGCCCTTCAATATAGGCACTAGTCACTACAACACTCACTCCAATGTCACATGGACACTCCGTATGAATCTGATACTCCCAACATTATTCCATTTCTCATATGGGTATTCACCATATAAGTTATCACCAGCAGTCCTTTTCTCTCCCCTACACACCACTGAAACCTCTCAACAAAATGTGCCCCTCAGTACTGCAGTCACAACATGACTACTGACAATACTATGGTATTAAGGATCTGATTATCATAGCAGGGAATGCTAATGAACCCCAGCCTAAATCCAAGGTTGAAATATACAATAGCTTTCATGTTTGGGCTGGCATACACAACAGTACCGCAATAGACAGAAAAATTCAACAATACTAACACTATAGTGCCCAGAAGGCTATTAATACAACTACATGAGAGCCATTTATGTCAACTGTCTGTCAGTGCCTGGTTTTTTTAATATGTCTGCAACTTGTTACAGGTTGGTGATTAATAATAAAGAATAAATACCATTCTTGCCATGCAATCCCAAGGAACATGCAAATGACTCATGTACCACTAATCACATGCCCTACTGTAGACATTGTTCTGTACCTCCTGCCAATGGTTGTGCACTGGCCTCTTTTTCTGAAGCACCAACAGGACTGCTATCAACACCACCACCACCTTTGAATAGCAAACATATTTCGAGATTAATCTAAACCGAGTTGCATGTTTCCATTACCTCGAATATCTTACACCAATTTTCAGTAATGTGTCTGCTGTTGAATATATTAGCGCTAGCATTGTTGCTTGCCAATCAATATCATAGACTGTATAAAAAGATGGACGAAGCTACCGTGACGTCACCCATTGGTTTCACGTAACATAAAGGAAGCCTTGATTTTGGCGATTTGAATTGCGCCATGTTTTCATTTTGAAACCAGATGTGATTTCTATTGGACGAGAGCATGTATTGAAGATCCGAGGAGGACCGTGGCTCTGGATCTGACCGTATCGGAGGAGGACCAGAGGACGCCCCTAAAGCATATTCTGGCTTTATCCTTTATTCTAGTCTGTACTGGACCACAATTTACAACAATGAACATCATGATATATCGAAGGAGACTTGAAACTTGCTATATTAGCGACCATAAAATAATGTGAAAAGTCATTATTTAAATGAAAAATCAGGTGGGAAAGTAGGGTCATTTTCTCATGGACTTCTATACCATTGAACTTCTTTCTGCAACCACCGACGTCGCCATCGGCTGGCCATTAAATAGAACGCCATTTTACGGTACTTCCGCATGGGCTTCATTTTTCAGACCAGGGTGCTGCGTCCATCTTTTTGTACAGTCTATGATCAATATCGACTGCGTCCATATGTGTGCATTCATATAACAGTGTAAATTCAATCCGAATACCGCATAACTAGCTAGCTAATCATTTATTTACTTTTGCATACACATTTTATTCCTTCTGCTGCTTTTCCACCGAATGCAAAACAAATTTTTCGCGCGATAGATCGCATTCAAAGTCAATGCAAAGACGCGCGTGTATTTGCATCTTTGCAAATGTAATCTGTAGCACGAAAAATTTGTTTCGCGTTCGGTGGAAAAGCAGCTTAGACTAATTGTAGACTTCGTTACAATTTCGTAACTTTTCAGCGAGGTTTCGGTGACATGTGCGCACTGTGTGCCGGTCAGCCAAATTACCACTGCACAGAAAGTAAACCAGGTTGGAGCTGGCGAGCTCTCTGCGCACTTTTGGCAGAACCTTTTGCCACCAAATTGTCACTGTGTCATGATGAATATGTGACACCTCCCCCTACTACGCGGCCACACCCATCTCGGTGCATGTCCGTCTACCAAATTGCAAAAGTGACTGCGCACAGTGTTGCACCGCACAAAATTACCACTGCGCAGGCTGCACCGGACGAAATTACCACTGCGTGGGCTGCGCCACCCTGCGGTGCGCCAAGAAATTAGAGCCCGTTGCGTAAAACTTTTTTGTGCCTCCAGGTGGCTCACAGCTGAGACGTTTGTCTGTGAGCCCTGTGGGTGTTCGAGTCCCAGGCAACACTTGGTGCTGCCTAGCTAAGGGGTTAAGCCAGTTTAAATTCGTTAGTTCGTCGTTAGTTCGTTTGCAACCACTTATAGTTGTCCAGGCGTGGCGCATGTAGCATTACGAAGTAAATTGTACACTGACTAAGTGATCCCCACAGCATAGGCAGTGTGTAATTAGTGGTGCAGCTGTATAGTATAAAGAAGCGTGAGCCAGTTATCATGTGAGTTGGAGGAATCACATGCCACGGCATCTTCCTCTGGAGTTGATGGGAACAGGTCGCTTTGCAGTGGGCTAAACAGTTTGCCTGTGTTCAGGTTGGGAAAAATACAAAAAAAATTTTTTTGTTTGAGTCTTGTGACTTGGGCCCGGTTGTTCAAAACTCAGTTATTTTTTAACCAGCCGTTAAGTACACTTAACCGACTGTTAACTTTAACAGAGTTGTTATCTTGTTGTTCAAAACTTTGTTAACTTTAACAGGGTGTTAACTTGACGTTAAAGTTAACGTACCTAAGGACCACCGCTAACTTTTTAACAGTGTGGTTAACTCTCAAAATGGCGTTCATTGCTAACACTGCTTTCATGATGCCAGTTCAGCCAAGGAAGGATAGGGTGTATCATGGACTGGACTTTGATATTGGAGATTACTCTAATGAAGAGTTACGTACCCGCTATCAATTTGGTAGAGCATCTATTGCTTACCTTTGCAATATTTTGCAAGGTTATTTGCAGCGTCCAACAAGCAGGGGCCACGCACTGACTGTGAAACAGCAAGTGCTAGTGGCCCTTCGCTTCTGTGCGAGTGGGAGTTTTCTGCAAGTTGTGGGGGATACCCTAGGACTAGACAAAAGCACAGTATCAAGAGTCATGCGCGATGTGACCGATGCCTTTGTGGCAAAACGCAATGAGTACATTTCGTGGCTTACATGTAATCGACAACTTCGACAGATCGAAGATGGCTTCTTCGCACTAGGTGGTTTTCCCAAAGTAATTGGATGTGTAGATGGGACACATGTTCGCATACAAGCCCCTTCTCGAGATGAGCCTGGGTATGTAAACAGGAAAGGATATCACAGCATAAATGTGCAGGCTGTGTGCGATCACGAAGGTGAACACTTCCTTACCACTAGAACATTTAGAGTGGCTTCCCTTGGTGTATCAAAAATCAAACTCTTTACGTGAAATGAAACAAAACCTACCTTAAAATTATTTGTAGAATTTTTGTAAATGTGTCAAAATGGTTACTAGATTTAATAAGTCCATAATTGAGATGGGCTTTTAAAACAATTTAATTGATTTTACTTAAGTAATTCATTAATAAATATTGGCAAAACATAATATAAGATGTATGTGAAGCACCCTTAAAATCCGATAATTTTGACTGATTTCCATTTCCCATCGTATCCATACAGTTTAAAGTGCTAAGTGTGCAATAAAATAGATGTGACAATAATAAAACAAATAGCCCAATTATTTCCAAATAATTTATATAGTTATTTATGAAATATAATAATACAAAGAAATAAATGAAACTGATATTTCCTCAATCAATACTAAAAAAAATAAATATATGTTTACTCTCCTTTTTTCCTGGTTTGATAAAACATTACACCTAATTTGATTCCATGAATTCAGTCATATATCTTGGTATGACATTTTTACAGTATACGCATCTGAAACGCCCAAAAAATATTTACAACAATTTGACTGATGTCCCCCTCTCTGTGTGTTTATCCTAGAACTACATTAGAGAGTATTATATTTGCGTTCATATAAGGTTTATATTAAAACATAATATTATGCTGACAGCAAAATATGACGACTTTCATTACGACCTACATTAAATATAATGTTGCCAAACACTTTATAAGATTTTGTATGTATGTAATCTGCATGCAGAGGTCAGTCTTTGGTCGAGTTTCAGGCATGCGCAGTTCGGACGTTCTCCGAGCTTCGCAATAGTGTGAGTGCGAATTTGCCTCGTGTGTGAATGTGCGCAAATAAATTTGATTTGTCGGTTAACACGGACCAGTTTGCCTCCACCATGAATTGTATTACATTTTCCTCATCAGCAGAGAAATTTCTGCTTCTCTTTTTCCTTGGGGTGCAGGCGATCTTTTGGTTTTGGGGTTCCATTTTTGGTAAACCGGAAGTAAACAAAACTTGGAATTGTGGGATAGAGGAATGCTAACAAGTGACGTTAACCACACTGTTAACTTTGATGGTGACGTTAACTGACGGCATGACTAACCATATTTTGAACAACGCATATTTAACGTTCGGTTAGCTAACCTTCGTTTAAGGATTTAACCGGCCATTAGGAGTTAACCGGCAGTTAAAATAACCAAGTTTTGAACAACCGGGCCCTGGTCGCCATTTTGGATTTCAAAAAATAATTGCTACTGATCATAACCTGAGCCCTGTCAATGGTAGAAAGATGCGACTGTTGTAAGGAATTTTTGGGTGCCTGTAAGTGATTTAATGTACAGCAAAACAAACAGCACGCGATTTTAGTGAATGCATCTTGAACCCTGGCATCGCTGCCTCCAAAAGTGACATTTTGTGTATTTATTTTTTAATTATGCCATGTTGATCCATCTTGAATTTCTATCGGAGCTAACAAAGGCCTGACAAAGAACTTCGTATTTACTGAGCCATCTCGGTACTGTAGTTCACTGGGGGAAAAAATGACAAAAGGCAGCATTAAAGTTCAAATGAACAGTACCCAAGTTCACGGTGCAGGACAAGTGAAAGGTCAGGAACTGAACAATGCGTGCATCTCTTGCGGTGAACTTGAACTGATCACATGCAACAGAGGTTCTTCTTTTCTGGAACCCATTAAAAGCAATCTCATGTGAGTGACTCATTTAAACAGAGCTCTAAGGCTTTTGAGAATGGAACATCATGTTCTTTTTGTTGTTTTATTGCTTGGTGACAGTTTCATTGTAAAATGCTCCAACGTGGCCAGGAAGTATTAGAGAACATTGGGATGTGATGCTCTCCTCCACAGTGAGCAAGATGTGTTAGCCACGTATGCTTACTCTGAACCTCCCATTCTACCTCATGTGAAATATTGCTCTGTTTTATAGGGAGTGGGGCTGTGCAAACCATTGGGGTAGTCAGCATCATGTGTGTGGAACCAGCTTGAGATGATCTATGCTTTATGACATGATCCAATTCCCTGCTAAGAAGTGTTCATACGAAAATGGGCATACTTTGGAAGGGTGTGTTCATGGTCACTAACTACTGTTTGGCTATGATAAAGCCTTAAGGCCATTGGCATTGAAATGAAGCTCAGTTAACACTTAACGGGCTAAATATGTGCTGGTCTGCCTGTTCTTGTCAGTCCTCTCACATTAAAATAGTGTTTTCAACTGAGCAAAAGAACAATATTGAATATTCTGTTGTGGACTGTGATCCGGAAACGGAAAATATGCTCGTTGACATGCATTAGGTATGCATTTGACTCGCAGAAAGTGATCACAAGTCACACATAGGAATATGTGAGTGTGTGCTTTTTCTTAAACCAGATTTAATACAATGCTCTTAATTTTTCCTCTTTTTTTTTGCATTTGAAGAAGTGTTTTTACAAAAGAGTTCTTTGAAAGCAAATTAAGGGCATGATTCACTCAAATGTAATTAAAAACAAGCAATTATGTGGCTACATTCAGCCTGTCATGTCAAAAACTAACTTTGAGAGAATAAACAAAACAGAATGAGATGTTTGTGAATATGACACACTGGCATTCAGCTTTTGATTTTGCATTTAGTTTCTTTTGTTCTTGGAGGTCCACCAACTCCATCACTGTGTATTTAATAGCCTCTTAATTAATTGATAGATCCTCAAGAACTCATAATTATTACTGTTGCAGTCATTACTATTCAGTATATCATCGTACTCCATAATCAAGAACATCAACGAGAAAAGCAACCCCCCTGATTCATAGAAGTCACCTGTTGCAATGGGTAATGTACAGCGTGTAAGACCTAGAATGAAGCCGAAATTGAAGTGACAAGTCATTATTTGCTGCTGAGTTTAAACTTACCTTAATAGCAGTTGGCCTTTATGTCTTTATTTGTTTGTTAATTAACAGAGTGAATACTCATTTGATTTTTAAAAAAATTAATATGGGAGAATAATTTGCCTTGATGGATTTATCCAAGAGCATTGCCAAGGCTTTAAGTATTCATATGCTAAAACATTTGCTTTGAAGAACAATGTCTTTTCCTTAAGTATGTCGGGGAAGTGAAATTTAATTGAATTATGCTCAATTTCTGAATCCAGCAGATTCAGCAAAGAGACACCCTCCCTTATCGTCCAGCACTCTGGATACCAAGCACAAGTGCATTAACTGTTAAAACTTAAAACTCCTCACTTATCGAACATGTAAAATAAATGTATTCAATTTAATTTATTAATCACCATCAAAGATATTACTTTACAATTAAATTGCTGAATTTATTGATTGGCCAAGCAAGCAGTTGGATTCCACCTTTATCAAAAAGCACAACTAAGAGTCAGATCTAAAATAAACCCTGGGCTGAGGGTCAGAATTCTTATAGGGACATTAGCATCCAATACAATTTGCCGCTTAAAGCTGCTGTAAGTGATTTTTTTGGTTTTTAAAAAAGGGTTAAATAGCTCCACATTCCGACATAGGTCATTTATTTAGAGTATCTGGTCGATAACACAAGTATCTCAGCCACCGTCTTCTGCAATAAAGCAGTAAATAAAATTCTAGAGTCACCCACTGCCTCTATCCAACCAGGTGAGAGAACACCATAAAGACGCGTTTCTCTCTGCTTGTGAACGCACAGAGCTGAATCTGTGGTGTTAGTATCTGCCTGAAAAATTGCTCGAAAAAAATCTGCGTTGTCGGCAATAGCAGAACAGATGAAGCTTCCAAGCCCAACACTCCGGGAGACGGCTTACACAATTAAACAGCCAAAGCGCCAAAGAAGGGTAGAGGAACAAATAGAGTAAAGGAGGAAGAACGTAAGATGGCCAAGAGCTGCATCGGTGCCGCTTTCTTCTTCTTCTTCATCTGAGATTCCGGCAGGCTGTATAGCGTACGGCGTAATGCTGCCCTCCACAGTTCATTACAAGACACTATTCAAATCTTCTCACCATTCGCTCTCACAGTCATACCTATGGGCAATTTAGTGTCTCCAATTAACCTGACATGCATGTCTTTGGACTGTGGGAGGAAACCGGAGTACCCGGAGAAAACCCACGCAAACACGGGGAGAACATGCAAACTCCACACAGAAAGGGCCCAGGCTGGAATCAAACCCACGACCTTCTTGCTGGCTACTATGCCACCGTGTGCCGCTTTCATTGGGGAAAACTGAAGGAATCAAAGGGTTTTAAAAGCGATGCACAGCTAGCCTTGCTGCCACTGGACAGGTAAGCTTTGTTTTGCTCTTTTGTAGTTATGCAATTTTATCAGTCTCGGTTTGTCCTGTTGGTGGTTTTTAATCCTGCTAATGACAGTTTATAGATGAAACGTCATCGTTTGTGGCCGACTACAGCTTGCGTAGCTGTGTAACGATAGCATGTGTGGCTATAGGACACTAACTAGTTTTAGCTAATAACTTCAAATAGCCATTCATACCGAAGTTTCTGCATGGATGTAATGTGCTGTTTGTCCATGTTTTCAGTGTAGCTTTCACAGGACAATCACTGAGAGTGTCTGTTTATATTGTACTTATATTGTAACTGAGTTGCTACTCTCCTCTGCATCTGTCAGAAACCGATGCGCGTTCCTGTGCCTGGCTTGGGGAAGGGGGACAGGGACTGCTTACATAGGCTTCGGACAAGAAGCTAGAGAAAACCACCAAATCAGTTACAGCAGCGTTAAATCATTCCCTGATAACAATACACTCAAGTTCTAACCTTTTCCAGGTGATTCAACCCATGTAATTCAAATATTGACGCAAGGGTGCGTGCAAACAGGCTTTTAATGCCCTGAATGGGGGCGCCATTTTATTGGAGCGGTCTCTTTTTTGGTGCTTAGCTGTGACGTTACTCCGGCTGATCTGCATATACGCTACAGACAGCATACACACAGAAAATGTGTGTCCTTGATTCGTTGCCGTGGCCTACTTTAAAAAAATCTGATAGTGAATAACACATGGGCTGTGTTCGAATAGTTAAAAAATTACGTCCTATAGTCTAATTCCTAACCACTTTTCTTTAACCTCTGTGTAAAACGTCATGAGGTAAAGGAAATGTGTAAAGGGGACTCTTTTACAGCTTAGGAAGAGAACTGCGCTAATAAGAGAATCCAAACGCACTTACACTAGGCACAGTGATCACCCGCCTCCTGCCTGTCATGTTTGTTTGTTTTCGTGATTGGCCGAATGGACGGTCATCGCGGAATTGCGGGATGGCACGTCCTCCTTTCTTTTCGAAAAGGATGGTTCAGTGTACCATATGCTAAAAGTGATAAATTAGGAAGCATTGTAGCACCTTTCCTTTACATTTAAAGAATCCGAACGCACTTATCATGGCTGCCACGTAAATACTTCCGGATCGTTTTCTAGGAGTTAAGAACTTTCCTAGGTAAAAAAGACTATTTGGATGCAGCCATCGTCCTTAGCTGCTGTTGTAGCCAAGCAACTCAGGAAGATTGTAACCGAATGTAGGCAACCGTACTGCAATTTGCTGAGCTGGGGTTATGTTTCACAAAAGCATTGCTATTTGCTAACTTTCAACAACTTCCATAGTCCAGTTCAAACCAACGTTTTAGGAATCATACCCCTGAACGGTTACTTTCAATGTACCTTGGTTCATTTTAATGCTTTCGAGTACGTGAATACATTAATAATATGCAATCGCCTTAATAAAAAATGTTCCCCACTTCCATATGAGCGCAGGCACGAAAAACAGTACAATTTCATTTTCCCCAAAAATGTGGATAAATAGGTTTTTCAGAATAATTTAGGTGTGTGCTTTATATGAAGAACATATGGTCTTGACTACTTGTAAAGTAAATTTTGGCGGGATTTATTGGTTTTTTGGCAATGCAGTAGACAAATTAAGGTTAAAAAACAGGCTATTTTTAACAGAAATGTGTAAAAAAAAATACACATAAAATAATAAGTAAACAGTTCCTTAATTGGCAATAATACAATACACACCCTAATTTTTTCAGAAGTGTTCCGTTTTTCGTGTCTTCGCTCAAATGTTTTCATTGAGGGACAGCGCTCTATCGCAAGTAGGATTAATATAATTGTATCTGGACCTCAGTTTCATCGTCCAGCTGGATACATGTTGAAAATGAATTGTGACGTTGGCTTCAGAATTTCCCTCGCTGAGATTAAACACAGTAAAATATAAAGTAACGTAGTTAATTAGCATAATTTTATTTTTCCGGAAAATGACATGCAGGCTATATCATGCAATTATATTTCTTAAACTAGTTCATTAAAAAGAGCCCATTGATATTGACAACTTGTCTTTTGTTACCCTGTCTGTATTATGTTTATGAAGCAATAGCCGATTTAATGAATAGCCTAAGCCTACTGCCAACTTTCATGGAACTTTCTGGACTTAAATATTAATTCCAATATGCATTCAGCTTCTAAACCTGCAACAGCAATTTGCAAAAAAGACAAGTAATGCTCAAGTATTATCGTCACAATGGATAATGCATGAATGCAATACAGATGGGTCAATGACAAATAAGCCTTTAAAAAATTTTTTTTTTTATAAATCTTTAAAAATGTACAGAAGACATTTCTTTGAAGTTGGAAGAGTGTGTTTAAACAAGTCTTAATGGTTACACAACATTTACAGGGTTTGTACAGTTTTAGACTGTATTTGCAATGTCACCAGCCAAAAAATGTCAGGTGGCGCAACCAAACGTTTCTTGAAAAAAACACACTTCCCTCTTTTTTTTCTAAATGATTTTTTTTTAGTAAGTATACCTGAGAGTGTCTACTCTGCCTAAAACATTACTATTTTGTAATTGAGCTGGGTATTACAAGTAACTGATGGATTCTTTATTGTAGGGGGCGAGTATTTTGGTTTTCCAAACAATTTAAGAACAATTAAACTATTAAACTTTGTTTATTTGAAAGGTTTTCAATATAAAATTATGCCCCCATATTAATATTATATTAATTCATATTTTAAATTACATATTTAATACATTTCACAGTTTTAACTTGCTCGGACGGTTGCGCCACCTGACATTTTGAGGGTTTGAGATGGCAAAACATAAAATATATATCATTTTTATGATAAACTGGAAATATGTTCAAATTAAACATGTTTTATAGAATAAAATGATGCTTATTACGAATCATTTAAAATCATTTTAAACCAAAGTAGTGCACTCGGACAATGTCACTTCATTGACCCAGATGAAAATGTCAGCCAAAACAAGGCAGAGAGCCGGGACAACATCACTATTTACAACGCCCCTAGCGGTAATTCCTCAAAAATACCATCTGCTAGGAGTGTCATGGCGTGTTCCATAAACTTATCAAAAACATCTAAACAATTCGAAAGCATGACCCCACATGAAAAATTTTCTACACGATTGATTTTGTGTATTTATGCAGTTATTGAGTGCAACTTGCTGGACAATGATAATGTCCCTTTAACTTCCTTGACCCACATTGAGTAACTAATGCATTCTGAATTGATATTGTCCAGAAACATATCTGAAAGCATGCCATATAACTGGGCAATTTCAGAAATCCACCATTATTTCAAAGAAACCTCAATAATTTCAATGAGGAACTTAAAAAAATTACCCAATCACGGCGGCCTTTCTATAAACGCATCAGAATATCCCGTAAACAGGCTTGGGAGGGTTACAATACAGTTCCAATACAGTTACTAATTACCTGTAAAAAATGTAATCAGTAATGTAATCCAAATACCACTATAAAAAATAATGATTACTGATTACTTTCCATTACTTTTGGATTACTTTAATACCAAAAACAAACACCGACAAGAGAAAATAAATAACAATGACGCAACTTATGTGTACTTTATACGTACTTGTGTATTTTGTGAAGCAATAGAACTGTGTAACTTTTAAGTATCAAAAATATCTTCTACTCGCTGTAGTTTTGCGGAATGAAATGCTTCATTAAACATATTCTGGCAGTAGGCAACAGGACTACATTTTAAGAGCATGGCACATTACCACAAAATCGTTTGAAATGCGAAAATAAAATCCCTTTATACAAGACCAACAAACAATGGTCTTTTTAAATTAAAATATATGTATTTAGAGCAGCCACCCTATTTTAACAAATGCACTGTGCATCTATTGAATTTCCAAAAAACAAAAAGAACAAATAGGTAAACAGATGAATCAAAGTCAGCCAGAAGGCTTTTAGATTTCATGTTAAATATGACCCAGAAGAACTTCTAGCTTACTCAGCTGTAAAGAGATCTATTACTTCTAGCTAGGAACCAGAATGTGCAATATCTTAATTTGCTACATTGACAAAGTGCATTCACAGTATTTCAGCAAATCTGGTATCTGCCTATTTGGCTTAAAAAAAAGAAGAAAACCATAAAGCTAATACAGGCAGTAGGCAAATGGCTTCCAAATTTCAGAATAGGCGAGGCCAACACAATAGTATTTTTGGCGAAGCAAGCATGAAGTATGCTCCTTTTACAAGGTAAACAAAAGTGTTAATTTAGTGCATGTATTTAGGGCATCCACTGTCTTTTTTTTCAACAAATCAGATGTCCATGTTCTGAATATTCGAAATGAATAAAAACTAGAGGGTGTGTCCAGAAGGCCGCATAACCCCGCCCGCGCCCGCAACGCCACGTGAAGGTGAATGTCATGGTGAAATTGGTGTCCTCATATATGGTGTCCTATTTGTGATTGAGCGTAACATAGGGCCTATCTCTGCCAATTTCCCAGTTACAGAACCTCAAAATATGCAGGTCGGCCATTTTGACCTTTCAATGTCACTTGGTGGTGACGGTGACGGTGCCATTAAATTTCCCATATATGACTTCCTATTAGTGTTCAATAGTAACTATGGGTCTATCTTGCATCGTTTGGCTGCTGGAGCGCTTGGAAAAGTGGTGATGCGGAGTTTGACCTTTGAAGGTCACTTGAAGGCGAAGGTGATGGTGCTATTAGATTCCCCATATATGACTTCCTATTAGTCTTCAATAGTAACTATCGGTCAATCTTGCACCATTTGGCTGCTAGAGCACTCGGAAAAGTGGAAATGCTGAATTCGACCTTTCAAGGTCACTTGAAGGTGAAGATCGCAGTGCCATTAGATTTCCATATATGACTTCCTATTACTGGTTAATAGTAAGCATGTCTCTATCTCCCACCGTTGGCCCCTAGAGCAGCCTGAGAAATGGGTGACCTTGAGTTTGACCTTTCAAGGTCGCTGACGGTCTTAACATTTGGCGGTAAATGAATCTCCATACCCAACTTCCTATTAGTGATTAATAGTAAGTACATGCCTATCTCCAAGCAATTTGAAGTTACAAGCAGTGGAAAGTCTGCCCTATCTCCCAGCGTTAACAAAATCGCCAAACTAATCCAGAATCCAGGATTTGATCCTAGTCTTCACCAAAAACTAATCATTTCTTCCCTTCCGCCAAAATATTGTCCTTACCAAATTTGAAGACATCCGTCCTGAATTGTGGCCTCTAGAGTGCAAACAGACACACACATTGATAAACTAGAGGGTGTGTCCAGAAGGCCACGTCACCCCGCCCGCGCCCTCAACGCCACGTGAAGGTCAATGTCATGGTGCAATTGGTCTCCCCATATGTGGTTTCCTATTTGTGATTGAGCATAACATAGGGCCTATCTCTGCCCGTTTCCCAGTTACAGAGCCTCAAAATGTGAAGGTCAGCCATTTTGACCTTTCAGGGTCACGTGAAGGTCAAGGTCACGGCGCTAATAGATTCCCCATGTATGACTTTCTATTAGTCTTCAATAGTAACTATGGGTCTATCTTGCACCCTTTGGCTGCTAGAGCACTCGGAAAAGTGGAGATGTAGTGATGGTGATGTTGAGTTTGACCTTTCAAGGTCACTTAAAGGTCAAGGTCACAGTGCCATTAGAATACCATACCATAGTAACCATGTCTCTATCTCCCACCGTTTGGCCCCTAGAGCAGCCTAAGAAATGGGTGACCTTTCAAGGTCGCTCAAGGTCATAATGTTTGGTGGTAAAAGAATCCCCATACCCAACTTCCTATTAGTGATTAATAGTAACTACATGCCTATCTCCAACCAATTTCAAGTTATAAGCAGTGGAAAGTCTGCCCTATCTCCCAGTGTAAGTGAAATCTTCAAACTGATCCAGAATCCAGGATTTGATCCATAACTTCACCAAAAACCAATAATTTCTTCCCTTCCACCAAAAGACTGTCCCTACCAAATTTGAAGACAATCAGTCCAGAATTGTGGCCTGTAGAGTGCAAACAGACGCACACACACACACACACGCAGACACACACAGATAAATAAATGCGACAGCCACACACACCCCTTCCGCAACATTCGTTGTGGGCGGGGTGAATAAATGCAACAACCACATACACCCTTCCGCAACATTCATTGCAGGCGACGTGAATGAATTTATAAATCAAATTCAGAAACGTTTTTTATATTACAGAACAGTCTTACATTTTAAGCCTATAAACACAGTTTACAAGATGAATAAAATATTTTCTGCATTCTCAACTGCATTGACAACTGTTTTTGGAAAAGATGAGATGTATCATTTCATGTGCATCCAAGCAGTAGGCCTACATTCAGTCAGAACTTAGCTTTGGGCAAAACTTTCTGTTATAACGGAGGAGAAGGCATTGCTGCATGTGCTCATCGGACATTCTGTTCCTAGATGGGGTAAGCACTTTTCCTCCATAACTGAAAAGACGCTCAACTGGAGCACTGGAAGGCAGTGTAGGATTATACTTCATAAAGAGCTGCTTAACCAAGGGAGCTGCATGCAGGTAATCCATGCTCTTTACAGTATCATCAAGGAACCGCCGCACCTCATCCACTGCTGTGCCTTTCTCTGCAATGTGTGTCTTCCCAAACACAAAGAACTCTTCATCTGATCCATCAGCTTCAGAGGTTGTGTTTACTGCAGCTGCTGGAGGTTCCTTGGATTCCAGAGATGCTGCCTCTTGAATCACTGTTCTGCACATATTTTCTTTCTCCTCTGGAGGGAGCCAACACAAACGAAATTTTGGCATGGTGGTCGTTGCCATTTTTGCATTATGGCAGCTCAGTATGGCGCCAAAGCGACTGTCAAGTGCTTCAATGACTGCAGTTACTATGTGTGCTGTGTAGGTTACATGTGGCTGTTTTTCAGAGAGTTTAACCTTGAGACTTAGGAGTACTGGTATGAGAAACCCAAGGTAGCACTTCTTCTCCCCCTGTAGAAGATCAATGGATTGAGCAAGTGGCTGCAACACAGCTACATATTCCCTGAGGAAAGACATTTCATGAGGGTGCATCCTGGGAACTCCAAGCCTTTTGCAGATTTCACCTAGCTGATCATCTGTGAGCCTAGTCAATTTGGCAATGGCCATATACTCAGACCTCCATCTTGTGACACATGGAACAGAAACCCTCATGTTACCAATATCTTGCACCACCTCAGCAGCTGCAGATGACCGGTGTGCCTTGTTCCATATAGAAGCACACATTCCCATGGCGCTTCTGTACACTGAACGGGATGGCCCTTTTGACGCTGCTTTCTCCACCTCATTGGTCACAATCAGATTGAGCGTGTGTGCTGCACATCTTTGATGAGGGGGCAGGAAAAAATTAAGCTCCTCATCTCCCTCCATCTCCAGAACAGCACCCACATCCAAGAACCTTACTCCATTGTCCAAATCATCTGGATCCGCCTCCTCAGTTTTTTCAAATTCATGGAAAGCCTAAACAAAGTTGCCCCCATTATCTGAAACTGTGGCCTGTAATTTGTTTTGTATTTTATATTCTGTGTGTATCTCATTGATTTTTTGCAGCAAGGACATTGAAAGTGTGTCACCCCTTCACCCTTTCACAGGCCAATGCGTCTCCTCGTCAATCCAGTGGCATGTCATATCAAAGAAACTTCTGTTACGAGCAGTCCACAAGTCTGCTGTTGTACACACATTTTTAATCTTCTTCAGTGTCGCAGTCAAGGTTTCTTTCATGGCAGCAAATTCTCTCTCGATACGCTGCACCAGGGTCTTTCTTCACATGACTGTTTTACTACCATTGATTCCCTCTATGAGCTTTTTGAATGAGGGTTGCTCAACAAAGGAGAAGGACTGAACATCATCAACAACAAGTTCAAATATCAACTTATTGACTGCACTCTGGTATGTGCTGTGCCCAAGTTGAATTTTCACTTGTTTGAAGGGAGAATGGGAGGCCTCTTGTCTTTGTTCACATGGAAAACTGGTACCTCCTTTGGTCAGTACGGAGGGTGGATGTTTTCTCTGAGAAACACAAAGATCAAGTTATTGTAAGGTATAACAGATCTATCCAGTTTAAAATACTTATTCATTAGCTTATTGAAAATTCACTATAAGAATTAAATCAATATATGGCTGGGAAAAAAAGTTTTGGTGACAAGTACATACACCTGTTTTTGCAGCACGGTTACCACAACTTGCTGTAAAAAAATAGACAGCTGTCCAATTGGAAAACACGACACTACGTACTTGCCATCAAAATTACCTTAATTCGCTGAAGAGCATTGAAATGCCACTCTCACTGGAAAATTTTTTTCCGTCACCAGGTGCCAGTGCATAGACCTAATAATAATTAAATTATTTTTCGGTACTAAATGTAGCCCATTATTTTTTCGCTGTTAGATCGCATGAGGAGAGAAGCCGTGTCTTCAACTGCTACTTGATTACTCGTATAATTGGAAAGCATGTTAATAAAGGAAAAAGATTGAGAACTAGTTAGGACTAATTGCTATTATAAAGATGTATCTTTTCCCCCGAATTTCAGTTCTGGCGCTGGCCTTGATAGATAGATATCCTGGCTATTTATATACTCTGGTACTAACGAAATAGAGCATCATTGTATCGACATGACGACTGATGTTAAGACGTGCCATTAATACCATATCTGAAAAAATGGCAACCATCGGCATTGAAGAACCAACAAAACCATAGCGTCATGATTTATGGTCTTAGACTGCCATCTATTGGAATTCAAGTGTAATACATGTACGACTACATGTACCGTCGTATATTTTGGATGCACATATCAAAGACTGAGAAGCGGATAGTCACAATTTTTCACGAAGTAAAAAAAAAAAAAACTGAAAGGAAAAAGAGGCGGGTACAGAAAATATTACCATCGTCTCTATCTGAAAACAATTACTGATAAAAGAACAGTAACTAAATTGGCTCGTTGCATCTTACTTTTGTTATTTTATACTTACGCACTGACGGAGGGCATATCACGGACTGCTGGGCTGCCGGAAAAGCGGGCACTCCCCGGTAGAAGTAGTGCTCATGAAGCTAACGCTACGTAGCTAATGGCAAAAGCACTTCATAATCAAACTTCAAGTCAACTACAGCTATTTTTAGCAGGCTAGAGCTTGTTTTTGCCCAAACGCCATTTCATTCACCAGCATCATACTTACTACCCAAACTATTTTCATGAGGAGAAAATGCTTACAGGTCGGGTAAGTTAGCTAAGATAGTGGGATTGTCGTATCTTACCTGTAAATGTTTCTTCAAATTGGACGATGAGTCCTTTGAGGCCCACAAGATTTTCACAGCAGGAAAGCACAACTTGCACTGTGCAGTGATATTGTTTCCGTTATCACCCTTAAATATAGCCTGACAAGCCAGACTATATCATCAAAATGTATAGTCTGGCCACAACCGATAGACCGGGCTCAATCCTAGGGGCGGAATCAGCGGTTTTCTTTCAAACTGCCTCTGCACGCAATAGCGCTTTGACCAATCAGAGCAACGAACAAGGTGACGTATTCAGAGCGACGGAAACGAGTCAATGGGGGAGTAAACTCAGAGCAATTGGCAGTTTCTCAATATGCGTTCTTCTCTGTACTTCTGTTCTTGTGAACTTGAGAAACGTCATCCCTCTGAGACTATGTACTGTCTCAATTCAAAGTTCGCATCTCGACGAGAACGGTTACCACTCCTGGAAGTGTTCTTGACACGCCCATTTTTCCGAGGATGCATCGGATGGTAACTTGTGTGAACTTGACAGCACGCATAGAGAAGGCCAGGGTTACGTTTCCCAAAAGCGTAGTTGCTAACTAAATTAGCGACTTACATAGTTCGTCCATTCACAGTCAATGGGTCCAACTATGTAAGTTAGCATCTGTGATTTCAGGAAATGCACTCCAGGATCGGTGAAGCTGCTTTCACACCAGACGCGAAACGAATTTTTTGCACGACGGATTTCGTTTCGCGTGTATTCGCGTCTTTGCATTGACTTTGAATGTAATCTGTCGAACGAAAAATTTGTTTCGCGTCCGGAGTGGAAGGGGCTTAAGTCTTTTGTTGTTGCAGTATTCGTTCGTTATTTCTTGGCTAAATGCTCTTCTGTTAATTTAAAGCGAGGAACTATTATCTGAGTACATTTGGAATATTGGCCGCTTTACGATATTTTATGTCGAATATGCTCCAATGTTTTCGTAGTAGAGAAACTCCGCAACAGCCGGCGGAACGTAGCTACGCTAAGCACCTTAACTAGCTTACGCTCACAGACCCATCTTCCCCCATAGATAACATTACTGGGGAAAAGAAGGATGATGGCGGAGGAAGTCGCGGCTCACAGGCTGACGTATTGCATAATACCAACGAGAACGCATTGTCTCAAACCGTTGACAGCGTTCTGAGTACTCGTAGCCTTGGAAGTGCACTCTTCTAGAACGACTAGCGAGAACGTTTCTCCCAAGAATGCAAGTTCGTTCTTAGAATTCTTGGTATTGAGAAACGGCCATTGATATTCTCAGAGTTGCGACACTCCCATTGACTCTCGTGTACAAAAAATGGCGGCACACTTCCAGGTACTGGGAACTTCCAATAGTTCCAAAAGAGCATTCTCGCAGCTTCGTACCGATTCACTTCCATTGAGACAACAACAACGGTAAGTAATAAAACATTGAAGTCTTATGATGGACAAAATTTATATTTCGTTTCAGTGGTCACGTTATCATTTATATTCTCCAATTGTGTATGTTCGGCACGACAATATTCACTCTGAAGAAGTTGTGATAATTTAAGCTCGTGTTCTTTGCTTCTGGTTTATTTTAGTCAGCTGTGGAATTCAGTCATGAACTCTATGGAGTTTCTACTTCAATCTCTCACAAAACCGATATAAATGACGACGGTAAATGATGGGATGAAATGCCTGTGACTGGTTTCGGTGAAGTTTTTTTGTTTAAAAGTTAGCTTTGACAATTTTGACATGCTCTTACCTAGCCTAGCTTGATCAGCTGTTTTAAGTTTAATCACGAACGGTTGCGGAGTTTCTAACTCCGTTTAGCTCTCAGTAACCATTTCGGATTAAAACCACCTCTTATTCGTAAAATTGGATGAAACCACAAGTTAGGACGTTGACGACCTATGTGTCACCCATCATGTTTTAGCTAGCTCTTTGAAATTGCATCTGTCAATTTGCATTTGCCATGCCAGGCGCTGTTAGCTTTCTAGCGATCTTGCTGTAGTCAGCTAGCTGTATTATATGCCATGTTGTATTTTGCAAAAAGATGGTCTTTTAAATGATTTACTCTTGAAGAGATATGGTGGCTGTGGTTAGTCTATATTACTTTTCTGTGCTCATTTTATTGTGTCATGTAGACTTACCGTTCACACATCTGAGTAGTTACACTTATTTAGGTTGTCACCACGTCACTTTAAAAGCATGACCTCTATAAAACGTATGCAAATAATGTTATTCATGAAGAGAAATACGTTTGCGGCAATTGTGTGTGGTTTAACTTAATATTTACCTTTCAGTAACGCAATCGCTGCTGTCTGTCCCATAGGAGATTATGACAGCGCGGCATTTGTTTGGAACTATAGCGCTTCCCCACGAACCACGTGACCACTCAAGCAACGCAGTCAATGAGTGGCGCCACTCTGAGTTATCTATCGCTCTGAGTAAACTTAGAAGGGATACGGCTAGTTTTGGAGAAGATTTTGTTGAAGACAGCGTAGTGGTCATGGAGACCGACGACTGTTGTCGTTTCTGTAACAAAAATATGAAGATAGCTGGTGATACTGGCACTCAATACAAGCATTTTTGATAAATTGAAGAAACGGCAGAGTATGCAATACATTCAACATCACAAAGTAATTAGGTCTGATCAAACTGTCCATCTGCACTAGCGTCCATCCCCGTGGTCCTAATATATAAGCTACTTAACAAAGTTTAACACCGATAGCAGAGGAGGATAGAAGAGGAGCATTCTGACTTTCAGTCTGCTGTGATTAAAAATATCACAATGGGGCCATGTGTAACACAGCTGGCTGTACATTCAATTCACATTACTTGTAAATATTGAATATAGACTTTATCGCTATTACGTAATTTACTTCATGCCTCTTACCATTTGTAAATGAGATGTACCTCATCCACCACGATTCCTAGGAGGTTATCTCAGAAGACCTTGGTAGCCAACATGTTGCGCCACTTCCTCAGCATGAGCCAGACTTCAGGACTACCGAAGACCAACTGACAATGGCAATTTCAAATTTCCTTCAATTTATGCGCACCAAGTTGCATGGCCATGAGCCCAAATTTGGTCGCCTCTGTGACCTGGTCCTCCATAAGGGCGATCAACGGCGAGACTGCAACCACCAGTGGGTTTTCACTGACTCCCATTCGTTTCGCTACCAGCGGAGCCAGCTGGTATATTCAACTTTTACCGTATCCCGTCCGCAAAACAGCAAATACATCAGTCTTTGAAACGAATGACTTGAGTGCCTTTTTCTGCTCATCTTTCAAAGAAAAGCCCAAGTCTAACTGTAATGAACATACGAGGACTCCAATCGCGGATCAAGCTCAGAAGAGCGTCTTTTATTTGACTGGGAATGTTCAATGCTCATGGTCAGAAAAAACAGAAACAAGTCAGAAGCCAGAATCAGGAATATCACAGGTAATGAGAATCGTAAACCAGGGACAGGCAAGGGATCTATAAACCAGAAAATCCGTCAGCACAAAATACAGAAACAAAGGGGTATCTAAACTAAGGGAAATAGGGGAATAGGGGAAAGGGAGACAAAGAAATTAACTAAACGAAGGGAATGCAAGGGAATATGGGAAAACGACAGACTAGCAATCAAAATTCACAATCACTCGACGCAAATACAAAATATCAATTAGAAACAATGAAACACGCGACAAATCTTACAACAATCGCAGAAGCTCACTAGAAAGAAAGGCAAAGACGAGACGACCAAGACTGAGCAATGGAACGAAACGAATCGACACTGACAAGAGGAAAAGTGGGGTTTTTATAAACAAACTAATCAGAGTGTTTAGCCCAAGTAATAAAGGACAGCTGGAGAGGAGGCGGAATCTAGAACAGCAAAGGATGGTGATAGAACAGATTGGGGGAAGTAGGTGTGCCCTGCTTCTTCAAACTAACTAATCACCGTGCCTAACTACTCTGCTCTAATGTGTAGTCCTACCCATTTCTAATCACCCGTGCCTCAGCTAAACTATTCTCAGGTGCAGACAGTTAACAAGCACAGGAAGAAGGAAGCAGGAAGTACCCAACCAGAAAAAAACAGGGAAAAAGATTGTGAATGGAAACAAGACAAGACACACCACACTTGGGAAACACAAAAGGGAGCTCAGTACAAGTAAGACAAGAGACAAGCATTCAAAAAACATGAACAGTCACACTAGAAAACATTAACTAAACACAATGAAACTAATAAATCTAAGCAAAAACATACAACAAACATAAAATCCTTAATTCACAACAGAACCCCCCCGGTGTCGCCACCTGGCGACCGAACTCAGCTTTGTGAAAGTCTCTAATCAGTCTCTTATCGAGGATGTGCCGAGCCGGCACCCAGGAACGCCTCCTCCGGACCGTAGCCCTCCCAATCCACAAGGTACTGTAGGCGCGACCCCGGCGGGCGGACGCTCAGCAGCTTCCTGACGGTGTAGGCTTCTCCTCCATCGATGAGGCGAGGGGGGGGCGGATTGGGTGGGGCAGGGGTGAGGGGGGAAACAGACGCTGGCTTGAGACAGGACACATGAAAAACAGGATGGATACGGGACATGGACTGGGGTAACTTGAGTTGCACTGAAACAGGGTTAACAATCTTGACTATGGGGAAAGGGCCAATGTAACGGGGGGGCTAACTTGCGGGTCGGGACGTGGAGGGGGATGTCCTTAGTGGACAGCCAGACTTTCTGGCCAACTTTGTAGTCTGGGGGGCTGGAGCGGCGACGGTTGGCCTGCCTGGTCATCTGGCCGAGGCCTTGAGGAGGGCGGCGGGTCTCCTGCCATGTCCAGGCGGCACCTCCGGATGAGCTCCTCAATACTAGGGACGTCGACCTCGGCCTCCTGGGAGGGAAACAGGGGGGGCTGATAACCGAGGCAGGCCTGGAAGGGGGAGACACCGGAGGCAGCTGCAGGCAGACTGTTTATTGAGTACTCCACCCACGCCAGCTGGTCACTCCAATCGGTCTGGTCGCGGGAGGCCAGGCACCGGAGCACCGTCTCAACCTGCTGGTTGGCTCTCTCAGTCTGCCCATTGCTCTGTGGGTGGAAACCGGAAGACAGGTTGACAGCAATTCCCAACGCTCGGCAGAAGGCCCTCCAGACCTGGGAGATTTAACTGCGGACCACGGTCAGAGACAACATCAGCAGGAATCCCATGTAACCTAATTACGTGCTGTATAAGCAGGTCAGCTGTCTCCTTAGCAGAAGGGAGCTTAGGTAGTGGAACCAGGTGTACAGCCTTTGAGAAGCGATCGATGATGGTCAGGATGACCGTGTTACCTTGTGACGGTGGCAACCCAGTAACAAAGTCCATAGCAATACTAGCCCAGGGTCTGGATGGCACAGGGAGGGGTGGAGGAGACCGGCTGGAGGAGTGTGGGTGGTCTTGCTCTGGGCGCACACCGAGCAGGTGGTCAGAACTCCTTGACATCCTGGCGGACTGAGGGCCACCAGAATCTTCTGCGCAGCATGGACAGGGTACGGTTGGCTCCTGGATGGCAGGCAAGCCGGGACGAATGGGCCCACTGCAACACATCAGACCTGAGGGCATCAGGGACAAACAGACACTCCCTAGGACAATTAGCAGGTGGCCCACCAGGAGGTTGTGCTCCTCTGACCCGGTTCTCCAGCTCCCAGACAAGCGCCCCCACCAGACATCTGTCGGGCAGGATTCTCTGTGGCTCCTTGGGTGCAGCATCAGGGGAAAAACTTGGGACAGAGCATCAGGCTTTTTATTCAGGGACCCCGGGCGATAAGCCAGAATGAAATTAAAACGGTCAAAAAACAGAGACCAGCGAGATTGACGAGAATTTAACCTTTTGGCAGACTTGAGGTATTCCAGATTTTTATGATCCGTCCAAACTTGAAACGGGACTTTAGCACCCTCTAACCAGTGACGCCACTCCTCCAATGCCATCTTGACAGCAAGTAGCTCACGATTGCCGATATCATAATTCTGTTCTGCTGAACTGAGTCTCCGTGAGAAAAAGGCGCATGGGTGTACCTTGTTGTCTGTGAGGTTGCGCTGAGACAGCACTGCTCCAACTCCAGTATTTGAAGCGTCCACCTCAACAATGAACTGCCGTTCCGGGTCGGGCTGTTGGAGGATGGGAGCACTGGTGAAGCGGCTCTTGAGCTCCTGGAAGGCCCTCTCTGCGTCAGAGGACCACACAAACTGGACTTAGGGAGACGTCAGGGAGGTGAGTGGTGCAGCAACAGAACTATAATTGCGGACAAACCTTCTATAAAAGTTAGCAAACCCCAGGAAGCATTGTAACTCCTTGCGGGACGTAGGAGTAGCCCAGTCTTTAACAGCCTTGACCTTCTCTGGGTCCATCAGGATGCCCCTGGGGGTGACCACGAAACCCAGGAATGGAACCGTGTCCAGGTGGAATTCGCACTTCTCAGCTTTTGCGAAGAGCTGGTTCTCAAGGAGTCGCTGCAGGACTGCTCTGACATGGCGCACGTGTTCCTCCTTGGAGCGTGAAAACACTAAGATGTCATCCAGATAAACAAATACAAACTGGTTAATCATGTCATGCAACACATCGTTAATGAGGTTCTGGAAGACCCATGCGCGTTAGCCAGCCTGAAAGGCATCACCAGATACTCGTAGTGGCCCCTGGCAGTGTTGAAGGCGGTCTTCCACTCGTCTCCTTCCTTAATGCGGACGAGGTGGTACGCGTTCCGTAAGTCCAGCTTAGTGAAGATGGTGGCCCCCTGCAACAACTCAAAGGCGGAGTTCATTAACGGTAGAGGGTAACGGTTCTTTACCGTGATATTGTTTAATCCTCTGTAATCAATACAGGGTCGGAGGGAGCCATCTTTCTTCCCAACAAAGAAGAATCCCGCTCCGGCTGGGGAGGACGAGGGACGGATGATGCCGGCAGCCAGGGACTCCTCTACGTACTTCTGCATAGCCTCTTGTTCTGGACGAGACAGGGAATACAGTCCTCCCCCTAGGGGCGTAGTGCCCGGTGCAGCTCTATGGCGCAGTCATAGGGTCTGTGTGAGGAGGCAGAGATAGAGCACGAGACTTAGAGAACACTTCGACGAGGTCATGGTACTCACGGGGCACTTTAGACAGGTCAGGAACATATAGTGGTTCACTGGACTGGCTGTTGCTCTGGTTGGGTGGGGCTCTGCGAGGCAGGAACGTAAACAGTGGGTGCTCCACTCAACCACTTGTCCTGTCTCCCAGTTGATGGTGGGGTTGTGGATCTTCAGCCAAGGAAGGCCCAGGACGATGGGAGCAGAGGAGCAGGGTATGACGTGGAGCCTGATCTGTTCCTGATGATTGCCAGAGACAACGAGGGTGATTAGCGGGGTGACGTGTGTAATCTGGCCCAACGATTGCCCACCAAGTCCAAGAGGATGGAGCGGAGTAAGGAGTTTCTGGGGTTGAAGCTGCAGACGGTTGAACAGGTCAGCGTCGATCAGGTTAAAGTCGGATCCTGAGTCGAACAGCACATTGGAGGTTAGCGTCTTGTTTCCAACAACAATGGTGACCGAACCTGTCTGCGTGAACCGTCAGCATAACACAGCTGCCCTACCTTCCCGCTTGCATCCGGCTTGCAGAGGAGTGAACAGCTCTTAATGCGGTGACCCTCTTTCCCACAGTATAAGCAGGCGCCTGTCGCGCATTCTTCTGGCGCTCTTGTGGTGACAAACGGCATCGATCCACCTGCATGGGTTCCTCCGGTCAATGGTGCGCGCCGTCTCCTGCACAGAATGTACAGGAGCATCGCCCCAAGAGGACCGGAAGTTTCCACGCTGAGTAGATCGGGCGGTCTCAGGTTGACTCTGGCGCCCTCTCGCGCTGCTGCAGTCGGGAATCAACCTGGATGGCCACCCGAATAAGCCCTTGCAGATTCGAAGGCAGCTCACGTGACACCAGCTCGTCTTTTATTTTTTTCGACCAATCCTCGGTAGAATACGCCAAACTGAGCGTCCTCGCTCCACTGGGTGGCGGCAGCCAGCGACCGGAACTGAATGGCGTAATCAGACACGCTCTGGTGGCCTTGCATCAGACTAAGAAGTGCGCTGCCTGCTTCAAGGCGTCCCTGGACGAAAGCGATCGAACACCTCCCTCATCTCAGCCATGAACGCCCTCAATGGTGCTGGTGCAGGGTGGGCGGCGCCCCACATTGAGGTTCCCCACTCCCTCGCCTTACCAGTCAGAAGGGTGATGACATAGGCCACGCGGGAGCGCGACGTGGGGAACGTCAGTGGCTGGAGCTCGAATATAATGGAGCACTGGGACAGGAAGGCTCGGCAGGACTTCGGATCTCCATCGTACTCCCGCGGGGAGTAAGGCGGGCTCCCGGATGGGAGCTGCCTCTGCTGGCGCAACTGCAGTGCTGGGGCCGGATGATCCCAGGGTGAGACGCTGGAGGGTCTCCCTCAGTGCGTGCATGTCGCGCTGCTGCTGCTGAATCACGGCTTCATGGGACCGGAGAAGCTGCAGCGTAGAATCATCCGCTGGAGTCTGTGCTGGTCGATTCGTACTGTAATGAACATACGAGGACTCCAATCATGGATCAAGCTCAGAAGAGCGTCTTTTATTTGACTGGGAATGTTCAATGCTCATGGTCAGAAAAAACAGAAACAAGTCAGAAGCCAGAATCAGGAATATCACAGGTAATGAGAATCGTAAACCAGGGACAGGCAAGGGATCTATAAACCAGAAAATCCGTCAGCACAAAATACAGAAACAAAGGGGTATCTAAACTAAGGGAAATAGGGGAATAGGGGAAAGGGTAATTGGATAGGGAAAGGGAGACAAAGAAATTAACTAAACGAAGGGAATGCAAGGGAATATGGGAAAACGACAGACTAGCAATCAAAATTCACAATCACTCGCAAATACAAAATATCAACTAGAAACAATGAAACACGAGACAAATCTTACAACAATCGTGAGAAGCTCACTAGAAAGAAAGGCAAAGACGAGACGACCAAGACTGAGCAATGGAACAAAAACGAATCGACACTGACAAGAGGAAAAGTGGGGTTTTTATAAACAAACTAATCAGAGTGTTTAGCCCAAGTAATAAAGGACAGCTGGAGAGGAGGCGGAATCTAGAACAGCAAAGGATGGTGATAGAACAGATTGGGGAAGTAGGTGTGCCCTGCTTCTTCAAACTAACTAATCACCGTGCCTAACTACTCTGCTCTAATGTGTAGTCCTACCCATTTCTAATCACCCGTGCCTCAGCTAAACTATTCTCAGGTGCAGACAGTTAACAAGCACAGGAAGAAGGAAGCAGGAAGTACCCAACCAGAAAAAACAGGGGAAAAGATTGTGAATGGAAACAAGACAAGACACCACACTTGGGAAACACAAAAGGGAGCTCAGTACAAGTAAGACAAGAGACAAGCATTCAAAAAACATGAACAGTCACACTAGAAAACATTAACTAAACACAATGAAACTAATAAATCTAAGCAAAAACATACAACAAACATAAAATCCTTAATTCACAACACTAACTCTTCCAAAGTCAATGCCAAAGCCGATTCAAATGACCGGTGTTACAGATCAACTGGTTTCCCTGTTAACTGGTGACCTTTGTTTACAAAAGTCTGGTCTTTCTCACAGCAGCCAAGGATGTTTTATATTTCACTGGATATACAATTGGAAAATGGCCGCCCATTCATTTCAATGGAAATTGCTCAATGGCGCAGCACGCCGACATGGGGGCCTTATTTCTGGAGCCACGCGGACATACGCTGTGTGACTTTTGCTCACACATGCGTAGTGGGGCTCATGAACGTGCTGGTATCCAAGGTGTCCGTGACAACGGCCCGCACTCGTGGAACTCCTACCCAGGGTGCGTGTTCATGATTACTTTTCTCCGGAAATGGAATTCTTACCACTGCAGACTGCGGAACCTTGCGTAGGAAACCCCTGATGTAACTATGAGCGGATTGGAAAAATCCAGGAAAGGCTTAATCATAGTTTGAAATATAATTAGAGATGGCAATTTCGAACCTTTTAAAGAGTTTTGAAACCTCTGAAACGACCACTGTTTTGAAATGTTCCGAATTGTTTCGAAACCAGATTTATTTCAGTAGTGCACAGCCTAGTGGCAAAAAACTTTTACTGCAGCTATTAAAACAAGCATTCAAACTTTCCCGGGGCATATAAAGATTTTTTTTTAGGGGGGCAAAACGTCACTAGTCACGTGACAAAGGTTTTGAAGCAGAGTCGTAAACCTGTGTCAAAACCGGAAGTTTCGAACGTGTTCGAAACAGTTCGAATCTGCGTGTCGAAATTGCCATCTCTAAATACAATGTCAAAAAACCCAAATGCAATATCAAATGTGTAAAACGATTGTTATTTAACAGGGAAGTAACACTATTGATTTCAACGCAAAAATGTCGGCAAAATAGTTGACTTACTGTATGTTGTGTAACATGACATTGCTCAGGCTCGTGTCCTCTTTTGTTGAACGATGAGTTCTACATTTATAGAGTCAGACGATTCTTGCCTAAGTTTCTAAACCAAACACACAACGCAGTGCATGTGCCTTATAAATCGATATACAACCCCAATTCCGAAATAGTTGGGACAAAGCGTAAATTGTGAATAAAGTCAAAACGCAATGACTTTCAAATCACACCAGCCAGTATTTTATTCGCAACAGAACAGATATAGCAAATGTTGAAACTGAGAAATTTTACAATTTTATCCACAAAATGAGCTCATTTCAAATTTGATGGCTGCTACAGGTCTCAAAGAAGTTGGAACAGGGGCCTGTTTACCATGGTGTAGCATCCCCTCTTCTTTTTAACACAGAGTGGAGGCGTCTAGGCATTGAGGAGACAAGTTTCTTGAGTTTAGCCATTGGAATTTGATCCCACTCTTGTTTAATACAGGCTTCCAGCTGCTGGAGAGTTTTGGGTCTCCTTTGATGGACTTTTTGTTTAATTATGCCCCAAATGTTCTCAATCGGTGAAAGATCAAGACTGCAGGCAGGCCAGTTCAGCACACGGACTCTTCTACTACGAAGCCATGCTGTTGTAATAGCTGCAGTATGTGGTTTTGCATTGTCCTGCTGAAATACACAAGGCCTTCCCTGGAATAGATGTTGTCTGGAGGGGAGCATATGTTGCTCTAAAACCTTTATATACCTTTCAGCATTCATGGTGCTTTTTAAAACATGCAAGTGTCCCTCACCATATGCACTAATGCAGTGGTTCCCAAAGTCGGTCCTGGGGACCCACAGCGTATGTCGGTTTTTGCTCCAACCACAATTACGATCCCAGAGTTTTAACAAGCTGTTCATTTTTTAATTAGCAGTTGCTTGTCAGATACGAGGGACATTTTACCCCCTTAAACCACATTATGACAGAAATGGCTACGCATTCCATGAAATTTCAAAGCCCAACATTCATATTTTTTATTTTGATGTATTCCACGTAAGCACGACAATCAAAGGTGGCAGTATGTTTTATGTGATCAAATGCAAGACTGCAATCAGTCAGTAATCTGGTGATTAGGGTTCTGAATTCAGGTGCTCAGGTTCTTTCCTGAAACCAATCAAGTGACATTTAACAGGTTTGACTCATCGTTTGCTTTGTCTTTGAATTCTTAATTGCCTAATAATTGTTCGCTTTAATGACCTTGGGTCCACAATTTTATCTACTAGAAGCCCATTTATAGATTCATGTCATCATGTCATGTTGCAAATTTCCATTTTTTTATGTTAGAGAAGTAATTTCCAATTTAGCACACTATGAAATGATTTTCATCATGGCCATTTTTGACATGTGGTTTAAAAGGATAAATAATCAGCGTGAACAAGAATAGTGCAATCAAGAGCAATGAGCAACTCATTAGCATTCTAAGATTGGAGCTGTGGTTGACACAAAAACCTGCGTACACAGTGGGTCCCCAGGACCGAGTTTGGGAACCACTGCACTAATGCATCCCCATACCATCTGAGATGCTGGCTTTTGAACTGAATGCTGATAACAGGAGGGATGGTCTTTCTCCTCTTCAGCCCAGAGGACACAACGCCCACGATTTCCATCATGAATGTCAAATTTGGACTCGTCTGACCACAGGACACTTTGCCACTTTGCTACAGTCCATTTCAAATGAGCCTTAGCCCGCAGAACACGGCAGCGCTTCTGGATCATGCTCAATGATGGCTTCCTTTTTGCATGAATGAGTTTTAGGTGGCATCCGTGGATGGCACGATGGACTGTGTTTACAGACAGTGGTTTCTTGAAGTATTCAAGGGCCCATTAAGTAATGTCAATGATAGAATCATGCCGGTGAGTGATGCAGTGGCGTCTGAGGCCCCGAGGATCACGGGCATCCAGTAATGGTCTTCGGCCTTGTCCCTTACGCACAGAGATTTTTCCCGTTTCTCTGAATCTTTTGATGATGTTATGCACTGTCGATGATGAGACCTTCAAAGCCTTTGCAATTTGACATTGAGGAACATTGTTTTTAAAGTATTCCACAATTTTTTATGCAAGCCTTCACAGGTTGGAGAGCCTCTAGCCATCTTTACTTCTGAAAGACTCGGCCTCTCTAAGACATCCCTATTATAGCCAATCATGTTACACACCTGATGCCAGTTAACTTAATTACTTGCTAAATGTTCTTTAAGCTGATTCTCTTATATATTGCTTTTTCAGCTCCTTTTTGGCCTGTGTCCCAACTTTTTTGAGAGCTGTTGCAGCCAGAAAATTTGAAATAAGCTCATTTTGTGGATAAAAATGTAAAATGTCTCAGTTTCAACATTTGAAATGTTATTTATGTTCTATTGTAAATAACATATTGGCTCATGTGATCTGAAAGTCATTGCATTTTGATTTTATTCACAATTTACATTTCGTCCCAACTATTTCGGAATTGGGGTTTTATTTTAAAGTCAAGAGCCTTAAACTTTTGCCAATTCTGGCAAGCTAATTTACTTTTAGCTAAAGTAACTTAGCTTCATGCTAGACTCAAAACCATTCCGTGGAGTATAGTAAAATGTGGGTCTACCCTGAAATGTTACGCACATTGTATTGCATTATTTTTACCTTTATTTTAACGCTCCTTTTTTCTGTCCTTCCCCTGTTATCTCATAATCACCATCTCTGTTCTAAAATGTACATCTTATCAATCTTCGTCTCATGCTCAACTGTTGCATTCTCTTTTCGGACTTGTATTATCTTTGTTAAGGTGAAAATCAGCCACTCCGTCGAATCTACTTGCATCACTCCCGTTGCTCACAAACAGATGTTCAGATTTCATATACTCTGACGTTTCCACCTACCCAAAACTTTGATCTAATAAAGGCTGTACCACAAATAATGTGTATGTGTGTTCAGTGCTTTTCATGGAAGTTTGGAATATGCTCAAAAAATAATTATGATTTTGGATCTCATCTGTCAAGTTGCTGAAAAGTTCCGTCATCAAGTATGAAGGTCTGTAACTAATTTAAAGGAGGACTATACAGAACTACACGTTTTGACTTAATCTTATAGTAATTAACTCCAACATAATATCCACGGTCGATTTTTTGTCCATACATACCCCCTGTTCTTTTAAATGACCATTAATTAGCTGGAATTGCTGTTTCCAGGAGGCCGCCATTAACGCCATGAGTGGCATGAGAAGTTGCGAGATCATAACGTCACCTCGGCTGCCACATGCATTCATGTGCATGATGCATGCGATGTCAAAATGTCTGAATACATGGATATCTAAATAAATTAGACTACCAACCATTTTAAAATTGTTCATTGAGCGAATCAACTGTTTGATTGCAAATTGAGAAAAGTAAATCGGAAGGGGGTGAAAGCAGTTGTCGAGTAGAGGAGAATGATTTTGAAGACCTTAACTTTGCTTAGTTCAGCACGCAATTTGCCTGAATGTGTTTGCTTGATTATTACATTTGGCCTTTGTGTGCGAATCTTGTTCAATTTTTAATTAAAAAATGTTTAAAATTTGCGGCACAGATTTGCCTGAACGTGCTTGCCCAGTCTTTGGTGCATTTGTCCATTGCTTGCAATGCGAAAATAATTTCTCCCTCACATTTACGTTTGATGCGCTTCACACAATGTTTTCTACTTCGCATATATATTTTAGACACCTAAAAACCAGGGCCATCTTAACATGATTTTATTTTTAAGAAATCTTTTTTAATAATACATGAAAATTTTCCGACGAGAGGTGGAATTCAGAGGTCTGCTATTTATTCAGATTACTGACATTATTTCATGCTAGCACGGTAGCTTGGTTCGGTTTGTCTGCTTCTCATTATCTCTTCTAAATCATTATTGGCTTGATTAAAAGTTAGGCAAAGTACACGGGAATTGATTTAAGGTGAGCTAATTATGCCAAGGTTACAGAAGCTGTCCAGGCTCGCTGGTAATTAGCAGAATTCAAATCGCACATTTCTTTCCGGAAGCATTTCCAATGGCCTCTGATGTTAGTTCACCTCTAAATTAAAGTTGTGTCGGATAGAAAAAGGTAATAATCAAGCTCGTCTGTCTGCCCCATGGAGGAAGTGGGAATATCTCGGTCATTCAACAATCACAATGCAGAACCACAGGACAATGGACATTCATGGCGTTGGCAGCTGCACTGAGATCACGATTAGGGACGCCCCAAGTGGATCGTGGGTGAATTTTCGTCTGTTGTGGTGAAAATGGTGCGGTCCACTAGTTTTGTAAAATCGCTCATAAAAATTAAAGAAATTGCAGAATAAAGAAAAAAAAAGTCGTAGGAGCTTTTTTCATGATATATTGAAATAATATTCCCCACTTTTCCCAGCTATGATAGTCCTCCTTTAAGAATGAAGAATGGTTAATAAATGGTTTGCTAAATACGTAGTGCTATAAATGCACTCATTTGGACATTACGTTAGATGCTACTCAGCTGACACATTATGCATAACGCATCAAAATACAGTAATGTGAATTGGTGCTATTCAAAGTAGTGGAAATATACAACAAGTTTATGGATCTATCCATATCATTTTAATATGAAAAAAGTAAGTTGGCTGCGTACATGGTTCTAGGATGTCACAACAGCGGCCTTAGCTTACTGTACATTTTGCTGCGCAGCATAATGAAGCGTGGCAATCGAGTTGCTACATATTATGGCCATTCATCAATTAAAATAAAATGGCTAAAATATACTGAGCAACAAAAGAAACTCAAGTTAGCTAGTTAGTTAATGTACTTTTATGGTTACTCAGTCAAAGTGATCGCAAAACAAAGAAAAGGTTGATGAAACGAGTGTAAATAAATTTAATTTTCTATAATAATTACGCGCAAACTTATTTTACGGTCTGTCTTTTTAATTAACTTGCGTTTCTTTTGTTGCTCAGCATATTTGCACTGTAACGCCAGCTCACTTTAGGGACTTGGCTACGTCTATAATGTTGATCACAGACGGACGGCAAGGAATGCCCATTGCTCCACCCACTCACATCCGCTGCAGTACTAAATTCAGAGGAGACGAGAACACGCTTACATATGAGGACCCGTTGGTGTTCACACAGCCTGAATATAAATAGAAATTTTTGTCGTTGCCCAGGAACGAGGCATCAATGATTTAAAAGAGAAAAATAAACAGTTTCAGTATTGATAATTTGTGACTGTCAAAAAAAAATTATTCAAGGATTTAGCAGCATGTTGTTTTCAATTATTCCCTCTGGAGAAATTTCTTTTTGGCTCCCATGGCATCACGTGACTTGCAATATCAGCTTGACCGCTAAGCCCATATCAGCGTGCGTTCCAGCCATCGTTGGTTGTCCAGTTCTCCTTATAGGTCCATGACAGCAGCAGAAGATGTTCTGCTGGCCTTTGCTGTCCGTGGAAATGCCTTGACAATTACAATCCTATTTTACGTGTTATCTATCATCTGATTCAAGTATTTTATTGATTGTTGACAGTTATGAAGCCGTGATGACAATTTAAAAATCGAGGCTGATCTTCTTGCTCTTCAAAATAAAATAAAAAATAAAAAAAACCTCACCTGGGATTCGATACTGATATATGATGTAAAAAACACTCATGAGCGACAGGTATACCTGCTAGGCCATTGAAACATCACAATTACAAAAGTTCAAGTACACTCCATATGTCAAACAGCAACAACCGGACATAAATTTGAAAACACCTCGGCTGGATTAATTTGTGACCATTGTTATCGCAGAGATAGTAGCTGAACCTGAGTTTGTTGCGCCTCTGAAGTTGAAGATTTTAGGTTTTGTTGATAGGAATCTAATCGGCTGGCGCTTTTTTAATATATTGAATTTATTTTGTTATTAACCAGTCAAAACAAATTCAGTTTATGGGATTATCCCCGCCGTCTGAAAGCTGAAGATAGGAACTGTGTCCTATTGGGTTACCCCTTTTCAATATAATCTTGCTGAGTTACCCCTTTATAGCAGATTTGATTTAAGTTTATAGTTATAGTCAGAGAATCGGAAAATGGCTTCTGCTGTTGAAAGACGGAATGATTTGGAAATTCTGAATGATGCGCAGTTGTTGAAAAGATATCAGTTCGACCGTGAAGGGATATTATTTGTTGTTGACTTGGTGAGGGAGAGAATTACGTCTCCAACCAGGAGAAACAACCTTTCCTCATTGAATCCCTCGTCCAGAGACCCAGATCTACCCAGTAGAAGGAACCCTTCAGTCCTGTTTCATTTGGAATAATTCCCATTAACCATGTCCGTACCTCATTTAAATCCTGTAAATATAACTGAACACTTCAGGCTGGTTTTGGAAGTCTTTTTTTCTTTGATATTGCGCCATTTTCAGCTGTGCAACAGTGCGCAACGTTAAAAAAAAACAACCTAACCTACTGTTACACAGAGGTTTAAATACTTTCCTGATGGTCAAATAAATGTCTTTCAGTTACTGTGGAAAGTTTACACCCTCTGGAATTGGATAAGAAACGTGTCAACCAATAGATAATTTTCAGGGAAGTTTCGCATGGGTGTGAACTATAACTGTGCTTTATGCAGGTGAGCCTGAGCAAACAGAGTGATTGGCTATCAATAAGAGTTCTTTGGAATTTGTCGATGGAGGAATCTACACATAAATCCACTGTAGGGAATTACGTATTTTTAATATGTGATGACTATAATTGATAGTAGAACGACATAGTATCAAAACTGTGGCAAATTTTTGCTTCAGAAAACTTTTTTATTACTACTTAATTGGGATACCATTGGCGCATCATAGCTGAGGTGGTTACTACAACGGATGATTTTTTCTGTCACAGTTGATCTTTTTTTAACTGCTAGATAGATACTATGGGCAAGTATATTGAGCAGTTTGCACATCAGGCTTAGCTGAGGAGTTTAATTCATGCAACTCCTGGGATTTAACTCGTCTATATTCTAAAAATATATTCTAACTGATCTGGGTGTGCTATCTAGTGATAGAATAGTGAGACTGCATGCATAACTGGTACAGCTCGTTGTTTGCTGTCGTCTACATCTGCGCAGAGGGGTAAATAAAAGTTGCAACAGAATATACAATGTCTATTTCCACAGACGATGGTCTACTTCCTTTAACAATAATTAAACATGAACAATCAAAGAAGAAGAAAAAGAAAGAAAACACCAAACCAAAGCTTGTATCTATTGAAATTGTCCTGTGGAAGGCCAAAATCAAAGTTTCAGAATCAAAAGACAGCTAGATCTTCCAATGAAAAAGGCAGACATAAATCCCCGAAAACCACTGCACCGATGCTAAAACTCCTAGTTGGTCTTAGTTTGAAAGCCCTTGCTAGTTTTTGAGTGCTAAAAAGCCAAAGTACAGAGGGATGGCCCACATTTTTGTGGTTAGAAAGAGGGGAGGGGAAGGCATCCCCCTATTGGTGATGACAGCAGACTGTGCTGATTTGTGGAGCTGTGGATAACTGAAGGTGTAAGAAATGGTAAATAGTCTCCCATGAGACTGGCCGTTTATGAATTAAAGTCCCCTTAAGTTCTTAGGAGCAGAGCTGAGCACAGTGGAATTTTTTATAGACATTCATGGATTTAGTCACTTTCTAGTGAGACCAAACATGAACATGGTCAGTGGTAATGAAGCTCAGTAATCAAATGCCTCTGAAAAGTTTTACTTCTGCTCCTAAAAACATGGGTGATATGGGGAAATTTTAGGCAGTATTCAGAGATAAAAAAACAAAAACACTGAAAAAACCCAGAAATAAGACAAGATAAAAAAAAGAAAAAATAAATAAAAAGGAGACATGCTCTTAGCTAGTTGGTGGTCACAAGGCTGTAACAATGGTGTTCTCTTTTGTCTTAGGAATTGCAGGGGTGTACACTCATAGTTTATGACCCTCTGCTTGACTCTACTGGCTCTAAAAGGGTCATCTTTAGAATGCCTTCTGCAATATAGGCCAGAGATTGAACAGACTAAATTGCTATAGTTAAGGGGGGAACAGGACCCATCACCAGGGAATGCACAAGTCATTGCCAATCTATTATTCTGTCCAACTGAAATTTAGTCAAAACCTCCAAAACTAAACAAAAGTTGTCTGTCAAGTATGTC
The DNA here is from genome assembly GCA_029692085.1 of Gymnothorax javanicus. Taxonomy (NCBI): domain Eukaryota; kingdom Metazoa; phylum Chordata; class Actinopteri; order Anguilliformes; family Muraenidae; genus Gymnothorax; species Gymnothorax javanicus. Next base: position 86,642,079 of record CM056193.1, read on the forward strand.
ATTGAGAATTTTTGAGGTGAAATCTCATTTTTAGGCTGCATACTCTACAAAAAAAAAAGGAAAAAGAAAATTCATGTATCTCCATCATACGCTCTATCAGAGCTGACAAAGGCCTTAATGCACCAAAAAGGCCTTTTTCCCAGATATTGCTGAATTTCTACCCAGCAGTGTACTGTTCATCACTGAATCTGCCAAGCAGTGACAATAGTGAAGAGATGGAGTCTAATAAAGTCTCAGAATCACACCGTAGATTAAGCAAGGAATTCTTATTTTCAGAAGTGCAACCATCTCAAGGCTCAGACGTGGAGAAAATTAATGTTGTAAACTCAGTCACAATGGTCAAAAGCAGGGCTAAAGGTCATATCTGCTAGCGGAACAACATTTATGTAGCATAGAGTATCTTTTCTGACTCTTTTCAAATCGTCAATATCAGCCAAAATATTTTCATGAAATGCTGAGATTTTAACTAAATCAAAGTGCTTTGGCGATGCTAATGTAATGACACTCATTTAGGTACCTACAGCAAGTGAACATTCCATTCAGTAAATTCTATCCCCCATTCCTTTGACTTGACTCTCATCAGTAGCAAGGTACTTGCTGGGACTTAGCCATGAAGACCAATGGTGTTCTATATCATAGTTATTCCCGCACACAAATTTCTGTGGTCTGTACGACATCAAGAAATTTTGTCTTAGATTTTTACTTTTAACTTCGACATGCAATAGACTACTCAGTCACCAAATTCACATGTGTTACATCCATCTTTATTTTGCAAGATTGTGAATGATCTATGTCCATGTCAATATATTTTACAATTGTTTTGCTTTTTGCCAAACAAACTGATCTCCTTAGTGTGATTGTATCTTGTCCCTCTCTGTGTCTTAGAATTTAAATACCAAAAGTTGTCCCCTACATATCCCTTACATACACTACCGGTCAAAAGTTTTAGGACACCCCAATTTTTCCAGTTATTTAATAGAAAATTATGCCGTTTAATGTCTCATTGTACTCTGGAATGAAAGCATAGACATGATAGAACAAATTAACAATCAAAGTTAAAAAAGAAATCATGGAATCAATTTATAAACCAAAATGTATTTTAAACTTTTGACTCAAAGTAGCCACCTTTGTCAGATATAACAGCTGAACACACTCGTGGCATTCTTTCTAGAATGGAAATCAAATATTCTTCAGAAAGTTCTTCCCAACTCTGTTGCAGAAGTTCCCATAAATGTGTGGCACTTGTAGGTTGCTTTGCTTTCACTCTTCTGTCCAGTTCATCCCCAACCATCTCGATGGGGTTTAAGTCTGGAGACTGTGCTGGCCACTTTATGATTTCAAGCTTACCATCTTGTTCTTTTTTCTAAGGTAGTTCTGGCAGAGTTTGGACTTATGTTTTGGGTCATTATCTTGCTGTAGGATGAACCCCTGACCAACTTGGCGCATACCAGAGGGTATTGCATGGCGCTGCAGAATGCTGTGGTAGCCGTTTTGGTTCAGGGTGCCTTTCACTCTGTAAGTCACTGACCCTGGATCCAGAAAAAACAGCCCCAGACCATCACGCTTCCCCCTCCATGTTTGACAGTTGATGTCACACGCTGAGGAACCATCCTTTCACCTACTCGACGGCGTACAAAAAACCTGGTTAAACTTACCTTTTGTTTAAAACTTCTGACAGTTCACCACTTACCTTTGTACCATTTCAAGCTATTCGTTGGACTGGAACTGCATAATTTTCAATAAAAAACTGGAAAAATTAGGGTGTCCTAAAACTTTTGACCGGTAGTGTATCACTCTATCCCCCTCTGACTTCAGTGTGTTTGATGGGTGGAGGCCATATCCACTGACTGCCCTATGTAACAAGATATAACCCCAGGCTTTATGATTGCCCATTTACAGTGCATATACCGTAAACTCAGGAATTTGATTTCCGCTGGTTTTTTTTTTATTTCATTGTTTTTGCTCCAGTATAATTTTGAGGATCTTGGCACAAATTGACAACACATTTTAGGAATGACTAAGAGCAGGGTCAACAATAAAGCTTTTTAAATTCCGCCTTCGGGCTTCTAAACCGTCTGTGACTTAGTGTGTTTTTGTTGAAAACAACAGTTGTGGCTGTTATCATAGTTAATATCAATAAAATGACTGATACTGTTTACAGTTTGAAAAGTTCACAGCAGTGTGCTTTCAGAATATTTTTCTCCTGATTACATGGATGTATGCCATTTGCAGACCTATGCAGTGGAGCAGTCACTTTGGCGTTTCATAAATTTTTGTTGTCATTACCTGTTCTTGTTTCAGGATCAGATAGAGAAGGTCTTGGGAGATTCAATTGGCCTGATTTTAGACATGCTAGTCAAAGCTTGTTTGCTAAAATGTCAACTTTACCTAATATTAGTACCATTAATCATAACAATGAAAAATGGCAAAAACTGCCCCCAGGATTATTCCGCATTTTGTCCGACGTTCTTGATGCTGTAAAAATTATGTCTATGTTTATAATGAATTCAAATTGTAACACACAAATCCACAGTGAACAGATTCATTGTCTAAAGAAATGGTAATCATACTCTCTCTCGGGGAGTGGCTATTGAATCTGGAAATTACATCAATAGTTAAGGCCAATTGAAAACCATTGTAGTTAGTATTAAGTGTGCTAGTATTTTAGACAATGGAGGAAATGCAGCATGCCCAAACCCTTGTCATGTACTTCTTCCACCCATTAACTGAGGTAGCTACATTTCACTAGTTACTTTCAGTGTGATTTGAACAAAAACCTGGGGTGGATTTTTATTGTTCTGAGCCTGGTTTTATGCCTTTGGAAATGTAATAGCGCTTTCCTGATTGGCTTACACTTGGGTTTTTGAAATAATGCAAGACCCTGTTAAGTTGTTGCAGGGGGGTGGTTACACTCAGGGAGGTTGCAGAAGAGGTCTGCAGCAAAGTTCAGGCTACGCTACAGAGGTCCTGCAGAAGAGGTGGAGGTCCAGAACAGGTCGTTCAGAGTGGGGGGAGGGGGGAGCATTTTGAATGCACTGTCCTCCACCTCTGAGCTTTCCCTGCCTCTGAGAGCAAGGACAGTGTTCAGCTGCTTGGCACTGAATAAGAACCAACTCACTCCGGCCCCTTCCCCCCCCTTCCCTCTCACCACCCTTTCCCTTCCTGAGAGCCCTCCTCTGCACCTCCTTCAGTGGGATGGAAGACCAGGATCATCGCACACCACAGGAGGATGCGGAGGGGTGACCGGAGAGCGGGGGCGGATGGAGCCCGAGTGTAGCTTCAGCGGAACTGGCTGGAATGTGCTCCCTGAAGAAGCAAATAGGCCAATGACTGGGAGTTAGCCGAGCAGCCAGAATGTGCATGCAGTGACTTCTGAAAACTTCAGATCTACAACACATTCTACACCTTATTACACACAAAATGGGCCAAAAATGACCCACGTTCAGTTGCAATACAAACCGGTGCATCGTTGAACGTTCAGGTGCCTTTTCTTTGGAAATCATGTACGTTGTTTTATCATCCAGGATTCCAGATTTTAAAATAATGACAAATTTACCCTCTCAGAAAACAATTTTCCAAAGATGTATTGTTGTCATCACGTCTGTCCATTGGTTTGTCCGTCTATGATTGTGTGTGTCTTTAGCAAACTTACAAAATGCGCATGAGTGGTGCAATACCTTTTTGCTGCAGTGGCAAAACAAATGTGCGCCGAGGGGGTTTTAAATGCCAAGGCATGTTATTTTGTTTTAATGTTACAAATGATTTTATTCATTGTCCTTTCTTACTTAGTCAAGCAAGGGCACAGTGGACTCTGTGTTGTGCATTGGGGGGTTTTAATGGTATGTCAGTCTGGGCTGCAGCTAATGAGGTGAAATGTGTCGATAATTCCAGAGGCCCTAAGATTGGCACAAGGATGACCTATGGGCCGCTGGAATGCAAGTGTTACCACAACCCGCCTCAAACCCTGGACCTACGATGTTTTTGGAACATTCAAATGCTGCACGTTTATTCGATTGAGAGAGTCCAGAAATTCTGAGCCACCTAAAAGTTTAATGCTCTGGCCCCAGAACCCTTCTGGAACTTTTGTGGCTCCTCTCTAGCTGCTACGCCCCACCAAGCCAGGGTATCCAATGTTATTTGGAAAAAGAACCGAGATGAGTGCTGCTTTTTTTTGTTTGTTACAGCCCCACATTGTCCCGTTCATTCCCAGACCCAGTCTCATGTTATCCCACCCAAATGTTAACTTGTGTGTTAGCAAAAAGGTAACTTAACACACTTAATTTGACTTCTTCACTTATTATAGTCCACAATCAATACTTTAATATGTACATTGCAGGATCAGGAGGGTAAGAGCCATGGTAACATCAAAATCTCTCCCACACTGGCCCTTTGCATATAAAATTGGACACCCCTGTCTTGGTGGAACCAATAGTTGGGGAGCATCCACAAAAATTCCAGTGGGATGCGGGGCCCAGAGCAACTGTCAGGAAGCCCATAATTCCTCTGCTCTATCATACCAGCGAGCATGCAATAACTAAAATGTCCCAAAATATACAATAGATCCAAGTTTACACTTCGCACTTCCATTTTACCTTGCATCTCTATCCTGGGCAACTTCTGAATGGATTTACATAAAGAACGAACACATATCAAACAGGTTTGGGCAGGGCAGGCCTAGTAAACATAAGGTAAATACTCAAATGCTGACATGTGCAACATTATTTGAGCCAACATGCACTGTAAACAGATGATTTCAGTCTGCAGTGGAACTAAACTGCAGTGACTGCAGCGGGGAACTTTTTTGTTGTTTCGTCATAGAGTAGGGCATGCCCTCTTTAAACATAACATGGTATTCATTTTGGGTTACTTGTTTTGTGAATTTAATGATGTTTTTATTTTTTTATTTTGGGAGAGGTCAGTTTACACAACAAATTCATGTTGTGAATATGAAGGCCCCAATCATTCCACAGTTATGAACTCCTTGTCTGCAGATATGAACAGCAGAATAGTTCATTCCCATAACTAAAAACAGGATACCAGAATTGCAAGGGAAATCCCTGCCCCTCGTAGTGGCCAGTTTTGGCTCATTCCTTCAGCCTCTCTGTATCTTGACTTCAGTTTGAGTACATAGAAACCTGCCGCACCATATAAGGTCAGCTCACTTTAAAACCCTCGCAGATTTATGAGGGGTTTTTTTTTGCATAACATTTTTCTATGAATTATAGCTCTCAATTAATTTTGCCTCATCCACGTGGATCTACGGTAAATTTTGGAGTGTGAGTTTATAGTGAATGGCATTTATTTTTACTATCTACATGTATGTGATCAAAGGGACTGTATGAGATGTCTCATGCATTGAAACGTATGGTGCAAGGACTAGTGTACTATTTTAAAATACTGTTTTAATGCTGGAAGAAATTGTCCCAGGAAAAATTATAAAAACATACTGGACACAAATTATGTTGTAGCATCTTTTATTCCTGACTTTACGGCACAACATGAGTTTACCAGCTGCAGTAAAGGCTTTCAAACTGAATGTGAAGTGACTGTACCCTGTGATCTAAGTATACCTAGTGACCACGCTTATGACAAATGGGTTGTCAAGATATGAATTCCTGCCAAATTTATGCAAAACTTTTGCAATGCTTGTATTGAGAGTGGAAAGAGACCAAAAGATAAGAGCAGTTTGTGCAATACAGGTAATGTGAGATGGAGTATATGTGGACAAGTATATTAGCTATTATTCTTTGGAAGATGGCATAAAAATGGTTTTCATATAAGGCATTTCCTTGATGCTATGGTAAAAAGAAGTATTTTATGAAAAACTGTCTGAAAATGTGTAAAATATGTAAAAAGCAGACAGTGTTGTCTGCAAGATTATACATAAAAATACTTGAGAATGAGTGAAAGGAGGGGTGAAAGAAAAAGTAAAGAAAGAAAGACCAACCTTACGGTGAAAGATCAACAGTGCCCTCTACTGTGAAAAATAGGGCTCAGGGTTTTTCTTAGTTAAACAAAAGAAAACTAATATAGAATGAAACAAAATGTTTTTGTCGTCTATGTGGCTGTCATATCAACACAAAACCACAGTTATCTCTATATCAGTCCAGTTCATTTAAAGATGAAAGTACCTTAAATTGTAATGTTTTGTAAGATGTGGTTTGAATTTTGAATCTGAATGTGGAAAAGGTTTTGCCAGTTATGTAGTTAAGAAGAGCACTAGCACCTGGAAAACTCAATACAAGTCCATTGACTTTGGCGCAGAGCCTTGAATTGACAAGCCACTTGCAGGTGCTTCACTTTTAATCATAATTATTTCTGGATAGTGCCGTGCGGTTTGACTGTCTGGTGTAGTTTTGTTTCATGTGAAAACTTGTGTTTGTGACTGTGATACGTGGACTATAGACAGTGCATAGACGTACAGCCAAAGCAGGAACCTGGTGCGGATTACAGTTGAAGCCAAAAAAGGCACTTTTAACAAAAACAGGACAACTGCATTTGGCCCTTTAATTAACTGAAGGAGGAAAACTCAGAAAGCACAGAGGCAGAAGAAACGTCAGAGGGCGGTCCGAAGTCTGGCAGTTGTAACAGCTACAGTGCAGGTCAGGCTAGGTGTAGTTGGAGGGACTGGGCAAGGTCAGTACCAGGAAGTCTAGCCATGGATACGAGGCATGCTGAACTGTGCACTTCCTCGAACACAGATGCAGGAGGAACTGGATAGACTGCCACTTGCCAGGACTGCTGACACGGTATATATATCTCTGATAAAATGGTTTCTAGTTTCTTAAGTTTTTCAATACCGAAGATGGAAGACTAGAGAGAATAGACTGGCCAGGTACGAGGGACAGTGAAAGGTAACAATCCAGCACAGGGGAGATGAAACACAGGAATGTAAATAAACAAAGGCCACAAACAGCAGATGGGAAAGGAATGTACAAGAACGAAGAGGAACATGGAGGAAGGGGAGTAATTAATTAATTAAACAGGACTGAAACTGACATGGATGGCTGGATGGCAGGAAAAAAAAAACAAATAAACGTGATGATGAATTTTTGTTTGATGCGCTTTGTTAAATTGAGACAATATTCCTTCGCCATTTTCCATCCACATGAATATGCTTAAATGTCTACTGTATCAGTAACACTAAAGTTCTATTCTTTAATTTACCTCAAAGTTATTTAATTGTGTTGGGATACCTAGAAGTTCAGAACCGTCAAAGAAGAGAGAAGTATTTCCTCAGAGTACAATGCAACAGAATAATATCCCACGTATGGAATAATTGAAAGTGTGATTTAAGGCAATAGATAATATGTAAACTTTGAAAACTACACTCCAATTTGAAAGCAAATCACTCAAAACGAGCTGCAGTCTGGATAGATAATGTTTTAGTATGTCTCAAAAACCTGTTTCTTTCATCTCCCAACCTCTCTTGAAAATACTGGGCTCTCTGCAAAAGTACAGTGACTACCTCTGATAGAAAAAAACAATGTGTCAATGCATTCCTGGCTGTTAACTGGTGAAAGCAAAAAAGAAAAAAGCAAGCTAAGCCATTGAGCTGCCTCCATTGAAAAAAAGACCAGTGTATAGTAACTCTAGTGAACTGCTGCCGGCAAGTTCTAAGAAATAATGCGGATAAGTAGTAATTACAATAAATGAACGACACTGAATACATTTGCAGGTGAAATCACACTCAGTGCAGGATTTCTGCTTATTTTTAATTACTTCATTAAAAAGCTAAATTTCTACATTTGAGCTTAAAGTACAGGCCTGGCAGAGCATCATCAGGGAAGCGTATGGATCTGTGTTTATATGTGTGTGCAGTGAGCACCATTATTCATTGGACGGTGACATATCTTTATGTTATTTGGGTTCTTTTGGCTGAATCCATAACCAGATCTGACTCCGGCTGAATGTGATTTTTACATGCTGAAGAGAAGATTGAAGATGAAAAGCCCTTGAAACAAACCAGACCTGAGGATTGCTACAGTACAAACCTGGCAGAGCATCACCAGGTATGATACCCAGCATCAGGGGACTGCATGAATTTCAGAATTCATGCAGTCATTTAATACAAAGGATGTGCAACCAAATGCTAAAATTGATGACTTTATTGTACATGATGTTAAACTGTCCAATATGTTTTGATGTGCTGAAAAGGGGTGGGGGGCATGCACAAAAGGTGCTGTAAAATCCTCAAAGTATCTATTTTTTTTTATAGTGCTGCACTACGGAAACAAAATATATGAATCATACATACTGTGTGATGGTGCGTGGGTAAATATACAGTACTACATACCTGTAATTCGACTATATATGTAATAACTATATCATATGCATTTATGCACTTGAAATGTATATTTTGTGAATATTGAAAATATTCGTTGTTATATGCCCAACCTATAGACTGTATAAAAACTAATCCCAAACATGCATGCTCACAAAGAGTTGTGAGATTCTGTGTTACTGTCAGATGGTATGATTACAGGCATTATTCCCATGTTCAGGGCTGTATCGTGTGGAAACTCTTTACTGGGACATTGGTGTTAGCAAATGAAATAGCATTTGTTTTACTCTTGCAAGGGCACACTGTCCACACCACACTGTGCAGAGAGAGAGAGGCTTTTCTTGGAAACTATGACTGTGTTTCCAGGAAACATTTGCTTCCCAGTTGCATCTGCGAGCGTGCAATCACAGATGAGCTTGTGCCTTATTACTGGTGAAACCTAAAAGAGAATGAACGACTCCTCAAAAGTCTTGAAAACAAAGACCCTCGTGTTTTCATTTGAACTTTTTTGAAATTTGAAATTTTTCAGCTCTACTTAAGTACCCTGAGGATTAGTTTAACAAACAAAGAGCTTCCTGACCTTATTTGCAGTAATTCAGTAATTAAACATTTTTGGCTCTATTTACAAAAAAAATGCAGTGTTCCCTTAATGAATTAATGTACCGTAAAAAAACAAATGAATGGCCAATATGTTTTGCAACATAAAAGAATGGCTGGCTTTAAATGATTGCTTAGACTGGTTTTAATTTGTGACTTTATTGCAATCAAACAGTAGTAACTGTTTGGCCTTTATGCAATGTGTATATTGAAGATTGTACAACATTTAGTTCCAACCGCGTTGTTTCATTGGACAAGAGGCATTCCATGAGTGCTGATGATAGAGTACAACATCACTAGGACATATAACAGCAAAATCACTCCGCTCGCATGTGTTTTAATAACCGTTAATTACACTAACTGTCGACCACAAACATAGCACTACATTGTTAGCAAGTCAAGTCCCAATCCATTTGCGGAACTATTTGCGCTGGTGAAGCCACATAACTGATTAAATAAACAAAGAAATCGTAATCAGTTGTCGCTTTTGCCGTCAACTTATAATTGGCCTTTGTAGAACTGTTGTATAAAAGCAATATCACACTCGAGGTCGTGACCTTGTTGCTGAATATCATCACGGCTGTGATATCTTCGGCACTCGGCCCGCGGCTTTGTGCCTACGACTGCATCACAGCCATGATGATATTCAGCGACAACATCATTCCCTATCGTGATATAACTTAATTAAAAGAATATTTATGCCATCAAAAGATATATAAACAATTGCAAAGTCTATGTGCTTTTTCTGGCTGCCATGGTAATAATAATAATACTAAGAAGAAGAAGAGGAACAAGAAGAAGATGAAAATGATTGAATTACTATTGCGCAGAAGCATATTAATAACATGCAACATACAGATAATTCTGAGACATGGGAAACAGTGCACTTACTGCAACTTCATTTAACAAGAAAAACATTTAAAATGTATCAAACATTTCTTTACAACAATTATCATTTGATACAAACTTCTAATGTTGGAAAACTCAGTAAAACCATACGTTAGCTATTTGAATCCAAAATCCTGTATTGTTTTTTTATTATTTGAATGCTTTTTCCACAATGGAGACAGGCTGTCATGTTCACGGTCCAAAATCCATAACAACATCTGCTATTGGTTTGGGATAGCTCAGAAAAGCATGTACTTTCTTGTGAGATGTCAGCTGTTGCTTCTTAGCACTCCATTGCACTTGGGCAAGGAAGAACTCAGGAAGGACAACAGAGACACTTGCACTCATATGACTGTCCCGAGGAGGGCGCCGATATACCATAAACTGCAGTTGAACTGCTATGCTGTACCATCCCTTGGTGGTACTACAAAACACTGTGGGATAATTCTAATCACATATTTTTCACTCGGGGGATGCGGTGGCGCAGTGCTTAAGTGTTCCCGACTTGGGATCGAAAGGTCCTGATTTTGAGTCCTTGCCACAGCTGTCGTGGCGTGTTCTTTGGCAAAACACTTCACTCCCACAGTGCTCTACTCCACCCAGGTGTATAATTGGGTACCAGGAAATGGTTGGGGAAACCTGACTAAGAGCTGGGGGGTAACCTGGGAAGGACTGGCATCCCATCCAGGGGGAGTAGCAATACTCCTAGTCGCTTCATGCTACAGAACCCAGGGTGAAGAACCAGCCTGATGAGCCACCTGGCTTGGGAAAAAAATTTCACTCCTTTCTTTTGTCCCAAGATCCTAAGGCAGAAATCTAGTGAGATTCACCATCATTTAAGAGATTGCAATCCTTTGACTGAGTTAGGGAAAAAGAATTGAGGTTTCCTCAAGGCTAACTCAGTTAAGGAATTTCATTACCATCCTTCACAGAAGTATTTTCTCTTGAATGCATTAAGCAGAACTTGAATGACTGACTAGTGAATCTAGCTCTCATGTTTTCAAAATAATGTTGGAAGGAGCAAGATTGTTCCATTTTGCTAATTAATGTTTCTTAAAACCCTTTACCTTTTCTGACTTTTCTTTCTTGTCTTCCTGAGATTGGTGTGCTAACAGCAAGACGAAAAGACAGGAAGGCTGTGCAAAATAGGTGATTTGGATAAACCTTGAGTATCACCCTCCAACATTTCCAGATTCAATGGTTCTCACTGGGGACCAGTAACGTGCGGTCGGAGGTTAGTTTGGTGAGGCACAATCCTCCCCTTTGCTTGATTAGCAATCAAACGATTAACTAGTTTAGTAAGACTATTTGGCAGAATGACGGGCCAGTTTAAGTTTCCGCAGCGTTATTACTCTGTATATCGAACCTATATGCTCACGAAACTGCAGATTTGCGCGTACTTGCTTAAAGAAAGCCGAAGCAATGTCATCAACAAATATTAAAACAGTTCAACTTATGCAGAGTTCAGTGCTTAATCAATATACAATGTATTCTCCTTTAAATACGCGCTTTTACGCCCAAACAATAAAAGCGGACGTTTACTTTCAGTCTTCTTTCATAATCCGATTAACAAAATGTTAAAACGATATACAGAATTACCGAGAGCCGAGAATTTTTCCTAATTGATTATTCAAATTTCCATCCTTGCAGTCTCGAATTGAAGCGTATACGTGAACGAATCATTTTGTCATTATCTCCTCTATCAGTGTACGGGCTTCCTATAGGCTTGATATTAATTGTTTTGATGGTCAATCAGGCATAGTACGTGGGAACAGGTTCAGAAAATCCTGTAGTTTGGGTCACTGCATCACCTCACCGCACGTCTCTGGCTTCCTCTAAGCAAGTACGCGCAAATCTGCAGTTTCGTGAGCAATTCAGGTTCGATATACAGAGTAATAACGCTGCGGAAACTTAAAACTGGCCCTTCATTCTGCCGAATAGTATTACTAAACTAGTTAATCGTTTGATTGCTAATCAAGCAAAGGGGAGGATTGTGCCTCACCAAATTAACCTCCGACCGCACGTTACTGCTGGGGACCCCGAGGGTATGCTGGTTTTTGTTAAAACCGCAACTGCAATCACAATATTAAGCAGTTGCTTATTTTACTGTTTTATATTATTATTTGACTGTTTTATTTGACTGTTGTTTTATTAGCTTGATAAGCTATTGTCATGGTGTGGTGTCCGTCGTCCGTCATCCGGAACATTTTTTATCTTTTTTTTGGCCAGATGAATTTTTGTGTAAATTTGCAATAACATACTACTAGACCATATCTCCAGACTTTTTTCTTGGATTTTTGATGGAATCATTTTTGTCCGTTTTATGGGCCCATGAAATTTTGGCTCCAATGTTAAAGATAGGACTGAGAAATTTTTAAAAATTATTTCTCAAAAATTGCGTGATAATTTTTTTTCTAAATCAGGCAATCAACTTGCCTTGGTACCGTCAATGTACAGTGCGAGCGCCATTTTGATTGAATCGACGGAAGTGGGTCTATTGGGGGCGCTGTACTTTATGAATATGCAAGATGGCCTGTGGAGGCCAAATGTTTGCAGATAGAGATTAAGTTTGTATTTTCGACATATAGGAAGTCATATATGGCCTATATTTGGCAATATTAAATTTGACCACAGATGACTTTGAAAGGTCAAACTCAAGGTCAGGGAATATATTAACAATGTTCAAATATTTGACTTGAAATTTCAAAAAATTATTTTGCAAAAACTGTCTGATAACTTTTTTACTATTATAATGACTTATATCACCAACATGATCACAGATTGAGCCAAGGTTTGTATAGAGACATTTAGAAAGTCATATATGAAGTCCATTTTCTGACCACAACTTGACATTCTGTGACCTTTAAAGTTCACAATTGACATATTGAATACATATTGACATATTATAATGACTTGTTTCACCAAAACTGCTTCTGAGCTTAGGATTGTTTTACAGAAGGTCTTATAAATGTATGTGAACTTTTATTCAGTGACCTTGACATTGATTTTCATTGATTCAAATGTCAAACTTCACATGAAATTTTCATAACTTGTATTATCGCTGTAAGACTGCTTGCTGGTAAGCTACAGGACCCTTGGTCCTATTTTTATTATTTTTTTAGTTGACTGTTGCAAATTATTGCATTCTGTTTGATTTACATTTAACAGTGTCCCAACCTTTTGGGGAATGGGGTCGTAATTCTCAGGACATACAGTAGCCAGGTTCAACAGATCAAAACTTAAAAGAAGAACACATCTTTCTTTGAACTAAGAGTGAATGAGGTTTTCAAAAAATGTTTTTTAAAATTTTGAAGTTAGGCTTTGCAAGGGGAAAAGTCATAAAGTTATAATTACTGATTTTGCATTTATTTGCTAGACAGTATCTACAACTCCATTTCCTTTTTTTTTTTTATAGCCCACCACCCCCCCCTCTTTGGAGGACAACTTTGTTTTTATTTTCAAATGTGAAAATGCAAATTAAACAGCAGAATTAGGTTATAAAGAAAAAGGGAAAAGTATATAGATATATAGTACATTAAGAAAAAAAAATTACAACAAAAGAGATAACTCTACTTAAATACCAATAAATAAATGCGGAATTTAATGTAAATTAAATATTTAAGGTTGATGAATGAAGTATGTAACAGATGGGGAACATGAGGGGTAAGTGCGTGTATCAATGGCAGATGTGTAGGTGTTTGTGTGAGGCGCGGGCTTTTACATATACATAAATGGACAAACGGACAGATAGACCGACAGACAGAAATTGATAACTCTAAGTGTAAATGTTATGTGTACAGTATGTGTGTGTGTGTATGTGTACATGTACACGAGTATATATCTTCATAATAGTCGCAATATATTTATTGATATAGTAGTTAATAGGTATAATAATTATAATCAAAAATGGTTATTGTGGTGGAAGTTGTTAAGATAGCGAAACTTATTTTTTAGTGATGCTAATGACGACGGCGCAGAAATGACGACTACAACAACAATCAATGATTATAATAATAATAATAATAATAATGAAGAAGAAGAAGAAGAAGAAGAAGAGGAACAATAATAACAATAATTGCTATATCATTACTACAACCCTAACAATAATAATAGTAAAATAAGAATAATAAGAACAATTACTAATGCTATTTATGTTATTATTGTAAGTATTAAATATTAAGAGGGCACAGGGCTCGTGACCCTCACCACCCCCGGCCCCCCCAGCCAACCCCTACAACTCCATTTCCAAAAAAGTTGGGACACTGTGTTCAATGTAATTAAAACAATGCAATGATTTGCAAATCAATTAAAACCCTACATTTAATTGAAAATAGGATGAAGACAACATATCAAATGCTGAAACTGATAAACATTATTGTTCCGTGAAAAATGTAGGCTCATTTTGAATTTGATGTCAGCAACATGTTTTGAAAAAGTTGGGATGGGACAATAAAAGACTGGAAAAGTTGCATGAAGCTAAAAAAAGACAACTTACAGCTAGTAAGATTACCTTGCAATAGGTCAGTAACTTGATTAGTATAAAAAGTCTTTCATAAATATGGTGAGGGCTTAACATCTTTATGAAAGACTGCATGGGGAAGTAGTTCAACAATTTAAGAATAATGTTTTTCTGTAATGATTCAGTACAGGAACCAGTAGCAAGTGAGTGTTGAAAAAATTGAAGTCCTTTATTCAGTACGAGTTCAAGCCAGAGATCACAGAAACACAGTGCCAAAAAAACGAAATCCAGAAATCAGGGTCGTAAAACAGGCAGAGTTCGGTAACAGTAAATCAAATGGGCAAAAGTACATAAGCGAAAGGCAAAAGCAGGGTCGATATTCCGTAAGCAAAAGTCCAAAAACCAGGGCAGCAAAAATCAGGAATCGTTGTCGGACAGGCAGGGTCAAAACCAGAAAAACGGAATAACAAATCCAAAAATGGGCACAGGCAGAAAATTGGTAGTCGGGTAAAGGATGTCTCAAATCTCACAGATCAACTGGCGGACAGGTCTCTCGGCACAGAGGAAATGATCAACGTTCTACAGTAGAAATAGAAATGCAGGGCTTAAATAAACTGAAGGGAGGTCACATGCTACAAGGAACAGGTGAGGGGAGTAACCAGGTAATGAACAATGAAGGTGAGTACAAGAGGGAGCCCTAATACAGTGATTGGCAAAAACCAAGGCGCGGACTGGGCACACATAGACAACCTATGACAAACAAACGGCTCCGGTTAAGTAGTTCTACATGCGCAGATAAAAGAGTGCAGGATAGTAATTAAGCACGTGCGAAAGGTTTCGCGGAAACACAGAATGATACAGGGAAAGCAAAGCAAGGGGCAGAGACTAGGGCAGAGCGAGTGCTGAGATTATGTTAGTAATTATTAGTAGTGGTGCAATTTATAAATTATCCCAAGTGCTCGTTAGTCCGTTAGTAATATGTACTCGGGATAGTTAAATTAGTAACCAGTAGACAAAACATAAACGTTAGTACTATTAGTAACAGAGTTAACAGCGAAGGAAGTAAACGAGAATTGAAGTAAATATACGAAACACCAGAAACCACTGAAATCACCTGAAGCGTGTTGGCACACGAACTGGGGAGAATGAACTTACCACAATCATCACAAGACAGGGGTAAACACTGGTGCAATGGAACAGTAAATAAACATTGGCGATGACAGACACCGGGATGATGAATGACAATGATGCATAAAAATGAAAAATAACAAAAACAGAAAACAGGCAGTTGCAGGATCATGACAGTTTTCAACTTAAAACTGCAAAGAATTTAGAAATTTTATCCTTTGTTTTATCCTTTTGTATGGTCAATAATATCATTAAAAGATTCCAAGAATCCAGAAAAATGTCTGTACACATGGGACAAGGCCAAAATCCGGTTTAGAATTTTGTCCTCAGGCTGGGCACTCCATTTAAACACAGGATTCTGCAGTGGAAATCACTGGATGGACTCAGGAACACTTCAGTAAACCATTTTCAGTAAACACAGTTTGTCACTGCATCCACAAATGCAAGATAAAACTCTGCCATGTAGAGATTAAACCATTCGTAAACAAGATACAGAAACACTGCCGCCTTCTCTGGGCCCGAGCTCATTTAAAATGTACTGACGTGAAGTGGAAAACTGCCCTGTGGTTTGACTAATCAAAATTTGAAATTCTTTTTGGACATCATGGATGCCACGTCCTCTGGGGCCATCCAGCTTGTAATCAGCGAACAATTCAAAAACCAGCATCCATGATAGTTTGGGGGTACATTAGTACACATGGCATGAGTGACTTATACATCTGTGAAGACATCATTAATGGTGAATAATATAGGTATACAGGTTTTGGTGCAACACTTACTGCCTTTCCAGATGCCTTTTTTAAGGGAAGGCCTTGCTCATTTTTGCAACACCATTCCAAACACCATAGACTGCATGTATTACAACAACATGGCTCTGTAGTAAAAGAGTCTGGGTGCTGAAGTAGTCTGCAGTGCAGACCTGTCTCCCACTGACAATATTTGGCGCATTATGAAATGAAAAATATGACAAAGGAGACTGCAAAGTATTGAACAGCTGAAATCCTCAATGAAGCCAGCATGGGAAAACATTTTGCTTTCAAAACTACAGCAGTTGGTCCCCTTAGTTCCCAACCATTTGCAGTATTGATTGAAGAAGACTGATGCAAAACAGTGGTAAACATGCCCCTGTGCCAACTTTTTTGAAACGTCTTGCTGGCATCAAATTAAAAATGAGCTCATATTTTCCAAAAAGCAATAAAATATCTCAGTTTCAACATCTGATATATCGTCTCCGTACTATTTTCATATAAATATAAAGTTCAAAAATCAATGAAAATCAATGCTTTCTGTTTTTATTTACATTTTACTCAGTAGCCCAACTTTTTCGGAAATGGGGTTGTAAATTATGTGAGGTTTATTTTCTTAGCAAGCACTACTTGTTCTTAAAATGGGAAAATGCTTATACAGTATGAATATTTTGAAAGGAATTTTGTGCATGTGAACAGCTGGCAAATAAAACCCATGGTGTCAGCTTCATCACCGCAACAGCATGATCAGAGATAAGTTAAGACACAAATAGCAACCAGAAATGTTTCCCTGTCCCTGTAGAACCAGCTCAGTGATATGAATCTCAGTGTTATGGGCGGAGACAAGCTTGTCAAACAGCCATGAAGCTAACATAGACATGTAAGAAAGCCTTGTTGAGCTTCTTATAAGTGGCTGAAAAACACCATATATTATGAACTCTCTCTCTCTTGCAGTTACTTGGATGCCAAATTATTTCAGTCTTCATCTGTTCCCCAAATACTAATAATAATAATTGATAAATCTGTAAGTTTTTTTACAGTAACTCAAAAGTGGGTAAATAGCCCTGTGCTTCATACATCATATAAAAATCCGCCAAAGTCATTTTTGCTCGAAATTTAATGACAAAAACTAATTTTCCAGTGTACTAAATTCATCTCATCACAAGGAGGCAGCATACCCCAACAAGTAAACCCATTGCTCTACTGCCGATGTCTGGGCTATAACCATATGTGGATCTAAATACTATTCCCCTTTGTTTCCAACACAGAGGTCCACAAGCTGACATTGAATACTCTGAAATCATAGTGACATTTTCTCAATCTTGAAAGGAGTTCACCTTTTTATGGCTTGGTTGAACAGGCACAGTGTTTTTCCAGAGGAAAACAAAGTCCTCACCCCAACAATATAAAACTAAAGCCCCCTGACAACCTGTGGCTGAAGGAATTTTATGCATGACTGAGGGAAACCTTTTGACTACTCTATATGTTTATTTTTCAAAGCATCGGCCCTACATTCAATTGAGGCATCATAGCTCACTTAACTGTATTTGTTTTCAATATTTTTTGGGGGCACACTACCGCTCAATTATGTCAAAATCAGGTGCTTGGCCCAGTGATTCAGCCAAGCTATGGATGGCTGTAGCTGACAGAATAAAAAAGGGAGAAAAGAATGACAAACAGGAAGACAAAGCAGACATAAAAGACAGCTTAATGCCTTTATGGGAGTGATCCAATGCACAACTGCTTTTGTAAGGAATTTTAGTATGACATGTATCTGCAAACACAGGTCTGTTTTCATAACGTCTTCTCTGGTGAAAAAGGAAATCACTCTTATGCAGGGATTCACCACAAAATATTTCAGTGAAACTGACAGCCCGTCACAGAGATACAAATTAAGCCTAGCTGTGGTTTAATTCAATTTTGAATGATGATTCTCTGAGATAAATAAGCCCAAGTCAAAGCTTAACCTGTCTATGTGCATCTGACCATTGATGAGAAACAAATTTCATTGGCTGAGGGAAGACCCAGGCTCATAATCTAACTCTCCCAGCTGAGTACATGGTCATTGAATAACATGCCCACTTACCTCAAAATTTTAGTTGACATTTTTAACCATAGTGACTGAAAGTTTAATGGACTAACCAGGGGCTATTTCTCACCCTGGGGTGCGGTGGGGTTAAGGGCAGGACAGCAGCACTGATCTCCCTGTGGTGACACTGGGGCTTGAACCATCAACCTTCTGTTTTCAATCAAGCACCTCAACCGTTCACCTCAACAGGAGAGTGAGGGTCTTCCTTAAATTATGGGGCAGGACAGGCACTGATGGGGGAGGGAGACCAGCTGTCCCAAAGCGAGCCTCTGGACTGGAGTGTGGAGGATGAGGAGGAGGGCGAAGAGACAGTGGGGGCACCATGTCACCCCCTCCCTCCACTCCCTCACACTATCATCCCAGACAGTGCGGTGCTCTCGAATGTTGTATAGAAACAGATTAACTCAAAAAATTGTTTATGTGAACTTAATTGCCTTGTGTGGACAGTACTTCAAAAAATAATGGTATATAGTATATATTGAAAAGTTGGTTTACCATGTTTTGAAGTGGTGTGTGCACAAATCATTAACCCTTTCAGCGCTATAGGCAACTATAGTTGCCCAATGATGCAAGATATCAAAATCAGATGCTGGTGAAAGCCTATCATGTGTTTAAAAGAGCTCCTGCAGGGGAGCTCTTAAACAAGTTGCCACATGATAGGTTTTCAACAGCTCAGGATTATGACATTTTTAATTCCTTGAAAATGTATTCAGTGCTCAAAGGGTCAAGCTGGCTTACCCAATTTTTTGAGGTATTCCGTTTCCTCAAAACATTTGCGTGCACATCTACAGTATATCTGGGTTTACAGTGGAGCTCAGTCATTTCCACCCTGAGTTGCGCTGCCCATGGCAGCTGCAGTAACACAAGGGGTATTTTAGCTGGCTTCAGTGGACGCGCGCAGAGATGGGCTTCAACTACCAGGGCAGCTGTTGCTGTAATGCCCACGATAATGGTTAAAGTGGGTGCAGGAAGGGAGATGTGTGGGAACTAGCAGTGTGTGGTGTGGTGTGGTGTGATGTGGCGTGGCGCTGGACCGACAGGTGTACCAACTGTATTGGCGCCGAGCCTCTATAAGAACCACAAGCCCATGTTCTCACTGTCAGCTGTCTGACATGAGGAGAGGCAGACCAGACCCAGGGAGTCCAACACTTTGGGGTTCAATGTGCTGAATCACTCAGAAAAATTAAATGTTGGATTCACTTACAAATGTTGTATCTGCTCGGTCCACTCAGTTGTTTTAAGCAACTTCTGACTAAACTTCTAAGACTTTTGACCATTGAAATTATTTGGAGGTTTCGTAACTCAGTTGTGTGGAACCAGTTATACCCCCGTTCCACAGAGCTTTCTGGCTCATCGGTCACTCGTCGGAAGCAAAGTTTATTTCTTTGATCCGATGAGGCAAAATCGTCCGATGAAGGAAAGTTCGATTTCGTCTCATCGGATCACACCGGACACGTCGGACACTGACCTGATAGTGGACAAACACGAATTTGATTCAACAGCCTGTGATACGATAGTCTTCCGTGGGTGACCAGAAGAAATAAACTTTGCTTCTGACGAGTGACCGATGAGCCAGAAAGCTCTGCGGAACGGGGGTATTAACATAACATGTTTGAGTAAATCTCACATTTCACTTTTTTTTCACTTTTTCAAGCATAGTCACATAAGCTTACAAAAGGAAAAAGGACATAGTGAAAACCGTATTTGGAAAGTGAAACAAATTTTGAGTAATTCCTACATGGTTCGGGTGATGCAGATGTAATACTCAAATTTGACCGTATATATGTCCATTATAGAGCAGGAGGAATGTAGGAATTTCAGCCCTTTAAAAAGAGGCGTAACAGTGCAAGTATATTTGGACCTCACTGTATTTTCAATTGCACACATGGAAAGCAATGAGCGAGCGAGTGGGGGTGGCTCCCTGCGCCATATGATTGGCTCAATAATAGCCTGAAAGGTGCAAGTGGCTCTTATGCAACAGTCCGCAGAGGAGGATTCGGTTTCAGCGCGGCCTCCTTGGATGCGACAGGGAGCGTGACGGCACTGCGTCGCGCACGCGGTACCACTACGGCTCAAGGATTAATTCTTCGAGTCTCTGCGCCAGTCGTGATGTGGCATAATCAAAAACACATGGTTCTCACCCCGACAGCTAGGCACCAGAGACTGCGCCAGGCTTTGGTGTGGTTCTTTTCCATTACAGTGATTATTTTACTGGGGTTGTGACCAGAGAGAAACAGGGCTGGTACCAGAAAACTGTGCCCTGCCTCAGCTACTTGCGGAGTGCAGCTCCAGACAATACCACTCGCTCAAGTGCCATAGAATTCCATGCTTTGGATTCAGTGAGTGTCTCTGAACAGAAATAGCTAATTGCTGCACTTGTTTTAGGTGCCATTAACCGCTCCTGCCATTGTTCTCATTTCTGTGGTTTGTTGCCATGGTAGGGGCTGAACGGTAATGAGGGACAAAGCCAGGCCCATATACCTCTGATAAGGCACAACACACAAAAAATGAAATCCGAGGACTCCTGAGGTACCCTTACTGTGGCACCAACAGCTTAAACACAGGTCACACATGGGATGCCACACTTTCACAATAAAGGATTTCCACACATCCTGCCAGCTCTAGATTTAACTATAAAACGCACACAATGAGGCTTAAACTGAAATAAGAGTGTCCTGAACTTCACAGATTTTCCTAAATAAACCCAGTTTTGCGTCCTTTCCACCTCAATTAGCATTTTGTTTTTGGTTCCCTCATACGCTTATAAACACCTATTACATTTGATTATGGGACTGTGGAGGACACCATATTTACGTGCAGAATGCCACTAAAGCCATGGATACAAACTATTGTCCACTGAGGCTTAAAATACCCCAAAATCTTAAAATTAGGAGGGATAAGGAATGTTTGTTGAGTAGTGATAATTACACAGGTCAGTGCTGACGAGTTACACATTCAGCACAATATAGGTACAGTAATAACTCAGGAAACCATTCCTCTGTTCACTTAAATGTGCTCAGGGAAAGCAACTCATGTAAACTGTGGCCACGGTAATCACAGCTCTCCACAGCTATATCTGATGCCCAGCAACTATGTGTTGACAACAGGGGAAATGGAGGGTGTATGTTTTCAAGAGAGACACAGAGCCTTGGCATTTGCCAGTTTTTGATGAGTTTTCCTCCTAGGTATTAATAGCAATTACACTATATATGTCAATGTGGTCTCAGTTTTGGCTAAATAGAAAAGAGACATATTTAAATTCTTAATATGTAACATTTCCATTGAATTTGGCATAAATTGATCAGTAAGGGATGATTGGACAGACTATCAGCTTTCATTTCAGGGCATTACTGTACAATTCTGCTCCACAATTTGGAAACTGTTGTCCTTTCCATGTGTGACCCCCCCCCCATCACAACACCAATACGCTAATTAGTTTCAACAGAGCATTCAGTAAGGGAAGGGTATACAAAGTGCTACAAAATCCTAATGGTGAGACAGATTTGAATTATAATACCCTAAAATCAAAACTGAATGTCTGTGCCACGGGCCAGGTAGTCCAAGTCACTCATAATTCCATATAAGTGTCAGATATTTAGTATCTAAATATTTCAGTTTTCTCTGAATGTCATTGAGGTCTCATAGAAGTGTCCACACACTTTTGGCCATATAGTGTATTAATAAACGAGGGCATACATAATTGTTATTCTGATCCTAAACTGCTTTTATTGCTGAGTAATATTTTTCAAATATGCCCTGACACTTTTGTCCTTAGTGCAAATTATACGATGGTTTTTAGAGGCTCTCTTCATGTCCTGCTAAATACATTCGAGATTTTTTGATGAATATGCTGTACTGTAAATAGGCTTTCTATGAATCACTGACATCCTCAATGCATCTAGTTAAGGAGGCAGATTCCAGGAAGAAATAAAATAGCACTGATTATGTAACACCCACAGTTAAACATGCAGTAACCCGCCGATAACATTTCCCAAAACCCTCCCAGTTTTCGCCTCCAGTGTCTGATTATATTTATACTGCAGCAACTTATTGCACCATCCGTTGTTGATTAGAGTGCAAAAAAGCATGTGATGTCAGGCGCTGCTTCTTATCGCGTGGCGGCTCGTAGATGGGGCTGGCTCAGATGCAAATCGTTGGGAGAAAGCACAATGAGATGCAAAGACCATGATTTGTGCTGTAAAGCGGACCGAAGCACTCCATTCTGTGGACGAAACTACAGTCAGCTGCACATTGGTCACCCTGTGCATCCGTCAGCTGAGTCTGTGACACAGCCCAGATCTGATACCAGACTGTGGTGCTCTTCTGTGTACTAGGCAAAGGCCTGAACAAGACGGCACAAACAGCACTTATCACTATTAACTACTATTTATAGTAAGCAATAGCCTTGAAATCAGCAAAAACAGAACTGGTGAGTGACAATTATGCTTGGAAGAAAGTTAACATCTAGAAGCTCCCACTCGGCAGCAGTTATACAATAATTCAAAAGTCACACAACTGTTTTAGCGAATTTAAACCTGCCTCATCTTCAATGCAATGACATCAAGGAGTATCATTTGACCTCAAATGCTGCAACATCATCGCAAGTTTAGGACAGATGGAAAGTGGACAATGGAAAACAATTTGACACCATAACAACATAGACAAGCTGCAGTCTGCGTCTTCCATCCGTTCTGTCGGACACATTGCAAATTAAGAGGGAAGCAGCACGAAGGAGCCTGCGGTTGTTTACAAGGCCCGACGACATCTTTGTGGTCTCATTCTACTGACAGCCAGCAGGGGAAAAAAAATGAAGGAGAAAAACAGGACTGGTGGAAAAAAACATTTCCAAAATATTTTAAAATGAAATACAGTTCAGGCAATGTCTGGCTGCGGTCCAGGGGCCGCACTTCTATTTGCGATGGGGCGTTCACAGTCTTACCCCTCCCACTCAGACGCAAAGGCATTTAAATCCTTACGACAGAGCCTAGTCTATGATAGTGTAGCTGTAGTTGGACATAAGCCAGCAGATAGAGATTAACTGGTGCACAGCTTTGTCAGAAATCTCAAAAGAACTGAGACCAAGGAGCTTCCAACTATAGCGAGCAACATCTGAGATATGTGCGGCAAATCCTCTTTTGCAATTTTTAGTTAATAGTACGCTGTCTTCTCAGGAGAGACTTCACTTACTATCGGACATCCAACTGAAATGATCACTCTCAATAAAAAGGTTTTGTAGTCTATGAATGGCAGTAATGAAGATACATTGCATTATTTATGAATTGATTTTTGTGAGCATTCAGAAATTAATTCAAATTGGATGATGACCAAGTCAACTCACAGTTGCATTCCAGTTTTATCATTGCAAAGAGTCAGGCCCCATAACCTCTGGACACCTTGACAGGTCCACTGTTGACCACATAGCTAATGTCACCAAGGTAATAAATGATGCAGTACAATCTGATCAAACTCCAAAGGGTGTTCTGTTTAGCGCTAGTAGTGCTCTTCCTTTTCCAGTAGTCAGACCCATTGGAGCTTCATCAATGCAAATGGGGAAAAAAAAGCACACCTGACAAATGCTGGCGACCCTGAAGCATCCTGATCGCTTCCACAGTGTCTTATACCCCACTTTCATTCACTCCTACAGTAAATAGTGACTTTAACATAAAAGTCACCCCAAACAGTCCGATGACATCACGTACAAGTTCTCACAGAACAGTAAAACAGGAATATTTTTGTTCTCAGGCCATATTACCAATCGGTCATGAGCACGTCATCACACTGAGGCCGATTGTGTAGTTTATGGCTCTAGCTGCCTTCCAATGCCATTTCATTAGCAACCGGCTATGCAGTGTTCAGCTTCACTTTGGGTCATAAAAATCATTACCACATGAGTGCAACAGCTCTGCTTGAAAGATGACCGCAATTTATAAAGAACAGCTTCAATCTGTAAATCAAACCATCATCTCTTTTAAAGCTGACTGCTGTGGCCATTCCAGCGAGAAATTGCATAATTTTGTATTTTTCTGATTTGTTCCCACAATGCTGTTACAAATGTTTTAGGATGAAATACAGTGGTTTCTTAACTACACTTAGTAGTTGCCCCCACTTAATAAGTGTCTCAGTTATTACAGGGGCGCAGTTAATATTAGGAATCATTAAGATTATTATTTCTGTTTTTAAAAAGTGTCTCTGAAGCAATTAACCAGATGTCTGACATTTGAGAGGAAGACTGGGGTTTTTCATAAGGTTGCAGTTTCACGTGGAATTTGTCTGCATTTTTGTTCCCAAACTGGAAATCAACTGGCTCAGTTCATCACCTTCTGGTGACCATATGAAGACCTGCTCAAGGGCACAATGCATTGTGATAAAGTGTTTATATCAAGCTGTGATATTTACCCAGCATGCCATTAAAAAGTGTTTTCATGAGACTGCCGCATATGGAAGCAGTCAGATCCCCCATTTGAAGCGTACTGCATCAAATTTACAGAATCTCACTACATCTCCAGCCCCTGATATGGAGACACTTCAAAAAAAAAAAAAAGAAAGAAAAAAGGATAGCCGTGGGACAAACAAAAAATAGGTGCACTAATGCCTTGTTAAAACCTGTAAGGTGCGCTGAGTGACAGCAACAAAAACAAACCAGCCTTCATGGATTCCATGTGAAATTTGCTGAATTGACAAAGCATGGTGCTTACCGGCTGGCGAAATCAGTTTAGAAAGTGACGAAGAGGTTGGATTACATTGGGATTATAACGGTGAGATATTTCACCATGAAGGCATCACTGACAAGGCTGTATGTCAGCCATAGGTATAAACTATTTTATCTCGAGAATAGGAGATTACTGTCAAGTGAGGATAGGCTTCAGCGGATTGCTGACATTTAAATCAAATAAATTTCTCCTCATAATGCGTCTACAAGGGCTGGCCTATTTCCACGTTCCGAGACGGATTTCCAAGTTTGATGTCCCATCAGGCCTTGGGGCAAAGGAGAATTGTGAATGAGAACAAATGAAGTGTCAGCTCAGGGAGCCCTTGGGTTCATATCTGCCTTCTGCATGAGACATCAAACTGACCCCTAGCACAGCAGTGGCTGTGAGCCGCTGGGACAATAGAATGCTCGTCACCGGTGAGGGGCCAAAGAGCGTGACAACTGTGAAAACAGCCTTTAACCCTCTCTCTCCAGCAGCAACTGGGCATGTGGCAAAGGGGAGGCCGGAAAATGGACACAATGAGATCGTTTTTCAGTGCATCTGCTCCTCTATGCCGATGCCAGGGAGCCAGCCGTCCAACCGCCACTCGATCTGTCCATCGCTGTCTTACTCTTTCTCCCTCACACAATCATCTGTTCCCCTCTTACAAATTCCTGCCCTCCTCTGACTCCCCCCCAGCCAACGATTTCTCTCCGCAGGCATGACGCAATCCAGACAGGCACGAGAACTTTGGGACAGCTGGGTAGCCAAACAGTCAGTTGCTGCATGACCGGCAACCGTAGAGTTTTTTGTTTGCACCCCTAGTGGACAAAGGACTTCTGACTTTCATCTGGAGACATGAAGAAGTGGAGCTTCCTCTTAAAGCTTCTTCCCTCCAGATGAAGGTTTTAAGTCCCGAGGTGTAGAACAAAGCAATACGGAAACAGCCTTGGTCCTGCTGCTACCAGTGAGCTGAATAAGCAGTAGCAGTCTTTGCATATTTCTTTCTTTTCTTTCTTTCTTTCTTTATTTATTCAGGTCCTTAATTTGCTTCTACTGGATCATTTTAATTGGCTATTTTTATGATTTTAATGATTTTTACAGATTGTTTTCCTCTTCTCATATGTTTGGATTGGTTGAAACCACGAGCACTTTTGCTTTTTATCTTCTTATTATTTTTATCATGTTTGAGTAAGTTTTGATAGTAATTCTTGTAATTCAAAAGCATGTTTTTTATGTAAAATATGTACAGTTGTACGACCATGCCTCCAGCTGTCCAGCTCACCGGTCTATTAAGACTCGGACTGCATTTAGCTAAATTATTCAATTATCACCTGCACCTGCTGTTCATTTCCTCTGTGCGATAGCAGAGCTCTATACAAGACCAAGCTTCACACTCAGTCATTGTGAAGTCTTGTAACTACATGCCAGTGCTGTATCCCTAGTCTTGTATGGACGTATTCTCCGCATTACGTGTGTATTATTCTCTAAAATCTGACTTAGTGCTTTTATTGTTTTAAACCAGCATGTTATTTAAAGGAACCTCGTTTCTACTTGTTTACCTACTTGTAACACATTGTTCCTGCAGCTAAAGCCCATAGTCTGTATTACTAATAGTGTTAAAGGAACCTCATTTCCATTTTGTTTTGTATTTCAACGATTGTGCCTTCTGTCGTGCAGTAGGCATAATAAATACAACCAAGTCCATCCTTGCACCTGAGTCCAGTCCTTAACTTCCTGTCCTCCGTGCATCTGAACTGTGCACGCAGTACAACCATTACAGCTGTAACAGTGTGTTTCCTGTATGTGGATTGGATGTGGATGTTATCACCTCACTGGTTGCAAGCAAATCTATGTACAGGTACAAATAAAGTAACCTGTTACCTGTTACTAATGTCTATTACTTTTTTTCAAAGAAAAAGAAATCTGTCTTTGGTGTGTAATAGTATTGAATTATTTCTAGATTTGCCCATAGTTAAGATAATTTCACTAACCCCATGGACATATCTAGAGATTGGTCAAAATTATCTTGCAACAGTGATAATTTTTTTTTTTTGTTTAGAAAAAAATGTCATAGAGATAGGTGTTTTAAGTTTAAATATAAGATTAAAATGCTTATGAGATTTATTTTTTAAATTGTAAGAAGCAGGGAATAATTTCCTTAAAGCCCAGTGAAGCAAATTAGTAACTCCAGTGTGTGAGGTCTGTTTAGGACTACATGAGGGCTGCAGCTTGCCCAGTGTAAGTTACCTAGCATACTCTCTGCACCGATCCAGGGAAAGCCGAAAGTGGCAGGTTGGCCACCCCCGAGCCGAGCCCCAGCCAGCGCCAAATCCGCGCAGACTGCTGAAACAAACTCTCACGCTTCTCAGCGCGACCTGTTGCGACATCGCCCGCGGCTCTCCGTTTCAACGCTAAATAGGTCACAGATGATACTTGGCGGAACCACGCCAATCCCGGCCTGCAGTGCCCTGACTCCTTCAACCCTGCAAGCATGGGAACCCAGCAGCAGCAACCCTTCTGGAGAAAAATAAATAAATAAAAATCTCGCCACCGCACCGCTGCCCTTGTTGGTGCCATTGTGTGATTAAAGATGGGAGCTGTGTTGCATGTATTGCACAAGTATGTGCACTTTATCAGGAAGATGGGTAAATCACTAATGGGTAAGAGCACTTTATGTATTTCAGAGGCTCCACTTTATGTATTTCAATCAGGACAGACCAATGAATTGCGTTAAGGTAATCATTTATCACTGATCCCAGAATGAACAGATTAATGGCTGTGATGATAGCCTTACAGTCTCTGGCGCTTGGACTCAACAGGGAGATTTCAAAATTGAGGAGCCTCTGGCCTGAGGTGCAGCTGGATAAATCCCCCCACAGAGTCCGGACACTGGTGGTGGTGGTGGTGGCTAAGGAAGATAATGAAGCAGATGAACCTGCAGAGGCTGGGCGGTGATGGGGAGGTGGAGGGTGCGCGCAATGGCAGCCTGCATGTATTAGAAGCAGAGAGAGTCATATTTAAAAAGACGGCACTGAGAGGATAGGGCAATAACATAGGCGTGTTGCCGCAGAATTAGATGGATGTGATCAGCTTTTGACTCAATCGACAGCCCCACATGATCACAGCTAAAGTTATGAGTCCATCCGTTAGAGGATTGAAAGCTGATTGAAAGAAAATAAACTGGCTAAAGCCTGCACAGGTGAGTCTTCCTGACTGAACTTCCGCTAGACCTTCATTTCATTGTCTTTTGGGCTGAGAAGAGATTACGGTATATTGACTGCTAAAGAGATGGATGTACTCCATATATCTGTGTAAACCCTCCACTACACAACTGGCTTCAAGGGATTTTTTGCAGCACCATTTGTTCTTCAGCAGTAAGCCCTAAAGCACATTCCTCAGGGCCAGTGTGTCTGTGTGTGCCTGTGTGTGTGTGCCTGTGTGTGTTTTTTGGTGTTTGTGTGTGCGTGCGCGCGTGCATGTGCGGTTGAGGCCTTCAGTCTGAAAGCGAGTGTTGCCTAGAGGAGAGGACTGCTCTGCAGGGTTCAGCTCGGCTCAGCAGCTGTCTCCAGCTCTATCCAACCCCCCCCCCCAAGCTTCTCTCTGCACACTGCAGGTGTCGAAGTAGCCTGAAACACTGCAGCCAGATCATGGTTCTGTGACATCCTTGCTGTGAGAAACAGATGAAGCTGGAATACAGAGAAACACAGATGCCTGATCACAGAGACATACATACACGTGCACGTGCACACGTCCAAACATGTGGATAAGTACACACATACAGGTCTGCGCACAAATCCACATTCTCACTTGCAGGAGGTGGATATTTCATGTGTTCCCTGCACCTAGATGCATGAGCCCACGTGTTCACACACGAGGTGCAGCTTGCGGAGCTAGTTCAGGCAGACACCTCAAGACATGCCCTCATTCTCAGTGATACTCCAATGCATATTTGCCTCTGCCCTGCCCCTCTGTGAGATGGACTATTTAAACTGCTCTCTTTTTTTACCCCTGCAGCAACAAACATGCTTCTGCCTACTGCTGCATTGCTGCAAGTGACATTGCCTGCTGCCACATCACTCTTGCCTGCTGCCATTTAACATCTCACCTGCACCCCAACATTCACTTGCGGGCTTTGAATTTCTCCCAAAGCTGGGGGAGGTGTCGTACCACCCCCTACTCTCTTCTCATGCACACACATATACAAATAAACAATTATGCTCCATGAAATCTGCAATATAAGGAGCTTGCATCCCTTATATCTTTCATATCTTTTTATTTTATGTTTTAATTTCCATGTTCTCCACATTTTTGTTTTAAATAACCACTTTACTTTCAACACCCCTTGTGTCAGTCCCAGGATACACCTGCCCCATTTATTAACCAATCAGGAAAAAAAGCAAGGCTAGGCTCAGCTGGGCTTAGTACCAGGAAGAGTGCTTTACATTGGACTGCTCTTTTAATAGCTCTCACAAATGCACAGATTCTAGGAGAGAATAGGCTACAAAATACCAAGAAAAACAACTGAGCCAACACAGCATTTCATTCCTCTTTCTATCTATTCCGCAATTCCGCTCCAAGTGACTCTTGGAGGAATGACAGCTGAGACAAGTGTTGCCATGGAGCATGGGAAGGACAAGCGAATGGCACAAAATGCAGAAAATAAAAAATAACAACAATAAAACAAATGCAAGAGCAGGACAGAGATAGATATTAAGATGGTGGAGGTGGCAGGAGATGGGTGGTTGGTGGCCATTGTCACACCACCTGTCTGTGGTTGGAGGATGTCCGCCAGGGCTTTTCAGTCTGCGTGGGATCCAGCACTTCCTCGTCTATTGTTTGTGTCCTTTATGTGGCTAAGAACATGGGGAGATCAGAAACGCAGAGATATTTCACAGTTCCTGAGTGCCACAAAGCAGCGCTGAGTGTACTGTTGAGATTCCCAGATTAGCTTTCATGTGGCACGGCAGACAAATCACAGCTAATACGAAACAGGAACAGGACTTTCAAGGACCTTGCCGGGTTCTTTCCACTCAGATCCACTGTCTAGACTTTTAAAAGCTTTCTGCAACATTTTTTTCCCAGACAAAATTTCATCATTGCTTCTATCTCCTGTTGCTTACATGTGTTCTGTGTACAACTGACAAGATGACATAGCTGTGCATTTTTGTCAAATGTCTCAAAACCAACAGTTCATAGCTCTGGCAATCACCTGAAGCATCTTTCTGCACGGTGTAACTTTACTGGACACTGGACATCCACTGCACACTGCCCCTCTGTAGAACTATCTATCACAATGCATGATTTTATCACAACGCAGTTTATCATTTCTTCCAGCTAAATTGACTGATGATTTGCAGGGACACTTGTTAGCTGTACAAAGGACTTCATACCTACTGTTAAATTAGGTGACAGGTTGGATCATTTTTCACCTCTACTACCTCCACAGAATACATATATATCCGATTGTGTGCTCCTGCAATGAAAGGAGAGCATTTCCAGTGAAGGCCTTTGGTTCTGCCTATTGTCCAGACATGCTCTGTTGTCATAGTAATTTCCGAATTTTAGAAAGCCCTCCAGATGGAAGGATTATAAGAGGCTCAGAGCAATACGTTCAACTACAACAAAGCAGTAAAAAGCACAGATCTCCTCAAATGTCATTTTTTCTAGTTTCTACACTGAATCAAACAACAGCAGCATACAATGCTTTGAAGATCCCAATAATCTAAGCTGGCTGATGAAAACAATGAAAGGGACGTGTTTTAGATCCTCTCCACATGCCTTGAGCAATAATTGAGACATACACAGCCTATTACAGAACAGTGAAAAATAGGGAAATGCTTCATTGTTATTAAGTTTCAAATTGAAGGCCAGCAACGAAAGATGATATAATGCATCTTAAATGGCTGGGAAGAAAATGATGCTGAAAGGAGTCAGCACTAGTAACTATGGCAGTTTGCTTAATTCTAAAGCAAAACAATTGCAGTGGGGAACCCCCTGTGACAGAGCAACAAAAAACAACCACCCATGTAGTCATTTAACCACTGATATGGGGGGTTGGGGGGTAATTTACATTTTTGATCATAGATAAAATGTTCCCAACTTTTTCTCCTCATTAACTCTTTTCAGTGGTTCTGTTTCTCTTTATGACGCTGGCAGTATTAAATATTGGAGTGTTTATTTCTTTTGATGCGAAGGATTTTGGTTGTATTTTTTTTGTATCAGTAGCACTAAAAAGCGCCATATGGGTCCGTCTCAGAATCTGGAATCTCAATTGTGACATTATTTTTAAAAAATTAATTTTAAAAAACATAATGTTTTTATGTATTTATATATACCTCTAGGGGTCTTCTTTCATGTTTAATAAGAAAAACGTAGCTGGTTTATTTTTTTGTGTGTGCAGATGGTCCTAGAGGTACAACTTTTTTTGCACTAGATTATAAGTCATAACGATATTGATATATAAACATGTATATTTGAAATCATTATGCAAAGCCAATGTCAATTTTTGAGTAATACACTTTGTCATCACTAACGTAACAAAGAAACATCATCAACGAATTATTCATAGGTAGGTCTTATGGTCGTTAAACATTACTTATTAAGGCTTATATTATTCGACGTGTACTCAATTTAATAGCCAGTGATCTCAAAATCAATCCGACACTGACATAAAACGAACAGCTAGATAGTTTCGACAGTCAAGTCGAATATGTTTTCATTGCGGATATAAATGAGTAAACAATACAAACATGGAAGCAAAATGAAAAAATAAGCACTGTTGTTCCATATATGTAGTGGAAATTTAAAAATAACGAGTGAAAAACTCACCTTTAACGTGTGAATATTGTCGCAGACCAACTTGATAACCGCCGATATCACTCGCGTAACAGCCACCTCACATGCGGAAACATATACAAACATGACCTCTCGCGAGGGGAAATTCCAGTCTAGACACACAGAATGTTAATTGATATCCTTCCGCGCAAAAAAGGGACACCTTACAGTGAGAAATTATCACCTAATAATTATATATCCGTTTTAATACGGGAAAGATGGTCTACTGTCATAACATAATATCTAGGAAACATACACGGAACACATACTTTCAGCACCTGCTACGAAAGACAAAATTGCGTGATTATAACTTAAATTCCATGAAGTGTAGTGATTTTCAATTACAATTTGGATGACGTGTATAATATAACATCGAGGCTTCTCGTTTGAGTAAATAAACTCACATTTGTGGTGTAAGACTGGTCGGAAAAAAGGCGTTACGAAAGTGATCAAATGTTACGTCAAAGGTTTTAACATTACTCATATGATTATGTGGAAACGTCAATATTTCATTGTGTAAAGTAATTAAATAAGATAACTTACATGAAAATTGTGAATGTTATAGTGGACCACAAATATTTCAGGCAACAGAAATGTAATTCATCGTCTTCCATGTCACGCTACAAGCAGCCATTTTGCAACAAATTTTGTTTATTTTTTTCCGATCACAGAATGTAATATTCACTTAAACTACCCACTTTTATGTTTACTATTTATTTGATTATCATATTTTAAATGAAAAACAAACGCCACCATTCAAAACAAAATATTTTATTAACTACAAGTATTTCTAGAGGGGTACCCACTGATGGGCCCAGTTTCTGAGACAGACCCATATATAGAGTGCACCCCGTGCTTCCGAAAGAGTTATGGTATAATACAATCCTCGAGTGGGGGATCTACTCCCAGAGTATTACTTAGCACCCCATGTCCTCACCCCATCATGACCCCCAACAGTAGCCATCGTGTCTCTATGTTCCAAATTGATTCCAATGCAAAGCACAGCTGTCTCTACCCTGATACAGAAAAATGTAGACCATCTCAGACTGCCCCTTCAATGACCCTCCCAGGTGATTACAAGAGCCAACAGAACAGGTGATTGGACCAAGAGAGGGTGCAACAAATTGTGGTTATTTGTCACGTTGAAACAAAGAGGCCTGTCATTGCCCTTTTTCCAAAGGCACATCTCCATTAAAACACGTTTTAATTGCTAAACTAACATATCCCCCAGACCTGCTGGGCTACACAGCTCTGTGAGCCATTTCTAGTTTTTTTTGCCTGAGTCAGCAAGGTGGAAACTATACTGAGGATTGATCCTGCTGATGTACCTCTCATATGTTAACTTGTGACATTTCTCATTGTTATATCATTCTATTAGACAATAAGGACTGTCTAGTACCTGATGATTCTACAGTATTCCTTCTCAGTGTTTTATATTTATGTTCAAAATAAGCTTTTTCTTTTCTGAGAAACTGCCTGATGAGACTCGAGGAACCAGATATACTATGTTGCTATTAAATGGCTAAAATACATATCGCCTGATATGTAGATTTATATCATTTGTATAGTCCTGTCCACTCTCCCTCCCACTGCCTGGCTTTACACTCTCTTAGACTGAGTGAATGGGACAGTTCCCTTCAGAGTTGAATTGTCCGAGAAAGCGCCGCACATCCTGCTGAGTGACGGGGTCACAGGTTGCGACCTCCCGACCCTCTGCAGGCTCCCTGTCCAAACCTTCCACGGTAAAGTCAACAGTGACGGTTAACAAATTGCGGGAGTGACCGCCATTGAATACCTGGAGTTTGAAACTAGAGGCTCCAGAATTCACTCAGCTTAATGCATGAGGGCAGCTGCTACAACTGCGCGCGGCGTGTCATGGAAACATGCTGGGTACAATGCAAGGAGCCCCAGCGCACTTCTCTGATGACCTGCGAAGCGAGAAATTGCATCATGTGACTTAGCCACGTGTCAAAATGAAAAAAAAGTTTATATTGGAGAAAACTTGATTCTTAAATGGATTTTTTTTTTTTTATATTTCAGTGGTGATGATTTGTAAGTTTGGAGGAAAAATGAGGACAATTTCTACACTTTAAGGCTCATGTGGAGATATTCACAGTAAGCAAATGTTTCAGTGAGGACAGAGTAAAACTTAACATGATTGATTCCAATATAACAGAAACACCTTTGAGTGTGACACAGTAATTTTTGAAAGAGACACAAAAAAGAAAAGAAAATATGCATCTTCATAAATAAACTAAGCCATGGAAGTGGAGTTTATTCCATTCAAAAAAAATGTTCCCACATAAAAGAAAAAGAATAATGATAATATCAACCTCCACTATTTAATTTGACACATATATTTATTGCTGTATTGTGACAGCCCCTTGAGCTGTCTTTTCTCACTCTATGGTTGGGCCTTCTCTACCTCACTTCCTGGGTGGGTTGTTTTTCCCAGGAAGTGCATCATTGATTGCTCACCTGTGCTGCTGCTCCTCAGCTATATAGGCTGCTGGAGTCAGTCAGTTTGTCTCTCTCACCCTGGGCATATGGTTTGTGGTTTTTGTTGGGTTTTCCCTTGTGTTTAGTTCTTTTTGTTCACTACACATCACAGTACACTCACTCACACATGCATTACATTACTGATGTTACAGATTTACATACTTTAATTGCCTTGGTTGATTTATATTTTAATTAAATAAATATTTTTGCTTAAATTCCTGTGTTGTCCTCTCCACTTTGTCCCTTCCTTGAGCTGGGGTGTGACAAAGTTAGGGGCTCGTCCGGGTGAAACTGTTATGAAAACCTTAAGACACAAAGGCACGAGATAAGGCATCAGCAACAAGATTTGCAGTGCCTTTAACATGACGGATATCCAATTCATGGGGCTGCAAAAACAAGGCCCACCACATTAACCATTGATTTGGATTCTGCAGGGACCGCAAAAATGTCAGTGGACTGTGATCTGTATACACAACAAGAGGGCTGCCTGAACCAACATAGATGTAAAAATGCTGAAGGGCCCAAACAAGTGTAAGAGCCTCTTTCTCTATTACAGAATAGTGTAATTGATAAGACTTAAACTTTCAGGAAAAATAGCTGACAGGTCTAACCTCATCATGTACATCTGTTTGCATCAAAACAGCACCAGCACCAACATTGCTGGCATCAACTTGAAGCTGGAATGGTTCCCCTAACTGAGGAGCAGCAAGTACTGGTGCCGAGCACAATATCTTAATCGTATCAAATGCTTTCTGGCACTCAGAAGACCAAATGAACTTAGCCTCAGCTTTAAGCAGGTTTGTAAGTGGTGCAACAACAGAGGTAAAGTTGGCACAGAAGCTACGGTAATAACCTGCCTTACCAAGGAAGCGCATTAACTCCTTTTTGGTAAAGGGAGTGGGATAAGTTTTAATGGCCGTTATCTTTGCATCTAGAGGTCGCACTTCACCTTGCCCCATCACTTTTCCCAGATATGTAACAGTGGCTCTGGCAAACTCACATTTATCTAGGTTGACTGTTAAACGTGCCTAAACCAGCCTTTCAAACAATGCCTTTATCCTACTGAGATGCTCCTCCCATGTGTCACTATAGACGACGACATCATCAAGATACGCTGCACAACCCTGCAAACCAGAAACAACCTTGTTCATTAGTCTCTGGAAAGTTGCAAGTGCATTTTGCAACCCAAATGGCATAACAGTATAACTGTAAATGCCTGACGGACTGACAAATGAGCAAATTTCTTGTGCTCATTTAGAAAGTGGGAATTGCCAGTATCCTTTCAGGAGATCAAACTTGCTCACATATTTTGCTGCCCCAACTTGATCTACACAGTCTTCCATCCTAGGTAGCGGGTAGGAATCTGGCTTTGTAACCGCATTGACTTTGCGAAAATCTGTGCAAGGCCTGAAAGACGCATCTGGTTTCTTACCCACAAACATGGAGAAGCCCAAGCAGAGGAAGATGGCTCAGCCAATCCATTATTCAGCATGTATGTAACCTCGGATTCTAAGATTTCTCGTTTCTCGGGAGTCATCCGATAGAAACGTTGCTTAATGGACTGAGTATCACCAATATCAATATCATGTTCACTCAAGCCCGTGCGAGAAGGAGTGTCTGAAAACAAAGACGGGCAACTGTGAATGACAACTGTTCACATTGAGACTCATCCAAATGACCCAACAATGCAGACACGTTTTGCAAAGCTTCTGAGTTTTTGAGGCGAGGTTGCAACACCCCATAGCTTAATGCAGTTTCCTCCTCCTCCAAAGCTGCCACCTCCAGGGTAGGACTTGAGTCAACACCAGCAAGGAGTATGTTATTACCACATTTTACAGGCTCAGTTTTAACAAATTAACATGACAAGTTTTAGTTGTTTTTTTTTTTTTTGTTAGGCATAGAAACCAAGTAGT
This sequence comes from Gymnothorax javanicus, assembly GCA_029692085.1. Lineage (NCBI taxonomy): Eukaryota > Metazoa > Chordata > Actinopteri > Anguilliformes > Muraenidae > Gymnothorax > Gymnothorax javanicus. The sequence goes on from CM056193.1 coordinate 86,678,208, forward strand.
TCAGCTCTGACACATGACACAAAACTGTACAGGGACCAAAAAATTTAGCTTGAAAGGGAGAAAATTGGGATTGTTTATTTGGGGTAATAGTCAGGTAAAATGAGCCTTTATATTGTACAGATAATAGAAACTTTTTTTTCAGGGACTAGAGACAGTGTTGGAAATATTTGAAATGTTTCATGAATTATGTTATGGCTTTCCCAATTCTGTGTTTTTGAGACCACAGGGTAGAGTGCTGTTCTTGAGGAGGGGCGTGTGATAGCCCCATGAGCTGTCTTTTCTCACTCTATGGTTGGGCCTTCTCTACCTCACTTCCTGGGTGGGTTGTTTTTCCCAGGAAGTGCACTATTGATTGCTCACCTGTGCTGCTGCTCCTCAGCTATATAAGCTGCTGGAGTCAGTCAGTTTGTCTCTCTCACCCTGGGCATATGGTTTGTGGTTTTTGTTTGGTTTTCCCTTGTGTTTAGTTCTTTTTGTTCACTACACCTCACAGTACACTCACTCACACATGCATTACATCACTGATGTTACAGATTTACATACTTTAATTGCCTTGGTTGATTTATATTTAGATTAAATAAATATTTTTGCTTAAACTCCTGTGTTTTCTTCTCCACTTTGTCCCTTCCTTGAGCCGGGTTGTGACAGTATTCACAGCTTTAAAATCTGCCCGAAATGGCTTTGGGTGAAATTGGAAAAGTATGGGCAAGACTTGGAAACATTTGAATGTGCCAAACTGTCACCAAGAGTTTTGGCAAATCTGACCATCAGACTAAACAAATCCCTCTTAAAATAAGTAACACGTTGGCCTGTTCTTTTCCTCTCAACGAGAGGGCGCACTTCCCTGATAAGTGTAATGGACTATCTATACCAAGAAGGCAATCAATCATAACAGTAATCTAAAAGCGACGCTAAGAACAGGCTTTGTGAAGCAGCTCTGGCCACAATTTCTGACGATGTGCTTTGCAGCAGCATATAGTTACAGAAGGACATTTTGACTGCGGCTGTAGACTTGATAATATCTGTTTACGTTTGTCCAGGCATGGTTGTGTCTGATATATGATTGCAGGTCATTACAGAGCTATCGCGTTGCTCAGTGGACCATGTCTGATAGGAAAACACTGAGTGCTGCATGTTGAAGCAACAATTCTGCTGACCACTTCTTTAACCACACTTACTAATATTACACAGAGTGAGGGGCAGGGGCATTGAAACAATAAAAAAACAACTGAGATAGAGTTTGATTGATTAAAAAACACTGAATCGAATGTGAAATCCATAAAGTTAGAAAGTCCATTGTTAGTCCTGGAAAGAGCAAAATAAACAAATGTCATCGGAACACTAAGATGTATAACATTTGATTAGGCGTGCACTTGAATGTGAGCAAATGCATCTTGCATGACAGCGGTACGCAGAATAATGTCTAAGTATCAAACAAAAGCGGCGAAGAGAAATATGACAGGGATAAGTCAAACAATGTGTTGGGGAATGAAACCGTAGCGCCTCCCACGCCTCCCTGGGTGACGGATTGTCATGGAGCGGGCGTAGAGGAAAGAGGAAGACGAACAATGCATTTTGGATGAGAGAATGAAGATTGAAAAGAGCCCGGGACTGAAAGAGCGGCGTGAATGAATGTCAGGTATTGTGCGGATTAATAAAGGGAGGTCCGCGAACTGCGGGAGAAAGGTCAGATATTAGCCATGTGGAACCTGGATCTGTGGAGGGGGGGGGAGGAGAGCTGGGAGCACAAACAACACATCAAAACTGCTCGGGATTCCCACGCGAGGGATGATGGGAATCGATGGGAATGGGTCCGGAAAAAATCACAGCACTGAGGACAGGCGTCTTTGAGGAGTGCAGAGGCCTCTGACTGGGGTCATATTGGATAGAGAATTGTGTTTGTGCGTGTGTGTGTGGGTGTGTGCATGTCTTTGCATACTGTATGTGAGAGTGTTTGACATATAAACACACAGAGGGGGTGTGGGGGGTTTGTCACAAGTCGGCGGGCTCACAAAACTAATGGAGGGAGATGTAATTCACAGTGACTGAATTAGGCATTTGAGAAGAAGGTAGTTTACACAGTGTTTAAAAAAGGAGGAAGCAGACTCACAACAAACAGGTGAGTGCAGAAAATGGGGAGAAAAGTTGACTGCTTCATCCACCTAAAACAGTGCGGTCTCAGGCTGGCAATGTACAATGTACTCGGTTGGTGACTCCAGACACGACAGTCATTCTAACCTAGTTGATCAGCATCTTGGAACAATCAGAAGAAAGATCAAAAAACTTGTGTGAAGACTCTAAAATGGAAAGTCTTTTGGGAAAAAATGTTTCTGACCTCAAATATACAGAACTGCAAAAAAAAAAAAAAAAAAAAAAAATACTCAAACTCTATCAAAATAAACTCTTTTGTTTAATCTTGGTTGAGGGACTAGTGTGCACATGAATTTCTTAGAACTAATTAATTGAAATTGGTCAAACAACTGCCGTATCGTCTGGTTGTTCACCTGGCTTTTAAGGCTGATCATATTATTCAGGACCTCTTTTGCCAGTTAATCAGCATAACCCAGCTTTCAGTTTTGCTGAATGGTGTGCTACCTGTTGCAGCTGTTGGCTTGACATAGAATTAGGAAACATGGTAGCTCAACTCAAACAATGATCTGTAAATGTAAGTCAGTGTTGGGAAAGAGCAGGGACATTTACCAAACACAGGAATTGTTAATTGCATTCTCCCCTCCTTTTGTGCCCCATCAGTGCCGCTGTAGTATCCGCATTTAAGCTTGCATGTTGGTTTTCTGCTTTCATGTAATTCTGCAGGTATCCTGCTGGGCCTGGGCTATCACAATGCAGCTAGAGATGGATCATTAGCCAAGCGCCCTGACGCTGCATCTCATAACCCATAATCAGGAACAGAACACAAACAGTATACTTGGCTTGTTCCCAGTGTGAATGTGTGACACACCAGGGCCAGCGTTACTGACCTGTTGCCCTAAGGCTTGGGCTATTTGATGGTACACACAGTCAGTTCTTTGAAGAAAGTCGCCAGGCTTCTCCCTCTTTAAGCTGCCGATGTTAGGTAGGACAAGCCCAGGCATGCAGGCTGACCTTCATTGATATTAGAAGCAAAGTGGAGTGTGTGTGTGTGTGTGTGTGTGTGTGTGTGTGTGTGTGTGTGTGCTTCTGTCTCATTGAGCTTAAAAGGGGTTTTGCAGTATTTTGATTCCACAGATGGCTGACTAATCTCAAGTTAACCTAAATTACAGCTAGACAAGGGAGTTAACACTGGCTTAATATGTAATCACAACAAGCTCAATAATATTTTTGCACACATACAGTGGATGGATACAATATTGGAGTCACCTGTAAAATGGAAATAAAGAATTTAAGGTATCTTAAACCAGAATTGTAAAAGCACATATGCTGGTAATTCCTATTCATTTCCATGTTAATTAGCAGCATGTGTTTGGTTGAAAGAGGATTAAATGATGAAGGTGCGCCCAGTGTTACATCACTTTTTGGCATTTGAGAAGCAAAAAAAAAAAAAAACCTTCTTTGTTGCTGCATAACTTTTCATGATTTTCTGAAGTTATGCATAATATAAAGAAAGAAAGTATTTCATGGATTTATTTATTGGTTCCCAATGGTAGCAATTAGTGTATAAAGAATGAGGGCATATGTGAGGGTTAAGGGGCGAGAATATTCAGATAATGGGGTACTGAGCTGCTCCGTGGCCAAGAGTGTTTCATTACCCAATGATTCATTTTGAAAGTGAACACACAAAAGGTTTACAGTTGATTTTAAAATTTCAAAATTTTTGTCACAGTGAACTCTCAACATAAAATCAAAAGAGCTGTCAGTCAGTGTGTTTACATGACGTTAGAGAAAATTGAATTATTGTATTAGTCGGACTGTAACCGGACTTTTAAAATGCATGTAAATATGTTAGTCCAACTGGAATTGCGCTAAATCGAATTTCTCATAGCCCAACTAACACACCCAGATAATGCAGTTAATAGTCGCATTATGCTTGCATGTATATGCTTGAATCGAACCAAACTGTACTATGCGCTCTGAGCATGCTCCACATTTTTCTTGAAGGACTTGGACCCGGAAGTCTTGCGGACATGTAAACACCAAACTGCTTAGCGAGAACTTTGAGCTCTGACGAGTGAGCAAGTTTGTACTGAACAGTAGCAATCCTTGTCTGCAAGGGTACTGGTGCTTGAACAGTATTACCTCGGGGTCTCTTAACTTCTACCCTTAATTTGCATGATTTATGGAATGACTTGCCCGTCATCCGAAAATTTTCCTTCCACTCGCCATAGGAAAAACGGCACTCTCCCACCAGTCATCACTCCTGACCCACATCTGACAAGCACGGGAAGCCCGAGAGTGCGTTTTCCGACAGCACAGATGCTAACTTATATAGTTGGAACCACAGACTGTGAATGGACGGACTGTTAGTTGCTAGCAACTACGCTTCTGGGAAACGCACTCCGGGGTAGTAGAAAGGGCACAAAGTAGAGCATAGCGGCATCTCAGCCAAGCTTCGGCTAACGCCATAACCACCAGGGATAGCATGCATCTCAGTTGTACGAAAAGAATAGCGAACACCACAAATAGAACGTAGTGAGCAGTAAAGTTGCCCATGTTCTCGCAACTCGATCTTAATCAGTCACTGCATTCAACATACTACTAGCTAGCCGCTAGCTTACTTACTTGTCAAATGTTTGGTCTGTAACGTAATAGGTCAATCAGAAATAGATGCAACACGAACAAGCTGAAAGGCATATTGCCACCTATCGTAGCGGAGACGGGTATGCTTCGGTCAATAAATCGAATTTCGTCCTGCACATGTATACTGGCACAATGACAGTAGTCCGACTACATAGCCTAATCGAGCTATTACCGTAGCTCGACTTAACTGTGCATGTAAAGGTACTGACTGCTTGTGAAGCAAGCCATTCTTAGGCTGGAAAATCAAAACAAACAAAAGAAAAACTATTAGTTGAGGCCAACTGAACTATTTAGAGCATTTTATGGAAGAAAAAAACCATGTGTGAACTCAGGAATACAAAAAGGCTACTACTAATAACTGTGGTGGATGACAGAAGAATTCTTTCCCGTATTCATTCAACCAATTTTCACAACTGTTGGCCTGATCAAAAACGCTCTCCAGGAAGTAGGCCTAACAGAGAGAAGGGAAGAGAAGAACATGGACAAGGGAAAGGACTGCGCATGATCCAGAGCATAACCCCGCATCAGTAAAGGGTGGTCTTGAGTGGGTATGCGTAGCTGCCAATTGAGTTGGTTTTCTTGTATTTATTGGAGATGCGACTGCTGACAATTATTAATTGTGCAGGGATAAATCACATGTTCAGATTCAGCCAAATACTTCACAACTCATTGGACAATGCTCAATGGTTCAGATGGTCAATAGAGGCATACTGCAAAAGCAATCCAACACGTTTTAAGGCAAAGAAAATGAATTTTCTACAATAGACAAGTCAATCATACGACCTGAATTCAACTGAGCAATCTACTTGTTGAAGGCAAAACTGAAGGCAAGACACCCCAACAAGAAAGCAGGAATAGAGGACAGCTGCAGTAAGGGCCTGGCAGAGTATCCCAAGGGAAGAAACCAAATGTTTAGTGATGACTATAGGTTCCAGACTTCAGGCAGTCTTTGACTGCAAAGGGTTTGCCACTGAATAATAAAAATGACAATGTAATTGATGATTATATCAGTTTGTCTAATTACTTTTGATCCCCTAACATTGAAGGGGTTGTGCATAAAATGGGTGAAAATTCCTGCATGGTTTATGCTGATATAAAGATATCAGAGTTGCTATTCATTGGTGAACTAATATTACTATTGCACAGGCATTATTTTGTCAATGTCAGAGCAAAACTTCAGCAGGAATATGAAATTCCATGAAGGAATCAGTCCTCATCACTCTGTGATTTAGTGCCTGCTTTGTGCAGGTGACTGGACACTTTGAACTTGCTACCGCAGGAGTTTTTATTATAAGGAGAGCAAATGACAGGAATCGTGGACCAATATGCTTCTGAGTAAAATCAGCTGACAAATGTTGATTGAATCCCGGGAACAGAGACAGTGAAAAATACGGTGATGTGCACACAGAGCAGCAACTAATCTACAGTGGACAGTGCTCAGGTTTGCAAGTTTGAATTACGTTACCTACAGTACACTACCGTCTTTGTTATTACTATGACTGAATCCACACGACTTAATGTAGAAAACAGCAAACTTGTTAGAAAAAGCATTAAATATTTGCCATATAAAGTTTCCATTTTTACTGTTCATGGTACCAAAAAAAAATAAATAAATTTCTGCCAAGATCCCCAAAGTTGGCATAAGTATCCCTCAGATTTCTGATATGTGATGGATGTGAAGAGAAATGGTTGGGGACATTTTGCGGGAATTACACATTTCTCCATTGTCTTTCTCTCAGTTTGGTGTCATAATTTCGAAGCTTGAGAACAGTTTGTGTTGCAGGAGCAGGAAAGAATGCTCCAAAGAGATCGGTCTGGTGTTAAGTTCTGCACAGTAGCAACACCCCAGGCAGTGGTCGATACTATCTGTTTCCACCTCGGGCGATTCCTAAGCCCTCAGCTAACAGGTGGCTTCACCTGTTTTATCAATGCGCTTCATCTGTAAAATGAAACGTGGAAAACAGAGCTGCCATTAGTAAATTATTCCTCCGAGAATACAATGCAAAGCACTCTACCTGTATCAACAGTCAGTGGTTAATGCATGTATCTGACAGTACAAACAGCCTAGGACTTTGTAGGTTGTATTCCCAGGTTGGACACCATCCAAGTTCAATTGAAAATCGAGGACAAATATTGATTGGCCTGCATTCTATGTGTACTTCTGCCAGAGAAATACTGCAGAAATGTTAATTTTGAAGGACGGGAGAGCTCAGCAAGCTCAGCGGAATGCTTGACCTCCTAACTTAAAATTGGGTCAGAAAGAAAACAGTGAAACTTTTTATTCTCATAGGGCAACAAATTAGAGGTTGATACTTCATTCACTGAAGTTTTGAACCCTTGAGCATGGAACTTGAACCAAATTACTTCAGTAAATATCCAGGTGTTTAATTCAATATAAAAGATGGATTAAAAAATGTTATATGTTTTATCAGATGAGAAAGTCTGTTGAATGACATTAACATCTGAAGGCACAATGTCCCCCTAGTATTAATGCCAGCACTAAAGGATTTTCAATGGCGGGCCATGAGCCTCTGACTTAAAAGGCATAGGCCCCAAATTTCTTTCAAGCTTTTCCTGTTTAAAGCATACCTAAGGTGCAATGTCAAAACTTTACCCATTACACCTTCATAATAGTAGAATGTAATTTTCCAGCTTGTCAAGCTAGGTTTGCAGAGGTATACAGAAAATCATCAAATTTTTACTGAATGTCTGAAGTTTATGGCAGGTCCTGGACAAAAAAATTTTGAGAGGTTCTGGCCCTGTCGGAATTTGTGCTGTGATGTAGGCTCATTGATACAGTTTTCTGGGCCATCCATAGACTGTAAAATCTATGGGGCCATCCAGATCATCTGGTATCATGGGAAATCCAGTCCCCCTAGGAAAATTGGTCCCCCCCCCCATGCCAATTTGCGTCATTTGAGTCACCTACGTAGTTTTCGCAGTGGCAAAGTATTCTCAGAAATAAATAAGCCAACTCATAGCTAGCATTTCAAATTCTATGGTAGGATTGCACTTAAAACGAGTTTTACAATTTAAGCTACCAACCCATTGCATCAGTGGATTTGTGATCTCACCAGATCACAAATAGCTGAATCTGTGATCTAATCGGACAAACTCAATGATCATAACAGAAGTAAAGTTAGTGGACATTATACCATTGTTTGCTTGTACTGCAATAACAGCTACCTACCTAGTTTTCTGATTAAGCTACATTTCAGTTCTACTGTTATAACTGCTAGCCAGCCAGCTTGGTAATTCGGGAACCGTGAGCTTGTACTGTGATAACAGCTAGTTTGCTTGCTAGATAATTGGGCAACTGTTCGCTTGTACTGTAGTAACAGCGAGCTAGTGAGCTAACTACTGCTAAATTCAAACTACACTGATGGACTTTAAAAACTTATAACCAGAATTGTAGCTAAACTCGGATTCAAATTTGTAACCATTTATTGACTTTACCCATAACAAAAACTTTGACAAAATGTCAGATAACATCAACAAAAAAAGAACGACAAAAGAATAAAAAATGACAAGTTTAACAACAAAATCAACAACAAAGATCAACTCCAATCTCAGTACCGAGTGTGACCACCACGTGCCTGCAACAAAGCCATCACTTGTCTTGGCATGGACAGCACCATTCTGTTGAGCTGTTCCTGGGGAATGGCCTGCCACTCCTGGAGAAGGGCTTCTTGGAGCTCCGCCCTCGTCCTGGGCGCTGGAGTGCGTTGCCGAACCCGCCGATCCAACAGGTCCCACACATGCTCAATGCACTCCATGTCAGGGCTGAAAGGTGGCCATTACATGACTCGCGCACCATTCCGGGCCAGGAGCTGCTGGGTCACGTGCTGAGTGAGGTTGTGTGTTGTCTTGCATGAACGTGACCTCAGGGTGGTCTGTGATGTAAGGCACAACGTGCAATCTGATGACAAAGTCACAGTAGCGGGCTGCATTAAGATTTCCATTGATTATGACCAGTTCGGACCTCCAGCCGCACCGAATGGCACCCCAGACCATCACCGAGCCTCCTCCAAAGCGATCTGTCTCAGCAATGCAGGGGGCCGCGTATCTCTCACCACGTCGTCTGTAGACCCTCTGTCTTCCATCATGTCGGTACGGACAAAATCTGGACTCATCACTGAAGACAACATTCTTCCAGAATCGGTTGGGGACTCGTCTCTGACTATATTCTTCAGCCCAGCGAAGCCTGGTAGCCCTGCGCCATGCATCAAGCTGCATTCCAACACATGCCCTGTGGGCTCTGATGCCTCGCTCTGCAAGTTGGCGACTCACTGTTCTTCTGCTGATCCTTGGTCTGCGGATTCCTAGGGTCTCCTGAGCCGTCCTGGTGCAGGTTCGAAACCAATCTCTCAGGTGGACGAGGCAGATCTGATTGTCCTGGGCTGGGGTCGTGACCCTAGGCTGACCAGGTCGGGGTCGATCATTGGTGCTTCCAGTCTCCTGGTAACGAGCCACAAGGTTAGAGATTGTGGGTTGGCTTACCCCAGAACACTAGGCAATGCGATTCTGGGATGTTCCAGCCATCCACAGCCCAATGGCTTGATCACGTTGGGGTCTGGAAAGGCACGTAGCGTCTTTGAACAAATGCTCTCGGGTTCTGGCCTTAATGACCTCAAGGATTGTTTTAAGGCATTTTACAGCATTGCAATTGTGATCAGTGAAGCTGGCCGAGGTTACATCACTAATTGCTCAAATCTTGCTCCACAGACACAAAGAAAGTCATGACCTCACGCACTGTTGTGTCTCCTTACTCGAAGACAACTGCATATCAATTATGTAATCATCTAATTAAAGTTCCCCTAACTCAACTATACCATTTCTGTCTAGTCAGACTTATAAGTTGTTAAAGTCCATCAGTATAGATTAAAAGGTTGCGTCTTGATATGTCGTCTGACATCTGATCAATCGATGATGTTGCTAGCTAGCTAGCTAACAAAGCTAAAACTGCCCAGTAAAAAGCTCAAACACTGCAACAGATGTGTGCTAATCACCTTATTACAATCTCAAATCTTGCGCTTTCTCGCACTTTCACGTTCAGTTTCTGGTGAGTGGAAGTCCTTGTCCGCAATAGTAAACAGTCATACTTTAGGCAGCAATTTAGCCTCCCAAATAAATGTGAATAATGATTGAAATGTGAAGGTCCGTAACTGGCAAATAACGTGGGCATAGCTTTGTACAGATTCCTAGCAACATACATACACCAGAGAGAAGGCGTTTGCTATTTGCACACCAATAAGGTCTGTGCCTCAATTCAGTCAGAAATACGAGCTAATATCTGAATGAGATCCGTATCATTAGTTGTCAACTGTTTGCCTTGGTGGCTAACAGCATATATAGCTATCTAGCCAACTAAAAGAAACTTGTCTGGTGGCATTTACCATTTTCAGCCATGCCTATTGAAATATTGCAGCTTAGGCTGCACATGAGCTACCATGGGTTAGAACACAAAGGGCCCATAAGCAATAAGCGAGCTCACAGTTTCACAGCTGGTCTTACAGCGAAATATGTCTCCGGAAAAGAGATGAAGTGCAGCAGTACTTGTTTTACCTGGGCTTCCCTGTCACTGGCATGGTAAAGGAGCTTAGAGCTTTAGTGTATGGGGCACAAGTGTTCAATGTGGCACTGAGAATCATGGCAAAGGAGGCTAACAGCCATCTACCGCTATGTCATCTAAGCGTGGCCATTTGCAAAAAAGTAACATTGTTCATGCAGATTTCAGCCCGAAACATGGCCAAAACAACAGAACGGAAAGATGACGATCAAGTTTGCAAGATCCACAAAGATGTGAAGAACTGTTCACATGGGCCTGGATGGAACGAGAGTTCACAGTACAGCGTCGTCATTAGGCGAGTTTTTACAGATGGTTGAGGTTCAAGGAAAAGCCCTGTGCACGCTGTGCTCGGACCTGATAAATTATGCCTTTCGTTGAGCAAAAACATTGGCGGAGCACTGCCAAATAAGTAGCATGTGGACAATGTTAAAATGAAAGGGACAAATTATGTGCTCCTGGGAGCTAATGTGAACAGCAAAGAGCCTTCCACATACGGATTACACCTGATTTTGAAGAAACTGGGAGTCCAAAAGGTGCAGAAAACAACACAACCCCCACTTGTATCAGTCAATGACAGGGTATCTAATGCTCAGGTATGTGTTCATTAATCTTTAAATTGAAGAAATTTTTGGATCAGTCTTAACCACTTGTTTGCCGTATATTTACATTACCGCAACTCACGCCTGCCCGATCTCTTATCAGTTGGCTTATCGAACTTGCACGGAAACGTGTGTACTCGTATTACTGCCGACTGGCTCGAGTTCCGGAGCCGGGTCTTATCACGTTCCTCACTTTGTATCTTAACATGCAGAACTGTTATCATGGATGCTTTTTGCTTTGCATCTAAACACAGAAAATGGTTTGAGTTCATGTGACATTAAGATTGGTCTTGGGTGATATAAGAAGTAACGTACATACATTCCATTACTTTCAGTTTGTATATTTTGTTTCGTTTATTTTCACCGTGATCACATGGTGACAGCCAAACGAACTGATGCTGGTCCTGCTGTGGCAGGACAAAAAGCTTGCGAAGATGCTGTCAACCCGTGGGCCACATGTGCGAAACAGTGAAGAGGAATTGTCAGGGTGAGCAAATAGTGAAATGACGTTGTATTGTTGATAACAACTATGGTATGAGCGGCGTTGATCGCAGTGATCAACTGGCTAGTTCGCACCCGCCGACTGCAAAAAAGTTGAGACTGTGCGAATCTTGTGTAGTTTGTGCCAAGCACGGTGTAAGGAAAGAGCCACCCTACATGTGCGCGAGTTATGAGATTCCATTATGCGTTGAACCGTGCTTCCAAACTTACCATACTGTCAAGAATTTTTTATGTAAGTTTTTTTTTCATGTCGCCGTCATTCTGTCACCTTGCAATCTGTTTCTTTGTAGTAAAAGATGTATATAGCGTAATTGATTGCATCCTTATTGTATATCGCATGAACTCAAGTCAGTGTCTGGATGGTTTAGATGCTAAACAGCACAGTTCTTATCAACCATTACGCCAACGTCCATCAGTGAAAATAATCCGGGCCAGCGTGCACGGCAGCATTGACTGCTGCCCTGTTAAACACGACTCGCATGAGCTATTGTTCATCGACGGATCCGGGACTCAAGCCCGGCGATTGTTCGCGAGTGAACACGGCTCCGAGCACTAAGTGGTTAAGATATGAAATAAGTTGAGGAAATGTTTCATTTGTTGCAAGCTTTAGCATGACTGAATCGTGTAATTTAAGAGAAAACAAACACAATTCCCGTTAGCACCTAATGCTAATTCCCATTATGTTAGTGCTGAGCTAACTCCATCACTGTGATACACTGTCAGTACCTGAGTCATGGACAATCACGTTTGAACTAGCCATGGTTTTTAAATTCACAGTTTACTGAGCTAATTCAGACCCCCCACAAAAATCTTGAAATCACTAAATAGGTCACAGTTCACTTCCTGTATGCAAATTTCGCATTTCAAATCTATTTTCTGGACAGTCCCACAAGTAGGTACATATAACCAGAAGATGGTTCAAATTGGGCTGTGGGCAAATTTGCCTATGCCCTGCAAAACCTCCTTTAACAAAAAACCTTTCTCATCAAGAGAACGCAGCAGCATTGCGGAGAGCCCTTCAATTACAAATACACTTTGCCTTCTCTAAAGGGCTTGAGATTTAAAAAAAGACAATGGCCTTCATTTATCAAACTTGCGTAGGATCTGGTGTAGATTCTGGTGTAAATATCAGCATTCGCCAGGTGTCACGTCTGATTTACTAATAGTGTGTATGTCGCTGATTTCGGTGTAGAACTGGCGTGGCATTGATAAATCTGGCGGCTGAAACCATCGTAATTTACATGACACGCCCCTATAAATTCATGCTCCGGGAGGCATAGTCCTGCCAATTTTACGATATGGACTCTCGAAAGACGGCAAAGAAGAAAGAACTTCACTGAGAACTTCACGTATAAATTATTACGTCTGAGGTGGAGAAAAACAAAATAATTTTATTTGGGAGCCTTAAGAGTGGTATAAAGGGAGGCCAGAAGGCTGCAGTTTGGAAATCTATTGCTGCTGCGGTAAACACCGTTGGGGCGGAAAACCGGAGTGCAGCAGAGGTTTGATTTAATTCATTAATAAATCGAAGTGACTATTCGCACTTATTTATGTGTGTCCAAGCACAAAAATTGATCGAAATTCGCGTTAGACGCACTTATAAGTGTGGCCAAGATGCACATTTCTCCATTGCCCACACTTATTTTAAGTGTGTCCAAAGCTTAAAATTTTTTTCTTGGCCAAACTTATTTTCAGCGGCGCTGGAATGGTCATCAACTGGCGCACTTATAGGTGTGGCCAAGAAAAAAATTCAGCATTAGCCACACGTATAAATGCGAATAACATCGGCCTTAATCAATTCAATTTATAGATCCATGATATTTCATGTTATATAGCCTACATAATTGACAATCCAAATGCTTTACATGTAGGTTAAAACAAGTGGTCGGATTTTAAGATCGCCACCAAACAACGGGTTGCGGTGGTCAGCGGCATCAGCGCACGGACCGGTGGAGGCCAACCAGACTCGAACCTCCAGCTGTCACCGTTCGAGGCGCGTGTGGCAGCAGGGCTCCACCTCCATCGTGGGAATACGAGGCGATGGGGACACAGATGAGTCCCCACCGCCTCGATCGGAGCTGCATGAGGGTAATTGTTAAAATACAGTCTGCAGAGATCACTTTTCATTGTACTTTTATTAGTATTACTCCATGACATTTTATTGGGTGCCACACAAAACAAGCAGCCACTCGTCACTTTCCTGGAAGAGATCTTCTCTGTGCCGACAGTTCCTCTCACGTCGGACAGAAGCTTATTCCTCTAACAATAGAAGATCTGACATTGTCATGATGTAATCACAGTCAAAGTGTCCGGAAGCCTATATATACTGACCAACAAAAGAAACGCAAGTTAGCTAGTTAGTTAATGTACTCTTATGGTTACTCAGTCAAAGTGACCGCAAAATAAAGAAAAGTTTGATGAAATGAGTGTAAATGTGCACGCACTAGTAATAAATTTGATTTTCTAAAATAATTACACGCAAACATATTTTCCAGTCTGCCTTTAATTAACTTGTGTTTCTTTTGTTGTTCAGTATATATCTGACTGGATGAGCATCTGACATAGGCTACCACACTGCATATCTGCCAAGCCACGCATTGCGCTTAATCAAATTGATTGTAATTGTCAGCCGTCGGGCCTGACAAGCAGGTTGTCTCAAAATATAAGTTTAATTAATTTCTCAACACAGGTGTCTATTTATTTATTTATTCATTCATTCATTTATTAATTTAGCCTATTTATTCATTTTACTAATAAGAGTAACAACAGCATGACGTCCGCATCGCTGCATATTACTCATTTTGACAGCTGCACTCGTTCCTGCATGTTGTTCGCTGGTTTCAAATCTGCGTACGCCTGGTCAGACCTGGCGTGAGATTTCCGTTCAGGACCGTTCAGGACCGAGGACCGTTCGCTCACGTTCAGATTGATAAATGCCGATCCTTGCAGGAGATTTGATAAATGAGGGCCAATGTGCTCACATTTAACAAACATTAAGGATTTAATTTTTTTTTTGCTCATAATGCCTCTCAGAAGCACAGATATTTCGATGGGTCAAGTTACAGTGTGATCACGGCAGTATTACTTCCACGGCCAGTTTTTCAGACACTGATTCAGCCAGTGGCGTCACCAGACCTTTTATTCTGGGGGTGCACAAGGGAGGCACAACAGTTTGGTGAGGGGGCACGAACCAAACTGGTGTCTCGTTCATTTTGTTGAGCGGGGGGGTGGGGGGTGGCGTTCATTTATTTTGTTGATTTGTCTTCATTTTGTCAAGCGGGGGGCAACATTTTATTTTTTATTTAAATATCTTAAATGGGGGGGCACGAGATGTCCATGGGGGACAGCTCATCCCCTTGGCGACGCCACTGGATTCAGCATATTTCTACACTAAATTTGATTTTGAATGAAATTCTCAGTACAATGCTCAATTCAGTCTGGGACTAAGCTTAATACTTGCCCATGAAAAAACCTACGTTCATCGGAGGATGTGTCTGCAAACCAAAATGTGGTGACTTGGCCAAAGGAGGCACTCTTTTAGCCTTGAATGGAAAGAGCCCAGCAGAGCGATCACTGGAAACCTCTGCAGAGTTGATGATGAATGTGAGCAGTGCTCCAACAACTGCTCTGGAGCCCAGTGTCATGGTGTGGCCCTTTGCCGGGGGCCCTGTTGGTGTGCATGTGTACCTCTTCTTCCTTCACTGTTGTCAATTCATAAGCCCCTCAACAAAGCAGTGATTCAGCGCAACCGCTTGACCACAGACCCCAGCTGTTGCTGGGCAGTATCAAATCTGCATTCTCACATAGTCCCCGGTCAGCCTGGAATCTCACAACCAGGAAAGAGTGGAGTGTTTCAATCAACAGCATCTAGGATGTTCCTTTGTTTTTATTTTTTTTTTTTCCTCTAACCTTAATTTCATCTTTATTTATACATAGTGAATTTACAGGAT
Organism: Gymnothorax javanicus; assembly: GCA_029692085.1. NCBI lineage: Eukaryota > Metazoa > Chordata > Actinopteri > Anguilliformes > Muraenidae > Gymnothorax > Gymnothorax javanicus. The sequence continues at coordinate 86,693,561 of CM056193.1, forward strand.
ACACCCCAAGTAACCTAACTTGCACTGTATTGCCAAAAGTGCATGAACACTTTCCTGTAACATCATTGTTATACACAGAAAACAGAGATTTTAAAACTCTGAATATCTGACATTTCAATTGAATTTGGAATGAATTGGTCAGACATTCAGTTGTCATATTCGAAGTCTTTTCGTACAATTCTACTCCACAATTTGGAAATTGTGGAAATTTCAGTACACGTACACTACCCCCTTCACAACTCTATTTAGTTTCATAGGAGTCATCAGTAGGGGAGGGGGTGAAGGGGTATACAAAGTGCTCCAAAATCCTAACCGTAAAACATAATTTAATTACAATACTTTCAAATGGAAACTGAATGTCAGCCCGATCAGGCCATGCTGGCCAATTAATTCCAAATTCAATTACAAATTCAATTTATAAACTTTAAAATGTCTGTTCGTCATTGTACGTCAATGAGGTTTCAGTGAAACATCCACACAATTTTGGCTATATAGTGCACATGTCTATGGATTGTGAACCCAGTTCAATTCGGAAAGCAAGCATCTCTGCAAGTAACTTCATAGAACAGACTTTCATGTACAATCCAACTGTGTTTCAACAAATACCGTATCACCTAGTTTGCAGAAATTGGGCAACACGCGGTGCAATTTCACAAGATGTTGATTAATTTATTTCTCTAATCCAGTGCTACAAGATTCCATGTCTGCACTGTATTGGCTTATTAACACAGTATCAGAGCCAACCAGAACCCAGGAAGAGGCACCAGCCAAGCCCTGGGATGGGTGCGCTGAAAGGCCTGGCACCAGGGAGAAGAGGCCTGGCGCTGGTGAGGGTGGTTGAGGGATCTGTGGAGATTCTCGGCATTGAGATTAACCCTACACTGTATGATTTGAGACCTCCCCCTGGGGCAGTTAACCCAATAGCCTGAGTCATTTACAGCAGTGCCACAGAGCACAAATCGAACAAACCCACTGTGAGCTGGAGATTCACACTAGCACATTGTCTGCCGTGTCATCTGCTGACATCACGCAGTGATTTATTTCATGCAGAGAAATCTAAAGAGGTCTTTGTTTTTCCTTGTATCACGTCAACTTAATGGACGATGCGGCTCAAATTGGCACGTTTATTGTGCGTTCACAGTGTGTTACTGGTAATGATTAAACTGAACTCTTGCTGATGCCTCTCCGCTTGGCCGACAAGAATAACATATGTGATTGATGGATTTAAATTAGATAATTGTCTTTAAAAGGCTGGTTCTGAAGTTAACATTTTTTTTGAGCCGAATTGCTTATTTTTCCCCATCAAAGGAGAAAAGGAACAGGAACACTGAATGAAAAGGGAGATATAATCCATTACTCGTAAACACTGAGCAGCAGATATCAGTTGGATCCCGCACTCAGTCAGCATGGTGTGCAGGAGATGCAGGATGAGGGTAGTTTGGCGGGAATGGGTGAGGCGCATGTGAGGGTTGACAGCAGGGGGCAGTCCTGGCACTCAGAGCTAGTGCTGTCGGCACACTGCCCAGCCATGCTGGCATGAAACACAACACCCCCAAGCGAACACACCCACACACACACTTGGGCATGCACTCACGCACACCCACCCACTCACACCCGCATGCACACACTGGTATCCAGGAACACCTATACCCACATACCCATTATCACACACAAACACACTCGAGCAGGAAAGCTCACACACTTGCACTAAAGTACAGACACACCCTACAACACACACACACTCGCATAACCCACTCCACCTACCTATGCGCACACATGCCCAAATATACACAGGCACTGCCAGCCTGGCGGACTTGCCCCCACACCCACTCACAAACATAAGCACACACCCACCCACTCACCCACCCACTCATAGACATGCTTTCACTCATACCAACAAGGGCCGGACAGTATGGAAAAAATATTATTCACAGTCATTTTTTCTTTTCAATTCAGTCGATATTGATATACAGTACATCATGATATAAACCATAACTCAACCAAATTTAAAATTTGACGGGCAATTGCTTGGGAACTCTCTTCTGGCATGATTAGTTTGACATGGTATGCTTCTGCTTTGTGATTAGCTGTTGTGTGTTATATTTATTTTCATCGTTTTATAATCAACAGAATTATCTCTACTGAACTACTATCTAACATTTCTAATTTTCACATGAAGGAAGAGTTATATCAGTGTACACTGTATCATCCAGCTAAGATGGTCAACAAGTACTCAGCCTCACCCGACGGAAGATCCCATTTCGATATTCAGTCGGTCAACCGGTTAGAATGAGGATTTACCCATCTCACACATTGTATTTACAGTGCATTACCCATCTCCCCCTGACCCTCACTGCACCATAACTTGCCCCGTGACAGGCACTAATAATTTGTCACACGAGAAATTAGACTGTATTGCAGTGGAAGCCAATGAGGGGAAACTCAGAACTGCATCACCTCTTCTACTATGGCCTGATTATGTGGTGGCTTACAACTTCACAACTTCATCATTCACAGGTCATTCTCCGTGAGCCAGTTTGCTGAGCCACCTTGGGCCCCAATGGTCGACCTCTGGATTTCCACTGCTTCTTTGGCAATACAAAGAAAACTTGTCAAAAATCATAACAAATTATCTAGAAACAAGTCATATTTGTTGAGTCATTGAGAGGTCGGGTGCCATTGAAATTAAAGGCTGAAAAACGAATTGATCTACATTGGTATTTTTGCTGAATTTTTAAGCGCAAAATCATAACTTCTGTTAGTACAGTAGTGCGCAGTGATGATTATGCACCACCACTTTCTTCTAAAAGAGGTCCTAATATATTATTTCTCTAGAATTTTTTTGGTGAAAATACATTGAAAAAAACTGTTGTAAGCAATGATAACAAAAATCATTCCCACAAGTATATTTAGGCAAAAATATGGGTGATAAAAAAACTTAAAACATCAAGTTTTTTAAATAATTGAAAGGTGTCGCAAATTTTTTTTTTGACTCTTGCACAGCATGAATGCATGTTTTAACGCTCATTAATTGATGTAAAAAAATGTGTTTAAACTGGTTTTAGGCAACATTATTCTGCAAAATTAACTCTGATGGTCATTTGTTCCATTATATAAGGTGACATGAACTTTGAGCAGTGTCACAGTTTTGAACAGGATGGCTAGATAAAAGGAGCTCTCTGTTTGTGACTGCATTGTGGCCTTACATGATGCTGAAGACGTTAAATGCTGCCGTGGCACTGTAAGAAACACCATCAAGCATTTCAAATAGACTGGTTCACAGAAAACTAGTGGCAACATGGGTGCAAAACGGTGTATGACGACAAGTAAAAAAAAAAAAAATCAATAGTTGACAGCACAACAACTCTGTGGTGATATTAATAGTGCCAGAAGTAAAGAGATGAAAGTGTCAAGATCTACTATTTCATGACACCTGTGCGAAAATGGTCTGATTGGTCATGTTGCAGCCAAGAGCTGGCGACATCAGTGGACTGGGAACAAGTCCTTTGGACCGATGAATCAAAATTAAAAATTTTCTCACCCAAATGCAGAACTTACAGTATGTGCGCCGTAGAGTTGGAGAACGTTTCAAAAATGACTTTAACCCCTTCAGTAAAGCAAGAAGGTGGTAATATTATCATTTAGGGTTCAGTCTGCTCAAACAGAGCTGGTGATTTCATAAAAATCAACAAATCATGGATCAAAAGAAGGATCACAGCATATTTATGAGGCACACACTGCCATCAGGAAAGAGACTGATTAGTTGAAGATTCTATTTTCTACACGATAATGACCCTAAACACATCTAAATTGTGCAAGAATTATCTTAGTCGGAAAGAAACATCTGGTGACATAAAAGTTATGACTTGGCCAGACCTTAATCTGATTGAGCAAATCTGTTGTAACGTTGAAAGAATCTCTTTGGAATGAACTTCAAATCATATAGAATGGTTTAGCGAGTGAGGAAATGAAAAACGTGAAAACTCTGCCTAAAAGATTAAATGCTATAATAAAAGCAAAGGGTGGCCACATTTTTTCTCTCAAAAAGACATTATTTTTGTTTTGACTATGAATTATTATCTGTTTACTTATTTTCATCTATATGATCCAATATTACATGAAATAAATACTTGAATAGTACTTGGTTTCTGATTTATCATCATTTTCTTAAGTGTTAATCATCACTGCACACTAGTGTTAGAATTGGGTTTTAATTCCAAAAATCGATTCTCGGATATAAATCTGAATCAGTTTTCGAATTAGAATCAATTTCATGGTATGTGGAACATGAATACATAACAGCAAATCATTCAAACTACTTTACTGATGTGATATGCCTCCAATTCAGCACTGGATCACAGATAAAAGTTAACTTTCCTCACAGATATTAACTTACACTCCTGTAGCTTGACATAAGGACATTTTCCCTTTTAAACTAATATCAACATCTACTGGACTTTTTAAAAAAATACTTGATGGAAGTTGATCTGAAAACACAGTACATTGACCTATGGGACGACAGCATGCAATTTCGAGAGGTAACATGAATTTGAATAATGCTAAACAATGCTTAAATTTATAGCTCTGGAATAATACAACAAAGCAATAAAGTGTAAAGTGATAAATTTTCGTTTCAAGCTAATCAACTGTAAACCAACACCACTCTCCTGTGACTCAGCAATAGCTGAGTTCATGTCCGTTTTTGGTCACACTTTAGATGAAGTGTTGCTTATAAAGGCTTTATACAGCATGTATAATGCCTTCATAAATGAGACATAATGTCTTCATAAATCATACATAAGTAAATGTCATGCTTTGTAAAGGGTGAAATAACACATCCTCATTCAGCATGTGATGCCAGATGTGACAATGACAATGTCACTTAGCTGACAATGTCACCCTTTATAGTATTTAGCCACTAGCTAAGTGACATTGTCAGTTATATGACATCTAATATCACATGCTGCGTAAGGATCTGTTATTTCACCCTTCACAAAGCATGACATTTGCTTATGTATGATTTATGAAGACAGTATGTCTCATTTATGAAGGGATTATACATGCTGTATAAAGCCTTTATGAGCAACACTTCATCTAAAGTGTGACCCTGTTTTTGTCATGGTTTGTGAGGTGTGCGTGTTGTTTGGACCTTTCTTTGCGGCTCTCGTCCGGGGACGATATCAAATTCCTGGGCCATCGAATTCTTTACCCAGCTGGTTGATTGAGCTGGGGCGGTGCTTCCCCAGAATCTATATCAGCAGGATGTCCGGCACGCCTCCTTCGCTAGAGTGTCTGTGTTTAGATTCGCACTATAGCCGAAGATATCTTTAGTCAGGTTTGGTATGACTTTCTATCTTCTTATTGTTGGAGTTTCTTCTCCCTTTTCCTATCTCGCTTTGCTTCCGTGGTTCGGACTATTATACGTCCTTTGGAAGCGCGAGTACTTGCACTTGGTCCATATTATTCTCTGTGTTTGTACTGTGTTCGTGCTACTCTCGTCGTTGCGCTTGGCCTCCGTATACTACCGGCCATTACAGTTTTTTATTATTTCTGAGTCTGCTTACTCGTCACTGTTTCAGAGAAAGACAAATCTTTACTTCAGGTGACTTTGTATTTCTCTTTACTGTCGGACATCACATTAACTAGCAATATGGCTAGGGAACATAGCCAATGAATTTGACATGGCTCTGGACGAGTGAGGTGACATCCACTTGATAACTTTGTCGCTCAAAACGTGAGTACAACATTAAGTTTGAGTCAATAAAATCCCTTATTTTAGAATTCGTCGTGGAATTAGGTAGGCCTAGGTAATTTTTTCAATCACCGAGAACATCAAAACTGGAATCAATTCTCGCTGCCGACTGACCATGGCGACGATGTCAGCGACTTTCATCAGGTCGCCCCAACACTATTACACACTACCAGAGGCGGTCCGTCGGCAGTAACGAAGGCCTTCAGAAACCTCACTTTTCAATACATAATAACCTAAACCTCTCAGAGTTTACTTTTCCTGATTAGCAGCAGTTGCTCAGAGTAATCGGTAGGACCGGCGACAGTCAAATTTATTTTTAATAGCATTGTAATTCATTGCTCCGCAAAATTATTTGGCGCTTTCTTCCGCACTTAAATGGCAACTTAAAATATCAATATGTCTTTATCAATTCTGTGCTAATGTAGCTCCTGAAATGGCTCAGATTTGTGTAAATTGGTTTGCGAGGCTCATTAAGCAATATGCCATGAGAATCCGTCATATATTCTGAATGTAGTCACGGCTGCAGGGAGTTCTTAGGCACGATGCAGAGCTGAGTGACAATTGTGAGGATGGCGAAAATAAATGCTGCAAAGTCAGGGAAAATTTTTAATTTTTTTGCATTCATATTGCTATCTTTCCAATGCTATATCAATTATATAAATCTAGGCAATAGGCATTCACCTTTTCATTATCATTCCTTATTATAGGTCATGTATTGGTGTTGGTTGTTCAGTCGATAAATTGTTTGATTGTTAATCAAGCAAACATAAACGAGAACAGCTAGAGGGCAATCGAGCGGTAAAGGGTGCAGTTACTAAAGGCCCTCAGAACACCTGATGGCATGCCACTGCACACAACTGTATATCATTAATGAGGTGAGATATTGGGCTCTATCTTTCACACTGCCTTACCCGTTGCCACTACCCGCAACCCGTGAATTACGCATTTAGCAGCTTCCACTATCCCTAAACGATATATCTTGCGGCCACACTACCGCTATGCATTATGCGAATCCTTTATTTGCGCCTGGAGGTGTGCCCGTGGGCGTGTTTATGCGCTTTTCCTACAACTGCTATCTTGACCACACCACGTTAGAAAGCGTATAAGCGGGTCCTAAAACCACCGCTACCACATTTGGGCTTTCACAAGGCGCTATGCACTGGCACTCAGCAGCGGAAATTTTTTTTTTTTCCAGCGAGGCGGCATTTCAGAACTCTCTTGCGAATGAAGGTAATTTTAGCGACAAGTATGTACACCTGTTTTTCGGCACGGTCACGCAACTTGCTGTAAAAAAAAAAGACAGCTGTCCGATTGGAAAATGTAAACGGACGAAACCCACGTACTTGTCACCAGAATTACCTTCATTCACTGAAGAGTTCTGAAATGCCGCTCTGCTGGGGAAAAAAAAGTTCGTCGCTGAGTGCCAGTGCATATACCTAATTTTATTTTTCTAAAATGGGATTTTGTTCTATGCTTCATTTCAGGCGGGAGAGGAGTTGGAAGTGCATGGCGAAACGCATTTTTTTTTTTTTTGAAGTTTCCATCACAAAAGGGGTAGGCTTGATTTTTTTTTTTTTTTACTACATACCAAACATTAAACAATATGTCAATGTCAAATAATAATAATAATAATAATACTACAATTCATGATTAACTTAACAAAAACAGATCCTCCCCTGACTGGATTTGAGCAATTTAACTTCGTCAACGGAGAAACGTGGCGACCTTCCTCTCTCCATCATGGAGTTCGGTTTGAGGATTTGGGATAGCGCAGCCTGCTCCGAAAGGCAGTGGCACCTGGCACACTGATTGGTTTAACTGGCGTAACGCCCAAACCACGCCTATGCATAATGTAACGGGTAGCGCAGGTGTTTTAGGGATATAGGCAGGTGCGCAAGATAGCAACTTTCGCGGGGGAATGCCTCTTACGCAATGCTAAATCCCCAAATAACGGGCTTAGGGACTCTGGCGTAAGATAGGGCCCTCTATGCCTTATTACAAACCTTGAGAATACGGAGAGACAATGTGACTTGTTGGACGAAAAAGTGATATTGTTGATTTGCTGACTTAAAACTAGTAAATATTTTACACGGCTGTTGCTGTAACTGTATAACCACAATATTAACACCTGTATAACCACTATGTTAACTCTTACTTGTAATTTTAGTGATCTAAAATTTATCAACATGCCTCAGTGACAGCTGAATATGCACACACACATGCACGCAGAAACACACATAAAGGGACAAGAGTTAAAGGGATTAATTTGAAAATATTAAGCAGGACGATGTGGATAGAGCACATCTCGTGGGGTCCAGGGATCCTCCTGGGAATTTTTCTAGCAAAAACACATCAAATGGCGCCTTTTCTGGACCATTAAATTGAACATTTTTGCGCTTAAATGATAAACTAAACAAAGGCCTGTAGTTCATTACAGATAAATTAATTCCTATTAAAGAAATTGTATACCTTATAAGACAAGTGCAGCAACTTGAAGAAAAAGACTAGGTGCAACCTAGTATATGGTCGGGCCGCCAAGTGCTGTGTGAGAATGTGGGCCCAAGAAAACGGTGCTAAATGAGTCAAAGCTCATGCAATTATATGAAGTGCAAGCTTAGTAATAAGCTGGAGCTGATAAATTATTTACAAAGTGGGTGGGGAGAGTGTGAGAGTGTGTGAGTAAGGGAGTGGGAGTGAATGAGAGTGAGAGTGTGTGAGGGAGTGGGAGGTGGGGGGGGGGTCTTGAGTAAGGAAAACATATCAAAAGCAAGTTATACATTTGAATAGACAAAGAGTTAGAGTAAGGGTAGCAGTTATTGATTTTGTGAATGTCAATTTGAGAGAGACAGCAGCAGCAGATGTAGATAGCAGCGGAAGTATGTATGTATGTATGTTCATGAATCGTAATGAAACAATAAAGTTATCGTTACAGTTGTGTTGTGTTAAGCGACGTGACTTTCGTGAACACATGGCCGTTCCTATATAGTGAGTGTGTAAGAACGAACTTCAAGGTTTCTTTTTTTTCCCCCATGCTTCATCTTTGGGCATGTTATGTAAGGGATAATCAACTCGTAGGTGTGCATTACACGGTTTTAAGGCACGACGCGGAGGCGAATAACCACCCGACACGAAGCGGAGGGTGGTTGCCTCCGCGAAATGGTAAATGGACTGCATTTATATAGCTCCTTTCTAGTCAGATGACACAAAGCGCTGTACAATTATGCCTCTCATTCACCCTGATGGCGGAGGCTGCCGTGTAAGGCGCCAACCTGCACATCAGGAGCAGTGTGGGGTTCAGTGTCGACACGTTCTCTGGAGGAGCCGGGGATCGAACTAGGAATCTTCCGATTCCTAGCCTAGCCACTCTACCTCCTGTGCCATGCCGCCCCAAGTGCCTTTAAACCGTGTAATGCACACCTACAAGTTGTTTATCCATGGTCATTTGCCAGCATGTTCATTTGCCAGCAATATCAAATCACAGCATTCAGAAATTTTTGTGAAAGTTTTGCACGTAAAAAAACGAGCCGTTAATCATTAAACAGGCGCCGCGCCTTCTCATACCCAATACTATAGGCCAAGCTAAATTGAACCAGCTATCTTAGTTCATCTTACGTTCATGGAAAAATTTTTTTTATTGCGCTTAAATCCGTTTACCAGCTGATGATTTGGTAACGGATTCCCGCTGAAATGGAGATTATGCATAACGCAACATTATGCGCAATTATGCAGACTGTAGCTAACTTGCTACATGCAATTACAATGAATTTATGTCAGTTTCCGTAGAGCCAGCAAACTGGAATCAGTCTGTTGGCATAACATAGCCTGGCCGCTGTTCGGCCCAGCCCAAAAATAAGATAATGGCGGAGCAGCAAGATTAAGAATTTTAAATCTATGAAATTGCATTACATTTTGAGTAATGCACTTTGCTTTTGCAATTAAAGCAAATTCATTTGACATGATTCCCTCACGTATGAAACAGCAGGCACGAGCAAAAAAATAACTGAATTCAAAATATTCTGCCAGTTTGTCCACTTGTGCCTCTTGTGCTTGATGAACAGCCCAATTTGATATTCAATGTCTTCTAATACTCCATAGAGTTGAATGAAACTTCCTATTTGTACACCACATTGGCAAGGTCTTGCTGGAAAAAGAAATCAATGATCTCAAGTGACTACCTGGTAAAATATAGGTTATAACATTTAATTGGTCAGACAGCATTACTCAAATGCAAGCTAGCTGGCTAGCTACCAAGTGATGTAACTGCTGCTAACATCAGGATAAAATTAGAAAATATCAGCAAGTTGTATAATCTAGACAGCAAGTTATACGCCTTCAGTGATTCAGTGTTCGCTGGCTACAATACACACCTTTATTAGCTGTTAGCCACAAAAATGAAGCTAGTTAACTAGTCAGCTAAGTTATAAATAATAGCTACAAGCAGATTATGGTCTTATCATATTACGTTTGGAGGCATGCACCCCTGTCGACTAACTGCTCAATCCCAGCTTCTTCCTCTTCTTTCGGGCTTAATGGCAGTTGACAAACCTTTGGTGTATTATTACAATTTCCTGAATATATCACATTCACTTGTCCTTACTTGCTGGATCAATTTTTAAAAAGCACTCCTGATCTACTTTTCCCTGCTTTCCCGAGACTGAACGCTTTTAAAACCCCTGCGCCAAAATATCCTGAATTTTTTCACCCCTCACATGGGAAAATGAAGAATGCCCTTTGCTGCATCCACCACCATCCTAACCATCTATGTCTTCGAGTCTACTTCACTTGCGCAGTTAACGACCATTGTAAATGCGTCCATGATCAAAATTCATAATCCAAAAAACCATGCCAGTATCGTAAAACCAACAATCCATAAAATTCAAATTTGTGGGCTCAGTGTGCTCTGCTTAACAGTACCCCTGAGGGCTGAATTGCTGACTATCCACTGACATACAATGTATGTACTAGGGTTCCCGCTGGGCTTTGAAAAATATTCTTCACTTTTGTCCTTGAAAAATTAGTCTAAGTATTCTTCACTTTATTACCTCCGCCCAACGAAGTTGGAGGAGGTTATGTGATCATTACTGTTTGTCTGTTGGTTAGTTTGTTGGTTTGTTTATAAGCAGGATTATGTGAACGCGCCAAGCACTTCAGTAATAACAAACATTGAGCTGTTTGTGATGCATACAGTGACACTTGACTTGTTCTTTTGGGTGTGGTCAATAGCCTGCATAAAGCCAAAAAAAAAAAAAAAAAAAAACGAAAAATGCTACTGCATCAAGAAAATGGGACGGCTTGTGACACAGGAGAGAGAAAAAGAGCCATTGGCATGTTACGGGCAGGTCTCAGCCACCGAGAGGTGGTGGGTCATTACACTGTTACCATTCAACAATCAGTCGGCTGTCTATCCGAGAATGGAACACAGGCACTGTCACAGATCGACCCCATTTAGGGCAGCCACGAGTGACTACGGTAGCTCAAGAGTGCCATATCTGCTAACAGCCTGTATGTGACAGATTACGGACAGCGACCCAAACTGATCATGAGACGAGGGGTCCGAGACGATTGAGGGTGAGCGCAAGTACCGTTTGACCCCGTCTACGTGAGCAAAACATGCATGCGCACGGCCCCTGCAGAAAACCCATTTTTTGCCCATCAACAGGAGTAGGAACTCTTCATTTCTGACTGGGGGCACCTGCCTCTGTAATTTTTTGGCACTTTATTTCCCTGTTTCTATCATGGAATGGAAAACAGGGACTGTCGCTGACCAACTCTGCTAAGGGCAGCCATGCGTAAAAGGGTATTTAACATTAACATTGTTACATTTTGCATTATTGTCACATTTTGGATTGTATTAAGGCCTGTTGTTCACCACAGTGTGGCGTGCATTTAAGTAGAACTGCTTTGTGTAATCAACGTGTTTTACACGTATGGTTTAGAATGTGCTTCATTTCACATTTTTACACATTAATTACACGTACCTTATGACACGTGTAAAGAAACACCAGTTTCACACGTGACTTCCACATGGAAGAAACGCTCAGTGTTTGCCGGGCGGGGAACAGTTCATGAACATCCACATTCATGAAAATAAGTTCATGAACTTTTCGAGAACCAGGGGTTGAGAAGGACAGCAAGGCCCATGGGCCAATGGCCCGTGTCATGGAATATCAATGGGCCATTTTTTAAATGTATGGGCCATTCCCAAAATTTAATGTGCCAATAATTTTAACCATGACAGAAATTTATTCAAAATGTACACTGCATTTACATACATATACATACTTTTTGCTTTGAATGTTTAGCATCACAATATTGCTTAAAACAAAAAGAATTGTTACTTACTACAAAAGACAAAATTGTGTCATCAAATACACAAGAGGGAAAGCGGTCGTTTTGGTTTCAATTGTTCAGTAAAACTACTGGCTGTGGCATTAGTCTAACAATACACTGGTTTTGTTTTTTTGACTTGGCTGTAGCTCTACATTGACGAGTGTGAAAATTATTAGACTCAGAAGGAATCATGGTTCTAAGATGAGAGCTTGCCATTAAAATGTAGATCAAAATGAGATCTTTCATATGCCCTGACTTGATTTGATCATCAGCCTATCCCACAAGGTGATATGACCCCTTTAAGTTTCACTACAATGCACTGTTTCAAGTTTTCTCTGCTGAATTACTAGAAAACACATGACACATCCATGGTTCCAATATGTGATTTTACTACACTATATCATAGTTATTAAATTGGTGCAGTGTTGCTATTGAAACTTCCATAGTTAACATGAAGTTATGATGGCTCAAAAATTCTAGAAAAAATGACGCGAGTTTGAAAGCACAAAATTTCAACATACGCCCGGGGTGAGGTGGAAGGCACTTGTTGATTTTGCATGGAATGACCCAATATATTATTAATAACAAAGAAATTACTAAAGAAATAAAGCGAATTCACACATTATGCCTAAAAACGAAACTTATTTGCAATCCAGAGTGAACATAAATGGCTCTCTATCGTGAAAATGTAGCCTACGCGGCCACCTTCCCTTTTAAAGCCCGTCACATTAATAAATTATAAAATTGTGCAAAAAATGCCATACACGCCTGGTGAATCTACCATGACGTGAAGTTTTAAATGGTGTAATCGCATTATACAATTGAATGATAGCCTTCATGCAAAAGATACAAGTTTTATTTGGTTAGTTGGCTCTGAATTTCTCTAAGAGATTCGGCTAGTCAGACTGGCTTCAGTGATGAGCATCTCTCTCTTTTGGGGGTACCAGCGGGCCTCAGCCTTAAGTTTGCGTTAAGGCAGTGGCTATTTTTACGACGGTGGTAAACTTGAAGTTGCATTTGGAGTGCTCACAATGTAATGCAGATGCAACTATAGTAAAGCTTCAAATTAAGTAGCTTATAAATAACTCGCATTACTATAGCTAACATATAACAATTCTATCTTAATGTTCACCTATCAAGCACATAAAACACGTTAAACTGCGCAAAGAAAATTCAGCAAGCTCGCTGATAAACCGTTTTAAAGTGTAGCTAGTGTCATGTTCGTTGTTGAACTGGGTAAGCAAAACTTTGCATGCAAATTCATTCCAGTTTTTTTCGATAGTCTGCGACTTATAACGAAAAGCTGCCAAGCTCCAGATTTTTTTATTTATCGACATGAGCAATTAAAGTAGGCCTACACCTATATCACTAATCTTAACTGTTGTTTAGGGCAAACCTTAAGCTACAATTGAAACGCACATTTGCGTGCATATTTGAGAAGGATATAATGTAGGCATGAGAGGAGGTGTTACACATTAGTTTTACATGTATAAAAAAACAATTAGGCCCATGATTGAACCCTGAACCTTTTCCGTCGACAACGGACAATTTGACAACAAAGTAATTACTCTCTGACAAAGAAAAACCATCAAGAAATAGTTTATACATACCAGTATATAATCAGTATTACAACACTCGGTTCCGGGACTGGGTTATTTAATTCTGCATATTGATATAAATCCAAAGTGATATCAAAGGACTTTGTCACAAACTCATTTTGCTCAAACAATACACTCCAAATCAGTCTTTCACGCAACTGACATCTTCACAGTCTCGCTATGGACCGTGCGAGGGCCTGGAACTAGAATTGATCGATTGAGCATCAGAGCGCACTCGATCAACTGCAATAAGTGGTGGTTTTTTTTGAAGAATTTTGGTGCAGTAAAATGAAAATGAAAAAGTCTTAATTGGGACACGGGCGCATTCTAGGCCCACCAAGTGACTTTATAATGTGCCATATTTTTAATTTATGTGCCATTTGCGTATGGTGCACGTCCTTCCCAACCCCTGGTGAACATTGTTCAAGGAAGAACTTTTTCTGGTAATTGACAAACTTTCTATGAACTACAAATAATCTGTGAACTATTATCGCCCGAGGTGGCATCAGGTTGGTGCTTAACCGCAGATTCTGTAACATGCATGGACTAGGAGTATTGCTACTGCCATTGGATGGGATGCTAGTCCATCACAGGTAATACCCCCCAGCTCTTAGTCAGGTTTGCCCAACCATTTTCTGGTACCCAACTGTACACCAGGGTGGAGCGGGGCACTGTGGGATGAATGTGTTTTTGCCCAAGAACACACCAAGAAAGCCGTGGGAAGGACTCAGACTCAGCACCTTTCGATCCTAAGTCAAGCACACTTAACCATTGCGCCACCGCGTAACTTACTGTTGAACTATTCATGAACAGTTCGTGAACATGTACATTCACGAAAAAAAGTTCATGAATTTTTTGAGAACACTGTTTATGAAGAGAAGTTCATTAACACTTGAAGAACATGTTAGGAAATTTTTATTCATGAACTACACATAGTTTGTGAACAATTTTCGCCAGGGTTTCCTCGTCTGGGTGTACAAAATCAGGCCATCCGGACACAAAATGTGTACACTGCCCACCCTAGAATGTTCCTTAGGAGCAATATTCTTCCTGTTTATTGCCCGAATTGATGCTGTTCGCTGCCTTTTACTTCAGGGAAAGTGAAAGTACTTAAGGGGACCTTTAGCTAAGCAAAATGCCAATTTTGGTTAAAAATTTTAGTTTTGAGGTAAGAACATGAAATGGTCCTTCAAACAGTCCATAATATGGAGTCGTGTTCCGAAGGAAACATTCGTCACAAACACTGTCTTCAAGGCTGGAACAGCTATGAGTGTGGTGACTTTCAATGATGGCCAACGAGGAATTGCCTCCATTCTTATGAAACTTGGCATAAAGGCAGGGGCACACTCAATGAAAGGCTATCACGAAATGGACAGAAAACGTGTCAAACAGAGTGAAAAACGCGCACTAGAATTTGAAAAAAGAAACGAATAGACGCTTTACAAGCACTTAAAACTAGGGAAGAAACAGATTGAAGAAGACTGAGTTACTTTTGAGGCTGGTGCCTTTTAAAGAGGTAAAAAAAATCCTAAAAACCACTAAAAACATGTATTCCTCCTGAGAACATTACTGTCAAACTTCGATGACGTTATTACTGCCGAATTAAAATCACGTTTTTCTAAAAATACAGATTTTCAACAAGAAAATACAGATTTCTCAGCAGCTGTACATCCAATTAACTTCATATTTGGCAGATTTCTTCATTTTGTGATGATCTTTTTGCAATATGTACCTCTGAATATGAGTAAATCAAAAATATGCATATTTAATTAGCTGTTTTCTGCCGAAATTGATTTAGGTGGGTCAAAATCAATACTAGAACATAGAACCCTGGAAAAAAAGCTCTGTAGTGACATTAGAAATGTTTTTTCCTTCAGATTACAGCTGAAATTATAACCAAACGCTGTTTAGTTATCTTAATAACTGCGTTTCTCTAATGGCGCTTTTCCACTACGTGGTACCGGCTCTACTCGCCTTTTTTGCTTTTCCATTAGGAAAAAGTACCTAGTACCTGGTACCAGGTACTAGATTTTCTGGTCCCTGCTCTCTTGTGGTTCCAAAAAAAGTACCTGCTCAGCTAACAAGTACTAAAGTGTGACGTGATAACACAGCACACTGATTAGTCAGAGAGAATTGTCTCCGCGAAAGACAACTCGCTTCCGCATTATCGCTAGGAAACTGGCTTCACTTGCAATCATTGAAACAGGTCTTCAAATTGTGTTTTCAAAACGTGTGTTGTTTTAGGCAGCTTGATAAATATAATGTGCGTTGCCTTACCTTTAAAACAAGGTTGCGTTTGTTCACCGAAGCTGCTGCATTTATGAAATGCGTTTCTTTGTCTATGACCCTGTTTGTAGCGAAATTAGAAGTAACAGTGCAGGTGCTGATGAAGCATTTTGTTCTTAGGAAAGGTATCAGATGAGATGACGTATAGTAAAGCGATAAATTCTAATACTCTGCCATCTCCTGCGATTTGCGCATTTGCTACGTGTTCTGCCTTAAATTTCAGAGTGAAATGTTTCATGAAGCCTGAATGTCAAGCTAATAAACAATAATTGTTTTGTCATATGTGTTATTTGCTTCTTTGTTATGAAGGAAAAAAGGTAAATTAACATCCTCGGTGTGTGGTGATTCCATAATTTTTGCCAGGGGTTGTAGTTACATTATGGAATGCTAATGGTACACAAATGCCTTGAGAATATATTGCCTTTTTCTATGAATACTCTATGCCTTTTACGGATATCATCGCTTCGCGTTTTTGTGCAACCGAATCGGACACAACACCAGCTGCTATCCTATGCATCAGAACAATGTCAAACAGAAATTACAGTTAAACACTCGCGGACTTTAGTGCCATAACCTGGTGACATAGTGTTAAACGCATAAATATTTAACAAAATCGACCAAATAAAAGTAAACTTGATATAACTGAGGGTGCCATCGCGGCAGTAACATGCTGCGTCGCAACGACAAGCAGGTACCACAGAGGCAGTACTATCCTCTAATGGAGAAGCAACCCCAAAAAACTACCCGGTACCAAGGCGAGTAGAGTAGAGTAGAGTAGCGCCAGTACTGCGTAGTGGAAAAGCGCCATAAGTATCTATATATTCATTAAAACAGCCGTTGCCATGGCAACCACGGATGTGATGCAACAGAAACTCAGTGTTTTAAGTTGCAATTTCTAATAGAATTATTTTCATAATAGTTCTTAGTTTAAAAGTGAATATCTTGGGAAAATGTTTGCTTAACTACCTAAGTCCCCTTAATGTTTCCCCCTTTTTCAATCTGATTTGTGGATTTCTGCCATATGTAGTCTGCAAAGAGTATGCACGTGACCCAAATCTTGCTTTAGCTGAACTGACCCATAACAAAAAAATGATATCTCACGGCCACATGATACAAGTAATTTCCACGATATAGTTAACTTGTTCCTGCGATTTAGCTATCTCACTGTCGCAAAATATAACTCAATACCACAATATATCTATCTCAAGGCCACAAGATATAAGTTGTTCCCACAATTGACCTATCTCGTGGCCACATGCTATAACCTGTTCCCTCAATTTCAGTCACTAAAATTGTGGGAATGAGTCAATTAAATTGAGGGAATGACTTAAGTTTCATGACCGCAAGTTAACAGAATTGTGGGGATAAGTTATATCTAGTCGCCACACGTTGGCTAAATTGGGAGAACGAGTGAATTCCATTGAAGGAACAAGTTTTATCTCATGGCCACAAATCAACTAAATTGTGGGAATGACTTGCACCATCATTGCACCACCCGGGCTCCGTATATTTAGCTACATTAAGGTGCACTGAAATGAGGCGCCAAAATCTGCATTGCGCAAATCGGTCTGGTAGATACGGATTTTAAAGGAGCCGGTGCTATTCAGAAAATGGGTTTTGTTAATGGAGGATTACAGCACCTTGGCAAAGTATATTTCAGCAGAAGGAGAATTCTTGAAGTGTCTAAAACGCATAGCTGTATAAATTTCAATTTGGTAATGATCCAGTGCGACGCATTTTTAAACCGAAAAGTCTTCAAATCGGCGTTAATACCAGGGGGCAGACATTTTTACTTGGGGAATCTAAGGCTGCATTCGGAATGCACACTTGTCCACTCGCTCACTCACTCTCTATATTGTTCTCAGTGTAGAACATTCACTACATAGTGCCCAAAATAGTGGGTGAGTGTGCATTTCAAACGCATTATCCAATCAAACGCCAGTGCCGCGTTGCTTGTGCGTCAGTTATTCTCTTACATGACGTCAGTTGTTCTCTTTCCTTTCATCCGGACCATAGAGTAGTTCAAAGGGCCTTCAGTAAGCTCTCTGTTAACGGCTTGGCTGCCCGCAAGCTGTTTTTAATTAAGCTGGCCTGATTAACAATCAAACAATTTATCGACTGAGAGACCAAGACCAATACATTACCTATTATTAGAAATGGTAATGAAATGTGAATCCCCATTGCCTACATTTATATAATTGATATGGCATTGTAAATCCAAAACTTTCGCTGACTTTGCAGCATTCATTTTCGCCGTCCTTGGGATTGTCACACAGCTGTGAAATCTCAGAGCGCCCTTTAGCCGTGACAACATTCAAAATAAAGGACGGATTCCCGCAGCCATGCAAACTAATTTGCGCAAATCTGTGCCACTTAACGAGCGCTGAAATTATGAAGGCGTATTGATATTTTACGTCGTCATTTATGCGCAGAAGACGCCTCATAATTTTGTAGTGCAATTCATAACAATGCTATCAAAAGTAAATTAGACTGTCGTCGGTTTTTACCAATTAGTCTGAGCAACTGTGGCTAATCGGGAGATGAAAACTGCGAGAGGTTAAGGTTATTAAGCATTTTTAAAGGTGAGGTTTCCGAAGATCAAATTCAAAATCAGAAGATTCCCCAAGTAAAAATGTCTGTCCCCTGGTATTGAAGCCAATTTGAAGATTCGCTGGTTTAAAAATGCGACGCACAGCATCATTACCAAACTAAAATTTATATAACTATGCGTTTTATTCTACTTTCCGCTGAAATATACTTTGTCGAGGTGCTGTCTCCTCCTTTAACAAAGTCTGTTTCTAATGTAAGACTGGGCTAGTTTGTTATAGCTACTAAAGGTTTAGCAGACCATATGTTAGCTGTATAACTTATGCTCTGCTGATATCACATTCATGTAACTTCGGCCTCATATAGACATTTGGACACCTTGTTTTCCTGGTAAAAAAATCTGCCTTTTCATTTTCACGCAATGACTGACAGTGTGTGAAAAGTATTTGGCATATCAAGCCCACAGAGATCTGTCAGCCAATTAGACAGTATTTGGATGCATTTTCCGGTAATGAACCCTCTCTGATTGCTCTTTCTTGCCTCCGTTCATTAAAGATAAAAAAAATACAACACTGCCATCTTGTTTTACTGATGTTCAGACAAACAGATGAAAGTGAAGAATTATTCGGGGCTAAAGAAAATATTCTTCAAAGCCACAACCTCAAATGGCTTGGCCAGGCAACAACACTTTTCGTCATTAAATAATTATTTGTCATAAAACAATTACATTTGCCACTGTGACCACTGCTGGTCATTTTCTCTTTGTCACTGATGGAGTACGCTCGTCAATAACGCTAGTGACAAGCGCCAGCGGGAGTCCTGATGTACTTCAAATTGCTATGCTGACCATAAAAGGTGGTGAGCACACAAGACTTGGGATAACTATGAAAGAAGACACAGCCGTGGATGAAGGGTACATGCAAGAAGCCAACTACTCTAAGAAGATATTACATATAATAGACACGCATGTTGCTGAATGGGAGGAGACACAGAGGGCACTTACACAAGGCTTTGTGACAGTACCACGCAAGCCCCGATCAGTTGTGAACCTCCAAAGGCTGCAGCAGATGGTAGAGCTGTTATTTACTTAATTTGGAATGGGCTCATACAATATAGGCGGTGATGAATGTCCGGTTGTTCTAGCAGATGGTTGGCTGCTAGATATGCCAGGATGGCATGCCAGCTGAGAGGCATGGGCCCAGGCCAAGACCTTACCTCTAACTCTTCTGGGGACGAAGAGACAATAGGGTGGAGAGAACAGGACCACAACGCCTCTTCCTCCTCACTCTCCACTTGTAGCTTAGTGACGACTAGGAGACAGCCACCAGGGATGATGGTGTCTGCTGGACCTTCAGGCACTGAAGGATACAGATGGGATGGGGTGTTAAGGTCAGTATGTTAAGAGGAAGATTAATCTTGAGAAAAAAGAGGGACAAAAAAGCTTGCCTTGGATTCAGCCTCTCAGTTGTAGAGTGGTACTTCAGGTTGCAGTGGTCCATCCAGATAAAGAAGGGGAGCCTGGACCCCTCCAAGTAGTGTCCCCACTCAATAGGTAGCTTTACTGCCAACAGCTTTCAGTTGCTGATGTTCCTCTTAGCAGCAGACAGCCAATGAGAAAAATAGCCACAGGGATGTAATTTGCCATCATCAACTCACTGCGAGAGGATCGCTTCAGCACCCAGGTCGGAGGCGTCAACTTCCACGACAAACTGGCATTGGGAATGAATGAATGAATGAATGAATGAATGAATGACTTCATTTTCATGTCTGGCCACTTTCTTGGTCCATCCCTTATGGGTTTATTCAGACACATTTAAAGAAAACTCTTTCACAATGCTGTCACGCAGACACTAAACAACAATAAATACAAAAAAGTGCAAAACACCGATAGAACAAAATAAACATTTGATGCAAATAGAAAATAACCAGATTAACCAATACATGTTCCTAATAAAGTAAGGTGAGGACAAACTGGAGAGACCTCAAGAGTGAGAGGGGGAGAGAGAGACAGACTGGATGTCTACTATTGTGCATGTCTAGACATTCATAAATTGGATGAAATGATGTTCGGATCCCCTTTGTGAGTATGCTACTGTGCATAATTAGTATGTTTTCTTCTGTTCCAGGCTTTATAAATATAGTTAGATATTGCAAATATGTGGTTATCAAAAAGCCATTTAATTATATCACTATCCTGGAACATGCCTTCCTGTACTGGTACTTTATCAAAAAGTATTTTCCTTAGGTCATTATAAAATGGACAGAACGGGACAAAATGGGTTTCATTCTCTACTTCACCAAGATCACAATAAAAACATAATCTCTGATCTGCTTCAGTTTCAGTATATCGGCCAGTTTCAATATGTAACAGAAAGATCCCAGAACAAAACTGTGCACGAGATAACTCTGACTCTAAGGTAGATCAGACACATTTTTTTTTCACATTCATACACTGTTTTAAACTGGCAATATGTTCGCAAATTTGGTTTTTGTTGGATTTCCTCCAGCCATTTATTTATATAATTTGTAATGGCAAATACCCTGAACATCCCAACATCCACCCTCTGTCTGTGGCTGTAGAGATGTCCAAGTCCATGCTCCTGGAGGATGTCATACATTTCTGAAACCCACACACCTCCTATAGAAAGATCCCACCCAAAAATCTTGCTTGCTATTCTACTGTTTGGTAGGTTAACCATTCTATTCCATAAGTTTACCATATTTGCCTTCCATGTGACCTCACACGGAACCCACCCCATGTCACCATTAACGGCAGCTAAGGGAGCATATTTATGGACTCCTAGAAAGTATCAAATTGCTCTATTATGTACACTTATACTTTTGTTGAAATGTCTAGACCCCTAGACCCTAGGTGGCATAGCCCATATTTCCAAGAGCCTTACTTTTTCCAATCATACCTCACAGAGCTCTACTCCCAGATTCTGCTAATTCTGATGTTCCATGTAAAAAGGACATGTGCTCGTCACGGAACAGGCCAAGGTATTATATGTAATCTACTTGTATATTCAGGATTGCTGTAGCCCAATCTAAATGGGAACTCAGTTCTTTTCTTTCCTGGTTTACTAAATTCCATAACTTCAGTCTTTTTTTGGATAAATAGAAAGCCGCCATCTCTTGCACCACATATCAACACAAATAAGCATTTTTTGCAGATCTTTTTCATTTTCAGCCAGCAATACTATGTCATCCCCGTAAAGCAGTGTGCTTAATTTTACTTCGCCACATACTACCCCTAGTCCCTGCTATTTTATTTCTCTTGCAAGATCATTGATAAAAATAGCAAATAGAGTTGGAGATAAAGCATCACCTTGTCTCACTCCAAAGGGTGTGTGGAACCATTCAGTATAATACTCATTTAGCTTGACACAGACAACAGGTGCTTTATTTAACGATTGTATGGCATATTAAAATTTTCCTTTAATTCCTGCTTTGAGAAGCCAAAATGCAAGAAGGTCGCCATTAACAAAATCAAATGCCTTTCGAAAATCAATAAAGCAAGCAAAGGTGGATCTACAACATATGTTCCTGAATTCTGTTTCTAATTATAGTACATATGGTATGTATATGATCAGTATAGGCTCTGTCCTTGCGAAAACCATTTTGCTCATCCTCTCATAGTTGATTATGCTTCAAGAATGCCATCAATCTACGATTTAGAATGGAGGAATATAGTTTATAAACTGCGCTCAGTAAACTAATGCCTCTGTAGTTTAATGGCACCCTTGGAGCCTCCTTTAAAGATTTAGGAATTGGACTAATGATGGATTTAAGCCAGGTGGAGGGCAGCACACTGTGGTCAAAACAGTGTTTAAATAAACTATACCAAACATCAAATAATATAGGGGATTTAAGGACCTCACGGTATACTTCTTCAATGCCATAGGCTTTCCCTCTTTTAGCCAAGTCAATTGCTTGCTGAACCTCCTCTCTACTCAATTCAACATTCAGATCATCACTGGGTGTCAGGGAGCTTGAGCACGGGAGCAGTGGTGAACAGCTGCCTTGGACGGTTAAGCAGGCTGGCTTGGGGGGGGTCAAGGCAATGGGAACCTTGGTGAACTGGTAGGGGAGCGGCCACAGCTGAGTACCTTGGAATGAACTGCTGTGGGGTATGAGGTGGTGAAAAAGCTTTAAGCATGTTTGACATGGGACTAAATGATCCTGAGTTTAAGTCCTTCCCACAGCTTTAGCAGTGTGTTCTTGAACAAAAAACTTCACTTCCACCGTGCCTCACTCAACTCAGGTGTTAACTTGGGTACTGGGAAATTGTCAGGGAGACCTGATGAACAGCCGGGGGATAACCTGCGATGGACTCGCATGCCATCTAGGGGAGTAGCAATACTCCTAGTCACTGCATGCTACAGAAACCAAGCATGGGCCTGATGAGCTACTTGGCTCAGGACAGTCTTTGCCTTTTACTCTGATTGAATCACCGATAGAAGCTGGAAAACCCAAGAAACTTTTGCAGCTCCTTGCAATCTTTAGGGTCTGGCTAATCCAGCACAGTGACTACTTTCTGGCAGTCCATTTTCAAAGATGTGTCTCTGAGAGCCTTTGGATGACTAAACAGACATGGCGGGTGTAACCCTCCAGAGTTTGGGAGAAAACCACTGTATTGTAAAGGTAGACATAGATGATCTGTGAGATTACGTCTCAGAGGACGTCATTTATGAAGGTCTGTAACAAAGCGGAGGTGTTAGCAAGCCCGAATGATATCAGCAGGTATTCGTAGTTGCCCGATGGGGTGTTAAACGATCTCTTTCATTCATCTCCTTCTCAAATACGCACCAGGTGCTATGCGTTGTGCCAATCCAGCTTGGTAAAAAAGCGGTAGCCCTGAAGATTTGAGAATGCTGAGTCCATCAAACATAAAGGATAACGATTCTTTATGATAACTGCACTCAGTCCCCAATAGTCGATGCAGGGTTGTAGAGACCCATCTTTCTTGGCCACGAAGAAGAAATCAGCTCTGGTTGGCAATGAAGAAGACTGAATTATTCCGAACGCCAGGGATTGATTTATATATCCCTCCACATCTTGGGGTTCCTGGTTGGTTACGAATAGAGCCGAACCCCTAGGGAGTGAAGTTTTTGGCAGTAAATCAATGGCACAGTCATAGGGTCTGTGCGGGGGACGTAATGTTGATTAAGCCTTGTTGAATTTGATACAGAAATCGTGATAGATATGATGCAAAGATTGTGATAGATGGGGGAATACCCTTCGATTCCTACGGCTCCTCCTGGTGGTCAGAGGATGGAGGAGCAGTGAGGGTGGAAGCTGCACAAAGATAGGTCTGTGAAGACCAATAAACTCCACTCCAGAATAAATCCTGAAGGCCAGTCCATATGAGTGTTATGATGTTAAAGCCGTGGCCTCCCCAACACTACTGGGGCATGCGGTGACTCAATGATGAGGAATTCCGACTCTTCATTGAGGTTACCAAAGGTCAGCATGGGAACCAGCCGAGCCTTTTCTATGATGTCAGGAAAGTTAATCCATGTGAGGCCCTGGGTGCTGGCAGTGGTACAGTTGAGTCCCTCAGATGGTAAATGAGACCAGGATGGATAAAGTTGTCGTTAGCGCCTGAGTCAACTGAAGCCCCAGAGGTAATAAGGTGAGGTCAGTCACGTGAACATGTCGGAGTGGATGAGAGGATGAGACAGCGGCTCCAGACAGCACCTCTCAATCAAATATCTTGCTTCCACCAAGCTGGGCATTCAGCAATGCTATATATGGTACTTGTGCAGTAAAGGCATTGATTAAGCCTTATTTAGAGCAACCGTTTATCAGTGAGCAGCCTGTGAAGCTGAGCCCACTGAACAGCCATAAGTACCAAGGGAGTCAGTTGGAGATAAGCTCCAGGTCGAGCATCTTGGCATGCAGGCAGGCAAGGCGACTGTAACCTTGCACGGTCCAACTGCCGTTCTTGCAGCCAGATGTCAGTTCTGGGTGCTGAATTGATGAGGTGGTGAGGACCTGAGAGAAGGACACAGGTCGTTAAATTGTCCTGGACCTGCTCTGCCAACCCCAACAAGTAGGGAAGCTAACTAATACCTCTGCAGGTTAATGGCACTCTTGGATCCTCCTTTAAAGATTTAGGAATTGGACTAATGATGAATTTAAGGCAGGTGGAGGGCAGCACGCTGTGGTCAAAACAGTGTTTAAATAAACCATACTAAACATCGAATAATATAGGCGATTTAAGCATCTCATTGTATACTTCTTCAATGCCATAGGCTTTCCCTCTTTTCGCCAAGTCAATTACTTGCTGAACCTCTTCTCTATTCAATTCTACATTCAGATCATCGTTGGGTGTCAGGGAGCTTGAGCATGGGAGCGGTGGTGAACAGCCTCCTTGGACGGTTAAGGAGGCTGGCTTGGGGGGGTCAAGGCAATGGGAACCTTGGTGGACTGGTAGGGGAGCAGCAACAGTTGAGTACCCTGGACTGAATTGCTGTGGGGTATGAGGTGGTGAAAAAGTTTTAAGCATGTTTGACATGGGACCAAATGACCTTGTGTTTAAATCCTTCCCACAGCTTTAGCAGTGTGTTCTTGAACAAAAAACTTCACTTCCACAGTGCCTCACTCAACTCAGGTGTTAACTTGGATACTGGCAAATTGTCGGGGAGACCTGATGAACAGCCGGGGGATAACCTGCAATGGACTCGCATGCCATCTAGGGGAGTAGCAATACTCCTAGTCACTGCGTGCTACAGAAACCAAGCATGGGCCTGATGAGCTACTTAGCTCAGGACAGTCTTTGCCTTTTACTCTGATTGAATCACCGATAGAAGCTGGAAAACCCAAGAAACTTTTGCAGCTCCTTGCAATCTTTAGGGTCTTGCCAATCCAGCACATCGTATACTTTCTGGCAGTCCATTTCCAAAGATGTGTCTCTGAGAGCCTTTGGATGACTAAACAGACATGGCGGCTGTAACCCTCCAGAGTTTGGGAGAAAACCATTGTATTGTAAAGGTAGACATAGACGATCTGTGAAATCACGTCTCGGAGGACGTCATTTATGAAGGTCTGTAACAAAGCAGAGGTGTTAGCAAGCCCGAATGATATCAGCAGGTATTCGTAGTTGCCCAATGAGGTGTTAAGCGATCTCTTTCATTCATCTCCTTCTCAAATACGCACCAGGTGCTATGCATTGTGCCAATCCAGCTTGGTAAAAAAGCGGTAGCCCTGAAGATTTGAGAATGCTGAGTCCATCAAACATAAAGGATAACGATTCTTTATGATAACTGCACTCAGTCCCCGATAGTCGATGCAGGGTTGTAGAGACTTATCTTTCTTGGCCACGAAGAAGAAATCAGCTCTGGTTGGCGATGAAGAAGACTGAATTATTCCGAACGCCAGGGATTGATTTATATATCCCTCCACATCTTGGGGTTTCTGGTTGGTTACGAATAGAGCCGATCCTTAGGGGGCGAAGTTTTTGGCAGTAAATCAATGGCACAATCATAGGGTCTGTGTGGGGGAAGTAATGTTGATTAAGCCTTGTTGAATTTGATACAGAAATTGTGATAGATATGATGCAAAGATTGTGATAGATGGGGGAACATCCTTCGATTCCTACGGCTCCTCCTGGTGGTCAGAGGATGGAGGAGCAGTGAGGGTGGAAGCTGCACAAAGATAGGACTGTGAAGACTAATGAACTCCACTCCAGAATAAATCCTGAAGGCCAGTCCATATGAGTGTTATGATGTTAAAGCCGTGGCCTCCCCAACACTACTGGGGCATGCGGTGACTCAATGATGAGGAATTCCGACTCTTCATTGAGGTTACCGAAGGTCAGCATGGGAACCAGCCGAGCCACTTCTATGATGTCAGGAAAGTTAATCCATGTGAGGCCCTGGGTGCTGGCAGTGGTACAGTTGAGCCCCTCATATGGTAAATGAAACCAGGATGGATAAAGTTGTCGTTAGCGCCTGAGTCAACTGAAGCCCCAGAGGTAATAAGGTGAGGTCAGTCACGTGAACATGTAGGAGTGGACGAGAGGATGAGACAGCGGCTCCAGACAGCACCTCTCAATCAGATATCTTGCTTCCACCAAGCTGGGCATTCAGCAATGCTATATATGGTACTTGTGCAGTAAAGGCATTGATTCAGCCTTATTTAGAGCAACCGTTTATCAGTGAGCAGCCTGTGAAGCTGAGCCCACTGAACAGCCATAAGTGCCAAGGGAGTCAGTTGGAGATAAGCTCCAGGTCGAGCATCTTGGCATGCAGGCAGGCAAGGCGACTGTAACCTTGCACGGTCCAACTGCCATTCTTGCAGCCAGATGTCAGTTCTGGGTGCTGAATTGATGAGGTGGTGAGGACCTGAGAGAAGGACACAGATGGTTAAATTGTCCTGGACCCGCTCTGCCATCCCAACAAGTAGGGGAGCTATCTAATACCTCTGTAGTTTAATGGCACTCTTGGATCCTCCTTTAAAGATTAAAGAATTGGACTAATGATGAATTTAAGGCAGGTGGAGGGCAGCACGCTGTGGTCAAAACAGTGTTTAAATAAACCTTACTAAATATCAAATAATATGAGGGATTTAAGCATCTCATTGTATACTTCTTCAATGCCATAGGCTTTCCCTCTTTTCGCCAAGTCAATTGCTTGCTGAACCTCTTCTCTATTCAATTCTACATTCAGATCATCGTTGGGTGTCAGGGAGCTTGAGCACGGGCGCGGTGGTGAACAGCCTCCTTGGACGGTTAAGGAGGCTGGCTTGGGGGGGTCAAGGCAATGGGAACCTTAGTGGACTGGTAAGGGATCAGCCACAGTTGAGTACCCTGGAATGAATTGCTGTGGAGTCTGAGGTAGGGTCTGCTGCAGAATGGCGTTGAATGCTTGAGCAGTGGTGGCGGAGTCCCGTGAAACATCCTTTCTAGGCATTTGTTGACTGAGGAGGGCTCCAATGGACTGGCGAAGTTGATAGAGTTCTTTCTCTCGCTGACTAATCTGCACACCATGGAACCTCAGGTTATCAACAGGGCTTGGCATCTATGCTGATTCCATTCCTCAGGCCAGATTGTACTGTTGTGATTCACACCTGAAATCACATATGGAGACAGAGTAAAATCCAATAGCAGCGTTTATTGATAGTATTACAGTAACAGTGGGACAGAGCCCAGAGGAGAATAGCAGAGTTCAGTCCAAATATAATGGGCGAAACAGTGCAGGTGTGCCAATCTCCGGGCAGTGGCTTTCCAGGATGACTACCAAATGGAATGCACACCTCGCCAGAGCCGATCTATCCGAAGGCAGGATGGGGTTGCTTAGGGGAACACGGTTCCAATTCTGAGGATCGTTAAAGGAATGGGAGTTTGAGTCTAATAAACAGGACATAGGGCAGACTAGGAAAGGATAAACAGGAATGCAGTTGCAATCTTGGAGACTATGAGGAAGACTTGGGAGCTTGTTCTTATTAACTGAACAAGGAAGGAATCATACGTAAGTTACTATCATTTACCCTTTGATGCATAGAGTACATACAAATGCCTTGGACCTTTTGTTGGGATTTGCTGCAATATTTTGTGTGTGTGTGTGTGTGTGTGGGGGGGAGGTACAAGTGGGTGGTCTGTCTGTCCATTATTTTGGACATTATGCTTGTGGGATGCACACTGCCATCCAGTATTTCGGACATTATGCATGCAGAGTGACAGAATGTGAAGTTGAAGAAACCTGGTCATTGATATGCATGATGATCTATCTGTATTTGAGCTGTTGCTTATTTGAGCTATTTACTCAGCATGCATAATGTCCAATATTTTTGATAGAGCATAGACTCAGATGTATTCCAACAAATAGACATGCATTACATTGGTTATGTGTTTTCAGTTTGTGCTATATAATGTATTTCCACCCCCCAACGGAAAAAGTCTGATCAAAACTTGAACAATATAAGACTATTTCTGACTTTCGTCAACTTACCTCTTACTTGTGGATGCAGCCATTGTGATTGTTTGTGGTAAATCATGTAAGCACCTATTGAGGAAATTGTTATCTGGAAATGTCCAGTAAAATGTACATTTTGTGTTTTCAGGGTATCTATGAGCCTAGAGGAAATAAACCCCACTTATGTCCAAAATATTGGACAACATGCAACAAAGGGTTAAAGATCGTTTTGCTTTCAAAAGATGAAGAGGTTTGGCAATAAATACTGTCTTGTTCTAAACGTACATAGCAAATTACAATGCAGTACTCGTCACACACATAAGAGGTGGGTACCTATGAAATAACACACAGCCGGGGATTAAGGGAACATGTACAACACAAACCAAACCAAGGAGACAATACTTCGAATAGACGCGTGAGGTATGTACTCTATTTGCAGAGAATTGAAGAATCAATGGATTTTTCTTGCTTTTCCAGTGAGATAGAGTACGTAAAGTAAGTTAAGTCTGTTCCGAGTGACCCATCAGGCTGGTGCTGAAGCGACTCGCAGTATTGCTACTCCCCCTGGAAGGGATGCCAGTCCATCGCAGGTACTCCCCCAGCTCTGGGTCAGCTTTCCCTGGCAATTTGCTGGTACCTATTTGTACACCTGGGTGGAGTGAGGCAGTGTGGGAGTGAAGTGTTTTGCCCAAAAACACACCGCGGAGGCCGTGGCAAGGACTCAAACTCAAGACCTCTAGATCCCAAGCAAGCCATCTTAACCACTGCGCTACCGTATCTCCCTCAATGAATTCAGTGATGCTTGACTTGTCCTTTTGGGTGTGTTCAATAGCTTACATAAAGCCAACAAAAGAACCAAGACCCCTAAATTCACAACCAGTTTGGGTTGTTGTCCGGAATTTGTCACGTCCATGCTGTAACTGGCGGTGGCGCTGTTGAGCTACAGTAATCATTTGTGGCTGCCATAAGCGGGAACGGTCAGTGACGGGGCCTGTTTTCCGTTCTCGGATAGACAGACGACTGATTGTTGACCAGTGACAGTCTAAATGACGCGCCATTTCTCGGCGGCCGAGATCTGCAAATAACATGCCAGTGGCTCTTTTTCTCTCTCTTCTGTCATACGCTGTGCCATTTTCTTGATGCCATCTCCCGTTTTAGCCATTATTTTGTTCTGCAGGGCAACCTGATTTATTACAATGCCCCGCCCGAAGGGGAGGGCAAGGAGTATTGTTTTTGGTTCTTTTTGTTTGTGTGTTTGTTTGTTTGTTTGTTAACACTTTTTAGCAGCAAAACTGATGGCCAGATTCACCCCAAATTGGGCTTAGGGATTGCCGCTGGCCCAGAATAGATGCTTATTGAATTTAGGAAAAGTAGGTCAAAGTATGTGCGAGGGGCGGGGTTTGTTGTGCCTGGCACCACTTGTTTTACGATTGCACTTAATCAACATGTTTTCAGCATTCAAAAGAATAGGCAGCATTTGCGAAGAAGCACAGTTGCATACTCCTTACTGCAACGCAATAATAAGTAATATATTAAATTACCAACACTTCTTCCATCGAAGCGTTGGTAATTGAATTTGTTGCATAGGATGCATTTTAAATTATTTTAAGTGCTCGTTCATCAAAAAATAAAATTTGGACCACAGAATGTTTAACTCATTCCCTATGGAATACTTTTACATAAAATTGTCACATTTGTACGGAATACTTTTCCCGAAAATTACACAATATAAAGTATTGAAGTACAGGTGGCCCATGACCGCGATCGTCAACTGATTTCGTGTTTTCATCGGACTGCGAATGCTCATCCACGCCACTGGCACCGGCTTACCGTAGGGAATGGTAGAATTCGCCGTGGCGTTGGCAGCGGCTTGCCGTAGGGAATGAGTTAATGTAAATACATAAATTTTGCACTGGTCATTTCAAATTGCAATCAGCGGTTACAAATTTATTTGCATTTTAATCACTGCAAATCACCATCATCTCAGGAAGAATTTTTTCTCCACTATCCTCGACTTATGGGAGGAACCTAGCCAGTGGCAGTGAACACATTGTCAGTGTCATTGGACTTAATGATTCATAATTGTGGATTATTCCCTTAGGGAAACGGCATATATCTTCCATTAAACATTAAGGCCAATGCAAGTGGAGGCATCAGGGTCCATAAATTTCCAGAAAGAAACCCACAATTCCAAAGGCATGGGTGGATTTTGTGAAGAGGAAATGAGCGGATTTCACAGAGCCTGGATTAGGATTGGTGATCCACTCTAGACACTTTACAGATGACTGCTTTTATCAGCCAGATCCCGTGTCACAGGAGACTCTGGGTATGACTGAAATCGTTACTTAATAAGTCATTGATTAATAGGCCATGTACACAAGTAGCCGGGTATTTAAAAAAAATATATCCCCCCATTTTCAAAAATAACATCGTACACACCTGATCGTTTTCAGAAAAATTTGAATCTACAGGAACCCGCATAAATATGCCGTTAAGTGCTATCATGACTATGCCAAACCTAAAGGTGGCAGAGAAATGAGAACCTTAAAGCCCTGCTAGCTAATCAGAATCCTGAGAAAAGAAAAACAAGGAATGACACGAGTGACTTCCTGTTCCTTCCTGTCTCCTCCAAAGTTAAGTAAACATTGCGCGAGGTTCGTTTGTGTGGACCGACAAAGAATTCGCACTCCTGACGTTGATGCATTTTCTGTCGCATGCTGTGACTTTCAGGACCTGAACACTCTGTTTTCCTCTGAACACATGCGAACACCAAATCTGAGTTTTCCAACATCTCTACTTTGGCCAGAGTTTTCAGGAATAATCATTTTCAGTGACCTAAAACTGAGGTTTCATGTGGATGAAAGGCAAAAACGCATGAAAATATATCAGTTTTTCCAGATACCCAGCTACGTGTGGACATGACCATGAGCCGAGCCCAAGCTGCTCCAGTCTCCAATGTTCTTCATCTATTCTGCACACAGAAAAGCTGGTTAATAAGCCCATCCTAAAATGAACGTAGAAAATATTTTATGCAGAAAATTACTCAAAACTAAACTAAACCCATCCTCCACTACGAAACCGCGGGTAAAATAATTAGCTAGCTAGCATGCTAACACTTTTTGCCATTAAATTAAAAAATTCAAGTTTCTACAACAAATGTTATATGTGTGACTGAATACTTCAATAGCAAAAATCTTGAGAGTGCTAGCCAGCCAGGAGTGCGTTTCCTAAAAGCATAGGTGTTGATTTAGCAACCTACGTAGTTGGTCCATTCAGTCAGTGGTACCTACTATGTAAATTAGCATCTGTGATTTCAGGAAATGCACCCCAGCGGTTCAAACAGGGCCTCATTTTACCTGCATGGGCCGTATTGCTTGTCAAGTGTGCACTGTGGAATCAGAGTTTACAGACTCTGAAGGTGTCGCGTTGTCATAATGTACGTAGGCTACCTCTTTTTGGACACCTTTCCTCATTATCGCCTAATAAAACTCTTATTAAGTAGTTTCGGTGCACCATGCCCGCAGGCTGACTGTCACTTTGTTCTTTTTCCCCCTCTGGTGTGAAAAATATTAGTTTTCATCAATTTATGGAAGAAATATTCTTTGAAAACACCTTGTTTTCCTATTGTTTTCAGCTTGATTTTCACATTTGGAACACTGTCTTTACGCCACACCCGCTAAATGGCTAATTTGGGTCATTCTTCATTTTGTCTTCGGAAATCTCCTCTCGAACCTCATTAAAAACTCATTTTCATGAAAAATCCCCAAATTTGGGGCATTTAATTATCTGAATACTGTTCATGAACTTGTTTAGTTAAACGTATACTGGATTAGTTTTTATTTGAGAAAACTCAATGAATTTGCTCTTTA
This sequence comes from Gymnothorax javanicus, assembly GCA_029692085.1. Taxonomy (NCBI): domain Eukaryota; kingdom Metazoa; phylum Chordata; class Actinopteri; order Anguilliformes; family Muraenidae; genus Gymnothorax; species Gymnothorax javanicus. Next base: position 86,725,860 of record CM056193.1, read on the forward strand.
AAATGCATGTTATGCCTCGAACCATCATTGATGAGGTCTTTATAATCCAGCATCCGGGAAAGTTGTAGGACGGCTACAATCTGAGATTATACGAAAGGCAGTCATCGAATTGATTACTCTGAGATGAAATATAAACCTAAATCTACATGCCATCTTCAGCAGCACTAACGCCTTAACATTCTTCTTCAAGGTGGTATTTCAAAAAATTTCAGTTAATTGCCATCCATGCAATCTCATATTGTTGCCTTCCTCTTTGCCGCAACGCTATATATCTTAATCGTTAATGACAATGCAGCTTATTGGTTGCCTATTTGCTCTGTAAATTAAATCAATTAATTGTCCGAATCTTAATCTGAAATAGGTTGACAGTTCACCTGCATTATGGCAATCTCACTGGTTGTAGACAGAGTTTTATGTTTAAATAAGCAAACTTTACACACGGACCTGAGTCAAAAAAACTGCATTAAAAAAAGACATTTTCTTAGACGTGACAAGCCGATTGGACCCTGAGGCAGAAAAAAAACCCCTTTGTGAGCTACTGGAATTCAGAAGCTTTGAAAGACATTGGCGTTCTATGTCACCATTAATGTGGTTAAGAAATGCAAGCTGGGGAAATGGACTATAATTCTTCCACCAGATCCTTGCAACTGAACTAATTAACTCTAAATCACTAGTTAGAAATGTACACGGGAATGGGTTTGGGGAAGTAATGCGTGTTAAGGTGAGGTGAGAGCAGGGCTATAATCCCTCTGTTGGCAAGTCTAGGGTGGAAGAGGTTAATGTGGTCTAGATACATTTTATCTGTCAAAGAATGGCCTTTTTCAGTCATTATCTCACCTGGACCGAAGGTTTGGTGTGATTATGTCATGGCCTGGTCGTCTGTCGTTCGTCGTCCGTTGTTCGTCGTTCGTCGTCTGTCATCTGTAAACATCTTCTCCTCTGAAATCACCGCAGCTAAGACGGTAAAACTTGGCATGCATGGTCCTACCAATGACACCAAACTCGATATGAAACTTTCCGATCCAATCTCAAATATGGCCGCCATAGCAGCCATATTGAAAATGATATATGAGCCTATTGGATGGACATTTTTGCAGCTATTGAGCTGGAATTTGGTACAATGGTAGCTAGTAGCAAGCCCAAAAACATACTTGATGGGTTTTGTGAAATTTCGAAATTTGACTTTGGTTTGACCTTTGATCTCTGATCAGACCCAATTTTTTTCTGTTATAACTTTAAAATTCTCCTCCTCTGAAACCACTGCAGCTATGAAGGTGAAACTTGACATGCATGTTCCTACCAATCAGAGCACCAAACTATTTATGACACTTTCTAATACATTTCAAATATGGCACCATGGCCACACCCACTTTTTTCTGCTATAATTTTAGACATCTTCTCTGGAACCACTGTGGCTATGAAGGTGAAAGTTGGCATGCATGTTCCTACATGTGAGGACAACAAACTTGATACACAACTTTCTGATCTGATTTCAAGTATGGCCACCTTGGTAATCATATTGAAAATGCCATATGGGCCCATTGGACGGTCATTTTTGCAGCTATTGAGCTGACATTTGGTTCATTGGTAGCTAGTAGCAAACCCAAAAACATATCAGACAGATTTTGTGGAAATTTTGAAATTTGACCTCTGGTCTCTGGCAACACTCAATTTTTTTTCGGTGTAACTTTAGACATCTTCTTTCTGAAACCACTGCGGCAATGAAAGTGGAACTTGGCATGCATGTTCCGACCAATGAGAACACCAAACTTTATATGAAACTTTCTGATCCAATTTCAAATATGGCTGTCATGGTCACACTCACTTTATTTCTGTTATAACATCATCAGAGGAGACATCATCTCCTCTGAAACCGCTGCAGCTACCGTACAGGCCAGCAGACAGTGCCATTTCTACACGAGATTATCGGGAGAAATACACGAGACATACATGTGAATATCGCAACGCAGCGTAAATGTACGAGTCACATATAGGCTATCCTGCGTAGGAAAAGTAATAGGCCTAGTGCCGGTGACAGGTATACATGTGTATCGCGATAAGTCTTGCATGCAACTGGTGTCGGTAAACAGCATGGTTAGTGAACGAGATTCCGAATGTTTAATATCCAGTTTTGAGGTTTACTGTCTTGCGCGTTTAAAATATAGCTCCTGGACAGTGTCATTTATGTTTTTGATGTTCTTATGTATTAATGATACACTCAAAATATTATTTTGTTAAAATTTAAGAAAAACAAATTTGTTATGCCTTTGTAACAAATTAATTTGTTGATGCAACAGAATCCGATTTGTTACTCTAACAAAAATCTTAACAAAATAGATTTTGTCCAGTCGTCTTAACAAAATAGATTTGTTACTTTTCTGCACGGCCCCAGCGAATTTTCTGTTGTCACTTTTCATTGGCGAGAATCGATCACGTGCACCAATTTCAGTGTCGTCTGACTGCGAAGGATCTTGAAATGAGCAGGAACACAACGGGAAGGCGAGTTTTAACCTATGCCATCTTTTCTCTGTATAGGCTACTAGCTGTATGTCGTCGTTCTTTAAGTTTTAATATTTAGTGACATACACCGACAATGTTATTCTATCTTTATTTTTGTGTTGCAATCTAGGTATTTGTGCGTGCAGATGATATTCTTATCCCACCATATTGTATCTTCCGCAAACCAGGTCATTAAACATGAGGAGACTGCCTCTGGTGCCTGTTTTTGTTCCTTTAACAGCTGATTTGTCAACAACTTATTGGCATTGGTTAAAAACTCGCCTTACTGTTCACTTCTTGCATTACCACTTCTCTGTGAAGTAGTAAAAGTACGCACTTAAATGATTTCATCTACATGTACATCGGCCGCATAATCGGTTTGTGCAGATTTATTTTAACAAACATCCTAACAAAATAATTTATGGTCCAATCGTGTTAGCAAAACACATTTTTTACTTAATTGTTAGTCTAACACAATAGGCCTATTTTGTTAATACAGCAACAATTTTACTTTGTTAATAAAACAAACTAATTTGTTACTTCCTGAACAAATACATTTTGTTGAATTGATTTTAACAAATTAATTTGTCATCTCTCATGGAACAAATTAATTTGTTTAACATTTTGTTAGAAGTAACAAATTCATATTTTGAGTGTAACGGTCATCGGATTATTATTAAAGCTATAGTACGTAACTTTTACATGTCCGTACATGTCCGTTTCATCCAAGCCACTACTAGAGGAGATGACACAATGCTGATTAAGCCGATTGGCTCCTCTAACATCTCGCTGTATTTTTCAGTATTTCTTGTTTTGTATTGCGTGTCGACCGGCGACATACCCGCGCTGGCACGCAGGAAATGACGCGTTTTATTTCAAAACAAGACGGGAGGGGGAGGAAGCAGGGCGGAGAGTCTCCTAGCAAGAGAGCTTTGGACCCTTCGTGACTTGTTTTGTTTAGACCAGTGCCGCAGATTTCAAGCCTTCTGAGTTTACAACTCACTTTAATTCGAACGATGTTGGACGGCAAGAGTACCATACACAACCTCCACTTTTTTGGGGGTTTTTTTGGCCAGAATGATTTTAAAAGGGGGCAAAAATATTTTTGGAGGGTTTTTATGAGTGAGAGGGGGGATTAGAATGATGGGGGGAAAATTTTAAAAGGAAGGGGTAGATGCGACGCGAGTAAAAAAAGTTTACGCGGCTATTCCGCTTTCCACATTTGTATTGTTCTCTCGTGGCATTCACTCTATGTCCTATCTCTTGAACTACTTATGTTCTTCTTTTTTATGTTTTTTTCTCCTTTTTTTTCCCCTCCGTCAATGAGGCTGTGAACAAAGCTTTACATGTTAAGTTAGACATTACATTAGCGTCTGCAATGGGATTCGAACGAGGAAACCTGTGGAGAAAGCAATGTTAATCACACCACTCACTGTGGCCTTAACCACCATACCAACTGAGTTTGTTGCCAGCTCAGCGCCATTAGTTTCCATTCATCGCTGAAAAGGGGAAAGACAACCGAAAGTGTGTATGTGTGTGTGTGTATATATATATATATATATATATATATATATATAAAAAAAATAATATATTCATTTTTTTTTTTTTATTTATTGTTGTCAATGAGGAGATGTCGAGTGAATATCCATTTTGATGTCTTTCATGCTGGTGAGTCGGCTGATCCGTTGGCACTGGGTAGAATAATTTGAGCAGAACAAACCATTGTTTGTGGCTGAGTTGGGTTAAAGTCAGGGTTAGGGATAAGGCTAGGGATAGCATTCTTTATGAGTTGAGTTAAGGTTAGGCACAGGGATAGGAATAGCATTCCCTATGAGTTAGGTTAAGGTTAGGCACAGGGATTGGGATAGCATTCCCTATGAGTTAGGTTAAGGTTAGGCACGGGGATGGGGATAGCATTCCCTATGAGATAGGTTAAGGTTAGGCACAGGGATGGGGATAGCATTCCCTATGAGTTAGGTTAAGGTTAGGCACAGGGATGGGGATAGCATTCCTATGAGTTGGGTTAAGGTTAGGCACAGGGATGGGGATAGCATTCCCTATGAGTTGGGTTAAGGTTAGGCACAGGGATGGGGATAGCATTCCCTATGAGTTGGGTTAAGGTTAGGGTTAGGGATAGGGATAGCATTCCCTATGAGTTGGGTTAGGGTTAGGGATAGGGATAGAGATAGCTTAGTTCGTTTGGTAAGTGTGAGCACGAGTGTGCCGTGCTCGGGCACGGCACACAGCGAGTACGGTTGGAAGAGGTGGATTCGGGCATGATCCATCCGTACTAGCATCAAATGCGAAAGCAACCGTACTTCAGCACGGCAGATTACCGTTATGTGTCACGGTTGTCTTGTTCTAAGAAATGCAGCGGCGAAAGGATCTCTCCGTTCAAACGAAGAAATTCAATACTTGCTTGAAATGTAGGCGCATGAAAACACAATCCACCACTGGGTATATACTAAACTCGGAGGTTTTCGGAATAATTTGTGCGCAGTTACATTCGCGTGCTTATGACAGAACAATAGATCAGTGTCGTGACAAATTAAAGAAAATGTACGCGACGCTCGGTGCCAAAGTCTTGCAGCTCAAGTTATGAGGCAGATAAATTTTTGTGGTGTGAGGCATGGATAACATAATCAGCCAAATAGCTACACAAGGGCGAAATTATATATATGGTTCTTTTCCTTCTTAATTGCTATTTATTGTTGTTAATGTCGTGTAAATGGGCAGCCTTAAATGCACTCGCGTGTGTTTTCCATTTTGAATGGAAATAAAATGATGTAATTGGTCATACGTGCACAGAATTCGTTTCAAGACTATAAAGTATGGCGTTAAATTAGTCTCAAAACTCGAGCGCATGAAAACCGAGAGAGCGCGTGAAAACCGTGGGTGTACGACCCTCAGTATCCGCTCTCAACTTCAAAATGCGCTCACAATATCAAAAAATGCTCACAATATCAATAAATGCTCGCAATCTCACCACACGCGTGATTTCAACAACACGCTCACAATGTCAAAAATGCTCGCAAATCTCAATGCTCGCAATGTCAATAAATGCTTCGAGTCTCACCACGCTCGTAATTTCAACACGCGCTCACAATGTCAAAAATGCTCCCAATCTCACCACGCCAAGAATGTCAAAAAATGCTCGCAATCTCACCGCTCCACAATGTCAAAAATGCTCGCAATCTCACCGGCGCCGCAATGTCAATAAATGCTCGCAATCTCACCGCGCTCACAATGTCAAAAAATGCTCGCAATCTCACCGCGCTCGCAATGTCAATAAATGCTCGCAATCTCACCACGCTCGCAATGTCAATAAATGCTCGCAATCTCACCGCGCTCACAATGTCAATAAATGCTCGCAATCTCACCACGCTCGCAATGTCAATAAATGCTCGCAATCTCACCGCGCTCACAATGTCAAAAAATGCTCGCAATCTCAATAAATGCTCGCAATCTCACCACGCTCGCAATGTCAATAAATGCTCGCAATCTCACCGCGCTCACAATGTCAAAAAATGCTCGCAATCTCAATAAATGCTCGCTTGTCGATTTGTCTTCTGAGACTTTGGAGGCGGGACTTACAATGCTGACCATGAGCTTTGATTGGATGTTTGATTCTATAACTGGTTTTCAACGGCCGTAAACTACAGAATAAGAAAGAAATCAAAGAGGTCAACATCATGTCGGAGCAAGGAAGTTTTTCACAAAATTAAATCTTTCATTGATTCTATTTTAGTATTGTTTGAAGGTATTTGTTTCACTTGCTATACGTAGCTAAGATTATAGCTAGCTAAATATTTCACGTTCAAGCTGGCTAACGTCAGCCCCCACGTTAATTATTGTACTTAGCTAGCCTATTTTAGCATTAATTTACCCATGGCTATACCATTTACATAGCAATGCTACGTTCCCGAGTTGTTCTTAATTATCAATTCCTTCAAACAATATTTCTTTTCTGATGCTGAAGACCCGCCGAGTGTTAAGATCTTCAGTTCGCTTCATTATTTGTGCTGAAAACGTAGAAGTGATTTAATGCAAATGGTGAAGGACTAAGGGTAGGTTTCTTGACAAGCGAACCTAATACCGTGGCAGCGTTTTAATATTTGCAATAATTCCATTATGAGCTATTGGCACGCTAGGTTTCGATAGGATGATATGGTTCGGAAATATTCACCACATTCAGGCTAATGCTTTCAACGTTTCTCTGCCTTTAATTACGACTCGATGCCGTTTGAGCAAATGAGTAATAGACACGCGTGATTACTGCTGCTGTACACAACTACAATGTTAACTGTTCAGTAAATTTATACTGTTTATGTACTGCACTTATATATGAGCCCCTAAGAGCCATACTGGGCCAACCCATGTTGGGGAACTTTTGAGAAAATGGGACTCAAAGTTGCCAGCTTCCTGTGTCATTTAGAGTATCTGGGAACTAGAAACACTGCTTCTGTTAAAAACTCAAGATATGTACAGTTACGTAGTGCACTTCTTATGCAGGTTTTGGATGCCCTTCTGTTTCATTTAAAGTGAAACCTACCTCCTTCTGAAGAGGAACCATCATCTTCTGATTCATTTGGGTCAAACTCTGGGTCTCCATTATCTTCCACTTCACCATCATCATCAATCATAGCAAGCAATTCCTCATCAGTGCGATACCTAGCCGCCATGTTTACATTGAATTATGGAAAAGTTGTGGGATGGTCCACTATGGCTAAGGCAGCGCATTGCATATTTACAGTGGCAGAGAGGACGTTTGCTTATATGAGCAATCCATGTGGGTAGATTGGGTTGGCTCATTTAGGAAATGTAGATCTCAGTTTTCTGCACATGCTGACTACCTCAACTCAATTTCGCCAAAAGTGCGGGATGGCCCGGTATGGTTCTTAGGGGCTCATATATTTTAAATAGCCTTTGGCCCCTTACACTTCCACTGCTCTCATCGCAAACTGGCATCTATTTACGCCTAAAACATTTAAATTAGGCCTATTTTATTTATTTGTTACATTGTAGCCTATTAGTCAACAGCAGCAGTACCTATAACCCACTTGCTCAAACGACATCGAGCAGTAATTAAAGGCTAAGAAACGTTGAAAGCATTAACCTGAATATAGCGAATATTTTTGAACCATATGTGACAGTCCACAGGAAAAGGGTGCAGGCCTATAAGGGATTTTTTTTTACGTTTTAGAGAAAAACTGTTTTTCTATGTTTTGTACATGGTATGAGATCATCAGATGCACTTAACTCAATTTGACCAAAATATCCCTTATACACCCTTTTCCTGTGGACTGTCACATATCATCCCAACAAAGCAATGCACAATGGCGACACCATAGTGTGCCAGTAGCTCATAATAGAATATTGCAAATATTAAAAAGCGGCTATGTCGTGGCTTTAGCTTCGTCTGGTCAAGAAAACTGCCTTCCCTTCCTTCGTCATTCGCCACTTCTTCGTTTTCTGCTCAAGTACGAACTGAAAACTTTATTCTCGGCCGGTGTTCTGACGATTTGTGCTACCTCAACTAAAAATACGACCATAGCGCACAACGATCGGACAGTCTTTGTTTTCGCCTTAATATTGCTCTATGAATCAGCCCACTGTTGCAAAATAATTTTTGTTAACTTCTTATGACATTCGCTCATGTTTTAATGAGCTGGATACGTTCGTTCAAAGATAAAATGCTGCATGTCTAATTCCTGCATTTTCAGGAAACGTTAGTGTGTGCATGCACGTATCCAAATGTTTACAGATAGGAAGGCGCACTGAAAAAAAATATTTTAAAGATATAGCTATAAAGATATTTATGATGTCAGTGAAGAAACAGCCCGAGATTTTGGGTCTGTATATGCGCTGAACCGCAAAGCAGCATCTCTATTTGTCTATAGATGGGTAGCACAAATCGGCAGATTACCGGGTCTTCAGCGTCAGAGAAGAATATTGCTTGAAGAACCTGATGAATAAGAACAACTCAGGAAAATTATATTGCCACGTAAACGGCCTAAGTGAGCTTGAGCTTAGTGTCCGTCTACCGGAAATTTGGCGCTAAAATAGCATAGTAAAATAATTGATGTTGGGACTGATGTAAGCGAGCTTTTCTAACATAAAATATTTAGCTAGCCATGATACAACATCATCGTAGCTACGCACAGTGAATGAAACCAATACCTTCAGACAATATCAAAATGAGATCAATGAAAGATTTCGTTTTGTGAAAAACTTTCTTGCTCCAACATGATAATGATGGTTGTCTTTGATTTCATATTCTGTAGTTTACGGCAGTTGAAAACCAGTTATAAAATCAAACATCCAATCAAAGCTCATGGTCAGCATTGTAAGTCCCGCCTCCAAAGTCTCAGAAGACAAATCGACAAGCGAGCATTTATTGAGATTAAGAGCATTTTTTGATTGAGATTGCGAGCATTTATTGACATTGCGAAGCGTGGTGAGATTAAGAGCATTTATTGAGATTAAGAGCATTTTTGACATTGTGAGCGCGTGAGATTGCGAGCATTTATTGACATTGCGAGCGTAGTGAGATTGGGAGCATTTTTTGACATTGTGAGCGCGTGTTGAAATTACGAGCGTGGTGAGACTGCGAGCATTTATTGACATTGCGAGCATTGAGATTGGCGAGCATTTTTGACATTGTGAGCGCTGTGTTGAAATCACGCGTGTGGTGAGATTAAGCGAGCATTTATTGATATTACGAGCATTTTTTGATATTGTAAGAGCATGTTGAAATTGCGAAAATACGTGAGATTGCGAGCATTTATTGATATTGTGAGCGCATTTTGAAGTTGAGAGCGGATACTGAGGGTCGTACACCCACGGTTTTCACGCCGCTCTCTCGGTTTTCATGCGCCGAGTTTTGAGACTAATTTAACGCCATAATAAAGGGTCGTGTAGTAATCAGCGACAAACTAGATGAGTGATTGCACGGTGCAAGATGTGTGGAATTTATTGATTGAGTGCCAGTGGTGGCAGATCAAGAGGTCCTTGCCATTGCAGCAGCGACGGCTTAGGTTTTTATCTGGCCGAGTATATGTGGCGACGTAAACACAGCGGCGTCGACCACTTTACTCAAATTTTAGCAGACATCCTGCTACTGTACGCGCCACCTAAGAGTATGTAATACCGAGACGACATCAATAGAATAATATCATAAAGCCAACTTCGTGTAAGTTCCAAAAATAATGTTGTTAGGCGCAAAGCAAGCTTAAGCACGCGAATTATTACTCAAACAGAGGTCCAGGTGTTAATAAATAAACCGCACAATGACACAAACGGCTGGGTGTTGAACACACTAGCGCACGGAAACTGAGCGCTCGCCCTCGCTGCATGCGCGTGCATATGTGATATCGCGAACTGTGCATACGCTGCGCATGCCCCAGTATTGTCAACAGTGTCATGGCTGCCACCTTTATAAGCTAGTAGCACGTATAGCCGCTGTAGAAATTAAAGTGTAAATTATCTTTACTGGATGTACGGTCGACGTTTTTCCACACCCGAATACTTCACTTGGTATCTAAACATTAAGGTAAGCCGAAAAAGTTGTGATTTTTTTCGATTTTGCTGGAGGTTGTGCAGGCCTCGAACTACAGGTGATAAGGGGCACGGCAAAAGTTGCCGTGGTCCATGCTGAAAATAAAAGGGCACTACGGCAGATGTACCTCCATATAAGGGGCACCACAGCAAAGTCTGCCGCTACCTTGGGGGCACAGCAGCAAATCCACCATGGAGCTTTAGGTCATCACTTTAGCAAATAAAAAGTAAAGGTCCGTAGTCTCAGACGTTCCTCACATAAAGTGACCAATCAGTGTGCACTATGCAAATCAAAACCATTCTTGAAATAAACCGTTTCCCGTATTTTTCCCCGCTTGCCGTCATGGAAATTGGCCCAGTATTGCACTGGGACATCGTTTGACCATTGCTATAATAAAAGTACAAGCAAAGGACATTCCAATCAATCGCCGGGTCATTGAAAAAATAATCATATTTAGCCATTTTTTCCATCTTCTGCCACCCACGAAATTCGGACTTTCTCCTGTCATTCCAACACTCACACTGACAACAGCGCTGGATACTGGCTATTAAGACCACTTCCCAAGCTTTATCAACACACAACACGCAACCAAAGAGAATTTCAGTACCTCCATAACTTCGTCAATTTGCATCACTTTGCGGCTGCCGACTGTAATTCGGCATTTTTTTTCTTTCTTTTTTTTGTTCCTTTCACCTGTCGGCATCGTGATCGGAGTTAAAAATAGAGGAGATACATAAATTATTCAAGAATAATTCTGCGCCCACGATCGCAAGAAAAAGGCGAAAAAAGACAGCTGTAAAACCAGTGGCGGTCGTCGGGTCGTAACAAAGGGAAGCCAAAACCTCGCCCTTCAAAGCTTAATGACTTAAACATTTCGCAGTTTACTTTTCTTGATCAGCAGTTGCTCATACGAATTGTTAGAACAGTCAATTGAGTCAAAATTATTTTCGATAGCATTGTTATACATTGCACCACGAAATTATGAGGAGTTTTCTGTCACACATAAATTAACATAGGCCTACGTCTTTATAAATTCCACGCTCAAGAAGCTCATGAAACGGCATAGATTCGCAAATTGATTAGTGAGGCTCATTAAGCAATAAGCTGTGCAACATCGCATTCTTTACTTATATATTATGATTGAAGAAAACGGACTGTCGTGGCTTCTTGCGAAAGAAGCCTCGCAAACTAATTTATAAAGGCGTATTGATAATTTGCGTCATTTGCTATCGAAAATAGATTTGACTGCCCTTCTACCAATTCGTATGAGCAACTGCTGATCAAGAAAAGTAAACTGCGAAAGGTTTAAGTCATTAAGCTTTGAAGGGCGAGGTTTTGGCTTCTCTTTGTTACGCCGACGAACCGCCACTGGTAAAAACGGGAAATGCTGTGTGATTTATTTATTTTGGGCAGGTGTTTTGGCCAAGGGGCACTTACGGCAATGCGGGGAAAGGGCACGGCATTCTTCTGCCGTGAACTGGGGCTTTTATAGGTGGGCAGCACGGCAAACAGGTAGGGCATTTGCCGTGGATGCCGTCGTGAAATTCGAGCCCTGGTTGTGTATGGTACTCTTACCCTTGCATTTGCGTAGTTACCACAGAACAGTAGAACAGTGCCTTGACAAACTAAAGAAACTGCGGCTGCGATATTTCAAAGTGGAGGACGCAGTGTGAAAGTCTAGCTGCTCAAGTTATGAGAAAGATAAATTTTCGTGGTATTGGCAGTCGACAGCATAATCGGCCAAAAACGCAAGGGCGAAAGTATTTCGTTTTCAATCTCCATCAACTGTTGCGGCTACGGTCATGTATCATTGTGATAAACTACCACCATGATACTAACCAAAATAACACAAGCATTTTAACAGTGCGAACACTGTCATCAGTCGTCATCGGCCTTCGGCTGTGTGATCCGGTGTCGCATCCTTCTGATTCAAGTGGGTCGAATTTGCTATCTACCTATGGCTGCTGTGGTGAGTATAGCGGTGTTTCTACTCTGTAGGATTCAGGGAAAGGTAAAATCCACCCCATATTATCATATAGACGCATTTGTAGAACGGGTCGACATACCCAAGTGTAGACCGGAGACCGTAGAAATCCGGTGGGGCTGAGTTTAGAGGGAAACATGGACAGTGAGGAGCAGCAAAAAAGTGGACCAACAACTTATAGACTGCTTAGGTGTGCAGTTTTAGGACCTGCTGGTTTGTTTGCATAACTGTGGTGTGTCCTTAGCGTGGAGTAACGAACAGCTTCTGCGCTGGTATATGACGGAGGGGAAAGCTGCAGGCTAAACGGTCTTTTCGGAAATTACCCGTGGTAATGGTTTACTTATTGCACCGGAATGACCAGCGCGTTATGGGTAGTACACGACAGCTAGAGAGAGCTCTGGTTACGTTATGAACATAATACAGGTTTAACAGACCGCAAGTTCCGTTAGCGTGGACAGTTGCTTATGTGGAGCTAGCGAATCCATAACACGGGCATACGTCATATGGAAGTGCCGGCTGTATTGTTCTAATAACGCAAAGTTCCTCTAGGGGGCGACAGAAGTTACGCACTATAGCTTTAACCCTTTAAGGCCTAATGCAAAAATCCCAGCAGATAGTAACCTGTATTTGGGCTGAAGCACAGCTTCTCAGCTTTCAGGAACAGTTGGAATTTTTTTCTATTGCGCAAAACTTATAGTAATTACGGTACTTTCAAAATTACGCGCATATCTGTGTCGGCAACGACACGTTCTTGAAATGCGCACATGCTGTCCAGGTTTAAATGGGTTAAACTGGTCAAAAAAAGATTTATTAGTCTGTGATTATTGTATTTATCCGATTGAGAGGTTTACTGGCTCTGTTAAGTTTAGAGTTTTGGACCGATCGATTGGGACGTGGGGTGTGTTTAAGGATAGCTATATTATCACAAATATAGAAAGGAAAACCCAAATTTTTCTGTTAACAATGCAACCTTGCGTGACATTATTTTTATAATCCTATACTTGATTAATGAGTAGATGTCCCTTTACACTCAAGTGTTTAATGACAACTGTGAAAGAAGCCACGCCTTAGATAATACAAAGGCAGCGAGTTCCAGATGTCAAAATGGAAAATGAGTCGTTTTTTTAATCCCCAGCTTGAGGCCCGTTCATCAGTCCTTAAAATTCATACGTAATGAGCAAAATTATCATTCAGTAAGCAAGATGTCAGTAGAGATAATGCGTCGCATTTCCCCTTATTTAGGAGCGCGTATAATGTCTCTGTATGAAAATCAAGAAACGCCGGGGCACATAAGAGACTAGGGACTTTAAGCAACAGCGGATTTTGAGACGGCTACGGCACCCGGAAATACATCTGCGCTCCGCTGATCGAGACTTAAGCCGGTGTGCCGGCGTTGCCTTGCCGTAGCAGGCTGATCTACTACGGGGGAAGAGCCAATCTCGCGTAGTCGCGACAACGCGTGGTTCAAGTGATTGCATTAAATGGTTTTCATTGGATTACTGAGATGACATGTGTTCTACAATTGATAGTGACACACTACATTACATGTTTCAGCGAACCATTCCTGAAAATTACGGTACCTCTATGAAGCCGATTGTGAAAATTCAAAGATGAGGCTAAAGTTGGATTTATGGTTCTGTGTCGAATCGACGCCGTCGCTACGCAGAGCCTCCGCGGCGACGTGAACCCCCACCGCAGAGTCTCTGCGTCGCCAGCCGCGCACCTCGAAAATTTTCTAACTGCACGTCAAAGCAACGCAGACCGCAAGGGCACTGATTGGTCCACTCTACTCAAGTCTCACGTGATTTCACTACAGGTCCTTCGGAAACCTGACGCCACCTAGCGGTTTGTCGGTGAATTGCTTCGCGGCACAGCACGACGCAAACGACCTCAATGCAGAACTTCGAAAGGTCCACAACGGCGTCGAGGCAACGGCGTGCCCTTTGCGTGGAGTCGACGCAGAGCCATAAATCCAGTTTAACGCAGGGAATGTGAACTAAAACATCAGTGCAAGTGCAAAATTTAAACCGCGCATCCAGGACACCAAAACACGCTTAAAAAGACCGCGATTTTCAGCGAGCACTGCACTGCAATCAACCTGGAATTTTAGGTATCTGACGTAAACATACGGCCAGCCTGGCGCCTAATGTCACGTACCTATACTATGTATATTTCACTGTATAAAACCAAAGTGAACTACTCTTCTGCTGTAGGCTATATTCTCCCCTCAGACTTGCATTGCATACGGTATATAATTTCTCTGTATACCGTATAAATATCTACATTTACTCTAATGTAATGTGCGCGTATACTGACGGAAAATCCAAAATGCCGCGGAAATGTCCCTTTCATCCGACCACGTTTCATCAGAAGAAGTTTTGAGCCATTTCTGTGCGTTGCTGTCCGTTAAAAAAAATCTTGTACGTCATTCATCTGTCCAAAGGCGTTGTGGTCCGCTGCAGAAAGTCAGCCACTCTGCTGTTCTTATACGTAACCACACGCTGTCAGGAGGTTGTGTGAAGTCGCCTGTGCCGTTGTGAAAAGTTAGCCCGTTGCTTAAAGTCCCTACTAGGGCTTTGACGGCTACGGCACCAGTGTTAGGAGAGATTTATTTCCGGGTGCCGTAGCCGTCGCAAAATCCGTCGTTGCTTAAAGTCTTGATCGCAGAAGAAGGGATATCCATTCAAACTAAATCCATCAAACTGTACATACAGAGGCAAAATCAATACGCCAAACAAATATCAAACTAATAATTACTGTACACTTAACCAATTCCAATTGAAGGAAAAAAGACATGGAATGTGAGCTCTCTCCTTTTCAGCATATTGCAACAAGGCGTCGCTTTAAATATAATTTGACATGTGAATCGATAGATTTGTTGCTTTATTTATGACACAATGAGACGTGCACAGAAAACATTCTATGGTGCATTTACACTATAAATGTTTAAGAATAAACCAACATTGTCAAACAGACGGCTATTAAACAGCAAACGTAATATGAGTTATGTCCCTCTACCACATGAACTGATGAAATGATGAAACAGTAAACAGGCTGAAATAAATGCAAAATTTCAATCTACATCTATGTAGCACATTATGGGCTCTAAATTCGTAGACTAGGCGCAGGCGCGGCACAGGCGCGGCGAATGGGGGGAGCGCCGCGCCAGTGGGGTGTGTCCAGGCGTATGTTGCAATTTCGTGCCCGGCGTAGCCTGGCGCAAGTACTCTCCTGTTCCGCCTCTGTCCCTCCTGCCGGCGCAAGTGGCAAAGAGGGAGGAGAGAAGGCGTAAGTGGGTTTAACACAGCCGAGTCAAATCTTCACCAATAAAATGAGCTTCCTCTCCTCACCTTTGAAGTGTTGAAATAAAGAAACCTCTGTCCTATATCTGCATGATGCGTTAATGTTCATTTTATTTTGCTGCTTCAGGCATGTTTTCTGCACCGCTTATGTCTATATTAAGCATTACGAATATAAGTTAGCTGGCTAGCTAGGGCATTCTCGAATTATTACCATTAGCGAACTTGAATGGAATTTCAAAAACGAAACTGATACAGATCATTCCAACTTATGAAGTTGGAATGAAATACGACGGTTGCCCATTTATTTCTTCTGCCTGCATCATTGGGAAGAGAAACGATGGATAGCGTGTTCCTATTATTCCACCCTGTTGCTGCTTAAAATTTTGGGATTAACATGCATGGACAACAATGCAAGATACGTTTCACATTTATTTTCAATATGTGATCTTAACTCAGTGCGAGATCATAGCAATCAAGCTGTATTCCTTTCCCCCACTAAAAACGATAAAACCTAAGTGACAATAATAGTAGTATTAAGCCGCTTGCACACTGGACGCGAAACAAATTTTTCGCACGACAGATTGCGTTGAACGCAGTGTCTACGTGTCCGTAAGTCGGACAGGGTTTTAATGGGCTATATCTCTGTGTCCGACAGTCGGATGGTTTCAATATAACTCCGTGTCCGACAGTCTATTATTGTTTTTAATTTATTCAAATCTACTGAATCTTTTAGATAGTAAACGTGAATATTTTGATAAGAGGGCTCAGTTCTTAAAGATGAGTACCGAGAATTTCAATCAATGTTTCTGTTTAAGCTCTGCTCAATAAAGTGAGTCGACATTGGCGCGGAACAATGTACAATGCCTGTCGAACATTAAATGCAAAATACCCCGTGTCTGACAGCCCAAAAAAAAAAAAAAAAAAAAAGGACGATTGGAACAGATTGATAACGAAATAAAGAATAAAAAGAAACATTTTAACAACAAACAGAACATCCAATGAACACTGCGATTCATTTATTTGCGGGCCATCTTTTTTGGATGTTCTGTTTGTTGGTGATATATTTTTATTCTTTATTTCGTTATAAATCTGTTCTCATATCAATACTTTTACTTTTTGCTGGCTGCAGGACATGGAGTATTTTGCATTCCGCATCGAACAGTCTTGATTATGGAAGATGGAAGCCCATAGTGGACAATATTCGAATGAAAATGTAATCCCACTATTGCATTATAATTTTCCACTTATGAATGAGTTATTTGAGACAATATTAAATTGAAAATGCATTAATCCAATTATCACTTTCATTTTCACATACACATATGGGAAATCTATGACTATATTCAAATGATAATGAAAAGCTGTTTGACATTTCATTTTCAAAGTCATGCTCCACAATACAGTGGACCATATTCAAATGCAATGAGCAAAACAACACCCCCAGCCTATTGCATTTACATTTACATGTCAACACGCTCTCTTAGGGTCAACATGAAAATGAAATGAAAATGCTGTTTTCTAATCACTTGGAAATAATAATGATATAATAATGATGACGACATTTCATTTTCAAAGACTTATCCTGCAATACATGGGACAATATTCAAATGCAGTAAGGGAAACAGCGCCTCCCAGTCCATTGCATTTTAAAATACATGTCACCACGCTCTTTTTGGGACACAATGAAAATTAAAATGCAATCTGTTGGCGTCTCATCAAGGCGGGTCTTCCGCTAGGACGTCACTCATTAGGGGCGCAAACGGAAACCATGTTCCTTATTTGCATACCAACCAATCATCTTCTGGGTAGCGCTTGTATGCACGGAGGCTTACTGATAATGTCATGATGGCTAGGCTGCTATGTATTGTGTACCATCGCGCATTATAGGCTACGTTGCGCCTTCTCGGCAGCTAGTATGCTAGCTAACGTTAACTAAGGAAAATATTTGTAAATGATCATAACACTAAAGTGATATGACTCGATTTTTTCCCCAACTCTATTAACTGAACTAGCTGTAATATGCATGAACTTATCCGAGGCTTCGCGGCAGTGTTGTGCAACTGCAACCCAAGTGTGCCTGCAGATTTCAGAGACGTTAGCTAACTTGCTAGTGAGTCTGTAAGCAATCGCTTAGGTACAGCTAGCTAGCTATGATGCCTACTGGAGAAGCTCTTACAACCCTAATTTGTCACTTTCAACGCCATCTCGCACACACGACCTCTTTCACCATTGATCAGCAGCTTCTTTTACCTAACGAACAAACTGACAGTGCAGCCTGAAACGTGTTATTTCATAGCTAGTTAAAGCAGCATTATCCTTCCATGCGTGCTTTAGCGTATTACATTACTCCAGACAAAACGCCATCCGTCTTCCCACCCTGTGCAGACGCTAGTTAAGGGAAATGTTTGTCATCATTTTTATACTTAATCGCTGTGATTCGGTTTTTGCCCTAGCTTCACAAGCTAGCTAGCTGACAGCGATTGCTGTGTGTGAGATTGCGTTTAGAGCAACAAATCAGGGCTGTAAGAGCTTCTCCAGTAAGCATCATAGCTAGCTAGCTAGCTGTACCTAAGCGATTGCTTTTATACTCACTAGCAAGTTAGCTAACGTCTCTGAAATCTGCAAGCTCACTTGGGTTGCAGTTGCACAACAACACTGTCAGTTTGTTCTTTAGATAAAAGAAGCTGCTGAAGAGCAACAAATCAGGGCTGTAAGAGATAAAGTTCATGCATATTACAGCTAGCTCAGTTAATAAAATTGGGGCAAAAATCAAATCATATCGCTTTAATGTCATGATCATTTACAAATATTTTCCTTAGTTAACGTTAGCTAGCATACTAGCTGCCGAGATGGCTACATCCAATGCGCAACGTAGCCTGATGCGCGGTGGCACACAATACATAGCAGCCTAGTCATCATATCATGGGTGACATTATCAGCCTCCGTGTGTACAAGCACTACCCAGAAGCTGATTGGTTGGTATGCAAATGAGGAACATGGGTTCTGTTCGCGCCCCTAATGAGTGACGTCCTAGCGGAAGACCCGCCTTGATGAGAGGCTAACAGATTGCATTTTAATTTTCATTGTGTCCCAAAAAGAGCGTGGTGACATGTATTTGAAAATGCAATGGACTGGGAGACGCTGTTTCCCTTACTGTATTTGAATATTGTCCCATGTATTGTAGGATAAGTCTTTGAAAATGGAATGTCAAATGTCGTCATCATTATTATATCATTATTATTTCCAAGTGATTAGAAAACAGCATTTTCATTTCATTTTCATGTTGACCCTAAGAGAGCGTGTTGACATGTAAATGTAAATGCAATAGGCTGGGGGTGTTGTTTTGCTCATTGCATTTGAATATTGTCCACTGTATTGCGGAGCATGACTTTGAAAATGAAATGTCAAACAGCTTTTCATTATCATTTGAATATAGTCATAGATTTCCCATATGTGTATGTGAAAATGAAAGTGATAATTGGATTAATGCATTTTCAATTTAGTATTGTCTCAAATAACTCATTCATAAGTGGAAAATTATAATGCAATAGTGGGATTACATTTTCATTTGAATATTGTCCACTATGGGCTTCCATACTTGATTGGGCATGCGATATTTAATTCACAATGTCAATGGTCATGGAATTGATTTGGTCACTGACTACAAGCACTATTTTATCTCTGGTGTGGAAATAAAGTGTGAATCTGTTCGATCCATCTGACTAATTCTCAAAAGAGTGACCGAATAAAGGCTGTTGTCTATCTTCAACGGAAGAAAACAGGAATAAAAAGACCAAGAAAAGTCGATAGCTATCAATTTGCATTTTGTGAAGGTCGAACACAAACATTGCCAAGTTTGTACGTCTAATAATTCCTGGAATACTCGAAAAATTAGAACTTTTATGACTTTCGGACATGGAGTATTTTAGGATCTCTGTCCGACAGTCGCTAAATTCGTCATAAATGCACGAAGTCCCACGCCAATGTCGACTCACTTTATTGAGCAGAGCTTAAACTAGACCCTGCGTGTCACTGTGGGTGGGTATTTATAAATCTGACTTTCAACGCACACCCACAGAGACACTGCTTGTTCCATTCAATACAATACTTTTTCGCTCTACGTCTCTAACATTTCCCCAACTCTTCGGATCGAAACAAATCAAACGCACATGCCTTCCTAGCTAAGACAGCTAGACTCAGCCGCGAGTACACGCCGGTAGATGCCTTCCGTGTGGAGATATGCGCAAAAACGTCCACCGAAGCGACGTGGTTCAAACGGTTTCCAACACTACCAGCCATTTTCTAATCCCGACATGCAACGCTACGCCAGGGATTCCCCAAAATGATGGCATACATTTTGGGAATTCCCTGGAATACCGTTGCATGCATATATATATATATATATATATATATATAGGGGAGAGCTGCCTTGATTGTAATGCGTCACAATTGTAACGTGCACGTTTTCTCTTGATTGGTCAGTGTGGTCGTGATGTCATCACGTCAGCATGTGACGAGTACCGTAATACACATGCCCGGGAAGTTGCAAGTCTTTTCATCCGTGCTGCTGGGAGATATCGCCAGAGAAGTTGGGTTTCCACAAAGTAAGTAAAAATTCACTCCCACAGTATTTTTTGACTACAGATTTTTTCTTTAATGTTACAGATCTAAAATCTGCTTGGGTGTCTGTATGTACATGTTCGTTACTAGTTTGCATCGTTTTAACACATTTTGATTGTTAGGTCCGTTCTGTAAACAACGCCAAATGAACGGTGCGCCGAGCGGCACAGTTGTAACACGTTACATTTGAGACAATGGCAGACATTTGCAAGCACAACTCGAATAATTTTGCCCTTTGTTTGCTTTTTTGTTTGTTTTACAGAATGTCCCCACAAAAATGCACATTTTAAAAAATGCACTAGAAGCTGAACGGCACATATTATAATGTTCTTTGCACTGAGATGTAGGCTTAATCCTACCTTGAAATTTAATAAGCTAACCTATATGGTTCCGTCTGTAGGCAAATGTTATTGTAGCCTATTTTGGATTTTTGCAATAAAACTTTAAAATATAAATAGACTGTTTTTCTATAGCATAGACTGTAAAAAAAAAAAAAAAAAAAAAAGTGATTTGGGGTGTTGCTACATAATTGACCCTGCAGGGGTACCAGTGCAGGTATGAATGGGACTTTTACAAAACTCGTGTCATATTTGCCAATATTCTGTGTTCAGTCTGCTGTCATTCAATTATATTCTAAACCAAATTAGGGTTGTATAACATTTTTACAACTCCATCAGTCAAAGTCGCTAACTTTTTAGGCACAATCAATGCATTTTCCTATCAAGGAACTCACACTAACGCTCCAACTGGTACATCTGGTAAGTTTTAATAATATACAGTATTTTTGATAGGACATTCTTTTCACATTATTGGTGTTAAAGAAACGTTAAACAGTTGCCTGAATGAAATATAATTGATTTGACCTGAAAACGATGAGTTTAATGCTACTTTTTAGCAATGTTACAATTGTAACTCCTGCGGTCACAATTAAGACTCAAACGCGCTTCAGTTGTAACATCGGACAGAGTCCGCTTTCAGTTATATTACTCAAGACCTGTTTTATCAATTGAAAAACTTTAAGTGGTTTTTGATAGCAGACGTGTTGGTGCTTTGCCTGAAAATATTACATATGTAGGTAAAACGATCTCTTAATAATAGAGTGAAAAGTGAAAAACGTTACAATTGTGGCAGCTCTCCCATATATATATATATATATATATATATATATATATATATATATATATATATATATATATATATATATATATATATATATATATATATATACACGCACTGCCTGATGCCAAGGCAGTTTCTGGTTGGCTGGGAAAGATGTGAAGTTGTTAGTTTGCATCACAGATTCAGCTGTGTTGAATAAGCCAGGTCGAGTTTCCATTACGCGTGCCAACCGCCTTTATATCTGACATCAGGACAATCGATACAGATACTATAATTTATGTCCTGATTCAGACAGTTACATTAAATAGTGGTTGCTGTAATTATTTATTGCATTGAAATGTGCCTGACATTCTGGAAACCTGCCTGTGAGGTTTCGGTGACGTGTGCGCACTGTGCGCCGGTCAGCCAAATTACTACTGCACAGAAAGTAAACCAGGTTGGAGCTGGCGAGCTCTCTGCGCAATTTCGGCGGAGCCTTGATCCACGAAATTGTCACTGCGTCATGATGAATATGTGACACCTCCCCCTACTACGCCGCCTAGGGATGTAACGATTACCGGTGTAACGGTAAACCCCGATGAAAATGTTGACAATAACAATTACCGTTTTCATTTCGAATAAAATTATTATCTCGGTGGATTACCGAGGTGTGGAAACCGTGTGTTTAATCCTTCCCAGCTTCATCCGAGTCTCCTTAAGTAGCCTCGCAGGTGTACTGTGTAGCCTACAACTTGCGTTTAAACTTTCTTTAAATTGGAAATGGAATCATGGCGGAAGGAGGAGACGACTGCGCTCAGGACATCTATCAGCCCTCTAAGAGGACTAGGTCTGAAGTATGGGCATATTTTGGGTATTATAAGAATGCCGGGGGACACTTGATTGAAGACAGTTATCCTGTCTGCAGAAAAAGTTTCTGCTAAAGGCAGCAATACGTCAAATCTCATGGCACATCTCCGTGACCATCACCCACAACTTTATAGCCAATGCAAAGTTAATGTTAACGTTTTAGCTGAAATACATGATGTGGGGACATCGGGTTGAGGTTGAATGCAATGATCCATCTGTCTAACTTATTGACTTGTCAATAATGTAAACAGAACCCTAAGTACAGCGCCGGTGCCATCGAGAATGCATATCTAGCAGCGAATGTTCTAAGCTAAACTGCTAAACTTTAATTCACGAAGAGACGGTGAAACGGTGAAAACAAGGCATTATTTAGCGCTAGCTGAAGGCATCAAAAATGCCATTAACTTCGTTTTTTGTAGAAATTTAATTGACAGTGACTACGTGTATATTACCATATATCATTAATGGACGTTGGAATCAACCAAATACGAGCTAGCAGCTAGATCGGCTAAATCGCGCTAGCAGATTTGTTTACTATGACAACGGTTAACACTACTAATCAGCAATGTCATAAACATTTACTGAAATGAATGACATGGTACCAGAAGCATTCTACCTAAAATTCACATTTTTGTTCAGTGGTGCAGTGTGGCGCTAGCTGCTGGACACTTTCTTAACCTTAGCCTAAGAGCTAGACGGATGCCCACTTGCGTTTATTAAACAGTAGTAGATTACAGTATTTTATTGCACTGCATGCATTTCTTGATTTATAAAAGATTGCATAATTTGTATTCGGAGTGGCCTTTCGCACAGCCGCTGCTCCTTATGAGCAGCTACTTAGCAGCTGTGCCAATAAGGATGGGCCGTAACATTATTCGCACAGTAGCGCGTCCATTTGTATTTGTCCAAGATCAGTAAATGGTTTAATTCTAGCGAAGTTGGATAACTTTAATTTACTAAGTCACACGGTCTGAGCCAAGTGTCTTTGAAAACACGAAACATGATTATTTGCCCTGTAAGATTATGAATTTCTAGCCAATCGTTTTCTTTTGATTTTGCAACAAAAACAGCTATAGGCGAAATCGTATGTACATTGATATGAATGGTAGCCCAATGATGATAATAATAATAATACATGATGCTAGATCAGCAGCATCTTATTTGTTGATGATGGAGAGAATAAGTATACAATCAGTTCTGGTCCACTGATTTGTTTACATATATTTTTTTAATGTCATCAACACTTGAACATTTGGATTTGATTACATATGATTGTAGTTGTTATTTTTGTAATTTGTTTATAGTGGCTATTTTAAATGCATAATGCACTTTTGTCTTATTCTTTTAAGGTTTACTTTAAAGTGCTCATGTGTACAGTTCTACATTTTAATTTTGATGATGAAGAAAACAAGTATATAATAAGTGGTGTTTCTTAGATTTGTTTATGTATTGTTCTTTATGTCTTAGCTTGAATGTTTGGATTTGTATAATTTAAACCTGCACTACTGGAAATTTTCCTGACAAATAAGCTCTTTACATGCTGAACCCTTGTTCCTTTGATGCTAAGAGTTGCACTTTTGATAAGGTTTTGCCTATATTTTTGAAATATAATAAACACCGTTACATTTTTAAAAACTATTTCAGTTTGTGTAGGCCTATCAGCGCTTTCCGAACATATTGAACACATTTCTAAAAATACCACGATAATACCGAAAACCGTGATAATTTTGGTCCCAATAACCGTGAGGTTAAATTTTCATACCGTTACATCCCTAACGCCGCCACACCCATCTCGGCGCACGTCCGTCTACCAAATTCCCAAAGTGGCTGCGCACGGTGTTGCACCGCACGAAATTGCCACTGCGCGGGCTGCACCGGACGAAATTATCACTGCGTGGTCTACGCCAAGCTGCCCCACCCTGCGCTGCGCCAAGAAATTGGAGCCCCTTGTTTTATTCAGACCAGCGGTACATGCAGGGGTTAAAGTGGGCCGGAACGGTCCGGAACTACGTTCCGCCACCTTAGTTTGAATTGAAATATTTATTTGACTAAAGCTGCTTCCACACCGGACGCGAATTTTTTCGACGACAGATTACATTCAAAGTCAACACAAAGACTCTTTTTCGCATTGACTTTGAATGTAATCTGTCGTGCGAAAAAAATCGTTTCGTGTCCAGTGTGAAAGCGCCTTAACAGTAGCGCCGCGGACTACAGATCATTTTCGCATACTGCTTTCAGTTACAGCCTGCCTGCCACTCTCTCAAAA
This sequence comes from Gymnothorax javanicus, assembly GCA_029692085.1. Lineage (NCBI taxonomy): Eukaryota > Metazoa > Chordata > Actinopteri > Anguilliformes > Muraenidae > Gymnothorax > Gymnothorax javanicus. The sequence goes on from CM056193.1 coordinate 86,750,054, forward strand.
GCACGAAGATGCTGAACAAATCAGAGCGCAACATCAGTCACTGCTAGCCCCACCTTCACTACAACGCAGCTGTATCGTATGCTGTATTTCTTTTGAATGAGTGCATCGGTCAAGTACCTGCCTGCGAGGAATTGTCAATGTTTGAAACGGCGTTTATAGCCAAAGTAAGTGGATTAACTTAAGTTGAAGTCGATGGTAAAGTTTTGTAATATTCAACCATTCAAACCAGCCAACTAAAAGACTTTAAATTTAAAAAAGGTTAACGTTAGCTGCTTTAGGCTATGTGCAAAACGCTAACCAGGCTGCTTACCAGCTAGCTAGTGCATTAATAAAATTATTAGCGATTCAGTCAAAGTCTGACAAAGGCTCAATTGCACCAATAGTTATGCGAGCAATGTTGGTTTGTGTTTCTGGCTCAGCAGTAACGTTACTTGGGAATATCTTTCTTTGACATCTACAGTCGCCAGCTAGTTAGTGGCAGAGCTGCTTGAAAATCATTGCGCTGAGCACCACGTTTTTTATGTAGCTGGCGAGCAAGCTATATTATGCTGGCAGCATCGCAGCGTCCTGTACTATCCAGGAATGCGTTTCCCAAAAGCATAGATGATAACTGCATTAGAGCATAACATTATTAGAGATCCATCTTGATACATCTAGCCATAATTTTGCATTGGAAAACAGAACATTTTGGAAGTAGAATATGGTTTATGTGTGCAGTGTAAGGACAGTGTCTTGAAATCACAAAAAGATTCATAGATTTCTGTTACTTGCTCATTTTGGTAATTATGCAATAGTTTTGATTTACTGTTTTAGGAAATGAAAAATACTGTAACAGTAGAATATCTCCACTGTCATACCTCTCATTATTCTGCAAGTTTTCACCCAAATCCATCACTGCTTTTCTCTTGTTATGCCCACTTACTGATTATGTGAATACGAAAATTCAGTGTCATAGTCCCAATGGGCCAAAAATAAAGCGAATACAGTTATTTGCAATCATTTGTGTCATTTTCCCCCACTGGGCTGCGACACCAAATTTTAGGGTTCCCCCACCTGCCAAATCCCACTTTAACCACTGGGTACATGTATACTGAGATTTTCAAAGTGATGCTTCAACCGCTGCTGGATATCGTATACTCTTCTTCAGCCCACCCTCGATTTTCACGGATTAATGATTAGCGATTACCAACAACAACAATTTAAAAATTTGACCGTTGGTCTCCAGCCACACTTACTTTTTGCTGTTAAACTTTAAACCATAGACTGCATAAAAAGATGGACAAAGCAAGCCTGACGTCACACATTGATTTCAGAATACCAAGAATTGACCAGCATCATTGTGTCATTTTGAAACCGGATGGGATTCTGATTGGCTGAGAGTGTGGATCAAGATCTGGGGGAAGTGAGGGGTCAGATACACACCCACCTGACTGCTCCTATCGCCAGTGTGGTCTCCAGCACTGTGTATTATATATAATATAACTTCAATTACACATGTATTGTGTATGTAGCAAGAGAACTATGTAAATGTGTCACTTTGGCCCTTTCACATTGTCACTTTAGAAAATAAAATTTGTAAAAACTAATATTTGATATCTTTCGAAGGTTACATATGTACAGGTGAGCTACAGTGCTGTGGCACTATTTTTTTGATAATTATAGGACAGAATTCTAGGGCTCCATTATCTTCTATCTCCAGTCATGATTGTTAGATCACCATTGGAATGTTTACTTGAGAACATTGTTATCTTATTTGTTATCTCTCACCAAAGGCATTGACACAATTTGTGCTCCTTCTGTGAATTCACCCGCTTTGAACATTTAGTGAGTGAGCCCAGTACATCCTGTTCACCCCCCTCCATAACCACCAAGTCCCTTTCCACATAGAGCAGCAGGTGGAATCCCCTTGCCTCAGGTCATGTCCTGGCTGGGGTCTCTCCTTGGCTGCGAATACTTCCTCCTTGCCTTCCCTGGCATGCTCAGGTCACCCCCAACCCGCCCCCCTTCCATCGTCTCACCCGTCCTTTGCTTGCCCCTCCCCTACCTCCCCTCCTAAGACTATCCTTTCAGAAATAACCCCCCAAACACCTCCACCCTTTTCCAACTCCTTAGCCAACCGCCTTCATGCTCGAGCTTGGGTTTTGGGCGCTTACCCAGTCCCACGTCCTGGAACTTAATGCACCACCTTCCGGGAGGTTGGGGGCTGGGGGAGCACCTTCCTGCCAAGCCGTCTCAACCATCTCTGGGGCAAGACATTTTGGGGTTTGGTTTCAGGACATGCCTCACACGGACAGTGGCCTATTTTATCCTTGTTTGGGGGATTGTGTCTGTATTTGTTGCGTTATTTATTGCTACCTTCGTAACTTGGTTTGGCCGGATCACTGAACAATCTTTGGCCATGAAAGCGGGACAGATTGCTTCATGCTGTCTGCAGCCAGATCGAGAATTTGGGTAGCTGGGGAAAGATTTTATTTCCAGGATTGCATGTCAGCCGCCTGGTTTCCATCAGAGGCCTAATTCTTTGATCCCACTAAGGTGCTGCTAAAAAGGCTGACAGACCCAGGCATATCATTACTGCATCCCTATCTGATGGAAATGGCACAATAAGGTGCCTTGAACACAAACCCTGCAAAAATATACTTGCAAATTTTGTTATTTCAGCATGTTTCAAGTTGACAAGTCGAGTCAGGTCAACTTCAAATCCTTCTTGTTTCTTTGTTTCTGGAGAAAATTAAAATTTTAATTTGAAACATGAAATAACAAAAGAAGCTACCTTCTTCTAGAGTGCATGATTGCTGACACACAGGCACACACATACCCCTCCCCTCTTACACACACACACACACACACACACACACACACACACACACACACACACACACACACACACAGACATACACACATGCCGGCATACACTCACACAGGCAGCCAAATATTTTTAATCGTGCAATACTATGCTAAAGAGTCCAGTATTCCAGTCATTTCCCACAAAAGAATAAGCTCTACTGAACAAAGCTCAAGATCATAATATTACACTTACAGGTATAGAAAATCATGGTGCTGTCTACTTTTGTTCAGGTCCATGTTTATTATATCTATTGTGAACAATCCAAAAACATGTTACACAGAGATTTGTTGAGCATCTAACTATGTCTTGGCCAAACATTAATGTTTTCTAGAGGCAAGCTGCCTGTCAGTATTGATGCTACCTTTCCTGCCTTTCAGCACCAACACTTTCATTACATATGTAATTATCAGCGGAGGTAGTACCTCCTGGCTGTCTAATAGCCTGACCCTTGACTGCCGAGTGATGGGATATACCATGGGGAGGGAGGAGGGGTGGTTTATGATTGGCGGGCCAGGATGATGTTTGATCGTGCGTGAGCCCTGAAAAGTCTGAGCGTAAGATGGTGCAGTCAACACCACGAGGTGAGAGAGTAGGGGGTCAGGCCACTGGGGGGGGGGGGTGTGCCTTGACTGGCTGTCAAAGCCACGAGGCGGCTCAAACAAGATGCCCGACCCCCTACTCTGCATAACAAAAACAAAATAAAACAAAAAATGAAATCTTAAGTTTCAATACACATTTTACTATTGTACATAAACCTAAAAATTAATTTCAATGAGCTTCTTTGCTAAATGAGATGAGAATGTTGATGACAAACAACACTAAAACACTTACATTAAGATGGGTTGATTCCCTCAGTGCTGAACTCACACACTGGAATGCCACATAGTCTGCAGGCTATTGTCTGTCTCAAAAGCATGTCTAAGTGTTAGTGTTGAGAGCGGTAGCTCAGCGACGGTCTGTAAAAAGCCTTTTGAGGGTCAGACCGGCACCGTCCCCAGGAGATATGGGCCTTGTAGCCCTCTTTGTTTTCCATTCAGCCTGTCGACACTATGATGGTGCAGCTGAGGCTTCGCACACATTAGCATTGCTGTCGTGGCGGGTCTCACGTCTCCCCACTCATCCCCTCTGTCAGTGAGCGTGGGACTGGGCCGAGAGTCTGCTATCTGCTCGGCCCCTCTGGCTCTCATTTTGCCCACCCGCCCTGTAATGCTAACAGCTCTGTATTATTTGGATTTATCTGTGCCACCCTAGCCTCTTCAGACAGACGCCATTGCAGATCCGACCGCCATCTTGTCTCCTGGCCGCAATCAGAGTCAGAAGTGCTTGCCCAGATGAGCAACTGTGTAAGATGTGAGCTTAGTCGTGGTGGTGGGGGCGGCAGGTGAGAGAGTTATGGCTACAGGCACATCAGTAACACACAAACTCAGTGAGGAGGGGGGGCATTAAAGGACCCTGCCAGTCCAATACTGACAAACACATGATCTGAGAATGGCAATTCAAACCATAAGTCCCTTGGGCCACCAACAACCAAGAAAGCCCCAGCACTCCACTGTAGTTCTTAACTTAGGCCTCTGGTACAGAGTGACCAATCACAGAGGAGAGAAACTCCTCTAATGACAAGACACATAGAGGCAGAGACAAATGATTATACCTTTCAACTGGGTAGTAGTGATTATGATAGTCAGCAGTTTTTTGTTTTTTTTTTTAATGGGAAGTGGGGTGGGAACACAAAGTAATTTACTGAAACTACTTGACAGAAATTGTAACACTAGCTTTGATTTCGTATTTTGTATGTGCCTATCGGGGGTTGTCAAATTGTCAGAAACATTTCCATTTATGGCAGCTTTGTGAAGCTCGCAACATACTATTTTCAGTGAAATTGGTTCAGATATGGATAAATTAAATTCTGTGGGTATTTCAGAGTTTTTGTTCTACACTTATTAGCAACTTTCTGACCTAGTGTCTGTCTGTCTGTTTCTGTCATAAAGCAGTCACTAGCAGACACAGATCTTTGTTCCTGTTGTTCTTTTATTGTTTGACATACTTTTTCATACTTTTTGATGCAGTACTCCTCACCACCTTAAGTAATGTTTGAGTTTTAGGAACCAACAAACCTGCCATTTATTCTTGTGTATAGCCCATCTGGAACTCTGCCATTCTCCTCATCTTGGTTTGAAGACTTATCTAGCAAAGGTCTGCAAATTAGATCTGTTTCAAGCAGACACATGCTGCTAATTGGCATTACATTCATAGGAATTACTTGAATAGATGAGTTTGTAATTATGAGTGAATGACTTAAAAGCTAAAGCCATTTTCAGGGGTGCTTCCAATATTTTGTCCATCCCATGTATGAACTGAGGATAAGCACAGTTATTGATATATTCAAGTAAGATGCCCATGGTCTTCAGAGATTATTTGTAATCATTTCCAGGCAGCTGAGACCCTGCTCCTGTGAAAATGCTAGCTAACCTCTATTAGAGCAGTACACAATGTTCAATATCATAATTATAGTTTTCTAGCAATAGCTTTTTGATAACCATCTGTCAAAGTGACAATGCGTTGTTTATTTAAGGTGAACTTTTCATTGAGAAGACAGTGAGGGGGAAACGAGCCCTGCTATCTCAACAAGTAGTGATATATGAGTGTCAGTTCTACATTTGTTGTTTTAGTGGACTCATTTTCCCATAGGAGTGTGTCAGTGAGTACTGGGAGTGAGTGAGTACTGTCAGAGTTTTTCTCTTAAAGTAGTTTCAGGACGCAATAGACAAAAAAAGTTTTTCTAACCTTTATTCCAATTTATTTATTCTTTTTTAATTCTGGGACAAAAAAAGAGGGCAAGAGGGCAAGGCAATGAAATGCGACCACAGCTAAGAAGGGGCAATCCCGGGATGAAAACTTGTCCAAGCACAGGAAGATTCATGCGTACATAGTTTGGGTGTTAGCTAAAATATAAACTAAAACTTGTACCACACATGTTTTATTTTTTAAAGCAATCCTTTCTATATGTGAGGTCATACAGAACTGTAAAATCCATGAGTGCTCAGTGCTACAAGTTAATATTTTAATCGATCCATTATCTAAACTGCTTGTTCCTCACTAGGGCTGCAGGGGAGCTGGATCCTACCCCAGCTGACTAGGGGCGAGAGGCAGGGACAAACCTGGATGGCTGGCCAATCCAGCGCAGATTGGCGCACACACCATTCACTCGCACATCCATACCAACGGGCAATTCAGACCCATGCGAACATGGGGGAGAACACGCAAACTCAACACAGAAAGGCCTCAGGCTGGATTCGTAACTATGACCTTCTTGCTGTGAGATGGCAGTGCAACCTACTGCACCGCCAATATAAAAAAAAAAAAAAAACCAGAGGTGGCTTTTTCGCTTACATTTTTTACACTTCCAGGACTACCACACATCTGGTGCGCGGCTTGTGTAGCGGCCTGACAGCAATTCAGCTATACTTGAGAAACTGCAAACAATATAAACGCTAAAATCAAGCCAAGAGAAAGTACCGAATGCACAAATAATTAATACCGCTTCTATGCTCTGTATCGTTCGGCCAAGTAACCCAAACCATTTTTGCTAACGTGATTTTGTTCCCCGCAGCTGCGCATGACTGGAAGCAACTTGGCCACCAAACCATCCCATAAAGCATTGGAAACGGGGCTTGCTTGCAATATGCGGGTATTTTTTTGTATTGGGTATCACTTGAATTGAATCAATTGCTTTCTTTCAACAAATATTGAATGTATCAAACTGGTGCAAATGGCAATATTTTTCCAATGAGCAAAAAAATTCACTGACACCTGTTTCCTGTGGTTCCTGCTGAGTTGTCATTGCCCCTGTTACATCGAATTTGGTGACTCATCCGGGGTTAGCTCACCCGGTTAAGGCGCCGCATTTGCGGAGCAGCAGTGACTACTATGACGCAGGTTAGATCCCCGGTCATACCAACCAGCAGTGGTCGGCAGCTTTTTCAGAACAGCGCACGATTGGCTAAAGCCCTGTGGGGATGCAAATTGGGAAGGGACTGCTGGGAAGCAAAATTAAAAAAAAAAAAAAAAAAAAAAATTGCATTTAGTTATTGCTCAAGCGCCTCCTGTTGGCCAGCTGGGCGCTCGTCAGTGAGATTCTAAGCTTGCTCATGTTTGGGTGTCCTCCGCCCTCGTTCTGAACTTGCGATAGTTTCGACCAATGAGTGGAAAGATGCAGGGGCTGACAGGCGCATGCTTCGGAGGACAGCCCCAAACTGTCTTTCTCTCCTGAGCTGGCAACAAGGGGTCGCATACGAGCAAGCCTTGTGCATAGTTCTTCGATTGGACATTTCAGCTTCAGGTGGGATTGGAGGTGCCAAATTAAAAAAAAGAAGAAGAAGAATTATTTGGTGACTCGTCAGATTCTGTGACCTGGAGTTTTTGATGAAGTACTCGGATTGTTTATCAGGCCGTGTGACTGATGTATTAAAGTAACAATAAAATGCTGCGCATTGATTCATCAGTATTAATGATGTGCTCACTCAAATTTGTTTATTGTGTCAGCCACAGCCTAATTTTCTCCAAAATTAGTGCTTTTACTTTTATACGTAAAATACAATTACCCAGAGATACTTCTAAAGTTTTATATCAATAGAATCTTAGAAGCGGATTTTTATTCTGAAAGAAGTATTTTTACATTGTGGTATCCAAAGTTCTGCTAATGTAAATGATCAGAGTACGCTGGCCAACACTGCAGGTCACAGAAACTGTAGGGTCACCAAATTCTGTGTAAAACCCCGTCCAAGGAGGTTTATCACATTATTAGGTAATTTCATAGAAAACTTAGCCGTCAAAGTTTGGAACCTTTGATTCATTCATGCTAAACTATTAGCACGGCCAACCCAAAGGATGACACTTTTCCATCCAGACACATAGCCAAAATTAAGTCCTTTCCAGATTATGCCCTCATGAATCAGTAGGCTCCTCAGCCTGCGAGAAAAGAGGAATATTCTTCAGCCCACCCTTTAAGGCAGACCCAAATCTTGCACATAAAAGAGCACACACTTTGCCTATGGGATTAGTCCCTCAGATATGACCCCACCCTTTCCAGTTGGCATGGAAACTCCGCATTATTTGAGTCACTCAGCTGGCCGGCCAGGCATCACACAAGTTTGAATGGCCACAATCTACTGCCTTTCATCTTAGGAGGCAGCAATTAGTTAATAGTTAGCTGGGAAACGCGAGATGAATGCATTTGCCACCAGTGATCTGGGGAGGGGGTTGGGGGCAGGTGTTGCCACTATGGATTGGCGGAGGCCTTGATGAGCGTGAGAACGCGGACTTGAAAGAGGTTTTGAAGGCAGATCATGATTACAGTTCGGCGGTAGCCGAGACAATCAGTAGTGATTGGGGAGCTGCCTCCTTACTGTGCCCAGATGAGCAGTCTCCCATGCAATGCTTTCTTAACATCACCGGCTCTTTGCGCCTGATAAAGGGAGCTTTAGTGGGACTACGGGTAAGTCACTGTGACACTATTGCATTTTTCAAGAATCCAGAAGTATGGCATACTGGGGAAGTGAGTTTTTTTGTTATTGTATGCGGGCCATACTGCAGACAGATCCCTGTCATACTCTCTAATGGGACCATATCGGTTGTACAAGAATCCTGTGGTCACGGGAAGATGTCTTATGTTCTGTGGTGGGGTCAGTTAACCTGGATGGGGCTAGTTGGTGTGATGTCAGAGGTCACATGCCACACCAACTCACAGCTGACTGGAGTAGATATGAGTTTGGGGTAGCAGGGGTAATGCGATTCCAAAAGAAGGTCAAAAATAGAATTATAATATGCAGCCATTTTGAGAGTTCTGCATTACCAGCCCAATGGGATTCTTGTACCAGGGCTTTCATGCAATAGAGAGTATGAATGGGATCTTATCACCTTATTATCAGTGAACAACACCAAGTACTCACTTTCCCAGTGTCCCTCACTTCTGTATTCCAGTAGTCACTGCACCAGAAAGCCCTGGACTGAGGTGAAGTGTATTGGAAAGCACAATCTTTGCCAAATAAACACCAGGGGAGAAATACATTAGGAATATTGTTTTTTCTGTATTCTGTGTGCTGAAGAACACTTCTGACAAGCTGACAAAAAATCAAGATATTCAAATTGTTTGAAAGAGATTCCAGTCTGCTTAGATTTGTTAAAAAGAGGACAAATGCTACAGACCTCCATATTGATATGTCTTTAAAAGATTGCCAAACTGAGAGTTAGTAATCTCATGATTGGAATCCTCACTGTAAGTATGTATGTCCTGACCTCACTCCGTTGTTTTTTGTTAAGCCATCTTAACAAGGATTCAGTGCTTCTGAACTCTTTCTCAGCAGCTATTTATGATTAATAGCTTGTGCATCTGTCAAAGTTGGATCTCCCCTGAAGTAAGACCTCCAAATCACGCTCACTCACCAAGTATTCTATTCCCTCCATATAATTGTGGTATATATCCCTTTCTTTCCCTCAACACCATAAGAGTGAAGTGCTTGATTTACTGAAAATGCTACATCTTTTTGTTCCAACTCAATTATCTTAAGTAAGTTCAAGTTAGACTCTAAGATTTTAGGCCAGTTGGTTTTTATGAGAAGTTATTTTGCTCAGCTATGTGGAACCAGTCGAGATGACATTTTCTCGCAAATTTGAAATTACGTTTTTTTTGAGTGTCTAGTAAAATATCATGTTGATGGAACTTGTACAGCGACTATATTCGTCCAATAAGGGTCTGTGTAAAGTGCCAGTCAAACATTTGGACATATTTTAATTGTTAAAGAACTTCTTTATTTTTTTTAAATGAGCATTTTAACGTCTTTAAGTGACCTCAATTGGCACATGGAAAGTGCAAATAGTCAGAAAAAAATCAATTATTTAAGTCACAGGATGGCGTCCATATAGAGTGGGCTCCAAAATTACTGGCACCCCTCGCTGGCAATGCATGAATAATACAAAAAATGTATGATGGAATGTAAAAATGTAAATGGAATATATCAACGTGTGAAATACTTTACTTTATTAATGTTACGATGGAAACAACCAAAATCATAACAAACACAATTAATAGTGAATAAATTTCAACAAAAATCAAAGTTAATAATTGACGCCCTTCATTTAGTACTTAGTGCAACCACCTCTGGCAAGGGTAACAGCTTGAAGTCTTTTCCTGTAATTTTTGACAAGCTTAAGCACACACTTGGAAGGATTTTGGACCATTCCTCTGAGCGGATCCTTTCAAGATCCTTCACATTCTTGGGTTTGAGTTTATCAACTTGTCACAGTCTGCTGCTGCTGCCTCTCCCTCAGCCTGGCCACACCCCTTCCACTGCTATTGCTCTCAGCTGAGTCTCGTTAACCAGCCAGTTTATAAGCAGCTCTTTTTCACTAACTCACTGCCAGATTGTCAGTGCAGCCTGCACTACTCTCCAGCCTCTGTGTTTGATCTGACTTCCTGGAATCGACTCTGCCTGCCTCTGACTACGTCCTCTTGTTCCTGCCCCAGTAAACCTGATTGTCTTCCGCCTCTGACTCTGGGTTCTGCCTGTGTGCTTCCTGGTTCCTGTCTGCCGTCTTCCAAGCCCCTGTCCAAGCCACCCGTCTTGCCACTCCACTGCCTGCCTGTGTGGATACAACCTCGCCTGCTGAGCCTCAAGCCAGCCTGCTCTGGTGGCCCAGCGTTAACAATCCCGCCTGCGGTGTGGGCGCCCCGGGTTCGATTCCCGCCATTGTTGCCTGCCCCAGCGAGTTACTCGAAGAGCTCCACTCAAGATCCACAAGCTCCAGATCCTGTTCTGTACCCTACTACTCTGCACTGCATTCTGTTTGCCACTGCTTCAAGACCATTAAAAACCAGTAAACCTTCATTCTTGTTGTTTGCATTGCATTTGGGTCCTGCCACTCCTCGTGTCAGTACAGTCTGGCCAGACATGGACCCAGCACGCAATCCGACTCCCCTAGCTGACTGGAAAAGATTGAAGCCATCCTCCAGCATCACGAGGCCATGATGTCAGCCGCCGCCTCCGACACCAGGCAATCCTTCGCGGCATTAGCCGACCAACTACTGCAGCTGATGTCTATGGTGGCTCAGCCCGCTGCCCCTCCTGCACCTGTACCAGCTCCTGACCCTGTGCTACCCATGGGGGCTTCAGAAACTCGAGTAGGATCCCCTGAGCGTTATGACGGAGACCCAGAGACCTGCGCTCCTTTCCTGACTAACTGCTCCCTGTTGTTCACCCTCCAGCTTGTACCTTCGTTTCCGAGCAGGCGAAGGTGGCCTTCACTATCAACCACCTGACGGGACGGGCCCATCTGTGGGGCACGGCTGAGTGGGAGGGACAGTCTCCAGCCTGCGTCTCGTTCCAGTCCTTCGCAGGGGAGTTACGTAAGGTCTTTGGTCTGGGGGTCTCCAGCTCCAAGGCCGCTCAGGGACTACTAGCCCTGAAACAAGGGAACAGGACGGTGGCTGACTACTCCATTGATTTCCGCACCAGAGCCAGTCGGAGCCGTAGGAACTCTGCAGCCCAGGAACGCCTTCCTCCATGGTTTAGATGACTACCTCAAGGATGAGCTGGTTTCATACGAAGTTCCCCCCATACTCGACGGAATCATCGAGCTAGCCATTAGAATTGACCTCTGCATCCAGGCTTGTAGGCGGGAGAGATGTCAGGGGGCTCTCCACTGCCAGATGCCAGCCCAATCCAGAGTGGGTCCCACTCGGTCATCCACCTCGCCTATTCCTTTTTTTTTTTTTTTTTTTTTTAAATTTGGCATCTCCAATCCCACCCGAATCTGGAATGCCCAATTAGTGAACTATGTACAAAGCTTGCTCGTGTCATGCCCCTTGCTGCCAACTCAGGAGAGCGAAGACAGTTCACGGCTCTCCTCCAAAGCACGTGCCTGTCAGCCACTGCTTCTTATACACTCATTGGTTGAATCTTCGCAAGTACAGAACGAGGGCGGAGGATACCCGGACATGAACAGACTTAGAATCTTCCTGACGAGCGCCCGTCTGGCCAACAGGAGGCGCTTGAGCAACGAACAAAGCTATTTATTTATTTCCCTTTCCCGGCAGTCCATTCCCAATTTGAAACCCTGTAGCGCGATGGCCAATTGTGCGCTACTCTGAAAAAGCTGCCGACCACTGCCGGTTAGTACGACTGGGGCTCAAACCCGCGACGTGATAGTCACTTCTGCACTGCAACGCAGTGCCTTAACCGAGTGACCTATCCGGCAGCTCCTCCACCTTGCCTATTCGACAGATGGAGGAGTCTGAACCAGTGCAGCTGGACCGCACCCCTCTCACCCCAGAAGAATGGAAGCGTCAACGACGCCTTAACCTGTGCCTTTACTGTGGGAAGGAGGGTCACTTTGTGTCAGCCTGTTCGGGAAAAGCTAAGGCTCACCTGTAGCCTAGGAGGTATGGGTGAGCTTGACTTCACTACCCCCCTACAACCACAGACCGCATCTCCAAGCCCAGCTCCTCCTTCCTGATGGTCCCCTCACCTTGACTGCCCAGGTGGACTCTGGTGCTGATGCCAGCATCATGAGCGAGGAGTTGGCCCAGCAGTTGGGGCTCGGTCGGGTTCCACTGCCTCATCCGGTCCTCGCCCGAGCTCTTGATGACCACCGAGTGGGTAACATTACCCACCAGACCACCCCGGTTCCCATGCTCCTGTCCAGCAATCATCACGAGACCATCCAGTTCCACATCCTGAACTCTACTGGACTGCCGCTAATCCTGGGCTATCATTGGCTTCTTCGACATAACCCCCACATTGACTGGGAGACCGGTTCCATCTGTGAGTGGGGAACATCCTGCCACCTCACCTGCCTGAAGCAGGCCTCCTCGCCATTTCACTGTCCCACCACCGATCCTTTACCTGATGTCTCCAGGGTGCCTGCAGAATATCGTGACCTCCGGTAGGTGTTCAGCAAAGCCAAGGCCACCTCTCTGCCCCTGCATCGACCCTACGACTGCGCCATTGACCTCCTGCCTGGCACCTCGCCCCCCAGAGGCCGCCTGTACTCTTTGTCTGCCCCCAAAAGAAAGGCCATGGAGAATTACATCAATGACTCCCTAGCTGCAGGCATCATCCGTCCCTCCTCATCTCCTGCTGGGGCGGGTTTCTTCTTTGTGGAAAAGAAGGATAAGACCTTGCGACCCTGCATTGACTATCGGGGCTTAAACAAAATCACAGTCAAGAACCGCTATCCCCTGCCACTCATCTCTTCCACCTTCAAACTTCTTCAGGGGTCTATTATCTTTACCAAGCTCGATCTCCGTAACTCCTATCATCTGGTCCATATCAGAGAGGGGGATGAGTGGAAGATGGCATTCAACACCCCTGCAGGGTACTAAGAGTACTGCGTTATGCTTTTCGGTCTCACTGATGCTCCTGCCATCTTTCAGGCCCTGGTGAACTATGTGCTCCGGGACATGCTGAGCCGCTTTGTCTTCGTTTACCTGGACAATATCTCTAAGACCAGAAAGGAGCACGTTCCTCATGTCCGGTCTGTGCTCCAACGCCTCCTGGAGAACTCCCTGTTTGTAAAGGCAGAGAAATGCGAATTCCATGCCTCCTCTGTTTCGTTCCTTGGGTACATCGTGGCTTCTGGAAGCATCCGGATGGACCCAGTGAATGTCTCTGCTGTCACCTTTTGGTTTGTTCCTGACTCCCGCAAACAACTGCAACGCTTACTGGGGTTTGCCAATTTCTATCGCCGCTTCATACGCAACTACAGTTCATTAGCCGCCCCTGTAACTGCCTTCACCTGTTCCAAGGTACCCTTCTAGTGGTCCCCTGCTGCCGACGAGGCCTTCCAGACCCTGAAAACCATATTCAACTCTGTGCCCATCCTCCAGATGCCTAACCCTGATCGCCAGTTCGTGGTGGAGGTGGACGCCTCGGATGTGGGGGTAGGAGCTGTCCTGTCCCAAAGGTCCGCCTCTGACCAGAAGCTTCATCCCTGCACTTTCTCCTCTCAGTGCCTGTCTTCTGCTGAGAGTAACTACGACATCAGGAACAGGGAGGTGTTGGCGGTGAAGCTGGCACTGGAGGAGTGGCGGCATTGGTTGGAGGGTGCCAAGGAACCCTTCTTAGTATGGACTGACCACAAGAAACTTGAGCACATCTGCACTACCAAGAGGCTGAACTCCCATTAGGCCCACTGATCCCTCTTCTTCACCCGTTTCAATTTCACTCTCTCTTACCGCCCCGGGGTCCCGCAATGCCAAGCCTGATGCCTTGTCCCGGCAGTTCTTGAAGGAGGAAGATTCCGCCTGCTTCCATCCTTCTCTCCCCCTGTGTCATAGCCGTCCTGTCCTGGGACATTGAGGAGAGAGTGAGGGTCACCACTGAGGGTCAACCTGGTCCCAGCGCCTGTCCCCCCAACTGTCTGTACGTCCCTTAAGCCCTGAGGTTGGAGGTTCTGCAGTGGGTCCACGCTTCCAAGTGCACCTGCCATCCTGGTACCCAGCGAACCCGTGACGTCCTCCTCGAACGCTTCTGGTGGACCACCCTGGAGGAAGACACCCGCAACTTTGTCAAGGCGTGCCCCATCTGCAACCAGCACAAGGCTTCCCATCAGGCTCCTGCTGGACTCTTCCAACCCCTTCCTGTCCCACATCTCTTTGGACTTCATCACAGGCCTCCCACCCTCTGACAGTAACACAGTCATCCTCACGGTGGTTGACCGCTTCAATAAGATGGCTCACTTCGTCCCTTTGCCTAAGCTGCCGTCAGCCAAGGAGACTGCGCAACTGGTCCTGCTGTACGTCTTCTGTCTACATGGCCTCCCCGTGGTTGTGTTGTCTGACCGAGGTCCTCAGTTCTCCTCGGGTTTCTGGAAGGAGTTCTGTAGCCTGATGGGAGCCACTGCCAGTCTCTCTTCTTGATTCCACCCTCAGTCTAATGGGCAAATGGAGCGGATGAACCAGGAGATGGAGATGGCTCTCCGCTGCATGGTGTCCCAGAACCCTTGAGGAACAATCAGTCGACATGGACTTCGGCCACTCAGGCTTCCCTGACAATCCGGCTGAGGGGATGGATTGGTCTGGCTCTGAAGATTATTATCTATGTGAGCAACACATGCGTGCTCACGGCCCCTACAGAAAATCCAGTTTTTGCCCATTTACGCATGGCTGCCCATAGCGGGGTCGGTCAGCGACAGTCCCTGTTTTCCATTCTCAGACAGAAAGAAGGAAATAAAGTGCCAAAAAAAAAGACACAGAGGCAGGTGCCCCCAGTCAGAAGTGAAGAGTTCCTACTCCTGTTGATGGGGAAAAAAATGGGTTTTCTGTAGGGGCCGTGTGCACGCATGTTTTGCTCACGTACACGGCATCAAAAACGGTACTTGCGCTCACCCTCAATCGTCTCGGACCCCTCCTCTCATGATCAGTTTGTGGTGCTGTCAGGAATCTGTCACGTACAGGCTGTAACCAGATGTGGCCCTCTTGAGCTACCATAGTCACTCGTGGCTGCCCTAAGCGGGGTCCGTCAGTGACAGTGCCTGTGTTCCATTCTCGGATAGATAGCTGACTGACTGTTGAACGGTGACAGTGCAAATGACGCATCACCTCTCGGCGGCTGAGACCTGCCTGTAACATGCTAATGGCTCTTTTTCTCTCTCCTGTGTCACAAGCCGTTTCATTTTCTTGCTGCAGTAGCATTTTTCGTTTTTTTATAGGCTTTATGTAGGCTATTGACCACACCCAAAAGAACAAGTCAAGTGTCACTGTATACATCACGAACAGCTCAATGTTTGGTATTACTGAAGTGCTTGGCGTGTTCACGTGGCGCGCGTCAGGATTACAATACCACACGCTTTTCTTTATTTCCACTTTTGCCTCACTGGAAAAGCAATAAAAATCAATCGATTCTTTAATTTGCCGCAAATACAGTACATACCTCACCGTTGCATTTTTAATGGCACTAAGTACAGTGCCATGAAAAAGTATTTGGCCTGTTCCTGATTTCTTTTTTCCATATTTTTTACACTTAAATGTTTCAGATCATCAAACAAATTTTAATATAAGACAAAGATAACCCAAGTAAATACAAAATGCAGTTTTTAAATGATGATTTCATTTCTTAAGGGGAAAAAGCTATCCAAACTTCCTGGCCCTCTGTGAAAAAGTAATTGCCCCCCCCTTAAATCATGAATTAATTGTGATTAACCACATTTTTTGAGTCCAATTTCACTAGCCACACCCAGGCCTGATTACTGCCGGACCTGTTGAATCAAGAAATCACTTCAACAGAACCTGTTTCACAAAGTTAAGTAGGCTAAAAGATCTCAAAAAGCAACACATCATGCCGCGATCTTAAGAAATTCAAGAACAGATGAGAAACGAAGTAATTAACATCTGTCAGTCTGGAAAGGGTTACAAAGCCATTTCTATGGCTTTGGGACTCCAGCGAACCATAGTGAGAGCCATTATCCCCAAATGGAGAAAACTTGGAATAGTGGTGAACCTTCCCAGGAGTGGCCGGCCAACCAAAATTACTCCAAGAGCGCATCAACAACTCATCCAGGAGGTCACAAAAGAACCCAGAACAACATCTACAGAACTGCAGGCCTCACTTGCTTCAATTAAAGTCAGTGTTCATGATTCAACAATAAGAAAGAGACTGGGCAAAAATGGCACCCATGGGAGAGTTCCAAGGTGAAAACCACTGCTAACCAAAAAGAACACAAAGGCTCATCTCACAGTTGCCGAAAAACATTGTTATGACTTAAAAATCACAACAAAGAAAACCAGCAATGACAACTTAAACAAATTTATTCTTCACTGATAAAAAAAAAAAAAAACTTCTACAAATAATCCTCTGATTAACCTTATAATAACACTCTAATGCCACTATGTGATTCTGTTGCCAAAACAAAAACTCTGTCTCTTCTGATCAAAATCACAGCATTTATATAGACTAGCCACATTCTGGAAAGATCTACAGGATTCCTGGGTAATCCTGCCCCCTCCAGGCAGGAAGATGCCAGAAACTTCCAGAAAGCACTAGTCTATTTCATGACAAAGAAGTGGTATTGCATCAGATCATGTTTTTCTACAGACATACCACCAGAGGGTGCTGACGAACAAAATAAATAGCTGACCAGCAAGGCAGCAAAAACAGCATGTAACAAATCTCCATTTACAAATGATATACAATGCTGCACATAAAATACTCATACATAACATCTTGATGATCCCCAAGACTTTTGGAAAAATATTCGGTGGACTGACGAGACAAAAGTTGAACTTTATGGAAAGTGCGCGTTCCGTTACATCTGCCGTAAAACTAACACAGCATTTCATAAAAAGAACATCATACCAAAAGTCAAACATGGTGGTGTTAGTGTGATGGTTTGGGGCTGCTTTGCTGCTTCAGGACCTGGACAGCTTGAAGTAATTAATGGAGCTATGAATTCTGCTCTCCACCGGAAAATCCTGAAGGAGAATGTCCAACCATCAGTTCATGACCTCAAGCTCAAGGGCACTTGGGTTATGCAGCACAACAATGATCCGAAACACACTAGCAAGTCCACCTCTGAATAGCTTAAAAAAAATGGAGATTTTGGAGTGGCCTAGACTTAAATCCGCTTAAAATGCAGTGGCATGACCTTTAACAGGCCGTTCATGCTCAAAAACCCTCCAATGCAGCCGAATTAAAACAATTCTGCAAAGAAGAGTGGGCTAAAATTCATCCACAGCGATGTGAAAGACTCCTTGCCAGTTATCGCAAATGTTTGATTGCAGTTGTTGTTGCCGAGGGTGGCAAAACCAGTTATTAGGATTTAGGGGGTAATTACTTTTTCACATGGGGCCAGGTAGGTTTGGATAGCTTTTTCCCCTTAATAAATGAAATCATCATTTAAAAACTGCACTTTGTATTTACTCGGGTTGTCTTTGTCTAATATTAAAATTTGTTTGATGATCTGAAACATTTCAGTGTGACAAATAGGCAAAAAAAAAAAAGAAATCAGGAAGGGGGCAAATACTTTTTCACGGCACTGCATATATTGACAAAACTGAAAATTGTACTGCACGTTTGGAAAATCACAGGAAAGGCGTGTCATTCATGCCAAGAGAAGAAAAAAGGAGATAGGCGTGAATTTATGGAGCCGAGGTGAAATTTCAATCTGAGCTGAGTGCAGGTGGAGGGAGTTATTCGTCGTGGGTCTGTACAGGCATCTGCATTCAGCAGGGATTAGAGGCTGTGCACTGGAGTTTGCTCCAGTTATTAGGGAAGACATCTGCTTTGTGGGCGTTGAGATGTGAGGGCGCTATGGGTTTTACCTATTATTGTTCAGGGAAAAGTCATGAATACCCCACTGTATCCGGAGAGCTGATAGCGGTTATGTTCCAACAAGTCCTTTTCATGAGGGTTTGGAAACTCCCCTGACCTTTCAGTATAGATTAAGATTAATCTACCATTTTCAAATAAATGGTTCAAATGTGTTTTCACAGAGCCTAACATGGCATTGTTGAATGAAGAAGCATGCCCATACTATTTAAAAAAATCAACAAAAAGCATGTTTCTTCGGGAATTATGATAGTTTATTTGCTTTGTGCATGCCACCATTTATTATCAGTAATGCTTGAAGTATAAATGAAAAAGACAAAACATGCTTAACACAAAAATACACAAATATACAGTAGATAACTAAGGTTTTTGGTCCCGATTTTGCTGGCAAATCTTATTTTGGAAAATCTTGTTCATTTTTGGTCAATAGGCCAACGATACTCATAAAAATAAAATGATAGATTAACTTGAACACGTTATGTCAACTAGATTCACGCAAATTTTTTTGAGTAACAGTGGTAATTGAGTATATTGACACAGTGTAGTGCTGTTCTACATCATTGTTTTCAAATCTGTAGAAAAAAGGCAGCTCACAAAAGGTGTCCCCTGCACTATATATATCAAAATAATGAAGCTGCTGACACTATGAAAAAATAAAACCGATGGATCAACGTCAATGATGGAAGTAATTAAACACACAAAATAACTTGATGTTGACTCAATGCAAATGATTTATTCAGTCAGACCTGCATCTTTTAGGTTCAACCATGATCATAAATTAGAAAGTTTTTTTTAAATAAACAAACAAATAAATTTCAGCTATTGAAGTAAGAAAAAAATAAACTATTGAACAAACAACAGCTTTTTAAATTTTATTTTATTCTGTGTACAGATATTTCTCTGATTACAAATACAACTTCTAAATACATAAATGATATTCAGTACAACCTGAGTAGTTCCAATGTCTACCTCCAAACTGCCCCCCCACTCCCCCCGCCCCCACAAGCACACACACACCCCTTTATCATCCACGCTGTTACAAAGCATATTGTTGCTCCAGCAGATAAATGATTGTGATCTTTCAGGTTGCTTGGGAATTTTTCTTGGGGTGAGGGGACAGTGGGAGTGTGGCAGTCAGTAGCTGTAATGTCTGGCCAAACTCAGCAGTCCTTTAAACGTGCCTTCTAGCTCATGTTTTATGCTATCTCAAAGCCAAATCTTCAAAGGAAGACAGTTCAATCTTCTGGACATGGAAAAAAGATGACCAACAATGAAAAGTGAGCCCAAACTCCACAGAGAGAGAGAGAGAGAGAGAGAGAGCTCTTGATAACGGGGTGGCAGCAGCTTTAATCAACAGTAAGTCGCTTTAGATTTCTGACAGCAAAGCAATGTTGTGTAATGAGGGAGAGAATCATAGATACAGACAGAAAAGAGACTGAGGAGGAGAGGCAGAGGGAGGTAGAGAGATGAGAGGAAAGAGAAGAGAGGAGTGTGAGTCACGTGAACTGCTTCTGCACCGGTCAGCATGTATCGTCTGGCACGCTCGCTCACAGAGCCATTCTTTTACAGTGACTGTGTCCACAGACACTCCCTCTGAGAGTGCATCACTGCGAGAAAAATCAGTACGCCTTTTTAACACCCTCTGTAATGAGGCAGGGTGACGCCGTTTGAGGTGAAGTCGTTTCTGGTCTCTGCGGCTGTTGTATGGAGAGTGATTGCTACGGAATCACCTTTAGGATGTTTATATTCTTTTGTAAGTAAACTAAGCCACAGCAGTTCTTGTCATTTATTGCTAGTATTGGGATTGGTTTGCTAGCGCTTGGGATCGCTTTGACCAAACTTTGAGTAGCACTGGCTCATCCTGTCTTCAGACAGTGATTGCACTTCCAACCAGACCTGTCTATTTACTACCCTTTTGCCACAAAAATGAGTGAAAAACAATATGTGGAACAGTTTTGACCTGTTATCTCTGTCTGTACTGTTGCTTACCATGTTAAATGCACATTATAAATTTCAACTAGCAAAACTTAACTGGACCTACAGTATGGTGGTTCACAATTTTTCCCCAAATATTATGTTAACCCTTTAAGAGCTAGTTGCGGCTATAGCCGCAATATCAATAATCACAACGGCTGCTGATCATGGTTGTTGCCGTGAGGAAGTTTCCAGCCACAACTGCTTGTCACGGCAAAATAGGTTTTGGGGGGGTAGGTGTATATAACCAATCATATTTTAGTATTTACACAGCCACGCTGGGGATTGGTTGTTAAGGGCCCCAGATTGTGCATAGTAGCAATTTCTTTGAACTGCATAGTCATCCTGTGAATGAATCATTACAATATCCTTGTTTCCTGGATATTGACCATGCGTGTTTTCAGAATACTGGCGTTCGAGAACTTGTCAAGTGATGGCAGTGAATTTAACGATGAAAATGCTGAATATCTAGGTACGTTGTTTGCTGAAAGCGATAGCGAAAATGAGGTTAACTTTCTTGGCTTTGAGGAGTGAGAAATTCTGATCTGATCGATTCAGAGCTGAAATGTCCCACATGGGAAATATTTTGGGCGTTGTGTTTGTATTTTATTAAAAATAATTTAGCACTTAAGGGGTTGATATAAAAATAAAATGAAACGACACAGTGGTCCATTAGTGTTTTGACAGTTACACAATAATAAAGGCCAGTAATTTGTAAGGTTCACTCGATATGGATGTGAACACCCTCAAATTAAAGCAGAGACTCAGAACATTAATTTGAGTTCTGAAATCCTTACCAATAAATCCTTATCCTCATTAGGGGAATTTCAGCCCTGAGTCCAAATACTAATGGACTGTCTCGGTTGATATTGAATGGAACAGATCCACACTGTTTCGGCCTATGTAAGGCTTGCCGGCCAGGCCGACTATGTCTGCAACTTTTCAAGCCCCGCCCTCGTTCTATCACCCGGGAGATCACGGTTGATGGGCGAAGCCCCGCTGAATGGAGATTTCAGCAGTGCTTTGAGGAGTACCAACAGCTGCTGCAGGGCCTGGCCAAAGCCCTCCTCCACCACTCCCTCTCCCTGCTTTACAGTCTGCCCTCTCCCCTCTTCTCTCATTGGCCATATAAGACCGCCTGCTTGTGGCGTGTGTGTGTGTGTGTGTGTGTGGGTGTGCTGAAGCTTCTGCTGCCACCCACCACAGCTGCCCAGCTACATCTTTCCAAATGGACCCCCCCCAGGTAAGCTGGTTAAGCTTGGACCACATGTATCAACCCTGAAAGATCGCCATTTTTTGTTCCAATCTGTACACAGCTTGCATTTGACAAAGCGTGTCAAAATATTCCAAGAACGCCGTGAGTTGTTAATGCAGGTACATCACAAGTAATCAAATACAAGTGAAGCAAAGAATAAAGATCATTCAAACAGAATTTGCAAAAAAAAAAAAAACTAAAGAAAAAGAGACTAACTGCTTTCAGTGGTTTATCGAGCAATAAATATAACGATAGTTTGGCGTCTTGGCTCTGACCCTGACACACCCTGCAGCCTACTGAGCTTCAGGAGAAGAGAGCTGGGAGTATCAGGATATCCCCCCCCCCACCCACTCTGGGAGAGATTCGAAGCCCATAGGTGAGTTCTGGGGTGGAGGTCGGATGTTAACTGGCAGCAGACAAGTGTGATACAGCAGCAAAGCAATACAGCAAAGAAGCAGGCAGAGACATGTTCTGACGCAAAGTCTGAGCAGGAGAACACCTTATAGAGCCCACCTACCAAAGGGGCGGAGTAATGTGTAATATGCATGGGAGTGGCCATGAGAATGTCAGCATGCCTTCAGTTGGCTGCTAGAACAAGCTCTGCAAGCTGTGCCTCATTTCAGTCAGCTATCTCACATGTAAACTGTCAATAGCAGCAGTAACAAAAAGATGCAATGTCGGCATCTAGGCTCAGACCCTGACACACTCTGCGGCACACTGAATATAAAGAGAAGGGAGAGTCAGGATACTACAGAGCCAGACGCCAAGCGTACCAATCAATGTGAGGCTGGGGCACCAGCCGCTGTGAGGCAATTCCATGCAGGAGTACCTAGTGAAGCTATCAATGCATGGGCATGGCACCAGCTGCCATTAGACCATTCCATGAAGAAAGACACTACCTGTGAAGCCATCAATGTGCAACCGAGGCATTAGCTGCCACAAGGCCATTCTACACAGGCATATACTGTTAAGTGAAGCCATTAATGAGTGGCTAACATACCAGCCATCAAAGAAATATACCTCTTGATGAAGTAATTAATGTGTGTCTAAGGCATCCGCCGCCATTAGGCTACTCCAACAGGAAGCACCTCCAACTTCAAAGGACCATACTACCTAACAATAATCCTGAGGGCCACCGAATCTACCCAGCAATCCAACGAGAGCAGTCACTGACACATACAGATAATATGTCAAGGGAAAACTGCAACTTACTATGGCACAGGAATTCATAGGGAATTCATTATTTATAATAATTCAAAGGAGACACTGTTTCTTCATTGAAAAAAAAATGTCACGCTCTTAAATGGGTAGCATTCATAAACAATGAAAGACTCTTGGTTCATAGGTTTCAGTGTAGACACTGATGCCTTCAGAGCTGCAGTAGTAGCTGCACTGATCCTTAACGTGCTGACTATGAAACACTTGTCACAGGACAGGCAACGCAACCACGTGGAGAACTAGGGTCTTATCGTTGTTTGTAAGCAACACTGGTGAACAGCAGGCTGGTGAAGGAGAGAGAGGCTGGTGTTGCCTGCTTTACATTCCAAATCCAAGAAACTGTAGAAGAAATTCCTGCAGATAATGAGCTTGTAACAGTTAAAACATCACCAAAGACAGAAACCAATGTAGCCACTTCACATGTAATTTCATTAATTTTCAGTCGTGTGTTGCGATGATTATACATTTGACAAAATGAAGATAAATCAGAAAAGTTTATTCCATGTAAAATTTGGATCATATAGGTTAAAATTATTAAACACATAACAATATATGGTAAAAACAAAAATAATGTCTTTTTGAGAGAAACAGTCAATATCTAGTGTGGCCACCCTTTGCTTTGATGTCAGCATTTAGTGCTCTCATATTTTTTATTTCCTCACTTGGGAAACCATTTCATATGGTTTGAAGTTAATTCAGAACGGATTCTCCCGATGTTACAACAGATTTGTCTATTTTGGTAACAAGCAAATCCCAGATTTGCTCAATTGGATTAAGGTCTGGACTTTGAGCAGGCCCAATCATAATTTTTATGTCACTGGATGTTTCTCTCCGACTGAGATCATTCTTGTACAACTTAGAAGTGTGTTTAGGGTCATTATCTTGTGGAAAATAAAATCCCCGACCAATCAGTCTCTTTCCAGATACATGTCTCACAAGGATGCAGTGATACTTCTGATCCATGATACAGTCAATTTGTATGAGATAAATGGCTCCTTTCGAGCAGATTGAACCCCAAACCATAATATTCCCACCTCTAAGTTTTACTGAGGGGGTTAAGCTGTCATTTTTGAAACATTCCCTAACTCTAGGGTACACATAAGTACTGCGTTTGGATGAGAAAATTAAAAATTTTGATTCATTGGTCCAAAGGACTTGTTTCCAGTCCGTTGGTGTCCAATCCTTGAATTTATTGGCAAACTCAAGTCTTTTTTTGATGTTGCCAGCTGTAAGAAGTGGTTTTGTTCCAATCAGAACATTTTCAGATAGGTGTCTGGAAATAGTAGATGTGGATACTTTCATCTCTTCACTTTCGTCACTATTAACATCATCACTGAGTTGTCGTGCTGTCATCTGCCAATTTTTTTAGTTGTCATACACCGATACCAAACATCAGAGGCACTTAACTTCCATTTAGCACCTCTATTTGCACAAGCATTCAGGGAACCGGTCTCTTTGAAATGCTTGATGGTATTTCTTACAGTGCCATGACGGCATTGAATGTCATCAGGAATTTTCTAAGTGACCATCCAGCATCATGTAAAGCCACAATGCAGCTACGAACAATCTCAAGGAGCTCTTTTCATCATATCATTTTGTTTAATATTGTAATAGTGCTCAAAGTTCATGTCACCTGATACACTGGAACAATTGACCATCAGAGGTAATTTTGCAGAATAATGTTGCCTCAAGCCAATAAAAACAAATTTTTAGCATCAATAATCATGGAAAGAGCCTTCAAACATGCATTCATGTTATGCATAAGTCAAAAAAAAAAAATTGGGATGCCCTTCAATTGTTATTAAAAATGGATGTTTTCAGTGTTTTTGTTTATTGCCCATACGTTTACCACAATATACCTGTGGGAATTTTTTTTCATCGCATAAAATGGTATTTTTCAATACATTTTCACCAAAAATTATGGAGAAGCAATATATTAGGCAATATAATATATTGCGGATGAAAACAGTGGCGTATAATCATCACTGCATGCTCCTATATTTATTCAATTTGTATTGTGCATCATGCAAACATTTGCCACAATTTGCTTTACAGTACAGCCATGGTAAATGGACTGCATTTATATACTGCCTTGCTAGTCAGATGACACAAAGCACTATACAATTATGCCTCTCATTCACCCTGATGGCGGAGGCTGCCGTGCAAGGCAGGAGCACATCAGGAGCAGTGTGGGGTTCAGTGTCTTGCACAAGGACACTTCAACATGTTCTCTGGAGGAGCCGGGGGTTGAACCAGGAACCTTCCGATTCCTAGCCTAGCCGCTCTACCTCCTGTGCCATGCTGCCAGCCATGGGTTGAAACTCCTCAAAAGCAAGCCAAAGGCAAAAGTGGCAAGGAAAAATTCCCTATGTGGCACAGAGTGGAAGAAACCTTGGAAGGAGCCAGGCTTGAGAGGGGGCAGCCAAACCTCCTCTGAGTGGCTCAGGGTATGAGTTTGAAATGCCCAATATGGTCAAAAAGAAGTTTTTAGCTCTATTTATGGTTGTACGCTCATTTATAATTAATTTGAGGCTTTGTCACTCTGAAGGGAGCAACAGAGACCTTAAGATGGTAGAACTAAAACGATATAATGTACCATCTAAAAAAATCTTAATTTAATATACTATTGAGCTGATATCCGAATCAAATACCATTGCATGAGGCACAGTTCACAGTTCTTTGGGCATGCTTTCACCTACCACTTCAAAAAAAAAGAAGAAAAGAAAAGAAAATAGAAAAAACCCAAAAAAATCTAGTAAATGCAGCGCTGATGAGGGCAAGATCACAATTCAACGAGATCTTACAGAATAGGATACCAGTTTATTCATGAAGTAGCATCAGAAAAGTACAGTATATAAATTGAAGAGCCTAGTGCTAAAAGTGATTAAGTCACAAAATGTCTATTTTGAGAAAATTGAGTAAATCTACTTTGGAGACTACAAAAGATGTTTTCCTATCCTTACCTCAGAATGTGTGAAAATGTGACTTAAGTACTTTTAGCATTAGGCTCTTCAATTACTTTTTTGGAAAGATGAGAAGTTCTGATGAGCACCATTCTATCAAATAGATTACATGACAATAAATTATCTTACGGACAGAATGCCCCAGCAAGACTGACATGCAGGAAACAGAACATTAGAATGCATTTCTAAGAATGCTTGTGTAAGCCAAGTGAGATTAAACAGTGCTACACAATAATAGTACTGTACAATTTGGATCAAAACAAGTACAACCAATTAAAATACAGTAAACCCCTATGCCGTGAATGCAACAGAAATATTAACAGTGATCCCCTCATACCTGTTTTATTTGTTGCTGCAGTTACCCTGTACTGTGGACTCCAATACTAAGTTAAACTCCTTGCGACATAATGAACACTTGCTTATGATCCGCAGCATGGAAATTTTCAATGTCTGTATAGTGCCATGAAAAAGTATTTGCCCCCTTCCTGATTTCTTCTTTTTTTGCCTATTTGTCACACTTAAATGTTTCAGATCATCAAACAAATTTTAATATTAGACAAAAACAACCCTAGTAAATACAAAGTGCAGTTTTTAAATGATGATTTCACTTATTAAGGGGAAAAAGCTATCCAAACCTACCTGGCGTATGTGAAAAAGTAATTGCCCCCTAAATCCTAATAACTGGTTTTGCCACCCTCGGCGACAACAACGGCAATCAAACATTTGCGGTAACTGGCAAGGAATCTTTCACATCGCTGTGGAATAATTTTAGCCCACTCTTCTTTGCAGAATTGTTGTAATTCGGCCACATTGGAGGGTTTTTGAGCATGAACGGCCTGTTAAAGGTCATGCCACTGCATCTCAAGCGGATTTAAATCTAGGTCACTCCAAAATCTTCATTTTGTTTTTTTTAAGCCATTCAGAGGTGGACTTGCTGGTGTTTCGGCTCATTGTCCTGCTGCATAACCCAAGTGCGCTTGAGCTTGAGGTCAGGAACTGATGGTCGGACATTCTCCTTCAGGATTTTCCGTGGAGAGCAGAATTCATAGTTCCATCAATTACTACAAGTCCTCCAGGTCCTGAAGCAGCAAAGCAGCCCCAGACCATCACACTACCACCACCATGTTTGACTTTTGGTATGATGTTCTTTTTATGAAATGCTGTGTTAGTTTTACGGCAGATGCAACGGAATGCGCACTTTCCATAAAGTTCAACTTTTGTCTCGTCAGTCCACAGAATATTTTTCCAAAAGTCTTGGGGATCATCAAGATGTTTTTTGGCAAATGTGAGACGAGCCTTTCTGTTCTTTTTGGTCAGCAGTGGTTTTCGCCTTGGAACTCTCCCATGGTTGCCATTTTTTCCCAGTCTCTTTCTTATTGTTGAATCATGAATACTGACTTTAATTGAGGCAAGTGAGACCTGCAATTCTGTAGATGTTGTTCTGGGTTCTTTTGTGACCTCCTGGATGAGTTGTCGATGCGTTGTTGGAGTAATTTTGGTAGGCCGGCCACTCCTGGGAAGGTTCACCACTGTTCCAAGTTTTCTCCATTTGTGGATAATGGCTTTCACCATGGTTCGCTGGAGTCCCAAAGCCATAGAAATGGCTTTGTAACCCTTTCCAGACTGACAGATGTTAATTACTTAGTTTTTCATCTGTTCTTGAATTTCTTAAGATCGCGGCATGATGTGTTGCTTTTTGAGATCTTTTAGCCTACTTAACTTTGTCAGACAGGTTCTATTTAAGTGATTTCTTGATTCAACAGGTCTGGCAGTAATCAGGCCTGGGTGTGGCTAGTGAAATTGGACTCAAAAAATGTGGTTAATCACAATTAATTCATGATTTAAGAAGGGGGGCAATTACTTTTTCACAGAGGGCCAGGAAGGTTTGGATAGCTTTTTCCCCGTAATAAATGAAATCATCATTTAAAAACTGCATATTGTATTTACTTGGGTTATCTTTGTCTTATATTAAAATTTTTTTGATGATCTGAAACATTTAAGTCTAAAAAATATGGAAAAAAATAAGAAATCAGGAAGGGGGCAAATACTTTTTCACGGCATTGTATTATTGTTGGCTTGCTTCATTTAAAGAGATATTATGGCGCATGCTAGCGCCTCCAGTATAGCACCGATATTGCCTTTGATAGTTGAGAGACACATTTTGCAGTACCCATCGGCAACTTGGCTGGGAAGGTAAGAATCAAAGCAGCCCCAATTACCTTGCAACTCGCATTCCATCTTGTTATTTAACCCTCGTCCAACCAAAGTGGGGGGTGGTTACCACCCCCCCAACAGATTTTTTCCTGTCGCACAAAAACATTAACAGATATGATCTAATGCTTCTAGGTAATTGTTTATTCATCCTTTGCGCTCATTTTCATGAAAAAACGATGAGGGTACCTCACTCCCCAGGGGTAGGGTAGGCCGTCAAAGTTGAAGGGTGGGGGGTGGTTGCCACCAGCGTCAATTTTTGCCTGTTTTTGATGCAAAATATGCTTACAAATTAGTTGCAAATAGTATGCTATTATTATGTTTCATGTTCAATGAACTTTGTAGACCACACTGATTGTCATCCTTATTGATTTATTGATGTAGCTTCCTTGTATTAGTAAATCTTGGAATTACAATGACCAGCAGTGACCAGTAACCTTGAAGTGATCTTCACCTAATAATATTAGAAGTGTATGACGGACATACTTTTACTTGTGCGTTTGACTGGTAACTGTACTGTTATTTTTATACTGTGCTATAGGCCTACTATTATACAAGTTCATAGAATTGTTCATAAAGTTGTTCTCATAATTCATAGATAAACCTTTTACGCAAGTGTGTAACATTTTGAAGATATTTGTACATCTGTCCGGTGAACTTGAATCATCATTTTGCAAGGAAAGTTGATTTTTATTGTTCATACTCTTATACATGAAAGTAAAATTACTTGCATTTTGGGTGTAGTGTTTTGGGTCTGTTGGATGGATAAATGTGGGATTATGTGGGTGTATATGTGAAGTTTGTTGTGTTAGTGGTATGTAGGTGTGGAGTGGGTATAAGTGTGGGTGTGGGTGGGGTGTGTACGTTTTGGGTGGGAGTATATGTAGGCCTAACCGTGTGGTTGTGTATATCTGCATGTAAAAGTGGCAACGTTCAGTTAGTGGATCCACGTGTATATAAAAAATATGGAGCATAGGCTAGGCATGTATATTGTAGGCCTATCATCATATGGGGATATGCATGTATGTATGTATGTATATGGTGTTAGTTATGACGTCACTATGATGTCATAATGTTGAAATGTGTTTTATTTGTACTTGATTTGAAGAGAGGACATCTGTAGCTGTACACTGATACCAAACAAGATGATGTTTATCGCTTAATTTCGAAATAATCGGGGGATGGTAACCACACACCCCCCCCTTGGTCGGGGTTGTAGTAGAAAAACCCTTGGTTGGACGAGGGTTAACAAAACAAGGTCAAAACCAAGCATAAGACAGGACAGGGTTCGAGGCAATTCAATTTGAAAGAGCAAAGACCACTGAGAAAACTTCCACAGACTTCACGACTGGAGACCTGACATCTGCTTGCAGCATTTAAGCCAAAACCATGAGCTCCAACATGCCCATTATTTATCAATGAATGCTGAACGCTGCTAAATGCTGCTAAATATTTGGTTCAGTACAAAATCTGGAGTGTAATCAGGTGGATTTAATGTTGGCTAAATTGCCATAACGAGAGGAGAAAAAAATCCCATGATATTTATGCAAACCCATTAAGCACAGTTTAAATCTTCTACTACAGTCATACTTTCTTTGCCGCTCACAAAAAAATAGCAAGTGTCCATGGTAGATGTTGCAGTAATGCTAAAAATTCCAAGTTGAAACATGGCGTCCCTCATTAGCAAACAGCCACAGCAAGCAATGCAGCACTCTCGAACAAAGTACCCAGACAGGGTAGCCAATTTGGGAATGATCTTCAAAGTAATTTAATGACCAAGCTTTTGTGGTAAACAAGTGCAAGAAGGATCACCTGCATGCTGAGCTTAAGAGACCACAAGTAAGCAAAACAAAATTATTTGCAAAATTTTCTTTCATAGCAGTAAGTCTACAGCAAGATTTTCGATTAGCCACAGCAAATATGCACACAACACCCCAGGATGTTTTATATTTCACTGGATATACAACTGGAAAATGGCCGCCCATTCATTTCAATGGAAATTGCTCAATGGCGCAGCACGCCGACATGGGGGCCTTATTTCCGGAGCCACGCAGACATGCGCTGTGTGAGTTTTGCTCACACATGCATAGCGTGGGGCTCATGAACGCGCTGGTATCCAAGGTGTCCATGACAATGGCCCACGCTCGTGGAACTCCTCCCCAGGGTGCATGTTCACGATCACTTTTCTCCGGAAATGGAATTCTTACCATTGCAAACTGCAGAACCTTGCATAGGAAACCCCTTATGTAACTATGAGTGGATCGGAAAAAACATAGCCGCCATAGTTTGAAATACAATTTTAAAACCCAAATGCAATATAGTTCTCTTGCGGTTGTGTAACATGACATTGCTCAGGTTCGTGTCCTCTTTAGTTCAACGATGAATAACTACATTTATAGAGTCAGACGAGTCTTGCTTGTCTGCGTGCGAACTCTACTATCTTCTCCGGATTCAAGACGATAAACCACACAACGCACTGCACGTGCCTTATAAACCTACATGTTTTAAAGTCAAGAGCCTTAAACTTTTGCGAATTCTGGCAAGCTAATTTACTTTTAGCTAACGTAACTTGGCCAAGGAGGATACAAGACTTGCGCTAGACTCATAACCATTCCGTGGAGTATAGTAAAATGTGGGTCTACCCTGAAATGTTACGCACATTGTTTTGCGTAATTTTTACCTTTGTTCAAACGCTCCTTTTTTCTGTCCTTCCCCTGATATCTCATAATCACCATCTCTGTTCTAAAATGTACTAATCAATCTTCGTCTCATGCTCATCTGTTGCATTCTCTTTTAGGACTCGTATTATCTTCGTTCAGATGAAAATCAGCCACACTGTCGAATCTACCTGCATCACTCCCGTTGATCTCAGATGCTGCTGACAATGTTACGACCCGGATATCTGCATCTGCCGTGGCACTGGTCATTCTTGGGAGCGGGGAAAGAGGGGAGTCGCTTTTTGTGTTGTGTTCAGGTTTTCCCCCAAACTGGACATAACAACAAACGTATGTTCTTTTCCACCTACCCAAAACTTTGATGGCTGTACCTCAAATAATGTGTATGTGTGTTCAGTGCTTTTCATAAAAGTTCAGATCATGCACAGAAAATAGTTATCATTTTGGATCTCATCTATCAAGTTGCTGAAAAGTTTTGTCATCAAGTATGAAGGTCTGTAACTAATTTAAGAATGAAGAATGGTTAATAAATGGTTTGCTAAGCAGTGTTTGGACTGAATTTACGTAGTGCTATAAATGCACTCATATGGATATTACGTTAGATGCTACTCAGCTGACACATGCATAACGCATCAAAATACAGTAATGTGAATAGGTGCTATGCAAACTAATGGAAATATACAACTCAGTTCATGAACATATCCATATCATTTTAATATTAAAAAGTAAGGTTGAGTGATGGCTGCATACACAGTTCTAGGATGTCACAACGGCGGCCTTAGCTTACTGTACATTTTGCTGCGCTATATAATGAAGTGTGGCAATCGAGTTGCTACATATTATGGCCATTCATCAATTAAAATAAAATGGCCAAAATATAATGAGCAAAAAAAGAAACGCAAATTAGCTAGTTAGTTAATGTACTCATGGTTACTCAGTCAAAGTGAACGCAAAACAAAGAAAAGTTTGATGAAACGAGTGTAAATGTGCACACGCTAGTAATAAATTTGATTTTGATAATATACTCAGTCAAAAAAGAAACTTCACACTCGTTTGGAGGTCGATAAGTTGAACATACAAGAAAAGTGGTTTTAAATAATGATTTAATTCCCTTCTGTACCCATTAAGGACGGTGTACCATAAAAATCATGTTCATAATGTAACCAGTTCGACCGGAAATGCTACGGAAATGTAAGAGAGTAAAAATGGTAACTTACAACTTGATGAAAGCATGTCAATAGCGCGTATGCCCTCCATGAGCGTTCACAACTGCGACTCAACGTCTCCTCATGGATTGAATGATGCGTCTGAACACAGCTTGGGGATGCGCCGCCATAATTGAACCAACATGGCACCAAGTTCCTGCAAATTCTGTGGAGGGTTCCTTACTTGACGGAGTCTTCTGCCCAACACATCCCATACATGTTCTATGGGATTAAGGTCGGAGACCTTTGAGGGCCACTCCATGACATTGATTCCAGCATTCCTAAGAAAATTCAGCGTTAAATTGGCCGTATGAGGTCTGGCATTATCGTGTTGGAATGTCAGACCTGGGCCATGAGCTGCCTGATCTCTGTATCCTGCAGCAGTTAGGTTTCCTTGAACGACCATCAGTCAGGAAACGGGCAGGACCATTAAAGGCACCCCAAACCATAACACTACCACCCCCAAAACGGTCCACTTCCTGCACACAACACTGGGCGTTATGTTCACCGCGTCTCCTCCAAACTCTAACTCTCCCATCAGCGAAGTGCAAAGTGAATCTGGATTCGTCACTAAAAACGACCCTATTCCAATCACGCTGAGTCCATCTCAGATGTCGTTGTGCCCAGAGAAGCCGTTGACGTCGGTGTAACTGGGTTAAAATTGGTCCACGATATGGCCGACGTGCATGGAGACGAGCAGGCGATTACGTATGGTTTGGGCAGTCACACGACCTCTAAACAATTCATTCCTAGTGGACGTGGCAGTGAGAAATCGATTACGCAAATGACGTAAGAAGATTTGTCGGTCTTCTGCTTGTGTCGTCACACGTGGTCTACCCGAACGAGGTCGGTCTGCTGTGGTGCCAGTTTGTTGGAGACATGTCTGAAGATCATGGATAGTCCGTCGACTGCATCCCATAACCCTGGCAACGTCAGTGACCGACGTTCCCGTATTCAGCATGCCAATGGCACGTTCACGTTGAATGTTTGACAGTCGTGGCATTGCAAATCAACGGATAATTGACTGTAAGAACTTGTTTTTCCGAGATGTCACTCTACCGTGCTAACGTGGGCTCAATTGCACGTGTCTCATAAGGTCACGTGACTAGGAACACGAGGAAACATGCTTTTACCTTGATGTATGCTCGCACGTGCTGCATGCTTGTGCACGTCGGAGTTGCTGTGTGTCATGATGTCTTTGACAACGCATTTACCCCTAATAATAATAATAATATCTCTTGTATTAAGTTTCAAGAAAATATTTAGAAATTTATGAGTGTGAAGTTTCTTTTTTGACTGAGTATATAATTACGCGCAAACTTATTTTCCGGTCTGTCTTGAACCCTTACATGCCCCCTGTGACAAATCTGTCACACGATTTTGGGGGTTGTCAAAACCACTGACCCCACATAAATTTTGCAAACCTAATGCCCATAGTGACATATTTAGACCATCAGTGCTGCCATCTGATGCATAAAAGTGGAACTGACACTACACTGGCTGCACCAGCTAACCTTTCCAATATGGCCGCCCCCATGGTAGAATCCACACGATAGATCAGCACCCATTCATCACTGGATAAAGTAGACAAACAGGTAAGCTAATGAAAAATAAGCTATGCCTAATACTTCAGCTATATGTCAACTGTTTTATCATTCAAGTCATTTTAGCAATAAGGTCCCCGAAATGCCCATTGTGACATATATGTCACAAAACTAAAATGAGGTCAAGGTCACCAAAAATAAAAAATTGCTATTGGGTTGTTATTAGCCCTTCCCCAGGACATATTAATAGAATACATAGATTTTTCTTTCGACTTTTACTATAGTTGGGCATTTAAGGGTTAATTAATTTGCAATTCTTTTGTTGCTCAGTATATTTGCACCGTAACGCCAGCTCACTTCACCGACTTGGCTACGTCTATAATGTTGATCACAGACGGAGGGCAAGGAATGCCCATTTCTGGTCTCCCCATATCCAGCGGCATGTGATGCGCAACATACGGCCAAGTTATCATCAGTAAGTGGCTGGTGATTTGTGATTCCACTACAGAAGCTACCCACTGAGGAACGCAAGTACAGAAGAGGGCAGCCTGCTTCCCCAGGGCCAGCAACCCTTTGTGGTGGTATTTAACCCGCTACGGACCCAGAAACATCTTATAAGCAATCACATCAACATCTGCGTCGTAAATCCGGGCAGCATAATAGCAAGCACGATGGACCTGGGTAAAGCCTCGAGGACCTTGCGGTTCTGATCAGCCCAGATCTGCTCGCAAGTAATTCATTTGATTTTCTATGATAATTACGCGCAAACTTATTTTCCGGTCTGTTTAATTAACTTGCGTTTTGTTTTTTTGTTGCTCAATTTTGTATTTGCACCCTAACGCCAGCTCACTTTACCAAATTGGCTACGTCAATAATTTTTATCACAGACGGACGGCAAGGAATGCCCATTGCTCCACCCACTCACATCCGCTGCAGTAAATTCGGAGGAGACGAGAACGCGCTTACTTATGAGGACCCGTTGGAGTTCACATAGCCTGAATATAAAAAAAAAACTTTTGTCGTTGTTGAGGAACGAGGCATCAATGATTTAAAAGAGAAAAATAAACAGTTTCAGCATCGATAATTTGTGACTGTCAAAAAAATTTATTCACAGATTTATCAGTGTGTCTTTTTCCATTATTCCCTATGGAGAAATTTTTTTTTGGCCCCCATGGCATCACGTGACTTGCAATATCAGCTTGACCGCTAAGCCCATATCGGCATGCATTCCAGCCTTCGTTGTTTGTCCAGTTCTCCTTATAGGTCCATGTACAACACCAGGTTAGACTGGCTGCATGTAGGAAGTGCTTGTTATCAAGCAGCTGGAAATGTTATTTAGCAGCAGGCACTGTTATCTAGCAGCAGGCAACGCTATCTAGCAGCATGCGACATTACCTAGCAGCAGGAAATGTTATCTGGAAGTGACCATTGTTATCTAGCAGGAGGCAATGTTTCAAGCAGTGGACAATGTTATCTACCAGCTGACAAGTTTATCTAGCGGCAGACAATATTACCTTGCTGCTGACAATGTTATCTAGCAGCAGGCAGCGTTATCTAGCACCGAATTGCATTAGCTAGCAGCAAGCATGAGTGATACAGCAGCAGAGCAATGTAGTGCTGTAGCAGGCAAAAGCATGTTATTCCATGAAGGTGGAGCAGGAGAACAGCTTAACCCCTCTGCGCAGATGTAGATGCCAGCAGACATGGAGTTGCTCTATTTATGCTGATCACTATTCTATCTCTAGGTGGCACTCCCGGATCAGTTATTGAACATTCACTAGCAAGTCGAGCTCGAACCCAGTTTAGAATATGGACGAGTTAAGTCATATCTCTGTTTCCTGGTAGTTGCATGAATTAAACTCCCCACCTAAGCCTGATGTGCAAACTGCTCAATATACTTGCTTATAGTATCTATCCAGCAGTCAAAAAAAAGATTTCTTACAGCAGAAAAATCATTGTCATTTGTAGCAACCACTTCAGCTATAGTGAGCCAATGGTATCCCAAATAAGTAATTCAGAAAATTCAGTTTTCTGAGGCAAAAATTCTATATGGTATTCATACTATGCCATTCTACTATCAATTATTGTCATCACATATCAAAAACGCGTAATTCCCGACTGTGGACTTACACGTAGATTCTTCCATCGAGGAATTCTGCACTCCCGTATATCCTCCTTAGTACTGTCATTGATTAACCATATGAATTTCGCACATTTATAGTTCATGCCCACATGAAACTTCCCTGGCAATGATGTATTGATCGACACGTTTCTTATACAATTCCAGAGAGTATCAACTTTCCACAGAAAATGAAAGACATTGATCGGACAATCAGAAAAGTATATTAACCTTTACGTAACAGCAAAGTAGGTTGTATTCTCTTAATATTGTGCGCGGTTGTGCAGCTGAAAATTATGCAATTTCAAAGAAAAAAAGACTTCCAAAACCGGCTTGAAGTGTTCAGTTACATTTAATTTCACTTTGTTTATTGAAGGAAAAGCCCCTTGAGGTGGATCACCTCGTTTTCAAGGGGGATCCTTAGCATCTCAACAAGCAGGCAGCAGTGATACAGACAGAACGGAATTTAAATGAGGTACGGACAATGGGAATTATTCCAAATGAAACAGGACTGGAAGGTTCCCGGCAAGATCTATGTCGTTGGAGGACGAATTCAATGAGGAAGGGGTTTTCTTC
Source organism: Gymnothorax javanicus (assembly GCA_029692085.1). Lineage (NCBI taxonomy): Eukaryota > Metazoa > Chordata > Actinopteri > Anguilliformes > Muraenidae > Gymnothorax > Gymnothorax javanicus. The sequence goes on from CM056193.1 coordinate 86,785,962, forward strand.
ATTTTACGAGTAAATGCAATTGCATATTTTACTTATGGCTAGCTGACTAGCTGTTTTTTGTTCTCAGTTTACCATAGCCATGATGATCTCAGAACATGTTTGTCACATTAGTTAGTAAGAGCAATCATTATTCTTTGCTAATAATTCTGCATGTGGTGGCATTTTTCTCAATGTGGCTCTTTGTATTAGAATTCATATCGTATTTAACAAAATCAAATGCCGAGGCTTTGGCTTGTTTAAAGTACCAGCAGCTCAAGCACTTCTGTAGACCCCTACTACGTTCCTTGCACATTTTTGTTCATTCTCAGGTAGCAAATTGCCTCCTTTTTCCTGATTGTGGAATGTATGTTCTGTTAAAATAAGGTATATTTCAAATATTGCTGTGTTTTTAAGTTATACTTGTTCCTCATAAAGGACTGGAAAGTGTTTCTATAAGCTTGCGAGCTCGGATATGGGAACTGCTAGTTTTTCATAGCAGGGTGAATGTTCTGACTGATGAATAAGCAGTTCCTTTAATGAGTATGTGGGCTGGCTTGTTGGACTCCGAAGAAAAATGTTCAAAATTATAAACTTCATGGAGAATTATAAAAAAGCATGGAGAAGAGGGATATTTTGGGTTTGGAGAAGTTACTGGTGACCATTAATGTCCAGCTGTGTCTATATTGATAAACTCGTGCAAAATTCAACCATAAAATCATTAATTCATATTGAATTTCATGTGTCAAAAGTTAAAAATATTATTATTTTATGATTTGACAGTGTGCTGTTTTGAGGGCACAGATTTTGTGGAGCCACCTGGAGAGCTGTCTTATTTGGCTCCTGAAGAGTAGATAATTTAGAATTTCATGCTCAGATGAAGAAGACTTGTGGTCTAGGAGTTTATGATTCCAGAAATGTATTGTTTTGACTCCCAGCCATTTTTCAATCATCAGTATTTTTTTTTTTTTACAATTTCAATGCTGAATTTTCATGAAGATTTTTACGCTTGTAACCCTTTTTTAACCAAAATCTTGAAAATAAACTGAAATACAATGGAATTCTAAATGCTGCAAGTGTCTTGTCTCAATTGAGCCACATTCCTCCTCTCTCTTGAATTATAGAGCATTAAATAGGGTAACGCGTAAATAGCCAAATTTGGCTTCTGCGCAAAGGGGTTAACTTCCTAAAGGCCAACATCCCCCTAGCAGTAATGCTGTCGTCACGGGATGTACTGTGAGCCTCTGACCCTTAAACGCATAATTGCATTCAAGCTCTTCCAGCTGAAGATTGCTTGATTAATTATCACACAGTTTATTAACTGAATAATCAAGACCAATGTATAAGCTTATAATTATTGAGAAATTATTAAGAAATGACAGATCACTGAATAGCTACACTGACAACATACTTAGTAGTCATATTGTATGGATGGAGAAAAAAATCCAGTAATACTAAATAAAATTAATCCAGTGCTTTCCCCAAATTCCATCTCCCGTTCTACAATTATTTTCAGCAGTGCAACCCAATTTATTTTAAGATGGCTCTTGTTTTTGGCATTCTAAAGAATCAGCTGCATTTGCGGGGAAGCATATGCACACTGGTTGCCATGCAAAAGCGATAATAATCAATTTATTGAATTGCCGGTGCTTCTTACGAAGAAGCGTTGGTACTTGAATAATTTAGTAAATCGTTTATTAGTGCATTGTGAAAGTTCGATGCATGGCATGCATTTAAAATCATTTTCAAGGTTGCACAGTCATTCATGAGATCTTTATATTCTGGGAAAATTGTAGAAGGCTATTGTATGACATTGTGTGAATGGCAATTATCTAATTCGTTAATAAGAAACAAAATCTAAATCTTGTCTTAATACCATATTCAGCAGCATTTACTTCATAACATTCAACTTCAAGATGGTCTTTAGAAAAATTTCAGTTAGTTGCCATCCATGCAATCTCATATGTAGCCTTGCTCTTGACGCAAAGCTGTATGTCATATTGTTAATGGCAATGCAGCTTATTGGAAGCCTATTTGCTCAGTAAATTAATTCATTTAATCATCTGATTCTTACCCATGGTAACATTACTGGCTGCAGACAGAGTTTTATGTTACATAAGCAAACTTAACACCCGGACCTGAGTCGGCAAAACTGCATTTTTAGAAACGTTTTCTTAGGCGTATCAAGCTGATTGGACATGGACGCAGAAAAAAAAAAATACTGTTTTGTGAGCTGCAAGAATTCAGAAGCTTCGTAAGACATTGACGTTTTATGTTACCAGGATAGGAAAATGCTTGATAATCTTTGCATTTAACAATAATGCAAGGTGAGAGGGAAAATGAATCTTCGCAACTGAACAAATTAACACTTAGTTGCTGATTAGGAGCCCTAAACGGGTACAGGTTTGGTGATGTAATGCACTTTAAGGCGATGTGAGAGCGGTACCAAAGTCATTCTGGGGGCAAGACCCAAGCGGAAGAGGCTAAGTAGCCCACCTACCACAGGGGCGGAGCCCTGTGAGATATGCATGGGAGTGTCCATGGGAATGCAGGCACGTCTCAAGTTGTCTAACCAAACTAGCTCCTCCATTCATGGATATCCTTGCTCCTGAACAAATCCATTGCAGTTGACCACCAAATTCACATTGTCAGCAGAGCCATTTGCATTGTGGGTCTTTTTTTTACATCTATGTAAGAGGTCTGTAAGTTTGTAATGCATCACATTTTCATTAAAATAATGATTAATTTCCGTGTAAGCCGCCCGTAAGTCTGTATTGCAAGTGTTCCATTTTGTAAAATTGGTGCAAACACTAGATTTTTAAGTGACACTTGATGAGTTTCCGTGTTTATGTGAACCGTTGACAGACAAGGCCAAAGGCTCACAAGTAGCATGGGTTCACATCTCAGCTGCAGAATCCAGACGGCCCACTTCTCAAGAAAGTCATAAATAGTCATAGCATTTAATAAAGCAAACAGGACGGAGTGAGATTAAAATAATCATAGTCTACTTCCTATTCATTCCTCCCGGGAGCGAGGAGACGTTTTCTAGACTAAAAAAGCAGAGAAGACAACACGCACTGTGTTTTTCTCGATTACTCATTGTTTTATGCAGAAGGGCAGTATACTGTTTGTTTGCATGCAATACCTTGTGGAACTGCAAAGATCCATTGTGTTCACATTTGTTCAAGTAAAAAGCATGCTCAGTAGAAAGTTAACTCTGAAGTATAACACAGCACCTCTCCATAGGAAGGGATAACACAAAATTAGGACCATCATTTTTCAGTCCATGCCTTTTTGGGACTGGTCTCTGTTAGCGTAACCCCAAAACACAAGCACCGTGTGAAGCGCAAACAGGAAACAGAACAGACGGGTGCCCTGGGCTTACTGATGTCCTATAACTACGGCAGCCACCCCCCTCAGCTGCTTGCACACTCAGAACAGGGCCAGATGAACACTTGATTAAGCACAACATCAGGAAGGATCGTTCCCTCCCTAAAAAAAACCTAGGACTGCCCCACTCCCCCCACCCTGATACTCGATCATATGTCTGAGGGGCAAAGCCCGCCCTGACCGGGAATAATGCTAATTTTAGCTTGCGAGGGGCAGGGGTGTTGGGGGAGCACATTCTGGAAAGTATCCAGCAGTGTGGAGAAATAGAGAGGGAACTAGACTTAGTATGATATCATAAGAATCAAAGCACCAGTCTTAAGAGGGGCTTCTCCGTTTACCAGGACACTATGGCACCTGGTCCCAAATTGCTCGTCGGTCAATATCTACTCGAATAATTTGACATTTCAAACACACACTATGCAAGTCATGATTTGCTTGTTAAGCGACTCAATGATGCCTAATGTACTGGAAAGGATAAACATACCTTGTTGTTGTTTTCGCTTACTTGATGTGACCGGCGAGCACGATCTTCTTCAATGCTGACAAGGTCAAATTCAGTTCTGCACCTTATAATAATGGGTGACTGGTGACATGGACAAGTGGTTACATGTCCAGTTAGTGGCCAGCTCAGCAAACAGGTAAGCAGATTGCAAAGGCATCCCCATGACAATTTCCTCTCCTGTTATCAGTGCTGGGCAGGCAATTATCAGGGGAGTGTGTGGCAAGGGGGTGAAGCAGCTGAGATCGGCAGACCAGTGTGGTTTCCATGGCTCCTTTGATAGTTGTATGCACAGTGTTAACAGCTTCAAAACAAGACATACAAGCACATTCAGTTTATGCATCTCAATGAGCAGACTACAAGTTCAGCATACTGCAGGGACAAAACTAATCATTCTTTAGTGTCTATGTTTCAGTTAGTTCAATATTATGCATGGCTTGGAAATATGTACATCATAGCGTTTATTCTTTTCATAAACACAGCTCTTTGTCAGTGATCAGTGATTCATTTGAACAACATCCTATCTTCTGCGCACGGCTCTTTCTAAAACACATAGCATAGCATTGTCTTGATTGAGAACAATTTTTTTCACTTTTCAAAAAAACATACAGATACCCCACAGACAGTTTACCGACCTACAAAATATTATCTTGTTTATTTCTGTGTCAAAAGTTAATATTAGTAAGTAGTTAACCTTTTATTTAGATTTAAAATATTTATGTCTTTGACTTTGTATGTTGGATTTATTTTTCTTTTTTTTTTTTTGCTATGAATTAGGAGTGTTTGACTCGTTTTAAGATTCATCAATTACAATTCACTCAATAAGCGTGTTGCTACTCAGAGAGGCAATGAATTCATTTTTTGTATATTTGTAAAAAATCTTGGTTAAAAAATACACAATTCCAATGCTTAAGACGTCTAGGGTTAAAACTGTTGGCTTTACAAGCCCTCAAAATTGCGCCAGCAGATATGGAGCTTCTCTATTTATGCACGCAGTCACACTATTCTATCACTAGATGGCGCACCTGGATGGTTATTGAATATTAACTGGCAGCAGAGCTCGAACATGGTTTAGAATATGGACAGGTGAAGTCCTGTTTCCCAGGATTTGTATGAATTAAATTCCTTTGCCAAACCTGATGTGCAAACTGCCTGATATACTTGCCCATAGTATCTATCCAGCAGTTAATAAAAATGATCTCATGTGGCAGAAAAAAATCATCGTCCTTGGTTGCAACTATTTCAGCTATAATAGGCCAACCTTATTTTAATTAAGTAGTCAAAAAAAAATCAGTTTTCTGAAGTAAAAATTCAACATGGTATTGATGCTATGTCATTCTACTATCAATTATAGTCATCAGATATTAAAAACACTTGATTCCCTACCATGTATTTACGCATAGATTCGTCTGTCAAGGAATTCAGCTGTCGTTTAGAACCTCATACAATCCCTCACAGAATGCAGTCACTTTAATGTTTGCTCAGGCTTATCTTTGTAAAGCACAGCTGTAGTTCACGTCCACATGAAACTTTCCCAGTAATTACCTATTGATTGATACATTTTTTTATCCAATTCCAGACAGTATAAATTTTACTCAGTAATTGAAAGTCATTGATTGGACCCTCAGAAAAGTATTTAAACATTTGCGTAACAGCAAGTTAGGTTGTTGTAAAAAAAAAAAAAAAAAAAAAAAGGACGGCCTGCTACTTGGTAAATGGTGGAAGACAGGGCTCTTAGGTGTGAAAATGTAGTTTGAAGGGACGGATGGAGGGAAAAAAATAAGGAAAAAATATAATGAAGTTGAGGGTGAAATATTCCCAAGGGGAATAAAAGTAGTTAAGAATAGCGAAGCGACTAATAACTAAACTTTCTCGGTAGATTTGTAAAACAAGAAGTGGGAAATGTAAAAGCAGTACGGGAGTGTAGAAGCAGATTGGTTATCACTGAATGTGAATCAGGGAAACAACAAGAAAGGCCATTGAGGATTAAGGAGTTAGATTTGACACCGGTAACTCGCTTTCCATTGAGTAGCTGACCTACAGTGAAAGGAGTCATCAGCAGAATTATGGTATCAGTTAAAACACTCTTGTTCTTGGAAATTGAAGGGGTATACGCCACCAGACGCTGAAAGTGTTATAAAGATGGCGCTGAAACTAAGAGTTTGTCTATATTGTTGGAATTTAGAATGAATTGCCGGATCGGGTGATGATAGATTATGTAAGTTACAAGGTGAGGGCATATGAAAGGGCTCCATTAAGGTTTGTTGGTGTTCGGAATATGGTCACATAGCTGCAGCATGCATGAAAAGAGAGTTCAGGTGTAGAAGATGTGGTAAGGAGGGATGTACAGAAAAGGACTGTGAATTGCTGAAAGAAAGAGCTGTGTGCTATCACTGTGGGGGAAATCACAAAATGGGTGCAGTGTGAAAGAAGGAAATTTGAAAATGAGGTGGAAGGACACAGGTTCAAAACAAAATATTGCATGCAGAAGCCAGTTAGGGAAGCAGTGAGGACAGCAGGAATAGGTAGGGCAGAGAATAAAAGCAACAAAGAACTAATTCTGGATAGGAGATGGTTCTTAGATTTTATAGCGATGGTGGTGAAATGTGCCAGTGAAATAGCGACAAAAACAGAAAGAATTAAAATGGTGGTATATGCAGCTCGGGACTTACTTGATATCACAGATGTAAAAGTAGACGATACTCAAGCAATTCTAGAGGAGGGGTTCGGAGGGTTTCAGATGCCTAGTGCTCGATGAGTGATAAAAGTAAATAATAAAAGTGAATTGGATTGGGAAGCTTAATGGGTTCATTTTTTTTGCAATAAAGGACTGTAAATAATTATTAAATAAATAAGGCATAGAAGGTGGCGGTTACACACCATTTGGTTTGTCAGCCGCCATTAAACTCCAAAGAAGAGGAAGAAGAAGTTAGGTTGTACTCTCTCAACTTTTTACAACTAAAAAGGACGCAATTGCATTGAAAAAAGACTTCCAAAATTTCTCGAAATTCCATCTTGAAGTAGAATGTTTGAAGTAAATGCTGCTAAAGATGGTATTTTGATGAGATTTAGATTTTTCTAATTAATTGATTTCATAATTGCCATTCATACAAACTCATATTTAAGCCTTCCTACAACTTTCTTAGAGGTTGGACTATAAAGACCTGCTCAATAATTTTGCTACTAAGGAAGTTCGATGCATGTTATGCATTGCAAATGATTTCAAATGCATGTCATGCATCAAACGATGCACTGAAAGGCAATTAAATGAATGAGTCATTTACCAATGCTTCGACAAAAGGAGCATTGGTAAATTAGGATAATAAATGAATTATTATCGCATTGTGGCAAGTAGTATGCGACTGCTCTTCCCCGCAAATATAGCCTATTCTTTTGAAGGCTTAAAACATTAATTTAATACAATCTTAAAATAAATGAGGTTGTTCTGCTGGAAAAAAAAAAATGCTAAAACAGGAGATGGAATTCAAAAAAAGTATTAGATGAATTAATCATTTCTTTTTTTCCATCCCTACAATATCACTATTAAGTATACATCGTCAGTGTTGCCCATTGGTGATCGCTGTCATTTCTTTATAATGTCTTAATAATTACAAGCTTATATTATTGGTTTTAGTTATCCAGTAAATAAATTGTGTGATTATTAATCAAGAGATCTTAAACAGGAACAGCTTGGAAGTAATTATGAGTTTAAGGGTCAGAGGCTCACGGCACACCACGGAACATCCTGTAATGCTGGCATTACTGCTAGGGGGACACTGGGCTTAAGGAAGTTAAATGATTTTAAATGCATGCCATGCATCAAACTTTCATGATTCACTAATAACCAATTTACTAAATTATTCAATTACCTCCGATGTAAGAAGTGTTGGTAATATAATAAATGAACAATTATCACATTGCGGCAACTAGCGTGCAACTGTGCTTCCCCGCAAATGTCACCCATTCTTTTGAATGCTGAAAACATTTTGATGAAGCGCAATCTGAAAATTAAATTAGGTTGCACTGCTGAAAAAAATTGCAAAAACAGGAGATGGAATTCAGAGAAAGCATTGGATTAATTTATTATTTGTTTTTCTTTTCCATCCGTATAATATCACTATTAAAGGTCCCCTAATACAATATACCACTAGATGCACGGCTAATTAGCCATTATGAGCCAGTTTAAAATCTCCCCTTCCTGACATCACAAAGGGGAGTGACCACCCAGAATAATGAAATCTGATTGACTGTTTGGCTGAAGTTGATCAGCTCTTTTTAACTCTGGTTGAGTACTTCCCCATGTGATGTCAAGAGGGGAAAGATTTTGAAATGGCTTGTAATAACTAATTGGCTGTGCATCTGGTGACCTAATAGGGGACCTTAAAGTTGTCAATGTAGTCCATCAGTGATCTCCGTCATATCTTGATAATTTCTTAATAATTACAGGCTTATAAATTGGTCTTGATTATTCAGTAAAAAAAATTGAGTGAATATAATCAAGATATCTTAAACAGGAGCAGCTTGACAGCAATTATGCCTTTAAGGGTTGGAGGGTCTCGTCACTCCACTGAAAATTTTGTAGCACCGGCGTTACTGCTTGAGGGACACTGGAGTTTAGGATATTAAAATGCATAACTCCAGGCCAGTTCTGATTTACTTTTCCTAATTATGAGACAGAAAACACATCAGTGTTGGAGGAGGGCAATCGCATTCTCAAAGCCATTGCGATAATGATTACTTTATTAAATTACCAACAGTTTCATACATCTATTCTTTATACCTGCTTCTTCCTCACTAGGGTTGCGGGGGGAGCTGGAGCCTATCCCAGCTGACTACGGGCGAAAGACAGGGACCCACCCTGGACAGCTCGCCAATCCATTGCAGGGCACACACACCATTCACACACCATTTGCTCTCACACTCATACCTATGGGCAACTGAGCATCTCGAATTAGTCTGATATGCATATCTTTGGACAGTGGGAGCAAACCCATGCGAACATGGGGGGAACATGCAAACTCCAAACAGAAAGGCCCCAGGCCGAACCCACGACCTTCTTGCTGTGAGGGAGCAATGCTATCCACTGTGCCACCGTGCCGCCCCCAACCGTTTCAACGGTTGGTCTTTTTAATCCGAAATGTGGGTATTTTTATAAATTAACTGGTAACACTTTACAATAAGAGTACATTAATTAACATTAGCTAATGCAGTAAGATGCATTAACTATAAATTAATTAACAGTAAACTAATGGATCCACTAATCATTGACTAATGGTGTTCATGTTAACTAAGGTATTAATTTACACATTATTGAATAGTTTGAGGTGCTACTTAAGGGATACTTAAGGGATGTTTTTAACTTCATAATAAGGATGTCAAAGAGCATTAATAAATGGTAAATTATGGTTACCTAATCCTTATTTAGCTCTCTGATGCATTAGTTGACCCTTAATTAATTAGTAGTTAATGCTTATTACTGCATTAACTAATGTACCCTTATTGTAAAGTGTTACCAATTAACTATTATTTCATTATGGCGATGCGTGTGCAACTGCACTTCTTAACATCTAATAAGTAGCCAAACACTAATTTGCTTATTTGCAAGGCCAAATCAGTAGAATGACCAGCCAATTTGGTCAATTTGTTTTTAGCTGGCATTATTGCGCATTGCATCACAGAGTTATAGGCATTTTTCTATCCACATAGATGATAACATAAAATGTAAATGTCTTTCAAAAAATCTGAATTCCTAGAGCACATAAAACCATACATATAGGCTTATAAGAGATACTGTTTTCTGCCAATGTTCTATATGCTTAAGATGACGTTTCCCATTTGAAATATATTCATTTTAACAATGAAATCATTTTGAATAAGTGCCACCTTAAACCAAATTACACCACTGAAAAAATTCTACAGTGGGAGATGGACTTCAGAGCAAGTTTTGGATTAATTAATTAATTACCATGTTTACAATTCATGTGTATTACGTGTACAAAGCCAATGTAGCCTTTTGGTGATCTCTTTGTCATTTCTTAATACATTTTTTCAACAGGCTTATGTCTCAGTTTTGATTATTCAGAAATTAAACCGAAACCTGAAGAAGACTTACGATGAAACCATTGGTAACTGGCAATACTGAATTGATCTTCTGGGAACAAAATGATGTCAGCAGTTTTTTTTCTCGGTATTTTGGCCATGCAACAAAAATACCATTTTTGAGGGCAAAACGGCACAACTTTAAGGGTTTGAGAAATAGTCCATTGAACCCTCAACATTTTTATCTTTGGAATCAAGTATTTCAAACCGTACATATAAATATTCAAAAAGGTTTTCTATGCATAAGTACTTTAAAGCAAATAATCACCTACCTGAGAAGAAAAAAAACAAGATTTTATTAAGACATCACAATTTAACACTGCAACACAAACATGTTCCTTGTGCCAGACTCTCATTGCAGCACACTTTAAAGTGAAAAAAATATGGAACCATGCCAGTTGGTCTCAGAATGGGTGAATGATGACAAAAATGAAAGGGTTTTGTAACACCACTGGGAGAGAGATTGAGAACTGGGTCCTGATATTGCGCTGACAGCCCGACCTGGAGCCCAGCAGCTGAGAATGCGGCTTGCCTGAGACTGGGAGCTAACACTGGGGGAGAGACAGGCCACATAGGGCCCTGTAGCACAGTCATGCTAATGAGGCCGGCCTGTGTTTCAGTAAATGTTTCAGCAAGGAGGGGCAGCTGTTTGTGCATTAGCACCATGACAAATCAGGGGCAAAAATCTATTCATTTTCATTCCACAAAGACGCGCTAAATGCATGCAACAATATGGAATTAAAATACTGCGTACACGGTATTTGTGAATTTACGTGTTGACAGCCACATTGTATCGGTGGACAGTTTTACGAGTCATTTTATGTATACTTCAGCTAAGTATACTACAAAATGTTCACTATCACTACTACTATGACTACTTCTACTACTACTACTACTCATGGTCTAACTGCAAGAAATGTCAATGAAAACCATTTCATTTGGTGTGTATCTTTCCATGAAAGGGATTTCACAAGCATATGACATACATGTCAGACATGTTTGACGCTAGCAGGAAACCAACATATGGCAGCAAGGTTTGTCCTGCTGAGGATGAAAGAATGCCCTGCCCTTTGATGTTTTTCCATGCAAGATATGGCACCTATTACTACAGAAACACAGCTATGTAAAGCTGTCGAACTTTGTTTTCTCCTCACATAATGTCACCACGCAAGTAAACAAGGCCAGGATTTGTACATTATTTTCTTATCGACAGGGACTCGGAGTTCCGTAATTGGTAATACTATTGTTTAAACCTTCAGACACCAAGAAGGCACACTGATGAGGTAGATGCATCAATTCAGTAATGCTCCCACGATTCTTCGGGGAAGGATAGGTTGAGAGCTTTGGCAAAGTTTAATTGCAAGTGAAGACTTGAGATCACTGCCCACCATGACTTTGTACAGAACCACGATCGGAGGCCATTATCTGCTATTCAGCTTTAGGTGGTAAAAAGGCAGAACAAACTTCAGTTTGTGCAGGAAAACACCATGCACAACATCCTGGTCATACACACTTTTATACGGCTGTAAGAAGAAATATACAGTATTTACATGGTGCTCATAGCGTTCACGCACTGAACAGCTCTTATCTTGGAAATAAATGATTTACTGCTCACCCTGGATAGTGGCTGCATCTCTGTTTTTGCCGTTCTTAGGTGCTGCCTTTGACACCATAGACCATCACATTATTCTCCGAAGGCTGGGGAAATTAGTCAGAATTACTGGGCATCCACGAATGTAATTTCACTCCTATCCTTCAAACAGAACTCTGTTTTTTTTGGGGAGGGGGGGTAAGTAATAAGTCATCTGAGCATTTCCACTTCAATGATCTGATCTGGGTTTTTTGAGAATCTCTTTATACATCTTCACTTTAGAGGCACTAGAAGCAGACGTGGTTTTAAATACCACTGCTGCACAGATGATACCCAACTGTACATTCCCTTTGCGATGAGTGATAAAGGATTAACCAACTGGATTACAGACTTGTCTTAAATCTGTTAAAGCATTAATGACACAAATCTTCCTCTTATTGAATCCAGCAAGGCCAAACTACTAGCAGCAAGCCCAAAAATGCTTAGAGATAAATCTCTTCAGTTTTAACTAATTGAGATGGTCTCTCTGTTTCTGCTAAAACTGTCATTAAAACCTTGGAGTGACTATTGATTCAGAACTCTCTTTTCAGGTGCACAGTAATAATATCATGAAAGTGGCCTTTTCCTTGTGAGAAACATCTAAACTGAGGAAAAGGCAGTCCTTCCAGGATGCTGCAAAAATGGTTTATGCATTTGTGAGCTTCTGGCTCGATTTCTTTAACGTTTTATTGTCAGGTCATACAATTACTGCTGTGAAACACCATCAACACCTGCAATGCTGCAGCAATTTAGTTTGCTTTACTGACATGAAAAATATGTTATTTTGTTTTGCTAAAGCATACTATTTGACATACGTTTAACAATGAACAATAATTCAAAGACTCAAACATCTCTGTTACAGTCTTGTAGCCTATCAAGCTGCATATAAATGCTCCATTAAAGTGGATAGGTTAGACTATAATATCACTACCAGTCCAACACATGGCCTGTGCACTGCACTGGCTCTGCAGGTTGAGAAGCTGTACTAGCGCCAACAGTGTCTCCAAAAATGCAAGCCAATGGCCCATATGCATAAAAAGAAGGAATTGCTTTTTACTTGAAAAATGAAGCAATTACTTTCATCTCTATGCATAAACTCCAAGTAGGTGCTTTTGCTAAAAAGTTGATGAGGACTGGACCGTTAGTAAAGCGAGTCTTAAGGCATCGAAAAGCTACTCCTCCTACGGTTAACCAGAAGAACTTGATGTTGGTACATGTGAGGGCTGTCAGTGGAGTGACTATGGACCCGTAATTTCGAGCGAAGTTAGTGAACCCCAGGAAACGCTGAAGCTCCTTGCGACTCTTTGGTCTGAGCCACTCAGCAACAGCTTTCACCTTCTCCAGGTCCATGGCAATGCCTTACCTGAATACTATGAAGCTCAAGAAATTCATTGATGACTTGTGGAACTTGCATTTCTGAGCCTTAACAAATAGACAAATCTCAAATAAGCGCTGGAGTGACTGGCAAACTTGTTGGGTATGGGTCTCGTGAACTTGAGAAAGAATTAGAATGTGGTCCAGGTAGACATATACAAACGTGCCTAGCATATCTCGAAGAACATCATTGACTATGTTCTGGAATACTCCAGGGAAGTTCGACGAACTGAACAGCATCACGAGGTGTTTGTGGTGTTCCGCAGGAGTGCTGAAGGCTGTCGTCAACTCATCCCTCTGCTGGATGCATACCAAGTGATAGGCATTGTGCAAAATTTAATTTAGTGAACACAGTGGCTCCCTGGAGTAACTCAATGGCAGTGGACATGAGGGACAGAGGATAATGGTTTTTGATGGTGATGAGGCCTTCTCAATGAAGAAGAAGCTAATGCCAGCCAGAGAGGAAGAGGGACAAATGATGCCAGTGGCTAGGGACTCCTTAACCTCTTCCACTCAGGACTTACGTTCGTAGGGATTAGTATTCCTCCTCTGATCTCGCCTTCAAGCAGATAACGTCTTCAAACAAATTCTCATTTATATTTCCCAATTAGTAACTAAGTGTTAATTTGTTCAGTTGTGAGGATGAATTACTGATCAATTACAGTCCATTTTCCCTCAGCTTGCATTATTGATCATTGCGATAATTATCAAGCATTTTCCAATTCACATTAATGTTGACATGAAACGTCAATGTCTTTCGAAGCGTAGCTCACAAAACGGTATTTTTTTTTTGCGTCCATATTCGATTGGCTTGATATGCATAAGAAAACAATACAGTTTTGCCAACTCAGGTCTCGTGTTAAGTTTGCTTATGTAAAATTAAAATCAGTCTGCAATCAATGACATTACCATAATGCAGGTTAACTTTCCATCAGTTTCCGATAATCTGACAATTAATTTAATTAATTTACTGAGCAAATAGGCTTCCAATAAGCTGCGTTGCCATTAATGATCAAGACGTACAGCTTTACGTGAAAGAGGAAGGCTACAATATGAGATCACGAGGACAGAAATCAATAGAAATTTCACAAAATTCCATAGTGAAGTAGAATGCCACATAGTAAATGGTGCTGAAGAGGGTATTTAGATAAGGTTTAGATTTTGTTTCTAATTAATTAATTAGATAATTGGGGTTCATTCAATCTCGTTCATTCATATCTCATACAACTTTCCTAAAAGCTTGACTATAAAGAGCTCATAAATGATTTTGTCACCATGAAAGTTTGACACATAGCATGCAAATAGTAAATTATTTTACATTCATACCATGTGTTGAACTTCCACGATGCGCTAATAACCAATTTACTATATTATTCAATTACCAATTATTACTTCCTTAATAATTACCGGCTTATATATTAGTCTTGATATTTGTTATGGTTCTGCCTCGTTTGTGCTGTTTTGTCATTGTGCTTATTACTTTTATATTTGTGTTTCTGCTTTTTCTCCTGTGCCTCACTCTCTCGATTTATTTTTCAGTTTTCTTTCCGCCGTCTGAGGATTGATTCACTCTTGCCCAAACTCCTGTGATGTCGTTTGACAGCCTTCAGCATGCCTGCATCTCGTTGTCCAATGACATTTCCTCATTCGGAATCGGCTGTGGTATTTCATTGATTACTTCCACCAGTGCTTAATTCTAGGTCTCACAAAACTCTGAGTGAATGCGTTCTCTGATAGGATCATTACTAAACCATACTAACCAGCACCAATTTGAGGGTGATTGTATATATTTTGTCACATAGAATTAACCTTCATTAATTCATTAGTGTGTGCAAGCGTTTCTAGCTTTTGTAATTTCTTCCTAAGCTTTCCCTGATTAACTACGTTTAAAGCCATGCTTTCCTTCGCTTCTCTTGTGGTGTTTTTATACTTGTCACGTTTAGATTACCTTAATCTAAACCGTCTAGTTTGATTGTCTCAGCGTCTTGTCTCGAGTCATGATTGTTAACCTGGTTCTCGTGAATTTGTTTATTAATCCCATGTGTTTCTGTTTCCTTCTGAGATTGCCGTCCGAGTCCCCGCTTCCTCCCGTGTGTATATCTGTGGGCAGGAGGGAAGTGATCCTCAGACAGAACTTTGTCAGCTCTGAGCTACATTGGGAATTCTATGCTTCTGTGCCTTCCCGAGTATTTCCTTTGTGCGATTCCCGAGTCTTGTGTTTTGCTGCCCCCACGTCTTGTCTCCCTTTTGTCTAAGTCTCCCAGTGTTTCCGTCAGTTAGTTAGCTTAAGTTTTTGTTTTCTAGTTTAGCCACTCTTTGAGTGTGTACCTTGTTTCCCCCTGCCTTGGGCAGTGTACCTTAGTTTCTCCCATTTGTTCAGTGCATTGGCACAGTGTTTTGTTTCTGGCCGGATTCCCTGCTTTCTCCTTTAGTGTTTGGTGTTTCAATAAACATTGTTCCTGCATCTGGTGTCCCCCCGACCACTTCTCGACAATATTTCAGTAAATAAATTTTGTGATTGTTAATTAAGTAATCTTACACAGGAACAACTAGAACGCAATTAGGTGTTTAAGCATCAGAAGCTCACGGCACGCCATACCAAACTTGCCCTTGGTACTGGGGGTGTTCGGGTTGAAGAGGTTAATGTAGTTCTCTATAGCTTCAGTCTCGGGACGGGAAAGCAAGAAGATTCCACCTCTGGGAGAAGTCATGCTGGGCAATAGATCAATGGTGAAGTTGTATGGGCAACTAGATAACAGAGTGGTGGCCCAGTATTTGGAGAATGCCTCCTTCAAATCCCAGTGCTCAGGAGGTAAACTGGGAGATGCCATGTGGTTTGATGGGTCTAGTGAGTGGTTGCCTCTTTAGATGCAGTTAGGTGGCCAGTTGCTCATCTATGAAGTTATCATGTGCTCCGGAGTCAATCAGGGCCTGGACTGGTAGCTGTGTGGAGCCATTGAAGATATAGCTGGTGAGTAGGGGTCTGGGGTTGGGGGATTTGGCTTGATGAATTCTGCTTACCAGTAAACCCCCTTCTACTTGTAAGCGATGCCTTTTACCAGACACTCAGCGATGAAGGGTCCAGATTGGCCACAGTCAAGGAAGATTCAGGAACTGATGCAACATTAGCCTTCCGATGGCATGAGATGGGTACAGCTGATCTGCATTGGTTCACTGGTATCAGTATTAGAGGTTTTCATCACTGGAGGTCGGGATCGTGAGGCAGGAGCTGAAGCAGGAGCATGAGGTATAGGACCAGGAGATGGAGGACGTCTCAAGAGAGTGCGCTGGAGCTCCTTACGACGGGCGATCAGTTGGTTGTCAACATGAATGGAGAGGTCAAGACAGACCTTTGAGAAAGGCATCAAACAGGTCGTAAGGATTCTAGGCTGATGTGGCTGTAAGCGACCGGAACTCAATGGCGTAGTCTGAGACCGACCAGGAGCCCTGGCAATGCTGGAGTAGTTCATGAGCCGCCTCATGCTCGTGGGAGGACCGATCGAACATTTTCTTCATTTCCTCCATGAAGGTTTACAGGGACTGGGATGCTGAAGACCCTGTATCCCCCAGTGCAGTTCCCCACTCACTGGCAAGCCCCCTGGGAAGAGTGATAGTGTGGCAATGCATACAAGGTCATTGGGGAACGATGCTGGCTGGAGTTTGAAAGCCAAGGAACACTGATACCCCTTTTCCACCAAAAAGAACCTGTTGCTAGTGCCATGCTGGTTCTAGTACCAGTGCTTAGTTGGTTCAACCCATGCACCCCCTAAGAACTTGTTTGGTTTTCCATCGCCGAGGAGCCAAATCAGAGCCACGCAATTATGTCACTGTAATTTAAGACCAGCAGATCAGGAGAAAATTAACGTTGTTCGAGATCTGCGTCTCTCTCAGCAGCGCTCGCGTAACATCTGGCAATACAGAAATACAGTATGGACCGCGGGAAACCATGAATAAAAATGTAAAACTGAAATAATGCTTGTGTTTCTATGCTCAGTAATACTATTATTGTCATTGAGGTTTCATCGTTTTTAGAGGGGAAAAGGAATATAGCCGATTAGATTGCTATGATCTTGTCCTGGATTAAGATCAGATATTTAAAAAGCAGCAATATAAGGCGCATACCGTATCTTGCATTGTTGTCCGTGCATGTTAAAAATACCGAAACCTTGTGCAGAAATAGGGTGCAATAATAGGAACACGCTATCCATGTTTACTTTTCCCAAGGAAGCAGACAGGTAATAAATAAACGAGCAACTGTCGTATTTCATTCCAGCTTCGTAACTTTGAATGATCTAATGTAGTTTTGTTTTGAAATGACATTCAAGCTTGCTAATGGCAGTAACAGTAATTCGTGAACGCCCTATCTGGCCAGCTAACTCATATTCGTAATGCTTATTAAAGATGTAAGCGGCGCAGAAAGTAAACTGAAATATAAACGCATCATGCAGATATAAGACATATGCTTATACATCCCAACGTTTACTGCGAACAGAACGCTCAAAATACTTCCGCGACCGCGCTGGTCATGTTGGTGAACTCCGCCCCATGTAATCGGTGCTTGCTCTGAACCAGCAAGGAGTTGGTGCTTACTCTAGCACCGGTTTTAAGAGCCAGGAGCTGGTGCTTATGCTGTGGAAAACGAAAGAACCGGTGCTAAGTCAGGCTCTGGCTCTGAACCAGCACCAGCTCGGTGGAAAAGGGGTTTGAGAGAGGAAGGAGTGGCAGGTGCCTGGATGACCGTCACAAAGGTTAGGCAGTGGAAGGTGAGGACCTGCAACAGGAGCTGGGACAGGAACCACTGGAGTGGGTGGAGAATGCAGTTGTAAGTGCTGGAGCTGCTTGGCGAGGGAGTTCATACTGGAGGCAAAGGACTCTTTTTAGTCCATAGTGATTTTAGTTATGCGCTTTAGTTTAGAATGGTGTTTTCCCAGCAGTGCTCCTCGATGGTCGAGCAGAGCCTGAAACTGGCTGTCAACTTCTTAGTTCATCCTGCTGTGGGGTGAGTTTGTTCTGATAGTGTGCTGACTCAGAATCCACAAGCAGACAAAAATCCAGTTCACAGGATTTATTGGAAATTGCACTTAGGCAATCCAGGTCAAAAACAGGCAGTGAGACTTTAGTGCAATGGGGCAAATCCAGAATTGTAATCAATGAACTCTCCAATAGTTAGTACCAGAGTACCAGAAAGTCGGCACACCAAAGCCAAATCACAGAGAGAACATTGAAACAAAAAAGACAAATCATAAATCAATCACGTCCTCAATCAGACAGAGAGGGCTAGGCAGAATTGAAAGACAAAAAAACAAAACAAATGGAATACATGGAAGTCTCAGGAGATTACCCTCTTGTAAGCTGGACACTGGAGAACAGGCACAGATGGAAATGCATGGATTTCTTGTCAAACTGCATTCACAAAACCTGGAGAATCAAGGCAGCGGAGGTTGGGCTTCTCCATTGTGGAGATTTTTCTCACCTCTATTTCAGAATTTTTTTTACTCATTTTCTACTGTGGGGATATAAGCTGGGCATTGCCCTTTTTCCACATTGTAAAGCGTCTTTGGGACAGTGGTTCTGTGAAAAGCACCCAAAAAATAAAATTGAACCAAAATCAATGTGATGGGATTTGGAAAACACAAGTGTGAGCATTTTTAAAGCATTTTTTGCTTAATTTTTCAGTCCCAGCTGTTCATCTTTCATGACATAGGGAAAAGTGTCTGCATCATTTTTCCAACCAAGTTTAGATGAAACCATGTGATCATTTGTTTGATGAAAGCCTCAACAGAATGGCTGAAGGGTGGTGGCTAGAAGGTATCCCTGTTTTGTCAAAAATTCTCACTAAATTCTAAAATGTTTTGCCTCTCCAAAACATTACTGGAGTCAGAACTTTATAGTGAGGGTGATGGTTTGGGTTTAGGTTTGATTTAGGGTTAGATGTCTCTTACACAAGCCCTGACACCAGTTGACAGCACAAAGAGTTACAATGGCTTTTGTCATATGGAAATTGGTGAGGTTTCATCTAAACTGGACTGGAAAAAACTATAGACATGGAAAGAGCAGGTGCTTTTCCATCCAGAGAACAGTAGAGGGGGTTTCACATTGCCACATCTCCTGGCCCAGTGAGACTCACGCTCGCTACACTCTACTGCTATGTTTTTCAGCACTAAGTAGATTAGCAGCGCAGCTTCTCACCCCGTTCCGGTGGCAGACGCTAACGCCCCAGCCTTAGGGGAGGGAGCCGACCTATCGCACAGCAGCTGGGGGAGAAAGAGGGCAGCGCAACCTCAGACAGCCCCACCTGGGAGACTGCATCAGCCTGTTATGCTGCTCTCGATCTCTCTTTCACTATCCCCTTCTCTTAGTTTCTTTCATTATCTCCCAGTCTCCCACCCTCTCACCTGAAAGACTCCACATCACCATGCTGTGCTTCTCCCTCTTTCTCTTTCATTCCATCCCTTCCTGGCTTTCTTAGTCTCTCCCTTGCTCTTTCTGTCTCTCCCCTTCTCTCTTTTTTCTTACTTTATCTCCCACTCTCTTGCCCTCTCTCCTCCTCCTCTCCTCTCTCATATCAGCCATCTGTGCTGCTCTCTCTCACATTTTGTCTCTTCCTCTCTTCCACTTCTTTCCCTCTCTCTGTCTGATTTTCTCTTTCTCTCCCTCCATCTCCCTACAAAATAGTTCAATAATGTGAATATATAAGTATTTGGACGGAAAAACAATTTGAAGCAGCAGTACAGTTTTCTTCCTACTGTGTGTACTTTATAATTTGAATATCTAACAGTGGATATATTACCAGTACATCCATTTTTTGTGAACTGTGTAGAAACTATGGCCCTTCAAAATCATGTCACAGAGCATATACAAGCCAGACCCGTTTAGCCAGTGCCTCCACTCCTCAAAGTCCAGCTTCACTGATGACAGCTCCTGGTTACCGATGGGGTAGTTCCTCTCTGAAAGAGACAAATAACAAGAAAAATAGGCTCAAGGATGTGATTTATAATTGTCAGCTCGCTGCAAGAGGACAGCTCCAGCGCCCACATCAGGGGCTTCGATTTCCATGACGAGCTGGCATTAGGGATACGGACGGTTGAAGACAGGAGTGATGATAAATAGCCTCTTAAGATGGTTAAAACAGGAGGCAGCCTGAGGGGTCCAAACGAAGGTGATCTTGGTGGATGTCATCTTGGTTAGGAAAGCAGCAACAGTGGAGTACCCTCAAGTGAATCGCCGTTAGAAGTTGGCAAACCCGTGGGACCTTTGCAGCTCCTCGCAATCGGGTCCGGCCAATCCAGCACAGCCTGTATCTTCTGATGATCCATCTCCAGGGTGCCCTGCATCACTACAAACCTTGAGAAGGAGATGGTATTGCGATGGAATTTGCGGTTTTGCGGACTAATATATTTTCTAGGTAGCAATTGACGATCCAGGAGACCACGTCTCGGAAGACAACAATTATGTGGTTCTAGACACAGCAGGGGAGATAGTGAGCCCAAATAGCATCACATTGTATTTGTAGTGGCCTGAGGAGGTGTTAAACACTAGCTTCTACTCATCTACCTGAAGCGTACTACAAAAATAACCCAAGATTTTTGAAAGGGGATATGTGGAATATTAGACCATAGACAAGTCAATCATATGACCTAAGAGCAATGGAGCATGTATTTCACTTGCTGAATACAAAAAACCCCCACAACAAGGCAGGAACTGAAAATAGCTGCAGTGAATGCAAGGCAGAGCATCACCAAGGAAGAAACCCAGTCTCTGCTGATGTCTATGGGTTACAGACTTCAGGCAGTCATTGATTGCATAGGGTTTGCCATTGAATATTAAAAATGACAATTTAATTGTTGATTATGTCAGTTTGTCCGATTACTTTTAAGCCCCTAAAACTGAGGGGGCTGAGCATAAAATGGGTGTTATTCATACACAGTTCAGAAAATATTTCTGAAAAAAGCTTTCAGTTGAAGTTGGAAGTTAACTTCAAATACATCTTGCTTGTTAAAATCCATCATGGTCGCCTACAGAATTAAAGCAATGAAAATTGTGTCCCTGTCCAAATAATTAGTATATAGCATGTACCTTCCAAATTTCGTAAATTGCCCTAATTTTGTTAGTCGGTACAATTTCAGGTCCGGCGGGACCTACGACCTGAAATTCATGGAGGCTAATTTACAATCCAGCAACTTGCACAAGAATGTCAGGGCTTAAATACTCATTGTGCCATTAGTACCTGCACAACTGCATAACGAGATTCAGCCGAGGGAAAGAGACAAACAGGATGAAAACCAATCACAGCTTGCAAGCAGCTGAATTGTGAAGAGACACACAAGGAATTTACGTTAAGGTTTTGTCACACACACACACACACACACACACACACACACACACACACACACACACACACAAAATACACACACACACTGATGAGCCAAAACATAAAATCCACTCGCAGATACAGCAAATAATGTGATTATCTCAGAACTACGGCATATGTCAAGGTCTGCAGACAGATCTTAGACAGTAAGCAAGCAGTTGGTTATCGTATTGAATGTTTTGGATGTAGGAGAAAGGGGTACTGAACAACTTTGACAAAGGCCAAATCATTATGGTCTGACAAGTGGGTAAGAGCATCTTTGAAGTGGTAAGACTTCTGGTTTATTCCATGTCAGCAGAAGTGAGTACCTACTGACATTAGTCTAATGAGCGACAAACCATGAATAGGCAACTGAGATTTGGGCACCCTAGGCTCATTGATGCAGTAGGGCTATGATGGCTGTCCCATCTAGTCCAAACAGACAGAATGGAAACTGTGGCACAAGTTAATGAGAATTTCAATAATATTTACAAAAGGAATGTGTCACAACACACAGTGCACCAAAAATGTGTTGCGCTTTTTAGTTGCAGACCAGTGAAAGTGCCCACTCTGACCCTTGTCTACCTCTATACGCACCCCCATTGGGCACCTGAGCCTCAGAACTGGACCTTGGAGCAGTTGGTCCGGTGAGTCTCATTTTCTTTTGTAATGTGCTTAGGCCGCACATGCACAATTTACTCGGGCATAGATGGCATCAGGATGCATTGTGGAAAGAAGACAAGCAGGTGGAGAAGCCATCTGGGAGTGGTTGGGAGGACTAGTCAATGTTCATCAGCTAGCATGAGGGCAGACAAGTAGTATCTAATGGGTGTAATCAACAGTACTCGATCATGTGTAAAAGCTTCTGAAGCTCCGCAGGTCTGTCACTACCATTTGCCTCTCACTGACACACACACACACACACACACACACTAATAGAAGGAACCCCTTTGCTGTCACTGCCCAGCATGACTGATGGAGATTAGCCTGAGGGAAAAATCTTTAAATAATCACAACAAATGTTCCCCAGGACACCTGGCAGCCCACCAGAAGACAACGGCAGGCCAAGCCTTTCATAAAGAGTGAAAAATGGCGACTGCCACAAATACCTGCTCTATATTTGGGCCCCCAGAGATGCGGCGAGCGAGAATGGAGGGGGAGGGGAGTGTTGGGGAGAGGGGCTTCTTTCCATTCATGTCTCCAATAAATCTCTATATAAAACTGGCAAAAGTTTGGCACTGAGAGGAAGTTTGAAATAGGTAAAGGTTGATGGGTTGGTCTTCTGTCCAAATAGTGCATTCAGCATGTCCGTCAGGGCCACTGCATTTCCATCGAAGTTAAGATTAAAGGCCTGATTCCGGTAAAATGGGGTAGTGAGGAAGCTGACAAAAATACAGTCTTGTCTAATGCAGTGGTGTTTTCAGCAACATTTACCACATACTGTGTTAGTCATGGACAGTGATTGCTGACATATCCTCGGTTGACAAATGAGTCACTGTCTGAAGAATATGGTCACTCATTTGGATAGCATGTTATATATGGAATGATATATGGTTTTATATGGTTTCATATGGACCATGAAACTGAGGTGAAAACTGGTGATGTGCGATCCATCCCTCAATCAGCACAGTTAGTCAATCTGAAGAATCGACTAACAAATAACAGTTCAACTCTGCAATTTTATTACCCACATTTCAACTTCAAGTTTGTGGGAGATGCAGCAGATACTAATGCTGACCCACAGCAAGGAGCTTGTAGGTTCAAATCTGGCCAGGGCCTTTGAATGTTGAGTTTGCATGGTCTCCCAAGTACGTTCAAGTAGGTTTTCTTCAGGTGCTCTGGTCCCCCCCCCCCCCGACAAAGACATGCATTTCAGGCTGAATAGGAACTATGAATCGCCCATAAATATAGTATGTAGGTGAAAGGTGTATTGTCTGTGAAAACGGTCAGCAAACCATGCTGGTGCTTCTGCTGCCTTTTGCCAATTGCATGCTGGGATAGGCTCCAGCCTTCACTATCACAAATGTTTTGGTTAATATTTACGTGCATATTTACATTGCTGCTCACATTGCTTTATAACTTATAGAAATGGTTTAAAAAGCTGACATGAGGCGAAATAGACCAGTGTTTCCCAAACCTTGAGTACCACTTGTCCTGTATGTTTTATGTCTCTCCCTGCTAAAGCACAGGTGATTCAAATGATCTGCTCATAATCGAGCTGCTTCAAGTGTTAACAAAGACCTGATCATTTGAACCACCTGCAATGGAGCAAGGAGAGATCGAAATCATGCAGGACAAGTGCTACTCCAGTAAAGGTTTGTGAGACACTGAAATAAACAATGGATTAGAGTTAGACATCAAACATTAACAGTAATTAAATTTATGCAGGTACAGAACAAGCGCTGCAGAAATGTATGCAAATAACTATTTAAACAGTCCATTTAAAGATTGTCTTGTGCTTCAGTTAGTTTGCAGTGCATGGCCAACATCCATATGGATGGAACTGTGTGGAACGTGACAATGCTGAGGTATGGTTTAAGATGCTGAAGTTTGCTGAGGCTTACGATGCTGAAGTTCGCTGTTCTTTCTTTTTCACAAACACTGCGGAAACCTCGGTCGACCAAAACACTTCTGTGGCTCCATAAAAAACATCACCAGAAAGACCTGATTGAGAGTGATGTTCCTTCCATTGTATTTCATTGGATACTGAGGCAACGCCATCTCTTGCCTTGTAGTAAACCTCACCCAGCTCAACTGTTGTGACAGCGAATAAAAATACCGGGACGTGACGCTATCTATGAACCTGTTCCGACAATTTCAGAGGTTCCAAACATTAACTTTTTTCTTCCCAGCAGGGATAGCTAATCACAGTGGCACATCTGCACGATTGAAAGGCTTTGAGTACTCTTCAGCTCCCTTAGGTGCTACCTCATAGTGAGTAATATGAGAGCTGTGCTCTAGGAGGCAATCAATAAGGCTGGTCTCCTCCTGCTGCAAGCACTCTGTCTGCCATGTTATTTCTGGAAGCAATCGATGTTTAAACACCAGATAACGCTTCCCTTTCTCGTCTGAATTTCCCCCCTCACTCCTTGGTGTCAGTGGGTTCTTGGTCCCGCTTGGCTCAGCAGGTGATGAGCCAGAGTGAAGCCCACAACACTGATATAGGCGTCAATGTCAAAACAGCCAAATAAATAGGGCACCTCAGTTAAGCCTTCCAATGCAGTTGTCAACAAACCACCACTGGCGTACGGGAAACCCCCGCAGTCCCTGCATTAGGGGGTGGCTCTCCTGCCTCCATCCACCCACAGAGAACATGAACTTATGCGCTGGAAAAGTGGTGACGCAATTTTGAGGTCAACTTGCTGTAGCTATGGCAACTGGTTCACGCCGAACGAACCAAACCATAAGCAAAGAACTAGAACAGTGTTTATTGCCATGGTCTTCGTGTCTATGTACGCAATTAAGCTTTATTTTCAGCTATCTTAAACCCAAAATATGCTCATTATAAAAGAATAGGAAGCATTTTTCACTATATTTTTTATCGTCAAATATTAAGGTATTTCATGCTGTGTGTTAACCGTGCGAGTGAATGTGAGCTGTGAGCATGTATGCTGTGAGCATGAACCATTGTCAAGGAAGTGAGTGTTGACCCCAGCGAAACTGGCGTCGCACTTTTTCAGCAAATAAAGGCTGTTCGCATTCACTGTTAGTACCTCCACCAATGAAAAGTAATGCGCTATACAGTAATTTGTATATAACCTAAGTAATGGCAAGCCAGGACGTCTTTATTTAGCAATATACTCACCCAAATGACAGTCAGATGGATGGTTGGGACAAACAAAACAAAGTCTCAGACTTCTGAGCAAGTGGCTCAGCTTCAAATTTTGCCTCCAACCATGAATTTAAATTTCTCAACTGCAAGTCACAACTGCTTTTTAAAAAGCACGACTGCCTTTCTCAAACCCTGGCTTCCCATTGATTAATGGATATTATATCATAACCTAAGTTTCTGAAATATGTCATTTTTCTGATTCATAGCTATATTTTATGTCGTAGTAATTTTTCGCAAATAGTCTGCTCGCTGGAAAGGGATTTAAAACTTCATGTATCTCAATCCTCTGGGATGACTGACGTGGATGAGCTTTTTACATATAAATGGCATCATGTCAGCGGTGGGTCTTCACCATGGGGTCATTGAGCGATATTATTGCATTTCTAAAGATGATGACACACGTATTCCTACTAGGGGTGACAGTCACTTTAAATCAGAACATGTTGTGCAGTTTTCAGGAGATCACTGGTGCTGCCAGACTGAGCATGAAGGACAATACCTGATGTTACAGGGTATTAGTGACTGTACGTCGAAAGGTGGCCTACAGCCAGTTCACCACAATAATTTTGCTAAACAAACCCAAAAGTTAGCATCAGTTGTCCCATGTTGGACAAAGACCTAATGTTCAGATATACAGACAGGGGTCATAACGTTTGCTACCTTATGTTACTGTAAAATTTAGCATGACGTAGTAACTGAGCTACTAATTTGGAATAAAAAAAAATGTAACTGTATGTTGTCATTATCATTGTTTGCTAAGGTTAGGCACTAATATTGTCATCCAAAGTGATGTTGGCCTCTGAATCTGTAAATATGAAATTACATGCTACAGCAAACAAAGATGAAAAGTTAATACCTTGATGTGAGCTATTAATGTCACTTACTGTTCGAACATAATGCTAGCTACCAGTAAACACTGAACCATGGTGACTTTGATGCCGTCTCGGAGACTGGGACTAATGCCAGGCTGTCCGTTGCAGGGGATTGCTGATGGAAGTGCACGTTAGATTTGCAATGCAACAATAACTGGATAGGCCTCTCGGATAGATCCACTGGCTCCCCCATTGCTTTGCTCGCATGGCTGTGAAGTTCAGAAAATCAAACAACAAACAGAACTACATGCCGTAAATCATGTCTTTTTAGACAAAATTTTGACACATTTCACAAATGTTTTCCATCCTTAGATCCCATCGGCTAATCCAAGAGCATTTCAGCAATTGTTTGCTGTCCAAGCTGACTCCTAGATGAGTCTTCCTGCAGACCACATTTCCATACTTTTTTTTTTTTTTTTGTGATGTTTTGTTTGTGGCAGGGGGCTCCTCTGGTGACTTGCGAAGGACCCTTCAGATTTTTGGTACGCTTCCACAAACCAAGCCTGCTAACTTGTAGGAAGTGCAGTGAACCTTTTTTTAACAATGATTGTTTGTATTCCCTTGCTATGACCCATCCATTCATCCATCAATTATCTAATTCTCTTAAGGTTGTGGGAGATCAGTGGCGGTCCGTCGGCAGTAACAAAGGCCTTCAGAAACCTCGCCCTTCGATGCTTAATAACCCAAACCTTTCGCAGTTTACTTTTCCTGATCAGCAACAGTTGCCCAGACTAATTGGTGGGACCGGTGACAGTCTAATTTATTTTTGATAGCATTGTTATACATTGCACCACAAAATCATGAGGCGTTTTCTACCGTACAAAATGAAGACGTAAAATATGATCATGCCTATAATTTCTGTGCTCTTGTAGCTCGTGAAACAGAGCAGATTTGCTTAGTTTGCGAGGCTCATTAAGCAATTAGCCATGAGAATCCATTCTATTTTCTGAATGTGGTCGCACTAAAGGGCATTGTTAGGCACGCTGCACAGCTGAGTGATGGCGAAAATAAATGCTGCAAAGTCAGTGGAAATTTCGGATTTTTTGCATTTATGTTGTGTCGTCCTTACAATGCCATATCAATTATATAAATGTAGGCAATAGGAATTCAGTTTTTTCATAATCATTTCTTATTATAGGCCACGGATTGTTCTTGGTTGTTCAGTTGATAAATTGTTTGATTGTTAATAAGGCAAACTTGAATGAGAACAGCTTGAGCACAATCGAGCAGTAAAGGGTGAGGTTACTGAAGGCCTTCTGAACATCTGACGGCATGCCACTGTGGGAGATTGTAGATTATCTCTGGACCCCCCCACTGACCCAGAGGCAGGATTACACCCCACACTGAACATACAAGTCATTGAAAAAACAGCCATAAAGATCAGCTTTACATATCTCACAGCATACTGTTTTAATTGAAACAGGTTCAAAT
Source organism: Gymnothorax javanicus (assembly GCA_029692085.1). Lineage (NCBI taxonomy): Eukaryota > Metazoa > Chordata > Actinopteri > Anguilliformes > Muraenidae > Gymnothorax > Gymnothorax javanicus. The sequence goes on from CM056193.1 coordinate 86,813,415, forward strand.
GTGGATTCAATTCTAACAGTGATTTTGGAGCAGTAGTTCTGTTGTTATTAGCAAATATCCTATCAAGTGTCCATCTGGTCCTGTCAGAGAAAATCCTGCTGGTTAGACCCCTTTCAAGCAAGCACATGCTGCCAATTTGTATTCATATTAGTTGGAATGACCTGTATAGATGCTTTTGTGATTGTGGTTTAGAGACTTTACAGTTAAAACCATTTTTATGAGCTGCTTCAGATACTTTATCCACCCCCCATAAAACAGAATATATAAATACATATATCGCAGTATTTGGTCTTGGACTTATTTAAAACCATTCCAAATTTTGAATCCAAGATTCTTCCAAAACAACAAAAATAAAGGGAGGTTTTGCAGGGTATAGGCAAATTTTCCCAACTGCCCAATTTGAACCATCTTCTGATTATATATACCTACTTGTGGGACTGTCTAGAAAATAGATTTGAAATGTGAAATTCGCATACAGGAAGTGAACTGTGATCTATTTAGTGATTTCAAGATTTTTGTGGGGCAAGCCTTCAAAAAGTGCATATTTAAACCCATAAGTGATTGTTCTGAAAAACCAGATGATTTTTAATGGCTACACAACAACATGACGGACATTTTGATACCAAACATAAGTATATGTGTGAAAAACTGAAGAAGATTCAGACAATTTTCCATTGAAAAATGCATCTCTCTTGACCAAGATTGATGCAAAACGTAAAGTTCATCTTGAAAAACAACCTATGAAAACACACCTAAGATATTTTCACAAAAATTGCCTCATATAGCTGGCTAAAAAAATGTACGAGTGTCGTTCAATTACGAGACCGGTAACATGAATCCGGATTGCGAAAATTGGAACCATCCCTGTATTTAGAAATTATTACTATCTCCTTTGGGTGTCAAAATAGATCACTAAATAATAAACATGAAATGCTTGTTATGGATACTTACTCAAATTAAGAGTCTTAGAGTATATGTACATGATCGACGAGACACTGGCCTTCCGGATCATTCTGGATCATAACTACAATACACCTGAAACACATTTGTCCTTTTAAGATTAGAAAAATATAGATTGTTACTATATATAGTATATAGTTGTATGTTAATTTATTAGGATATAATAACACCTTCAGGATCACCTGTAGTTGTGATAGGATCAGTTAACGGTGGTGTATTTAAGCCATTTTTATTATATACTACATATATCTCAGAAAAGCCATTTAGATGTTTTCATGAACTGTTGCACATTGTGTAGGTTCTATATCTCCCAGGCCTTGTCTTTACTCCACTGAACAAAGCGTAGTCTGCGCTTGTGGTCACACTTCAATGATTTTGTGAACCACAAAGCATTCAACATTGTTGTATGCCAGGGGTAGGGAACCTTCTCCAGAAAGAGCCACTGTGGGTGCAGGCTTTCATACCAACCAAGCTGCAACACACCTGATTCTACTAATCAAAGCCCTTAACAAACATTCCAGAGGTTGAGTAGTAGAATCAGGTGTGTAGCAGCTGTAGAATTAGTAGAATTAGTAGAATGTTCAGACTCGGGCTCTTTCATGGCTATATTATCTGCATCAACTTATTTTAATGAAATACAAAGATTTATTTGCAAAATTTTTAAATTAGTATTTGATATCTCAAATATGCTTTTTATCCATTTTTTACCAAATATTTAATTCCATTTTTCAATTTTCTTTTAATGCGGAAAAAAATTCACATCTAAGGCCATATTTAAATTTCAAAATCTTGGGAGCCTAAGACTTTTGCACAGTACTGTGCAGAACAACATCCAAAAACCACTCCTGCTGATCAGCATGCAAGAGTAGCCAACGTTTTTTAAGTAAATGCTTGTTATCAGAACAAATGGAACAGATCTCGGTCCAGTCTTGAACCGCAAAAGTCAACAAACTTTGATAAACCACACCTCACACCTGCTGACCAGTGAGCAAGCTCAGCCAATCTTTTTTTTTTTTACATTAGCAAATGGGTGTTCGTATAGTAAATAAATGACATAATACAGAGTACTTTATAATTACTGAAGGCCATGTGGCACAGGATGAGGAAGAACACGTATTTACTGCGTTGCATTGGTCTAATGACAGTCATTACTTCAGTCCCTCGTTCACCTGGGAACAGTCGGCTCCCAGCGTTCGGTGCTGTACACTCTGGTGCGCGGTAATTAGTGGGCAGGGTCTGTGGGATGTGGTAAATAGCAGTTTATTTTGGTGAGAGAGTGCGGGGGATGGGGGGGGGCGTGGGGGTAGACAGGCTCCAGTGGCGAGCCTGGGAAAGTCTGTGTCAGATTGGATTGAGACAGTCTGCCTGCTGTCTCTCTGATTTCATTGCCTTTGGGGCAATAACTGCACAAACTATACCCATTAAGCCTTGGTCAAGATCAGCAGGTCAAGAGCCCAGGCTTCCAATCCTCATCAAATGCTCATCTTAGGGCCAGCATCAGACATCATGGCTCTGTTGGCCACTTCAGCAGGGGCTGTCCTAGCGTGTTCCGGGTTATTCTGACGTGCCTCACTCTTCAGACAGATATATTCTTGTTATCACCTATTTACCTGCATAGTTTTGGCAGCTGGCCTTATGCAGTGACGTACCAGATATTAGTTACAGCTGTAGTATTTATAGTTATCACGTATACTCAACTAAATAAAAATAAAGGAACAACGTGAGCTACTTCTCGATTAGTAACTGTGTACTATCACCACACTCAAGAGCCGTGTATCATAATCACCTAATTAGTTCCATAATCTATTTACTTGCTTAGTTAGCATGGCTTTATCCAGTGACTCAAGAGAGCATTATCCAGATATCAAGCAACGCTGGATCTAGACCTCCACCAAATCCAGCAACTTTGGTCCTGTCTGGTCGCCTGCTATCAGGGAAGAGACTTTAGGAGTATTTGCCATCATTACAAACTTTGAACTATACTGAGAGGCATTAAAAACGCATGCTAAAATGTATTGTTATACAGTAGTGGAAAACGGTTGCTTCTGTAGTTGCAAAACACGGTCTCCGGAAACTGTGCTTTTGGTAGTGAGACTTGCCCACACTGCTATCATTACATTGGCAGTCAATTCAGCAGTTCTTATGCATTATCTGACATGGCAGAAGACATTTTATGGAAGGTGTTTTTGTGACGTCACAGATGATGCACTTTGTCGGTGCCGATAGCTGATACATCTGGTTATTCTGTGTCGTCTCTGCAGTCTGGATACAGTCATTTAATGGAGACTAAAGCGTCTAGAAACTTTTCTATGAGACTGGCCATTGTTGAACATTCAAAGTGTTTGATTCTTCCAAGATTTGTTCGTTTGTGGCATTTGAAATAGGACTGACGCGACTTTCTTAATGTGTGTTTTTATTGGCCCTAACCTTGAACTTTTCATGCGCAGAACAATTTCTCACAATATGTGATTCACAACCATGATCCAGGGAATTTTCTTGCATTTGGGTAATCATAATGCGGCATTGAACCAAGAAGGGATTTGAACCCAGACACCTGACATTTTGCAATGCTTACCATGCCTGATGGTCATCATATGAATCAGCTAAACAAAAAACTATCATTTGTTAACTTAGACTATAAAAACCATAATGCATTTTTAATGTCTCTCAGTATAGTTTAAGCTATAAATGTTATTCTGCACTACGTTGGACTGTCATGCTCAATGTATATTATCTGTCCCTGACTAATACAAAATAAATGAAACGAAATAAATATGAGAACACATTGAGTCACATCCTGATGAGCAACTGTGTGTCAGCAACATACTCCAGCTGAGTCACTTATCCTAATTACTCTAGTTAACCTTAGCTCAGCTCTTATTATTAATTACTGAAACAAAAATATAGAGCATCTTCTCCTGAAGACTCTGTGGTAAAGATGCAGCTTTAGTGGATGGAATTACAGGTTGTGAAGCTTCAGAAAGGTAGGGGAGGGGAGAAGGCAGTCTGAGGAGAGCCCATTGCTGCTGCCATGTTTGAAGTGCTCTGGCAGCTCCTCACAGCTGATTGGCTGGGGCAGGCTGCTGAGACAGCATTCTAGCGGCGTGTCATTAAGGTGTCTGGGAAATGTTGAGCTGTCTCTTCTCACCTCTCGCCTTCTCTCTCTCTCTTGCTCTCTGAGGTGCCTGCAGCCTTGCTGCTGCTCTGACAAGCTCGTCCCAGAGTGACAATTACAGAGCAGGGGGAAGCGCTAGAATTTTCTGCCTGTCTGCCCCTCCCTGCCCCCTCCGCCCTCCGCAGACACACACCCTGACTGCTGCTAACACTGCACAACTCCCTTCCTGCCCATCAAACACCGACAGGGCTGTCACACACAAGGGACACCATTAATGACCGTTACGGCCATGTCAGACAGTGGGAAGGTACACAGTGTGCCTGTCTTTAACCTGAATCAACCTCTGTGCTGCCTTGGTTCAGACTATAAAGGCCTGAGTATTTCTATATCGCCTGCCATACAGATAAAGCACTGATAGTAAAAAAAACACTGTAATGTTAATGCAGTACTAAACTGAGGCAGATGTAAACAGAGCAGGCTTTCAGTAAACGGGGAAGCTGTTGCTCCATCCACTTTGCTTACCCTCTCCCTGTGGGCCTTTTCCTCCATCTTTTCACCTCATATTACACCATGTTACAACTAAATAGCTGGTGCTTTTATACAAAATGACTCGCAGTTGATTAGTCAAAGCAGGGAGCAATCCCATTTGGAGCTGTTCCAGTTTAACCCTATCTAGACCGGGGGGGCTTTTTATGCCCGCGCCAATTTTAACGTCATATCATTTCTGAACGCCTTGAGCTAGGCGACGATAAGAAGAGAGCAAGTTTTGCTTACGCAAACCTGTAATCCTTTATAAGTTTACTGTCATTTCTTTCTGACCTGAACTTCTAAGAAAAACATTCTGAGTAAATGAAAAACTATTTTCATGGAACATAAATAGAATTTTGTGTATTTTATGGCCTCTCGCAGCTGGTGCACTATGGGATAAATTAAGCAAAGCATTCTGGGTAATAAAAATCAAAAGATGATGACACCATAATAGGTCATACTAATACCGAATGATTGTAGTGACTTAGTTTTACGTGTACATCATCCTCTGCAAATTTTGTGGTCATACGCCATGTCGTTTACGTGTTAGCGGGGGGAAAAGCCACCTTCCGGCCACAGGAAGCCCCAAAAAGCCCGGTCTAGATGCTCAAGAACCCAACAGCAGTAACAGTCTTATAGTGGGAGTGCTGAGGTTTGAGTCATTGATCTGAGTCTCGGTGACACTCCTTAACCACCTGCCACCTCACTTTTCCTCAAGTTGTCTGGCTGTGAGACACAGTGAGAGAGTTCCACAAGCAATGTATCAGTCAGTGATATTGTTTCTGCAAGCTTGTCTTCGTCAGTATAACTCATGTGGGAATCCTGCTCCAAGGAGCAGTGACAAGCTTACAGTGCGGGTGTTGTGGTCACACTTGCTGTATCTTGCCCTTCCACTGTCTCCCTGCAAGTGCACCAAGGGTTAGAGTGCACTCTGTGCCTCGCCTCGTACTAATTCAGGAAGAGTCGAAAGGGATCCTTAAAATCCCAGTGCTGTAATTCGGCTCTCCAGGGTAAGAAGACTGGTGGAGTTCCCAAGACATAATCATGGAATATCAGAACAGATGCTAAAGAGGGGCCAGTGTTTATGAATCACTCTTGACTCGTCAAAAAAATCTGTTCATTTCCGGCGATAAGCTAGAATCTGTCTCATCTCTATTAGGACTCAAAAATACTCTGCTGATCAACATGGTGATTGATGTGAACCATCAAAAAATTGATTGGGGAGAGGCGCAGAGCGGCTTATAAAGTATGCAGAGGCATGTTCAGCTCGGCTGAAAGGGGGAGACATGCTGAAAGTTCGAGGTTGAGTCTGCCTTAGATGCTCAGATGCACCAGGGATGTTTCAGAGGAAAAGGCAAAATGAGAAATTAAGTGAAAGGCAGTAAAGAAAGTAAGAGTGCTTGGAGTGCCTTTTGATATGTGAGCAGGAGAATGATAAACTCTGAGTATAAATAGAGAAAGACTCCTTTGCAATCTGCTAGCATGACATCAGCCTAAGGTGAACCTAAAGCAGAGGTGTTTCCTGACTCGCTGACCAGACGCAAGTCCATTTTTACACACAATGACCCAGAAACACTGGGCTGAACTCTGGGCATGATGAGCTCACCTTATTTCCCCATGGTAAGTTGCTCAAAGCCTATTTTTGCATAATCACTGGCAGTGCGTGTGTCACCGTCACAAATACGCAGACCACATGCTAGGCTTCCCTGAAACCAAAATCCTGCCCACCCCCCGGCCTGCTCCCCGGCTCATTCACCTCCTGTGTCACCTAGTTGGACGTTGGTCCCACAAGCGGACAGCATGCCATATCCCCTTGTGGTCTTATTCCCGTCCTGCTCTCGTGCAGAAACGCCGCCTCCGTTTATGGATGAGTAACAGAAGAACCAGCCGCCCTGGTCCTTCATCTCAGGATACTGCACTCTTCTGGTGAGACCTCAGCTCCTTTGGACCTAATGAGCAGGTGTTCCTAAAACAATTTGTCAACCTGCGAAAAGGTGTACTGATGTACAGTTATCTTTTGACCAATTTATCATAGATCAGTGTCTTGCACTCATTGAGTTATCTTTATCAAAAAAGTATTTCCACTTGACTTATTAATATACTACCAAGGTCCATGAGCTACGTTGCATAGAGAGGTCTGACTGATGTCAACAAATGTTTAGTGAATGTCTACCTTTGTTTACCAACCATCTTTAATTTTCCTTACAATACTGGGGTGAATGTTAATTTTTAAAATTCTGACTGTAAAAATTAAAACAAAGTGGCTATTCCTCCAAACGTTGGTTGTACAGGAAAGGAAAGTTGCTCTTATTCCCCCAACCGTTGGTGGAGGAGGGGGGAAGGTTGCTCTTGTTCCCCCAACTGTAGTGGAACAGGGGGGCAGGTTTCTCTTATTCCCCCAGCCATTGGTGGAACAGGGGGGAAGGTTGCTCTTATTCCCCTTGTAAATCTAAGACATCATTCAAATGGCGCCAAAATGTTTCACCGAAAGATGTCACTCAATGGTTGGGGGACTAGCCTTTGCCAAAATAAAAAGCTGATTCAACTTAAAAAGTAAGGCGACCAGCTGCAAAGCATTTTTGAGTTGCCTCAACTTTAAGTTCAAAGTTCTCTCAAAAATAAGCTATTGCAACCACTGGGACTTGAAGTTGAGCAAAGTCATAAGTGCTGTGCAGCTGGTTCCAAAAGTTTAGTCAGATTTTTATTTTTTACATTGTGACCTATATTTTATCTGACACACACAAAAAAAACATTTTTCCGACATCAACCAGCGAGTGCCATAATCCTTCAGCATGAGTCACCGGCCATGTCACACTTCAGCATTTGGCCTCTCGAACATGCAGGATCTGTGAATTTTTAAACGTGCATTTATTTACTACGTGTTGGGCAGCAAGGAAAATATGCCAACTCGGACCATCTGATGTGCTTTCCTTATTCAGTGTCAAAAAACACACACTTGGAATGTGTCACTCATGCTGAAAAGAAGGCGATTTCCTCTCAAGAATAAAGAGAGAAGGACTACGAGGAGCCTGTCAGCCAGTGCCGAATTCATCGGGATGAGGCCTTGATTTGAGCAGACGGACCACCACACCTTCCATTCTGTGCACTACAGGCAAAAAAAAAAAAAAAATATCTCCTGAAAGCACAAGGCTTGAGCTGAGGCCACATGTTCCAACCAAGATAAAAGGCATAATTAAACCAGTGTCAATGCCAATAAGACTGCCTGCCAGATAAGCCTCATGCAATCCCAGATGTTTCGGTTGCTGTGCAGCAATCCACCCGAGGAACGCCGGCGAAGCCTCAGCCTAACCGTCGAGATCAAAGCCAGGAGCAGCTAAAACAGTGAGCGCCCACATCTTCACTGTTGAAGAGCAAAACTGAATTAAGGTTCTAAGTGGGTAACATCTTTAATGCTAGATCTGAATGTAGATACAGCCTTCGGGCGCACGTGTGAATGAAAGAATAAGGGTCTTGCGCGCAGTTTGCTAGCATATTCTCCGAGACCTTCGGAAGGCCCTTCCCAGATAACTTGATCCTTCTTCTGGGGGTTCCACTCCCTCCCTTGTGAAAACAGCTGTATTAGCACAACATCTGTTCGAATGAGCCGCGGTGTCGAAGCCCAGAGACCCTGCCCACCTTCAGCCTGGGCGTTTATTGTTTTTGCCTTGTTGTTGCAATAGTGCAGCTGCCAGAGGATTTTTCTCTGTTCCTCTATTATGAGTGTAAATGTGTGGGAAAAGAAAAGAGTGAGAGATGTCTGAGAAATGCAATCACAGACTGGTCCGGGGAAGATGGTGAGCCATAGAGATAGAAATACAAAACTTGTGTTCATTGTGCCCATCAAAAGCAGGATGAGTGATCTCAGACCACTGTAAGCAGCCTGCCTCCTCATCATATCCACTATGATTGGAAAAGACAAAACTGACTCTGGATCAGAAAATTGTCCTAGTCATGACTCACTAGACTCCAGATCCGACTGTCATTCCTTCAAATCCTAGCTTACAATATTACAGAAGTGTAAGCTTACAAATGTGCAAGTGATTGAAATCTTCATCCAACACTGGATCACAACACAGGCTCTGTGTACTCAGCAGTAAGCTGTTAGGAGTTGAAGGTATACAAACGATCTCTTGAGCAGGAGGAACGAAGAATTGCAGGCCATTGTGTATATGGGGGAACAATCGCAACCCTGCCTCTAGAATGCTAGCATGCCTGTTGCTGATTGCACAAGTCCACTGGAGAAATACATGGTCAGTTTGCTGCGGGATGAGCCACATACTAATGCTAAAGCCTGTCATATAGTACAAAGCAGTACTCATATGCCCTGCAGAGTGCTGCCTCACCCAACTGAAGAGGTTTACTTATTTTTACATTTTTGCAGGCTGCACAATTATAGACGTGCCCCAACCGATACAGGAATGCAATAATCCACAATTATGCTCACTGATCTATTATTGCTAATAGAGTGTAACCGAATGGCCTTAGTGTAAAAGAGCTGCACGAGTAATAACAGAATTTTTGTAGCCTAGGGAAAATGCTGCCCTATTAGAAAAAATACAGCGTCTATCTGGATATGAATGACATTGTGCCCAAGTACGCCTTGAATATTTGCATTCCTCGGAAGAGTGAACTTTTTGTCTTTTTATGGAGGTCAGTGTGACACACGCACCAACTGCTGTGAAAAACCATACTCGAGCAGTGAAACATTACTTAATTCTTCAAAAGTTCATTGGTCTAAACCCCATGGTACCACTGGAAAATAAAGTGAAAGTGTGTGTTAAGTACACCAGTGCAGGTGAGTTTGGAAGCATACTTAGAGGCACGAATCCATCCATCCACTGTCTTGCTAGCTTATTCCTGAAATGTGCTGGAGCCCATCTCAGCATGCACTGAACAGGAGGAACGGGTACGTTTTGGACCGTTCACCAATCCATCGAAAGACAGACACACAAACATCCGCCAACACACTCATACCAATAGGCAAATAGAGTTTCCAATTTTCCCAATATGCATTTCTTGTGAAACAAACCCGTAGAGACTCGGTGAGAGCATGGAAACTCCACGCAGACAGCCCCCAGTCTGAGATTCCATACCACGGCCTTCTTGGTGTTGATCCACAGTGCTTTAACCATGCTTTTATCAGCATATTTTCCCAAGAAGCTTTTTTGCCACACTCTCTTGTTTGTTGATGGACAATGTTGGGAAATCAGGCAATATCTATCATCCATGTGCATGAATATAGTTAAGTATACTTCACAGACGACAGCACTACACCTTGTAAAAAGTGATTTCATTCAGTTTGCTGAGTCCAGGTGGCAAGTGAAACTTCTATTCAGCGTATGATCTACACTGTGGGCCTGATTTGCTAAGACCTTTAGCACACGCAAAATCTTTTTCCCCATGCAAAACCAATAACATTGCCACTGATTGGTGCAAGGCAAGTACCCTGGCCAATCATGTGCAATGTTATTGGTTCTGCACGGGCAAAAAGATTCTGCATGTGCTAAAGGTCTTAGTAAATCAGGCCCAGTGTCATGCAAGCGATGGGTCTTAAGTGTCTTTGAAGTGCAGGTTATATTAGGCCTACTGGGAAGATTTAATGGTTCTACAAAAACAAATAGTTCAAATAGCAGTTTTGTATTACAGTGAGTAATTCCTATTACACCTGACCACAAGCCAAATTTTTCCACACCCATATACCCTTGCACCATTGGCTGACACCCACAGCCAGCCCACTTAAAGTAATCAAGTGCTATAATGTTGCCCACAAATGCAAATCTTCAAAAGACAAAATCCAAAATGAGGCATGGGGATGAGGACTACAGCCAATTCTCCTGAGGTTCCTACATGGTCAGGCTTTGAAATATCGTTCATGGTGAGCAATTGAGATTTCTAGTGTGAGGAACACTCCAAAAACAGCAGGAGACATCAATTACATCACCCAGATCTGAGTTTGCATATCATAACTTTTTTGAAATGAGCAGTGATGGACAAAGGCAAAATGTCCAGAGGTCATACAGTTCTGCCATTAAATGAATGCGTTTGTCCCACTTATAACTCTGACAGCTGATTTCACTTATTGGTTTTTCCTTCAGGCGAAAGAGAAACCAAAAATCAAATCAAATTGAACTGGTGAATTCAATTACGGCCCAAGTCCACACATTTTCAACATGGAGTTGGGCCCTTATTGAATTCACCGATTCAATTTCATTTATGATTTATAACACATCTCACATAGAAATGTCATTAAATACCTCACCGAGAAGTCTGTCTTAACCCCCTCAAGAGCAAGCCTTTGGCAACAGTGGCAAGGAAAAACTAGCTGATTGCAGATCTGGAGAAACCTTGGGAAAAATCACAATAAAAATGACACCAGACCCATGGAGAGCCATGTTAATGCTAATCCTGGTGGAAGGAAGAGAATACTGGAAAGGACTCCTACTTTCTGAACTGGGATTTTTCACCTTTCTGGATGGCTCATAAACTGCAATTGACCAGGGAGAGCCACCAAGCGCAGCCACAGTGAATTGAGTCAAAGTGAGCCAGCACAGACAGATGCTCACGCATACGCACCGTCGCCCGCGCTCTCAGACTGCCTTACATCATGGCAAAAGCACGAGGCCCGGGGTCGGCGGGCTCCAGGAATCGAGCCGGGACACAGCGCTGCGATTATGGCCTGAATGATCTGTGTCATCAGTTCCCCCAGAAACAATAACGAGGCTCTAATGCCTGATTAAGTTGAGCACCGGCCTTTATGAGGAATGATGTGAACCATGACATGAGAGACGGGGCACGGCGCTGGCTTCCCAAAACCTCCGGCAGCAACAACTCCCCTGCCGAGCTGGTGCTCTGCGCCTCTCTCATCTACCTCCTCTTTCACCGCCATGAAACTTTATGAAAAACTAGAGGAGTATTGAAGCACAGCATTCTGAATTATTTACACCAAGCAGAGTAGCGCTCCATCAATATTTGGTCAGCAACTGCCTTATACTGGGCAGTGGCATGTAGGCAAAGGTCTGTGCTGATACACTTTGATGGAGAGTAGGCTAATGTTAGCATTAATGCTAGTTCCTTTCTTTTGCGAATCGAAAAACATTTAATGTAAACTGGAGCTTTAGCATTAGTTCAGACAGGGACGGAAGTCAGGCTGGTCACTAGCCTCTTTCTGTCCAATCATTGACTTCAGCATCTTCCACCCAGCTTATGAGCCTTTATAACCAAGGCAGTGTTCATTCATTTCTCCAGCCCAATACACTCTACACCGCTGTGACTCTGGCCAACTAAAGATCAACATCACATCTCCCCAACTTCCCATCCTCCTCTTTCATTAATAACAATCATCATCATAAGCAGCATCTTTCCATATCGAGTTCATTAATTTAAATGTCCTGAATCTCAGGCTCTGCCGGGTGATTTGTGATCTCGGAGACTGTCTGTGTCTTCCTTGCTCAGATTGTTCCAAAGCATCACTCGAGCAGAGTCACCGCCAAACACAAATGTATGTTGTTCTGAAATAAATGGTTCAATCTGACATGTATCTTGCCTGAAATGCAGTTTTCACAGTTAATTTGAATTTTGAGTTTTATGCCACCTCACTCCCTGGTCAAACCACAATTCAGGAAAACTACAGGCAGCTAACCACATTGATTGAGGGACACAGTTTGTGCAACTTCATCCACAAACATTACCCACGCTTTAGACTAATAAACAATCACATGTCAAAACCACGGCATGCTTGGAAGTGCGGTTTTGCTTTCACCTGGCAAGTTTTTATCTGCCTGTCATACAATACTGAGAGGCGGCTTGGCAAGCGTTGGACAAAAACTCCAGACTTGGAGACAAAGTGCAGGCAGCTTCACAGTAGGGGAAACAATGATCCATATTGCCTCAGCAATGTCTTTTACTAGTGTCTTAAGTATACCCTCCCATCGGCTACTATAGGACAAGGTCCTTGGTACCTACTGTAATAATAAAAGAGAAAAATTGAGTTGGCACAGTTAAAAAAATGGCTCTTTAGCATGTCGGGAAAGAGGAAACCTTATGATTTCTCTATAAAACCCTCTATCGTAGGTTTGACACACGAAACCTCCGAAACTGTGGACAATTTCGCCTGTGAAAGGACCTTTGATAGACAAAGCTCCACTATGTAATCACACGCTTCCTTTTGGAACCAAGTTGTCTGAGAGGGTACAAGGGTCTTATATGGGATTTCTCTGTCATTCCCCAATTCTCAGATTCTACCTGGGTTCTTGGGTTATGGTTTTCTAGGAGTGGATAAATGCGATTGATTGAAATTATCTCTTGCTGTTGATCGCACAATGTTCTCATTTTGGAAGGGGTTGTGGCATTTACACACTGTAAGTATAATTCATTAAGCAGGAATTAATACATGCAAATATTTTCTAAATATTTTGAAAAAATTTTTTAACTCATTACAAGACCACTTATTAAGGCAGACCTTTTTGCAGCACATAAATATTTCCATTGTACCCCCTCCTTCTCCCACTGCTGCCATATTTGTGGGTTTTTGTGAAAGCTATGAAATTGCGCTTCTCCCTGTTATTACAAGCATGCAGTACAGCAGTGAAACCACCAAAGGCTTAAAACACCCACACTGTTTCCAGTGGCCACACAGCAAGAGCTTCTCACTCTCTCAGTATTTTTGGCCCGGCGTTCTACCACTCTTCCCAGCTATATTTTATCAGTGAACATTGTATTTCTCAGAATTTATCTATACTTTTCAATTAAGTATCAATTTTCACTTCCTTTTTCAAGTGAAATTCTGTGATTATCTCAATGCTAGTTATGGCATTGTGGAAAAACTGTTGACCCTGGGCTAGACATCACATTAAGATAAGCAAGCTGGTCACTCACGCATCAAAGCTGTCTTTTATGAATGGTAGGCGATTAGGTTGGCCGAATGTCCATCCGCTGATGGGAATCACATTCTCAACAGATAAATGAGGAAATCTTTTATTTTTCCCGAGGAGCTTGCAGCTAAGGAATCACACTCATATATTTTTCCCAGAAGAAGAGTCACTGAACAATTGGAGCCTGTTGGCAGTGCAAGATTCTCCATTGCTGATTGGCTGCATGGATATATCTCAGCAGAAAACTAGCTTGGTGTTTATAGCACTTTGGAATGAAAGCTGGTGTTCAAGCATGCTAAACACTGGGTTACAGTGGGCTCCAACATTACTGGCACCCCTGCCTGGCAATGCACACACAATGCAATTCCAAAAAATATATTTATAGAGAAACTCTAAATAACAACATGTGAGAAATACTGTACAATGTTAATGTTCCAATAAAACCAACCAAAATCATTTACTGATTTCATTGAAATTCAATTTCCTCCAAGTCAAAGTTTCAGAATTAATGGCACCCTTAAAGATTATTGTGAATAACATCTACCAAAATTAAACCAGGTATTGAATTTCACTTATTTAAGTTTTATTTCAGTGTTAAGGAATTATATTTAGCCATTACATCACTTCCTGATTCACTAGGGTATAAAATTGAGGTAGCACACATGCGATATCCCTTTGTCATCCAACACCATGAAGAAAACCAAGCAATTGTCAGTTGGTCATAGACCTTCATAAATCTGGTAATGGCCACAAGAAGATTCTCAAACAATTGAATATGTCACTGAGCATTGTCAGGGCAATTATAAAAAATTCCAAAGATATGGAACTGTTGAAAACCTCAAAGGTAGACGAAAAAATGCATTTTGTCCCTCCCCAGACAACTTACTGTTTTTAGAGAATTTTTAATACACAACGGGCAGTATGTGCAACATTTCCTCCATGCTATTTTCCAACAATATTGTAGAATGCCGTAATGCGGCCTTGTTGCATGAAGACCCTGAAGGCATTGATTAATGGAACCTCCCATGCTGTTAAGTGGCACCCCCCAAAAACAATGTATTAAGTTAATGGCTCTTGAGATATGTCACCATTTTTTCGAGTTTCCTGTATTCATACAGAATTTCCTCTCTTTAATACTTGCCCAATCATTTTTGTCCCTTATAGGGAACATTAGTGATTTTGTGTCTAGCAGGGGACATAGGAGGAGTCTTTGGGTACGTATCAATAGTCTTATTGTCATGGTTTGTGAGGTGTGCGTGTTGTTTGGACCTTTCTTTGCGGCTCTCATCCAGGGATGATATCGAATTCCTGGGCCATCGAATTCTTTATCCAGCTGGTTGATTGAGCTGGGGCGGCGCTTCTCCAGAATCTATATAAGCAAGATGTTCGGCACGCCTCCTTCGCTAGAGTGCCTGTGTTTAGATTCGCACTATAGCCGAAGATATCTTTAGTCAGGTTTGGTATGACTTTCTATCTTCTTATTGTGGGAGTTTCTTCTCCCTTTTTCTATCTCGCTTTGCTTCCGTGGTTCGGACTATTATCGACCTTTGGAAGCGCAGTACTTCACGTTGGTCTATCATTATTCTCTCCGTGTTTGTACTGTGTTTGTGCTACTCTCTTTCTCTCTGTCGTTGTGCTTGGCCTCGGTATACTACCAGCCATTACAGAACACTCTAGCCAGCATGGAGTCGTCAGCAACGGCTGCGTTAGAGAAAGTTGTGGCTAACCAAAAAGCTGCTCTCTCCGGTTATGGCAAGGGTCTTGTTAGCCTGAACAAACAACAGGCAGAGTTGGCAGAAAGAGTCCGCCTTCAGGCGAATGCCATGGAGAGACAGGAGAACGTTCTGTTAACTCTCACTGAGAGTATTAGAGCCCTGTCCACGCAAATCACACAAAATGTTGCACAAGCACAGTCCGTACATTCTCCCCGAGAGCCAAAGCTTCAATTACCCCCAAGATATGGAGGCGAGGCAGGAGGATGTAAAGATTTAATTGCCCAATGTGAGATATTTTTTTAAGCGCAGCCTTCACGGTTCATTAATGAGGAGTCTCGGGTTTCATGTATTTTGTCCCTGTAAACCGACACAGCACTCACTTGGGTCGGCCCACTTATTCGATCTAATTCACCGGTAGCGAATACTGTGGAGACTCTCATTAGAGAAATGGTATCGGTGTTTGATCAGGATGTCTGTGGCCAGGACGCGGCTACACGTTTAATGCATCTAAGGCAGGGCTCTGAGAGCGTCGTTGCATTTTCAATCACATTTCGCTCCTTGGCTACAGAGATAGGCTGGCCAGAAGCACCTCTTATGACAGTGTTCGTTCACGCTTTGGCAGAGGAGGTTAAGGACGCTCTGGCTACATTGGAGCCTAGTTTGTCTCTAGATTCGTTGGTTACACTGCGGTGCGAATTGATAATCGCATCATGAAACGTAACAGGGAGAAATGTACTGCATTGGCTCTTGCTGGCAACGGGGCTAATGCTACTAGCAGCATGCTTAAAGTTCCCATTCCGCCCACTGAAAATTCCACTCCTGGTGAGCCTATGCAGGTTGATGGCTCATATGAGAGCCGGGCTCGTAAGCCTGTTCGGAAACGTATAATCTGCTATAATCGTAACAAACCGGGACATATCCGTCCACGCTGCCCTGAGCTTCAGGGAAATGGGAAGTCCCTAGCGGTATGGGGGGCGCTAGAGGACAGACCCAATTTCCTTCGAACTTTAATCCCTGTAGAATTGACTGTGGGGAGACAGAGAATATTTATCGAAGCTTTTGTGGACTCTGGCGCCGTGGATTGTTTTATG
The DNA here is from genome assembly GCA_029692085.1 of Gymnothorax javanicus. NCBI lineage: Eukaryota > Metazoa > Chordata > Actinopteri > Anguilliformes > Muraenidae > Gymnothorax > Gymnothorax javanicus. The sequence continues at coordinate 86,829,694 of CM056193.1, forward strand.
GATGCAGAGTGGGCTAGGAGACATTCCATTCCTATCCGCCCTCTTTTACATTCACGCTCTGTTAGATCTTTGGATGGTTGCCCGCTGGGAACTGGATTTATAACCGAAGTTTCTGAATCATTGACTATGTTAATCTCTTTTGGTGGCCATTCTGAGGAGGTCTGGTTTTTTATTATCAGTTCTCCTGTTTTCCCTGTCATCTTAGGACACTCGTGGCTATGGGAACATAGGCCTCATATCATTTGGGGAAGTCAGGATAACCCGATCGTCCAGTGGGGGACTGATTGTAGGTCCCACTGTAGGGATAGTTTGGCGTGTCATCCCGGGCATCGACTTATGGGGGAGGCTGACGCCTGGAGTGATTCTGAGGAGTTTGTCTCACACAACCCTCCTAATCTACAGAAAGGGGCGGAGGAGGGGTTAGAGTGGGATCCTCAATTTGACTGGTGGCAGCCAGAAGAGGATTGCTATTCGGAGGATTTCTCTGACTCGGAATCTGACTTAGAGGTGGCAGGTTCCGAACAGGGTGAGAATTTGGGGGCTGCTCTGAACTTTTGTCTGCCTCCTAATGTTCCTGATGATTATGCTGATCTCGCAGAGGTTTTTAGCAAGCAACGGGCCTCGACTTTGCCTCCTCAACGCACGTTCGATTGCGAGATCAATCTCCACCCAGGTACCATTACCTCCTCAACGCACGTTCGATTGCGAGATCAATCTCCACCCGAGTACCACTCAACCCACGGGTTCATTATACTCGCTGTCAGGGCCTGAACGGAAGGCTATGCGAGAATATATTCAGGAGGCTCTGGCTAATGGATTTATTCGGCCCTCCACGTCTCCTGCCGGAGCGGGGTTCGTTTTTGTGGGCAAAAAAGATGGCGGTCTGAGACCCTGTATTGATTACTGGGGCTTGAATAATATCACTATTAAAAACTGATACCCACTTCCGTTGATGAACTCCGCGTTTGAACAGCTGCAGGAGGCATCGTTTTTTACCAAGCTAGATCTCTGGAATGCTTATAACTTGGTTCGGATCCGTGAGGGGGACGAGTGGAAAACGGCATTTAATACGCATGACGGGTACTACGAATATTTGGTCATGCCGTTTGGATTGGTTAACGCCCCCTCTGTGTTCCAGGCACTCGATAATGACGTCCTCCGAGAGATGTTGGAGAGTTTTTGTCTTTGTCTACCTTGACGATATTCTGATTTTCTCTTCAACTGTCTTGGAGCATAAACAACACGTCAGACAAGTGCTTGAGGCCCTCCTCAAAGCCAAGCTTTGTGTCAAGCTGAGAAATGCGTTTTTCATGCCAAGACAGTTTCGTTTCTTGGCTTATTTTGGAAGGATCGGTCCGCATGAATCCTGACAAAGTGTCAGCGGTCAGGGATTGGCCTGCCCTCGAAACGTTAAGGAGGTGCAACGGTTTTTGGGGTTTGCTAATTTTTATAGGAGGTTTATCCGTAATTTTAGCACGGTAGCTGACCCCATTATCGCGCTCACTAAGAAGAATACCTCCTCGTCGTTTGCTTGGTCTCCGGCAGCTGAGGCTGCTTTTCAGGAGTTAAAGTAACGATTTAGCTTAGAACCCATTCTCGTTTTGCCCGGCCCCTCCCTCCCATTTGTTGTGGAGGTGGATGCGTCGGAGGTCGGGGTGGGTGCCATTTTGTCCCAGTGCCCCCTTCGGGACAATAAGTTGCACCCATGCGCCTACTTCTCCCGGTTGTTGTCGGCGGCCGAACGGAATTAAAGCATTGGTGACCAGGAGTTGTTGGCCGTCAAGTTGGCGTTAGAAGAGTGGCGCCTTTGGTTGGAGGGGGCTGAACAGCCGTTTGTGGTTTGGACGGATTATAAAAATCTCCAATACATCCAACAAACTAAATGACGTAATTCTCGGCAGGTGCAGTGGTCGTTGTTTTTCAACCGCTTTAACTTTACGTTAACCTATCGCCCGGGGTCTAAAAACATCAAGGCTGACGCTTTGTCGCGGATTCATGACCGCTCCGGTCGCGACCTTATTCCTGAGCTGGTTATCCCGGTAGCTCAGATTGTGGCTCCCATTCAGTGAGACGTCGAGTCTGTTGTGCGGGAGGCGTTGAAAAATGCTCCCAGTCCTGGTGGGGAGCCGCCTGGCTGTTTATTTGGTCCTTTAGCAGTGCGGTCTCAAGTTCTCCAGTGGGGGCACTCTTCCCATCTGGCTGGTCACCCGGGGGTTCATCGGACCATGCAGTTCTTGGCCCAACGTTTTTGGTGGCCCAGCATGATGGAGGACATCCGGGAGTTTGTAGCGGCGTGCTGTATTTGCGCTAGGAACAAGACTTCCCACATCCCCCCTTCTGGTCTGCTGCGGTCGTTGCCCGTCCCTAAGCGCCCGTGGAGCCATATCGCTCTTGACTTTGTTACGGGGCTGCCTGTTTCGGAAAGCAACATGGTCATCCTGGTCGTGGTTGACCGTTTTTCTAAGGCCGCCCACTTTATCGCGCTGCCCAAGCTGCCTTCGGCGCGGGAGACTCCCCTTCTTGTTGTTGACCATGTTTTCAGGCTGCATGGCGTCCCTCAAGATGTGGTTTCTGACCGGGGCCCTCAATTTACGGCCAAATTCTGGTGTGCGTTTTGCAACCAGATGGGGGCCACCGTGAGCCTTTCCTCTGGTTTCCACCCAGAGACTAACGGGCAGACTGAGCGAACCAACCAGTCTTTGGAGAATACTCTTCGATCTTTGGCGGCTGACAACCCATCTTTGTGGAGTCGATTTTTAGCATGGGCCGAATACTCCCACAATTCACTGGGTAACTCCTCCACAGGTCTTTCCCCATTTGAGGCTCAGTTGGGTTATCAGCCTCCATTGTTTCCTGAGACTGACAGGGATACAGAGGTTCCTTCGGTTAATTACTTTGTTCGGCGTTGTCGGTCACTTTGGGCCAGGGTCCGTTCTCCTTGTTGCACTCTGGACAGAAACAAAAGACCACCGCAGATAGAAGGCGCTGTTCAGCCCCATCTTATCGGGTTGGCCAAAGGGTCTGGCTTTCCATGCGGGACCTGCCCTTGAGAGTGGAGTCACGGAAATTGGCTCCCTGCTTTATTGGTCCTTTTAAGATTGTGCAAAGGATCAATTCGGTCACAGTCTGGTTGAAGCTCCCTAGATCCTTACGGATCCACCCCTCTTTTCATGTCTCCAGGCTCAAACCGGTTAGCACTTGTGTCCTGGCTCCGGTTGACAAACCCCCGCCGCCGCCACAGATGGTTGAAGGAAGGCCGGTTTACACTGTGCGTCGTATTTTAGCTGAGAGGCGTGTGTGTCATGGAGCTCAGTTTTTAGTAGATTGGGAGGGTTATGGTCCTGAGGAGCGGTGCTGGGTCCCTTCTCGGGATATCCTGGATCCTACCCTTATTTCTGAATTCCGTGCGCAAGGCTCTCTGGGAATTTCTGGGGCTGTTCCTTAGAGGGGGGGGGGGTCCTGTCATGGTTTGTGATGTGTGCGTGTTGTTTGGACCTTTCTTTGTGGCTCTCGTCCGGGGAAGATATCGAATTCCTGGGCCATTGAATTCTTTACCCAGCTGGTTGATTGAGCTGGGGTGGCGCTTCCCCAGAATCTACATAAGCAGGATGTCCGGCACACCTCCTTCGCTAGAGTGTCTGTGTTTAGATTCGCACTATAGCCGAAGATATCTTTAGTCAGGTTTGGTATGACTTTCTATCTTCTTATTGTTGGAGTTTCTTCTCCCTTTTTCTATCTCGCTTTGCTTCCGTGGTTCGGACTATTATACGTCCTTTGGAAGCGCGAGTACTTGCGTTTAGTCTATATTATTCTCTGTGTTTGTACTGTGGTCGTGCTACTATCTTTCTCTCTGTCGTTGCGCTTGGCCTCCGTATACTACCGGCCATTACACTTATTTGATATTTCCTTGCTCCAGGATCCTTACGTGAACTGGAGGTTGTCGTGGGTCCTTCATCTTGCAGGCATTCTCAAAGCTCTTATTTCTACTGCAAAGAGTGAGAGGGGAGCTCTGAGGTGAATGAGCGAGGACACACAAGAGCAGCCATCCTGGAAGAGATTCACTTGAAAGCCCAGAACGTAAAGCGGTAAAATAGACGGTATGGATCCAACTGTGCGCCGTCAGCAGAAACAGATGATGTTTTACATGACACTTCAGAGGAAACGATGTCTCATTTGTCTAAAAAAAATTATTTCTTCTCTCCCAATGTGGCTACCTTGCGTCTCTCTGTACATTCCTGGTTGGAGGGACTACGACACAAAGAAAATACTAAAGCGACAGAAACGCGGATGCAATTCAAGAATATTGATATGTACCCTATGATCAAACCTTATCTCATGGACTTTATATTCATTACAGTCAGATTGTGAAACCTGTCTTTTCATGAAATGACTAAAAATTTCAGTAATTCCATGAAATGGCTAGCGTTAAACTTCAGTCATTTCAAGAAATGACAAAAAATTTTTAGTCTTTTCATGAAATGATGGGTTTCACAATCTGCCTGTAGCATATTCATAAAAATAAAAAAAAATATATATATATATATATATATATATATAAAAACACATAAACAATTTTTTTTTTACATGTCTCAGGAGGACAATCCTAAAATGAGCAGGCTCTCCATGATGCTACTAACTGTTCTCCTCTTGTTAAAATCACCATTTTCTTGCAAAGTTAGAAAGATGGTCTAAACATTTGTTGGAGAGCAATGACCTATAGAGAGGCAGGAGGAGGAGATGTTTCATCTAGAAAAAGCCCACATGAATGCTCTTTTTGCCAGAGTACAGTGGAGCTCCGTGCATTGTTTCTTCAGTCTCACCTTCCCTTTTTGGAGGCCCAGGTCCTCCCTGTTTGAAAAGCTGTCTTTAAGACTAAATGCTTCTCAAGGCTAGATCTGAGATAATAGGGGACATGCCTGCGAAAAGGTATGAGTCAGCCGAGAGCAGAAATTTACCAAAATACACTAAGTTCTTAAGTTTCATCCCTTGGAAAATCAGGGTTTCTTGCTCGCATTTTACATCAAACAGAACATTTAATGCCAGCTCAGATCAAAAAAAAAAAAAAAAAAATTATGATTGCTAAGTTTTAATATGTCGCCTGATGAATGCTGTTGTTCAACACTTAGAATCTAGAGCTGTGTGTTCTACTTCTTTTTTAAAAGCTTTTAATATTGGATGGGTTTTGAAAATCATAATTATAGATGATGGATATCAGTAGTGTATCAGTAGGAATGTGCATGAAATGTGCCTAGGAATTTTGGCCAGGGAGCTCTTGAGCTGCCCAACCAGTGGTCGACCAGGAGAGTAACACATACACACACACACACACACGCGTGCGTGCGCGCACACACACACACACACACAATCTCTCAGTCAATAAATCATGTACCCACCAGTCATTTTTGCATATTATCTAATCACCCTCTAATGTGAGCACCATAACACTCAGAACTTTTCAATTTTGCTTTTACCCTCGCTGCTGCATGAATTGGCACTTCGCCACCTCAGCTAACACTGTACAGAACAGAACAGGTATTCCCCATTTGATAGAGATGACAAATTGTGTCCCCTATATGGTTGGGGTACTCCATACTGAAGCATGCAACAGAGTGCTTCTTCAGAATTTCTAAAGAGGATCCATTCAGAGACAAACCTAGAAATTTAATGTACATATTCAAAAAATAAATAAATAAAAAGATAACACCAATAAGTTAGTTATCTTGACTAAAATGCATCTGATGAAAAAATTGGTATTGAGAGTATTTGAAATTCTGTGGCATTTGATGAAATTCTTCCACAAATATTCAATAAATGTTCATCTAGGAAAATAGTATTGCTTGAACAGAAATATTAACCCTCTTTCAAATAGTATCTGGTGCAGACTGTGATGCAGCATTGCTGAGCACACATACACAAGACGGGAATATGTAAAACCGCTTAATTTGGGGCGCTCCGGTGGCTCGTCGGTCTGGGAGCGCGCGCCGTGGGGGCTGTGGCCTTCCTGCGGCGGCCCGGTTCGATTCCGGCTCGGGTCGTTTGCCGCGTGTCTTCCCCATTCTTCTCCCCGGCTTTCCTGTCTCTCTCTACTGTGTTGCTGTCAGATAGAGGAGAAAATCCCAATAAAAAATAAATAAATAAACTGCTTAATTTTACATTTTTAATGTTGTTGTACATTAACTGTTGTTTATTAATATTTGAAGCCGGTAAAATGAGCTAGTAACAATCAATGTAGCGTAACATTACGCAACTCGCTGCATTTTACTATACCAATTTGGCATGCTAATAAGCGAGTTAATGACACCTAACAAAACCCGATGATTATAAAGTAAATGTGACTGAGATTTTGTCAGTATACTCCGAAAATATGAATGCTCTGAACAGATTATTTTTATCTAGCCTAGCTAATGAATGTTAAAAAATAATCGGCAGGTTTGGCAAGTAATGTAAATGAATTTTATTCACACTTTGCTGTAGGCTGTTAATCTCGGTTTATGGTGCTTTCTTTGTGCAGCATAGAAACATAATTTGAAGTCGCAGGCTATAGCTATACTCAGGCAGAAGGGTGTGATACAACCTACTGATTTTATACTTGAAATTGAGTTTTGATCACAGCTTTGTGTAATGCATTTGAAAATGTGGTGGCCATTTCTGAAAAGTAATTTGGCTTCACAGAAAGCACTAGAAAATGACTTCATGGTTTTACCATTCAACCCTTCCGAACAAAGGATAAAAATGTTATGACTGTCGACGGGGACGGGTGTTTGAGCTATGCAGAGGGCCATTGTCGCTGTCCATCAGAAATGGAACTGAACTCACCCTGCAACTTTAATGTAGCCTAATTGTGTAAGCTGACCAATATGGAAAGAAAATACATTTGAGATACATTTAGAATATACATTTCAAAATACATTTTAAAATGCATTTCAAATATGTCTAAAATGGCCGCTTCATAAATTTTAATGAATATATTTTAAATATATTATCAATTCATTTGAAACACATTTCTAATATATTTTCCCACAGGGATGAAAATATATTTGAGATATATTTACAATATATTTCAAAGTGTATTGTGAAATGTATTTCAAATATGTAAAAATGGACTGTTTCATAATATATTTAGGATAGCCTAAGTGGTAAAGGGACTGCATATACATAGTGATTTTCTAGTCACATGACTTAAAGCACTTTACAATTATGCCTCGCATTTTCCCTGATGGCAGAGGCTATCATACAAGGCACCACCCTTCACATCAGGAGTAGTGCAGGGTTCAGTGTCTTGCTCAAGGACACTTTGACATGTTGTGCAGAGGAGCCAGGGATTGAACCCTCTGATTCCCAGACCACCTGCTCTACCTCTTGAGCCATGCCATATAAAAAACAGTTAAGGTGTCAGTGGTGTGACATATAAGCCTAACATCTTCATCTCCATATAAGCAGAAGTGTATTGTATTGGGGTCTTTTATAGTCAGGTAAGCTGTTTGTACAATGACAAATCAAAATGAAATATTGCATTTAGCAATGAATATTCTATCATATTGTGCTCAAGTGTTTGCATTATTTTATGCTGGTTGCACCCATGTTAGTGATATTATGCACTGACCCATCAGTATGCATTTCTTGAAATGCTAAATAAACTGAAATGAAACATTCAATGTTGTCTTAATTAATGTTCTCTGGTTGGATTGAAGTTGACGTGCATTTGTGTATACATAAGCTACTTCTGTGAAATGTATTTTAAATGCATTGTCGCTAAAAAATATATATTTCAAATATATTTCCTTTCCGTATGGGATACCACAGCTTGTAGTACAGTACATTGACCCAGATTAGCCATGAATAACTTGGGTCAGTGGTCATAGTGTGAATGTTGTTACTACCAAGCTTATAATGTTTAGTAGTGAGCAACCTCTTGTTTTCATGTTCCCCCCTCCCCCCCGGAAATGGTCACCGCATTTTCAAATGAATTAGCCTACCCAAAGTTATATTTCACCCTTCTCCCACAGCAGAGTAGCTTTCTGCCGAAAATTAGGTTTCTATACTGCTGAATAGAAGCACCGCGATCTACTGAGATAAACGCCAACTGAAAAGAGTCATTAGAATTCATTATCATGACCTACTAACGAGAATAACTTTTAATAAAACCAGATGAATATAAAATAATAACTCAAATTGTATTAGCTTATGAACTAAAGTCATAATATTCTGAACAGATTTATTTATTTAAGCCTTTTTTTGCTGCCTAGTGAACATAAGAAAAAAAAATAGTCAGCAAGATATGATCAGACCAGTAACGTTAATGAATTCTACAGCAAACAACAGAAAGGGGGAACCGACTAAGGCTACCTGCCCATGTGGGGAGAAACTAAGCTAGAAATATTGAGGACCCAATGTTAATTAACTAAAAGGAAACAGGTGACACTGATGAAGGAGAAGGAACAAAGGATAATTGATTAATTGGTGAAGGGCAGGTAGCCAGGACTTGAAATGCCTAAGGGGAGGGGCATTACAATTACCAAGCAAATTCGGCATCTGGGGTTAAAATAAATTTGAGGTCTGAGCCATTTCCATGTTTCAAATACATCTCCAATATTTACCTGCATTTTATTACGTCTCTGGTCATTGAGCTTTTCACTAGGACATTGAGGCTTTTTAGGTGGGGTAGAATCTAAAGTTAGCTTAATTTATCTAGTTTGCTTGCTTGATTGCATACTGTAGCTGCAGGACGCTGTGTTTCCCTGTCAATCTGTGTCACATCTGGCAACCAGGGGCACAGTGGGCAGGATCAGTCACGCCAAAAGATAAACAGAAGTTGCGCCCGGAATGGAAATTTCTAGAGCATAATACTGGTTGTCGCATTGTTGTTGGAAAAGCCAGTATTTCAACTTATCATGTTTCCTCAATCTCTGATGATATATCATGGTCATTTTATGATTTAGTACAGTAAATATATTACATGTTGCTCGTTTAAACATGCACACTCAAAAGTTCTCAAAAATTTCCTAAATTCGACAAGAATGGAAATGCAGTAGTTACTGACCTTACATTATCTATCCATGCCTTGAGGAATATAGTTCAATGGAAAAGCTGAACCAGACCAGGTGTATGCATTTTATTTAATTCCATGAAGGATAATACTTGTCATACACATAAATCATAAATCCTGACCTTACAATTACTTCCAGAAAGTTAAAAATCCAGTGGCCACATGAGTCCCTGCAAAAATCATACCTTCTTGCTTTTTCAAAATAAGTATGGTAGGTTATATCTGCCACTCATCCACCTGTATGCTCACACAGGCCTCATTGTCAGCCTCAGACTTCTTGCACAAGATGGGGAAGTTGCCAGACTTACCAGATGAGGCATTTGCCAGACTTATACTGTGAAACAGCCTCTTTTTTTGTTCAATGATGGATTGGTCTTTTGATCGATGGAGGGGAAAACAAAGTCTGAAAATATTAGCTAAACCAAGTGTTTTCCACTTCAGTGTTCCAAAATAAGAGGGTTTGGAAGGATTTGTAAGTCTGAGAATTTGCTGTGGTGTGGTCTCGCTTAAATAAAGCGAGGCCATAAAGAAAAAAATTAAAACATGTCTTACATTTTACCACACTAAAGAGAGGAAAGTAGTGCCAGACCTCCAGTCTATAAAGTCAGAATTGGAGGTATTAATGCTTGTCTTGTCTTGGAATAAACAGAGGGTTTGTACATTTATTTTCTTTTTAATTAGGAACCTCAACATAACTTTAGGCAAGTGATGGAACACATTATGACAGAACCTCGTTGTTCAAGAAAATTTGTCTCAGATGAATACCAAAAAACTGTGTAGTTACAGTGCACTGGAGAGTATTAACCCTTTATTGTTCAAAAGGAATCTTGATTGATTTCAAGCAAGGGACCCTGAAATTCCATGGAGCGTTGGCAGCAGTTTGTTTGTGCAGCAGTTTTTGAAAATGGACAACTTGTGGTGCACTGGTGAACTCCAGGTTGTGAAGAGGGGGTTGAAAGGTAAAGTAAGCAAACAAACAAGTCCTGTACATGTGCAAACCCTGACCCCCCCTTCCCCTCCCCTCCCCTCCCATCCCCACCTGTCTGTTTGTGCAGACACTGTGGCAGCCGCCATGCATAAGCAGCTGCTAGGCCTGGGACTGTAAGTGTGTGCGGGAGTGTGTGTGTACAACAGGGGGGTTAGAGTGCATTTGTGGTGTTTATCTACACAGCATTTCTGTTCTTTTTTTTAAGATTCTTTTCTGGGACTTTTTTCCTTTATTTTATACTTATACAGTGGAGAGAGACAGGAAAGTTGGGGAGAAGAATGGGGAAGACATACAGCAAATAACCCAGGGTGCGTTTCCCAAAAGCATAGTTGCTAACTAGGTTAGCAACTTACATAGTTCATCCATTCACAGTCAATGGGCCGAACTATGTAAGTTAGCATCTGTGGTTTCGGGAAACGCACCCCCAAGCTGGAATTGAACCCAGGTCGCTGCAGGAAGGACACAGCCTTTATGGTGCGCACTTAGGCCGATGAGCCACCGGGGCACCCCCTACGCAGCATTTCTGAGTGCGTGTGCAGAGGCATGCTAAGTGTCAGCAGGGGGTCTGACCCAGTGCCACTCAAATGCTTTGTGCTGCGGCATACGGCTGGTGTCACGTTCCTCCAGCCGATCCGTACACACGGCCGCAATGTTGGGGGCAGAATCCTCAACAAATGCCACTCTACGATAAATTAACTCTCAACCATCCAAGGCTGCTAAGATTATGTATGCTGCGAGTCAAGAAATGACAAGGCAAGTCAAAATATGACATGCTATAATATGGTGTGATATGATGATATGATATGACACATTTACTTCCCTGCATGCAGCCACCATATTAAATTAATTATATTTTTTATTGCACCATTATCTACACCAGTGGTTCCCAGTGTCAGTGCTGTGTATGCTGGTTTTTGTCCCAATCTCAATTGCAACTAAATTAGATGAACATGCTATTAATTTTTCAAACTAGATGCTTTTCATGCAAGATAACAAAAAATCTTAATCATGTTACACCAGAAATAGTGTTGTATGATACGTTCAATCACATTTCTGTGGACATGTAGTGCTGATTGAGCTATATTGCAAACATATATCTACATATAAGGAGACAAATAATCTCTGATGGAATTGAGACTGATCTGAATCAATGGGCTGCTAATTAGTGGAAGTCCAGACACTTGGCCACCAATGATTGCCATCTGAAAAATAATGAAAAATTCAAAGACAAATGATTAAATGATTATGAAGCAAACCTGCACTGGTTTGATGTTTAAGAAAGAAAAATATCTTATTCGAACTAAGCTAGGAGCCTATTACCTCACAGGTTAATATCACCCCTTTTTTTGTGTACAGTAGCGCGCAGTGATGATTATACACCGCTACTTCTGTCTAAAAATGGTCCTATTATTTACTTCTCTATAATTTTTTGGTGATAAGGTATTGAAAAATACTATTTTAGGCAACGACAGCTTTATAAATAAAGGATAATTCGACACAGGATAAGCGTTTCAGCTGCTTCTCAAACCTGAAGCAGCTGCATCGATCAAGCGCTCGGAGCCACAAGCTGTAAGTAACGATATAACAGCAAATAATGTAAGTGAAGCTAACGTGTTATGGGTGACTAGCAGGACCGCTTTTAGCAGCAGCCTTTTTAGCTCACTAGCCGGTTGGCTATGTAGCTAAATACATTGGCACACTGGTTATAACATTATACAGTTTGATATCACTTTAATTTGCTAGCTAGATAGCCAACCAGCTCGCTAGCGAGTAAGACAGTACGCAAACTGTAGCCTTATTTTGTCGGCGTGATCAAGACGCAAATTGATACGATTATGAGACAAAATTGAAGTGGGGGGACCAGAATTCCAGAGTAGCGATGCATTAACGGTACAGAAAAAAATATCGCTGCCCGTACACCTAAGGAAACAGCCATCTGTATGGCTGCTGCCAAATCTTGGCTTATACCCGTTGCCATTTCTCACTAGCGGGCTGTTGACTACTTGCTCGAGCTGTCTTCACGCTTAAGTCTTGTACGACCCACAGAACAGCAATGCTAAGCTGACAGTGCCATCTACTGGCGAACAGGTTAAATCTAAACCTTAAATCTTAAATCCTAAATTATATATATCATTATATATATAATTAAATATTTAATTATATATATATATACATAATTTAGATTTATATTCAGCTATATGATTTATATTTAACGTTTAGGTTTAGTATTTAATTTCCTCTTTTTCCTTCTACAAAAAGTTATACTACAAAAAATGATATCACCATTTCTAGACCAATTTACACATATTTGTGCGTAAATGTGTGAAAAAGAGACGTTTTATAATGGCAACAATCTTTTTTCCCAGTATTTGACCCTATATGTGCAAAAATTGTACGGTATAAAACAACACATCCTATGTTACAAACAGCGCCCCATATCTGAGATTGTTCGTAGCCGCATTTTGGCCTTACATGATGCTGAAGACGTTAAAAGCTGCCCCGGCACTGTAAGAAACACCATTAAGCATTTGAAAGAGACCAGTTTGCTGAAAACTAGTGGCAATACAGGTGCAAAACAGAAGTGCCTCTGATGTTCATTATCTGTGCATGACAAATTTAAAAAATTAGCATTTGAAAGCATGACAACGCAGTCATGATATTAATAGTGCCAGAAGTGAAGTGAAAACAGACTTGACTTTGCCAAGAAATTTAAGGATTGGACACCAATGGACTGGTAACAAGTCCTTTGAACCGATGAATCAAAATGAGAAATTTTCTCACCCAAATGCAGAACTTCTGTGTGCCGTAAAGTTGGAGAAAGTTTTAAAAATGACAGTTCAGTAAAACAGGGAGGTGGTAACATTATGGTTTGGGGTTCAGTCTGCTCAAAAAGCTGGGGATCTCCTAAAAATCAACAGAATGATGGATCAAAAGAAGTATCAAAGCATCCTTGTCAGGTATGCATTCCCATCTTGAAAGAGACTGATGAGTCAGAGATTTTATTTTCAACAAGATAATGACCCTAAACACACGTCTAAGTTGTACAAGAATTATCTCAGTTGCAAAGAAACATCAAATGACATAAAAGTTCTGATTTGGGATGTGGCCTGCTCAAAATTCAGACCTTAATTCAATTGAGCAAATCTGTTGTAACATTGAAATAATTTCTTTGGAATGAACATCAAACCATATGGCATGGTTTAGTGAGTAAAAATAAATAAAATAAAATATAGGAAATAAAAAGATTTATGAAAACTATGCCTGAAAGATTAAATTCCGTAATCAAAGCAAAGGGTGGCCATCCTAGACATTGACCTTTTTTCCTCAAAAAGACATTATTATTTTTATTTTTACTATATATTGTTATTTTTTAATTTTTTTTATCCATATGATCCAATATTGCATGAAATAAATACTTGAATAGTACTTGGTTTCTGATTTATCTTCATTTTGTAATGTGTAATCATGAATGCACGCTACTGTAAATTTTCAAGTGTGTAATTGAATCAGGTAATACTGCTCATATCATTGTATGTGAGGTCTGGGAACCTGAAAATATGGAGAGTTCATTATTGATTATTAATTGCAGGATACAGACAGATGTGTATCTTGCCACTCAGCTCCGCACCAGTAAGTACAGTACATGGACAAATGTAGGTGGAGAGTCTGAGGCTGTTTCTGATTGCTCAGGCTGGGCCTTTTTTTTTTTTTTGCTGAAGAAAGATCTTATCGTAAAGTCAATGACATTCCAGATGATTCTCTATTTCAGCATTTTAAGGACGGCTCTTAAAACATGCAAATGCCCCACATGCAGGTGAAGTCACACATAATTTGTCAAGAGTGGAGTAAAGGAACTTGACTCGAGCCCTGACCTCAACCCCCTCAAGCACTATTGAGATCAACTGGAAAGCCAACTTTATTCCAGGTAAAAACATCCGGGGGGGGGATGGGGGCATGGGATCAAGTCTGTAATGTCTGATTTTGGAATGACTTGTTGGATGAGCCACTGTACACATTCATTTGCCCATGCAGTGTTTATTATTCAAATTTTGTATTCTCTTGGTTGTTTGATTCATCACTGTCCTAATAATGATGCCTTCTGTGTTTACCTCTAATATGCTGTACATGTCTGCATTCCTCAAATTATAATTCTCTCAGTATTAGGAATAGTTTGACAGCAAATGCAATTCAGTCCCTTAGAGAATTACTCAGTACTTTTACACTTGATTGGAAAAATAAGGGCCATTTTTTATGATGTAATCCATTGCACATTCATATCACCACATCAGATCTTCCAGTCTCAAAGATCTTTCTGAAAATACAACTGAGTAAGTATACCTCCACCCTTTGACTTCCAGATTAGTAGAATTTTTGCACCACATGCAACCAAGAGACGCAGTGTAGTTGGTATCATTTGACACAGACATATCAGTCACTGACCCAGCTGGCATTTTAAGGTTTTTTCCCTGTTGAATCAACGTCATGGATCATAGTTGAATCACCATTGAATTATGTTTTGATTTTGAAAGATGAATAAACGTTGATTTTGCAACGTTGGGCATGAGTACCATACACAACGTTGAATCAACGTCATGGATCATAGTTGAATCACCGTTGAATTATGTTTTGATTTTGAAAGATGAATCAACGTTGATTTCGCACCTCCACTTTTTGGGGTTTTTTTTTTTGGCCAGAACGATTTTACAAGGGGGCACAAATATTTTTGGGGGGTTTTTATGAGTGAGAAGGGGGTTTAGAATGATGGGGGGAAAATTTTAAAAGGAAGGGGTAGATGCGGCGCGAGGAAAAAAAACTTTTTGCAGTAATTCCAGTTTCCACCACCGTGCTCTTCCCTTGTGACATTCACACTGTGTATGTTCTCTCCAACTTCTTCTGCCCTTCTTTTTTTTCCTCCTCCATCAATGAGGCTGTGATCAAAGGTTTACATGTTAAGTTAGACATTACATTAGTGTCTACAGCAGGATTCAAACCTGAGAACCTGTGGACAAAGCAATTTCAAACACACCATACACTGTGGTTTTAACCACTACACCAACTGAGTTTGTTGTCAGCCTAGCACATCAGTTTCCATTCATTGCTGACCAGGTCCGAATCCTGCATAATATATTGCCATTCTACACCTTATGACTGTCAACTGCCAATTATATTTCAACTGATGGTATAACCAGGGTGCCTACTCACAATATCTCAACAGTACGGCACCGCCGGTATAATGCCTGACTCTGAATCAGTCAGAGATGGCATGAACATAATTATCAGTGAAATATATTTATCATTTTGTTTATGCAGGATAGCCCTAATTTTAGCTTACATAAAGTTTGCTATCCCCTGAGACCGCAGGAAATTGAATAAAGCACCATCCCTCATCATGAGGCGAATAAAACATATGGACTGAGAGACAAACAGGCAGGTAACGGATGACGCACTGCACAGATGCAGACATGACAGCTGGTTTCTTCCAAATGAGGAATCAGTTTGGGGTGGGTCATTATCATGCTCATACTTTCCTGTCTTGTTCATCATCAATAATAACCATGTTTTTTTCCCTTTCATATTACCATAACTCTCGTTGATCAGTTTGCATAATAATGTACTTTTGAAAAAAAAGACAGTACAATGCATCTAAAAAATTTAAAAAACAAGAATAAATTCAAAGTGAAACAGCACCTTTAACACTGATGTTTCTTTTTTGTACATTACCATGGACATTAGCCAGGCATCTGCCTAAACTTGCCACTGCGTACCAAGCTGTCAGGACAAATATGGCAGTTCGTCAGAGGGTTGGTTTATTGAAGGAGTCAGTGCGAATTATTCAGTAAAATATTTTGGCACTAGTGCTCCTATTTTTAAATTGCCTCTGGCAGAAACCTGTGTGCTTCAGCACACGCAGCTAAGTCATGTCTTAGGCCTTCTACACAACTGCAGATTTGTGAATTTCTTTCTCCTATATTAATCTCTAATATCACTGAGTCATTAATGAAAGTCAAAGAGAAGTATGATCTGTGGGAGAAATTATACATTTTATATGCCCACAGACCACAATATAGATGATCCACAATTACCTGAAAAATTGCCAGTTCGATTGTAAATATTGCTGTAGTAGATATTCTGGAATTATACCCATATTTAATCATCAAGTAATAGTTTATGTAGTGCATAATCTAGGGATAGGTATTTTTGAAGAATAAGTGTAAAAGATTGAATTATATGTCATGTTAAATGCAATGGCATGTTATTATTTTTATTTAGTGGATTTTATTCAGTTTTCTCACATTTAATGAAATCTATTCAGCTAAATGTAGGATTAGTTAAAGAAATGTATGACACATCTAAATAAATATTCACTGAAAAGTGGGCCAACATTTTAAATGGTTTTTATGAGCTGCAAGAAGGTGCCCTTTCAGGTCTATTGCAACTTACAGTTCAAAAATCAGTTAGAAATCAACACCATGGATATAATTTTTATTTACCTGCTTTGTAAATATCAACTCAGGTAAGCATAAACATTTTCAACATTTACCTTTTTTTCAGTCAGTATGATGGTAATACTACAGTAGGTGAGCATCTTGTTGGCTTGGAAGGCTTGCAGGAAAGATTTCAGCAAAAATGGCCTCAGAATAAGCTAGAAACAATGATCCAATTTCCAAAAAAGTTGATATGCTGTGCAAAATGTAAATAAATACAGAATGCAATGATTTGCGAATCATTTCATCTCATTATTTGAAAATAGAATAAAAATAACATATCAGTCTTGAAACTGAGAAAGTTTATTGTTTTTAGTGAAATATATGCTCATTTTGAATTTGATGCCAGCAACACATTTCTAAGAAGCTAGAACATGTTCACCATCTCTTTTAACAACACTCTGAACTGTTGGGAGGAGACCAACAGCTTCAGTTCTTGAAGAAAATTTTTTCCCATTCTTGCTTGAAGCATGATTTTAGCTGCACTTTGCGGCCTCCATTGTCACGTATGTTGTTTAATAATGTGCCAAATATTTTCAGTGGATAACAGGTCTGGACCGCAGGCAGGCCAGTTTAGCACCTAGACTTTTTCAATACCGTACCATATTGTTGTAATACACGCAGAATGTGGTTTTTGGCATTGTCTTGCTGAAATAAGCAAGGCCTTCTTTGAAAGATACATCTGGATAGCAGTATGTGTTACTCCAAAACCTGTATATATTGTTCACCATTAATCTTCACGATGTGCAAGTTACCCACGCCATGTGCACTAATGCTCCCCCATACTATCATAGATGATGCCTTGTGACTTTTGAACTGTGTGCTGATAACAAGCCGGATGGTCCCTCACCTCTTAAGCCCGAAGGACGTGGCATCCACGATTTCAATATTTTGATATGGCAGACCAAAGAAAAGTTTTTCTCTTTGCTACTGTTCGTCTTAAATACGCTCTCTTAGATGAGAAGGTGACCATGTTTTTGGATCTTGTATGCAAATAGTTTTATCTTTATATGGCAGAGTTTTAACTTGCATTCATGGATGCAGCGACAAACTGTGTTCAATGACAATGGTTTACATAAGTTTTCCTGAGCCTAAGCAATGATTGCTGCAACAGAATCCTGTCTGCTTTTTACTGTCAGTGCCACTTGAGGACCTGAAGATCACAGCAATTCTGAATTGGTTTTTGGCCTTGTCCCGTGTGTACAGAGATTTCTCTGGATTCTCTGAATCTCTTAATGATATTATTCGCATTGTAGAATGAAATCCCTAAATTCTATTCAATTTTACGTTGAGAAACATTATTTTTTACATTTTTGAACTATTTACCTTTGCAGTCTTTCACAGGGAGATGAAGTCCTCACCAGCATTACTTCTGAAAGACTTTTTATACCCAATCATGTTACTGAATTGTTGCCAGTTAACCTAATTAGATGTGAGATGTTCCATCAGGTGAATTTTTTCAGCGTGATACGACATTTCCAGTCTTCTGTTGGCCCTGCCCCTACTTTCTTGAAACATGTTGCAGCCATTAAATTCTAAATGGGTGGATATTTTTCAAAAACAGTAACATTTCTCGATTTCAACATTTGATATGTTGTCTTTATACTATTAGCAATGAAATATAGGTTTGAAGTCATTTGCAAATCATTGCATTCTAATTTTATTTACATTTTACACAGAGTCCCAACTTTTTTGGAAATGTGGTCATCGCTTTCATTCATCATGCTGATACTTTATTTATTTGGACAAAAACAATATGTTCTATTACCTTCAAGGCAATCAAATCTCCTATGGTATGTTTTTTTAGATTTGCCCGTGTCAGTTTTCATTTGATTGATTTGCTAAAAACAGAATTTTGGCATATTAATTTATCTATTTTATTATCCTACTGAAGCGAGATACCTGCATGTATGCCCTCAAATAGTAAGATACTGGCAGCTCAAAATATACTAGTTCACTTTGATTACCTTGTCCTGAGTTTTACAAGGCACTTATATGATGTCAAGTGTGCTTGTCATTGCCAAGTAGTCCATTTGGATCCTCAGGGGGTTTATCTGCACACGTCGTGAACTACAATAAATGCCAAACTCAATGGCGTATCATAACTTTTGATACATGTGTTTTTTTCCAGGGCAGCAATCTTACAGGCCGCAAATATCCATGGATGTATTCTCCTGAATCCTGTACAATGGCCCTGAATCCTGGACAATAATGTAATTTTCAGTAGAGGCAGCTATATTATAGTTTTTCATTGAAATACTAGCCTTACCTGAAGTTCTCCATGGGGGAAAAAAATAATTCCCATTTTACTGTATTAAAGCAGTATATGTAAAAAAAAAAAAAAAAAAAAAAAAATATATATATATATATATATATATATATATGTGTGTGTGTGTGTGTGTGTGTGTGTGTGTGTGTACAGGCAGGCCTCTACTTTTGTGGAAAGACAGGAATAGCAAGTCCATAATCTCTTGATTTACAAATTTCCATTTTATTGTAGTAAATATGTAAAATAAATAAATAATATATATATATATATATATATATATATATATATATTTTTTTTTTTTTTTTTTTTTTTTTTTTAATGTATGTATACAGGAGGCCCTCTTCTTTTTGTGGAAAGACAGGAATAGCAAGTCTATAATCTCTTGATTTACAACTGATTCAATTAAGACAACAGCTGGAAAATCATACTGCCATCATAACTCAAGAGAAGTCAGTGACAGTTCACATAATCATTGCTCTGGGTGGCATCTTTGAGTCAATTCATCATTCCGAGTGCCTGTACTCATGGGCTTCAGAGCTATTATCCTCCACACTGGGCCAGAGAATAGCCTCAGCAGGCATTCTGTCATAAATCCTCATTCCTTCTCAGATGTGACTGTCATACCAGCCAATCAGAACAACATTCTGGAACATCCTGAAACAGCTGGGACTAGATAGGTGGAGCTATAGTGAAGAGTGCTCCTGGAATCCCTCACTATAATGTTGCACAGTCAACAGCATTTAACGCAATACTTAGTTGCCACTTAATACTGTATACCTACCACAGAACAGACATAGCATCAGCAAGGTTAGAGGTCTTTGTTGAACTTCAATTTTCGATGGCAACTTAAATGTATAGAACTTCACGGACAAATGATCAGGTATGACATTGACAAAGAATGTTTATATGCTATATGGACAATGACACCATTTAAATATCACATTGGATGGGGATATATTTGATAATGTGAGTCACTGGGGCATTAAATATGGAGCGGTTTAAAAGCCTTGCATCTTGTTGTTGTTGTTGTTGGACTGAGGTCCGGTCTGGACCAGGCAGCTGAAATCCTGCCCACAGTCAGGTCATTTAATTTGGTCTGATGCGGTTGAGTTACTGAGAAGTGCATGTCTACAAACCACAAAAGTGTGATTCAAATAATAATGGATAATATTGTTGGTAAATTAATAAAAAACCAAGAATGTTGTCCCGATGAAGAAGCAGACTCCGATGTTCGTAGCAAAAGCAGGAAAAAGTTTATTACACAGCCGGCCTTGGGAACAACAGCATGATGCAGAGTTCTAAATTCATTCATTTTGTAAGAAACTTTATCATGTTAAAGTACAGATATTTGCATATGATTTCTTTAATGTTATCAGAAGTTTTTGCTGATTGGTTCCAGGGTTTACACATTGATAAAAAGGAATACTCTACAATTGGGCCTCTCCTGAACCACTCAACTTAATTGGTTCAATAGATTCCCAACCCTCAGAAGTGAGCTCCATATGTGGGCATATGGAACCTCCAACTAAAAGATGCTAGTGCGTATCGTGTCCTGTCGGAACTGAAGACAAACGGAGACCCCAGCTGGAAGTCGCAAATAGGCGATATGTCCTTTCGGACCCGACAACTCCTAATACACATTCATCACCCATTGATCAAACCGTCTGGCTCATCTCATATTGCTAACACCCAAAAATCCTGTTTCCCAACAATATGAACACAAACATAGAAAATATTGCAATGTTGCTTCAATATCATCGAGGTCCTTTAAGTTATTGATTATGTGTTTTAAAGGAGCACCTCCAATAAAGTCATAATCAGGGTGAAAATTGAGCTAATAATTGCAGATTAGGATCCAAGTTGATGCAATATATGCCTCTAGAAAAGACAAACTCTTTTCACAACCATTCCCAAACAACACCGCATGAAACATTTAAATTAACTCCCAAGGTATAAACAACAAGGCATCAAATCATCTGACACAACATTTATATGTGATATACTGCTTGTGTCAGTTGGCTTGAATTCCAAATGTGCGCCTCCTGGGCTTGGAGCCCGATTTAAATCCACAGCTGCTGCTGTTTTTTTTTTTTTTTTGTTTAGTATTACCTCACACTGTCGATTTTAATCAAAACAAGCAGTGGCCACAAACAGTTTTTGCACTGTTGCGGTGTGTTCTGAGGCAAAATTTAAAGTGAGAGAGTGGAAACAGCCCTCCATGAGCAATAGGGAACTCTCAGCCCTTCAGTTCTCCAATCCTATTGCTTATAGTCCATACAATTCACACTTGGAGATGGGGTAGGGGGGGCGGGAGGTAGGTGGAGGGGGGGGGGGGCGCGGGCACTCAGGGGTTTCACTGCAGGCACCACTTATGTTTCTTTAGCAGTTGTGGCTAAGGCAGGTGCGTGTGCAGCTGATCTGGAGGTGCGGTCAATGAAAATGACAGCAAACACAGATTTATGCAAAGAGGTCCGGAAGTATTTGGTAAAGGTAAGGTAATTCCTTAATGGTAAACTGCATACAGGAGGAAATATACCTTGAAATCAAAATGCTGCTTATTTGAGCTGTAAATGAATCTGAGGGCATTTTCGTCAAGCTGGAATGACTGCCCTTCAAAGTTGCAATTTTCCTCTTACTTACAGACCCCACATAATATCATTGATCCGGTCTGCATGTCCCTGGTGGTTTTACGGGAAGCCTCTATGGATAATGTGAGGGGCCAAAAATTTGTTTCTGCTACAGGCATCTAGCAAATCACCAACAGAAGACAGCCAAGGTAACTAGTAGAAAAAAACAGCAAATTTTTTCTTACACGCAATTCATTAAAACTTTTGGACCATTACATCGATGACAATAAAGCTGTTCTCCGCTCCCTCTATCCAACTCTGCTAACATTACAAACCCCCGCCCAGCAATGCTGAGGTGGGTTCCACCATCCATTCAAGTTCTACAAAAGCACTCCTAGTTGAACACAGACTATTTCTTTTTGAATTATGACACTCATACATTACATTTGGGGTAGGCAACCCTGCTCCATGAGAGCCATAGCCCTGCACGTTGCAGATGTCTCTCTTCTCTAACACACCTGATTTAAATGATCATGGTTTGTCAAGGGCTTGGCAGCGTGGCAATTATTTTAAGAAGGAGTTTTAGAGAGGAGAGACATCTAAAACATGCAGGGCTTTGGCTCTTCAGGAACAGGGTTCCCTACCCCTGCGCTACATCGCTTATCAAACCCGTGACCAGGTCTCACACCAGTCTGGTCATCCCTCTCAAACTCACATACAGAGATGCAGGAATAAAAGGGGCCATCGGCTTTGCAAGACTTGTGCACTTGAGGGCCATTCTCTGAAAAATGAGCCTGGGCAAATTTTCAAATGAGCTCCATCAAATAACTAGTGCATTTGTTTCTAACAACTATTAGTCTAGTTAAGGATGGCAAATGCCAATTCCAGAAAAATTGCATTTTAGGGGTAAATTTCCCAATTATAAAGTCCTTTAGTTTTTCACCATTTTTTGAGATATTGGTCATTCTTGAAACTTAAGTCATCTTTTTGTGATTTGGATGAGTGTCAAACTCGATGCAGAAATAATCTATTGCTGAGGTTGTTATTTTCAACTTTTGCAGCAGAAGTCCCTGCAGACTTAAAAGTTGCCCTTTTCAAGGGGTCAAAATATATGGTGGTGAATGACATCACACATGTAACACATGGCAACAAAAGTTTCTATAAACTCAATAAATCCAAGGAAAGATATGAAAAACCCGATATTATAAATTAATACCATACCTTCCATGCTTGGAGGGCATAACTTCCTCAGTCCCACAAGCAGAATCTGTTTTACAGCCAGAATAAATTTATGTACCTGTCACACACGTTATGCGATGTTACGTGTGTGACATTTATGACGTTACTTGTGTGACAAAAGTACAAAGCCTTTGCCTGTTATGACATAAATGACCTGTTTCCTTTATCTTTAGACTAATAAAGGTTTAGTTCACACTTCTGTCAAAAGGTAGTCTAGGTTATCTCTTTCCAGAACAACAGCAACAACGACTAATGCCTTCAACATGAAGATCAGCCACCCCATCACTTGACATAAATATGTCGCCAGATTTTTACAACTTTGATGTGTATACCCATGTGCAAAGCAGGAAAGAATTTAGATGTAATATTATGGAATATGCAAGGTTCAGAAAGTAATGTGAAAATGCTGTTAGTTGGATTAAATTAACCCCTTTGCGCAGAGGCCAAATATGGCTAGTTATGCATTACCCTATTTAATGCTTTATAATTCAAGATTTAAGCCTCATAGAAAAGGGGACTATGGCTCAACTGAGACAATACACTTGATTTATTTAGCATTCCATCGTATTTCAGTTTATTTTCATGATTTTGGTTGTGAAAAGGGGCTGCAAACATAAAAATCTTCAGGAAAATGATGCATTGTAATGATAAAAAAAAAAATACTGAGGATTGAAAAATAGCTGGGGGTTAAAACAATACATTTCTGGGATCATAAACTCCTAGACCACAAGTATTCTTCATCTGAGCATTAAATCTTATTTTGCTTCGAAAGAGGAAGCAAAATAGGACAGCTCTCCAGGTGGCTTCCCAAACACACACAGCTCTCAAAATGGCGCACTGTCAAATCATAAAATAATCATACAGCGCCCTCCATAATTATTGGCACCCCTGGTTAAGATGTGTTAAAAGCTTTAAAATAAATTCAATTTTTATTGCAGAAGCATACTCGCACACTGAAAATTGTAGAAAAATGTAACCTTCAACTCAAGTGAATTTTAAGGGCAAAAAAAAATCCCTGACTAAGAAATAATTATTTTTCATAAAATCACCTGTTCCACAATTATTGGCACCCCTAACAATTCCTAGGAAATAAATGTAATTGAAGTATTTCTGTCATTTCTACAGTAGTTTACAAAGTTGATCAGAGTATCTAGGAACATATAATTAGTAATTCATCACTTCCTGTTTCCCTTGGGTATAAATATGATGTGACACAGAGGCCATTTCTCTTATCCACTCTTCAACATGGGAAAGACAAAGGAACACACCATTCAAGTAAGGCAGATGTGTGTCAACCTTCACAAGTCAGGCAATGGCTACAAGAAAATAGCTACTCGCCTGCACCTGCCCATATCTACTGTCAGAGGAATCATTAAGAAGTTTAAAACAACTGGAACAGTGGTAAACAAGCCTGGACGAGGACGCAAGGTTATTTTGCCACCACGCACAGTGAGGAGGATGGTAAGAGAAATAAAAAGTTCTCCAAAGCTCACTGTTAAAGAATTGCAACAAATGGTAGCATCTTGGGGTCACAAAGTCTCCAAAGCAACCATCAGGCGCTATCTACATGCCAACAAACTGTTTGGGAGGCATGCACGAAAAAACTTTTTCTCACTCACAATCATAAACATAAACGTCTGGAGTTCGCTAAGCGGTACTGGGACTTCAACTGGGACCGTGTGCTTTGGTCAGATGAGACCAAGATAGAGCTTTTTGGCAACAAACACTCTAAGTGGGTTTGGCGGAACACAAAAGATGAGTATGCAGAAAAGCACCTCGTGCCCACTGTGAAGTATGGGGGAGGATCGGTGATGCTGTGGGCCTGTTTCTCTTCCAGAGGCCCTGGGAACCTTGTTAGGGTGCATGGCATCATGAACGCTTTCAAATACCAGGACATTTTAAATCAAAATCTGGTGGCCTCTGCCCGAAAGCTGAAGATGGGTCATCACTGGGTCTTTCAGCAAGATAATGACCCTAAACATGTGGCCAAATCTACACAGAAATGGTTCACCAGACACAGAATCAAGCTCCTCCCATGGCCATCTCAGTCCCCAGACCTCAACCCCATTGAAAACCTGTGGAGTGAGCTGAAGAGGAGAGTGCAGAGGAGAGGACCCAGGTCGCTGGATGATTTAGAGAGATTGTGCAAAGAGGAATGGTTGAAGATCCCTCTTTCTGTCTTCTCCCATCTTGTGAAACATTATAGGAGAAGATTAGGTGCTGTTTTGTTGGCAAAAGGGGGTTGTACAAAGTATTAACAGCAGGGGTGCTAATAATTGTGGCACACATGATTTGATGTAAAAGAATTATTTCTTAATGTGGGATTTTTTCCCACTGAATAAATGCACTTGAATTAAAGGTTGGATTTTCCGCTTTTTTTCATTGTGGTCCTATATTATTTAGAAAAAAACTGAATTTATTAGAAGCTAAAGAACACATCTTAACCAGGGGTGCCAATAATTATGGAGGGCAGTGTATTTTTAACACAAATCAACTTTTGACACATGAAATTCAATGTGAATTAATGATTTTCTGGTTGAATTAACATGAATTTATCAATATAAGCGCAGCTGGACATCAATGGTCACCAGTACCTTCTCCAAACCAAAAACACCGTGTTGATACTGCCAAACCCAATATTCTTACCACGGACATTGGCTAGTACAAAGGATGTATGTTAAACACTTCCACGCTTACTTACAAGGACCTACAATAGCCACAGATATGATTTTATTTAAATGAAATGGACTTACGCTTTGCAGGATTTGCACGCGGTCACACACATAACAAAGGTGTCACACACGTAACACATGCAAATGAGGTCATGGTGTGCAAATGAGCCAGGTGTTTTATTAAAGTTTTAATTAATGCAAACAGGAATAACTATTGCTAAAGTTGATGAAGCCAAAGTGTTATAATCTTCGTTCAAATCACAGAACCTTTGGAATGTAAAGTAAACATAGCGATTGACCCATTTTCTGCATCACACACGTAATGCAGCCTCTTTCTGGTCCTGTACTTCAAAGGTTTTAGGCAAATGTCAAGCTGATGTAGCACATTTGATTGGATAGCTCAAGTATCTTGTGGTTGTCCTATATTGATCCCCATCTGCAACTCAAAGATAGTATAGTGAATTGAAAAATGTCAAGAATACCATCCAAATGTCACAAATGTAACACGAGAATCACC
Source organism: Gymnothorax javanicus (assembly GCA_029692085.1). Taxonomy (NCBI): domain Eukaryota; kingdom Metazoa; phylum Chordata; class Actinopteri; order Anguilliformes; family Muraenidae; genus Gymnothorax; species Gymnothorax javanicus. Next base: position 86,855,477 of record CM056193.1, read on the forward strand.
CTTAAGTAATATATGTTGCCAGCAGCAGTGTTTAACACCCTAAAGCCCAACATCCTCCTAGCAGTAACGCCAGCGTTGCAGGATTTTCTCTGGCGTGCCATCAGCCTCTGACTCTTAAATGCGTAATTGCTTCCAAGCTGTTCCTGTTTAAGATCACTTGATTAATAATCACACAATCTATTTACAAAATAATCAAGCTTGTAATTATTAAGAAACGATTAGGAAATGAGAGAGATCACCAATGGGCAACATTGACAACTTACTTGATAGTGATATTGTGGGGATGTGGGGAAAAAAATAACAAATGAATTAATCCAATACTTTCTCTGAATTCCATCTCCCATTTTAGCCATTTTTTTTTCAGCAGTGCAACCTATTTTATTTTGAAATTGCATTTAATCAAAATGTTTTCAGCGTTCAAATGAATAGGCTACCTTTGCGGGGACTGCTCAGTTGAACACTAGTTGCCACGATGTGATTGTAATCAATTTATTAAATTTCCAACACTGCTTAAGTTGAAGCATTGGTGGTTTAATAATTAAGTAAATTGGTTATCAGTGCATCTTGAAAATTCAAAGCATGGCATGGATTTAAAATAATTAAAATGCGTGCCATGCATTGAACTTTCACGGTTGCAAAATCAGTGATGAGGTTTTTTCAGTCCAGCTTCTGGGAAAGTTGAAGGAAGAGTTCAATGTAAGATTGTAAGTACGGCAATAAACTAATTAACCTATTTAATCTCAAAATTTTCCTTGCAATGTAAGTGCATGTATTTTACTCCTTAGACGTCCCTAACACATAAACTATTTTTTGATTTCATGATGGTTAAGTTCAAAGTTGCATTTTTGCCCAAAGCTAAAAACAACACTTTCAGAGCTTTCAGAAGTAAAAAAGAAAAGAAAAAAAATTAATCACATATGTGACCAGAGGGATTAAACAGGTTAATAAATTAGAAATGAAATGTAAACCTTATCTGAATACCACCTTCAGTAGCATTTACAACACAACACTCTTCAAGATGGAATTTCAAGAAATTGCAGTTAATTGGAGGCCATACAATTTCACATTCTAGCCGTCCTCTTTGACACAAATTTACAGTATATGTCTTAATAATGAATGGTAATACAATGTATTGGTAGCCTATTTGCTCAGTAAATTAATTCAAGTAATTGTCCGATCTTAACGGAAACGGAAACAGGTTGAGATTTAACCGGGATTATGGTAATGTCACTGGTTGTAGGCAGATTTTAGAAACGAAATCTAAACCTTATCTGTATACCATCTTCAGTAACATTTACGACATAACACTCTTCTTCAAGATGGAATTTCAAGAAATTTCAGTTACTTGCAGGCCATAAAATTTCACATTCTAGCCGTCCTCTTTGACACAAATTTTCAGTAAATGTCTTAATAATTAATGGTAACGCAACTTATTGGTAGCCTATTTGCTCAGTAAATTAATTCAAGTAATTGTCCAATTCTTAAACGGAAACAGGTTGAGAGTTAACCAGCATTATGGTAATGTCACTGGTTGTAGACAGATGTTTATTTTTACATAAGCAAACTTAACACGTGAACCTGAGTCAGCAATTTTTTTTTTTTTACATTTTCTTAGGTGTATCAAGGGAATCAGAAACTTTCACAAAAAATATACCTTTTAAGCTACAGGAATTCAGGAGCTTCAAAAGACATTGACATTTTATGTCGCCAATAATGTGGATGGGAAAATGCTTAATAAATATTGCAATAAATAGTGCAAGCTAAGGGGAAATGGACAGTAATTCTACCACTTGATCCTTGCAAGTGATTGAATTAACACTTATAGGGCAGATTCACTATGCAGTAAGGTTACACACGTAAGTTAAGGTAATGCCTTACGTAAACTTACTACAGAAATGTTGTGTTCTTGCGGAAGCTTACTGCAAACCAATTGATCAGCCTTTACGGAATTCTGCGTAAATCTGCATAAGATAGCGTCAAACTGAGGGTCTTGAGTATCATTACAGATGAAAACGGGCACCCCAAAAGTTTTTCAGTAAGTTGGAAAAAAGTCAACCGTGCAACATCTTTATGTTATCTTTTATGTTAGAATATGGAGCATGCAGTAATCTGCTGCCAATATGTCAGAATATCAATGAGATGCATGTCAATATTTTAAAAAACACTCATCTCAAGCTAAACAATTCAGCGTTATAGACAAGTTTTCTCGTATGATGAATTACTTCAACCGAACACATTTCAAGCACCAAGCAAGTAAATAACCGTGTAGCAAAACATAGGATAAAATCATATCAGCACTTAGTCACTAGCATTTTTACTGAACTTGTGCTATGCATACAAACGATACCTCAAATGAAAGGGGAAAGTCCACCAAATCCAACAATATAAGCCTTGTCATTTTAAACCAACACTGCACTCAAAGAACATTAGACATACACTTTACAGTCTACAGAGATGAGCAAAAAATTTTAATACCTTTTATATTTTGAAATAAAAGCTGTTTGAGGGTAAATCTGCCCTTGCTATTGTTTGCCCAATGTGTCTGTGTTATATCAAAACAAAATCTTCCAGTCTCTGGACATGTTTTTTTCCGAGCATTGCTTCAAAGATCTCAGCTCCTTAGCATTCAGCTTGTTTGTTTTTATTTTCCTCTAATGATCTGGCTTGTGATGCTGTCAGTAAGACTTTGCAAAGCCATTTGATTCTATGGGTCTGATGTTTCCAACGAATACTGAACCACCTTAATACAGTAATCTTTTCTTGAGCTAGAGCCTTGCGTTCCCAGTTCGTCAAACTTAGTCCATGGGCCATTCGCATGTACTTGAATACAGTAGCGTGACAATATAAACTGGTTTGTTTGTGGTATTTTCCATATAATTATCTGGTAAATATTCAACAGTCATTTTCAAAGTCATTTTCTGACAGAATCTTTGTGCCCTTCTGCATGAATACTGAGAGTACAACAGTACAGTGTTGTTTTCTTGACTTTTTTTTTTAAATTTTTTTTTACCATGGCTCCCAGTCAGCTGTTGTAGCCTTGTGGTTAGGGCGATGCACTGTACTTTTATTACCAAATCAAATAAATACTCAAATAATTCATTTACTGGAGTTTTTGTTCAATAGTTCATTTTTTTTCTTGTATCAATAATTACTCTAGTTTTTGTTCTTTTTACTTTTTTTACCATTTTTTACCTTACCTTTGTATTTATAATTTTATGTATTTGCTTTTTTTTTTTTTTTAAATAAATAAAAAATAAATAAATAAATAAATTTGGGTCCAGTGTATGCCTGTACTTCATTTTAATTGTATGGTTATCATCTGAATGGGAAATTGATTAATATAGGACTCAATATAATTATAAAAATTTTTTTTAACAATTCTGAAAATTAAAAAGCATTGTATTTGGGTGCCACCTAGACATTCCCGTAAAACCTGTAATTTTGTGACATTAAACTAATGAGATGGTTCATCTGAATTTTTAGGGGTTTCAGGCTTAATATGAATCAAATAAAAGTGAAATTAAATGAGTTTTCATTTTGATATTCCATCTTCATTTGAAATGGCATGCAGTGTCAGTTTGGAGAGGCCACCTAGACATTCCTCAAGGTGTTACTAAAATTATGATAATTTTCGCTCTGATTTTACCATTTTAGGCTCAAGGCTTAAGGGGTTAAGTTCTGTGATTATAATTTTCTTGTGTATTTTGTCATTTTTCCTAATATTTTTATGTTTAATACTATCAGTTCTGTTATTGTGTTTATTTTCTGTTGTCATCTTCACTCCCCGTTCAGTTCGCTCGAAGAAGAAGAAGAAGAAAGGACAATGAGCCTCATGCAAGAGGCGATAAGTGAACAATTTTGTCCAATTTTTGTTTGTATCTACGATTTTTTTAGAACAATATTGATTTCTGGGATTTACCAATGTTTTCTTATTTTGCTCTTTTCTTAGGTAAGAGAAAATTCTACAAGTGGTTGAGAGCACTCTTGTCAAGATAAGAAAAAAAATCACATTTGTACAGTCCACAAATGGTATGTCGAATGCACGGAAACATGTTTTACATTTTTAAAGCGGATAATTTAACAAACAAATAATAGCATACATGTCAACCTCTTCAGGTTCCCACCTGTATTACCTCCAATTAATAGGCCTATCCATAAAATCCTAAAAAAGTCCAAAAGATTTTTTAAAATTATTTTTTGGATTTAACTATTTTTTCGTTAATTAAATTAAAAAATAGAGCATGGAAACTTCATTAAAATAGTTTAAGAGCTTAAAGAGCTTTCTATTCAAATATGAAAATTAAAAAACCGTCAAAGCCTCCTCAAGGACAGTGAAAATTGTCACGCTTGTGCTGATGTTATACACGGGCATGTCAGGGATCCTCGATTGCGCTCCAATCTGTGAAAATCTTGGCCAAAATCGCTGATCTCCTATCCGTATTCCTATCATTCCCATTGTATATCACAAGGGAGAAGGGTGACATCCAGTGATAGCCAAAGCTGTGCAGCCTCGGGAGCCATGCTCTTCTTGATAGTTATGTGCTTGCGGCAAGCAGAGGCCGAAGGCAACACATTGTTCTTCTTAAGTCCGTTTATTTATCTATTCTTTTTCCATTTCCACACACTTTTTTGTCCCATAGCAAGTGCCCAAGTGTTCGCGATAGAGATGCGGTTCAAACGCCGAAACGTCCGGCCCGACTGTGTCTCTGGGCCTTGTACAAACGGTTGCATGGCCCCTTTTCATTCTTTTACAATCCCTGTTTTTCATCCCTTTTCATCTCCATTAAAAATGCATGGTGGCGTTCTGCCATTATGACATCACGGAATGCTGGCCTACTCTAGTGGCAGAACTCCACCATGGAATTTGTAATGGACATTTTCGCAAGTACACTCTCAAGGTTCGTCCTGAGGAAACGCAGTTCAAGTTTTTTTTGTGTTTGCACTAATGCAACTGACACTTTTGGCCATTGAACAGACCATACCTTGTTTAATACTGTCTATATGGTCCGTGCGCGTGATTAGCAGAATCTTCAAAAAGCGGTCCACTATGGACAACGACAATTTGTGTCGAGCCATGAAAAGAAGCATTCGGTAGTTGTTTGTTTACTGTGCAATGTGTTCTAACTAGAGACCATCTGGAATCGAACCAGCCGCGATGACAGCAGGGCAATTGCCTAAAGCAGGGCTCAATTCTGAAATTTGTAATGATGGTAAACATACTCTATCGCACCTATAAAACCTCATCTCTGAACTCAAATAGGCCAGACAGATCTTATGATTCCAATACCAGCTACGCTTCGCAGCTGGAATTAAAAATCCATATAACTTTATTTGTGCATGTGAAAGCTGTGTAATTGGGGGAAAAGCAGTATAACTATAATCTGTATAAATTGATATAGTTGACATAAGTTGGCAAATGTACAATAGAAGCAAATTTAGACTATTATATGTTTAAAAGGAATTTTAATTATTGGATTATTTAATTTGTGTTCAAAAATACTATTGATCAATGGATCCCATATAAGACTATAAAACTCTAGAAGATCACATTTCCTTCGTTTCAGTTGATTTAACAATACTTAAATTTCACGGCTGTGTAAGCTCTTCTTCTTGAAACCTTCTTTCGGTGGCATCTGTCCACTTGTCCCTAAGTTGGCTATTTGTGTATCATTGTAACCGGATGTGGCTGTAACCAGATGTGGCGTTCTTGAGCTGCAGTAGTTACTCGTGGCTGCCCTAAGCAGGGTCGGTCAGCGACAGTGCCTGTTTTCCATTCTCAGGCAACCAACTTGTTATTGACCGGTGACAGTGCAGATGATGAGCCAACTCTCCGTGGATGAGACCTGCCCGTAACATGCCAATGGCTCTCATTCCTCTCCTGTGTCAAAAGCCGTTCCCTTTTCTTGATGCCGTAGCATTTTTCATTTTGTTTTGTTGGCTCTATGAAGGCTATTGACCACACCCAAAAGAACAAGTCAAGCGTCACTGTACACATCATAAACAGCTCAATGTTTGTTATTACTGAAGTGCTTGGCAGGTTCAGGTGGCACATGTCTGGATTACAATACCATGCATTTTTCTTTATTTCCAATTGTATCTCATGGGAAAAGCAATAAAAATTGATTGATTCTACTATTTGCTGCATGTACAGTCCATACCTCACCATTGCGTTTTTAATGGCACGAAGTACATTTACGGATTTGGCTTCTCGCTGTAGAATGATGTGTTCTTCAGCAGTGGTGCTTATTCTCGCCGAGAACCTCAATAGAGCTATCCTTATCTGTAATGTTGCTCCACGTGTAGCTCTAGAGCCAAGAGCCACTTGTGGTTTATCCTTGAGTCATAATTGTGTTAATCTCTTCTTTTAGACAGCAGACTACAAAGTTCCCAATACCATGGATTGTTTTTTTTAAATAGAAAAGATAACATACTGCAGTAGTATTTAAGCACATTAAGGGCAATTCTACAGTTGAGTAAGAGAGTTATAGTAGATGCCATCTCCAGCATAAGACCATTCTTATTGGATCACAGCCATTCTCTTCAGACATGACCTCTCTTGCAGGCTTCAAAAACAGTTAAGTGCAAAGTTTATGTGAGGAAAATCTAGGTGACACAGTCAGGAAAAAACAAATAAACAAACTCATATTTCTCTAAATTAAATGGCAAAATACATGACAAAAATTTCAGAAATGTCCTCATGAGTTGCTGATATCCCGAAATGTTTACTTATATTTTCATTCAATGGCCTGATCAAACATTGCAACCATCCACAGGCTGCAAAATTACGTTTTTAAATGTGAGTTACTGATTTATGTTGGAAAACGTCTGCTACAATGCACGTGTTTAGGGTAAAAGGACAGGTCTGACAAGGAAATACACGCAAATGTGAATAGAAATTAATATCCAAGATGGAGAGACCACATTACATGATTTCACTGAGTGCATCGCAAGCAATAGGAAGTTTATTATTATAGATATTCTGCTGTTCTGTGCTCTTTTGTAGCCACTTGCTGGAATGCGAACGACAGCAAGCTGAACGCATTCACTTTTGTGCTTCTTCAGGACCCAGCCAAAGGCTCATTCCATTTTGTCAGCTTGGTACAAGTGCCCGCATCCTCTTCAACAAGATGGCCAAGATGGCAAACTGCTTGCCCGCAAAGCACCAGCAACCACACAGGGTAGGACAGATCTCATTTGTATATCACTATGGTCCAAACTACAAGTTAACCAAAAAAAGAAAAACTCATTGTTTATTTGAGATGAAAAGAAAGGCAACGTGATTTATCATTGTTGAATGTTCCTTTCAGGGCTGGTTTCAGGATAAAGTCTACTTCAGAGAAAGACCATGGGCTTGTACTGCATCTCCTTTAGGGGACAAACATGAATTTCCAGGTCTCAAAAGGTTAGAGTGATATGATCAAGTCATAATTGCGAATATTTGTTTGACACTAAGAATCTTGATGATCTCTGCATACGTTATCCATAAAATGAAAAAATCACCCTGTTTTTCAATGAAATTCCCCTTGGGCAGTAAGTTTATCATGACAATGATCAAAACTCTGCTGTCTTGTCTTTGACTAATTGGGCAATAAAAGTGAGGCCCTCCATATAACCTTGTTTGTGGGCTGAATAGTTTACATAGAATTCTGGAAATATACCTCTTTATTCAGAGTATTGTAAAAATAGGCCTAATGCAAGCAAAACATATTCTATTAGGCAAGAAAATGAAAGACATCAGCAGATAAATAACAAAAATAAGAAAAAAGAAACAGATTATTTTCATGTTCCTTTCTTCTTAAAGGGGGATGCAATATCTTCTTGCAATATCTGCAATTTTTCATATCAATATCATTCTTCACGCAGGCAATGTTTTCAAATGCATGTTTTTGGAGTTTTCAAAGTGCATATGGTTTATCATTTATGGGTTAAGGAATTCCTGTGAAAGGAGTAGACAATTGAAATTATTTTCAGACCTGCAGGGAAGACATAAATGTGGTGAGCAGATGTCATAGTTCAGACTTGCACGTTTGAGGAAGCAGAGTGCCAGCACTGTACAGCCTCGCACATTCCGCACCAAAGGAACAGAGAATGAGCTGGGGATGCGTCTCTGCCGGTCTCGCGCTCCCACAACAAGTAAGGACGTGGCTTCTGTCAGGGAGCTGTAAACCACTAGTTTCGCTCAAAGGAGACGTTAAACACACACAAGCAATGGGGCTCGGTTGGCATTTCCACATGATTGAGTTTCTAACAGTTGTTTATAAACTTCAACATTTGTAAATCTATGATAGTACAGTCTTTCTATGCTGGGACATTTTTATTGCTGAAACATTTGCAATATGTTCGTCTATGAAATACGGAAGTGACAGTAATGATAGGATTACCTTTTTGCACCAGATAATCTTGTGTTGGTGCTCCAGAGGGCATGCAGTGAAAGGAAGATGAAAAAGAACAAAGAAAAATGGAGAAGTGTTTCTCAATTCAATTCACTTTTAGGTGCCAAATTCCCAGATGAAACATAAGCCAAATAAAATTGAAAGCACTACTGCAAGTCCTGAATTTCTTTTTTTTTTTGTAATGCCTTGATTTCCCTGGTCAAGTCTGTGCAATCTATATTAATAATACTGCCATACACTGAATCTTCATCTTTTTTTCAAGAACAGATAAAGTCTGACCATCTGCCTTGCATTCCAGGAGAAACTATTTTTACAGTACAAAAATTAGGCCTACATTGCTGTACGATTTAATGCAATTTATTTATAGTTACTTTCATAAAAAAGTGTATTGTATGCGATGAATTTTAATGCCAACCACACACCCCCTAACACTGGAGTTGATGCTAACCTTAAATCACTCTTTTTAGGGTCCATGTGATTATGTAATGACAATATTGCGCGTTTCAGATTTGTGTTGTAAAATGTTCTGCAGATATGTTTGCAGGAGCATCAGCAAAAAGGGTGGGCCCACACCTGCATGAAAGGTCACCTGCAGACTCACATTTTCAAATATTCTCCACTGAAGTGCATCGTCCTTATTTTTTAAAGTAGCCTCGGGCCACAGAGGTAAAAAGAACGATCCAAAATGCATTATGCTTAGGTTAAGCTAAATATGCTTAATACTCTGCTCTAGGCTGTCCTTGTTTGAAGAAAGCCTATGTTTGCCTGTTATTCTGATATTATGTAAGCAACTGCAACCTTATTTTTGTAGTATTTATGCAGGATTTACAATGAGAACAAAGACTGATGAAAGTTGATTTTGTTTGTATCAAGTGCCATACTTTTGTCTTTGGCAATAGGAACACTGTATATAAAACATAAACGAACTCCAAATTGAATTGAAAGTGGTGCACTTTGCAATTATGCTATATCTCATTGTCAATGGGGCCACTATCAGCCATTCTTGCATTTCAACACTTTGCCACTTTCATCCTCTTCATGCCAAAAAGTGATCCTTTGAAAATGATTTTTAAAGCACCCGCACAGCCCATTTCAAGCACCCAGTCAACGGCCAGCCCCCTTACCAGAAGATCCAGTTATAAACTTGGGTTTAAATTTAACATAATTATATTTCAATCTTTAACAAACTCACAAAAACATACTTAATGAAACAACAAAATGTGTACCCAGAAATATTTTGTGGTATCGAGGCTTTGGTCCGATCATTCCCTGCGAGAATCATGAACAAAAATTGATTACATAAATAAGAGCATTGTCAATTATTTCTGCATAAACCAGTAACGAAGGCAGTTTGATAATATGTCCTTTTTATGAGGCTCCAGGTACTTTCACAACAGTCTTAAAATCAGTAGGCCTCATTAGGACTGGGCACTATATCAATATTATATTGATATCTGTGTCAATCCTTGTGTGAATTCCTTGTGTTACTCTTCACAATTCAGCAGCTTGCGTGTCTGTTAAGGGTTTGTGTGCTGTGATTGGTTTGTGTCCTGTGCGTCTCTCCCCCTCAGCTGAATCTCATTTTGCAGTTGTGCGATTTACGGCTTAATAATGAGTATTTAAGCCCTATAGTTTATGTGCAAGTTGCTGGATTGTGAACTTGCTTTCATGCAAGTTATCCTAGTTAAGTTTAGTTGTAAAACTTTTTTGTCTTCGTCTAATGCAACTAGTATTGTAGAGACTGCCTTTTCTCAAAGATGACATTCAAATCATTTAGTTGATTTGAGCAAGCTTCCAATCCTAATCAGGGTGCAGGATTGAGACTGAGTTCTAGTTAACTCAGCTCAAGTCTGTTCCTATTTTTAAACTCAAGTTATCAAGGAAGGCTTCCAATCTTAATCAGGGTCCAAGACTGGGACCGAGTTCTTACTAACCCATCCAGTTTGCGTTCCTTGTCCAGTTTCTCAGGAACAAGCTTCCAATCCTGAACTGGTGCCAGGGGTAAAACTGTATTCCCCTCAAGCAACCTCTCCATCCTCTGATACAGCTCAGCACTGGATCCTCGAAGGCTGGTGGCAAAAGCAGCTCAAGTTTGGCTGATGACAACTGTGCTGAACTGTCTATCCTCCTCTGGGTTCCGTCCTCGCGATCCTATCCTGCGGTTCCGCCCCCAGTCTTTACTATATTACTGTCAATAAACTACCGGTTGGATTGTACTACTGCCACCATTCTTGATTCCTGGTCTGGACTGTCACAGATATTGTTATATAATGTCAGATATTTTCTAATATTTTGAATATCATGATGTGACTCTTATTAGACTATTTTAGCTATTGACTGTACTTGCTTGGCCACTATACGTACATTACTAATGACTGTTTATCAAAAATGGCATTGTATAAAATTTTGTGAAAGTGGTATAGTTATCTCTACAATGTTGCCGCAATATTGATATCAAGGTATTCGTATTTAGTCCAAAATATTGTGACATTTGATTTTTTCCATATCGCTCAGCCCTGGGCCTCATAACTGTTTTCTGAATCAAATAGTGAATCTTAATCTTCTCTGCAAAATTGAATGGGATGGTCTCCTGACTTGACTCTCAGCAGGGGGTGGGGTTGGGGGGATGGTTTTGAAAAGCAAAAAGCAGGCCCAGATGAATCTTTCGGTCGGGTAGCAGCAGTAGAATGTAGACATTTGGTTTTTGATGCTCAACAAGAGTGTCTGTTGTTTAAGGACAAATGAGGATCCTTTGAGAACAAACATACCTTGGGAATGTTCCCACCCCGTCTGGACCTCCATAATCAAAAACAAATAAATAAAAACTGATTCTTTGTTTTCTTTGACTCAGTCCCAATGCAAATTTTATAATCTGTGGAAGGAAAAGAAGTCCAGTTGGAGGCCAGCTGATTTTTAAATGTGGGAGGATTCATGCATGTGGAATCTTTTTTATTTTTTTCTCAGTATATTGCTTACAGTTTTTGGGATTTGAATCAATATGCACTCCTGGGCAAAAAAATGGGTCAAGCCCAAAATGGCAAAATACTAAGCTTTTAATGCCTTAACAACTGGTCAGAAAATTAGGAAGGATTAAATAAATTCTCTTCTGAGAGCTTTCGTGCCACCATTTGCTTGTTCACTTCGGTGACGGTGAACTGTTCTGGAAAAAGCTGGAAACTGTTTCGTTGTTAAACTGAATTGCTCCACTTGGAAAAGTCAATTAATGCATTTAATATTGCAAAAAGGCTTGCTCCCCTCAACTGAAAAGTTGTTATCTCAAGAAGAACAATCAGATATTATTTTTCAATTGCAAAAATGTCCCTTATGAAAATTTACTAGAGTTCCAAGCCATAGTTATCCTATCGTAAATAAATGGTAATTTTGCCACCACAGTGTAATATTACAATAGCGATACTATAGTTATTCAAACTTCAGCAATGCAGTTGTGTGGACTATAGCAATATCATGGTACTGTTGACTCTGGTAATACTATAGTAATAATGTGATGGCTATAGCACTACTCTAGTTATACTAGGCAATGCAAACTACAGTAATACTATAGATATGCCAAAAAAAAAAATACTATAGTATTACTAATAAATAACTAAATGATATTTTTATGAGGGGTTGTCCACGGGTTTTCCCACAAGGCTTAAACATTTAAATAAAACAAAGTAAAAGCTATGCCATAGTAAATTACGTTGTCTATTTGTTTGATTGTTGCTAATTTTCAGACCAGTGATTTGTTATGACCATTAATAGCTTGAGATTTTGCCATTGTAACCGCAAACACTTAGTACTCACTCTTACAACTAATTGACAATTAATAGTATTCATCACAATACATAATGTAATTAGGAATACATACAGTAATTTATTGTAAATCTTCATTATTATGTTAATGCAGTGTAACGCTGCTATAAACGTGCTGGTCATGGATGGCATGTTTATTTTTAAGCAGTAGGTTGGGGTTTGCATCCACTTGGCAGCTAATAAACAAATCATAATTCTACAGTGTTTCCAAACTTGAAATATCTACTGCAGTGCTGCCTCAGAAGCAAATAAACAGGAGAGAGGAGATGAAAACTGACATTAAAACAGTCCACAAAAAGAGATCATGAAGAGAATATTACCGTGCCTTGCTGGCACAGTCTTACTTCATGCAATCATAACCAACCTGAACATATTCAATCCATGCTAATTTTGCACACCTTAATCTATTAACTGGCATATCAGTGAGAGCTCTAGCTGTTGAATAAGATGTGCTTTGTTTGGGTGTGGTTAAAAATTTGTGGGATGGTAGACCTACAGGGATGGGGTTTGGTAGAATCACTGACTTAATGCAGCATTTAGTTCTGCATAAGACCTGTGTATCCAGTGAAGATCTCCTGTTGCCAAAGGAAATGGCACCTTAGCGTTTTCATAATTTGTCTCAGCTGAGATTCCAACAACCCAATCCTTTCTTGTAGCCCAGGTGTTCACTTGCCCTCTCAGAAAACATAGATGGATACACTGCAGCTTACAGTTTCTTTCACTCCTAATGTCCCACTGCAGCCAGTTTTCCAGGGGTCCTCAAGCTCCAGAAATGGCTGGTATTGGTTGAAGCTTTTGTTCAAGCCATGCAGCTACATCCCTAATTCTGCTAATCAACACCTGGAGTCTTTTCTAAAGACCATGATTATCAGAATCAGGCACGTACCTGCTGAGATGGAATGATAAGGAATGTTAAGGTTGAAAACCCAGTCACAAGAGCTTTAAATATACAGCAGTAATGATTTAATATATGACATCACATATACTCAACGCGTATCTAAATCATTTTGACATAGATCATAATCATTTATGTGCAACAGCGCTAAATAAGTGCTAACCACTGCTAAAAAATGATAGACAAGATGAAATGGATATACTCCCAGTTACAAAGATTCCATCGGAGATGTTATGAGTACCGGATTGAACAGGCTTCAAATTTGTACTGGTCAGACACTCTTGACCGTTGCTACTCCCAAGCCACTCCTGGAATCTGGTATTGGCTTTCAACCGCATGCCACAGACAGAGCAGAGACAGAACTACTCAGGATTCAGAGAGTCTCCTATCTCTAATTGTACTTCATACAAGTAGGTCAGCTAAAATGTGCAGTACAGTAACACAGATAGTGTGGCAGAGACGTCTGATATCTCAGGATTCAAATCCCCAATCCTGGGGTGCTTTGTAATGGCTTTATGGTTGTGCAAGATGGCCGTTAACGGGAGAAGAGGAACAGAAAGGAAGGCTTGGCGTCCCTCAATGGCCTCTTTAGGGCACTAATGTGGTGTGCAAAATAGACCTTAACATCTTGACCTGAAGGCACATGCCTTCAGGCCAGTGTTGATGGTAGGCTGAAATGAGACAATACACAGAAAATTTTTGAAGCTTATCAACATTTTTTTACACATTACAATTTTCCCTGATGAATTTGGTAAGCAGGAAATGTGTGACAGACTGAAGTGTGGATGAATACTGCAGTCACTGCCAAACCTGGCTTTTTTTTCTTAGAAAGAAAACAAACATGGTTTCCATGGATGTAACTGCCAACAGAAACATAAATCCTGCCTCAAATCGCAGCTGATCTACTTAAAAAATATCCTTTTGGGAAACATCAAATCTTGAATTACACGACTTTGCCATGTCCCTCTATGCTACTGTCTGAAATGCAATTACGTCAGTGCACTATTGCTCCCTGCACAGGCCATTAAACAATATATCTTGCCTCAGTAACACACTTTAACTCTGTAGGAGAGATAGAGGCCAAGCAGAGTCTGGGTCTTAACAGATCTGACCCTTGAAGCATCTCTAAAACTAAGGGTCAGGACCCAAGAGGGGTCAAGGGGGCGTATGTGGTGGGTCCCAGAATGAGTATGCTGTCTACTGGGCAATGGATGTATATATGGGGATTGGTGTGAATTTGGATCTTCATATTAAAAGGCATTCTTTAAAACTGCTGAGTTGGCTCATTCGGTAAAGGCGCAACATTACAGCACAGTGGTGACCACCAAGGCCCCGGCTCAGATCCGCACACAGCCAGTGCCGACTGTGGTCAGCAGCCTGTTAAAGCAGCACATAATTAGCCTCACGCTGCTGAGGGATATGGGAGGGATACAGTCAGTTAGGGTCAGCACTGTTCGTTGCTCAAGCGCCTCCTGCTGGCCAGCCAGGCGCGATTAATAAAAATTCTAATCAAGCACATGACCAAGTTTCCACCGCCCTCGTTCTGAGTTTGCCAGGTTTCAAGCTGCGAGTGTAAAAAAGTGTCAGATGACAGGCGTGTTCCAGAGGAGAACTGCGAACTGTCTGCAGTCTCCCAAGATGGCAGTATACAGTAAGTCGCATACGAGCATGCTTGTTGATTGGACGTTCCAGATTCCGGTGGGATAAGAGATGCCAAATTTTTATTTAAAAAAAAAAAAAAGTATTCTTAATTTGAGCCCCAATATTAAGAATTATTAACACCAATGGTCTATTCCATTCCTTGGCTCCAGGTCTCAATACAGCAAGACCAGAACATCAAAAAGTATTGAGCAAACTCCAAACCAAATTTATTACAGCTATTTCAAAACTGACAGACACATTTGACATATTTCGCTCTATCTGGAAATACAAAATATCCGATTACAGGTTTGAAATAAAGAATGGCATATTACTAAGGTGTCTGGAAGTCTGCCGTCGGAATATTTGCGTAAAATAAATAAATAGCTAAGCACACAATATTCGAAAGGTAAAGGCGTGCCCAGATAATGTATGCAAACCCTCAGACTATTTATGTGTTGTAATACTCAACACCAGTCCACAGAAGGCTTTTGAATGACATTGTTATAAAATGCTTTAATAAATAGTTTGATTTATTTCTAAGAACAAACAAAATTCCACTAAACGAACCAAATGACTTTGCAAAGCAAATTTTTGTACAAAATAATTACATTTTCTCAGCACATTCAAATTCACCCGATTTTTTAAAACAAATCTTTGTTTACCGGCTCTAATATGGGTAGTGTTTTTCTTTTATTCTTTTATTTTGTATTGTCTCAAATATTGAAACAAGACTCGTCTCCGTGAGCTCTGACATCAAGCATTACAAATCAAAATCCGCTACCACTTGAGGTAATCCACTTCTTGAGTGAATCGGAAAATGTCTCCTGTCCGTTGCTGTGCAGTTATAGCTCTACCACAAAAGCTCGACAACAACAGATAAATTGTTCCCTTCATTAGGCCTAAATTCAAAGCAGAAATCTGATGCACTAATACATAGTATCACATAATTTGACATACTAGTATTCACAAAGCAAATAAAGAGGGGAAAGAGCCCCAACCATTCAATAGGAACTTCCACAACATGTCTTGAAATTATAAGCAGCAGTTTAGGACAGGGTAACCCCAACTGATTAGCAAACAAACACTTTGCCATCGTTACACAATCTTTTTAGTGTTATCTTTAATTCAAAGCAGACAAAAATGATGATCAATGATTATATTAATGCTCTTAAGGTAAAGTGGGATACTGTTTCTTAGCTGTTAAAAACCTGCCTTTATCAACTGGCATAAATAAAAGGAATGGCATTGTAAAAAAAAAAAAAAACAAAACAAAATAATATTAATAATAATAACAATAATAAAAAGTGTGACTTGTCTTAAGTTACTAACTTCAAATATACACAGCGATTCTTTAATATGTACATATATACAATGTTTTTACTATTTTTGATCAAATACCTTTGTGGTTGAGTGTGAACAGAATTCTGAAATGACATATTTCCCTTTGTTTGAATGTTAATTGAAGTTGTCGACGATTAAAACTAAAGGGTTCTGAAGGCACTTGCCACCAACACAAATACTGAGATCCTTGTAAAGGCTTTCGAGAAGACAACAAAGAAAAAAAGGCCACTTCAGATGCGCAGGGCGTCCTGTTTTTGGAGCTGTGCGCTAGATAAGGCAGATACAGGCCAGAGAAGACTGACAGTAGTACAATGCATGTTCTAAGAAAAGAGCTGCCATTCAGTGATTCCCCACAGTCACAGGAGAAAATATCACATGGATCCTATTCCACAATGCGCTTGGAGAGAGTTCTCCCATCAAAAGAAAATATGAAATACCTGTAAACAAAAAAAAAAAAACATCTTTGTACAAATACCTTTTTTTACGCCTTATCTTTTTCCTTTTTCTTAACTTTAACAGTGCATTGCAAAATTAGACCTTAAAACTCCCTGGTAAAAAGCAACGCCTTTTTTTTTTGCAATAGCTGAACATGGAAATTGATGCAAATATCAAAAAAGTTGCTTTGTCAACGAAGTCGTCTTGTCAGCAGAGCCTCAAATAATTTACAGACAGAAAAAAACAAATAAAAAATAATTATTTATTAAATCTTTGTCTGAAATAGCATGGAGAGAATTTTTTTTTGTTCCAATCCTCCGCACGTCCCCATCCTGCTCATACGTAGTGGTCTTTGATTTCAAGGCCAACGTTGGCGGCGTTGACGTTTTTGCAGCGGTTGTCCTTTGGACTGCTGGTGGTCCGATGGGGTCGCTTGAGCGGGGAGCTGCGCGTCGTGCAGATGACCTCTTTGGGCTGCAGCGCAGTCTTTGAGTACTTAAGGGAGGGGCACTTCTCCACCTTCATCACCCCTTCCAGCTCCATCTCCTGGTCCTCCTCTTCCTCCCCCCCGTCGCAAGTCCTGTCTGAGGAGGAGGACATGAGCTTCTTGCATTCGTACTGAATGTCTCTGTTGTCCTTGTGCTGCTGCCGGGTCGGCTTGAGCGCCTCCCACTGGTTGTTGACACTCTCCTCCACTGGTGCCCGGCTTCTCTCTCGCTCTTTTCTCCGTTTGCGCGTCCACCAGATGCAGATGACGATGCAGAAGATCCACAGCAGGCTGAAGACCACACACAGCACGGGCACAAGGTAATCTGAGAGAGAAGGAGAGATTGAGTGAGAGAGAGAAAGCCGAGAGGGAGAGGGAGAGAGAGAGTCCAACAGAATCATCCAGAATCAATCATCAATACAAGACCTAGGGCTCATTTATTCAACATTGAATTGCAGTTCATATGAAGGTCTCAGTCAAAAGTGAATGGAGAACACACCAGTACCTGTCAGCAAGAGTTATTATTTTCTAACAGCTAATTCAAAATTGGAGAATCACAAACTGAATACTGTTTTGCTCAAGCAATTATCGGGAAGAAAACATAATTTTATCACACTGGTTTCAGACTGACGTCACCAAATTTCAAAGGAACTAACAAAATGGCTTGGCCTAAAATATCACTGCCAAATGTGGAGGAGACAGAAATACCTGTACAATACATTTGAAATACCTGTAGTTTCAAGTAGCTAAATCCTTGGGAACTCCTCTGATCTGGCCTCAGGCCTACATTTTTTATTTTCTACACTGGATGCTCTTCATTATGTGTGATTCGCATTTGATTAGTTCTGCAGGAAACCAAAATTTCACAACGTAACAGGAGGAGTTTATAGGTGAATGAAAATGTGCCAGAACAGTAGGATTAATCAAGCCTCACCCTTCAAAATCCACTGGTGCCAACCCATCAACCAATATGTACTCTATTTTGTGATTAAAAGACATAATGTTCCTGTCACACCTAAACTGAAGGAATAACTGTAAAACTGCATAGATGTAGAATGACACCTATCCATCCACGGAAATTAAGAACTAGTCAGAATTGATAGAGGATGCGGGTTGTAATCAAACGAAGTCAAAGAAAGTGCTCTCATCAATATTCATCCCCAATCAAAAAAAGCAAACACATAAATGAGCAAAAATGGTGACCAAATCTAGATAACACGACAGTTCATTTTGGCTCAATTTAGGTGAGTAGTGCAGTAAGCCAGCATGATGACAGGTGTAAAATGGGTCTGACTCATCTCTCATCTGGCCTCTCAGACAGAGGGTCCCCAGACAAGACAGGCAAACAGAGGCCGGTCCCCACTTACCCACTGATTTTGGCAAGACCTGCGTCTCCACTTTGACCTCAATGATGGCCAGCATAACAGTGCTGTTGTGGCTCTTATACAGCGTATTGATGATGGTGCTGGCGGCCTCCTGGATCAGGCTGTGATCCTGCTCATTCTGCTCAAAGGACTGGAAGGGCGGGACAAAAGGGGAGAGCAAGAAGGGCGTAAGTCCAAGCGGGGACCAATTATGAGATACATCAGTTGCTTGCATTGGCTGTAACGCTCATAGGTATGAATGGAAGCAACCAATAG
This sequence comes from Gymnothorax javanicus, assembly GCA_029692085.1. Classification (NCBI taxonomy): domain Eukaryota; kingdom Metazoa; phylum Chordata; class Actinopteri; order Anguilliformes; family Muraenidae; genus Gymnothorax; species Gymnothorax javanicus. Next base: position 86,874,122 of record CM056193.1, read on the forward strand.
CAAACACTCCATTCACTGTGAACGGCCACAACATGAATTACAGGTAATAATGTTGCAAAGGAATGCTCAGCCTGCTACAGGCTGGAAAAAATGAATGCAAGTATATAATCGACTTCATTTAGGGTACAATTTATACCCCAAAAACACTTATCGAAAATCTTTCATTCCAACATTTTCTTCTTGAGCCATATAAAAAAAATTGTCAGCCCTAATGTCTTGTGAATTATGAGCGATGACAACAAATATTTACCCAGCTAAAAGATTTGTAATGTAGAGCATCCAGTTTTGGTGCTGAAACTTTTTACAGCTGAAAACTATAGCATACATACTCTTGGTGTTCAAGCTATGCTATGAAAGCATCACACAATTCTGTTACAGTTAACCATTCCATTCACTCCTATTGACGTGTCTCATAAATCGTCTCTGGTCCAAGCTATTGGAGCTCACGTAAGCCATCGCAGCGCTGGTTTGCCAATGATGACTCTACCGTTGGGCTTAGAAAGCCCCCCCATCGGGCAAAGATGTAGCATATCGCTTTGTGCTGAACTTCTTAGGTTCACTTAGGTCAATGATATTAAGAAGCCCTGTCTGAGTGCGCAGCCTAAAGGCAGCTACTTCAGAGATGGCTGCTCAGTGAGTCACCTCAATCTCCGCTCACACGCCATGGAAGATCTGCCTCTACTAGGCATGTTGAAACAAGGGTCTCGAAAGCAGAGCCTCAAGATCTTCGATGGCCCGCGTCTCACGGCATAACCCTCCCTCCACCCCAGCTGCTTTAAGAAAAAATCAACGTCATGGGTTCAGTCTCCCATTCAAAGCAAACCAAGCTTCAAATGCATCATTGTGAGACTGGATCTTGACTAATGACAACATAATAGCTGAGATGGGTTCCATCGCAGTTGTGGGCAAATGCTAACATTAAATCGTGCACATAGTGCAGGTAAGTTAAGTCAGTCCCATAACACCTGAAATCTTTCAGTCAAAGGTAAGTAATTGGTACCGCTCCTTTCCAGCAAATCACAAAACATAGAGGGGGGTCGCGAAGAAAATCATATTTCCATCCATTAACGGATTTATGCGCTCAGGCTGCTAATGTCTCCCGTGGTTCACTTTCCAAGCTGAGAGCCTGGGTGGCCGCGCTAAACTTGTCAGAGCGAAGACTTTCATATGTGCGCAAGGCAAAGGTGAACAATGTATTCTAAAGGAACTAAATCTCAAACAGATGTGGAGAAAAGAAAATGTCAGAAAATAATAAGGATAAAGGATGGCTTCAGATATTTTGTTACCTTAGCTCACAAAGATCTAAGTATTTCACTTTATAAACTTTCTAAGACACTGCACATTGCCCCGAGAATGTGCAGGAGCAGACAGATCTATCAGACTGGCAGGACATTTTGGAATACATTAAAGAGCGTGACTGTATTTCTGTCCTTCAATTCCAACTGAAGACTGGGAACAAAGCGATGCTATGAAAGAATTCAAGTGGGATATCAAAGGCACTGGAGTAGTGAAAAAAGCAGCTAAGTTTGTGCCTAATTATGCAGGTAGTAGGGCGGACTTACAATGGCCACCTCCACGGCGTCTGGGTTGGAGTAGGAGAGGTCACACAGCAGCAGCAGGGAGCGGTCCTTGGCCAGGGTTCGAGTGACGGGCAGGTACCGCAGCTCCGTACAGATGTTCTCAACGGTCGTTCCCTGTGAGCGAAACATATGCACAGACAAAGGCACAAGCATTAGCCTGGGTCTGCAGGCTCTTCAGCACAAACACACACACACACACACACACACACACATTATTTTGGTTTGCATCAGGCACCGCCGCTAAAGGAATGCGGGCACATGGCTTTGATTTCGTTCCCGAGTATAGCGAAAGCCTGGCCTCGTAAACACTGAGTGGACTTCAGAGGTATTCGGCGGCGGGACGTATTCCCAGTGCAAAGAGGTTTGTTTCATTTTAAATCACGGCGGCAGCAGCGGAGAGGAGATTAACAGTAAATCAGTGGGGCTTAAGGTGGAATGGATTTAAAGCACGGAGAGCGCACGCATCGGGATGCTCACCGGGGGCACTTTGTTGCGGTTGAAGATGAGCGTGATCCTGGCGCAGCTGTTGTCCAGGTAGCCTGTGTTGGGCTCACACTTGGTGTCCATGGTGGGTGGCGGGTCGGCTGAGGAGCAGACGCCCCACTGATGGCATGGGGGTGAGAAACAGGACAGGAAGTTGTGCTCCTGGCACTCCTGACCCGCGGGACACTGGTGTCGCTCCTCTCCTGACGCTCTCTGCAGGAGGCACGGTCGACGACCACACACAACCTACGACGAAGACAAGGGGGTTCAGAGACAGTTACACGCACACAGCCACATATAAAGACAAGCTAAGATTGTCTTGCTGATTGATGAACCATTTTATAGTATCAAACAAAATGTAGGAACTGATTAAATATACTGAGGCAATAAACTCCAGACATAGCGAAATAGGATAGGGAAACCAGAAACACTTGAGCCTGGAGCAACTCAGAAAAGAACAGCCACAGTATATACTGTAAATGGGCAGCTGTTAGCACGACAAGATTTGGAAATGAGTGGTGACTTTAGACTTAAACTCATAATTAGCACTTCTCTCATGCTATTACCTTATAACCTAAATGAGATATGGAAAGTTAAATGTACAAAAGGATGCATTTATTCAGTACACCTATGCAAGTACGTACACATATCCATTCCTGCCCTAGCTTGATAAATAGTGACAACATTAATAACAGTAATAAAATAATGCGTGGGATCTAGAGAGTACTTACGTTGCTGGGTTTATGGCGCAGGAAACGCATATTTTAATGCATGAACATATTCAACAAAGGACAAGATTTATGTGCCAAAGGGGTACATTAATATGAAAACTGAAAACACCACATGATTGCTGGAACTTGTCTGAAATTCCCATCAGGTTGAAACTCTGTTGAAGGTCCCTGCCAGGACTTCATACAGCGGGACTAGGAGAGTGTGCGCTAAAGCAGCTCTGAGTTGGGTGGCGGAGTAGCATACCCACCTTGGTGCACTGCACAACTCCGTTCATGCACTGACAAGCATTGCAATCCTCTTCCCACCGGCTGCCATGCGGAAACTGCAGGCCATCATGGCGACACGTCTTTCCAATCCCTATAACTGCGCAATACAACCGACTATGAATAGCTTGCTCCAAAACAGTGAGCAGGTCGACAGAGAAACAAACCAGTCATTGGCACAGACAATGCACAGTCCGCTGGGTAATCCCTTCATCCAGCACAAAGAACCAGAGCATACACAACAGTCCATTTGTATTTGGACAAGTATTCTTTAGTCTCTAAAAAAAGGTTGAACCCCCTCTAGACACACTGTGGATGAATCTACCTGAAAATTAGTGCTGAATGTCTCTAGTTTAACAACACAGTCATTGTTTTTAAATGAAAGTTGTACAGAGGCAAGAATTGTCAAAACTTATGTCAAAATAAAGGGGGTGGACAAAATAAGGGAAATACTCCTGATAATGGCTTTAACTTGACAATTACAAAAGCACTGATACAGACGATTCGTTTTCATTTTAATTAGCAGACTCATATTGCTAATGGTTAAATGGCTTTAACCGGCAGCCCTTCACAAGGTTTGTGTCCGTTTGTGTAGTCAGCACTGTTGCCTCGGCTGTATTCAAAACAGAGTGTAGCCCCCCCACCCCCACCACAGACACTACTGCCAGTGCAGAAAGTGGTACTCACACTCTTGGCAGCGAGGTCCAGACCGGCCCAGAGGACACACGCAGCGGAAGCCATTAATCTGGTCCACGCAGGTGGAGCCGTAGGCGCATGGGGAAGATTGGCATTCATCAATGTCTGGTTTTTGGAGAAACGAGAACGCCAGTAAGCAAACAAAAACATTCTTCACAAGCTCTACCCAATAACAGCCCACTGATAGTCTGAGCATAGATAGCGATTAGAGTGCATAGAGGGCATGTGAATCTGCCCATAGCCTGGCTTCTATAGTGTTTCTTACAGAGAGGGTTGTTAGTTCACGTCCCAGCGCGGCCACGGGAAGATCAGTTGCACCTAGTCAGCCCTTGAACGAGCCCCCAAGCCCTTCACTGCACCAAAGGGGATTGGCCCCTCCTTCAACAATCAGCCGTAAGTGGCTTAGGATAAAAGCATCAGCAAAATAAAGGTAGTTAATATGGAGACCTGAGATTTATTGTTCAGGTTAGAACCCATATTGCTATATAGAACATGGGGAATGCAATAAAACGAAGCTTGTTTGTTCATGGTGTGTGCTGAAGGGACATGTAACATAAAGCAAACCCATAGGTTTACAAGAAGAATGCAAAAAAAGAAAACTAGGTTAAAAAAAGTCAATCTCGGCTGTTTACGTGAGGCCTGAACTGAACAAAGCCCCCCCCACCTCTAAAAAGAGACAGGATTCTTGGGGGGTCAATGAATTATTCAACTGGTACGTTTGGGGTTACAGCTGACCTCTGGTCATTGGACAGGGCAAAAGGTCGGGGGATGCCATCTAATCTGGGCTCTAGTAACAAGCCACCCCCCACCCCAGCCCCAAAGGTCATGTACCCCCTAAATTCACCACCCCTCACCCCATCCCATCCCATCCCTAACCCCCCGTGCCCTGTACTTACTGATCCGGCAGTCCGGTCCGGCAAAACCAGAGGCACACTCACACCGGAACCAGTTGACTCCATCCACACACACACCACCGTTGTAGCTGTGTGGGTAAACCAGACAGAAGAGAAGCCATAACCATCGACAGCAACAACAACAACAAGCTCAACCCGCACTGGCCACTCCATCGGAGAAGCCATGACAAAGGCAGACTCCACTTATCAATATCCACCCTTCTTATGCAAATACCCCCCTGTCCCCATGCTGAGGTGCCCTCATCCTCCCACCACCGTCCCATGCTCTCGGGGTCAACCAGGAAGAATAGACGATTGCCTCAGCCTCCCAGCCCCACCGACCCCCTCAAGCCTAATCCCTCTGCCACTCATTGAAGGAATCTCTTTAAGGGCAGGGGCTCTTTGTCAAGGCGCCCTCTCTGATTAATAGGATTCGAGGTTGCCAAGCTGTCAGATTTAAAGATGATTTAGGGACATCTCCCCTGTTTTTTTACCATCCCTACAGAAGCTCTGGGAATGGTGCCCGGTAATGTGGATGCCTCTGGACTATTCAGGTCTGGTATTGTTCAGACAGGGGGGAAGGCGGGACGAAGCGGAGGCAGGACAACAAATCCGCCACCAGCACCGTCAGGCGAGGTCAAACAAAGGCAGGATTTCCACCCGTGTGTTAAGGAACATAAAGGCTTGTTTAACTGAACTTACTTACCAGGGGTGAGGGTTGCAGTCATTGGTGTCTGTGGAGGACAGACAAAGAAAGTGAAAAAATGAGACATCGTTATACTATTCCCCCACGTACTTTCTTTATGAGCAAAATTTAATTAATTTGTGCTAATTTAAAATGTCTCGAACGGCAAGAGGCGAGAGCAGTGTTGGAACTGTACAAGACAAACATAATTGACTAAACTGCCGAGGCCTAAAGGGTTCACTTCAACATTCTTTCCATTCTAAAGGTTTCTTTGAAAAGGTTCAAACGCTTCAGATAATGTGCCCATGGACACTTAATAAATGCAATAACATTCTGTCTCGTCTGATCGTCTTCCTGCACCTAACTTCATCACCGCTTATTAGATATGTCAATATCCTGGAAAAGGAATGTGGCATTATCATTAGAAATAGTTCTGCAAATAAGATGGTTCCCCAAACAGCCATGTGACATTCACTCCCAATGCCCTGAGCTGATGCCAAATGCGTATTCTAGAAGCATTTAGAAATACACAAAATACAGCAAAATGATCTTTTCTGAGAAGTGCTAAAGAGAGATGGCAGAGAGCAGGAGAGAAAGGTAGAAAGAAAATGAGAGTGCGAGAGAGAGAGAAAAAGAAAAAGAAAAAGAGAGATAGAGAACAGAGAGTTACTCCCAAGTTGCACTTTCTGTCTGACAAGTCAGGTCCTGAATACATGGACCTCTCTCTTTCAGTAAATAGTTCTGTTGCTTTTTTCCCTGCTGCAACACATGCGGCATCGCACAGGCCGGGAGGAAAGAGAACCACCCATTACAAAAAAAACTGACACTCAGATCAAAAGAGAAAGTAGGAGTGAAATAGGACTGCCTGTCTATGTGTGCCCAAGAGCTATCGAGGCAGAGCAGGCAAGCTCTTGCAGGGCCCAGACGAGAGGAGCGGGCGTGTCGGGCTTACTCTGAGCACACGTGGGGCCCTCCCAGCCGTCCTTGCAGATGCAGGTGAACGCGCTGCCCCCCCCAACACAGGTTCCACCATTTTCACAAGGCCCCGACGCACACGTGCTGTTCTTCGCTGAAAACGAGAGAGAGAGAGGGGGTTGGGGGAGGAAGCAGTTGAAGCCTTTTAGCATGTGCCCCATCCGCCCCCAGCAGTAGCAGCAGTAGCATCAGCAAGAATGTCACGGGATACTGTATGCCATCAAATCGCTGAAAGGAAAACATGCAGTAATTAGAGTTTTCACCTGTGTTGCAGGTGCTACCGCCCCAACCAGGGGGACAGGCACAGCGGAAGGCGTCTCCATGGTCATAGCAGGTCCCCCCGTTACTGCAGGTGCTTGCATCGCACTGGCTCTCACCTGATCGGATACAGGTCACATTAGACATGCCCATGTACCCACGCAAATACAGGTAGAAGCCTCTAAGGATACGGCCGAAGAGTACAATCCGGAGCATGGTGGCTATGACTCACGTGAATGGCAAGTCTTTCCCTTCCAGTTGTCCAGGCACTCGCAGTAGAAGTCGTTCACCAGGTCCACGCAGCGGCCGTTGTTCTTGCACGGGTTGCGACTGCATTCGTTCACGTCTGCGACAGAGGAGGACAGCACAAGTCAGTGAGCGAAGGAAGGCAGGCAACAATAGTAATGGGTGTTGTGATGGATGGTAGACTCACTGAGGTCACAGAGGTTCCCCTCCCAACCATCAGGACAGAAGCACATGAAGGTGTTGACTCCATCGATGCAGGTGCCTCCATTCTTGCAGGGGCTAGAGACGCAGTCATTGATATCTGAAAAATGACCGGAGAGCATCTGAGAAAATGTAATATTTCTGACAGTGACACCTAAATGATAGCAAGCCTAACAGGCATCTGCAGCAGTCAAGAAGTCAGAGAAGGCTTCATAGGCCAGAGAGTAAAAGTCCTGTCATGTCTTTCTTCAGTCTGGCTGGAAAGAAGTGCCATTGGCTGAAACAAAATACTGAAAGAAAAATACTGGAGAGGACTTTCACTTCCTGAACATAGAATATCCACCTCTGGATACCAACTGTAGCTGTTTCCTTAAGAGAGGGTGGACGTACTCTCATGGCAATAGAGCCCGGTGAAGCCCTGCTCGCAGGCACACGTGAAGTTTCCAGCAGGTAGGCTGATACAGCGCCCGTGAGGGCCGCAGACATTGGACGAGATGCGTCGCACGCCCTCCTCTGTGGCGTTGGTCGCCACGGCAATGGTGCAACTGTCTATCACTGTGAGAAGAATTGGGAGAGAAAAGATGCAAGACCCCTCAGAAACAGCCTCTCTACAGTGTAAAAAATTAAACAGGCAATCATTTTTTTTCAATGATGCCGATGAGGGGTGAGACAAGTTTAACACATTATCCCAATGAGGTAAGAAAATCTCACTCGTCAAACAAAAAGTAACTTAAGCTACATTCAACCGGAAAGGGGGAAAAAAAACAACATTTCGAGTGTCATTACAAGACTAAAATACTTGCTAAGATGTGTTTTTTGTGGCATCGGGGAGGGTTCACAGAAAAAAGGGCTACTGCTAATGCTAATGCTAATACATACCTTCACAAGGAGTGGTCTTGCAGTGGTCCCTCAGGTTAGAGCAGTTCTTGCCCTCATAGTCCTCAGGACAAGCACAGTAGTAGTCATCCATTAGGCTGTGGCACTGGGCCTTATTCTGGCAGGGGCTGGGGTTGCAGGGGTTACTCTTCACCTGTGGAGATGGACAGAATACAATCGGGCGGACGATGAGACCTGGAGCTCAAATCCCGATTAAGCACCCAGACAAGGTTTAGAGGGGAGCGCTCTAGCTTCAACTCATAAGCGCCTTAAAAGCAATCTACCTGTGTTGCCTTACACATAAATTCCGCAGCTCCTCTATAAAACCAGATCTACTGCTGCTGAGAAGATACGCATGCCACAGAGAGAGGGGTGATTAGCTAGGCAGGGTGATCGCACTCCAGCTGGTCATAACATAGCTTGTGTTATTTGGTAGGGTCTTCTTTTAAATGACACCCTTCAGCCAATTACAGTACGACTAAAAGGGCACTGCTGTGAACGGACACCCATTCGCTCGTATTCCCCATCTGTGCGGCTTTTATGAAGTCACAGATCATTAAGAGGAAAAATTTCTAACTTAAACAAGACCCTTCCAGCACATAAACCTCCAATGTGCATATTCCCATTTAAGGAAATCAAGCTATGTCTGTAATCTGTCACTCTAAGCAAACTGATGGGTTTGGCCCGTATATCTCGCTCAGAGGGATTTTTAAGCGTAAAGTTATCTGGGTCTTTAAATGTAAGCCTCTGTTTAATACAAAGAATGTGCTGTATTACAGGCCTCTCTCTTTGTTTGATGATTGGAACTAAAACTCTTTTTGTCTTCGCTGTCCTCAGAACCGCAGTCCAAAGCCTGAAAGTGAACACAGCATCTGGTAGCTCCAGGGAAGACAGTGCTTTTTTTTACGTCAGCATGACGTTGGGAGAGCAAAAACAAATGGTGGCCTTTCTTTCATGTCCAGTTCAGAATTGCTATCATAAATCCTGCCATAATGCACGCTGGTTTTTTTTGGCACGTTTTCTTTTTTGGGCATCAAATGGGAAGCCAGCCAGACTGTCCCAAATAAGAGTTACTTCATCCACTACAGTCCTATTTTTAGCCCGTGTAGTACGCCAAAGCTCCTGGACCTCTATCAGTACTTTCCACACATTGGAGCCTTTTATAAACACACAGCTGTTACTGTAAAGGAGGGCTGCAGCACGATATTCACCCCTGATATTCAGAAGTGCACCTCCACAAGGCAAGCTAGAGACAGCTAGCCGTCATTGCAACTGTGTTCACCCACAATGCAGTTTTTGAGTCTGACCCTCAAATCTGGCCCTCAAATCCAAATCCGACCCTGGTTTTCTCATCTCCCAAACAAACAACAGTACCATCAGCACTGCTGATTGATCAGACTGTCACATAAAGGGAGGGAGGAAAAGAGAGGGAGAACAGTATCGTAAAATGGGGTGAATAGGAAGCAAGGGGTGAATGGGACCAAAAAGTTGGAAAGTTGTTCAAGATGCAAATTACAAAGTTATTTTCTTTTATATAGGAACCATCAACACCAAGCTGCCAAGTGATGATTGAATGGATGAGATACGGCGAGTCAAATACTTGCCAGGTATTGATTGGCCACAGTCATGCACTACACACAGTATGCCAGAACATTAAACGTTTTATGTTGACTTCACTGAAAGGACGAACCAGATTTATTTTTGATTTTTATTTTGTGAGGTTTCAATCAATTGTAGTCACATAGCCACCCTAAACAGAAGAAAGCGCTTTGGTACTGTTTTCATCTCATCCACTGTACAACCTGTCATATGTAACCACCATTGCCCTATACCGTGTGACTGTGTGTGTCCACCTTTGAATGCTTTGTTCCACTTGTTGAAATGTGTTTTTTTTTTAAATGTTTATTCCGCAAACCTGTACAGATTCCGTGAAAACAAATTTCCTAACTTTTCCTAACTAACTAACTAACTAACTAACTCACTTCTGGGATTGTCAAACTAAAATGTTACATTGGTATGGATGTCAGGTGTTCCCATTGATTATACACTCTCTTGTGCAGCTTAAATAAAGCTGTTTATTTCTAAGTATGTAACATTTACTGTATTGCTTTTTTAAAACTCACTCATCATTCCTATTGACCTATTTAGGAGGTTCAATAAAAATATATAGTTACTGTTCCTATCCACCCCAAAATTGGGGTAAATGGGAACATTCAGTTTTTTTTTTTAATATGCATATAGGTTTAGCAATCAAACTGTTTTCTATACAGATGGAAATTTCCCATGGATAGACACAAGAAAACACAAGAATATCTCAGTAAACTGAAAAAATATAATGTGTACACCTCTGCAAATGTCCAAGACGTTCCTGTTCACCCCATTTGACGATAGCTGTTGGTCTGATTTAATGATCTCTAGCATAGATAAGACCTGCCTGTCTGGAAAAAGAGCCTCCTTTTCCCATAGACACCCACCCTCCCCTGAACCATACTCACCTCACAAGTGGCCCCAGCGAAGCCTTCCAGACACTCACAGACGAAGCTGCCCACCACATTGTGGCAGTGCCCACCGTTCCTGCACGGACCGCTGGCACAGGCATCCGACTGAATTTCACAGTGTATGCCGACGAAGCCCGGAAGGCATGTGCAGCGATAACCCCGGTGTTCCTCCTGTTTACACACAAGCAAACAGGCTGTTGTGCTCCAGCACAATGGTCCCTGATCTCACTCCTGTACATCTACATTCACCCTTGTGTAGGTTTACACTGCTGCCCCAAAATGGCACAACTTATTCAACAGCTTGTAATCTTCTCAAACTGCTAGTTAGTGGAATCGGGTGTGCCAAAATATGGACCTACAGGACAGTTGATTCTCCACGAAAAGGGCTGCTCCACCACACCACTGCTGTAGCACACCACAGCGTCATGTTTCATGACTGGTTATTGCTAAAGATGTGCACCATACTATGTACGCTACGGAAGTACTCTGGTTGTGGAGACCTACTTGATACCCACCTTATCCGGCTTGCAAGTCCCTCCATTCAGGCACTGTCCATGGCAGGCATCTATTTCTGAGGTAGAGGTAAGAGGATAGCTTTTTCATGACAGGTCAATTACACACACATGCATATCTTTGAGTCACATAAGTCATGCAGTCAGACATGCACTCCCAAACAGAACGTGCGTGCATGCTCAATGCCTCAAATAGGAAAATACTTATTTAGTTGTTAGACCAGATGAGAAATGCTTCTAATTGCATGCACTAAAGCTAATGGGTTATTGAGATACAACTGTATTCGTCCCCACGAAGATGGAGATGGGATCTTTCTTAAGTCCTTGTAAAGCATGGCATTTTAACAAATGGCATTGCCTACTCAGACACAGGATTCAATGTACGATTCAGCCGCATCGGAATTTAGCTTATACTGACAGCAAGTTTCAGCTTGAAGAGAGAGAGAGAGAGAAAGCTATGCCTAAAAGTTTGTGCAAGAGGATAGGGACACGATAACAACCAATACTGACTGATATCACAGTTTTGTCCGGCCCATCCCTGTAAGCAGTCGCAATGATATCCACCAATTAAGTTTTTGCAAGAGTAAGCATTACGGCAAGGGTTGGGAGTGAGCGAGCACTCATTAGCATCTGTAAAGTAGAGTGACACAGGGAGAAAGACACAGAAAGGGAGAGAGAGACTTGAGAACCAGCTACACCCAAGCCACCACCACCGGGCAGCCCCACAACAATGGTCAATCGCTCACCACTAAACACCAGCAGCAAACCACGAGACACAGTCATATAGTCTCCCAACATATGTGTGGTGATCTGGGATCAGTTTTCCAAGCCACATAGCCAGTCCTTCTCAATGAAGAAAGGAGACACAACTGATCCTAGGTCAGCAGCAATCACTATGAAAAATATATTACGAATGTGGGTTCTCCTGCAAGTCTCTCTGGTATTAACTGTCGCCTAAGACAATGTGAGGCCCAGTCAACTTTCTATGAACTCGTACAAAGAAGCACCTGGCAGTGTGATACACCTTTTTACGTCTGCAACCCCTCCCCCCCCAAACTCCCCAGCCCCTTCAACATGTCTCTCTTGTATCACGGTGTCCTAACAGCAAGCTAAAATCATTCAACTTTCTGTGAACCCATTCAGTAAAGCACCATTCAAGGTCATACACCTTTTTACCCCTTTCACCAGCCCACTCCCTACCCCCTCTTCTGAATGAATGATTCTCTCAAGTCTCATTCGAGCTACAGGCCTAATAACAGCTGGGAAACAGGAGCTCATTTTCCATTGAAAACGCAAAGAAAGTGGGCTACGACCCTTCACACGAGCCAATCAAAAGACCTGGCACTTATTAGGGCTTAAAATATTCAGGAGGGTGCATCAAAGTGCAAATCATTTCTCTGAAGCACACCTGTCCTCTGTATGAAACCAGACGCTGGTGTTCAGGTACTACCTAATGGATGTAAGGGGAGACAGGCCTAGAGTTGCACCGGTAAGCCGAGAAGCCAGTCTTGAATTGAGAACCCGAGCTTGTTTACAGGTTATAAACTGTTTCCTCTCCGGCTCTGCTTCCTCCTGGGGTAGAACCCGAGTAAAATGCTGTCCCTCAACCCCAACACCTCCTCCGCTCCCGTCCCAACTCTACCCAGTACGGTATCCAAAGATAACCCCTCATCGGTTTAAATTTAGTCCCAAGGCCGGCAGTTGCCAGGTCGTGCATTATTTATATCTTTACTCAAGTCGCCAATATCCAGTTACAGACAATATTCAGCTTTCTCTCTATACAGCCTGTTCAAATTAGAGCACTGTGCAAACAAAAAAGCAACTTAATAAAAAAAGTTTTAAGTCTTTTAATGAGACTATGAATCGTTTTTTAGAAAATAATGGCATTAAGTAATTTTTAAGTTTCTGTATGCTTGGCAAGTGAAATTTCCTTAATCCAGTGGAATATTTTGAAACAAGTCAAACTTTTCTTACCTTGTTAACAACATTGTTGTCTCATTGAGCAAATATAACGGAAAGTAATGGAAATGAGATTTTCCAGTCTAAAAACAACATTAATAATACCAGTTAATTCTGACTTATCTCTATTTTTGCGTTGTGTGGTCATTTGGACTGAATATGGTGAGTTGAGGGGGGGGGGGGTTCACACCAAAAAGCAAGTTGGTTCACTCACAGTGTATTATTAAGGAACACATTAAATTAAACATGCAATCAACACTCAGGGAGTCCAGTCTGATGTAAGAACACGAGCCGTTCCACCCCGCTGCATGTCTGAGCTGAATGGTCCAATTGTGGAGAGACTCTGCACAGCTCATACCTATTTGGCAGGTCTTCCCGGCCCATTGAGGGGGACAGAGGCACTCAAAGCTATTCTCGCCGTCAATGCAGGTCCCGCCCTTGTCACATGGATTGGAAGCACACTCGTCCGTGTCTGAAACGCACACGCAAATCGCGCACTCAATCGCCCTGCCTTCATAACACACGCAAGCAAATTCTGATGTACACAAGGGCCCTTTCAACTGAAGACATGCAAATACTGAAATATAAGATGTCATCACAGGTACATGAAGCTCCATTTATAATTGTTTGATGAAATAAAAACATTAAGTTGAAAATTGAGCTTTTAAAACTATTCTAAATGCTTATTTGCAAATCAACCATTTGAAAGGCGCAATGGCTGAATATCAGCCTAGACCATATAAGTGTGTGTATCTGTGTATGCGTATACTTGCGCTCGCACGTGTGAGTGTGTCTGCATTCGTGTGAGGGCTGCTTCTCCCTCTGCACAGAAGTAGCCCAGGCCAGGCTTATCTAATACATTTAAAACAAACCTACTTCATTTAATGCTACTTCGTGAAAGAGCATCCCCCCTTTGCTCTTACACTAACCTAGAGGCAGTGCTCCAAATAAGAGACTTACACTTTTGTAAGACCGTGTTTCGAACTTCACACTGTAACGCGATTATCCTGCGCATAATCCAGGTCCAGCAGATTAACGGCGATTAAACATCAGCCCTTACACTTGAGCCCGGAGACACAAAGGCAGAGCGTTCTTGGGAAGAACTCCCCAGTTAGTGGAAGGGAGGGAGAGGGTAAGATAAATAAGATTGTGTTGTGCACCGATTGGGCCACGCCCTCCCTGCCCGTAAGCAGTGTGTTGTAATAGAGGGCCGGGAAAAAGAGGAGGTAGCACCCTTGTGGTTTTGGCTTTGGAGTGGTGGGACGGGTTGGGGGGGGGGGGGGGGATTGTTGTGGGATGGAGGGGAATTCCACCAGAAGATCCGAAGTTGCCATGACGATGCTGCTTCTGCCCCAGATGTGCTGCGCTGTTCTCAGTGTTGGGGGGGGTGATCAAAGGGGGGGTAAGGGGGCTTAAAGTAATAATCACAAAACAAAAAACCCACATCAGCAGCATCCCAGAATGTGATGAAGCAGCACCACAACAACTGGGACCATAGTTTTTTTTCAGGCTGGTTCACAGTCAGCAAAGATTATGCAAATCCCCCTCATCTGCATGATCAGTATCATTTTCCCTTTTTAATCCCGGGCCCTGCCACTGAATCGTGCCGAAGGGACCCCACTGTGCTGGAAGCCGGACCTGCCAGCATTAGAGCAGAGCTTCCCCAGCATGCTGGCCCTCCTGTGGGGCACCCGGTGAATGAGTACATCTGGTTCTACATGACCGGGGGGAGGGGATCGCCGCTTTGATGTCCGGGTTTGTCGGAGAGCAGCCAAGCGGACACTGTGTTGCATGGGGTGGGGGCAACGAAAAGAGGAGGGGAGCAGTGGAGGGAAAGTCGGCAGGTTGTAGGCAGGTGGCTAAGGTGTTCAACTGAGACCCAGAGGGTTAGTGGATCAAGACCTCCTGCAGCTGTTGGGCTCCTTGAAAAAGGCAGAGGGATTTACACCCTAATCACATATTTGTGATCATTCTCCTAAAAGGATTTGTCATTGCACTCCAGAAAGGGTTCACAATTACAACTATGCGATTAGAATGTTAACGGAACATTCAAATGCTGATGTATGAAGTACCACTGGGAACTCAAAGCTACGGAGGTCTAGAACCTTATACTTAGAATGCTAACAAAACTTTCCAAAAAATCCACTCTTCGAACAGATGGACTTCTAAAACTGAAGAATTTTGAAAAAAAAAGACATACAAAATCTACAAAAAGAGTTGACCCCATATTGCTCCACGGGAATTGGTTCCTGCTTACTGTAGTCGCTCAGTGAAATAAACTGCAAGTCTATTTGGATGTAAATGTCAGGGAAATAATGTAAGTGGAGACTCACCTTTGGCACAAGTAGCTCCACCCCAGCCTGGAGGACACTGACACTCAAACCCTGATGGTATCTCATGGCAGGTGCCTCCGTTGGCGCAGGGATTGGACACGCAGGCGTGCTCGGCTAAAAGCAGCACACCATAACAGAGCACAGCTTAGCACAAACTGAAACAGGCCCACTTTACCTTACAAAGAATACAAGAATACCACAGTACAGGAGAATAATAGAATCCAAGCGATATGAAACACACCAAATGATGAACTTAAATGAGCATGTCTCTGGTGCAGTTTTGAGATTTTACTTATCACAAGAATGGCAGAAATGGATGTACTCCCTTCTGTGAATGAGGTTTAATGGGGAACTAACTGAGGCTCAAAGCACTGAGGGGCGAGTGCTCACCGATCTCGCAGTTCTTCCCCGAGTATCCATCGGGACAGGCGCAATCATACTTGTCTGGTTCAGCGTTCATGCAGGTCCCTCCGTTCACACAGGGGCGGTGTGTCCCACAGTAGTTCAGATCTACGCACACACAAACATTTTGCCATGAGTGGGGGCTAGTCCCTGACCCTGTCCCCCAACCCCCCTTTTCCCCGTAACCCCAGACAGGCATGTAGCTGACACCCCCTTCCCACCCACTCTGAAGAACCGCCTATAAATCATCACAAAGGCCTCTGGGGCCCTGCTGCCTGACCCACTCCGTCCCACCACAACTCCACAACTTTTAGGGCAAGAGTCCGCAAAAACTTTAAATATCCAGTAAGCAGAGAGGGAGTGAAAGAGTGCATACACTGGATTTAGTCCCCTATAGTTGTTGGTGATAAAGTGTTTTCAAATGCAAGTGCAGCAATGGATGCGCACTGCAATACCTAACTGAACTCTACTACGGTTCACGTTGCGCTTAAGATACCATAAACTTCATTTCCCATGCTGCATTGCCAATGGAACACCAGATCTTGATGTGTCAGAATGTTCTCACCTTTGTCGCACAGCAGACCCCCCCAATTCTTCTCGCAGCTGCACTCCCAAGGCTTTGAGCAGGTACCGTGGACACAACCTGGGTAAGGGATGCAGTCGTCGCAAAACGGACCTTGCCAGCCATAGTTACACCTAGATAAGACACATGAAGAAGAAGATATTGGTACAAGGTCTAACCATCGGCTAAATGCTGCCCTGTGGCAACACACCTGGGCTGAAGTAAAGAAGGACACCGCTGATTGTTATCAGCCAAACATCAAGGAAAGGATGGAGTAGGGACAATGTCTTCACTGAGCTGAGCGCTTCTGAGTTCTAGGTCCTGAGCTTACAAGAAAGGGACATTCCTAAGCAGCAAAGGTTAAACTTGTTTCCATGTCGTGTGGCCACGAGGAGAGGTGACTGAGCGAAGGCTCGGTGAAGGGTTAGCTAATCAGTTGGTTTATGGCAGCGCTCTGTTATTCCAAGGCCAGCAGTACAAACGGCTGGGTCCCAGCTGTCTTGTCAATTCTCTACGCACTATTTTAAGCCACTTTTTCTTCACATCGAGGCCCGACCAAACTCCAGCTGCTCGTTGAAAATGCAAGGTACTTCGAAGCCAAGCACAGGAAAAAAACCATCGCATTTGCTACAATCCGGTCAAGCGATGTCTCAACCCTGAGATTGCTATATAGTAAGATTGCGAGGAATTTGCTGCTCTCAACTTTCAGGAGAGCTTCAAAGGAACGTTCAGTGCTGTTGTGTGACTAATGGGACGAGGGAGAAGGTGGAGGGGAGGCAGTTGGGGGTGATCGGGCGGGTCACAGAAGTACTTGAAGTGCGCCAGCAAAAGGACAAAGAAGAGTATGTAGCATGGTTGGGGAGGAAACAGAGACAAAGAAATTCTTACAATAGGAAATATGGTACATAATATCCCATACACCCAAGGACCCATTTGAGGTGCACCTTAAAACAAACCAACGTCTCCAAAATAGCACCCTGAAACCAAGCGCCTCAGATATGCTCCAAGGCTCTTCCGTGTAAAAAAAAAAAAAGTGTGTGTATATTTATACCAAAAAGCACGCGGCATAACCGTATTTGCTTGGGAAAGATTTCACTAATATCGCATGAAAATGTTGAAGCCCCCAAATGAACTCCAGGGGCCATATTCACAAAGAATCTTAAGCCTAAAAGTAGCTCCTAACTCGCTAATGTGAGGGTAACTCCTTAAAAATAGACGTCACTCCATTTTAGGACTCTTATTTTGTTCCACTAAATGTAATGCACAAAGACTTTTAAAGCTAAAGGTAGCTTGAAAGTCTCAGATTTGCTAAGTGTACTCAAGAGGACTCAAAAATCACTATGAGCAATGCACAAAAACTCCTAATGGCTGCTGCTGAGAGCTACCTTTGTCATCAATAGAACATTTATGGCAAATACAATGATATTGAGCAATTAATGCAGTATCGCCTCATTCGACAGGGTATAATGATTGTGATGGACTTAGTTCAGGACATGATTACTTCATAAACAAATAGAAACAATGCTATGCCGCCATACATCAAAGTATGGACCACTATTTGGCCACTGGCAAAATGCAGTAATGTAGCGCAGACAAACTGGACACATCTCAGCTATTCATGCGTAGGATCATTCACCAAACCGTCCTTGCACTTGTCAGACCCAACATTATCAAGCAGTTTATCAAGATTCCTTTAGAATCTCGCTAACTTCAACAGAACACATCCGATTCAATAGCCATTGCTGTACTACTGGGTAAAGGAATCACCTATAACTCCTCCATATGGTCTCTGGAAGACAGAGGACTCACTCTGCAGATACTATCAACTCCACAGCTTTTTCACCATCTAAGATGGAAGCTACTTGGGACCCATGCCCTTCAAGTTTTGATGGAAAGGAAGTAAATCCTCTTCCTCTTAGGTGGGAGAACTGCTCTGTCAATTCCTCTATCGACAGGTACGAAACATCACCATGTATCCATTTCCTGTTTGGGAGACAGATGAGGAGACCAGGCCACTTTCGGACAAGTGTTTCCCAGGTGAAATTTACAGTTATCCAATTAGCTTTCTCAAAACTGCTTCACCAGATGCTTCAGTGTTCCCGTGATCCTTCTGTGCCGTAAATACTAATTTTTATTATTGTTATGAAATTCCACTTATTGGTGTGGCCTCTTCTAATAGTGTGTGACACCTCAAAATCCAGTTCTGGGGCCATATTCGCTAGGAATCTTAAGCCTGAAAGTAGGTCCTACATAGCTGATTTGGGAGTAACAACTATAAAATAGACATGTCTTTCCTAATCATAGGAGTCCTATTTTTTTCCACCAACAGTAATTCACAAAGACTGCTAAAGTTAAAAGTAGCTCCTAAGTCTCAGATTCGCTGAGTGTATTCAAAAAGACTCCTAAATTGCTAAGAGCAAATCACAAAAACTCTTAATAGCTACCTCCCAGAAACAGCTTTGACATCAGGGGATCATTTGTGAAAAATATAATGATATCCACCTCTTTAAGTGGTATTGTCTCAAGTGCAAGGGTATAATGATTGAAGTGGACTTAGTTCCAGACATGATTACTTCATCAACAAATAGAAACAATGCCATAACTCTGTAGATCAAAGTTTGGACCACTTTACTATTCGACCAATGGCAAAATGCAACAATGCAGCACAGACGGGGCTCATCTCAGCCATTCGTGCATAGCATCTTTCATAAAATTGTCCATGCCACTCCCCAGACCCTACATTATCAAGCAATTCATCAAATTTCCTTTAAAAATCGCAAGATTCAACAGAACACAGCCATTACTGGACTACTAGGTATAGTAGGATACTGTACACCACACAGGCGATTAGTGAAAGTCTTAAAAAAAAAAAAAACACGATACCGGACATGTAGCTCACTTACATCAGTAATTATGTTCATTTTTAATATGTATCTCTAAAAAATGTTCATATTTAAGGTCTAGTCATGGAAATAGAGAAACATAGTTTCCTGTGGCAGATGATTGCCTCTTGTATTCTGCAATCTCTGCCCCTCCCTGCGACTGTACGGAATACCACCGTTTCTCACACTCATCGCTGAATGGTGTAAGTAGCAAAAAGGAACCATTTATGAGAAAACATATGTCATTCCATGCGTCTCTTTTCACAGGCAATGCAATGCCTGATCCCAAGTTCCCTCTTATTGTTGGTTCCCTTTCATTGACATTACGTGCTAGTAACAAAACTTGTTCCTGCGTCCAATTCACTTTTCACTTACGTTTGTTTGGTATATTTGTTTGCACTACTGTTGTCTTTGTTGTTTGAAAGAAGGCAAATGTTTTCAGAAAAGTCTTTATTTCAATGGGAGACATCATTCACATGTACACCATTGTAGAAATTTCCTTATGGTGAATAAACGGGTTTGACAGGTGGTTGTAAGTAACAGACTCAGATCAGCTCGCATTATCCAATCACTGTGGACACAGTGGATAAGTGTGTACAAGAAACACGATGTCAGCCTTGCCATTGAGGTAAACCACATCCTCAACTCTTAATGAAGGAGTTAGCCTAAGTCCTCCGCAAGAGTTACACTGAGCATCTTAGCGAATCACTCTTAAGAGTTAACTCAGAAACTTATGGCGCCACTTGGGAGTACTCCTAGTGCTAAGATAGGATTCTTTGTGAATACGGCCCCTGGTCTCAAGAGACAGAATGTAATAGATAATGTAGAAGAAAACTTGGTTTTATCCCAGATAGACGCATCCCAGTTAGCTGCACTGAGATAGATGCATCCCAGATAGACGCATCCCAGTTAGCTGCACTGAGATAGATGCATCCAGATAGATGCATCCCAGTTAGTTGCGCTTAGATAGATGCATCTCAGATAGACGCATCCCAGTTTGCTGCACCTGGACAGACGTATAACAGATAGATGCATCCCAGTTACATGCAACCCATAGGGCTCAAAAGCGTAGATTAAAAACTCTCCCATGGGCCTAAATCAATGTCATACCAGTTGTCAGGTGCGTAGCTTTGGCCTAAAATACCCACTCGTCAAACTGGGATGCGTCTATCTGGGATGACTCCGAAGACTTATGCAGATAACAGAAGCAACTCCAGGAGCAACACAAGGGTTATAGAACCAATTACATGTACCCAAGGACATAATAAGCCCACTATTCCCTCCCTACCCCTTGAACATAGAATAGCTGATACCAGAATGGGGTACATCGTCCTGACTGTTACAGGGACGTAGCTAACCACCACACAAAATCATTAACCACCCACGCCAGCCTTTCAAGAGGGGATTCCAAACTGATCAGAATGGAGAAACTGATGAGTGGGAATTATTTCCAACATGAGGCCTGTAACTCCAATCACGCACATGACCATCTGCCGTGAAGGGTGAAGAATCCCGATGCACGTGGACCAGCGCGAGGGAGCATGGAAGATGATAGCGGATTAGAAGCTTACAGCTCCTTCAAGAATGCAGGCTGTGGAATTCTCAACTAAGTAAACCCTCAACTGACAGGTAGATGACAAGAAAGAGGATGGCTTGTAACACTTCCTGTTGGCAAGGAAGTGGATCCTCCTATACTCGTAGCAAGGAAGCCTCAGCCAAAACAGGGCTCAAGACAGGAAGATATAATGTGAGACAGTGACGTAGGCAGAACAGGCCTCGTACATCGCTTAGGGAAAGGAAGCACAGCCTGCATGAAAAACAGTCTGCAGGCTCTCGGGAACAGGAAGGGGAACAATAGCTCTTAAGATTTGGGGCGTAGACTCTGTGCCACGTAAGATGGGGTAAAGCCCTCCCCCTTCTCACCACTTAACCAGCAAACAATCAAGTTGTTACTTGAAAATTTGCAAAACACACTGTGCAGAAAAGGCTCAATAAATATTTCAGGCTTAAAATGAGACTTAGGATCTTATTTTTTTCTTCCAAAGAGGAAGAAAGGTATTAGCTTGTTTGCTTGACAATTTATATTTTCTTATTCCATTGGAAAATCTTGAAAGGAGTCAAAATATCTAACCTCTTTGGCAATTTAGTCTTACTTCTCTTACAAAAAAAAAGAAGAGAAAGAGATTTTAAGTCCATATGTAAGGCTAAAATTATTGTAGCGATTTACATATTTATTTTGGTTATTGTAGTGTATGGCTAAAAACAACCTCAGATCACTCACAGAACATGTAAAAATCAATGACCGCCGATGGTTCAAAGTGTATTAAAACAAGCAAACCTTCCAGATTAAATAATTCATAATAATGGGATGACTGCTGGACCTTCACTGCTGCCATGCCCATAGTAAACCCAAGTGCCTCCAAGGCTCAGTGGTGTCTCTAAAGCTGGTCCATACCTAAGCACACAAACTCCTCCTCCGGAGACTCCATTCATAGGCTATGATATGGAAGCAGTCCAGTATTTTTACTCTATTATCACACTGTCGTATACATAAAGCAAGGACCTGTTCTTTGTACAAACACTAACAGACACAGAAACAACATAAATAAAACCCAGACAAAACAGGCTTGAATAGACACATAAACAAACACTCCCGTTCATGCACAAGGCAGTGTGCGCATAACGACAGACTAAACGATTCGTAAGCACATATAAAGAGGCAAAAGTGTCAAGCCGTGAGTTCATGAGAAAACAAAAACAACATAATGGACCAAGTCGTCATGAACTGGCCAGGGCGAACCAAAGGAGAATTCCCAGAATCCCTGGGATCAGCTGAAAGGCATCATAATGGGTCAATGGTTCACACAGCACCAGTATGCAGAGAGAGGTCACAAGTCTCCATGCCACCAAACGCCTTGGAGAAACTAGTAATGCATAGTTATTTTTGGAAAGCAGTGAACGCAGGGAGACTAGTAATGTGGTGTGGCGTTATTTTTAGAAAGGACAGAACACAGCAGCCTTAGAAACCAAAATTCATTCACTGACTGAACTGAATGGGGCAACCACTGACACTAACAGCCACAGGGGCACACAAGCAGAGCATTTGAGGTGCAAGGAAGAAAGAATATTCTGCTGAATACATAAACCTATAGAAAACACTCAAAATCAAAGAGACACTGAGTAAATGTAGCTAAGCCGTAATAACCCAGTGTTTTACAATCTAGTAATGGTACACTGAATAATTTTGCGAGCAGAACATTGCTAAATACAAAATTTAGCAGAAGTATCAGAACCCATTCACAACTCAAAGTCCAACCGAATCTGTGGATCTAACCAACAGTGCTAAAGGAATTATAAAGTGAATGGCCAATACTAGTTTGCCAGTCCTTTTTTTTTTACGGAGCTTCACTGAACCATGTAACCAGCTGGTTACTACAGCAACTACATAAGCAATATCGCCAAAAGGGATGCGTTCAAAAGACAGCATTTCCCAAGGAACCCAGCAGAACAAAAAAAAAGTTTTTTGCGATGTTAATTGAATGTCTCATCAATATTATGACAAGGCCATAACATAGCTGACGCATTGTGTGACCCCTTTTGTGTTAGCTAGGAAGTCGCCCTTCGAGGCGTGAAATGCGGTATAAGGCGATGGGGGCGGTAGGCTGACTTACGTGCATTCCCCAGGCACACTGCAGCCCCCTTGGAGGAGGTTACATCCTTGCTTGCAGATAGCTGTGAAGAAGAAAGAATTAAGTCAGGGAGGAAGGATAGTTTATAACTTTTTTTTTCTAAAACGCCTACAAGTTTGACAAGATGTGTGAATTCATTGGAGCCATTGTGAAACAGCACACTTTATGGCCCCCTTCCCCTCCCACTCTTTACAGGTCAGGCAGATAATTTACTGGCCAACTGCTGACGCTTGCAGGGGGCCTTCCCGATCTCCCAGGCTCCTCTGCAGGCCCATTCTTAACCAGCAGTGCCCAGCCTGGGTGGCGTTTAACAGGGTAACGTTCCAAAACTCCAAATTGGACAAAACCATTGGATTGTGGACAGGCAGCAACTTCTATTGATCTCTTGATAAAATCGCCGACGTTACAAGGCAATGCATTGCTAATTTTACTGATAAAACTCATTATGTAATTCACATATGTAATTCATACATAGTATGTTGACAAGTTAGTTGTCACCTATGTGCATCTGCACTGAAAAGAGAATTTAACCACTAATCAAAAACTCTTTGGTATATAGTCTCCATTACAGCTCAGTAGAAGCAGCATCGTTTACTCAGATGAACAGGCGCTGTGGGTAACCCATTGAAAACTATACTAACCCAGTTATGCATGCTCAAACACACTCTTTTGTAAGTATGTATTCGATCACTTGGAAGCCTGGATATGAGGATTATCTCAGACTAGGGAAAACGGCACTCTAAACTCTAAATGCTAGCTTTAGCTCTTGTAAGCGCCGCGTAAAAAACCCTTCCATGGGAGGTGTCGGGCACAGCACTGATGGAGGCAGCAGGACAGATTAGTTTGGCAGGCCATAAAAGCCGGACCTGTGGAGAATACTGGGCCATGTTCATAAATCACCCTTCTGAGGGGTGGGGGGGTCCTCTTTGTGAGGGGGCCTGCTAATGGAAGCTGCAGAATGGTCCAGCCTGTCAAAGCTTGTGCACGAGGACAGCATGTCAGAGCACCCAAGGCTAGGCTAAGTGTGCCGACCTGTTCTCTATCTGCAGTGCTTACAGTCGCACACAATCAAAGCAATGTGGGCGCGTCACTGTAGACGAATAATTCTTACAGAGGACGTACCATTACATACAGCATTACTTATATTTAATGACTATTGAGACACTAATAAAGAGCCTATCGGCATTTTTATCTAATGTCTAGAAATGTTTAGAAAAGCAGCTTCTGCTGCTTTTTGTTTTGCTAAATGAAAATGAAAAAAAAAATTCCCAAAAGGGGTGAGACTCTTGACTCATTTCGTGGCTTACAAATGCCGCAAGAAAAATTTGCTTGCCAAGTAAACCATGGATGCAAACAGGCTTGTATTCTCGACTTGAGAGAGAGAGGAAAAAAATGTATGTCTCACTCTTACACACAAGTTAAGACTTTCGCACTTGTTAAGACAGAGTTAGAGAGAGAGAGAGAGAGACAGTTACCAGTCCTGCAGTCTGAACCCATCCAGCCTTCCATGCAGCCCCGGTTCCCAAACTGGTCACAAACGTAATGGCCGAAGTAGTCGTCCCGGGGTCGGCACTGCTTGTTGCACTTGATGCCGTAGTAGTTCTCATCACACCTGACGCGGATGGTGTAGTTGAAGCTGGCGATGGGGCCGTTGTGCTGGAGGGTCTGTCCTTCATCGCCGGGGTTCATCATCCCCTTGTGGATGTTCCGCTCAATGAGAAGGTCCTCGTCTATACAGGAGGGTAACACAAAAGAGATAGGAATCAAAAAATTTGGCTCATGAAACTAGGCTTATTGGCTTGTCAAATTCAGAAAAGGACTACTATAGAAACAAATTGAAAACAAACATATGGCCCAGGGACTCAAAGTAAATGGAGTTGATAAATAAAACTTTACTTAAATTTCCGTGCTTTTGTGAGAGCTGTTACTTTTTTCTTCCTTGGTCTATCCCCCCAACACAGGAAATCCAGCTCTGCCGAATTTGGAGCCAAGGAGGAAATAATAAGACACTGTAACAAACTGGGATCGGAAAGGGCCTTTGCCTTTTCTCAAAGGGTGGAAAAACAAGAACCGGCCCTGAGTTTTCACCAACAGGACCATGGGCACAGATACAAAGTAAGCCTCCCCCATAAGCACCCTTCCCAAACCCCCCCCCAACACCTCCAATGTATACACGGACCCCAGTCAAAGGGGACACGTGCGCTCACTGCATCCAAAGGCGCTCAATAGAACAGGCGTAAACAAAGGGCGGCGGGGACCACCATGTAGGCCAACGAAAAGGATCAGGCACTGACAGAGACATTAATCACAGGTCTGACTTTAACGGCACCCAAGACCAGCGTCATTCAATGCCTTGGGCCCTCCTCCTTACATTCCCACCCAGGCCATCTCCTGCCACCGCCGGGATCCCCCAGAGTGTGTTTGACCTTCATAGCGCTACACACGGCAACACAAAGCCCGCCATGAGAAAGCAGCCAGTCTCAAACCCAATAAGAGTTTAACCCTGTACGGTGCCATATGAGAAAGGCAATATTGGAATGTTCTCATCAGTACATTCTAATGCTAATGTAACAATCACTGTTCTAGCATGCTGCTGTAGATTCTGAAAAGAGAAACACTGCATGAAAAATGAACGTACTAATGCTGATTAGAATTAAAGAAAAAAATACTAAAGAAAATTCAGCAGCAAGATTCTGGAACACAAACATTTCAGAGCCAAGTTTTGACGGGCAACGTGAAGTGTAATACTTCAAAGAAAAATCTATTGCAGGGGGAAAACGGCCATTTACAGAAATGAGAGAACTGGCATTGTGGTCTGCAGTGATAATAAAGGTTTAGAACAATATCCACCTGACTGCAACAGATCTCTCTCTCTCTCTCTTTCTCCTTCCCTCTCTCTCTCTCTCTCTCTCTCTCTCTCCACCTGCAAGCTGAAGCACTTCTGTCTCCAGTTAATTTTCCTCCATTAGATATAAAAATACAGGCCAATCATCGGCTCTCGGCACTGAAGGAGACACTTAGAGGGACGCCTGTTACCAGGGAGAGCAGGCAGCGTGTGCTGGAGTACACACTGCCGCGCACCACAAACAGAGCGGGCTTCCAGTCAACAGTTGGATAATCATCATTAGCAGAACAAGCAACGCAGGCTTTCGAAGCGGATTGGACAGAGCTTTTACACCTTCTCTATTATACAGTATAAAGCATTTCTCAAAATCCCAAAAAGCAGTAAATTTGAAACTGCCAGTTATGGCCCCAGTCTCTGACTGACTGCAGACACACTTGATTAAACTGCGCAATTTTCAAACTGCAGCCTATTTCTCTCATAGCAATTCTGAAAAAAGAAAAGACTTATTATCTTGGGTGGAGAATTTCAGTTGCAAATGCCAGTGGTGGAAATTTAGGGCGGGGGTTGGGGGGCAATTCCCTACTAACCCCCCTCCCCCCCTCCTCCCCTCCACCTCCGGCACCTTCCAGGCCATCTAACAACAATGTCAGAAGAATTAAGAAACAATAACAGAAATAGCCCTGGCGCTTCCAGATAAAGAACAATGGGGTGGGCTCGGGAGCGCCCGATTTGTTTTGTGTCTAAACACAGAGACGTCCACAGGAGCTTCCTGCTGGGTAAACAGCGCACAACAGGCTCTTTCCTGAGGCCTCTCGAACCCGGGCCCAGATTCCACTCACACGCAGCAGGGCCTCGTTCACTAGGACCAGTGGAAACGGTGCTGTGGAGCGAGAATTCTACGGCCCAGCTCAAATAATAAAGCCGCAAGCGGTAGCCCTGTCAGCTGCTGAGACAAGCAATTAGCAAGCAGACATCAGTGGAAAAACAGCAAAAGTCAGTAATCAGTGGCTTAACGAGGTGATGCACTCACTGGCTTTATATATAGACGTTTATATTTAGACGGACGGCGGACAAGCATCCCGTTCAGTCTCAATGGCTCCCATTCACTGCCACATGACCCAAGCACCGTCAGCGCCAAAACGCATTGAGTTGAAATGCTCTCCTTACACGCACGAAGGGAGTTAATGGATCCTGCAGTGCACCAGATTGAATGGAATCCAGATAAATGATCTGGCCGTTCCACGCTATGCAGGTGGATTTGTGGTCATGACAGAAGCAGCAGTCAATGAAAGGAGCAGCACAGCCAACATTCTGCACGTTACCCTGCAACGCAAATCTCCAGACCGGAGCATCGGTATGCCTTCCTCTACATCAGAATAAGGTGTGTGTACCTCTGTGTTTCTGCACAAACAGCAGTGTGTGTGTCCATGTACATATGGCATAGACGCTTGCAGACAAAAAGTTCCTAACTTCACGGTCCACTAAAATAGGAAGAACATGTATAAAAGCGACCAACAATCACACTATAGAGAGACGTTTCAGCTAAAGCTCAGAACCTAAACTTTGAGCACATATTTGTAGTTTGATTACAAAAGTAAAATTTCGGAGTGGCGAGCCAAATGAAGAAACAATATTTCTTTGTCTCAAACATTATGCGGGTTACTGCTTGTGTGTGCATCTGTGTGTTTGTGGGCGCGCATTTGCGCGCACTTCTATTTAAAATCTGCGTCCGTGCGTGTTTATGTGTCTGTATGTGAGTGAGCATGTGTATTTGTGTAAGCATATGTGTCTCTGGACAAAGAGCGTGCCTGTGAGTTTGTGTGCATACATGCGTTTGTGTAAGAGAAATTGTGCACGGGCATCTATGTAAGTTGTGACTGAGTGCGTGTGTTTGTGTGTGTGTGAGAGTGCATGTGTGCGCAAATGTTTTTGTGTAATCATAAATCTGCAAATTTGTCTAGAATGTGTATGAGGATGCATGTTTGTGCGCGTGTGTGTTTATGTGCGCGTACATGCGGTCGCGTTGTGTGCAGTTTTGCACGTCAGCATAAAGAGAATGTATAAGTGTGCGTGTTTGTGTGTGTGTGTGTGTGCACGTGTGTTAGTCTAAGTGCAGTTGTGTGCACGCGTCAACATCAAGTGTGTGTATGAGTGCGCGTGTTTGTGTGTGTGAGTGTGAGCACGCAGCCCCAGTGTCAGCAGCACCTGTCGGTGCTCGTACGGCAGAATTCCTCTATCTCTCCCAGCAGGTCGCTGAGCGCAGTCCTGACGCCAGTCGCGCCTCCCTCCCTCCCTGCCGCACGAATCCTAAACCCAGTCTAAATAAAGGCTCCCTGGAGCGCCGGCCTTGCATGCCGTCAGCCTCGCCCCGGGGTCCGTGAGGCGTCCCCGCCGGCCAGAGCCCAGCACCGCACAAGTCAAGGAGCCGCCCAAAAATAAAAGGGCTACCGGACCTACAACGTTAGCACCAGAGCGCGTGTGACGCGTACGAGCGGCAGGGGAGGAATGGCACTGAAAGGGTTAACCCCGCAGTTAGAGAGAGGAGAGGTAGCCTTGGCTCTGATGTCACCGGGATGAAAAGGGGGCGGGGGGTGAGGGACTGACCGCACCCCATGGACAAGGTAAAAACAGAGCATGGGGAGGACATGAGATACACCCCCCCCCCCCCACACAAAAAAACCCACATGTTTAGGTGGTCCTTTCTGACATGATGGCAAACAAAACTAACATACTGTAATATCCGTAAGTATTTGAAGGGGGCCAATATTCACTCTTTAGCTTTGTGCTCCAGCTCACCAGCCTTGCCATCAATGGAGATGAGGCTAAAGTAAAAACCATCCTGTGCAATTTAGATGCATTTACACCTACACCTATCAGCCATAACATTATGACCACTGATGGTTGAGGTGAATATCATTGATTATCTCCCTACAATGGGATCTGACGGTGGGAGGGATGTATTAGGCAGCAAGTGAATATTTTGTCCTCGAAGTTGATGTGTTGGAAACAGGAAAAATCGGCAAGCGAAAAGATGTGAGCAACTTTGACGAGGGCCTAACTGTGATGGCTAGACGACTGGGTCAGCTGCAGTGAGGTGTTCTCAGCGGTCAGTATCTGCTAAAAGTGGTTCAAAGAAGGAACGCCGGTAACCTGCAACAGGTTTGAGGGCCGCCGAGGCTCACTGATGCGTGTGGGGAGTCAGGGCCGGCCCATGTGGGTCCATCCAACAGAAGAGCCGCTGTAGCTCAAATTGCTAAAAACGTTAATGCTGGTTTTGACAGAAAGCTGTCAGAACACAAAGTGCATCGCAGTTTGTTGTTTATGGGGCTGTGTAGCCCCACACTGGTCACAGTACGCATGCTGACCACTGTCCACCACCGAAAGTGCCTACAAGGGGTACAAGAGCATCAGAACTGGGACACAGAGCAATGGAAGAAGGTGGCCCGGACAGATGAATCTGAATCATGTTTTCTTCTACATCATGTGGATGGCCGGGGAATGTGCATGTCACACGGCACCAGGATGCACCATGGGAAGAAGGCAAGCCATTGGAGGCAGTGTGATGCTTTGGGCAGTGTTCTGCTGGGAAATCGTGGGTCCTGCCATTCATGTGGATGTTACCTTAACATGTACCTCCTACCCAAACATTGTTGCAGACCAAGCACACCAAGGACCGTCATGGAAACGGCATTCCCTAACGGCAGTGGCCTCTTCCAGCAGGATAATGCATCCTGCCACACTGCAAAGATTATTCAGGAATGGTTTGAGGAACACAACAATGAGTTCAAGGTGTTGACTTGGCCTCCAAATTCCCCAGATCTTAATGGAATCAAGCATCTGTGGGATGTGCTGTAAAAACAAGTCTGATTTATGGAGGCCCCACCTCGCAACTAATGGGACTTAAAGGATCTGCTGTTTAAGTCTTGGTGCCAGATACCACAGCACACCTCCAGAGATCAGGTGGAGTCCAGGCCTCCATGGGTCAGGGCTGTTCGGGCAGAGAAAGGGGATCTACGCAATATTAGGCAGGTGGTCATAATGTTATGACTGATCAGTTTACACTGCAGGAACAATGTAAATGGCATTCTGGCAGCCCTTTTATACATATGCTTATGGTCATCACTGCATTTATTATGATTTCAGTGATGGCTTGTTCTGAGAGGCTCACGGCCCGTTCCCATTTAAATAAGGGGTGTAGCGGAGGGAGGAGTTGTGTCTCCCAGTGGGTTTCCAGCTCTTACAACCGCGGTGGCAATAACAGGCTCTTTCACACGCATTCCCGACAGCAATCTGCGCCTCTCCCCTGACAGCTATCCGCTCAGGCTCATTCCGGTAGCAGGTGCTGCGCAGAAAAGTCTCCCAGTGTGGCTCAGTCTAACGAGAGTCCGCCTGAATAGAGCTGCCCGTAAACTCGGTCTCCCGGTACGCCCTTTCTGAATATAGGTGCGTGATTGCGTCAGACCCCCTTTCTGTCGCAGGTCGGGCCGACTTGCGGCTCAACTGCACGCACTAAAGCAGAGGCTGGTACAACCTACTCATTTTCAAGGCTTGCCGAAGGATAAAGAAAATTTCATTCGTCAAGCAAAGCAGAAAAAGTAAACAAGCTTATGCTTCAAACTTGAGCGAAACACAATAAGATATCTACGTATAATAAGTCCCTGTCTAGTCTCATTACAAAACTGAAGCCCTTGTTCAGAAGGGGGATTTTCTGCAGTGCTCCAGTGTAACTCCCAAAGGAGTAATGGAGGAGGGAGGAAACCAGCACAGCAACACTGAACGCGAGGCGCGCAAAAGATAGTGCTGCAGGCTACACTGAGCCACAAAACTACCCTTCCGGAGAGCTGGCACTCGTGGTCAAATGTCCTACATATTTCTCCTCTGGTTGTTGGGTGGTTTCACATCAACAAGACACAAAGCGAGAACATTCAAAAGGTACAGCCCACAGGGCACAATCAGCTGCACGCAACAAACCATTTTTCATCCTTGGCACACTTTTCGAAATCTGCAGGCTCTCAGGGCACACCTACCTCAAATAGAGGCGGTGTACTGGCGTGTCGAGAGTAGGCCTAAATGCTCTTTCAGAGATATTATCAAGGGATATTTTCTTTAATACTGCTTATGCTGAATGTATGCTGCCAGAAAATTAAAAAAAATCTTAACAAGCATTTTAATCTTGACTTAAAACATTGATGACTATTATGTTTTTCCTCAGTGAAAAAATTCTGCCGCTGATGAGGAAAAAAATTTGACCGATTTCTAGATCAGCCCATGGGGTAAGAAAATTTCACTTGTCAAGCACATGGTAACTTAAAACAAGTTTAATCTCACGATAAGATGATATTACTTGTTAAAACAGACACTTTTTGCAGAGTATGACATTGATTTGATAATTTTAATTTTTATTTGTAGTAATATTTCACACGGCAGGCCTGACCTCGCGTGATGACACACAAACACAGCGAGCCGCTTCGGAAATGGAGCCAAACATCAAATCTCTCTTCCAGCTGACAGCCAGTCTTTTCATTACTGCTCTTCAGAAGTCGCCTAATCCACACTTGGCTTCCATTACAGTCAGATGAAAATAATTTAAATTTCACATGACAGAACAATACAGTTTGTAGCAGAACGCACCGGCCCTGTCTGTGATTTCCCAATAACCAGGACAGAGGCAGGGGGATGTGGGTCTGTGTTTGCACAGAAAATGGGGGCAGAGGCCAATTGTTCAGGGAAGGATTACAGAGATCCGCTGGTCTCCCCTGGACGAACAATAAGCCGATCGTCCCACACTCACACACACACACACACACACGTACGCACACACAGCAGACCGCCTCAGACACACCCGCAGTCACTGGCCAGACACACAGCCGCAGGTGACAAAGGACGGCTTCTGCAAAAACGGACACCCCTAACCTTCTAACCTGACCGCAAAGACCACCCCAACAACAAAAGCGGGGAACGGGTTTGGACAGACTGCAGTTACCGAAAACCTAAAAGCAGGAATGAGAGCGGTCAATGCAATGCTAAGCTCTAAATCACAGGCCCACTGCCCTCTTCCCCTCCCCCACTCTGTAACAGTTTAAGAGGGGTTTGCAGCGGTGGCAATGCATCCTGACATATTAATAATAGTTGCCCCCCCTCACCATACCCACCCCCTCCTGTTCCAGGACTGCTCAATTACTAACCAGTTGCTGTAAGGAAAATGCCTTGGTCAACTTTGTTGGAAGACACCTGTTTCACGGCTATTTTTAGCCTGGCTACATTCTTAAGTTCTAGCCTTTCAGAAGAATGTCTTCTAGTTGTTCTCTTCGTCTTCTTCTTGCGGTCTCTAGGCCCCGCGAGACGTACAGTGCTCGCAGCCATTTTCTCACTCCCTTTACAAATTGTTTCCCATAAATATTCAAAGCTTTTGTCAGAGACTCGAGCAGATTAAGCAAAAACAGGATGCCGTGAGCTCATGCTATAGAAATGCGTGTTTGTATTTTGCTCTGTGCAGAGGAGTATACAGAGCGCTGGGGTGCAGCAGAGCCATTGATCTCAGCCTGCAGTTCAAATTTCCCTGATTCTAACGGTGCAGCCGTAGCCAAGGTCTACCTTCGGCTGTCGCTCCTGCATAGATTAAATTCCTCAATTAACCTTTCTTCCTCTCCGACAATTCCAGAAAACAAAAGCCGAGTGGGAGAGCAAACTGAAGGGCAGGGAAAAACAGGATACAGCTGCATATCAACACTGCCGCCGCGAGCCCGCCGTCTCGTCCGTCGCCGCGTCGCCCCGCTGCTCAAGAGGTCGGGGGGCTCTTACAAAAGACGCTTTTTTTTCTCAGGGCCTGAAGGTGCAAGAGCCCCTGAGGAACTCCTTCATGAGGAGAATTCCTCTCTGAAGTATGTACTCTGGGCAGTGATGTACAGAACAAGGGAAGAACAACATTGGTTTTAAGCCTACAGACCAGGCATCAGGGCGGGCAGAGAACCCGCCTATTAACTGGAATGTTCTAGAACTCTATTGCGCTCAATTGTCAGCACTGGCTATGGCATCAGCAATAAAATGCTTGGTTAAAACCATCAATATTTGTGATCTCAGCTTAAAGGGATAATGGTGGGTCATTGTGCCGAACCAGCCCTATCCTCTATTTACATGATTAATTGAGATGC
Source organism: Gymnothorax javanicus (assembly GCA_029692085.1). Classification (NCBI taxonomy): domain Eukaryota; kingdom Metazoa; phylum Chordata; class Actinopteri; order Anguilliformes; family Muraenidae; genus Gymnothorax; species Gymnothorax javanicus. The sequence continues at coordinate 86,906,843 of CM056193.1, forward strand.
ATGGGCATGAAAAAAGCATTCCCTACAGGCTGCTGTCTAGCCCTGAACCCAAGTCGATAGCCAATAGCACTCAAAAACATTTGTGAGGCACTTCAGCAAGAAACAGGCCGAGCCAAGCTGCCGTGACAACAGTCACCACGGAAGGGGCGGCTACTCTCCCTCTGACTTCCCCATAGGTCCATAGGATGGCTAACAGCCTGTTACTTATTTTTTACTTCATCTGCAGAAAAATCCATAGCCCACCAAATATGGGGGGAGTTCCATATATCGAAGGAAATGACAGCTTCCCGGCTTTGAAGGGATAAATTACAGCTAAGTGTGTCATCACCTGAACAAACTGGGTTCAATGGCTGCCAGATGGCATGTCCATTCATGAAAATGTGCAATGTTTTTTTACAGTACACAGACCGAGCCATCTGCTCTAGGCCCAGCCAGAGAGATTTTATTCTTTTTGATTTCGACATTGCTCCCATACTCTCCAAACTAGGTAAATGAGCAGCAATCTCAGTTCAAGGAACTTCAGGTGTTTTTTAAGCGGCAAGTCCAGACTACTCATTGGCCCGGAGTGAGAAACGCAGCCTGAGACGCAAAACCACACCAATATTTGTATTTTACCTTTGTGCTCTGACCCAGCCCGTGGTAAAATGCAGAACGGAGGATACCAGCCAGCAATGGCGTTATTTCATTTCTGAGGCACATTTCTCGAGTCTTCCTGGAGATGTTGCAGACTAGCCCCACAATAGCAGGCTGCAGCATCGGTCAAAAATACCCCATTCTGCATTGAAATTATGGTAATCAATCACTCTTCCTGCAAATTAATGTGCTCTCTAAATGTTTTTCTTTGTCTTTAAATCTCCTGTGCGGCCAGTGGTTAAGCTACCGTGCTGTTAAGACAACAGAGAAACATTTTGTCAACTAATCAGGAGCAGATTAAGTGGCTGCACGTAACACGCTTGGTGGACGACTTGGACACCGTGGCAACACAGCACAGACTCTGGCTCGTGCAACACAGCGGAGCCTGAGAACTTCACTACAGTGTGCCAAAATGTTTTCCCCAAGCGCACAGAAAGTCAATGGCAGATCTCACAGGAAGTTAGTCCATAGTCGCTGTACAGTTTAAGTGGTACTCACTGTTCCGCGTCTCATTGTCCCAGTCCCAGGCCTCTACGATGAGTGTGTACGACCGCTAGAGAGAACAGCAGAGGACAACATGTCAGTCACGCACAGGAGCCTGCATTAGATAAATTACATTTAAACCTTATGAATGTCATAAAAAAATGCACACACACACACACACACACACACACACGCACACACACACATAAACACAAGCAGAGTGGGAGACACATGCATGAACACACACCTGCACGTACACAAACGCACAGGCACTCACAAACACGCGCAGACACACAGTCCCCATTTTGCAAAGGTAATGCAGTGGATACAGAGGCAACCCTCCATAAGAGAAACACTGTAGGCGAGAGATGACAAATATTGGAACGTGAAAGAGTCATAAAATGGCAACCATTTCTGAAAAAAAAAAGTCATTCATAATAACCCAGTATTGAAGAGGAGCACTCCATTTCATCGCTGCAATAATGTGTGCTCATACCTGTTTAAGTGGTCACAGAATAACTACCAACAGTCATTAAAACCGACAAACGCACATTTTAAAGAGGCCATCATTGGCTTTCGCACAGCTCAGCAGCGCGCTGCCAGCTCGCTCACAACGCTACTTCAGCCAGCCAAGTGGTCCCACAGTGTGGAATGTAGCCGCATTTTGTGCCTATGTTCACTCAGCTCGCCTGATAAACAGACAGAGCAGCAGAGCAGGACTTACACTCAGAACACTACACTGATGCAGATGTTCTGCAGATGTGTCCCAGACAAAAAACTCCAAGACACAGATGATCCCACAGTATGGTGACCACGTGTTCTTGCATGTATGCAGTTGCTTGGATATCGAGGACCGAAGTGCGATACATTTGCAGGGTGTTTGTGAATATGGGTGCAAGTGACTGAGAGAGAGAGAGAAAGAGTTTGTTTGCGTGCCTGTATATGTGTGCAACAGCCTTTGTGCCTAAGCATGCACGTGCATACACACGTCTGCATGTGTGAGCGTGTGTGCGCGTGTATATGTGTGCCTGAGTGTTTGTGGGAGAGCGTATGATTATCTATGTGTGCATGTGTCAGCATATGTATGCATAACTGCATGCCTGTGGGAGTGAGCACACACGCGTGCGTGCGCGTGCTTGTGGGAGGGCGCGCATGTCCATCCCAGGGTGCCTGCAGAGAGGGGACAGTCCGGTTCCCACACACGCCACTCGCTGATTAGGTGGATTAACTGACAGCTGTCCAGCCGACTCCGGTCAGGCAATGAAGTAGGTGGGGGAGAAGCAGGACACTAAAGACTTCCATCACAAACGAGGAGCCAAACCGGGAACAAAACCCATCTCTAAAGCCCGCGAGAACCTCCCAACAAAGCATTCACATCACAGGCAGCGAGGTAGTAAAGCGCAAGCAGCAGAGTATGGAAAAAACACCAGCTCATCTCCATGTTGAGATAGGTTTCTCGAGCGCGTCTGGCCGCTTCATTGCACCCTGAGCCGCACAGATGATGATAACGGCGATATTTATAAAAGCAGGGCAGGAACATGAGAGCTGGCAGCTACACAGCAGCCAGGAGAGATTGCATCAGGAGCCGAAGAGCATTACCACCGCGCCTCACGAGAGCTGCTCACATCCCTGCTACAAGGTTATTGGGTTTGGGCTCAGGAAAACAGCGCTCACTCATGTGGTAACTACGCAAAGTTCAAGAAGGTTCATCGAACACCATTGCCTGGAAAAATTTGAAGTTCCATTACCAAAATTAACTATTTAACCAAAAGCTCAGCAGGCTCACTTAAGTAGCCATGCCAGGTTGACTCAGAGAAGGTTTTTCAGTTACAATTATCTGGCAAAATGCAAAGTACCACAACCGTGCCAGAAGCCAACCCTGTTGCTCGAGATATAAAGTCTAGATATTTCTAACTCAAACCTTAGCACACCTCGAGCATAACTCATTCAATAGCTAGAGCTCTTGTCTAGTGGCTAATTAGCAGAGTGAGGCATGCAAGGGTTGAGATACGTAAAACCCTGCAGGATGTCTTGTTAGATCTTCGGGAGCAAAGTTGGTTACCTCCTCACACCAGAGATCAATCACTGGGCCAGAGAAGCAGAGGGGCATGCGACTGCAGACCTTTCTGGGCCGAAAACAAGATTTAGTCTGGCCTGAAGGGGTGTATGGGGGGGGTTGGTGTGCGGCATGAAGATTACTGAAAGCTGTTTAGAGGGAAACCAAAAAATGAGGTCCTAGAAGCACCATAAGACCACTTCTGACTGACCAACACTGCTGTGTGTGCGCATCGCTCAGAATCACAAACCAAGACTACCACAGAAACGCCAGTCCTGGGCTCCACAGCACAAGTGAACATTAGTGCTCAGCAAGAACAGTAATTTCAGGGAAGTTCTGGATGCAGGGGGAAAAATCATATTCAAGGAAAAGGGGTGAAGGCTGTAATCAAGAGAATGCAAAAAAAAGTCAGTCCTCTTTTGCCAGGAAACAGGAAACAGAAAGGTGGCACTTCCTGCAGTGGATTATTACATCTCATCACAACAGCCACGCTCTGCTCATTCTTTTCCAGGGTCAATCTCTCGCCTCTTTGGCCTTTTTTCCCCTCTCTAAAGGTTTTGGCAGCTCGCTCTCCCTTGTGTGGACCACGAGTCCCACCAGTATCAGGTGTCACAACTCGCTGCTGGCGAGGCCACAGAGGAAAGAGAGATGTGTTACTGTAGCAAATGTCATAGAGAAACAAGGAAATAGCCACGCATTGTCAGCCCTGCCACAACCACCCGCCTTAAACCTACAAAGCAGTGTGGGGGTTGTGTGTTGGGAGGGGAGGGGGGTAAGGCAGATTCTGACACTTTGCCACTGTTCTATTCTTTCTCCCGGAATGGCCAAGGAGGTCGGCGACCTTTTCAACAAGCTTCTCAGCATCGCGTCCGATGAAAGGGCCGCCAGGGTGTGTGCGAGAGCGGCGCGCAATGGCCAGGAGCTTTTCACACGGCCTTATCACCCCCCCCCAACACTCCAGCACACACACACACACACACACACACACATACACATACCTTCCACTATGCCGCCAACCGCCCAATCAGAGCGGCCCCTGAAAACTTCAGAGGAAACTTCAGAGGAACAAAACATCCAGAGAATGGGGGAGACAATGCCAGAGAGAAGAAAAAGACAGTGGGCCTGGAATAAGAGATTGGCCGGAGGTGCAGCTGGATAGAGAAAGAAGAGCAGATGAATTGAATGATGGAGAGGGAGACCAGAGGAATGAACACTCCTTGAAAACGCCGGTGCTGTTTCCTGTGGCTGGCCCAAGGACTCCCACTCACACCCAGAGAAGAGCGCATTTCCTGTTCTCTCGAATCTGAGTGCAGGCATCCCAAAAGAATCGGTGGTCAGGAAAGAGAAAAAGGCCAAGATTAGACGAGCTTTCTTCCTTCTGTAACCTGGCAGACATGCTTCCATCCGAACTCCAGCACTCATCTTAATCAAGAAACCTGAAAACTACAAATCTGGGAGATTCATTGCATTCAAAATTCCAATTCTTGAGTTTTCAGGCATAAAATTCACTCAATAAAGGTTTCAATATTGTGATGAGAAAAGTACAGTGCTGGGGAAGTAGGAGACAACATGGCTGCCATAGCTGATATATAGCAGGGCTGGTGCTCTCAGAACAGTCTCCCACTGCACATTTGACACAGAGAAACTCCTCCCCTTTCAGTGGTGTGCACTCGGGGGGGGGGTTCTTCCTTGCAAAAAAAAAATAATAATAAATAACCAGGAGTTGTCTCCATCCCAACTTCTGTCTCAGTAAAAGGAACACTTGGAGGGGAAATCTCAGCCCACCTTCAGCAGCTTCCATATATCACAGTGATTCATCGCCCTCAAAAGATGGAAGAGAGATGGAATGGTTGTTTATTCATCAGATAGCAAGTAATCACTCTGTATAATCTAGATTAATCTTGGATGTCATGACATGCAAATCCAGGCTTTTGGTCTCAGCCGCTGTTTCAGAGCAGTACAGAAAAACCAGGAACTCTCACAAGAAGGCTGTGGTTGTAAACCAGCCAGGCTGGTGCTTCTAATATGACCCAACATAGAAAGCAGCCTTTAATTCAGCAACTACTTGGCACCATCAAGGCAATTATGTAGGTCTGTAAAGTACTGTCATTAGCTTCAGTGAGAGGAGGCAAATTCTAATTCAATGTATTTATTCAATGAATTACATACACCGAACACTCAAAGCTGCCAACCCCTTTTCTTGTCAGAAAAAAATGATGGGATATAAAGAAAAGATGTGCCGTAAAACTTCAACAAACGACCTTCAGTCATCCCTTGAAGACAAATAAAATATCTGAAGGACACATGGATTTATTTTCAGCAGCCGAAGTTAGAGAAATGAAGTCCCAGTGCAATTGACTCTGATCCAAAAGACATTCTAAATCTCAAGGTCTCTCAATATTCCAATACAATTATCGTATAATTAGCAACTTTATAAGTGTAACTGCCAAAAGTTCCGAACAACCAGCTTTTTCATCTCTGCCAAGATTAACATAAATGAATCATTTTGGCTCCAGGGCCATGGTAGCGTTAATTACGGGGCAAAGACGAGGGTCGTCTTTCAAGAAACGTCTAGAATGCTCCACAGTAGATGTGCCACGAGAACCTGTTTGGTGGTAAAGAGTGCATTTTGCTTAAAAAAGAATAAAAGAGTTCTGGCTTCTGATATTGGGTATGAATTGAAGCTCCAGACCCTCGGTGCATTTGTTTGTGTGTGCAGGGATGCGCATAAGCTATGGTTGTGTGCATCATTTATTTCCCATAGGAGTGAGAGCATCTAATACCAGCCAACCAGTCAACCAGCACAGCTACGTTCAACACGAGACAAGTCTAGACTTGGCCTCGAAACAGACAAACACAAGCCAGGGGGTGACCCTGGTGGATCGACACTATGCTCTTGACATGGGCAGAAAGAAAGACACCCCTGAGATCAATCATCTGCCTGCATGGCATCCTTTCCTCCCACTGTATTAGAGGTTGAGAGAGGTCCCTACTGTGGGCCCTGCGAGGGGGCGGACAAGTCGCCTTCATTCCTCTCAGCTTCAACAAAAAAAAAAAAAAATCCCACACCTGCGGAAAAGGGAGTGGGTGTCAAAAAAAATTGTCCGTACCACCCATCAGATCAGGCTCCGCACTGGCCCTCCTTCAGCCGCTAGAAGATGCTGGATGATTTGTGCTCTTCCAGAGAGCTGGTCACGCTTCAGAGCCTCAGAGACAACAGGTTGCTAAAATTGCTATTTTAAGAGGGTGCCACTTTAAGACTTGCGATCAGCCCCGTCAAAATGTAGACGGGGCACATGATCTTGCCGAGTTGGAGCCAAGGCTGCCCACCCCAGCAGAATAGTGGCCTTCAAACACGAGCGAGACTGGAAGGTGGGGTGGAATCAGGACGGTATGATCCAATCAAAGCAGTAATGCCTAGGCGAATGAGTGCAGGGTTGCAGGCTTTACTGATGAGCTGAGGCTTCTCTTCTGTGTGCGACGGCAAGTTAATCGCGGGAAGCAGCAATGCAAGGGAGGCGCAGATGAGCAGCTATCCAGAGGTGGTGTTGGGTTTGGTTTCCTTTTCTCGCCTTTTCTCATCAGCTCCAATGCTGCTGGCTTTTGTTCAAGGGGATCTTCCCATGCCCGCCCAAAAACCATCCCCCAACCTCTACCCCCTCCACTGACCCAACTGAAGTAACCTCTGATGTAGGTTAGGCATTTTACTGTGGGGCCACAACACCTGAGCCAGCCATTAAAACCACAAGATACTTACATACCGCCAGCCTACTTAAGTGCAATATAAGAAACTCTAATGTAAACATTCTCACACCAATCGTCAATATGACTGACATTTCGCATTAAACAACAAGCGCTGTCATTTCTCTCCCCTCCTTCCTGACATGATAAAGCAGACAATAGCTCTGTTAAGGGCATTGTCACGCTGAAAGGCTCAATGACAATGCTAAAGGACCTCTTTCTTCCCAGAGTTGGTAAATGATATTCAGGGTAGGGGAACTTCACCACGAACACCCCCACCCTCCACAATGCAGTGTCCGGTTCTTTCCGCTACTGGTGCAGCCTCCCCCATAACTCTATTCACCAGGGTAGTGCAGACAATGCATCCATGTCGCACACCATGCGTTTAGAGAATACGACAGTGGTGATTTAAAAGGCTTATTGAAAAAGGTGAGTCGTCACAGACTAGGCACTTGGTAACCACACGCTCAGGAGCGGCCTCCTTTTCCCATCGTATCCACATGGCTCCCCTAAAAGAGCAGAGCGGTGTTTTCCCAGGATTTCTTCATATCGTGTCCAGGGAATCCCCTTCCTCAATCTCGTCTTCAAATTTTTCACTTCCATCGTGTCTTTCATCAACGACTTTGCAATAGAAACTGAGGTCCATGCATCAGCCCCTGGATACTACTATCGAGCACTTTGGATGCATTGGAAAGTATGTAGGACCTTAGAATATAGTTCAAATTAAAACTTAATGAAGATTACTTCCTGAATAATATAAAGTGCTTTTTTACAAGGCCCAAACTGATTGTGAAGCTGTCGAAGAAGCACCGCCAATTAAGGCCTTCAAAGTGAAATATCTCTGGACTGGGTGGTTGGACTTTGACAAACAAGGGTTCATTTTGTTTGTGATCTCAGGCTCTATCCAACAAAATTGATTAATATTGCTATAACAATAAAGTCCAAGTGCCTGCTCAGACAGTATTTGCTACAAGCCTCACTGCACCATTAGTGAGATTGAATGTAGTTCTTACTGCCCAAGTGTCTGGTGTTTGACAGAGCAGAAAAAGTGCCCCCGGTGATGAACCACAAGCACTTTGTCACCAAGCACATGCGCTTTATGTACACATACAGACCATTTAGCATGCGGCTACTATGCCAACAAGATCATTAACAATGCATAAACACAAGTCCGCACACCCCTCCCATTGAGCACTAATTAACCAGCGACGCACAAACACACACGCAAATGTATGCTGAAAGCCCAAATTAGCAAACTCTCAAACACAAACCAATGCATACACGCAAGCTCACATTAATGCACAACCAAGGCTGGCTCCTGTGCTTCACACTTGAAAAAGTCTGCATATTTTAAGCCACACCAGCCGCAAGAGCAGAGCCAGGGGAAAATGTGACCTAAGGTTTCACTAACTTTGCTTGTATACTTTCAAAATACAGTGTCTTAAGTAAAGCTGATGGCAGGCCTCAAAAGTCATCATTTCAGCCTGGTGATGGCAGAAGATATTTTCCACTCCATGAAATGCTTACCCAATCCATAAGAAGAGCCTGTGCACAAAGTGCACATCAGGTCAGAGCTGCTCTGCAGCTGAACCCAATCAACTCACTGACACACAACCGCAAGCCCCATTAAGCGCAAAGCTTCCCGACGTATATTCTGCAGCCCCGTAGCTCATGTCACAACACGACACTCAGATAAAGTACCAATTGCTTCAACTGGAAAAACAACGACACCCTGTCCTCTGACATATGGATCTATGTACGAAGTTTATTGAGTCAATAAATATGAACACCCAAATCCCTTGCAAGATACATGGACATGCTACATGTACACAACATTGCATTCCCTAGAAAAATAAAGAATTATAAATGCTCGGTGAATCCAGATCCTGCAGCTCAGTTGAATTATCACATACCTCCCAACAGCCTGGTGCTTCCACATAGTTGATACAAGCATATACCTGCATGAGGCAGTAAATCGAGGAGAACCCCAGTTCCTTCTCACTGTACAGATGTGCAAGAATGCGTCTTCCAGCAAGCACTGAAAGACACCCATGATTTAGTTAAACCAAAATGCAATCACACTGGGCGAATCAACGACGAACAATGGCAGCATAATCCACCCCGGCGCTTCGAGCCGAGCTCCATTATAATTTCAAACAGGTACAGGAGTCAAGTGGGAATTAAACTAGCCGTGTAATAACGTGCTTTAATTATGGCGCCAGGCCACCAAACACCTGCATGCATTTCATTTACCTCCCTCGCACAGGGGAGCGCCAGGACCGCACGGCCGTGTTATTAACAACTGACAAGCGCGTGAGCGCGTGAGAAACACAAACAACGGGAGCTAAACAACACAGCCACCCTCCCCCCCCCCTGCCCACCCCACTTTAATCCCCCCACCACCTCTACCACCAGGAAAAACAACAAACACATGCATATAACTCATTCATGGCTAGGACTCATTCAAAATTCTGTGAGGCCCAATGATTTTATTCAGAACAGAGAGGGTGGTGACTTGCACTTGGAAAGGCCAAACAAAACCAAGCAGTCTTCCTCCTGGCAACAATTATAGAATACAAGGACTTAAACAACATAGCACCACCCCCCCCCTTCCTGACTGGTGCTCACGTAACCCACTCACACCCTACAGTGGAGAGGCATACAGGCCTTTTAGGGCTTTTAGTTTTATTAAAGTGGCACGCAAGGGCGCACTTGTCTCCAGTGAAGGCCAGCTGCTTCCCTCCCCCCCACACCTACACAAGGCGACAATTATGGGTCAATTATTCTACACCACAGCTGCATGGTATCAGATCGATAAATTTAACCAACAGTAATGGGAATGTGTTCTCCCGGACGAGCCACCGGCATATGCTCCCTAATTCCTTTTGGCAGGAGGGTGCTTTTCCCCCGTTCAAGCACATCAGCGTCCACTCATGCAAGCTTAAAGTCCTCCGAGAGCTTCCAGCAAATAAGGGAAGGATCTGAGGACTGTCATGAATGAGAGTTACACAAGGAACCTCCATTAAACTCAGTTAAAGGAGCACAGACAAATGGCACTAAAGAAATGTTTACATGGAACGCAATGAGCACCAGTGATGTTAAATGACTGGTACAACTTTGGCAAACAACCAAAAAACTATTAGTGGAAGTTGATCAACAAGAATTTGTACAGACATAGCAAAAAAATACTTCTGACTAAAACACAAAAACACTGTATTATTCGGTACAAACAAGTCCTGGTCACCGTGACTTTTTTTAAAACAGAAGTTTAATCTGTAGTCTCATAGTCATATTACTTCAAAGTAATTTCATTTTTTTTTTTTAAATATATTTATGCACAATTATAGCAGCCAATTGGCTACACCACTATGCATCAACAAGAAACTGACCTCCATGAAACAAGACAGAATGTACACAGGGAAGGCAGCAATTAAACTGTATGCTTATCCATGATCATGTTTGGAGTTAAAATCTAAGCAAGACTTCCTAATAGCACAAGTCTCTGTAAATAGCCTTCTGGTGGTTACAAATATACCCCCATGACAACAGTGAGGAACAGTACAGGGACCTTTCCCTCTCATAGGAAAGCATTAAAAAATTGCTTTGGGGTTAAAAAGAAAAAAATATTTGTTGAGCACAGAGACAAAAGGCATTTTGTTCTAGTCAGAAGCTGCAGTGATCAGCCAAGAAATTCTTCCCTTTTTTCAGCACCCCCAGCAGGACAAGAGCTGGGATCAACTTCATCCTGATTACTCTATGGCACATATCAGACTTTTTTGCATTATAAAAACATGAACATTTTTACCTGGGTCACCAGTGATGGCCATCTAACTAGCCAAAGATTCAGGCTAATGTTTACCCGCAACATAATAGAGTTGAGGCCACAGATAGTGGAAGAAGCCGCCACCACCTGCCTGAATTCTAAAACTGCCAATCATGTCATTGTGTTGTCAAGCAGAAAGCCACTGTCACAAGCAATTTGGAAATCAATAATGCAATAAGAAGTAGATCTGTTTTGGCTTTGAATTTCTATAGCCAATGCCGGACATCCAGGTGAGTTCTACACAAGGGCCAGCAAGTGAAAGACCAGGCCAGGAGAGAGAGGTTTGGGGTGGGGGCTTTAAGGGGGTAGATAATTACTCACTAAAGGGCTATTAAGCTGTATCCTAGCAACCCCCAGCTAGCCTCCAATCAAATATGACTGCAGCTGTCATTTAGCCTTGAAGTGCAGTGCCCCTTTGCTCCTGCGGAGGCTTCAACCCCTATTTCTGCGATAAACAAACGCACCGTCAGGTACAAAGAGCTTCTGCACCAAAATAACCAAATAAAACCTAAGTTAGCTAAAGTAAAAATGCTACAATTATTGAATTTATAATGTCACAGGTATTTTTATGCACCCACGCTTCAAAAGCAGCACGTGGCACTTGTTCGTTCAAACTGAGATTTCTAAAAGGATTAAGAATGAATCAATTAAGAGTAAAATAAGCATTTTCAAAATTTATTTTAAATCTAGCTCAGTCAAACCCCACAATTGTGCCTTCACACAACAACACAGAGATGGTCCATACAAAACTCTCCCGCAAGAATCGACACCTCTGTGCTGATTGGGATATCTACTTGACTACCAAAGCAGAGACTGGGCAACAATCTAACAGGGGAATGGGCTATGTTCCTATCCTCTCACTCTGCTCTGGCAATGCTCCTCTCACATCACGCTGAATCTGAACACACAGCAGGGAGAAACCAACTGTGCGTGCTCTTATCTTATGCTTATCACCATCTAGCGCAGGCCCAGGGAAAACACATACAAGAAAACATGCCTACTAAGTATGGTCACTTGCAAGCCAACATAAGGGAGTCTTCTGTGTTGTGGAAACGAAATACATGAAGAAGGCAGTGAAACTGTGCTGAGGAAACGGGCACCATGAACATTCTCACTCATACAGGTTCAATACGAGTGAAGTCTTCCACAGACCTCGCATCTGCTTTATTCCTATTTATCATGACAAAAGTTCACATTCTCATTTTGTAACACAGACCTTAATGCCTAAATATTGAAAAAAAAAAAATGTCAGACGTCAATTTAAAAACTCTGACCCAGGTTTCAGTCAAAACATATGCTGCTTGCAGAAATAAGAGCTATTTTATTTACGAAACAGGCCTTGGTGGGCTAAGAAAACGTTTTGTGAGCTGTGCATTAATTATTCACGCACCGCAGTGAGCCAGTGAGCTAGCGAGGCAGACCTCTTCCATTCTATCAATCGTTAACATCACGAGCAGTGAAACAATTACAGAGCGTAGACCTGCGCTAAAGGCCAAGAGAAAGTCAGGTGGTCCCACTCCCATCCCCAACACCATCACAATCGTCTCAGGCCTGTTTTAGCTGCAATTACACAGACAGCGCTTTCTGCGCATTACACCACTTACCAGTAACTAGATCTAACCAAGGCCTAATGCTGACAGCTGATGAGGCTGGGTTTCATTGCCACTTTCAGCACAGGGCTCAACCAATACCTTCAGTCACAATTTTAGCAAAATAAATGTAGCTATGCAAAAAGTTCCCAGAATTTCCAAGCAATGAGTCAAATGAGTGAATAAGCAGAATGGAGCCCCAAACATTTTCTTCACAGTTTTGGTCTACTTCCCTGCACATTCTATTAAAGAAAAAAGAAGTACATGAGAATGTATGCATTGACAGGCCCACTGCTGATGGAGTCCAGAGAAAGGGAAATCACTAGTCAATCAGGAAAGTAAGAGAAATGAGTCCTAGAAGAAGTAAGTCCAACAGGTGGCAACCCCTAACTGCGCAAAAGGTGCTAGATATCTCTTTTCAATACACTGTGGCTTCAGTTACACAGAGAACACATCAATCGGATAGATAGCAAAGGGAAACATTCCACCAGCAATTTCATTAGCCTCCAAAGAACAGTCGAGAAGTGTTGAAAGGATGTAGCTGAACTGTGAGACAATCTCAGTTTATTGCTGATTTCAACTCAAATTGAGGCTTTGTGGTCATTTAAAATACTTGAGCTTTGATGAAAACAGAGTTGCAGAAACACACAGACAGATCAAAACAATTCATCCCTGTTTGGGTAAAATGCTCAGGTCTGAATTGGATGCAAATCGAGGACAAGCTTTATTCATGAATGTTGGCCAGCGGCAGAGCAATAATGACCAACCTAATGGTACCCCCACAGATAACGAGTATTTGGATAATAAACGACTGCCAAGCCATGCGACCAGCCCTGAATGAAAAGTGAGTAGGCCTAATTTTTTCCCCTTGAAGCAGCAATACAGTTTTATTATAAAGACGCAAAAACAACCAAATTATGGTTTAATGTAAAACTAGCAGACTACATTCCCGCAACTCACTTTCCGAAGTAAGATAATAAAAAAAACAACTATTTTAACCTGTTCTTGGAAAAAAAATAATCTAACCCTTTGATTCAAAGGGAAAGCGGGTACAAGAGTACCACCGTACTGCTTCCAGGAGTATTGAGTAAAATGGGTGTGCATTTTATTCCTGTGAGCAAGTCCAGTCAAGCGCTGCCTTAAGTAAGTCCTCGCGCAGTTTCTGTTTTCTCTTTCATCGGAGTATTTTTCCACCACTTTAGGGGCATATGGTTACTAAAATCAAAGCGTGCGGCGGCGGAGAACAACTAAATACCCGTTTTATTTTATACCCACATATTTGTTTTATAACATAATTGAATATTATAATGTAATTTTGGATTTGATCAGTCTCATCAGACAAAAAGTTGCAGGGTATTCAACAGAACCCTAAATAAGCGCGCATGCCCCGCTATTAACTAGGCGACCGCAGCCACCTGCCCAGTCGCGCGCTCTCCACGCGCCATTGCATGCCTGCTGGTTGGCAGTGACACCCACACCTGAAGCAGCAAGCTACGCGTTGTTCTGTCTTACGTTTATCGCCTTTTTGAGTCGCACTACAATGCTAAACGGGGCTAGTCGCAATCATTGCAGATGAAATAGAGAAAACTGGTTAAACATAAGAATAAAATCATAGATTCCGTCAATATGTTTGAGTAAAGACTTAAACTTTGCAGATTACGAAAACACTAGGTAAAACTGCATTGTTGACAGACCATCCCAGCAAACACATTTTGTACAATTTATTTGGACGCGCCACAGTAGAATGCGAATAAACAAGTAACGCACAAATATTTAGTAAATTCGATCGGACAGGACACGCATACAATTTATTTAATTGCTCTTAACCCAGAGAACATCCTTATCACATGCAGACAAAAGCCCTGTACAGCACAGATCAGCGGAACGCTTTCCGAGCCTGTGGGTGAGCATAATGTATGCCGTGAGGAGCGGAAAACAATTCCATTTGGAATTATCAGTTGCAGATTTCGCAAAATGATTGTACCCATCAATCCCGCTGCACAATCCCGTTTCACGTCACTTGCAGCAGGCTGAATGGACAGCATGACATATTAAGGAATAACTTCACATTTGATAACTTGCCTAATTGCGAATCATCAACAACAATAAAGGTAAATCAATCTACTTACCGGCCAAGCGAACTGGAAAGGAATTACAATCTTCCCGGCACCGTTGATTTTGTTCTGATTGTTTTTAATATTCTTAAAATGAAAATTATTTCCACCAAGAACGTTAGTAGATCCACTTCCGTACGTGCAAGGACCAGCTGTCGTGACCTCGGATTGGAATTCCTTTAAACATACTTTGAAGTACGTATCGCACTCGTCCCGACTACAGCGGAGGTCCTGTTTGTTCCTCTTGCCATCGCAGCATTCCCCGTCCGACAACTCACCGTTTACATTCTGTACGGTTATCAACTGAAGCTCAAAATAGCCAGAGGAGTGGGACACCTAAAAATAACAAATTAAAGAATAACTAATGGGAATGTACAACATTCATCAAATAATACTATGATACTTTATAAATACGCATAAGTAATGAAAACATTTATATAAATCAGGTCCAAGAAACACTATGTTTTGATCTTGTTCAATAGATCCTCATGTCCTAATACTTTTCCTTGCACCAGGTCTCCGTGACATATGATTCTTCATCAACGTGCTATAGCCTACACTACCTGTTATCAATATCTCAAAAGGAGACAGTCGGTCGTATACAATGAGCTATATGGGGCTCAACCTGATTTACTCAAGGTAATATCTCCCTATAAAATTAAAAACAGACGGGTAAAGCATGAAGTTTGAATAATTAAGATATACAAGATACTGCGAGGAGCACTGCCACAAAACTTGATATTCACTTGAGCCTAACTGTAACTGCACGGAATTGCAAGATCACATGATTCGATTGGAGAACAGCATAATAATTTAAAACACGGTCTAAATGTAAAATACCACAATCAACGGGCCATTCAAAAACTTTGAATCTTTGAAGACTTTCCATCGTTCAATGACATCCATTAGTACATGCATTTTGACTATTATTTGTAAACAGCCCTCTTACCTTGGTATACAATGTCAACAGCAGACACACCATTGGAAAGCAATTCGTAATCCTTATGCAATTCCACATGCCTCCGATTAATTACTGTTTCATGAGTGGGGTAAAATTACGATTTTTTATGAATCTGCCGTTGACCGGCGACAGGGTCCTCCGCTCCTGGCATGCAAGATACACGAGCGTGATCTGTGCCTACTATCTTTCCAAATGGAAGAGAAACATTAGATGCGCGCTAAGGAACAGCCGAAGCAGCGCACAGATGGTCCAGCCACAAGACTCTCCCTCCTTGAAATCACTCCACGGCAACTGATATGTTACAGGGCTACGGCCAAGCTCGAGGATGTGTTTTCTGATTGGCAGCTGAACAAACCACTCACTGACTCGTGTTTTCACATTTGGTGAAGACCGATCTACGAACCAACCAAAAACAGAGGGGGCGGAATATCACGAAAAACTTGTCCATTGGTGCGTCGTGGTTTATTATTCGGATTATTTATTGATTCCATTGAATATGAAACCGACATGTATCAAAAGCTACTTTGTTTATTTCTTTCGACAGACTTTATAAATGCTGAATGTAAATGATCTGTTCACACGCACGCACACACACGCACGCACGCACGCACACGCGCGCGCGCGCGCGCGCACACACACACACACACACACACTTT
Organism: Gymnothorax javanicus; assembly: GCA_029692085.1. Taxonomy (NCBI): domain Eukaryota; kingdom Metazoa; phylum Chordata; class Actinopteri; order Anguilliformes; family Muraenidae; genus Gymnothorax; species Gymnothorax javanicus. The sequence continues at coordinate 86,922,899 of CM056193.1, forward strand.
CCTTCTCAACATGAATTAACGTACAACATTTAAATAGTCTGTTCATTATACCCTAGCACTGTAATCGATATTGTCATCAAGGATTAGTATGCAATTTTAAAATACTGAATGCACATTGATTGCTTTGGTCAGTCGCTGAAATACATCAGCTCAAAAAAAATTTTATGATATTTACATCCAAATCATCTGAAAATGACACAAATAAGTAGAAGGTTTTGCTCATATTCATTCATGGCCAAAGGTATTCGGCATATATGTTAAATTATGAGCACAAACAACATTAAGTAGCCTAGTATTTTAGATACGTCTAAGAAATGTTGCATGTTGAGCGCTGTTTTGAAATAATCGAAGTAGGACCAGTTCCCCCGCAATCCCAATGTAACGCAAAGTAGCAGGAACTCTGGTATGTAAATTCACGTGTCTATCAGCGCCCTCTTCTGTACGATGCTCAATATTTGCAGCAGCGAGATATATGGCTGGCAGCGTCCGACAATAGTTTATTGGACTTAAACAATATAGGTTCTTGGCAAGTTATTGAATATCAATGGACTGTGGATGGCAATACATTACCGCGGAATCGTGGCACTATAGATAAAATTCAGCAACTTTTCTCCCCGTCTGCTCATATAGCACTCTGCATTTTTAAAATTTCACAAACTTGAACTTATGCGCTGCAAGCTATTTGAAGTCTGGTATGGAGGAGGTATTTTACCTATGAGCATGCCTGACAACTACAATTATTTTGCTCAAGTAGGCCCAATTTATGTACGTCAAGTCAGTTCATTGTCAAAGAGAGATTTGTTATTAGGGTAGGGTAAAGGGGTAAATAGCAATGATCACTGTTGCATTGGGCTCACAAAGTAGCTATAAAAGCTGCAGATATAGTAAAAACAAACTCATTTCCTTTTTCACTTTCCTCGCGACTTTGTTATTATTATTATTATTATTATTATTATTATTATTATTATTATTTGTGGTGGTGTTAATATAGAGGTGGGGTAGAAAAGAAGTCGGTGCGCTAGAGTAGTAGGCCTACTAACAGTACCTGTTTAACTGGCAAAAATCGCAACAATCGGTGTAACAGAGCTGGCCAAGAACAGCCTCCTTGCCCTCTGTAGCTGGATAACCGCCACTGAACGTAACATTGGGAAAAAAAAAAAATCACTTCTAGGTAATGTTATCGCGTTACGTTATCAGTGAAATATCATGCTAATTCGGTACATGAAATTTGTTCAAGTTAACACTATAGGTCTAGGATGAAGATGAGTGGCTTGTATGCGTGTGCATGTGTGCGCGCGCGTGTGCGTTGTAAACCTCGAGAGAGACGCGAAGTGAATTCCTCCCTGCGTCTATTTTTCATCCTCCCCGCAGGCATCGCTCACACTCTTGTAGGGCACACCAATTCTCTTTCATCTCTACTCATCCCTGTCCCTGACCCACTTTAGAAGTCTGCATATTCACTGGATCATCACCATTGATATTACAAAATACTGGCGGCAACGAGGAAGACATCGTGAACTATTGTGAACTACTTTTTTTAAAATGAGGATATTCACTCAGTAGTTAAAATCAAAAGCAATAATATGTGCTAGACACATAGAAGGCATGTAAATATAGCATCACTCAAAATAGCCGCCAGAGAACATGAACTTAATGATGACACTTTTTATTTTTGTAAATGGACCAATGAAAAAATCAGAGAGCAATATCTTCTATTCCCTTTTTGACACCTCATATCATCAGCGTTATCCTTCAGCTGACTGATCTTGGAATATAGGCAATGAGATTTTATTTGGAGTCTGTGAGCACAGAGATGTAGGAGTGACACTGTAGCCTATAGTGTCCATCAGATAGCCTGCAGGGCAGGTTATCTGATAGACACTACAGCAATCGCCCTCTGCATTAGATAAGCACTAGAAAAGTACTGTGCACCTGCACCTTAGGTACAGATATCAACATTCAATTGCCCTTCAGAACATAGATATGAGATATCAGCGGCAGTGACAATTAGCAGAGTGGGATGAAATTAATGCCAGCTTGATTGAACACCTGTTTATTATCTAGAAATTCTGTGTGAGGAGCCCTAGATAAGGACATGTGCTAAATTGCCAATCATTTTGTTAACAGCATTATGACATGAACAGGATAAGCACAAACCTTTTGATTTTATGTGGTTGCAGGATGTTTGATGGCTTTTACATACTCATATCAATGTGTTTTTTTCGGAATGTCTATGTCAGGCCCTGAATGTGAAATTTATCAGATTAGTTGAATTTCACGTTTTTTTTCTGATCTGTAAAACTCCACTCCCCACCTTTTGGTTTCTATCACAAATAGAATGAAGCAGTCAGTCTTATCAGTGCTGCTCATGTCAGCGGAAGCCAGGATTTCCCAAAGACCAATCCTACAATTCCCTCAAGCCTTTTTCTGATCTGGATTCACATCACTGTCACCCTGTATTTTGACACGCTTTAATTTAATTTCACTGTCAACATAAAAGTTACTAACTATACGGCTGTAAATAAATAGTTTGGCATATACAATCTCCACTGAGAAATTTGACAGCAAGGAATGAGGATATGTCATACAAATGGAAAATCTGACTTTTCCAGTTTTGCTGAAGAAGCCTTACCCATCACTTTGTGTTTAGTCAAGATTTTTTTCAAGAGGAACAGCAATGTTCTATACCTGAAAAACCATTGGCTATAGCTGTCAAAATGTTGTTTTCCAGAGTGCAATTGGAGTCAAAAAGGCATTTGCATGCAGTGGGGAATTTCTCCATGAGATGGGAAATTCCAATTTGAGGGATTGCAAGTAAATTTCTGAACTTTGGTGCTGGTGGTGCTACTTCTTTTCTTACCAAATCTGTGCATGTAATTGGCTGATGTGCTGGAGATTACAGTTTTTATCAGTTGATTTAGCACAATTTTTTGAATCATCCACAACATTTGCAAAACATTTCTTAAAACTAGAGGCACTCCGAGAGTGCAAACCTCCACCACGGCAGCACAGTCAAAATCTCGTTGTGTGAACATGGCTCATAAGAAATTTAAGGTATTTGCAACATAGGATTTCAAGTTGGTTGCTGTGGTGGCCATATGGTTTGACCAATTGCAGTCAAAGTCAATAGGGTCCATCCCTGATGTAATAGCAACCCACCCACAAAATTTCACAGATGTCCGTTCATTACTCTTTGAGTTTTCTTGTACACAAACAGACAGACAAACCAACACCAGCAAAAACCTAACCTCCTTGGCAGAGGTAACAATAAGTTCAAACTGCATCACATAGTGAATTACCTGCAAAAGCTGCCAACTTTTTCAAAATCCTTTGTTTACCTCTCAAAAGTAACTATTCATGGCAATGAACATGTCAGTGCTATCAGAATGGCAAGTCCTTGTTTCATTCTCCATGAGCAAGATAGTCACATGGCTTAATCATGTTGTCAATTTAACCGTCGAGTTTGTGATAAAAACTATGGCTAAGGTTCTGATGGAAATGATTGGAAATGCACAGCGTTGCACTTCTTTGTATTTGGCTTATATATAAAAATTAACTTTGCAGAGTTATGGGGAAATTTGCAAGAGACAGGACAGGGTGCACATCTTTTACTGAAAGCACAACTATATTGCACAGCAGTACTTTTAGACATTCTGCTGATGTTTCTGCTTGTCAGGTCAGGCTGCAGATTCTCTTCCACGTCGCAACAGATATCTTCTCTTGTAATGCATTATAGTATATTGCACATTGATGGATTACATACCTGTTCTCTGTGCAAAATGACATGGTTGTTCTCCCAACATTCGGCTACATCCTCTGACCAGCTTCAGCCATTGTTAGGCCATAATTTATGACATGGTCTACAAGTGAGGCCCTTATTTCATCAGGAATGTTCCTTCTACCTCTCCCTCTGTTTTGTCTCCCTATTCTTTTACCACACATCCTAACTCCTCCTTTTCTCCTTCTTCTTCCTGCTCGTTCAAACTGATAAAATTCTTGTCCTTCCTTTTTCAAAAATTGTTACACTGTTTTGAGTCTCTTTGGATATAATAAGATTGTTAACTAAAGCTTCATCAAATGCTCCTCTGAGCAATTTAGAGAACTGTTGGATCATGGGTTAATCTAACACTACAAACTTTCCCTTGGCATTAATGAGAGCCAAGATTCATGTGAGAGCAATATTCCCTATTCCAAATGGAAAGTCTATTAGAAATGTATATACAGTGAAATGTGTCTGACAAAAGATTATGATAACTAGTAAATTCATTTTGCATGTAATGACCTATATGATGAAATCATGCCTAGATGTTTACAGGGGTAATTATTCAAAAAGAAACAATACAAAATGTTTTGATCAACATGACATAATTGTTTGACAATATAGGAAACAGCAGAAACTTTTGCATGAATGAACAAAAGCGTTTGCAAATAACTCAAAAATAATAAGAAACTGCTTTTATGATTTGCACAAGTGATGGGATGATGTGGAGAGTGAACAAGTAGTTTAGAGAAATTCAATTCTGATCTGAGAGAAGCACAAAAGCGATCGAGAAAAACTGTAAAGGAGGTCAGTTCTCTGTGTTGGAATGGGCACTTCCGGTAAATACAGCAACCGATACTCTGCACAAGCAACTCAACACCAGCTCAGTGTAAGATATGCAGCTGTGATTCTTGCTTCGCATGAACATGTACAATTTTGTCTCCACATAAGCAAAATACATCAACAGTTCCAAAACAGTAACTCGCTTGCGTTTCCTGTAACATGAACATGCAAAGGGAGCACTAAATTTTTGCAGTGAGAACACTGACTGTATTCAGTCTATGACTAAAGCCGAGAAGTCGTTCACTGAGAACAACTGGTTCTATGTCCACTTTTTCCAAAAGTAGAGTTAACCCTACCAGTGCATTCTAAAATCATTTAGTTCTATGTCACAAATAGCTAACTCCAAGGTAAACATCTGCATACATTTACACGCAGAAACATAAAGTTCTATCATTTGAAGGGGCCTTGGTTTCACATCAGAAGGATCTATGTCCAAGGAACCAATCAGGACCTCTACCAGGGTAATTTGAGATGTTTTAAATATGGTCCAGACAGGCCATTACTTTCTCCATTGGTGTGTATTAAGTTCTTTAATCTCTATTTGATAACTTTTCTCTGAATGATTCTCTATCTAAGGTCCTTCGCTGGTATTTTGGCTGGGAGTTTGCCTCTGTTGTTTGTTTGGAAAACCACACAAGCCAGAGGTCGCGTTACACTTTCTGATTGTCCGTCATTGCCAGTTTATTCTCAGTGAACAAAGTGTATAATGACCACGGATCTCAAATTAAAAAGGTTTCCTTCAAGATCTGTGATCACAATGCAAATATTCTAGCTCTACCCTCGGCAAGATTTGGACATTTAAGTGGGATCCCTCTCATTGGCCAGAATTTTTCAAGACCAAAAGTGTGAGACACCAACACTACTAATCAGTGTGGAAAAATTGGAGTGCTGACACAACATAGAACTCAAAATATGAAGAGTTTGTTTCCAAAATGCAGTATATCCATTTACTCATTTTGAGTAAATCAGCTTTTTCTATGTTGGCGCCTACTGCATTTCATGGAAAAGCACAAACTTTGACCAAGATAAAATACACCTTATGGTATGAATTTCTAAAAACTGATTCTGCACCATTTGTAAGAAGCACAGGGCTATCGTTCTATGGTATTATCTCAATTTTTGTAATTTTGGCACTTATTGCATTTTGTAAACAAACTCTTCATGTAAATAACGATAAAAATATAAATAGACATCTGTCATCTGTGCCTGGGTATTGCACAAAGCACTGAGCAAGGGGTGGCAATAATTTTCAGCACACAATTTTCCTAAAATATGCGAGTAATTACTGATAATAACACCAAAACCTGAGAATACATGTACTGAACCAAGCAGCGGTAAAATCCTCATATAATTTAATCAATATGTCTATAAGTAACCGATACCAATAATTCTGCACCAAACTGAATATCTCTACATCAAGTCCACACTTGTTTGACCAGAGGCCTGCGTAAGGGAAATGCTCAAGGCGAAGCAGCTGAGCGCTGGCGTCGAAATCTCCCACAGCACACAGCTTATAGAGTAGATCCACTATGCAGTAAGGTTATGCACGTAAGTTAACGTAATGCCGTACGTAGATTTACTGCTGAAATTTTGTGTTATTGCAGAAGCTTACAGCAATTGCAAACCAACTGATCAGCTTTTAAGAAATGTTGCTTAAGTCTACGTAAATTAGCGTCAAATTGCGGATCTTGCATAAACTGGGATGGAACTGAGCACGTAAAAAGTTTTATAGCATGTTGGAAAAAGAGTCAACCACGCTGCATGACATATCTTTATGTTAGAATACACAGAATGCAGTAATTTGCTGCCAATATGTCAGAATATATATACGAACAACATATCAATATTAAAAAAAAAAAAAAACAGATTTACCTGAAGCTAAATAATTCAACGCTATAGACAAGTTTTCTAACATGTTGGAAAAAAGTCCTCCATACTGGAATCTGTAGTTCGCCGTATGTTCACATGACCTCAGATCCAGCTGCCACAGAAGTTTGCAGATCTTTACTGTCACTTGCGGAATGCTACAGATTCAACCACCATAAGTAGGTTTAGGTACATTTACAGAGCCAAACTGCAGAAAATTACTGCATAGTGGATCTACCCTGTTACATACATTCTCACTACACACTGAAGGTGACTTATCAACATCCATTCTCCTTTCTCTCTGCTTGAGATAACTGGGGAGGATTTCCTCAGCAGGACTGCTCAGTCAGGCACTGTACATTTATACAGGAAGAAATGGGTACTCCGTGGGCGAGTTAACCCGCTGACCTTGGATTAATGTGAAACACTGGGATGCCATCACACATTTTTCCTGCTTCCACCTGCCCAGCCATTCCACACAATGGATCTCTACAGTTGAGGTGTCGGGTTAATGGAAACAAAGTGCTGTTGCATTCGCGCTTCCCTTATTCCTGTTAAGATCTGAAGCCACTCGTTAATTGGGGAAACAATTATTAACAGATGCTCAGATGCAATAATTAACACGGGACACACATTTCTGAAAAATCCTGCACGAAGACACAGCTGCATCACCCCAATGTTTCGAGTCCAAAAATAAAGTTGCCAACTCTTTTTTGCACATATATCAGAAAAGCCCCAAACACACACTCAGCTCTGACAGAATTTAGGTTTTCTGTTGCAGTCTCTCATTCTGAGGCTGCAGTGATGTAAAATGGTCTGAGATCCGCTAATTCAGGGGCAGCAATGGACTGCAATCCATAAAAGAGGGACAGGGATTGTGAGAACATTCACAGTCTAACTGACAAGTAACTTGCATCATCAGAGACTGAAGAGGAACATTGCAGAGTGGAACACAGAGCAAATGATAGAGACATGAGACAGGCTGGAGGCGTTGGGAGACACAGATATAAGTGGGCAGTAGAACTCTTCTCAGATTCGGTTTGGGCTGAGGGTCCTCAGCAGACAAGCTCCACCACTCGAGACCTGTAATGAGGACACACCTCAGGTGGCCTTTGTAATGCCTGAGCAGATGTTTCCTCCCAGGAAGCAGGTGCAGACAGTCGTCACCATTCCTCTTTTACCTGCAGTTTTTTTTTTTTTTTTTTTTATGACAGGCCTTATCAATTGTGATAAAGACCAACAGAGGGGCAATCGAATGTCAGTGATTACCTGTTTGACCGCGCAATGGAGGAGGATCCCCACAGTAGAAAAGGGTGTTAGCTTGTGCAGTTTGGGTTGGACAGCATTTTAACTTAGACCAGTGAGTATGTTCATAGTCAAAGAGAAATTTGAACACAGTCAGACTTTTCTGGTGACTCCATTTTGCGGGAAATTACATACTGGGGCTATTTTAATGGAAACGTGTACATGGGAATTACTGCTGTTATTACCTGAAATAAAAATAACAATAGTCACTCTGAAATGAAAAATGGTTACACTGTTTTTCTAAAGTGCTTGAACTTCCACTTTGCAGCCAAGTCATTCCCTGCTAATGCAAGGGCACTTACAAGACAGAGAGACATACATACAGGCAGGCAGGCCAACGGATGGATGGATAGATAGATAGATAGATAGATAGATAGATAGATAGATAGATAGATAGATGAAGTGAGACCCTTGCTAGGATGGACAGCAAAGCCCCTCTAGCAGGTAAAAATAATCTCTGGGGTCAATGTTAAGTATCCCTACTCTTTAGGACAACAAGGATATCCGCACTATGGTGGACAAATGGCCTGCAAGGTGGAATTACATCACCAGCAAAAAAATAAACAAGAAAATGCTTCAAATGAGTCATCACATCACAGCTCTCACTCAGTGGGATTTAAGGGGGGGAACTGCAAATATTTGTCTAAAAGCAAAATCTAAGTTTGCTCATCCAGGAAATCCTACGGGTCACCAATTGCCAACTAAACCCGAGGTGCCGCTGGTATTTGTTTTTCTTGTCTTTTTTTGTTGTTTTACCCCCAGGGCTACATCGTTTCTGTAGCTTTGAGCTTTGTGTATGGGGTGGTAGATGGTTCACCATGCCAAATAAAGCACTTGCCCCCCGTAAAAAATTTTTCTGCAGTTTCAACAGTAGTATTCGCACACTCAGCGGCACTACTGGCCTGGGGTTTGGTGGCCCTGAACTAGAATCTCATTGTGGACCCAAACGTACTCCAACGCAACCAGACAGTTTTGTGGAATCATATTAACTATCTAGCCCCTTTGTCATGTAATTATATCCCCAGATGTGATGTGGGGAGAGATGAGGGCCTAGTGTGCTGTATATCTCGGTGCTTGAAAGGCTTAGTAAGCCTGTAGAACATGGACCAAGGCCTTGACTGAAGAGAGGGCAATCTAACTTCAGAAATCAGCACAGATGGCCCAACATGAGAAACTGTTAATACCCCATGCACAAAAATATGCCCCCCATGTCTCTCCTCCCTCTCTCTCATTCCCTCTCTACTTCTCACCTCTATTTCTCTCTTCTCTCTCTCACCCTATCTTCCCCTCTCACACTCCCTCTCCCTCTTTCTTTCAAACGTGAAGGAGAGAAGAATATACAGATATTGATTGCGCAGTACATATTTGCCTGATGACTGTACATGGATACACTGTTAATACTTTTATAGTTTCTAATGTTATCGGTCAGTCATGCTGTTAAAATCTGCTGACACTAGAGGTGTAATGTGATGGGTACAGGCAGGTGCTCATGTTATCTTTAAAGGAACACAACGCTCTACTTCCGCCCATAAAATAATCACTTAGACCACAAATCACAGGGTAAGTGTCAGCATAATTTGTCTCACTGACAGGTAACTTTATATTGTAAAATTGTCATCCTATACCAGTGGAGTGTTGAGTATGTTCATGAGTAGAAAACGGTCCACATTAAGACACACTAAAAATTACCCATTTATTATTACAGGTTGTGCACGGAAAGCACTGCTAGTTTTTGGAAAGTTAAGTGGTTTCTACGTGACGTTTACTCACTGTAATATTCACACTGACATATGAGTGGCTCAAAACCATTTAACCATTCCAAACATAAATGTACCCTGGATCAACTGAGTTGATCAATGACATTATTGAAGTTCCCTTCAAATTCTAACCCACTATATTTCATACATACACAATAACAGTGTATGGAGAGATTGCAATGTTTTTTAATGTTATTTCACAACAAGCAAGACCAGCTGCATACTCCTCTATGCCTGAATCTTGGACTGCCGATACACGCATACAGTAGTTCCACTTAGTGTCACTATATGGCAAAATGATGGCGGCATGACTCCAGACACACTGCAGTATAACGTTTTATATAGTGAATAGTAGTGAATTGATAATTTCTAATCAGAAATAATATAGTTTGGAAAATAAAAGCACATTAAAGTAGACATTTTATGCTGACAAATATACTGTAGTGTGGGCTTAACTGGATCAGTGATGGCACTGTTAATAAAATACAGGTAGCATAAACTAAGGATATTTTTCATGTTGACACTTACGCAGGCAGGAGAATGCATCATGAGCAGTACAATCAGAGCAATGTCACATAATCTGCTGACAAGTGATGCCCAGGCAACAACCTCTCAAGCTTTGGGTTTAAGAATTTCAAAGGCGAGTGGAATAAATGTGGGAGCAGTGGGGTTGAGCAGGTTCTACAGTGCCAGTCCCCATTCAATTAAGAACATGAACTGAGGCTCCAAGCACAACAACCTCTCAAGATAAAATCCCATATTCATATTAAAATTTAAGAGTGCCACTGTGGTTCAGTGGACAGCAAGATGGTTTGAATTTGGCCTGGGGAGATTGACATGGAGTTTGCAATGGTGGACATCATCCAGGTACACCCACAGTACAAAGACAAGTGTGTCAAGCTACCTGGAGACCATAAAATTCCCATAGATATGCGAATGTATAAGTGAATGGTGTGTGTTGCCTGCGATGGACTAGCAAACTGTTCAATCGTGCTTGTTATATGCTCTAATAGGCTCCTGTGTCACCACTAGGAAGTAAGATAATTATTAATGGATATTTACCTTCATTTTTATTCACCAGCCCTAAAGCATGGTGTATTGCCGCTGCAATGATGGAAAAATACGAATATGCTGCTACGTTTTTTTCAGCCAGTGTCATTATTAAAAGAACTGGGAGAGTTTCAAAATGAACCATACGCAATACGGCTCCTATCAATAGCAAAAATTTCTCTGGATTCTTGCCCCAGGGATTAGCCTGAAAAATCAAGCCTATTTTTAAGGCTAGGTTTTAAAGACCAAAGGCCATGCCCCATGTATTAGTGGTAACACAGATGCCGATTTATTTATAATAGTACACTGCAAATTAAGTGTTGATAATGTATATTGCAGATCTGTGAGAATACTTTGCGAGTACATTGGGATGGATAGCACTTAAAGGAGATATGGCTACTTTTAAGTCATCCTGTCATGTTCTGAGTCTTTTCTCAATTGTTTTCCCCCACAATACAGCCGTCCTTGTCAGTTTCTCTTTCAGTTCCTTGTTCCCTGTTTGGTTCCAGACATGGAGTCAAATGCAGATTAAGGGCCCAATCCACAAGGGAATATTTATTAACAGGGATATGGTAATAGTAGAGGGAAAGGTTGTAGCCCAGGACAGCAGAGGGGGCAGTCCAGCTAAGTTGGTAATGGCTGGAAAGGGTTTGGGTATGTCTGCATCTAGGCCAGTGGCTGTCATAGGCCTGAATCCTGGTGGTGAATTCTTCTCACCAAAGCAGGGCAGCTTGAAAGTAGAACCAAAGGGTTAAGCAAGAATGCAGTCCCAATCCTGGAGATCAATGAAGGCTTTTGAGCTTTTCCTATTAATAAGACTCCTAAGATTAATTACATCTTTTTTTATCGTCAATTCACACATGATAGAAGAGCTTAGCTCAATACTAAAAGACATAAAATGACAGGAAGGCTGCAAACTGATCACAAAGCTCTGTAGAGCATAAAGCATAACAACACTGCAACCACACAGACATCACAATTAAATTATACAGATGGGACACATTCACAAAAGGAGTGAGGCGTACAAATGATAACACCTGGAACAAGGGAGAAGATGAGACAATAAATCTATTAAAGTCCAAGTAAAATGAAATCAGTGATTTGCTTCAAAACACATTAAGCATGCAAGAAAATAGTCGCTGAAAACATGATAAGACTGCAAACTAATCTAATACTGAATTAAGGAGTTAGACTGTTAAACAGTTTTTCACCAATTTTATTTTCCGTATTTTCTGGGCAGGGCTAAAATATGACTTGATGTTGCACTGAAGCCATCCTTAACATATTCTGCCCCTTGCACTATGTAAAATCCTGAGTGCATTGCATCAGTGGTTATCCGCTCGATAACAAAGTAGCTACAACCTCACTTTCTGTACTTAGTCAAGCAATTAGCTATATTACCAGTGTTCAGTTTTTTAGCTAGCAAGCCAGCTTTGCTGAAAATGCATCTTCCCTGAATGCTGGAATTTTTTAAAAAGCCTAGGTCTGGGGCGCCCCGGTGGCTCATCGGTCTAAGCGCGCGCACCATAAAGGCTGTGTCCTTCTCGTGGCGACCTGGGTTCGATTCCGGCTCAGGTCATTTGCTGCATGTCATCCCCATTCTTCTCCCCAACTTTCCTGTCTCTCTCTACTATGTGACTGTCAAATAAAGGTAAAAATCATCTTAAAAAAAAAGCCTAGGTCACCCCATTTCAATTTCAGAAAAATTAACACATGAAGAGGAGGTAGATTACTTTTGTGAAGAGCCATGTTGAAAGAAAACTGAGGATCACCACCAACACTCCTCTGAGTGGTGCATACATTTTACACTGAGTACTGTCACAAACTTTCATGGGAGACAGCTGGGATTCACAGGTGTGCGGCTGGTTTTTTTGGATAAAAAATGCACTAAAAGTTCTAAACCGATTTCAATTAATATTTTTTATATTCAACTAGTCTATGATATTCATGGTGCAGAAATAAAGTCCTGTCTCCAGTTAATTGGAATGTCGAAAGTCACTGAGGCTACAATAGCTTGAAGAATATCCATATATCCGTATTTGATGAAGTTATTGTTCATCAGAACAAATAAGGAGAATTAAAGTGGCAAAATACTTTTGCGGGATGAAACTTTGACTTTGTTTTAAATAATGTTATGCTTGCTGCTTCCTAGCTAGCTAGTGCACCCCACAGTCCCTCCACCTCTCCACGGATGCTCCGGAGATGGACCTTCAGTTAACAGCCGTGTATTCACTGGCTAAATCTTCCAACACCCTGGTCAGCAACCACCACAAACGGAATAATTACATGTGAAACACTGTAACGACAGATACAACTATGTGGTAAAGAGTCGAAATATGTTTTGTTGTAGCATTCTTATTCATTGATAGCCTGACTTTATTTGGCTTAGTTGTTAGTTAGCCTGACTTAAATGGAAGAATAATATGATTGCGAAGAGGCTAAAAGGATCGAGGTTGATTATCGGGTTGGTCAGTATCCTCTTGCTTCGAACTGGATTCCAGCTTGGGTGGCTCAATCATGTACTGGCTATACGTTAGCATTCCAGTAAATTGTTAGATCAAGCACAATTTCTCTGGCTGTGGGGTACTTGAGACGGAGCTGAGGCAGGCTGCCCCTGTCATGGTTTAGGTTGTGTGTGTGTTAAGGACTTTCTCTGTGGCTCTCGTCCCGGATCGACATCGAATTCCTTTACAATCGGATTCTTTACCCAGCTGGCTGATTGGACTTGGGCGGTGCCTTCCCTGGAATCTATATAAGCCGGAAATCCGCCACACCTCCTTTGCTAGAGTGTCTGATTTTAGCTAACACTTCAGCCAGAAGATATTTCTAGCTAGGAATGTTTTGCGAACTTCTTCGCGATTATATTTTGGAGAAATTATTAGTAGGGAGATTTCCTTTTGATTCCTTCCCTCGTTCTCGTAAGGTCTGCACCAATTAAGGTGCTCTGGAATTCTCTTTTCTCGAGAACTTATTTGGTTGCTCTTACTGCACTGCTGCATGCGGTTTCTGTTCTTTGTTTCTGCCAGTTTCCCCCTCTCGCTCTGCTTCCTGGTTCTGATTGTCAAGTTTGTATTTTTGGGAAGCGCGAGAGTTAATTTGCTGCCTGTCATCTATTCCTCCTTTTGGTGATTTTAAATGCTCGTTATTGTTGGCCTTTTGCTCGCCAGTCCACTGCATTTGGCCTCCGAATTTTCACCATTACAGCCACTTGCGATTAGGCGTGGTTTTGATGGCTTTAGCAGACACGCCCACAGCATTTTAGACCTGAGAATTAAGGCTTAATTTTTTGCAATTTTGACACGTAATTCCATGTACTTAAAGATTTTTTTAATAATTAAAATTTGGCTTGGTGCTGAGTAACACATTTCTATGTGGTGTGCTGAAGTCAGAACACAGTTTTTTTTTTTTTTTTTTTTTTTTACCTGGACTTTAAAGGAGACAAACTGCAAAAACACACAGCCTGCTGGAACAAGGGAGGAGCCAATTAAACACACAGGCGGGCTGTGACAAAATCAGTCCTCATCATTCAATTATTGTCTTGTGCTTTACCCTGCCTCTGTGCTCCCGCTCTCACCTGTTACCTACAGTTAATTGTTGTGTGGTGTATTTAAGTTCCTGTTCTACGTCTTCCCTTTACTGCTTTGTACTCTTCTGTCTTTGGAGTAAACGTCTAAGAATAACTATTTTCTATTAAAAAGGGAATCTCTTCCCAGTGTTTCTGGTCCTGGCGAGTGGCTTCTTCCAGTCTCTCCTACACCCCTGCGGCCTGCGTGCCCTGGTTCATTTGATTCGCCCTCTGGGTTACTGATCTCAAACCAGTCCGTTCGGCTACGCCTTGACTGACCCCCGTTATCCCCGTCAGACTTTGAACCATCTCCTAACTAAGTTCCTGCAAAAGTATTTTTGAGTAAAAGTCTTATATGGTTTTATCTGTGATCTGTGTCTGGCTGTCATTCAGACATTCCTAACATGACCACTCTAAAATTCATCAGTGCTCCCCATTGCTAACAAAGCCTGGATTTCAAATGATTTCACTGAAATCTCTATCCCCAGTTCACTTTCTATTTTTTGAACTCAGTCTCATTTGGATCACTTTGAAGGATTTGAAAAGTTTAGAGGATGAATTCTTTGTTTATTTTGCAGAAGAGCATTTTTAAATGTTCACCTCCAGCAGACATCAAAAAACGTGGACCATTTTTTTTTTTTTTTTACAGAAAAGCTGTACGAACATTCCAGGCCTGTGGTGCAAACTGTTGGGATCCAGAATCAAAGCTCTTCCTCAGGGCTTGTTTATTGAGCAGGACTCACAGCTAGAAAGTCAAATTTTTAATCAAAGAGAGAAAAAAATTATTATTGAAAACAAAGTCCTGTTTTATGTTTTATGAATGCAGCGGGGAGTTTGACTGGCATTTTAGAGGTTTTGAAATTTGCATTAATTTTTCTGCCATTTTTGCAGACGCCTAGGGAGCCAGTGGACTGAAAGATGTCTTTTGCACAAGGTGTACCTTCCTGAGTTTCTTTGATCGGACTTTAGTATTTTTCCCGTTATATTTGTCCAATTTTTTCCATAGATTTTTGGCACAGACTCCAGACCCACAGTGGGCCAGGACCGCAGCAGCCACTTGAGGACAGGCAGCAGACGATGCTGAAAGCGAGTGGCCCGGAGCAGCTGTTGGTCAGCAATGGAAGGGCGTCAGCGAGATGAGTGCCGAATTTGCTGATAGACAGGCAGCATAACTATGCCCCTCATATCAGGAGAGTAGCTGGAAGGCTGAAATGATATGTAGATGGCCAGGAGTCTGTGACTCTGTCATCTCCACACAGGTCTGCAGATCTCCTCAGCAGATTCAGCTGGGAGAAGTGCAGCGCAATAGGGGAGGGATACAAACATGATCATGTGTATGAATGTGTGTGAGTGTGTGCAAATGTGGGGGCGTCAGGAAGCCTGACAGCTATCTAATGGCCCCAGTCACTTCCATTTTGTACAGCAGATCTGTGAGCCCAATTAAAAACCTTTTTTTCCTTTTTTCAGTGTTCAGAAAAATGTTAAGTTTTTTTTTTTGTTAATTGCAGCATTTCACTTTCATTCACGCTCTTTAGCGCAGGACTGCCATCTCAGCACAACTGATTTCTCTGCAAGCTGAAATGTAAGAACCAGAATGTTACTATAACCAATATCTCTGCTTTTCTGTGTGAAGTCATAGCCATGAGTACCAACCATAATGGTAAAATCAGTCAGCAACACCCAAAAAAACCAACTAACAGAGCAGAGGATGTATTGCAAAGAGAAAGGTCTGATTACAGAGAGGCAGAGCTGGCTTTATCAACTGTTACTACTTTTCGCCAGTTGATGAAGAAATCCTCACAAAAACACAGAGGACACGAACATGCTATGAAGAACATATTGTAAATACACATTTTCTGAAGATCAAACACAGGGTGAAATATCAAAGGAGACCAAACAATGTAATTTTTGCAAATGAATAACAATCTTTGATACAGGCTGTGTACACTTCTTGCCCACTCTGAAAGCAGCCGCTTAACTGAAGGATGAAATCTTGGCCTGACAACAAACTTCACACAAAGCGAAACATCTGGGGAGATTCAAAATGCAGGGTTTGGATTGTGATTCCACTAATCTGGTGCCATGGGTGGTGGAAGGAGGCCACTGAGGCAGGGGGTGTACTGATCGCAACATTTGACTCAGAGGCTGTTTATTGGGTTGCCGCTGCAAGACTGGCGGCTTGCCTGGCATTTGCAGATGGGAGCTGGCAACCATTGTCCGGTACGAGGCATGATGCTACTGGGCCCTGGACAATGCACAGGCCAGAATCAAGCCACTGTGTGAGTGCCTCCAGATCCTCTGAGCTCAACTCCTCATAAATAATCTGCACTTAATGATGAACTATACTGTGCGACATCTTCTACATGACAATAGAAAGTGGACTTTCACTTGCATAATTCACTGCAAAATTTACACAAGTTTTACTTAGCTCAATTAACACTGGTCTTGATCCGCATGGTTGTTCATCATTCAATGACAAAGCAGTTCTTTGCGGTATGTTCCATGATAAACAACTTAAGCCATTATTCTACTTCATTTTCATACTGCCCCCAACAGAAGCGCAAGACATAAGGAATTTAGTTAGCAGACCTCGAAGATACTGAATTTTACCGCACTTTATTTGAGAAATAAAAAGTTCTTGAGCTCTCCGGCTGCTCAGTGTAAATAACACTCCAATATTAAATTGAATCATTTTACAGCATAAGGAAATAAGTCAAGGAAATCAAGAAGCCCTCTCCACAGATGAGGTATATTCAGCTGTTGTGAAATCCATGGAGTATGGTTGCTATAGAAAAGTCAGTTATTTTGTTACTTCAAGCTTTTATTCCCTCCCCCACCTAAATTCACAACCTTCCCGAAGTTCTTCCTATGTTCACAAACGAGTCAGATAATCACTTAATGATTACTGCAACACTTTACAGGAAGAGGCAAACACAAACATTGCCATAGCAACTCATCTTATCTGAACTCAATCCCCCAAATGAGGGACGGTGTTTCCTCTCGCCCATGACTTGAGGTGCAGCTGATAAATTAGTTCCTTTTGTTTGCAAGTACATTTTACAGTGTTTGACTCTGTAGACAAACCTTTGAAAGTGAAAAGAAGGTATGATTTTGCAAATGGGGAGAACACCTTCCACCTTACAGATGGGATGTAATACAGGGTCTTTACTCACTGTGGTCACTAAAGATCCCATGAAACTTATTACAGTTCCCAGGTGTCATAGTTACACTCCTAACCTGACTCTTTCAACTTGCCACCTAATCATCCCGATTTAATTGGCCATAAACCTGTCCTCTCCCTCTCCACCTCAGCTGATGGTGTGGTGAGCATGCTGGAGCAAAATGACTGCTGTGCAACACAAATTCTTCATTTATTTATTCATTCCTTCATTCATGCAAGACTGAATGTGGCATTCTTACAACATCATCTCAACTAATATATTGAAAGGCTGTTAGAGGGTTCACCTCTGATTCACTTGAGAAGAGCTGAAGTGTACAAATCTCAGTTTGGTAAGAATGTGCACATAGGAAAAGAAAAGATGAAACAGCCAAAACAACACAATCTCATTAATTGCCTAACTGGAATTTTAACCATTTTAATTATGTCAGTTTATCCTTAAAATCTAGGAAAATAGTAGATGTAATATTACTTAAAATTAGTCCGTGTAAAAAAACAAAGTTGAAATAAATACAAATTTAATTTCCAAACAAAAATATGACAGATATGAAATATTTGGAATGGAATATATATATGAAATATATGCAATATCAAAAGATCGTAATTGAGGGAAAAAAACTTAAAAACAGACCTAGTTGTAAATGACATTGTCACTTCTAAAATGCTACACAAAAATTAAAAGAAAAGTAGAACATTTACTACTTAAAAAAGCCAACTGTAGTCTTACACATTGGAGCGTACTGAGATGATTTTGGATGATTTGAACTGAATTGCAGCAAATACTCAAACAGTTATACTAGCTATACCTCATAATTTTATATCATCAGCAAATTTAGACAATGGACTGGTTAAGGTCATTTACATAAATTATTCCTATAGGGATCAGTGCTAGCATCACTCCTCTTCCTCCTATATACAAGAGTTATGCAAGTGAGACACTTTAGAAGAAGGAAAATGGTAAGCTTTGTTGGGCTGAATGGCCAGTTCTCACCACTCTCACATCATGTTAGGTAATTTCATACAAAATCAGCGAGTAGAAATGGAGAATAAATCGGTTTCATTAAGCATTCCGAAACAAACATTATCAACCCAAATACCCGTATTTTACATGCATTTCTTATTCCTAAAAGCAAGCGGCCATTGATTTGAACTGGCTTGCTCAAAGAGAATCAAATTTCTTTGTATTATGCCTTCGTCAACAGAAAATGTTACTAAAACCATTCCATAAGACAAAAAATATGCCAATTCATAGTTTGTTTCTGGCAAGATTTTGAATAATTTTGTTTATACTGGCCAACACTGATCATGACTGAGTGATAGCAATAAAAACTGGAGTGATGAATATTGGGATAAAGTAATTAGTTAGTAAAAAGGTTAGTAAATAAAAGCCAGTGTGCCAGTTTGCCACTTAGTTGCTGGCAAGTATAATGAAGGGTGAACTTTTAAAAATGGTGTTAAAAACTAACTGTCACATTGATACACAAGCGATTGCACTCCTTTGTCCTTCAGTATGAGAACACTGGCTCCAGTAAAGGCAAGCTGATGAGAAGAGCCCACCTGAACAACCAGGATATTCCTCATATTGACCCCCGCTCAACCCACCAGAGTCTCTATAGAATCAAACTACATGTTGGACTATGCATTTAGACAGAAAGCATATTGAGTCCTCCACGAAGAATTAGTGCGCCAATCCTGCCCTACAAGTAGATCTTATTAGTGCAGATATGACTGGGAACCCAAATGGAAATATAGTATGGGAAAATGTTCAACAAACTTAATAACTGCGGACAAAGAGGGCCAGTATTCTTTATTTGAGTTTGGCCTTTTAAAAAAATGAGAACGAGACTCATACACAGACAGAAAATAGAAACAAGGTTTGTGTTTCATGTTTGGCACTGTTAGCCAAAATTTATTAGATTATGCCCTTGACTGATCAGTATGCATGCGACTCTTAAATACTGAACACAAATTTTGGATAAAGTGCACAGAAATGTTTCAAAATAGTACATTGTCAAGTGACTTGAGTAGCTGTATTGTCAGAGTTAAATTCAAAGCACCAGTAACACACCTGAAGTCAACAGTTTGATTGCCATGTGCTCCTTGAATTTTACCAATCCTCTTTGCACCAATAAGACCTAAGAGAAAATTTCAGCAAGTGTTTTTTTTCCACATATGAAGAGTCATGAATTTACTTTCTTGGGTGAATGCAGAGAGAAGCTTACTTTCAGCAGATATCTAACCCTCCCATTTCCCATTAGATGTTAGTTGTTAATCACTGCGAACCTCTAGCATGAAAGAGGGGTTAATGAAACTGAACTAAAATTTTTCTTTCCAGGAAAGTGATGTCATGATATTGTTAACAAAGGCCTTCTTATATAAGACTATCAAAATCAATTATGTTTTCAATTCTTCTAAAAGCAATAAAAATTTTACAGTATGATTACTGCAAAAATAAAGAAGTAGGCCAAGAGAGCAACGCAGCGCAACAAAGCTTTCGACCTGAAATAGTTTGTAGAACAATCTGAAAACAAACAAAATTAAAAACAGTACACAAAGAAATGTAAAAATATCAAAATACTGGCAGCATGTGGATTCAGCTAGAGACCAGGAAATGGGCCGATGATGAGAATGATATGGGTGGTCATCAGACATTGGTGGAGATCTTGTACTTAGGAGCTATGTTGCTGTGGAACCAGAGGAAGCTGAAGATGACGCCCATGGTTTTGGGGATCTTCTCATCGTAGGCAAAGTTCATGGCCTCCTGCAGGGGTATTTTAACCACCTCGATCAGCTCTCCTTCCTCCGGCTCACCCCCTCCCTCACTCACGCGATCCTCGTCCGACACCTCCGCATAGAACATGGTCTGCTTAGCTCCCGTCACACCCACCCCTGACCTGTAAAAAAAAAAAAAAAAGAACTTGAATTAATCCTACACGTCCAGTCCTCTGCAGGCTCCGATGGACTGTAAATACCAAACAACTGATTCTGCGCTTGTGGCTCAGCATTTTCCAACCAGTCTTCCTTCGTGATGAATTAGTTTTGCAAACTTAAATGATAAATTGATTTGACAAAATCAAGAGGAAATGTCTTCAAAATGAACACTGCCTGTTCATTAATAACCCTAACAGCAGGGTTCTTTTTTTTTTTTTTTTTTTTAGATCTACCGCTGGCATGTGACAAGGACGTCAGCACTTTTCTCACTTCTGAGAGGGTGTTCCACAGGAGAAGAGAGGTTGTGAAACGCTGTTGTTACCAGCAGTTGATGTCATCAGCAGACAGATTTCACCCAATTTTCAAATGGCTGTAAAAAGTAGAGGAGCTCTCTACCAGTTAGCAAAGTCTGACTCCCATGTTGTGGCTCAAATCTTAGCCCATCTCCATCCAATGACATGGCTCGCAGAGCCAAGCCTGATGTTTTGATTCTGGTGAGTTCCTGGTGAGGTGGGTGGCGGGGTGGATAGTGAGAGGGGAAGATAGTGATAAGAGTAATTTCGGCATGAGGGTCCCCTAGTCCACCGCCATAACCGGGGGCTCAGAGTGACAACTGCTCGATAGTACACTGCTGCTACAATTCAGCGGAAGCTTCAACATGGAGTTATCACCGTAATCATCTCTAATGAGGCCCAGAGGCTTTGGCGGACCAGCAGAGGAAATCTTCACAAAAGAAACTGACACCTCTGCTTGTTTTATTATGCATTCTGAAGCAGAACCTTTGAAGGGTAATGAAGTGCAGAAACCGATAGCCTTTGCCATCTTGTGTCTCTGTTTATCTTTACAAAACAGAAATGCAGAGAGACAAAACAATCACCGAATAAACGGTGATGGGTCCGGTCAGGAAATGCCTGCATCCTCCCATGACCATAAAAACTAGCTTTCAGCAGCTGCACAAGATGCCCAGCAGGACTATATCTAAGAAAATGTTTTGAGTATTCAAAGAAAAATAACCCTTTTTAAGGCCATACCGGTTTAATAAAAACCTAGGGATAAATAGCAGCCCAATATAAAATTACATGCGCCATTGTTGGCCATTCTATACACGTTTTAAATTGAAGTTTTTTTTAATAAGATGTATGAAACAACTCAATTAAATAATTCATGTTTCAGCGCAACAGGATACAGAGCATTCCATTTCAAGTCCGAGCACATTTCAAAGAAGTGCCATTGACGAACGCATACCTCACACTGACTGCTTTCCGCTTTCTCTTTTTTTGTTTTGTTAAGTTGTTGCTTCATCTTAATGTGAGGAAATCCAATATCTGCTGAGAGGCATGGAAGAGAAGAGCCTCGCTGGAGTGCAGAAGCGTGGCGTGCTTCACAGGTCGGGCATGTGTATTCCTGCAGCGGAAGTGGAGGTCTCGCTCGCTCGGTTTATCTCGGGCGCGACCTCATAGGGGTATACAGGACACCAGGGCACTCCCCCACCCCCATCGGAGTGGAAACCAAACACTGCCTCAACACTGTAGCGAGGAATACGAAAGTCAACCCCCCCAATCCCCCAAAATAAAAAAGTGCTAGTGTTTTTCATGAGGGTAAGGCATATAGCCTGCAGGCAGGAGAACGAACACGAGGGCGGGGTGCTGTTTTGGAAGGCACCACGCCTCAATATAGACAGGCCAAATCGGCGATGCTGAGTCATCTCGGCGACCCTCCTTCTCCCGTATCACACAACTCTTTCTTTCACCACAGCAGTGCCACAGCTCTCCTTCCCCCCATATTCACACTTTCTCTCTCACTCTCTCATTCTCTCTCTCTTATTTGACACAAGTGCACAGATTTAACTCTCATCACAGGTGCACAACTCATTTATACTCCGGCATATAACCTCACTGAAGTCGACCAAAGTCTATAAACGGAATAAGTCTAATGCTATCCCGAATTGCTGCTGCTGATTTATGAGTCCAAGTTGAATCCAAAAAAAAAAAAAAAAAAAAAGACGTAGCTCACAGGTCTCACTTCATTAGCAGGCTGAATGGTATGTGGCTGAATGATTAAAATTATGTAGGGTTGAGTCACTGATAGGATACCGTTCTCATGATACTGCAGATTTTTGTACCTACCCTTCATGTTCAAGGGTTCAGATTTGAAAATGAAAACTATTTCAAGAAGGGTCTCAGCTGTCTAGTGACAGGACTTCAACTATCACTTTTATCCATTTGAGACAGTGAAGCTGAAGACACGATAAAAGCAGCGAGTCGCATCACAGTCAGGGCTGTCAGGGAAACCCAGCTAAGATGTAAAATGTTCATCACCTCAGAGTGAGGGCAGGAAATAAGCACACTTACCATTCACTCCACCATAGGACAGATTCATTTAAATACAAGGCTGTCACATCAAGAAGCAGTATTTTTTGCAAAATTTAAGGAAAATGGGCTGTTTCACAGTCTTGAGCATATTTCATATTTACATGTGTTCTGTTGATTGGTTAAACTGTGTTACACTTCACATAAATGAATGCATTCCTATGGCGTTAAATTAGTCTCAAAACTCGAGCGCATGAAACCCGAGAGAGCGCGTGAAAACCGTGGGTGTACGACCCTCAGTATCCGCTCTCAACTTCAAAATGCGCTCACAATATCAATAAATGCTCGCAGTCTCACCACGCTCGTAATTTCAACACGCGCTCACAATGTCAAAAAATGCTCTAATCTCACCACGCTCGCCATGTCAATAAATGCTCGCATCTCAATCTCACACGCATCTCTCAATGTCAAAATATGCTCGCAATATCAGTATACGCTCGCTTGCCGATTTGACTTTAGAGACTTTGGAGGCGGGACTTTCAATGCTAACCATGAGTTCTGATTGGATGTTTGATTTTATAACTGGTTTTCAACTGCCGTAAACTACAGAATAAGAAAGAAATCAAAGAGGTCAACCATCATGTCAGAGCAAGGAAGTTTTTCACAAAATTAAATCTTTCATTGATTCCATTTTAATATTGTTTGAAGGTATTGGTTTCACTTGCTATAATGTAGCTAAGATTATAGCTAGCTAAATATTTCACGTTCAAGCTGGCCAACGTCAGCCCCACGTTAATAATTGTACTTAGCTAGCCTATTTTAGCATCAATTTACCCATGGCTATACCATTTACATAGCAATGCTACGTTCGAGTTTTTCTTAATTATCAATTCCTTCAAACAATATTTCTTTTCTGATGCTGAAGACCCGGCCGAGTGTTAAGATCTTCAGTTCGTTCATTATTTGTGCTGAAAACGTGGAAGTGATTTAATGCAAATGGTGAAGGACTAAGGGTAGGTTTCTTGACAAGCGAACCTAATACCGTGGCAGCGTTTTAATATTTGCAAGAATTCCATTATGAGCTCTTGGCACGCTAGGTTTCGATAGGATGATATGGTTCGGAAATATTCACCACATTCAGGCTAATGCTTTCAACATTTCTCTGCCTTTAATTACAACTCGATGTCGTTTGAGCAAATGAGTAATAGACACGCGCTATTACTGCTGCTGTACACAACTACAATGCTAACTGTTCAGTAAATTTATACTGTTTTTGTACTGCGCTTATATATATTTTAAATAGCCTTTGGCCCCTTACACTTCCACTGCTCTCATCGCAAACTGGCATCTATTTACGCCTAAAACATTTAAATTAGGCCTATTTTATTTATTTGTCACATTGTATTAGTCTACAGCAGCAGTACCTATAACCCACTAGCTCAAACGACATCGAGTAGTAATTAAAGGCTAAGAAACGTTGAAAGCATTAACCTGAATATAGCGAATATTTCCGAACCATATGTGACAGTCCACAGGAAAAGGGTGTAGGCCTATCAGGGATTTTTTTACGTTTTTGAGAAAAAACTGTTTTTCTATGTTTAGTACATGGTATGAGATCATCAGATGCACTTAACTCAATTTGACCAAAATATCCCTTATACACCCTTTTCCTGTGGACTGTCACATATCATCCCAACAAAGCAATGCACAATGGCGACACCATAGTGTGCCAATAGCTCATAAAAGAATATTGCAAATATTAAAAAGCGGCTATGTCGTGGCTTTTTGCTTCCGTCTGGTCAAGAAAACTGCCTTTCCTTCCTTCGTCATTTCGCCACTTCTTCGTTTTCTGCTCAAATACGAACTGAAAACTTTATTCTCGGCCGGTGTTCTGACGATTTGTGCTACCTCAACTAAAAATACGACCACAGCGCACCACGATCGGACAGTCTTTGTTTTCGCCTTAATATTGCTCAATGAATCAGCCCACAGTTGCAAAATAATTTTTTGTTAACTTCTTATAACATTCGCTCATGTTTTAATGAGCTGGATACGTTCGTTCAAAGATAAAATGCTGCATGCCTAATTCCTGCATTTTCAGGAAACGTTAGTGTGTACATGCACGTATCCAAATGTTTAGAGGTAGGAAGGCGCTCTGAAAAAAAAAATATTTTAAAGATATAGCTATAAAGATATTTATGGTGTCAGTGAAGAAACAGCCCGAGATTTTGGGTCTGTGTATGTGCTGAACCGCTAAGCAGCATCTCTATTTGTCTATAGATGGGTAGCACAAATCGGCAGATTACCGGGTCTTCAGCGTCAGAGAAGAATATTGCTTGAAGAACCTGAAGAATAAGAACAACTCAGGAAAATTATATTGCTACGTAAATGGCCTAAGTGAGCTAAGTGTCCGTCTACCGGGAATTTGGCGCTAAAATAGCATAGTAAAATAATTGATGTTGGGACTGATGTAAGCGAGCTTTTCTAACAGAAAATATTTAGCTAGCCATGATACAACATCATCGTAGCTACGCACAGTGAATGAAACCAATACCTTCAAACAATATTAAAATGAGATCAATGAAAGATTTCGTTTTGTGAAAAACTTTCTTGCTCCAACATAATGATAGTTGTCGTCTTTGATTTCATATTCTGTAGTTTACGGCAGTTGAAAACCAGTTATAAAATCAAACATCCAATCAGAACTCATGGTTAGCATTGAAAGTCCGCCTCCAAAGTCTCTAAAGTCAAATCGGCAAGCGAGCGTATACTGATATTGCGAGCATATTTTGACATTGAGAGCGCGTGAGATTAAGAGCATTTATTGACATTATGAAAGGTGAGATTAAGAGCATTTTTGACATTGTGAGCGGTGAGATTAAGAGCATTTATTGACATTCTTGAAAGCGTGGTGAGATTAAGAGCATTTTTGACATTGTGAGCGCGTGTTGAAATTACGGCGTGGTGAGACTGCGAGCATTTATTGACATTATGAGCATTGAGATTAAGTAGCATTTTTTTTTGACATTGTGAGCGTGTTGAAATCACGCGTGTGGTGAGATTTTTTAAGAGCATTTATTGATATTGTGAGCATTTTTTGATATTGTGAGCGCATTTTGAAGTTGAGAGCGGATACTGAGGGTCGTACACCCACGGTTTTCACGCGCTCTCTCGGTTTTCATGCGCTCGAGTTTTGAGACTAATTTAACGCCATACATTCCTATACCATGATGTATTCTTGGAGGAGAAAATATCCAAAAACAGATTGAAAATATCTGCTCCGAGCATAGAATGAAAAACGCAATTTTCATTTAAAAGTCAAGGTAGGTCCATTATTGCTGTCAAATCAATAAAAACACATACGTTTTATTATAATAGTGACATGTTCAGAAGCTTGATGGAACGACCTTGCCCTAAAAACACCCGCCATAAGACAGTATTAATTTTCCATCAATGACAATGTCCTTTCTGACAGAAAATTTGACACCATGAGCACCACCGTGATTGAAAAGCATGGATGCAAATACCACTAACTCTTCCTTTTGTGTCTTTTGCTTTAGTAAATAACTTATCAAAACACATTCCCTATCAAATGTCCTTATCCACATTTTCCGTCAAATCTTGTCCTTTCCAACACATCAGCATATAGAGCAGTAAAAAAAAGAAAAAGAATGGCATTAATGACATTAATTGATTCATATCACAATATTACCTTGCATGTAGCAGATCTTATTGTCACCTCTTTTTCCCCCTGGGCCTGTATAGTGTTTTACATTCCCTTATGAGAAAATAAACAGTCTAAAAGTGCTTTCAATTTTGTGTGTGTGTGTGTGTGTGTGTGTGTGCGCGAGACAAATACAGCATCAAGACTGCGAAACTACCCAAATAATCTTTTGAATTTTCACGTTAGAGGCCACACACCATTTTAACATGTAAAAATCCAGGCTAGTCCAAAACTTAATGCTCAGCTCAGGAGGACATACAATAAAGGGCCGAAAGTGTAAATGCAAAAAAGTGAAGAATACGGCGTAATGGTCACACAGACAGTCCTTTATAAGTGGTTGAAGTTATTTATTTGAACTGCGACAAAAAGCCTGGTCTTTTCCATCTTTTGCAAAGCTATTGAGGTAACTTAATATCCGAACATCATTAACAACTTCTAACCTTACTATATGGATGATGAATTCAGCATCTCGGGACAACAATAAAAGGCTGTAAAAGTATGTTTTTTCTTTGTGCCAGGGGCTCAGAAAAAGCGCCACACAAATTAAATTGAAGTATGGATTTCTTAAGTAATTTTCCTGAGATATAGAGCAGTGGTCATCATCCCTGCTCCTGAAGTTCTACCGTCCTGTTGATCTTCACTACAACCCCAGCAAACTGCACCTGTCAGCTCAGCCACTGATTCACAAGGACAGGTACGCAAAATCCAAAATGAGAAACTGCAGGACCCCAAGGGACAGGATTAGTTACTGCTCAACACACTTCTTTGTACCCTAGAGAAAGACGGAAGATGGACGAAAGCATTGGGACGACTCTGTACTCCTGAGTTTACACATGGCTTATCAGTGGGCTTTGTGAAATTCCTGCCATGGCTCTGCAGCGTGCTTGTTTACAAGAATTCCTATAGAGAGCCAGTCAGTTGAAGCCACTGATGGCCGATACCATTGTGAGAGCGTTATCAGGCAGAGCTGTATGAACAGTACTGCGATGTACAGTGTTGAAAGTATTTGTCCCCTTCCCGATTCCCTCTGTTTTTGCATATTTATCACAAATAAATGTTTCAGATCATAAACCTGATTGTATAATTAGACAAAGACAATCTGAGTAAACACAAAATGCAGTTTTAAATTATCATTTCTTTCATAGAAGGAAAAAAAGCTATACAACCCCACCTGCCCCTATGTGAAGGAGTAATTGCTCCTTAGTAATTAAATTCACCAATTAAACAAACATAATTGATAACTGGGTTCAGTTTCACAGGGCACACCCAGGCATGATTACTGCCAGCCCTGCTGAATCTAAATATCATCAAAAAGAGCCTTAAACCTGTCTGGCAACGTGATGTAGGCAAAAAGCAGCAGGCAAAATTCAAAAACAAATAAGATAAAAAGTTGTTAATGTCTATAAGTTTTAAAAGGGTAATGAAGCCATTTTCACGGCTCTGGGACTCCAATGATCCACGGCGAGAGCAATATTCCCAATTCCACAATAATAACGGGACTGGGCATCCAAGGAGAAAGCTGCAAGGCAAAAACCGCAGCTGACAAAAAAAGAACACAGAGGCTCTTCTCTCACGTGCTAAAAAACATCTTGATGAACTCCAAGACATTTGGGATAATATTCTGTGGATGGATAAAGTCAAAAGTGGAACTTTATGGAAGACCTGGGTCCCATTACATCTGCTGAAAAGCTAACACAGCATTCCTCAATAAGAACAACACACCAACAGTCAAACATGGTAGTGGTTGTGTGATGGTCTGGTCTCCTTTGCTGCTCCAGGACCTGAGCGACTTGCCATTATTGATGGTACCATGAATTCTGCTCTCTACCAGACGTTCCTGAGGGAGAATGTCCACCAATCAGTTTGTGACCTAATGCTCAAGTGTAGTTGAATCATGCAGCGGCACACAAGTAAGTCCACTTCTGAACGCTCAAAATAATCAGAATGAACGTTTTACAGCGGCCTCGTCAAATCCTCTCGAGTCCGACTGAAATGCTGTGGAATGACCTGAAACAGGCAGCACATCCTGGAAAACCCTCCAACGTGGCTGAGTTGAAAAATTCTGCAAAGAACCAGGGGCCTCAATTCCTCCTCTGCGATGTAAAAGACTCATTGTCCATTATCGCAAAAGTTTGACTGCAACTGTTGCCACCGAGGGTGGCACAAACAGTGATTAGATTTGTAGGGCAACTATTTTTTCACAAGGGTAAGATTTTGAATAACTTTTTACCATCAATGAATGAAATGATTATTTAAAAGCTGCATTTTGTGTTTACTCACTTCATGCATATGTGATATTAAAATCAGTTGGATGATCTAAAACATTTAAAAATTACAAATTAGCAAAAACAGAATAAATCGGGAAGGGGACAAATACTATTTTGCTGCACTGTATACCCTCACTTATACTGGCTCATGCAAGTATATACAAACATAGAAATGTTGGACACAAACCCAAGTACTGCCAGGCTGCAAATGCCAGTAAGTGTCACAGAACAGGAGAGCCCTAAAGCTCAACTGCTTTTACTCCAGTCAAAAGCCGAATCCTGGTATTCAGAGGAAACTGGACATACTAGAGGTAGACAGCATTGAAACATTTTCTTTACCCACTTTAGATGGTCATGTCTAGTTGAACACCACTTCTTACTTATCTAAGGCCTTCTCTGAAACACAGACAAAGCCGTGCAGCTTTTACACTCTCTATTTTCAAAAGGTCTATTACCACTGAAAAAAATGCCCTTTTTTTCCCAACAGAGAGTTGGTCTATTTTGCTCTAAATTCAGACGAAATATTCAACAGCATTCATTCAAAATAATGTAATAATTTCTGCAGCAATTCACTCTCCATTGACATTACATTGTCCAGAAAGTAACAATTTGTGCAACAGAGAAAATGTAATCACAGGAGTGAGTTAATCATCAATATTTTAAAATGTTGAAGGCAGCGAGCAATTCAGAATGTGAACAATTGCTCAGACAAAGACAAAATAACATTGCTGGAAAAAGTACTATTATAACTAATGAGTAAACCAAACAGTAAACCATGAGTTGAAAGTACGCCATTGGCACGCTCCAGAAGACACGGCTAAAAGTAGCCAAGGGAAACCTACTCCCATTCATAAAAGCACCTGTTACTCCTGACCTGGTTCTGTAGCAAACATTCAGCTTAGAGCCTTGCCGAAGGCCTCTCTCTCTCACCCATAAATGTTCAAGTAGTGACATGAGGCCGGTTGTTTGATCACATGACAGCCTGTTGACAGAACCGTCTATCAACCGAAGACAGGATACAGGGGAGAGATCAGAGCAATGTGCTTTTGCTGCTCCAAGGTTATTTCACGTATAACTGCATGTGTGCATTCCACAACTAAAACTTTCACATTCAGAAACAGCCCTTTTCTTCAATTAATGATTTTAGCTTAAAATTCTGACCCAAAGATCAAAAATATTTCATCAAGCAATGCGAGAAGCAAACCTGAGACGGGGAAATGACAGGATGATTGCTACATTACCTGGGGCATTTTGCACAAACATGCATACAGTGAGGTTCAGAAGTATTTGGAAAGAGACACTGATTTTAAAGAGCAACAATTGCAACAAGGTTAACTGATACAGATGTCAAAATCAAGAAATTATGCTGACATCCTGAACATCAACTCATAGAAATGAAAGCAAGCCTTGCAGGAACTGTAGGCATTAAACATGGTCTCATTGTCCAAATACTTACAGGCACCTACGGGCCTCACTTAACTCATGAGTCTGTTCAGAATTCCTCCTTCTTTCACACCGCTTCCCTGACCTGCTCCTCATAAGCGCAGGTGAGACATCATCAATTCACATTCCCATACAACCGGGCACACTCAAGTGCAGCAGGTGCGGCGGATTGCCCAGGAAGTTCACCGGTGGCGCTGAGCGCGGGGGGGCATGTGAGAACACCAGCAGGTGCAAACCTCTGGCAGGTGTGCTAACTCATTACACCAGGCGCTTTACGACCCCCCGTCACAATGCAGATAAGAGCACAATGACCCATTTCTAGGGCTATCAAGGAGGTGATCTGATTATTCACTTATTGCCTGGAATGGCCCTCTGTTTCAGATCCCCTCCGTGACGGACGCAGGGCGCAGTGCTCTAAACATTCGTGCAGCCGCCCCGGCACTATAGCGCTGATGATTAACTCGGGTACACTGCCATGAATGTGGCTGGCTCAACTGAAGGTTGCATCAGCTAAGATGGAGAACCCTAATCTGTCTGCTGGATGAGAAGGTCATGGGCAGTGGTGGAAAGATAAGGACTTTCAGGACTGTGTGGGTAATGTGGGGGTGCACCAGTTTTTGACAAATAAATAACATACAATTCACAGAGTAACACTGCTCTAGAAGGAAATCATCCATCACTTTAGTTGAATTTTTGCATAAAAAGCTTATAAAACAGGGCATACATAACAGGGCAGGGAAAACCAAACGGAGCTGGTGAAATAGGACTCTACCCATTAAGGATTCAAGTTGGAAGGTACAGTGAGCAGCATAATTCATTAGACAGAGAAACATTTTTGTTATTTTGGTTCTGTTGGCCGGATTAGAATCCAACTGAACATGGATTTCACATGCTAGAGGAGATTTAAGGCAAAAAGTCAAGTACAAACTCAAGTTGCGGCAGTACAGGCCAGGCAGAGCATCATCGGGGAAGATACCCAGCGTCCGGTGATGTCAATGCTTCCCAGACTTCAAACAGTCATTCCATACAAAAGGATATATGTACAAGTATTAAAAATGATCAGTATATTCTACATTATGTTTAAGTGCCAAATATTTTTAATATTTTTAATAGAAACAGGATTCATCCCTGAAAAAATGCTAGAAAAGGGGACAAAACATCTTCAAAAGATTTAATGCAGGGCTGCCAAGCCACACTCCTGGATATTCAACATCCAGAAGGTTTTCATTCCTAACCAAATAGCGCACACCTCATTCAACAGCAAGAAATCTAATTGAGCTGCTTATTACAGTACAGTCAGGTTGGCCAAATTAAGATCGGAATGAAAACTTACAGGATGGTAAATTTCCAGGAACAGGGCTTGGGCTGCCCAGATGTAAATGTTATCTTTCATTGATTCTTTTTCGTTGGGCCGCGGAGGGATGTTTACCGCACAAGACCAATCCCTCCGCGGCCCAACTCGTTCCGAAATTCCAATCCGCTACAAACACTTGCGCTGTAACCTATATTTAAAATGAACCAACGATCGCGTGGCCAATATTAGCCATATGAATACGGGAGACTCCATTGCGTCATCGTAATGGCTTGTTTTGAGTGGTTGAGGTCTGTAATTCTGGGTTATTTCCGTGGAAACGACCCAATTTTTTAGTATCAGAAGATGTGATATCTGGATCAGTCTTGAAAATAAGCCAGTTGCAGGCTTTATTACACTGATCCAGAACTCAGCTGCCAGCATGCAATAGGCTTAAATTAATTTAGCATGCTAAAGGTTAAACACTTGGGAATTGGATAAGAATCGAGCCAATCGATACATCGTTCCCGGGGAAGTTTCACAAGGGCGTGAACTATAACTGTGCAGTTACGTAGAAGAGCCTGAGTATATAATTGAATGATTGGCTAGCAACACCAGTAGTTGGGTGGATATAAGGAAGCGCTGAATTTGTCAATGGAGGAATCTACGCGTAAATCCACGGTAGGGAACTACGCATTTTTTGTGTGTGATGACTGTAATTGACAGTAGAATGTGAGAGAATCAATACCATGTTGAAATTTTTGCTTCAGAAAACTGATTTTTCTTAACCACTAATTGGAATACCATTGGCTCACTGTAACTGAAGTGGTTGCTACAGAGGACAACGATTTTTTCTGTCGCAAGAGATCATTTTTTCAAACTGCTGGATAGATACCATGGGCAAGGATATTGAGCAGTTTGCACATCAGGCTTAACTGAGGAGTTTAATTCATGCAACTTCTGAAAAACAGGGATAGGAGTGAACTAGTCAATATTCTAGACTGTGTTCCAGCTCTGCTTGCTTGTGAATATTCAAAAACTGATCCAGGGGTGCCATCTAGTAATAGAGTAGTGAAACTGCTTCCACAAAAAGAGCAGCTCTATGTCCGCACGCGTCTACATCAGCAGAAAGGTGTTATAGCCAATTAAGTTACACACCTGATGCCAGTTAATGTAATTACTTGCTAAATGTTCTTTCAGCTGATTCTCTTATATATTAATTGCTTTTTCAGCCCTTTTTTTTCCTCCTGTGTCCCAACTTTTTCGAGACCTGTTACAGCCAGAAAATTTGAAATGAGCTCATTTTGTGGATAAAAATGTAAAATGTCTCAGTTTCAACATTTGAAATGTAATCTATGTTCTATTGTAAATAACATATTGGCTCGTGATCTGAAAGTTTTTTGATTTTATTCACAATTTACACTTCGTCCCAGCTATTTTGGAATTGGGCTTGTATTAGAGATGCACCAATACCAATACTGACAATGGATATTGGTCCAATACTGACTCAAATTGTTGTATCGTGCATCAGTGACAATGAGCCGATCTGCTATCAGACACCATTGTTTTAATAAATAACAATTCCGTACATTTAGATCAATGTATTTATTTGTTAATTTTGTTCTACAAAGTTAGAAAAACAATTTTAAGCGAAGCCTGATGTTGAATGATCTCCATAAAAGAATGATCTCAGTCTATTCTACACTGTGAGGCAACTTACATTACTTAAATGCTAGTATGGGATTGGCACTCGGTAGGGACAAATACCCAAAGCTCAGGTATCGGTATTAGGACTGAAAAGGTTGGATTGGTGCACCCCTAGCTGTGAGTTCCTCCAAATTTGAGCATTCTGCAAGTAAACTGAGGCAGTGAGTCAGGTGTAGTTTGGCTATGTGGCAGTCTTTTTTTGAGAGGTGGTTTTGTACCTGTAAGAGCTAATCCTCCTCAGTTTGGATGCTGGCACATTGTAGCCACACTCCTCCAGCACCTCCTGTTGGGCGATCTCTTCTAGAGAGAGGGAGGGCTTGTCCACCAGCCCGGCGCACAGCTCATAGGTGATCCCAACACAGGCTGGGGGGTGTCCGGCCTGGTTCTCTTCATGTGCCTCCTTCTCCGTTTCACTCGGTGACTCCTCAGCCGGTGCAGCCTGGCATTTCTCCCACTCACACATGTACACCGCTTCAGGGGATAAAGCCGTTACGTCCAGAGAAAGTCAACTTCAAAAAATAGGACCAAGGGTCCTGTAGCTTACCGGCAAGTAGTCTTATTGTGATGATACAAGTTATGAAAATTTCATGTGAAGTTTGACATTTGAATCAATGAAAATCAATGTCAAGGCCACTAAATAGAAGTTCACACATTTATGGGACCTCCTGTAATACAAACACAATCTTAAGCTCTGAAGCAGTTTTGGTGATACAAGTCATTGAAAATTCAATATGTCAATTTTGAAATTAAAGGTCACAGAATGTCAAGTTGTGGTCAGCAAATGGACTTCATATATGACTTTCTAAATGTCTCTATACAAACCTTGGCTCAATCAATGACCATTTTGGTGATACAAGTCAATGTAATTTCACTGTCAAGTTTGACCCTCAAAGGTCAGTGACAGTCAAGTTGAATTTCGCCAAATGAAAGTTCATACGTGACTTCCTAGATGTCAGTAACACAAACCTGGGCTCCATATGTGACCATTTTAGTGATACAAGTCATTGAGTTTTCACTAGGTCACATTTGACCTTTGAAGGTCAATACGAAGGTCGCCAAATGAAAGTTCATATATGACTTCCTCTATGTCTCTAATACAAACCTAGACTTTATCTGTGACCGTTTTGGCAATACAAGTCATTGTAATTGTATTATGTCAAGTTTGACCTTCAAAAGGTCACCAACAGTCAAGTTGAATGTCACCAAATGAAAGTTCATATGTTACTTCTTATGTCAGTAACACAAACCTAGGCTCCATCTGTGACTTTTTCAGTGACAGAAGTCATTGAATTTTCTCTAGGTCAAGTTTGACCTTCGAAGGTCGAGGTCACCAAATGAAAGTTCATATATGACTTACTACACGTCTCCAATACAAACCTACACTCAATTCGTAACGATTTTGCTGATACAAGTCATTGTATTTCACTGTATAGTT
Source organism: Gymnothorax javanicus (assembly GCA_029692085.1). NCBI lineage: Eukaryota > Metazoa > Chordata > Actinopteri > Anguilliformes > Muraenidae > Gymnothorax > Gymnothorax javanicus. Next base: position 86,957,330 of record CM056193.1, read on the forward strand.
TGACCGTTGAAGGTCACTGAAGGTCAAGTTCAAGGTCACCCAATGAAACTTCATATATGACTTCCTATATGCCCACAATACAAAGCCAACCTCTGTCTGTAATAGCTTTGGTGATAGAAGTCATTGAAATTTTACTAAGTGAAGTTTTACCTTCGAAGGTCACCAAAGGTCAAGTTCAAGGCCACCAAATGAAAGTTCATGAATGACTTCCTATACATCTCCAATACAAACCAACACTTTAACTGTAACGATTTTGCGGATATAAGTCATTGAAATTTCACTATGTGAAGTTTGACCTTCGAAGGTCACCGAAGGTCAAGTTCAAGGCCACCAAATGAAAGTTCATATACGACTTCCTATAAGTGACCAATACACATATGATCCCAATCTTCAATATTTTCAAGCCTAGAAGCCTTTGAAAATTGTAACATTTTGCTTGACCTCAAGTTTACCCTTTCAAGGTCATCAGAGGTCAACTTTAACAGAGCCAAAATATAGGTCATATATAACTTCCTATATGTCAGTAATACAAACTTAATCTCGATCTGCAACCATTTAGCTTCCACAGGCGATTTTGCCCATTCTCCATAAGACCCAATGTTAAAGTACAGCACCCCCACTAGACCCACTTCCGTCGATTCAATCAAAATGGCACTCGCACCGTACATAAAGTCTATCAAGGTGAGTTGATTGCCAGATTTAGAAAAAAGTTATCGGACATTTTTTGAGAAATAATTTTTTGAAATTTCAAGTCATATCTTTTAACATTGTTAATATTTTCCCTGACCTCAAGTTTGACCTCTCAAAGTCATCTGTGGTCAAATTTAATATTGCCAAAATATAGGTCATATATAACTTCCTATATGTCGATAATACAAACTTAATCTCAATCTGCGACCATTTGGCCTCCACAGGCCGTCTTGCATATTAATAAAGTACAGCGCCCCCACTAGACCCACTTCCGTCGATTCAATAAAAATAGCGCTCGCATTGTACATTGATGGTACTTAGGTAAGTCGATTGCCTGATTTAGAAAAAAATTATCATGCAGTTTTTGAGAAATAATTTCTTAAAATTTCTCAGTCCTATCTTTAACATTGGGGCCAAAATTTCAAGGGTCCGCCGGATAGCTCACTCCGTAAAAGCATCGTGTTGCGAAGCAGAAGTGACTATCACGACGCAGGTTCGATCCCCGCCTCGTACCAGCCAGCAGTGGTCAGCAGCTCTTTTCAGAGTAGCGCGCAACTGGCCAATGCACTACAGGGATGCAAATTGGGAAGGGTCTGCCGGGATAGGGTATTGTAAATAACAAGTTCTCAGGCGCCTCCTGTTGGCCAGACGGGCGCTCGTTAGGAAGATTCTAAGCTCGTTCATGTTCGGGTATCCTCCGCCCTCGTTCTGAACTTGCGAGGTTTCTACCAATGAGTGTATAAGAAGCGGTGGCGAGGGGCGCGTGCTTCGGAGGAGAGCCGCAAGCTGTCTCACTCTCCTGAGTTGGCAATAGGGGGCCGCATATGCGAAAAGCCTTGGACATAGTTCCCCAATTGGACATTTCAGATTCGGGTGGGATTGGAGAGGCCAAATTAAAAAAAAAAAAAAAAAAAAAAAAAAAAGAATTTCAAGGGCCCATAAAACAGACAAAAAATGATTCAATCAAAAATCCGAAAAAAACAGCCTGGAGATATGGTCTAGTAGTATGTTATCCCAAATTTACATGCAAATTCATCAGGCCAAAAAAAAGATAAAAAATGTTCCGGACAACAGACGCCACACCATGACAATAGCTTATCGGCCCACAGGGCCAGTAAGCTAAAAACCTAATTCCCCCACAACAGTAAGTTCCCCTTGGGATGCCATTTTAATTTTTTGTGCAACAAGTCACAATTGAGGACCTGTGTGCAAGAAGTACTTAAGTCACATTTTGCAAAACATGACCTGACACCAGTATTGAAAGCCACAATAGCCAGAGCATCATCTGATACCAAAGATTTCTGCAAAGAAGCACTCAAGTCTTGTGTACTGGTGCATTTCCATTGTCCATTGTCATGATCTGCGACATGTTTATAAAACTTTGAACCCCAAAATCTCAAAATTATTATTTTGTGACTCAGGTACTTCTTGCATACAGGTCTTCTATTTATAGCATCAAATGCATGTAACCATTCCAGACTTTACCAGCTGAGGTTTGGCCCCACATAAAGTACAGTGCCATAAAACCACATTGTTTCCATTTTCCTGCAGAAGCTACAATTTCTCAGTGGGAGCTGCATGAGAACATGTATGGCTAAACCCTCACCTTTCCTCCTCAGGACCACACTCACATACACGAGCAAACAGAGGAGCACACAGACACACGCAGGGGTCAAGTACTATAAAGAGTGATGACTGACCTTCACCTGCAGGCTAAAACACACAATTGCATGCAGGCACAAACACGCACGTGGACAAAATAACACACAGATGCACACTCAAGACCTAAGAGTGCGTTGGTCACTTGACAATGCATTCTTCAATAATCAAACAAACAAGTCCGGCGGCACATACATTTCAACAATCCAAAGAAAAACATTCCACAAGTAGCATTGTTTGAACATTACCCTTTGCAGAAGCATTTACTGCCTCTTTTTTCTGAGTTGTACACAGAGAAACAATCACTTCCAATACAAGGCCTTCCTTCCATTATGAAGTGTGCGCCATTGGCCCTTACAGACTCAGGCTAGAACAATGGGGTTTGTGTCTACTGGCTGTCACGGCAAGTGCCGAGAAGGAGACCAAGCCTTAGGGGAGAGCCACTGCTGTCCACTTACACAACGACTCCTGCGAGGGACAGGATTTTTACATTGCCAATGGCCCTCTTTACCTTTCCAGAAAGCCTCAATGGAGTTTACAGAGTTTTACAAACGAAAGGTCGCTTTAAGTGGTCATAAAGCTAGTTCCCCTTTGATTTGATGGGTCAAACAATCATACTTCTCGATAAAATAATAATAAATACCCTTTAGTAGCTGTTAAAATTACAAAAATGAGTTTTCTGAGTATATCTCCCTCCTTTCATGTGTGCCTCTCAGGTATAAACACAAGCAGTTTGAAAGTCAGAGATTTAAAAAAAAAAAAAAAAAAAGAATGGCTTCACAATGGTTAATTTAATGGTGCGAGAAACATCTCTTTATGAAATAAATATTATTTGTGATCGGTAGTTAATACATACAGTGCAGGCGTTTCATGTTTTTTTTCTTCTACTTCACTTTTTATAGCCCGGCACCTCAGAAAACAATTAGGAATCAGTGTGTTTGCCTTTCCTGAAACTGGGAAGCCAGAGAGCAGCCATTTGTATCCCAACATCAGAGGAAACAAGGAGAGTATAAAGACAGGAGGCCTGTAGGTTGCGTAATCCATCACTTTATGGTCACAGTAAAAAGACATATTCGGTTTTTCAAACAAACAATTGAGAACAAAAACGGATGGGCCTGAGGCAAAGGCACCTTTTGGTAGCCATACCTCCAACTGTGACCAGAGAGAGAGACACAAGGCACTTCATGATGACTACACTGAGACAGTGGAGGGGGAGGAAGAATGGGGGGGGAGCATGGGAGCATAGGGCAGGTGTTAATTTATTCCATAAATGATTAAAAATAACAGTGATACAACCCATGAAATACAGGTTTGGTATCGTACACGTGTGATACAGCTTTCTTGCATTATGTTTAGTCAGATTCTGTTCATTGAAAAATGTCAAGTAATATGTTCACAAAGGTAACTTTGCAAATTCTGCTGGTAACCGTTCACTATTGCTGGCGTTAGCTTCTAGTTGACAGTTTATTCAAGTCAATGGGACAAATTATTTGTTAGCAAGCATACTAACACTTTTGGCCAGTAAAGTAATGTTACACATGTGACTGTTGTCGTAGACGCTTGAATTTATTAATTTAATGGCAAAAAGTCTTAGCATACTGGCTAGCATTCTAGCATTTTCATTTATTGCGAGGAACAAATGAAAATTACCACTCGAGTTTCATAATGAAAATAAGTGAAAAAATTTTAATAAACGAAAATGACTACTCTCGTTGCATAAATTTGATATCTCGGGCGCACTCATTGGAGATCCTCTATGTACAGTATGTGATGAGAAAAACCTTTGAAGACTGAAGAGAAACTACAGATGAAGTCACAGTGGCGCTGGCCGTTAACTTGCAACTGGATTGGTGAAATGCATTAAAAAAATTTGCTTGGAGATGCAATTTTCAGTTACAACCACTTTGTGCAATTTAAAGAGCCCAAGCAATGCAGCCACTGAAGACCACGAAGACCTAGAGTCGTAAAGCGTTGGTCAATCTTCTTACCATGCTCATGAATTTAAATTTTCACCAATTTTTCATCTAAGACGGAGTGCCTGTTTTTTCCTTGGGTTTTTTGTCTCACTTCATATTGAGCAATACTCCCTGGAATTGTTTTTTTTTCTCGTACTTTACCTGCCCAACAGAGCACCTGTCGGATTGGCCATCAGATCCAGGTAGCGCTTCCTCCATCCATTTCTCAGTACAGCCACTGAGTTTGAATAATGCACTGTGTGTTATTAGGGGTGGCTGTGGCCCAGATAGACCAGGTTGTTCACTGACAGCAGGGCTGGCAGTTCAATTCTCCAGCTCTGCCTGTCCTGTCAAAGAGTCCCTGAGCAAGACACTGAACCCCAATTTGCTCCTGAGGGCCAGGCCAGCATAGTGCGTGAATGTGTATGTGAATAGGTGAATGAGACGCAACTAGAATGTGTTTTTACTCGTAAAAACAAACTTCTCCCTCTAGAAACCCCTAAATAACAAACAGCATCATTTTAGTAGCCGATCAATGCACCTACAAAATCTGGTAAAGAAATAATGAGCGGTTTCTGAAAACACTCAGAAACACTTGAGGAACACTGATGTGCACTAAGCCAAAAACAGTATGTCTTGCCCTCCCCTCCTTCCATGGAAGAGACATAAAAATTGCATAATGCCTTGTCCAATAAGGTTGAAAACAGCCACATAAGTACAGTCAATTTATTAAATGCACCAACATATCCTGTGCAAAAAGCACACCAATTTGCAAAATCGGCACATAAGAAGACAACTAGAGATAGAAACAATGCATAATTGTGACAAAGAATTATTGACAGCATATTTTATATTCAAGTAAGCATGAGACCAGGATCTGCTGTCTTTGGGTCAATCGAAATGGCCTTATTGAACAATGTGCATGAAAACCAAAGAAATAAGCCTCAAAAATAAGGCTACATTCAGGCTTGGTGCAATGATAGTGGGTTAACAGAGCTAAAGCTCCCAAAAGAGGGTTCAAGAAACGCTGGTCGTGGAGCCATTTTGTTTCCATTGCTTTACAAGGCCCAGTCTCAAAGTGAACGAGTCCCTCCCGCCCCCCATCCCCCACCCCCGTTTTCTCTTTTCTCGTGTCTCATTTAGGACATTCTTGTCAAAACAACTGCAAGCTGGTTTATTGTTTTTCCCCAGAAATTAATATGTTTCCATTCCAAGAAATGAATGAAAAACATACAAGGATTTTAATGGTGCAAAGCGGCCCAGTTTCACGCAAGGGGAACAAATGGGCTCCAATTCTTGAGTTTTCGTGACTCTCTACCTACAGAGCTAGCATTCACTTTAAGTAGACACACCTGTAGGCTGAAAAATGTTCAAGATGAAAATGAAAAATGAAGTACCTTGGATTAAATCTAATCAACAGGCAGTTTGTGATTAAAAATACATTGCCAATTCTGGCTTTTATATGGGGGGGCAGGGGAAATTCTAAGGTTTTTTTTTTCTTTCCTTCCATAAATTGATGGTTTTACGAGGGTGGAGGTTACCTGGACGGAACTGCTTGACAAGGATGAAGCACTGCGAACTGGTGTTGAAGATCAAGATGGAGACACTGAGGGGAGAGCGAGAGAGAGGAATGGGTTCACAATCACATCGTCCCACAAACACACACACACACACATACACACAAAGATGCACACTTAAACTATAAAAACACAGCATACACAAAATGTCCCTTAAAACAACAAAACTCTAACTCACAAACCAGAGGTTTCCTGGACCTGGTGGGGAGAAATACATGCTCCTGAGCCAAAATATCACCTTGGCTGTGCATAGTATTATATCTGCACAGCTTCAGCCACCGATACTCATTGATGAAAACACACTGCACACCTGGCACCCGGCTCCCAGCGAGACAGCCTCTCATAATAAAACTTCACATTCAATGGTTCCTTTAGCTCAAGCTCTCATACAGAAACTTACTCCTGTCCCGGCTTGCGGAGGCCCTTTGTTCATAAACATCTTCATTAGAGAGTGTCTAACTGGAAAACGCATGTAAAAGTCGAAGGCTCTAGCCTAAGGGAGACTTTGTCAGTTTTCAGCTATCGGCTGTCACTGTTTGTGTGGTCCGACACGTCTACTCGGACAGAGAACGTCATAAGTGACGCAGAGACAGGAACAATAATTCCAAACAGCTGAAAAGCACATTAAATACCACCACACTTCCACAAGGCTTAATCAAGTCAGTAAGACTGGCTTCTTAATGAAAACTTTAATCAACATCAGCATCGGCACTGCTCTAACGGGGACAAAGTCTTCACAAAGATATAAACAGACACAAGTAGCCAAGCACATCTCTTAGTCAGAACTGATTTAGTTTCAATGACACACCTCAGAACTCGCATACCTCTGAAAATTGGACAATAGGCAGCCTCCGTACAGTCAAAGAGTCATATTCATACCACATGAGATTAGCAGCTCTCAGCTGCACTAAGCTAACTGGAATAGCTGACAAAAAAGGGAATGAGGAGGAAAGCCTCTCATCTCAACAGGGCATGTTTTTTCGCAGAGCTACAAAGGAAGTGAAGCACAATGTACTATCAGGAAGGTATGGGCTTTATGACTAGAGCAGTAAGTCGCTCAAGGGGCTTTTAATTACCGAGCAAAAAGGCCCTGATGGGCTAAAAAAACAAGGCGTTTGCCTTTCATTTACCACTTAAAACGTAAAGCCAGTTCCCGCACTCATCTAAATCTTAGTTCCCTCATTACAAAGCTGGAGGGGGGGAATAAGGAGTTGACTGCACCCCCAGAGAGAGAGAGAGAGAGAGAGAGAGACACAACCGGTCCGCCATCTATTCTGCAGAGCAGACAGTGTCAATTAGAGCAGCGGGCTTTGATAACAGGGCTTTGTGCGTTCTGGAAGGAGCTGAGAAGGTAAGGGTTATCACGTTAATTAATACCCAGGCTGCCCCCCCCCCAACTCTTTTAGGATCTTTTCAAGAGGCTTTTGAAGTGCTTCCCGCTTGCTTCACCCATCCCACCCAACCCGACACCCAAAGTCCCCTTTTTAAAGAAAGGTTAGTGCGCTAGCGCACTCCTATTAATAAAGTTTGGCTTCAGTGTGGTGAGCCACCAAAAAACGGAGTAAACACTGAGGGGGTTGGTTAGGAGGGGGTTGGTCCAGCACCTTGCTTTTGTGCTAGGCCAAGATTATCACCACCAGCCTTTTGTCTCTCAGCCTTGCTTAAATTTTAAGCTACTAGCCAAATCCTTGAACTAAAAAGAAAACCTGTTTCTGTCTTAAAAAACCTCGACCATCTCAATAGAACTTCTGAAGGCAAGAGACAACAGAGACAAAGGCCTGGCAGGCATTCCAGATCTCTTCACATGGAAGATGCACTGGACTGTGGGAGATTAAGGGCTTGGCTGTGCTTAACTCGAGCCTTCGGGAGAGTCCTCCCCTCCAACACCCTCCCCCGAGTGACAGCCAACTCCAGGCCCACCTCAGCTCTTTACAGACGTCTGAAGACGGACTCTCGTCCTGACAGCTCGCTCAAAACAAACCCTCCTGCCTGTCTCGTCTCCTTCTACTTTTCCTGTCCCTAAGATGTCTGCAGCTGATACCATTTGCCCGTATAGAGCAGCTACGTTGAAAGCAGGGTGAATGTATGAATTCCTGAGATGGAAGGTGTTTTACAACCTAATTTCATAACACTGTGTGGAAAACCGGAATAACAAAGACATTTGTGAGGTTTTATCCATTGCAGAAGAACTGCAGTGTGCAGAACCTAATTTTATATGATTATTGGTACAAATTCAGCTATGAGAGGCCCTTCAACCGAAAAGTCCGGAAAAGACCATCCATAAATCTTGACTCATTGGCACACTTTTCCGCAATCATGTGCCCCAGTGTGTGCGGCATATGACCACATACAAGACATTTCAAAAGTTTGGAATAGCCAGTTTTGAAAGATAATGACATATTTCACTTTTATTCACTACATGAGCATTGCACTGATCAGAAATAAATTGAAGACGTTAATAATTTAATACAAACCCATTTCCAGCAAAGTTGGGAGGCCGTGTCAAATGTAAATGAAATCAGAATGCAATGATTGCCACATCATTTAAACCCTATGTTTGATGGAAAATGGTTCAAAGACAATATGCCAAATGTTGAAACTGAGAAATTTTCTGTTTTTTTGCTCATTTTGAATTCTCTGGCAACAAAAGATTTTGGAATATTTTATAATGCAAAAAATGCACCTGGTGGAACATCTCACAGCTAATTGGATTAATTGACTATAGGTCAGAGACATGAATGGATATGAAAAGAGCATCTCAGAGAGGCTGAGTCTTTTAGAAGATTGTGAGGGCTTAATCACTCTGTGACAGACCGCATGGGAAATTTGTTCAACAATGTAAGAATGAAATTGCAAAGAAACTGTGGATATAATCATCTATAGTATACAATATCATCAAATTATTCAGAGAATCCAGAGAAGACTCCGTAAGCAAGATACAAGGCCAAAAACCAATATTGAATGGCAGTGATCTTCAGGCCCTCAGGAGGCACTGCATTAAAAACAAACAAGATTCTGTAGTGGAAATAAATGCATGGACTCAGGAACACTCCTGAAAACCATTCTCAATGAGCTCAATTTGTTAATGCATCCTCAAATGCAAGTTAAAACTTTACTATGTACAGAAAAAAAAATGTACATAAACAAGATCCAGAAACACTGCCACCTTCTCAGGGCCCAAGCTAATTTATGATAGCCTTAGATGAAGTGGAAAACTATTCTGAGGCCTGACCAATCAAAATCTCTCAATTTTTTTTGAGTAATTTGCACATCTGTGAGAACAGCATTAATGTTGAAAAATGTATACAGGTTTTGGAGCAACATATACAGCAATCCAGACATCTTTTTCTGGTAAGGCTTTGCTTATTTCAGCAAGGGATTGCCAAACCACATTGTGCGCGTTATAACATCATGGATCCGTAGTAGAAGAGTCCGGGTGCAAAACTGTCCTGTCTGCAGTCCAGATAGGTCACCCATTGAAAAATTTGGTGCATAAATGTGACAAAAGAGTCTGCAAAAGTGTTGAGAAGCTGAAATCTAAAATCAAGAAAGAGTGAGAAAACATTTTGCTTTCAAAACTGCAGTACCTGGTCTCCTCAGTTCAAAAACACCTGCAGGGTGCTGTTAAAAGAGGAGATGATTTAACACGGAGGTAAACATGGCCACATCCCAACTTTTTTGAAATGTGTTGCTGGAATCAAATTCAACATGAGCAGATAGTTTTCAAAAACAAATAAATTTTTTTTGTTTCAACATTTGATATGTTGTCTTTGTACTATTTTCAATTTATTATAGAGTTGAAATGATTTGCCAAACACTGCAGTCTGTTTTAATTTACATTTTACACAACGTCCCTTTTCTGGAAATGAGGTTGTAATTTTACAAATTTCTATTAAGATTCAAAATAGTTCTTTATAATATACATGATTTTATTTCTGAAAGCAAAGCTCCACCTTAGCACAGAACACTCCAGGGTGGCACGGTGTGTTTCTGGAAACTTCAAAATCAATTAATCCTTCCATCATCTAATCCACTTCTTCCTCATCAGGGTCGCACAGAAGCTGAAGCCTGTCCCACCTAACAATGGGTGAAAGGCCACAACACACACTGGACAGCTCACTAATCCATGGCAGGATGCACATACACTATTCACACACCATTCACCCACAAACTTATAACTACAGGCAATTTAGAGACTCCAATCAGCCTGACATGCATTTTTTTGAGCTGCAAGAAGAAACCGGAGTTTAGGGAGAACATGCAAACTCCAAGGAAAGTTTCCAGGCAGGATTCAAACCCACAACCTTCTCACTGTGAAGCAATGTGCACTACCCAACAAATGTTCAGGATGAGTTTTAAAAATTATTTCAAACAGAAATTGTAATTTCAAACATAATTAATGTCTTTGCTGTATTTTCTAATCAAATGAATACTATCTTGATGAACAAAAATATCAGTTTCTTTCAAAATAAGAAATTTCCAAGTGATTCCAAACCTTCAACACTAGCGCAACTTATAAATATAGGGCTCTGGCGGCCCCAGAAGCTCCCGCCGTTAAGATAAATAAAATGTTGAAGTTTTTGTTGATGGACGCACGCATGGATGGATGCATGCATGAATGGAGCCCGATACCAAAGCTACGTGCCACTCGGGTGGCGGGAGCTAATTAGGAGCCTGTAATTGAAAATGTTGATAAGATAAAGCAAATTGTTGAAGTTTTTGGTGATATTTTTAGGCCAGTGGCCTTTAAAAAATAGGCCAAGGTCACCTTTAGGCACGTCATTTGTAGGCCTTTATGAGATGCATGTCCAGTAAAAATTAGGAGCCTGTAAATGAAACAGTTGATGAGATAAAGCAAAATGTCAAGGTTTTTGGTGATATCTTGAGGCCAGTGACCTTGAAAAAAATACGCCAAGGTCACCTTTAGGCACGTCATTTGTAGGCCTTTATGAGATGCATGTCCAGTAAAAATTAGGAGCCTTTAACTGAAATAGTTGATGAGATAAAGCAAAATGTCAAAGTTTTTGGTGATATTTTTAGGTCAGTGACCTTCAAAAATACGCCAAGGTCACCTTCAGGCACGTCATTTGTAGGGCTTTATGAGATGCATGTCTAGTAAGAATTAGGAGGCTATAACTGAAATAGTTGATGAGATAAAGCAAAATGTCAAAGTTTTTGGTGATATTTTGAGGCCAGTGACCTTGAAAAATACGCCAAGGTCACCTTTAGGCACATCATTTGTAGGCCTTTATGAGATGCATGTCCAGTAAAAATTAGGAGCCTGTAACTGAAATCGTTGATGAGATTATGCAGATTGTGTTGACGGACGCACACATGCACGTACGCATGCACGGAGCCCGATACCATAGCTCCCCTACTGCGAGCGGCGGGAGCTAACCATTTATGCATCACCACGGAGATCATTGAAATCAGACCAATTTAAAAAGCAACCGGAAAAAAAACCTTGTGTATTTGGCATCATTAATATTTTTACAAAGCATGATAAAATGCAGTAATATGAAGGAGGAGACTCTTTGAGACAGGATTTGATTCTCCTGACAGATTGCCCCTGGGTGTAGGAGAAACCCGTAACCCATTAAGCTGAGATAAGAAGCACTTTTCCTTCAGCAAGGTTTTGACAAGGAAGCAATGACACATGGTAACTAAGGTGTAGAGGTGATGATTTGTGCATGTCAGCCATATGTTAGATGGTGTACTCAGTACAATCTCTCTTTCCACTCACAAGCACACACACTCTGACAGGCACACAGACAAGCACACACAAGCACACATAACACACAAAATATTAGATGCACCCCCAAAGAATGGCTTTTAATTTGAAGTCGCCAAACCAAAAATTTAAAAAACCACTTAAATAGGTAATTTCTATTAATTACAATGCTAAACAGCAGCGTGTGTCCACTTAAGAGGTCTAAATAAGTCACTAAAGCAAGATGAGGGTACTAATGGAGATCCAGGCTGAATACTTAAAGTGCATTTCCTGGCCCAAATTTGTCTTTTTTTGTCTAAAAGATTGTGCCTTTATACACCAAATCCTAAGGGTTATTTTGCCAAGGGTGGTCTGTGTATGGAACAATTTTTGAAAATTACCAGAAGCCTCTGGAGAAATCCCCAGGGAGTCCCTAGCCATATTGATCCAGATTCGTGATGTCACCTGCGGTTCCCCCATATCCAGGGTGCTGAGAGACCCAGTTCTTGCATGAATCAGTGCGCGGTCATCGACATTTACCGATTGCAGCTAAACAACAGTTACTGTACTTATCGGTGTTACCGCACCCTCCCACAACACACCTGTTGACCATTCCAGCCAAATACAACCCCAATTCCAAAATAGTTGGGATGAAGTGAAAATTGTGAACAAAATCAAAATGCAATGACTTTCAGGTCACATGAGCCAATATGTTATTTACAGTAGAACATAGATAACATTTCAAATGTTGAAACTGAGACATTTTACATTTGTATCCACAAAATGAGCTCATTTCAAATTTTCTGGCAGCAACAGGTCTCAAAAAAGTTGGGACGCAGGCAAAAAAGGGCTGAAAAAGCAATTAATATATAAGAGAATCAGCTGAAAGAACATTTAGCAAGTAATTACATTAACTGGCATCAGCTGAGTAACATGACTGGCTATAAAAGGGATGTCTTAGAGAGGCTGAGTTTCTCAGAAGTAAAGATGGCCAGAGGCTCTCCAAACCGTGAAGGCTTTGTGTCTCTCTCTCTCTCTCTCTCACTCTCTTTCTCTCTCTCTCTCTCTCTCTCTGGGGGTGCAGTCAAAATTATGGAATACTTTAAAAACAATGTTCCACAACCTCAAATTGCAAAGGCGTTGAAGGTCTCATCATCGACAGTGCATAACATCATCAAAAGATTCAGAGAAACTGGAAAAACTCTGTGCGTAAGGGACAAGACCGAAGACCTTTACTGGATGCCCGTGATCTTCGGGCCCTCAGACACCACTGCATCACTCACCAGCATGATTCTGTCATTGACATTACTAAATGGGCCCAGGAATACTTAAAGAAACCACTGTCTGTAAACACAGTCTGCCGTGCCATTCACAGATGCCACCTAAAACTCATTCATGCAAAAAGGAAGCCATTGTTGAGCATGATCCAGAAGCGCCGCCGTGTTCTGTGAGCCAAGGCTTATTTAAAATGGACTGTAGCAAAGTGGCAAAGTGTCCTGTGGTCAGACGAGTCCAAATTTGAAATTCTTGGTGGAAATCATGGGCGTTGTGTCCTCCGGGCTAAAGAGGAGAAAGACCATCCCTCCTGTTATCAGCGTTCAGTTCAAAAGCCAGCATCTCTGATGGTATGGGGATGCATTAGTGCATATGGTGTGGGACACTTGAATGTTTTAAAAAAGCACCATGAATGATGAAAGGTATATAAAGGTTTTAGAGCAACATATGCTCCCCTCCAGACAACATCTATTCCAAGGAAGGCCTTGTGTATTTCAGCAGGACAATGCAAAACCACATACTGCAGCTATTACAACGGCATGGCTTCGTAGTAGAAGAGTCTGTGTGCTGAACTGGCCTGCCTGCAGTCCTGATCTTTCACCGATTGAGAACATTCGGCGCATAATTAAACGAAAAGTCCATCAAAGGAGACGCAAAACTCTCCAGCAGCTGGAAGCCAGTATTAAACAAGAGTGGGATCAAATTCCAATGGCTAAACTCAAGAAACTTGTCTCCTCAATGCCCAGACGCCTCCACTCTATGTTAAAAAGAAGAGGGGATGGTACACCATGGTAAACAGGCCCCTGTCCCAACTTTTTTGAGAACTGTAGCAGCCATCAAATTTGAAAGGAGCTCATTTTGTGGATAAAATTGTAAAATTTCTCACTTTCAACATTTGCTATGTTATCTCTGTTCTATTGTGAATAAAATACTGGCTGGTGTGATTTGAAAGTCATTGCGTTTTGATTTTATTCACAATTTACACTTTGTCCCAACTATTTCGAAATTGGGGTTGTACTTCAAATAACGCCCAAAATCGCAAAAATAAACATCATAAACAATAACGCAACCTCCAAGTATAATCCACTATCAATAGAATGACCAGCGCCGCCTATGGGCTGCGGGAACCGCACGTGATGTCAGAGAAAGTGATTTTCCCCAGGAGTTTCAAATCGCAAGCTTTTTTCGCGCCAGACAAAATCTGCCTAAAATACTGATATTAAACCAGGTATATCTTACACTGACCGATGTGTTATACTGGTTAAAATGTGTAGTGACTAAAAATCCTATATAGTATCTCAAAATGGAGTGCATTTTACGTTTTATATCAGCAAGGATATGCACTTCAAGGCCCAAAATGCAGAAGGCATCAGTCATAAAAACAATAATTTAGAACTGTGCTGAATTATTTAAGGTTGCATGAAGAAACCAGTCAAAAATTCAGACAACATATACCAAACACCATAAAACAGCAACAGCAGAAAAAACCTGTGGCCGCTAGTCAAAGGGCTCAATGGGGACACTGCTACACCCACATAACCATCGTTCTAAACATCACCACTGAACTGAATAAATTTGTATCTGAACCAGCCTCTGCAAAACCAGTACACTGTGAGCTTCACAAAGCTGGTACTTATGGCAGTGTTTCCCATGATTTCTATCTGCACAAGCACACGCAATAATGAGGCACTCCCATAGCAGGAAGCCAAGTTTTTTTTCGCATTTTTAAAACAAATCAATGCTCAATAAGTTTGCAAAAATTCAATTAAAAAAAATGTTCTCGCTGAAAAATATTATGAAGTATACTCTATGCCCTAGCATGAAACAATCAGCATTAGCCAACAGTATTTATGGGAAAAGCTAACTGGCCAGTTTATTTTGCCCTAGAGTGGATACATATGAACACACACACAAGCACATGTACGTGCATGGACAAACACGCACAGATACACTCACATACACACAAACACAAACACACACACACACACACATACAAACACGCACACATACACACACACACACACACACACACGTGCACACATGCACGCACACATCCACAAACACACACACACACACACACACACACACACACACACACACACACACACACACACACACACCGGTGGAGCCCAGAGGCTGCATACTCCGAGGAGAAATGGAAAGGCCTTGGGAAGCCGGATGCCCTGCCCTGCCCTGCCTTGCCAGCTCTGACTTTCCCATGACGAAAACACGCCTGGAAGGGGGAACTACAGATTACTTGTTTGAGAGAATAATCGTAATGGCAATCAGAAAAACACAAAATAAATAAATCAATAAAAAATTTGCAAACTATAAAACATTCAGTGCTTCATCTTCAAGCACAAAGATTATCTCCTGATGAAGGGCCTGTAATTCCATTTTTTGAGCTCTATCTGCACTTGTAGATCTCCACTGCCTCCTGAATCTCCGTCCCACCTTAAGAAACAAATGCCATAGGAAGAGGAAGCTGCGTCCACAGCACAGGTTGTTCATTTCCCCTCACAGGCTGCTGAGCAGCGATAAAGTGGCCCATTGGACGGGCCTGGGAGCTGTTCAGCTGGGACGTGGAGGTTGTGGCTGCAGCAGGCCTGGGCTTGCCATAGCACCCCGCGCTGCTGCTCTACCCTGACGGCTCTCCAAATGTTTAAACCCCCCATCCCCACCCAGCTCCACCTTTCCCACATTTCCCTTTCCCACAGCATGCAGAGGCAGAGGTGAATTCAAGTACAGCGAGCCAACTTCTGACGAAACTCTGAAAAAACCCCAAAAGGAGCACAAAAACCAAAAAAAGACAAAATGAGCAATTATTAAAGTCTTCTTCTTCAGGTCTTAGTGCAAAATTGTGGGCAATTTGTTGCTTGGATTGTCAGTGGTATGGTCTATAATGAGGAAAGTACACTTGGCCAGCTGACCAATGGTGTAACTTTGTCACTCACTCACTCAGACATGGACCTCTGCGGATGTAGGGTCAGCATGTTTCAAAATTAGCCAGCAGTCAAAATCATAAAGTAACTTGTTAGGCAAAGATAAGCTAATACTTTTATCGAAAGAGGAAAGAAATGCAAGTTTAAGTCCAATTAGACATACGAAACTTCATTACACAGGTCTTTATCTGTAGTGAGCTGCAAGATGTTGTAAGGGAGCTCACGTAACTGCCCCCACAGCGTAAGTATAACCCACACAACTGCCTCCATTACCCACACAACTGCCCCTGCTACACCACCTAATAACCATCCCATTCTCCACCATCTCCCCCCCCCACCACCCCCACAAAAGCAGGGCTGACGCCAGCCTCCCCGCTCATTACCAGAACACCCCAGCGGACCAATAGTGGGGCGTACGTCACAAAGGGGCCAGGGGTGACACTAATGATCCAAACAGATGCTGGTATTAATGGGTTTACCTTTCAACTGGAGCCGTGCACTCCCGCGGTGAGGCCCCCATTGTATCAGGGGCCTGATAAGAGGATCAATACAGCATTCCCCTGGGGAGGGACACCATCAGCAATAATGCACAAAGGGCCATCCGTACAGAGCACATTAAAAACCTACCTCACGTTCTGGGAAAAGCCCCCGTCTTCTCATTCTCTCTTTATCATTTGGGCTCACTTTAATTCCCTCCACTTTCTTTTCATTATCATTCAGATGGCCATACCGTGGTTTTTTTTTTTTTTTTTTCCTCCCAGCTAAGCTGAACCCTTTTGGATCTGAGAGCTGTTCAAAAAAAGATGAATCTTCAAGGACAATATGATAATAATTCTATTTAATTCATTGTTTTCTCACCACACTTTTTTTAAACCATCCTAATGGTCATCCCACCATGAATACACCGGTCCAAAATCCCCAAACAGGTCCAAACTAAAACCAAAGCGCATCAGGTAACTTTCTATGCAACGGTTCCATTGTAGTTAATTCCAGTGACACTTAATTCTATGCATATTGGAAGCAGAGTTGAATGCATTTCAGCTGTACATTCACCCCTGTACTACCGTCCCGTATGGCTATACCCATATCAGGATCCCATAAAACCCTGGGATGAGGTCCAAACAAACTGAAGTGGTCTTTAAGTGGCAGTTCTCTCGAGGGCCACCAAGATGCAATACCTTGTCATCCCTCAGACTGCGATCCATAGTGCATAAAAAATGGCACACTCCATTCGAAAGGTCTCCAAGAGACTGAACATGAACACAGGAACTGCGGCTCTATAAAGGACAGTCAGTGGTAATGTTCTGAGGTAAGCAAATACACTGTGAAGGCAAATTCCTTCTGACAAGCACAATAGCTGTATTTAAACAAAGACCAACTAGGATTCACTTGTACAAAAGGAGAAAATGGCAGACTGTACTGGTATTAGTGCCGCAACTAGGTTCACGCACTTTTGGTATTATAGGTCCTTGTTACAATAACAGTCACACACAATGTCATTCCCTCAAGCAGCCATTCCACTTAGAGGTAAATGCACAGTAAAATACAGATGAGTAATGGGGGATGTACAGCAGCAGTCACTATCCCACTTCCTGAAGACCTATCGTCTATATCGTCTAAATAACAAATCACACTTCACTCAAAAGCCAGCAATCTTATTGAGATTATGATGAGTAGAACTGGGTGTGCGACCTTCAGGATCGAGTGACAACCTACAGAATATTAGATCTCCAGGTACAAGGTTGGTGACCACTACTCTGCAGACTCATTCGGATATTTTGCAACCGCAGCTTAGAATTAGAACTAACGGCTCTGTTTGCACATATTGCTAGTACGGCTTGGCTGCTTTCCCAGGCATCTGGCCCTTGCCTGCTCCTATCAGAAGGAATTTGGTGTTTTTAATGCAGGTAGTGAGTCATGCCTCAGCACACAGAGAGAGAAGGTGCATGCGGCACTGGGCTCTGTGTGGCGGCAGAGTCCTGACCCCTGACCCCCTGGGAACTGGCTCAGAGGCTCACGAGAGAGCGGGCGAAACTGAAAATAAAGGAACATTTCATCTGACGGCACCGGAAAAACGATTTCCCCGATGAGTTGAGTCGACTTCCTCTCTCACCTGTCATGAGTGCGCATGAAGTCCCAGGATTTCCTCATTCCATTCTGTGGAAAGAGAAGCATCAAATTTAATACTCAAATAAAGATCCCTAAGATTAAGGGCCAGTTTTAGAGACACAAATTGGGCTCAGTCCTGGGCTAAATGGAGTTCCGAATGGGAATATCCATCAAAGCACACACATTATAGATCACTCACAAGAAGAGAAAGATTTAAGAGGGGAAAAGGCACAGTCGCTTCCGGAGACTGGCAACGACACATTACCACTGAGTCTTTTTACCCAAAGTAGCTCATAGTTGATTGATGTGGGGTTTAAAGGGCCTAGCTCACCTGCGCCACTGTGCAACAGGCAACCACTAATGTGTTTCTGAATTCTCACAGAGTGACAATGGCAATAGCCTCTCGCCATCCCATCTCCAACATAGCCCATCCATGAGAACGCTGTCTCACCTCTACATGGCCGGGCATGATACTGCAATGTTTCAGACTCTGGCTACCCTTTCTTGTCAAGCCCCATCACCAATCTAAGCAATATCCCTCTGAAGTTCCAAAAGATAGTTAATGACTGATTCCAAAAAAAAAAATCCTCAAAAAGAAAAGGTGAAGATCTCCTTTCATGGTTCTTCAGGTCACAACTTGCATTGTATTGCCTGGGAATGCACATAGTTCCAGTGAGCCCTCACAAAATGTTCTGGAATGCAGGAAACGCAAGCTAAAAAAAAAAAAAAAAACACCCACACACGCTTTCCTGTTCGGAAGATGTGTGGACAAACTACTGGATACGTTAAACCTCCGAACAAGAATGCCAAAATGCGGGTGTTTGGAAATAAAAACAATATAACAAATGTTGCGAAAAAAAAATAGCTTTGCCCCCATGGGTTGCGGAAGCCGAACTGTCATGCTAACTGTTCATGCGTGAAAAGGCACTCAAAGCCCCACCGCCAGAGATCACAAAGCAGTCCGGAGAGGGTTATAGCAACATGCATGTTTGATCACAGCATCGCTACGGCTTAATCTGCTCTTATAATCCCCCTAACAAATAACTACTGGAGCAAAGCACACTTGGTGTGGTATATGGGGTGGCACACACGCATGCATCTATACACCGATATGCATGTACATGCCGCGCATTCATGGGGCACGAGAGCAGCCGCACACAGTGTCAGATTACACACGAAGAAAGGCCAAGGCCACTTCTGCATTATGTAATATCAGGCCAGAAATATCATACAACCAAATAAGCCAAAAGAATTACCATACAGCAAAATGCAAAGTAAGGAAAGCACTTGATCTATACTGCTGTTTGTCAAATCGCGATCCTCAAGCGCTGAGTACAGCTAGGTTCCCGACTTCACTTCACGTGAAAGTCAGGCGCAAGGCCAATCATCACTGCTAATTGTTCAGTTAACTTCTTGGGACGACAGCCTGAAAATCAGGTACGGATTTTGAGTGCAATATGTGGGGCAGATTTGAGGAGCCCTGGCCTATGCCATTATGTAAGAGCAAGTGCAGTGGGGAGAGCTGATAAGTCTGGCATTTTCCTGCCCACACAGACTGCAGAATGCTCATCATTTGTAAACTCTGGGATTTCCAAAAGAATTTGAAATAGGCTAAAAGTTCCACGTATTCAAATAAAGCAGCTGCATTTGGGGTAATTCCATCTCAAATCACCAGATTTCAAAAACAATTCCTGACTGACCTCCTCAATTTTGCTTTAAATTTACCGAACATGATGTTCTTGCATCAAATAGATTATGTTTAAAATTTTAGACCCATATCTTCAATAGTTTTTGAGATATGGGGGCGTGGCCCCCAATTTTGAGAAAAAAACTAGTGTTACTATACAATATGTCAACTTCAATAAGTCGTAACTTTTAATGAAAGCTAGTGTGCAATTTTGACCAGAGAAACATTTTGAGGACAAATCACATTACAAAGCTGTTACAAAGCCAGGAACATACCACGTCAAAGCTTTTTCTCTACCCTTGAATTTAGTCAGGTGACTTGATTTGTACCTGCTGTCTGAACAATTGTGCCAATTTGAAAATCCTAGTGACTGGAGCAAAATACCAGTGAGACCTATGCTTTGTGAACCTGGACTGTGGGTCATTCCATGTCAAATGTCGGAATTTCAGAGAAACTTCCGGCTTGACCATCTCAGATTTGGCTGAAAAAATTTCAGTGGGTGCATTCACCTCCTATTAGGAGAAATCCAAAATTTTAGCTCTCAACGCCAAATAGTTTTGTCATAAAAAAAAATAGTTTTGCAACTAAATTCCGGCCCTTTTTGAACAGCGATTTCTGAGGAGCCACTTTCACATGGCTATATCTAGAAAAGTATTTCAGCTAGGTCCTTCAAATTTTCAGGGGTGAAAATCTGCTGCTCAAACTTGAAGAATATGGACTTGAGAATGTGTCCCTTTAGTTCATCATATATCTCTGGGTGCTTAAATTTGCTCGAAAATTTTACTGTACGCTCTGCGGTGGCATATTTGAAGGACTGTAAAAAGCCTAATGTCAAAGACATGGATTTGGAATTGCACATACAGCTTCCCATATATGTCATGTATTTTGTATTCTAATTCTGCCCCTCTCTTATGAATAATCTAGAAAATATTAAGGCTTGAAAATGAAAAAATAAAATTTGTGTTATTTTTAACATTTTATACCAAAAAATGACACCATCCACCAACATCAAATTGACTGTTTTAGAAAGATTAGATGCCTGTTATTAACATATCCAAAATTTGTGATGGCATTCTGCTTTATTTTCTCAAAATAAATTTTTGAAAATATGGTATTTTTGTGGACACACAGCATTTAATTGCATCAAAGGCATATTCAAACATTATAAAATGGACATTGTTGAGTTTAAGCTTTCTATGATTAACTAAGTGCTTTATTTCATAAATGTTAACTTACACTCGAAGAATGACCTATAAGCAGCGTTAAGATATTGAAATATTACAACCTTAACAGGGCCAAAAATTCAAGTTTGTTATGAAATCGGAAGTGTTACAATAATTAACTAGATAACTCTGTCGCCACAGGGACCGAGTCATGCATCTCCCCGATCCCCATGAAAGCTCACTTGCAAATTTTTACAGCCGCAATGTTACCATTTTTACTCTTGCTATGACATTAATATGCATCCCTGTACATGTATATATATGTAAACGTGGCTCAAAATGAGCAGAAAAGACAAAATCTGCAAAAAAAATTTTTTTTGACAAAATGGTCGCCGACGGCCATATTGGATGTCGGAAATTGCCAAGAATTGATCTTGAGCTTTTCCAAATTAAAACCTTTGACTATGCAAATTTAGAGAAAAATCCTATACAATATGAAGCCTCCAGAGCCTGGAACAGAAAATCTCTGCGGCGGCGGCGGCGGCCACA
Source organism: Gymnothorax javanicus (assembly GCA_029692085.1). NCBI lineage: Eukaryota > Metazoa > Chordata > Actinopteri > Anguilliformes > Muraenidae > Gymnothorax > Gymnothorax javanicus. Next base: position 86,978,646 of record CM056193.1, read on the forward strand.
GAACTAAACCATAGTATCTCCTGACTATAGTCGTCAGGGAGATATAATTATCAAATTCAATATAGCTATCTTACAGAGGATGTGTTAAGAATGCCATTTTATTTGATCAGAGATTAAATGATGTATCATATATATACACTCTGTATTAATTTATTTATTAATAAATAAACCTATAAAATAAAAAAAAAATTAATTGTAAAATTTTTTAAGCTGTAAGAGTAGAAGCGTGTTTTGTCATGCAGAAGCTGTAACTTGTCTGAACAGTTCACGCATCCGCACGGCCTAGCAAAAAGTTTTTTGTTTCTGGCCCAGGAGGGAAGACCTATGCTGGGTACCTGTGCAACACATTGTTGTCAAGATTGAAGTCCCAAGCACTACAACTGGATGTATATATGCACTCAAGGAGCAGGACACCAAAGTTGCTGAAAACTTCATGAAAGAGTTCAAATAATTTTTGTAGTATCTTTGCTTACTGCTATCAACTGGTCACTTAAAATGTTCCATTATTTGCAATTATGCAGGACTGTCAAAAACTCTTTTTAACACTGGTTATTACTAATTGAAGCATATAGGTTAATTTTTTCTACTTGGATGTAAATGTTCATTGATACAATAATTTTAAGTAATGATTTGTAACAAGTTTGATCTTCCACTGATGTTGGTACTACAGTATTTCAATATATATCTGAAAACTCTATATGGGTTATAATTCAAGTGTAAGTTAACATTTATGAAATAAAGCACTTTATTGAGTTTAAGTTTTCTATCATTAACTATGTGCATTTTATAAAATAATGTTTGAATATGCCTTTGATGCAATTAAATGCTGTGTGTCCACAAAAATACCATATTTTCAAAAATTTTTTTTGAGAAAATAAAGCAGAACCTCATCACAAATTTTGGATATGTTAACAACAGGCATCTAATCTTGCTAAAACAGTCAATTTGCTGTTGGTGGATGGTGTCATTTTTTGGTATAAAATGTTAAAAACAGCACAAATTTCATTTTTTCATTTTCAAGCCTCAATATTTTCTAGATTATTCATTAGAGAGGGGCAGAATTAGAATACAAAATACATGACATATATGGGAAGCTGTATGTGCAATATCAAATCCCTGTCTTTGACATGAGGCTTATTACAGTCCTTCAAATATGCTACCACAGAGCATAAAGTAAAATTTTCGAGCAACTTTAAGAACGCAGAAATATATGATGAACTAAAGGGACACCTTTATAAGTCCATATTCCTCAAGTTATAGTAGCAGATTTTCACCCTGAAAATTTGAAGGACCTAGCTGAAATACTTTTCTAGATATAGCCATGTGAAAGTGGCTCCTCAGATATCGCTGTTCAAAAAGGGCCGGAACTTAGTTGCAAAACTATTTTTTTATGAGAAAACTGTTAGGAGTTGAGAGCTAAAATTTTGGATTTCTCCTATTAGGAGGTGAATGCACTCGCTGCAGTGTTTTCAGCCAAATCTGAGATGGTCAAGTGGGAGCCATTTGGACATTTGACATGGAATGACCCCTATCCATTTCTGGTAGACAACTGAGACTGGGCCACAGTATTAGACAGACTATGGCTCCAAATTGTACAGAACTGTGGCTGTACTTCCGTGCACCAAAAATGCTTTTCTCCAAGCCCAATGACAGTAAATGGTTGATGGGGCAGTGGCTTGTTCCACTTTTTTTCTAGAGGCCAGTTAGGTCATGGTTGCGAAAAAGGGGGTCCTTCCTAGACTTAATGGTTCATTTTTGTTTCTTTTAAATCTTTATTCAACTACAGAAAGTTCCACTGAGAACATTTATCAAGGACGCTCCGGGAGAAATGCCAGACAGAACACTCGCAAGTGAGGAGGGATAGAGAGAAACAGGAGTAAAGCCCCTGAAGCAATTTCGGGGTGAAGGGCCCTGCTCAAGAGCCCAGCGACGAAGGGCCCTATCTTCCCAACTTCATCTCACCTACAACGCTTCAGTTACCAGTCAAAAAATCCACCACTACACTACCCTGCTGCCCCTGCTGTTCATTTAGCATAATGGAACCGAGCAGGAATTTCAGCTTTGCTTTCCGCCCACGTGCCAAGCCACATTCCTCTCAACATTGTCAAACATTCATCAGTTTGAGGGAAAGCCTGAACATGCATCATCTACTCAACTCATTTAACACATATTTTTTTGGAGGTGGAAATTATCACCATGAAATAGCTCAAAGACTCTGACACTGAACAGTGGGAGGAGGTACCTGAATGCACTTTCCAACACCTCTCTCACTTTCAACAGCTCTCCAAAACGCTGAATTCTGATCAGTTCTCAGATAGAGAGGAACTACCGCACACACTTCCCGAGCACAGAAATGCAAATGGGGAGTCTGGAATGTACCCACTGAAGACTAATTTTCCTAGAAAGATACTTATTAAGACCCATCTCTATGGAGTACAGACCCAATCATAAATAACACAGTTCACAATACACAATTGCCACCATACTGCAAGCACACCCAAAAAACTTTGTGTAAACTGACCCCCCCCCCGCGAGGCTACACATTATTCTATAAATCCTCGCCGGAAAACCTGTACTTCATGTTTGCCTTGTGTGACAAGAGGAAGATAATCGTAGGAGATTTTTGGCTGCAAAAGGAGGCCGTTTTAGAGGGAAGCCGTGTCGATGCTGAAGGCTGTGGGTATGATTACACATCGGTGTCCAAAGGTCTTTCTCCAAATAGCTACAAAGTTGGGAGAGTAAACAGGGCCTTCACCTTGTCTGACCCATGTGAAAGGGAAGCACATCTCAGAATCGCAACACAAAGGAGGCAATAAAGGGGGGGGGAAGACCCACTTAAAAACCATAAGGAAAAGATGGAGGAAGATGATGCTGTCCATCAGCGGTTTTCTGACACTTTCTAATCTCAAACATCCATGTTCTTCACATAAATCAGGAGGATGAGTTTACCCAACGTTAGATGTTCATAAGCACTGCGGTGGGAAGATGCCTTGAGGTGCCAAAAGTTCTACCTGCGCAATGAAAAAAATGTTCACATGTGACCGAATCTTAGAGAATATTGACAGCGGCATGTTTGCCTTCAGGGAAGAGTGAGTCTGGAACAGGAGCCATTCTGTGGCAAGCATGTACACGAGCGCATAGTTGTGGAGGTGGGCATATTTGTGTTGGCAGCAAAGGATGCTTGCATACAGTACGTGCATGCGTGACCTAATGTGGTGCAGCCAAAATACAGCCTCTTGCTTAAATTACTCTAAATATTTGCATAGTTTCACAATACAGTACGGGAGAGGCATTTCGAAAATGATTAGTTCTGAATACATGGTTTAATTGACGTGAAACCAATCTCGCTTCTGCGTTCCCCCAACAGACAAAAGGAACTCCTTTTTTGTTTTCGCTAGATGCCTTTGCTCTTTTTTCTGGGAGAAAATTACCTCAATATTGATGACAAGACAGACCAAACACAAATTATAAAACAAATCATTGCTATACAATACAGCCCCGCATAACAGCCCCCAGAAATATCAAAACATCACAAGCCAATACACCTCACAAAATACCCAGCATATTATCCACGCAAGCAGTTGGCAGCAGCGCAAGATACAAAATAATTAATTTTCTAATGCAAGTTCAGTGAATATACAAGTACAGAGATGAAAGTTATCAACAATTGTTGAACCAAGCTATTTCTCAGCTAGAATTAGCATTCTAGTCCTCACTGCTGCTAAGACTGGTGCTGCTCATTCAATAGTCTCCCAGTTCAATTATCCTTATACTCCTCAACCACCGAAATCAACTGGGCTCAACTTCCTCTACTTCACTCTGAGGGAACAACTAACTTCAATGAAATTTAATTGGGTCTAAAACATCACTCAACTTCAACCATCACTCAGCTTCAAGCCACTCCTTTGAGTCTTTCCAATTTTTCTTTCACCCTTTTCTCGGAGCCTCTGCAGCGACAAAAGGTGGATGCGTGACAGGCAGTCCCCCTGGAAAGTCGTGCTGACGCGTCCATAGAGAGAGAGAGCGCTAAATTTGAAAGCCGCGGGGACCAGGACCCAGCCCACAGATGGTGGAGACCCTCATTAACAGGGCCGCTCACTGGGTCAGTGTGAATAGCCCGCTGGGGCTTTGGGACTCACAGGCGACACAGATTACTATACAGATGACTGGGGGCAGGGCCTTGAAGTTAATGCGGGGTCCCTGGGCCCTGGCGCAATAAAGACAGGCATCCGGCTGAATGCCGAGTCGGGGGGAGGGGGGATTTAGGGGGAGGGAGAAATCTTGTTCTTGTAGGTGCTTAAAGTCTAATTATCACCAAGCCCCCAGTTTATTACACGGCGACCTCGGCAGCTGCAGAAATTCATTTGCTGTCATGCTGCAGTTTACGATCACGGTCATTAATTCCCACCGTGTTCTATTCAATCACACGTGATTTCAGCCACCCCCCCACTTCACATCTCCTTTCTCTGCAAACAAAACAGATTTTTTTTCCCTAAAGATGATTGACTGCGTGCTCATGGGAGGACACGCAGTACTGTGCATGCTTCCCCAATAGAAAGGCATGTCAGATCAAAATGAGGCAATTCCACTGAGAATCTATAGCCCTGAAACCCAACAGTCCAGTGCAGAGACTACAAACAGATCCACAGGAGCTAAAAGATTAAGGTAGATTAACCCCTTTGCGCAGAATACAAATATTGCCAATTTTTCCTGTTATGCATGAGCATATTTAGGCTTTCTAACTCAGTATTTGTGTCACTGAGACTCTGGAAAATTATTCCAGTGAAGCAAGACATTTGGAAATTCAATTACAAAACTATTTAGGAATTACATTTCGGAATTTAGGGATGCCGGCATCTATATCTGCGACCACTACCTGTGCAGCCAGCATTTCCACCATGCAATGCGTAAGCCTCTGGACAGTGAAACTGTCGTAAAAGAGCAGAACTTCCCACATGTTTTATGTGATATGTGCACAAATATCTATAAATCAAAGCTGCCAGTATCTCCCTCTATGTCAAATTCACTGCTTTCAAATCCACAGTGTTGGAATACATAGCCATGAAGGAAAAAACGGAGTTGCCAAAAAAAAATAGTTCCAGAATGCACTGTATATAGGCAAGCTTCCATTACACACAGAGCAAGCAGACAGGATATACACAGAAAGATGAAACACAGAAGAACAAAAAAGATCCAATCACAGCACTGGTGCCAGAGACTGTTTATCGGAGACTTCCTTACTGTTCCTGTGGTTCAGAGTTCCTGATGCAATTAATTTTTTTTTTCTATTCCTTAAATAAGTAGTTCAAGCTGCCAGTGCACAGTGGGTGTTCAAAATAAAGGATGTGCCCCTGAAAATGGCCTTAACTTTGAATTCATAAACATGGAATAACAAAAGCATCTTCACAGGTCTTTCTTGTTAATCTGAATGCTAATTAGCAGCATAAGTCATCTTAAAAGATCTAACAACATTTTGCGGCAGGTAAGTCTCCAAAGCGAGGTGAGGAACTTAAATACTCCAAAGGGGCCAAATACTTGGTGCCAAAGTAGCAGGTGTGTCGGTTACAAAAACAGAAAAATTATTTACGATTACGAAGGGAATAGTGTCGAAAATTATGACAACTTACGCAAAACAGGGTTGCAGTGATTTCAAATTTCTCTGATCGAGTACTCGTCCCATTGCACGATAAAGTACTCGAGTACTCGTTCTGTGGCCCTTTTTTCTTTTTTTCCCCCCGATGCGGTCCAGTACACAAACGTCACACATTGGAATCAATTCGGACAGCATTAGGCTGATACCTAAGGCGATGTTTATAAATCTATTTTGAAATTAGGGCTGTACCGATTGTTAGACGCTTCATTTATAAAGTTGACAATTAAATTCTAAATCAAAATTGGACTGCAAAGTTATCAGGTGTTGTCCTATCCACTTTAATGATGAAATAAAACATCAACATGTGTTTTGAAGATTCTGAATTCCTGTAACTCATAAACCATAACATATTTGATGGCTACGCTTACAAGTGACGCTGTTCTACGCCAATGTTCCGTAGTGTTCGATATGCCTAAGAAGTTTCTCATTTTTAATGTATCCTTTTTAACGCTAAAAACATTTTGACTAAGTTAAGGGACGACTTAGAATAAATTAACTGCTGAAATAAAGCCAAAATGAGAGACAGAATTTGGAGAAAGTTTAATTGCCATCCTTACAAAATCACGAGTAAAATGAAAGTTTTCAATGTCGGTATTTCCTGGTCATTTCTTAATAGGCTTATGTATTGGTCCGCGTAATTTGATGCATAACTGATTGCATTTTAGATCGCCTGATAAACAAACAGGTTGGGATCAATTATGCATATAAGGCTTCTGTAATTCTGACTGCGCAGAACCGAGAATCTATTAACATCGGCATTGCCAGGAGTTGGGGTTGAAGTTTACAAATGCACAAAGCAACAAGCATGATAACGATTTAAAAAAAACAAAAAAAAAAAAAACAAATAACAATAATAATGGCTTGCAAAACACAGAGTACTTAGTAGGATAAAATATTTAAAAAAAAAAAAAAAGAAGACGACGCCAAAAGAATATCGATTATCATTTTTTGTAACCGGTTATAACTTTTTGGGGAGTACTCGTTTACTGGAGTACTCATTTGCACCCCTAATGCGAAACACCAAAAAAATAGTGGCAATAAAAAACCTCTGGCCGCAAGACAAAGCTCTCTGACAGAGACATACGGATACTTCGAGGAATAGGGGGCTTTGAATTTAATTTGAATAGCCACAGTGGCAGAGATGGGAGCATTCGACCCTTCTAAAGTCCAGCTATAAACTCCAGCCCGTAAACGGCAGGGACGGGACGTGGTCTGTGGGCAGCACTTGGGCTTTTCTGCGAGAGATCAGCAACATGCTTGTTCCTTACACCGGACGGACGCCGGTGAATCGGTTTCCTTCCAGGCTTGCTTGAAGCGAGACAGTGAACCTGAAATAGAACAGGAAATACAGGCCTGCTCACATCCTGGCCCCACATAGCGGAGGGTTTTGTCTAGGAGGTGTAAATTCAGACGGTCATGTATTCTTATCCACGTGACATGCAAATACACATATACACACACACAGGCACATACATACAAAGTGCACAAGAGCACACACCAACTCATGCAGAACCACAGAAAAATGCATATACACTAATTCAGACAGACACAAGTGCAATTCCGCACACATAGACACCTGTCCATTTCAAGCATTCTTCAAAGCATTATAAGCATAGAAAGTCAAATTCAGCCCCAACAAAATGACTACAGGTGTTTCACACCAACTATACCAACTCCTCCTGCATTTCCAAAGGATCTGACCACTGCATCCATTGTGATGCTGAGCTAAGATTTCATACAGCACATTAAGTCCTTCGCACACAGCCTACAAGTGAAGTCCTTTGATAATAAAATTGGCGAGGACTTCCTTGGTGTCATGCTGTCAAATACTGGAAGGCAACAACAAACAGAGTATGGATTCAATTCATGCACCCCAGAGCACTCTTTAAAACATTCTCAGACATGGTAACTCTCAAGTAATATTCAATTGCTCTCATTTCAATCCACAGGATCTTCATTAACACTGTTCAGTACTTTCATCCTTGAGTAAATATTGAACACAATTAGACTGAAAGCACACAAAAAACCGAAGGCCAAAAAAATACATAATGTGTAATTTAATAGATATTATAATTCATTTATCCAATTACAATGGCACACATAAAGTCAAAAATTATAGTTTCAGTACTGTGCAAAAGTTAAGCACCCTAGGTCTTTTATTTAAGTATGGTCTTAGATGTTTTTGCTTTCCTCATTAGTATATCAGTAAATAAAAAGCACATTTGAGACACCAAATGTTGATTTGACAAAAATCTTACAAAAAGTGTTTGTATTTCATTAAAGACATTTGATTCAGGTAGTACAGCCTTGACAGAACTCTGATCTCAACATCATCATGGCTGTCTTTGAATACCTGGAGAGAAAGACAAAAGTGAGACAGCTCGCCAGCATAAGAACTGCTGCAAGTTCTCCAATAGGCTTAGAGCAACCGAACAGCCAATTATCTCATTAACCAATAAAACTGCAGGAAAGGAAAGTGTTCCTAATTTTTAGCCTACGGATAATCAAACAAAGTATTGATTTGATTTAGTTTTCAACAGTTCACAGATCTTTAAAGAATATTTTTAAATTTTAATAAACTTTTCTTTAAATGATTTTTGGAAGCATTTTTGCATCACGGAATGGCTTTAAATGTGCCTTAAACTTATGCACAGTACTCTAGTGAAGCCTGGCTCAGTCAGCATTATTCTCAGTGGGCTAAAATCACCATCACATTAAGCACCAAACTGAAATACACACAGACCGCCTTTGTAGAGGGACACTGATTCATAGCTGGCTGCAGAGTCAGGAAGCCAGTTCAGCGTGAGCTGCAGGAACAGGAGCGAGTGAGCGTTAGCGTCGAGGACAGGCGGACAGACAGACACAGGGGCGGCATTATCCCCGGGAAGCGCTGCCGTTTGGATCAGGCTGAAGTTAGGCCTTTGTGCGCAGCGCTGTCCTCATGGGCTTCTTACAGCACAGGAGATGAAAGGAGGAGAGCGGGGGGTGACCGACCCCTTTGTGCTCACATTCTGTCTTTGCAATCCCACCCTCCCAGTGCTCCCCCCACCTTTACGCCTCCTTCCACCCACTCCTCGCTCTCTCTCACTCACAGGTGTACTTCCCATGCAGACCCGACTACACCTCCTACTCATCTATTCATCGGGCGATAGGCCAGACACTGACCGAGCGCTATTTCCAGCTCACAAACTCCCTCATTTCCTGTGACGTCCCGCATCTCCGTGTAAAAAAAAAAATACTAAATTTGGACAGTTTCGGGATAGAGCTGGCCTGTTCCAGCAGTCAGGGGGAAATTGGGGAAGCACAGCCGATTTAGCCAAAGTCCTTATCTGGCTCAAGACATAAGAACACTGCCACAGAAAGCACCAGAACAAAGAAACTGAGGGAAATGAATGTAATTGTTCACGACAGTGTCTTGTCAGTCACAAAAGTGAGAGGGTTAGTCTAAAGTAAGCTTGTTAGCCACGGTGCAGGTGATAGCATTGCTCTGGTCAGCTTCAAGCACAAGAGCATTTTTTTATCACATACACCTTTATGCAAATAAAAAGTCTGAAAACCAAAAAGAACAGCTTCAATAGTTTATTAGAACTGAATCACAAGTAGCCTACTTTTGTAAGTACAAATACAAACTGAAAACAAATGTACCAAAGATCAAAAAACTAACTTTTTCAACACGATATGAGAAAGGCCTTTAAAATGTAGGAATACAGGCCTACATATTGCAGATCTAAAGTTTATTGACCGATTACATGCTTGATACTGGCAGCCATGCCTACACTGATTAAATATCAGCCAACGTACCTCATAAGTGTACTTCATCTCGAAAGTGTGGAGCACTTATGTGTAGAGTAGTACAGAATTGTAGTGAAAAGTGAAGGCAATGGGAAAGAGCCAATTTACTGAGCATCAAAAGATACTGCCATTGTGCTATACAAATGCTAAAAGCTATAGGCCAGGTAAAAAAAATTTCCCTCACAATAACGCATAATCTGGCAATTTCATAACCTCATATCTGCATAAATTCAGAACCAGCAATCACAAAATGGCAGGATAGAGAATAAAACTCGCAAGAATACCAGATTAAGTATGGTGATAGTATAGCCTACTACCTTTTTGAGGTATCACGGCCAAATCCCACACAGCAGCAAAAAATTCAGTGAAAGTTTGCCGAGTAACAACAGCCAGGTTAGAAAGACCTCAACCCAGGACTTCATCCTCAGCAGGTCACCACATTACATCAGATAAATTTTGTCGTTTTTGTCAAAATGAAAATGCCGAGTCAAAGGTACATTTTTCTAATGCAGTTCTAAAATTACATGCAAAGTCAAATTTCATTAGATATTTAATTGTCGAAAATAAACACCCTAATTTACAGATAATGCACAGCTTTATTTTCCATTTGCTGTACTGGAAAAATCACTCAAAAAATATGTCAATTTTTTAGTTTACAAAGGGCAGTACTGCTCAAAGTTACATTATATTCTCAGCTTATCGAGTGATTTATGGGGTCCTTCAAGGCGACACATTCCATTGTTCCCCTTAACAATTCATAATCTATCTGGAAATGATACAACAGGACACAAATACAATGCCCACAATGGCTGACCAAGCCCTGTCGACAGAACTGTGGCTCCACGTACAGTGGGAAAATGTTCATGCAACCAGCCACCACCACCTCCAGAGATGGTTGTCATGGTCCATTGGGCTGACATGAGGGCTGGGGAAAGGGGGTGATAGAGAAATAATACTACTGGGAATTGATAGGGTTTTTTCTTGGATTGACTTCGACACAGAGATCTGAGGGGCCTCAGAAGGACGAGGCAGTCAAGCCACAAACGATAAGCTGCATGTACAAATGGAGACTATGGCATTTCCACCGCAAACGCAGACTGCTCATTCTTTAAAACAGATAATGGCCCATATTGTACCTTTTCTTATAACAACAGTACAGGAGTATGCTCCTTAAAGACCAAGATGTCAAAATTACATACAGATGCCTGAAAAGGCTGATCCCATTTGCATTGTGTCAGACGAAAGTAAACCTACTTAGTTAAAAGATAGATAACATTTCTTTCTCATTGATTACAAGACAAGGTAAGTCTAATATATATACTGCATATATACCTGCGCAAGCAGGTTTCACCTTATATTGTCATTGAAAAACTGCAATTTTAATCCCTCTTGAGTAAAATTTACAAAATTCAAGGAACCCACATATCTGGACACAAGTGTCTCTCAGAAACCCACTGAAAGATAATGAGAACCGCCTGCTCTTTCTGTCCTCAAAGGAGATGCAAAAAACACACTATAGGTGAAGTAAGTATCTTTGTTTCCACAACTTTGTTGTCTTGCCTTGCCTTCTCGAAGATCAAAACTCACCAAACAAACAAAGAGAAGCATAAGTATGATCCATCAGTGCAACGCTTATAAGACTGCATTGATGCTGAATCTTATTAGCTCATGCGATGTTAATCACAATGGTAAGAACATTAGGAATTCATTTTCATTAGTAGATGCGCAGACCCTTGCAGTAGGACATGACCTACGGCATTTAACAAGCACAGAAGGAGCCAATACAAGCTACACAGTGGGTTTGTGAGCCACAGAGTATGTCAGACTTCACCTCATGGCCTTCAAACTGACAGAAAGGTGATGGGTTTCGACGTTACAACCCCCTAGGACTAGGCAACGCTTGAGCTGTCACCAGGGAGGATGGAGCAGGGTCAGAGGTCAGCCAGGGCCACACTGACCACCTGTCCATCAGAGCTTGAATGCTTCTAAACACATCATACTCAAACGTCTCCAGCGATCGAGCCTCACTCCTCTCAGTGGAAACATCCTTTGGCTCTAAAACGGTGCAACAGAAGACTGCGACAACAGAGCACATAGCTGCTAGCCGCCCCTTGGTTAATTTTACACTCCATCTCTCACACCTCCCCAAAAACACCCTGTCGCAATTTCATGGGAAGCGCTTTCAAAGGCACCTCACCTCTCTGCCCACAACTCTGCACTCATTCGCCACAAATGTATTCATCACCCCCCATCACATCTGCCCTGGCAAATCCCATTTCCTGTGCCTATTGAGCGTGCTCGGCGGCCTGGTGCTGCTAAGATGGCTGCCACACGTTTCCCATGGCCTTCTCACCTCTGAGGCTCCCCTGGGCTCCCCCCGCTCTCATTGTTCTTCATCTGCTGTCCACCCGCTCGCCCCAAACTCTAATTCCCCCCGCCCCACTGCCTTTGATACCACCCTCCCTCCCACCCCCTAATCCAACAGGGTTGTCAGCTGGGGAAGTCATCCGCATCTGACCAGCTGCCTACTCACTGCCATTCAATGCTTCGCACGAGAAAAAATCTCCAAGACTTGGACCGGGAACCAAGCCTGTCCTCCGACCAATCAACTAATTAATCACGTCCAGTTCCCGCTACTTCTCTGAGAACCTGGTTTTGTAATTAGTAGCGTGACCCAAGGAGGGATATGAAATAATCAACTGGTGAAATGGCAAGAGTATAGATCTGGGGAAAGTAATAACAGAGGCAGTGATACAGGACCAGTTAGAAATGACTCACTAGTCACAACAGCAGTACAAGAGGAATTCAAGAGTTTCAGAAAAGCCAGGAGAAACTGGGCAAGTGCTTTGATTGACGGTCTGAAGCACCTCAATCAAAGTCATCTGGTAAAAGAGAAATGGGGTCAAAAGCAGACCAGTAATAATCTAGATAACTCTCATGCGTTAACAGATGTAACCCTAAGCCATGCTTCAATATCTTTTTCTCTAGGTCATGGAAACTGACATCCTGACCAGGATTCTATAAAAAAAAACTTCACTAGGTTTAAAAAAAAAAAAAAAAAAAAAAAAAAGGAAAGAAACCTTCACTAGTAGTATCCGTTTTTGTCCCTTGCCAGCATGATCGGAATGAAACCTTCCTGATTTTTTATTCTATCTATGTAGCTTTCATTTCATTAGGGCAAAAGATCTGCAGATCAAAATTTAAGTGTTTAGTTGGGATTAAAAGTCCAGGTGTTCAGTCAGCAATGTCTGAAGCGTTACAGGTCAAACAAAATTTGAATCTGAGATTAAACACAGAAAGTCCTCATCACCAAACTATTAAACAATTCATATGGAAAAACAAGTTGGTTCTGAACAAGAATAGACCACTTACTACAATACAAGAATAGACTACAAAGGTCTGAGTCTTATTTAAATTATGGAACTGATGTAGGATTTCTCCGCCACCCATGGGAGCTATTTATGTCCAATGACTGTATTCCAAAAATGATACCAATGAATGCATTGCATCAATACACCAAAAATAGGATAAAATACTTTGCAGAAACACGGCACAAATGCAAGTAGCCATTACTTCAGATTAAAAGTTACATATCTGCACACAAATTATTCCACACATTTTTTCCAGAACAGTATATTTGAAAGTAAAAGAATCAAGACAATAGGAAGTGCATGTTTGCAGCATAATTTTCTTGTGACATCACAATCTGACGAGAAAGCTCACCTGGAAGGCAAAAGAAAGATTCCTACGCTTCCCTCCGGTCATTTTTACCCTATTGTTTTAACAAAATGCTGGTTAGTTCTTGTTCAGTCAGATACAGTGACTGACAAGGAAGAAAGCCCGAGTTTTGCTTTTACAGAATACCATCTGAGAAAGAAAATCCAGAGAGCAGGTGATTGTGGATTTGATGTTTACATTATTACCATAGAATGGCTGGCAACCGTACAGTCCCTAGACAGACAGGGTGCATCTCAATTCTCTTAAATTTCATCCTCGTCTCCCACATGGGTGTCCTTAACCAGGCAAGGACAGAAGATTTGAGGAAATATGTTATAAGAGAAATGAGATGTCATATCCATTAAAGAGTCACATGAAGTGACGTTTGTTTCTGATGATGGCACATAGCTGGATCTGGCGTAATGGGATCCGTACAGATTGTCACGCATGTGTACCGTGGATTAATTGCAAAATATAATCATCACAGTGTGAAATACAGCTTAACTGCCACTGTTGCTTTTTAATACTGGAGAGGGGTAATTCACCACCAGGCTTCTGCCCCAGGACGGCCACTGGCTGGGCGCAGACATGCCCCCATTCTCTCCAGTTAACAACAATCAAGCTGGACTGCCCCTCTTACTATTCTGGGCTTCGGCCTCACCACTCCCATGATCGTATTCCTATCAATAAATAACCATCTATGGATTGAACCCTGTGTCCGCGTTTGGTTCCTTATCTGGATCATAACAGGTAATACTCTGACTATGGATAAGCACCTCATACAACCTCACTTAAAAAATCAGAACAAACCCTTTAAGGTGGTAAGTAGCCAACGAAAAGGCTGGCTAGTTTCTGTAAACCTATTTTTTGGGACAAACCAAGGAGGCGGCTTAATTGCAATTTATCACTATAAATGTCAGTTGCCGTCATCCGGATGCTACTGAGGCTCAGAGACAGTTGAATGCATAGTTTCGAATTTTGTGATTTGCTCTTCTTCAGATGACCTGTAACATCATTCTCATACAGCCAATCTTGGTGAGCTTCATCATACCATCTACTCTAAAGTGCAGGAAATGCATTTATTTAATTTGTGAAATTAAGTTTAGTCAGAAACAAAAGTAAAACATTTCCCCACTGCCAATAAAAATTAATGCGAACAGGAGGTACCTACCTTCACAACATGCATTAATTGCCCATATTTTAGGTCAACAGGGGACCTGTACATTTTGTATCCTTTTTCCGACCTATTGCTGTGCCCATAGGCCTGTAGGTGCAACAATGCATTATAATAACAAATTCTGAATTGGTATCTTCAAAATGATGAGCGCACTCATATATGAACTCATTCACTTTAACTCAGCACCCGATAACAGGATGGAAATAAGACAGCTTCACACGTAGGGACTCTACCATAAACTAATGACCAACAGAATCAATGTTTGATGGTAAACTAGAAAGTTAGCCAATTAGCACTCACCGTTGCCTTGACAATTTTTCATCCTTCACCTCCCAAATGACAGAATTATTAACCCATCAAGACCAAAATACATTTAAATACCCATACTTTTGTATGGTTTCATCCAGGCTGCACTGAAAGGGGAGGGATCCTCCACAAGAAGACTAGTTACATTAAATGTGAACATTGCCTAAGTAGAGCTTGGTAACATACCTGTTTTTAATGAATGAAATAATCCTACTGCGGCGGGTGCTGTACGTTGATTCGCCAATGCCTATAACTTAGAGTCTGTTAACTTATTATTGCTCTTCTTTAGAGAGGTGATCTCAATATCCATGGATTGAAACACATGAAAAATTGACAGGCTTGCATGGCACCTCAGTGGAATCATTCGTGCCAACCACTATAATGAAATGTCTTGCCCTCCAGGGGTACGCAAGACTTAAAAGTAAGAACAGGTAACTTAAAGGGACTATGTCTGCTGGGGCACATGCGTAGTAGAGTCCAGTCGATAAACATTTTCATACATGCAGTGCGATATCAAGCGAGCAGAAACACAAACCCCAAGCTTATTAGTATGTGTGTAAAGCGTACCTTTGTCGCTGTTTTAAATACAGAAGATGGCCTGCAAACGCGAAATTGCTAGAGTAACCGCATTTATCTTTGCCGAAACCCACAAAGAATAAATTATACTATCCATCCATATTTTTTGGGCGAAAACACATTGAAAGTGTGAGGTAAGGTAAACTGGTGAATTTGTGGTGGAGTTTCAATCTGTTTGCATCGCGTACATCCTTCAGAAGTTTGAGGAAATTTTTATCAAGCAAATGTCTTTAACGTTCGCAGAACCTGTTTGTCGCAACATTTTGTCTGACATGCAGCTGTCATAGATCCTTTTGCGACCGCTTCCAGTTCGACGGCCGCCATAAGACGACATAACAATCAATGTAGGCCAACTTAAAAGCAATAATAACGCTACAAAAACCCAAACTATGACAAACTGATGCTACATACAGGCTCTACAATCAATAAAGATAGTTTTTTGGTAAAAATTTCATCAAACTTCTCAAGGATGAACGCGATATGAACAGATTGAAACGCTTACACAAAATCTCCGAAGATCTTGAAATAGTTTACTTAACACTTTCAAGAAGTTTCACTTCGTCACGCGCACGCGCCCTGGCTGACATAGTCCCTTCAAACGGGCACTGTCACAACACGTGCATCAGGTGCATGCATGAACTTTAATAACAAGCAAAGATTTGCAAAGGTGGAAAACTAAAAGATTTATCAGGAGACTCTCGTAGATATTTTGAACTTTGTGTTTGAACTAATAGTGCTAGCAATACATATCGATGACGTCACTCTCTATTGTACATCACACAATATTCTGAAGTATATTATCATAATTCCACTGAAGTAGGATGAAGTTTTACAAATGTTGCCATTTCCAATCAAGCTGTAAGCAAATTAATCCTAATTTTGGACAAAACTTGTGTTTGCGCCATTTCTCCGGGAATATCAGTGCATCTGATAGCCCTGTTACATACCAGCGGATATAGACTATTTAGGCAAAAGCCATGAGTTGGCTTTTACAATTGTAGCAAACACACAAATATAAAAAATAATTATTTCATGGAAATAATTTAAATCTAGCGAGCAGAACCCCTTACCATTTGCATCAGTTGTGTGCATCTTATCCAAGCTTTATGATTGCTCGTTATGTATACTCGTACTCATTTGATAAGTGGGGAATGGATGATTGGGCAATATTATTTCACCACAATTATGTCTTTTGAAAAGTTTTATCCTGCGCACACTAAAGAGTTTAAATAAAATGCAAAAAGTAAGGTGTCTTTACGCTGTAGTTTACGACCCCTCAGGAACAAGATTATAATTAAAGCGATACTCCTTTTAAAAATGAACGTTATCTTCTATCAGATTGAACAGCTATAGGTCTTAGCAGAGCCGTGACTAAGATTTTACGGGGCAAGATGTGGAGAGAGACCATTTTTGGCCATGGCTCCTTTTTCTAATTCATGATTTTTTTTTTCCCGCGGGTAATGGGAAATTTTGATGGTTAACTGACGACTCTGGAATTTATTGTGAATTTTTTAAATTCCCTAAGCAGCATCTGACTGCTGTATTCACATATATTTGAGTATGTATGTTTCTAAGAGGTTAGAAAAATTTTTCATAATCACTATATATAATGAAATAATACCTGGTAGCTTCTGTAGCCACACATGCCAGGCTAGTAGCAGATCAGCCTTTATGGGGAGATATGATTAATGCAACATTTATTTCATCATTTTAGTTATAAGAACTCCCATCTTTTGAATAGTCCTAGGGCATGACCTCCTCATGAATATTCAATCTACAGTTACATGCTCCATGCAAGCAATGAAGTGCTTACGATGACGTAATCATTTAGACGCTGGCACCTATGGCTCTGCTTAAGGGGGCTGAAAAGGTGCGATGAAACCTGATGTAGGACTCTGCTTACGATGATTACAGTGAAGATGAGCATTACATTTTGAATTAAAATGACCAATTTATGCATACTTTAAGGTAAAAAAAACAACAACAACAACAACAACAACAACAAACATTATTTCACTGGATTAAAAAAAAGAGTTCCCTGTACACAGGTCTTTATTTAGTTACTGTATATTCAAAAAGTTCACAATGGCTTTGAGTTTTTCTTCTGAGCATGAAAGTTGTGCAGAGTTGGGTCCAAGTACTTTCAAGTACTTTTGAGAATTGTATGCAAGCATTTTTTTTTTTTTTTTTTTTTTTTACATACCATAGTGCTTGTATTTGTATCTTAGTACTACCTAATAATGCCTAATACTAGGCATTAGGCCTAATAATATTATTAGGCCTAATGCCTAATAATAAGTACATGTACTTTTATCAAAGTACTTTTCAAAGTACTTGACCAATCTCTGTCAGCACTTAGGAGACAGATTGGTCAGGAACTTTGAAAAGTACTTGAATGCAAGTACAATACTTTAGGCATTAATAGGAAGTACTCCTATACAAGTGCAAGCACTTTGGTATTTAAAAAAAAAATAAATAAAAAATACTTGCATCCAATTCTTGAAAGTATTTGAAAGTACTTGAACCCAACTCTGAAGTTGTGCATACCTACAGGGAGCAGACTTTACAGGGCTGAAATTGGTAGAGATGTACAGATGGTACAGTAACTCAGGATAGCAGCCTCAGCGCATCTAATATCCTCTGTGAAGCCTAGGCTACAACAGAAGCTTCAGTATCAACCACTAAAAAAATGCAGGCAAACAAAAGCCATTGATGGTAGTAGATACAATCATACACATTCAATCCCTCATTGCTAGAGCCCAGTGGCTTCCAACATTCATTTCATCCCAGTACACACAAACTGGAAACCGGGGTTAAGCACCGGCTTGATGGGCCACTAGGCTTGGAATAGGCTTTTTACTTCTTACCCACAAACTGGTGTACCAACCTGCAAACTGTACTATTCCTCTCTGTATTGCTAGCGGTAATGTTGCCTTCCTGTTCAGACAATGGTCTCACTATATGCTCGGACTAGACCTCTTGTTGTGGTTTTCATTCAGAAATATTTTCATATCATGAGGTTCCCCCATCCCCAAGCAATTGGAGAGAGACAGATTCTTCAGACAATTAGGCTTTATTGTGGCATATTGATAATTATAAAGCAGAGTTCTTTTTGCGCAAGAAGAACTGACATCTTGCCTATCACACCCAGTTTTTATACCTTCATCACAGGAAATATCTTCCAAATATGGTCTTTCCACCTTCTCATTCTCACACTACAAGGACAGGCAAACCAAAACACTGCCAACTTCCCCTGGGAACTTCAACCAAAAGATAAGCATGCACATCACTAAAAAGGACTGGAAAATTTTACAGTTGAGAGAGTAAAAATACAGTCAGATGAATAGGATGCAAGTAGATACATAAATGATTCAATTGATTATGTTTTCAGTAACAACTTCTGATTTTACTGAACAAATATTGATAAAAGCTACAGAAATCAAATACATCATCTGATTATGTTTTCGAATCAACTAAACAGAAGCCTGCTTACTAATCAAAGCAACAGAAGCTTGCTTGTGTGAGCTGCTCATGCATGTGTGTCTGTGTGTGTGCATGTGTACGTGTGCTGCATGTGCATGTGTGTGTGCATGTGTCTGTGTGCACTGCTCATGTGTGTGAACTGCTTGTATGTGTGTGTGTGTGTGTGTATTTGCACTGCTCATCCCCTCCCTACGCGTATGTGAACTACTTGTATGTGTATGTGTGTGTGTGTTATGTTATGTGTGTGTGTGTGTGTGTATGTGTGCGTGTGTGTGTGTGTGTTACTGCTGCTTACATAATATGGTTATTGATTATGATTATTGATTATGGCTATTCAACATGGCAATTGATCTACTGATGAATATGATGAGAAATATTGAAGTATAATCCTCAACACTCTCTGTCCAGCATCCTAATGGCTGTTCCCTCTTTTCAAGCTCCTGGCAGTTGGTCCTCAGTCCCCCATCTCCCTTAATCTTGTATGTCTTTCATACAGTGATCATATTAACAGTAATGCAAAAGCAATGTTTTTACCAACTACGTATCCAGCGGCATTTGCAAACCATGTGAAATACATTTTAATAAGTTCCCTTGGTGTCTGATAAATACGTTCTAAAGCGCAGTATCGCCTAGGCCCATGTAAAGACTTGCTATGAAATTCAGTTTCAACCTTTTTTTAACTAATACCTTTAAATTTACATCTGTCCTTGAATCCAAGTCTGAGGCAAGGGAAACTAGATTTAGTTCATTGGACAACCACTACCCTTATATTTAGTCTTCCAATTGACTAGCCTGCTACAATTACATTGCTTCTCCATCATTTGTTCACTTTACATGATTCTTAAATCAACTCAGGCCATGTATCAGTGACAAGCGTGCATGAAAAAGACACTTGACCTACCTGTACTGTTATGGAAAACTGACCATTGTTGGCTGATGGCCTATAAGGACCGTCTACTTGGAAAGTCAAAGGAATGTCCCTTCCATCATGGACTCAACAAGGGGCACGTCTGACTCATCCTTGAATCCATATCACAATGGACTCCCACATTCAAATTGGTTCTTAAATTAAATACAGGGGTCATTCCATATGAAGTCACCCAAGCTCCCAGCTTGATGGTCTCAGAATTGCTTCATTTGGTAATATTTTGTTGCCTGTGATGAGCAAATTAAATCGCAGGTGGTTTCAAGTAGATATCTCGTTCCGTTCTCATTTTATGGGCCCCCGAAAAAGGGGGCGTGGCCCACGTTAACCCTCTGGTCACAGTTTGTGACCATTTTCAAAGGGTTATAACCGATGAACTAATAAGGATACAAATTTCATTCTTTCAGGATATGTTTATTCTGTCTAATAGTCTGCAACAAACCTTTTAATATAGTGGTTAACCCTTTGAGTGCTTCGCAATTAACCCTTTAAGGCCTAATGCAAAAATCCCAGCAGATAGTAACCTGTATTTGGGCTGAAGCACAGCTTCTCAGCTTTCAGGAACAGTTGGAATTTTTTTCTATTGTGCAAAACTTACAGTAATTACGGTACTTTCAAAATTATGCGCATATCTGTGTCGGCAACGACACGTTCTTGAAATGCGCACATGCTGTCCAGGTTTAAATGGGTTAACCCCTAAACATTGAAATTTGGTGCCGAACATGTCGATTTCAATTTAAAAATTACGCAAGTATCCTTAGAATGTCCCCTTTGCCGTTTACAATGTTGATAGTATACCTGATGGAGTTTCAAATGAAGGTAAAAACATTTTTTTATCTTCATCCAATTTGGAGAAACATTAACCCCTTTTCAGCTAAATACCGAAACGGTGCACTTTTTGACCCTCATTTTGACCATGTGGGCCTGTTTTGATTTTCAAAAAGTTGGCCTCAAATGAAAGCTTATTCAAAGAACTTCAAATGCAACACAATCAAACTTGGAACAAATACTCCTACTTGGAAAAATAAGACCCCTTTTAAGTGCTATCTGCACATTGGCACAACTACTCTCAGTGTACAGGTAAATGTACATAAATGGACAGCGACTCATTCACAATGCCAACAATGCATGGGGGATTAGATTCGGAAGATTATGATGGTTCAGCCATTGTTTTCAGAAACCATGTAGGCCTACTAAGGGGATCCGCCTACCACCTTTATGCTGACATCTACAGGCAGTATTTATGATCGAAATCTTGAGCACAAGAGAGAAGGAAACCAGGCTCAAGCAGTTAAAGTTACCCAATTCCCTTTTCGCAAATAAAGGGCATGAAGGGGCAGGTACGGTTTCAAGGGTTTCATCCACATTAGTAACAATTCTGCCTGGTCTATCAAATTATCTTGAAATTACTGGGAAAACAAATACAAGAAAATGACACAGGCTGCAAATGATCGAACAGCATGCAACTGAAAGTAGAAATAAATGAGTGGAGTTCAGTATTCCCTGTGCATTACTGTACATTTACCTGTACACTGAGAGTAGTTGTGCCGATGTGTGAATAGCGCTTAAAAGGGGTCTTATTTTTCCAAGTAGGAGTATTTGTTCCAAGTTTGATTGTGTTGCATTTTAAAGTTCTTTGAATAAGCTTTCATTTGAGGCCAACTTTTTGAAAATCAAAACAGGCCCACATGGTCAAAATGAGGGTCAAAAAAGGCACCGCTTCGGGTATTTAGCTGAAAAGGGTTAATGTTTCTCCAAATTGGATGAAGATAGAAAGATGTTTTTACCTTCATTTGAAACTCCATCAGGTATACTATCAACAATGTAAATGGCAAAGGGAACATTCTAAGGATACTTGCATAATATTTCATTTGAAATCGACATGTTTGGCACCAAATTTCAATGTTTAGGGGTTCATTGCGAAGCACTCAAAGGGTTAACCACTATATTAAAAGGTTTGTTGCAGACTATTAGACAGAATAAACATATCCTGAAAGAATGAAATTTGTATCCATATTAATTCATCGGTTATAACCCTTTGAAAATGGTCACAAACTGTGACCAGAGGGTTAACGTGGGCCACGCCCCCTTTTTCGGGGGCCCATAAAATGACAACGGAACGAGATATCAACTTGAAACCATTTGCGATTTGATTTGCTCATCACATGCAACAAAATATCACCAAATGAAGCAATTCTGAAACCATCAAGCTGGGAGCACCCCCCATTTTTGGTGATTTCATATGGAATGACCCACAAGGAAACATTACAACCTAACAAAAATTTCAATGCCACAAGCAAAGATGAAAAAAAAGAACACGTGAACGAATACTGGTGCCATCCTACTGGACAAATGGACCTGGGATCCCTATGTGCAGCTTCCTCATTCAATGGCATAACTGCACAGGATGTCCTCCCAAAATGTCCTTCAATGCTTCCCGGGAGAGAGCATGCTGACAACCTCGCAAACCAAAGACAGGGAATGCCACTGTGCTGGAGGTTGCATGCTCTTATTCTATCCATAAATCTGTTCATACATTTATGCATTATTTATTTTTGCTATTTATTTATTCATTCATTGTTTTTTTGTTTAGTTAAAATAATATATAACCCCTGCACCCACAAGCGCTAACTTATAGTTAAAATAACAATAATAATAACAGGGAACGCTTCCGTCATAGTGATCTGTCACTCAGACTCTGCATCAATGTAATGCTGCTCAGCCAAGGCAAAATTATGTTGACCACCGAAGAAACACAACGGACATGCCAGAGGCGCTCATACTGCCTCATTTTCTGGCATGCCAGTTTGTTAAATCCTTAAGATCATAGTTGCAAATTCTCACAACCGAGAATGGAAAGCAATGGAATGTTACATAACCATCTTAGAATTTTGAGAAAATATAGATTCTGGGGGGAGAGAGACACATGCACGTTACTCTTCAGAGGGTTAATTGGCATACCTAGCAAACTGAAAACAATAAACAAGTGCAAGAAAGTTATGTTAACCAAGGAGTAGTATTTCATACATTTGTTTTATACATTTGTTAAATCGTTATTTTGCATGTACTCTGCATTGTGTGGAACTTTGTGTCTTGCCCAGGACTCTCTCGCAAAAGAGATTTTTAATCTCAATGGGTTATTCCTGGTAAAATAAAGGTTAAAATATAAACGCGGTCAAGTGATGAGACTTATTTTCCATAAAACACGCGGTCAAGCGATGGGACTCTTTCCGTAAGTAACGCTCACAAAAACAGCAACAAAATACAAATTTCCCGACGTTATCAAGATATAAGCGGCTGACACGTTTAAAGGTACATTTTTACAGGATATAACTAATATCAGAATGCAAAACTGCAGTCACGTAGGCTTTAGGTAACAAGTCAATATCTAAGCAGAAACACAAGTTCATCTGATCGACCATACAATTTGAGGGCAAGCGTCAGGGAAGAGCGAATAAATTACTGGTATCACGCAACCCATTTCGCAAATGTAAAGCATGTGGACAAAACTAACGTTGTATGGCCACGGAATGGCTAAACCCGCTCCTGACGTTAACTTCAATGAAATAGCAACACCTCTGGAAATATATTTCAAACTAGCCAGTTGTCAAAGAAATGCAGAGGCATGGCATATATTCAATATGCTGCACACGCTATCAGACTACTCTGAGTACAGTAGCCCATATCAGGAAGTAAACACGTATGAATGGGGGCTGCGTTATAAGTTGGACACGAATGGGATGGTTTCATGCTAGCCAGCAACTCTTCCTATGAGCTATGCAGACCGGAGCATGTCACAGACAGTCGTGGAGGACTGAGTTGCATTGACTCACCTGACTATAGTGCACCCTGAAAGGCTTCATATAATTGGAGGTGGCGCACGGTACAACTTCAATATTATTGATCTGCTCCATAATTTACACAAACTAGCTCACAGTGGTGTTTCCCATACAGAACCAAATGCACAGCATCAAAGAAGGAAGAGTGCTCTTGATAACTACGGATAGTCAGATAGACCAATGTACTTGGTAAAATCCGAATTCGTTGCATCCGCTTTTTCTCGCCCAGTTTTACAGTGATGGTAAAAAAATATTGTTACGATGTATAAATCACTAAATTAATGAATGAATAAATAAATGAACAAATCAATAAATAAAATCTGCTGATTTGCATATATCTAGCCCACTATCACGCCATTCATTAAGTTTAACCAAAGTCTAGATAGACTCTATAATGGTGTTTCCCAAACCTCTGCTGGCATACCCCTTGTCCTGCATGCTTGAGATCTCTCCCTGCTCCAGCCCAGGTGATTCAAGCGATTCGCTTATTATCAAGCAGCTTCTGGGGTTAATTATGACCTGATCATTTGAATCACCTGTGCTGGAGCAGGGAGAGATCTAAAGCATGCACGACAAGGGGTGCGCAGGAGAGTTTTGGGAAACACTGCTCTATAGCGTCTCTGGTATTATAACAGTGAGTGGCTGAATCTGAAATACTTCTAAATGTGGGTAGACAAGCAGTCAAGTACCAGCACTTTAACCAAGTTGAACCAGTGTAATGTTCCAGACCAGGGATCAAGCGAGGAGGCAGAGTACAATACAATAGGTAGGTTTATTGACAGCAGTACGGTGTGACAGTTCAACACAGATGTGACAGGCGAAGCTGAACTGTCAATTGTAACATTGAAACATTCTATCTGATAAAAGATTGGTAAATTGCAGTTTTAAAAATGCAGCCTTCACCACAAATGAACTGGAAATGGCGGGCACGCATCTACTCAAACCAGAAAAACCATTTTCTCAAGTGCCAGTGAGATCAATAAATTTCATACCACCCATGCCAGGAAATGTAAAAAAACACAGACAAAAAATCAATTTATCACATCATTTGGTATTAGCTTGTTTGCGATAAACAGACCTTCTATTTATGTCTTTACCCCACTGCACAGAAGCCAAATCTGGCAATTTATGTATTACCCTATTTAAGGGTTTATAGTTCAAGATTTGAGCTTCACAGAGAGGGGGGAATGGCTTAAATGAAACAAGACAATTGTACCATTTAGAGTACAATTTTATTTCTGGTTATTTTCATAATTTTATTACAGAATAAGGGCTGCAAACACAAAGATCTTGCTGAAAATTCAGCATTGAAATAACATTAAAAAAAAAACACTGAGAATTGAGAAATGGCTGGGAGGTAACAATACATTTCCTGGATCATAAACTCCTTGACCACAAGTGTGCAACATTGAGTGTGATATTCAAAATTACCAACTGTCTATGAGCCAAATAAGATAGCTGCCCCAGTGGCTCCTCAAATTGCTTTCCAGGCGCCTCTCTTAGCTCTCTAAGCTGCTTTCCAAGTGGCTCAGCAAAAAATAAGCTAGTTTTTACCACAGATCAACCATTTTGAATCATGGAGCTCAATATGAATGAATAATTTTCCAGTGGAAATTATTAGAGACCATCAATATAGGTGGAAAAAAGACATGAACAGTCTCCAAAAAGCTCTCCAAACCCTAAAAAAAAAAACATTTTCTCCATTAAAAAGCATTGAATTGTGTCCATTTTGTTTTAACTGTTCACAAGGAACACCAGGCTGCGTAATGCACACATGATGAAATGCGTGAATACGAACAAATGGCATGCAGGAGCAGTAACACACACATCAGTATGCAATCATACTCCCCTGTATTTGAACACTTTTCTCCATGTACTACAGTACCATATACAACCTTCTCTTAAAGCCCCAATTATTCCTTTTAATCTTCGTCGGAAAGGTCATGCTGTCCTCATTTGGGGAAAACGTGAATCATCAGAGAAAAATCGAGAAAGCGTGAAGTAGCCATGAACTACAGCTGTGTGTTTAAGCAGCACATTGTCTGCTGCTAGCCGTCAGTTAGTATTTTCGGGAGTATTTCTAAAACATATTAATCCCTGCATTAATGATCCAATCATAGTATTTGCTTATTAGAATCCAAATGGCAATTTTTTTGGACCCACAGTGTAGAGCACAAGTAATCCGCTACAAGCTGAATTGCCGCACAAGAGAATGCAATAAATCTCGCTGTTTACATTACTGCAGAAGTCCAAAACATTAAATCTGATAAAAAGACTGATAAACTGCAGTTTTAAAAATGCATACTTTCAAATGAAAAAATGGCAGAACACTGCAAACTTCACAAAAACACACCAACTTCATTCAGATCTTATGTTTCGGTCAAACAACCTTACTAACAGACATACTAACAGTGTATTGAAGACGCAATATATGGTGGCGTTTCATACATCACTCAATTGGTATGAAACCTGCACAGGCTAACTGCACAAGCATTGCATCCTCAGTAAGTCTCTTTGTAACTGCTGAAGATTGTTTGACTGAAATGACAGTTCAGATTCTGAATAAAGTTGGCACGTTGTTGTAAAGTTAGCAGTTATGCAGTTTTTTTTTTGCATTCGAACTGAACTCTGCTTTGGATAGCAGCACCTGCAAAGAACTATACAAGGTGTGCAGATACCCATTCCTACTAAAAATGCATACTTTACCACAAATGAACTAGAAATGGCCACCACGCTTCTACTCAAACCAGAAAAATCATTTCTTTAGCGCAGGTCAGATCATGTAATTTCATACCACCCCTGCAATGACACGTCAAAATCAGCAAATAAAAAATCCATTAGTCACATTGTTTAGTATTAGCTTGTTCAGAGGAAACAGACCTTTTATTTAAGTCCTAAAATGGCAGTATTAATGATGTGTTTGTGAAAATATTGTCAGTTAAAGACCAATTGATCCGCTACTCCTTATAATCCGTTTACCCTTAACATAAAGTAGCTTATTGCAGAATACATCTAGACTTCTATGGCGGTAGAGTAACACTGATTTTGGATGTCGTCGGCAGAGGGTGTGTGCATTCTCTATGTCTAAATAGGCTCTAACAGCTAAATACATGAGTTATCTGGCCAGCATGTTACGCTAGCAACTAGCTGCCAAGCCTTCCATGAATACTGCGTGGCCAACAACATAATACTTTAACTAATTAGTCAGTTAATATCCACGTGGGCAGCTTGAGAGATCACTCCCCTCACTTGGTTACATCAAAATTGCAGTTCTATTGTCGGTTTCTTAACTAACATCAATACTATAAACAACAAACCAGCTAGCTCCCACTTCGTCCAAGCCATTGACATATTGCAATAGACCCACTATATCTACAATTTACACATAGATATTCATAAGGCTTCTGGTGTAAAATGCACATACAGTACCTCTGTCAATTTAGAAAACTCATCCAGTACAAAAGCAAAATAAAATAGGCTATTCAATGAACAGCTAGCAGATGTCATTAATCTAACCTTCCAAATTCTTGGCTTCCCTTGGAACCACACTTTTAACTCAGGATGAATAAATGGCAGAAAGTTAGAGTTCACATTAACAGGCGAAAAATTTCCCTTTATAAAATGAACCATTTCTACGATGAGGGTGAATACTCATATTTTCTGCATGCTATAAAGTCTAGCTGTCACATATGGCTTAATTACATGTTGATGTACCCGTAAGAAAATAAGATGTTTTTATTCACTGACTGAACAACGCATTTTCCCTCGTCGGCCACTCGAGGTAGACTATGAATTTGAAACTAATTCCGCAAAGATGAGAAAGGCTTCTAGCTAAGTGGCTACATTGGACATTAAGGCTACAGACATGGTGAAAAGACGTCTTTTCGAGTCAAATTTGAATGTCAGGGCTTACGAACACTTGAATTACGCCACACAAGCAGTATGGAGGCATTTTCTGTTTTTTAAATGTTGTTTTTTACGCTTGAAAGTGTGGCCACCATTGACTTCAGTTGATTTGGATTTGTCTTCAATGCTGTTTTTCTTTGTAACTCCAAAAGTGTTTTGAGGACGAAAGAAATTCACGGACTCTTCCGTTAGCCTCGGGGGACTCTTCTGTTAGCCTCGGGGTGAGTAGATGATGACTGAATTTTCATTTTTGGGCAAACTATCTTTTTAAATAAAATTCTCTATCAAATTGTATTTGTATAGTGCATTTCATAAACATTTGTCACAATACGCTTTAGAATGAACCCTGGCCTGAACCGCCTCAAAAGCAAGCATGTGGCAACAGTGGCAAGGGAAAACTCCCAATGAGGTATAGATAGGAAGAGACCGTGGGAGGAACCAAGCTTGAAAGGGGAACCCCATCCTCTTTTGACTGTGGAGGGATTGGACTGGTGTGATACCATGTGCTGCACGTTGTCAATAGTGTGTAACAAAGTGCTAGATTAGACAGCATGTAAACGGCATGATAGATGGGGTGTTTGA
This sequence comes from Gymnothorax javanicus, assembly GCA_029692085.1. Lineage (NCBI taxonomy): Eukaryota > Metazoa > Chordata > Actinopteri > Anguilliformes > Muraenidae > Gymnothorax > Gymnothorax javanicus. The sequence goes on from CM056193.1 coordinate 87,006,602, forward strand.
GTGTCCTTTGTTAATTATGTCAATGACTGCGAGGCTGTCTGATCAATATGAGTATGGCCATGCAGGACCATTTGTAGCCCCATCTAATGGCCTACCCCTTACAGGCAAGATTTCGAAGACTGTGGTGAAAGCAACAACATTGGTGTTCAGCTGTATGTCGATTGTGGTCGTCGTCATAGAAAGTGATGCCACTCCAATTAGTCAGGTGGTTGAACCAGAGACGGAGCTCAGCATGGCTTCCACAGTTTACTGAGATAAGGTCTAAGAGTGATAGAATAGAAGATTGATTTATAGCGACACAGAGAGATGAAGACTGGCCTTTTAGGAATGACACATACAGTGACGTTGAGACATTAGGTGCTGGAATCCCAGTGCCACTAGCTCCTGCTATGGCAAACTGTTGCAGTCGCGGGAGGAAAACAGCGGGGGACGCTGACATCTTGGTGCCAGGTCCCCCAGTCAAGGCAACTGTTGTACTGGGTGTAAGTGGGCCTTAGGGGCACTAAAGGATTAAGAGTACAAGGATTCCTGGTTAAAGGGAACTGCTGTGGTTGCTGGAAGTAGGCAACATAGGGCACTGGCATCTTGGTGCCAGAAGCCCCAATGATAGTGACCTGGTGTGATTGCTGGAATTTGGGCAAGGAGGTGTTGGCACCCCTATGGAGGGAGCCTCAGTTCAGGCAAGCTGCAGTCATAGCTGGAAGTGTGCAGGGGCGGGGAGCTGACATCTCAGTGCCAGGAGTCCTGGTCGGAGCAAATTGGGTTGAGGGATTAGTCAAGACGATAGCGGAAGGTCAGCGCTTCTCAAGGGCAATGGAATCAGGTAACTGCAGCGGTGACTACTACTTTTTTGAGTAGTCCCTTCCTCTCTTCTCTGATGTGGGAGATAGGGAAGGATACATGGATTCCTCAGATGAAACAGTAGTTTGCATGATGTAAAGAGATGAACCAGGCAGAATATGGACTGAGGAAGTGACTGAGGCCATGTTTACAACGACTGTGCAGCAAATTTGTTTATTTATTTTGCAAACTTTTGATATGTTGCAAAGAAAATGTGAATTAAGGGGTCTTCACACTCACGATGGAACATCGGTAACCCAGGTGGGATGTGAGTGGAACCAGACCCTTCACGTGCTTTGTGGATGGAAGCAAGTTGTAAATGCATCAGGCTGACGTAGCCTGCCCACTATACAGAAACTGGCTGGTGAAAAAATTGGTACCAATTCATTGCGAATGGGAAGTGGCTGATTCGCTGCACGATGCATGCCTGGATACCTAGCAATGCGGGCCAAAACAGCAGTGTGAGGAGAGTGAATAAAAAAATTCAAAAATTAAACGGTGCTCTCATTAAGACAGTCAATCAAGCTACAACATTGGGGATTTTTTTTTTTTTGAAAAGCTGAGTACAACCAAGAAATATCAAGCATGGTCCTCCCTTTTCCCAGCGCAGACGGCACCCTGCTGTGCTGAAATCACCAAGCACGATGCTGAGAAAAGTGTGCAACTACATTTTAATATCATAGTTGTCCCCTCATTAAAGGTACACCAGGATCTACATCGAAATCAATACAACAAAGAGCAATAATGTAAGCATAATGGCACAACTACTGCACAGCTTGTTTGCATAACACCGATCCAACTGTCCCCTGTCCCTGCTTCGCAAGAATAGCAGGCGACGGTGGTGCACAGCAAACGATTTGGTTCTTCTCGCAGCCAAAAGCAATAATTGAGTGCTTGCTTCAGTGAAGCAGCACACTCTATTCTCTTCCTTCTTCTTCTTGTTCTTTTTCTCCTTCCGCCTAAATTTGGCTAACTCCTCCTACACTGTTTAAAGTAAGGATTCAAAGGAAGAACTGAAATATGGCAATTTCGACATCAATGGAAAGCTTAGAACGCAAAGAATGCAATGTAATGTCATTCCGTCACATTATCGATATGAGAAAATGGAAACACGCACGAAACGACAGTATTTTATTGAGCGTGAATACTTCCGTGATGCTAGGAAAGAGGCCAGTTTTGGGTTATGTCACATACGGGTTTTGCACATAGGCTGTATAAAAAGATGGACGCAGCACCCTGGTTTGAAAAAATGAAGCCCATGCGGAAATACCGTAAAATGGCATTCTATTTAATGGCCAGCAGATGGCGACGTCGGTGGTTGCAGAAAGAAGTTCAATGCTGTAGAAGTCTGAGAAAATGACCCTACTTTCCCACCTGATTTTTCATTTAAATAATGATTTTTCACATTATTTTATGGTAGCTATAGCAAGTTTCAAGTCTCCTTCGATATATCATGATGTTCATTTTTGTAAATTATGGTCCCATATAGACTAGAATAAAGGATAAAGCCAGAATATGCTTTAGGGGCGTGGCTATCCTCTGGTCCTCGTCCGATACGGTCAGATCCAGAGCCACGGTCCTCCCGGATCTTCAATACACGCTCTCGTCCAATAGAAATCACATCCGGTTTCAAAATGACAACATGGCGCAATTCAAATTACCAAAATCGAGGCTTCCTTTACGGTATTCTGAAACCAATGGGTGATGTCACGGTAGCTTCGTCCATCTTTTTATACAGTCTATGGTTTTGCAAGCTCTGCTCTGTGAATTTGCGTGCAGTTTACATCTAAGCTTTATATTTTGTTATTCAAGGTTCAAATTGTGTCGTACTTTACTTGAGATGGATAAATTATAATGGAGAAACATTCGTCTGTCGTTTTTTTTTAATTTAAACTCATATTTTGCTATACAGTACATTGAAGATTAACATGGACATATAGGCTAAATGATCTGACAGAAATCATGTGTAAATACAGGGAAGGACTGATACCTTAATTTATTATGATATTTTTTCGATGATTAGACTTGATAAGAGCGACGACAAAACAATAGAGGAAGATTTTTAGAATGTATTCTCTCTCTCAACTCGGTGAAGGAATACATATTGTTCATGCACTTGCAGCTGCCTGTCGTCAGATCTTTCTATTGCGCATACTGTAACTATCTAACATTATTAGATTTTCGAGGTTTTGTTTTGTTTTGGCCATCATGGAAGAGGAAGGACCAGATGTTGAAGAAAGAACCATGGGAAGAGATACAACAACTATAAAAAAGCAATTAAAATTGAACTTCAGCGCATGAGAAGTACAGGCGGATGATTCAGGCTGCTCTTGAGGTATTGGGTGGAGATATTTGAGGGGTACGATTGTGTTCTAAATGGCATCAACCTTGTCACTCCATATTTTATGTCAGTCAATCACTGTTATGAGAGTCCACTTGATCGTGTTCATAAAATTGGCCTACTTTTTTTTTGTAGCCCAGAGCATTGGCTTATCCAACCTTCCTCGGAATGGTAGCATGACTCCAATAAAAACATAATTTTCTTTCTAAACTAGACAACGTGTACGTGTAAAGCGTATAGCCAGCACGGCGACCGGACTTTTTGCAGCTCAGAACGAACCAAAATAAGCAGCATAACTTATATGCATCAATGAAAGAAATCACCTTTATGCAACATTAGCTTAAAAAAAATAAAGATTTAAACATGGGATTTAAAACGATGAACTACTGGGAGATCTGGAAGAAATCTATTAAGAGTTCTGACTCGTCAGGCTTTAACAACAAAATTGAAAACAATTTTCAGTGTTCACTGTATTATAACTATGGAACATCTGGGTACTTTCAGAATACACAACCCGTATGTGACGTCACGGAAAATGAGACTGTCGGCGGACTGGTTACGGTCGAAAAAGAACAACATTTGGAGAGCGAATATCAAGTAGCATGAAACTTTTTTCTCTTGTTATGTGAGTGAATACCTTCAACATATCATGAAATTGCCATAACAGACCAATTTTATGGGTACTTATTTTCTTTGAATCCCTACTTTAAGCTATTGATTCCGTTCAAACTCTAAAAAATTCAGCTTGTTCTGAATTACTTTGCATCAGTACAGATTTTTGACATTCTTTTTAGTTTTTGAGATATTTGATTTTAAATGTCATTTTTTGGGGTCCTATTAAATCAGGCCATTTTTGTGCTGATTCAGTAGATTCAGCTATTTTCTGCTATTTTTTTACTCTGTCATACTTTTACCTAGAAATGTCATTCAAACCACAAGATGTTAAGTTAAGCTTGTATAATTTTTTCACTGCTCAAATTTTTCGAAACTTCTATAATTTTTTTACTATAATTTTTAAAAATAATTTCTGTTACAATACATACTGGGAACTTACAGTGTGGTGACATCACTGTTAGAGTGGCGAACAGCTGTAAAATCGTAAAGAAGTCCTCTATTAAACTCGCTTGAATTCCCACAGTTTTCACTCCACACAAATATATTTCGATCCAAATTGTACAAAAGTTGTGCTGGTCACGAAAATGTAACTATGCAAGATATATCGGACAGACGGTTTTGGCAGTTTGAGCCTAAAAGCGACGGGAGCACTAACCGAAACTCCATTAACTGAAAGCTGAAAGACACGGTTTTATAACTTGCTGTGTTCCCAAATTTTTGGCACTACACACACAATTTTGACATGTTTTGCTTAGCAGACTTTCCTTTTCAGTATGGTACCATTTCACAGATTGGACTTACTATCTTTGAGGTAGAGGCAGTAGTATGTAAGAGATGCCTTAGCTAAAATCTTCTTTGGACCAGTGCTTTAACCATTAACTCAAATGGCTCAGCAAAATTGTGGCATAGCGGTATTGCGGTTCTATTCTGCCCTCTGCTGGACTTTTTCCTGGCCTCAGCATTATCATCGTTCGGATTAAGACTGATAGGAGTGTTAGACAAATCTCATTCTTCTGCGTCAAACTCAGTGAAACAAATGCTTAAACCAGCTCCAAAAGAGCACATTGAGGGCAGCAAAGACCCCATAAGAACACATGTTACAGTAAAAAGTTGCAAAGCAGAAAACAATTGCTCGAGCTCCTATTCCAGTATATACAAGAACCTTTTCGCACTAGCTAGATATATTTACGATCGTATCTAAAACAGGCGAAATATTGGTATCAAAATGACCTTAACTGCCATCCTTGCTAAGCCAGCAGACATAACTTTTCCATGCTCATTGAGTAGTTTAAGAGTTAACATTAGCTAGCTATTGATTATGTCATCTGCAGTGATGGCAATTTCAATGCTCAAGTCCGACCCATTTCAAACACGTTCTGTGCACTATATGCTCACTAGCTTACTAGCTAATAATAGCACAGAAATAAAAAGGGAGCCGTGAATAACATCACAACGTGTGTTAACGATATCTTGCAGCTTGCTATTATTAGCTATTTAGCTTGCGAAGACACAGCGCACAGAAATGAACAGAGAGCCGCAAATAGTAGCATTTCACTACTTGTTGATAAGCTCAACTAGACCCAATCTGAAAAGTCCTGAGATATCATCATTAATTGATCTTATTGTAACCAATGTCCCTAATAAATATTCTCAGGTGTCCATCTTTCCGAATGATATTAGTGATCACTGTGTTATTGCCACAGTAAAAAACACTGAAGTCCCCAAAACAAAACCACGCATCATCATAAAACGCAATATGAAGCGTTTTGCAGAGCAAGGGTTTTTTCATGATCTTTTTGCCTTTGATTGGGAAAAACTGTATCTTATTGATAATGTTGAGAGTGCTTGGAAGTATTTTTATGATCATTTTATTAGTATTGTGGATAAACATGCACCTCTCAAAAAATGCAGGGTAAAAGGGATACAGCATGGTTTACTCCCGATTTATCGAGGGTACTTCATGAGCGCAATTTAGCTTGGGCTAAAGCAAGGAATCAGACTGGTTGCATTTTAGACAATTGAGGAATGCATGCACAGGAGCATTTTTAAATTAAAACTTCTGAAAACCATAACAACCCAAGGCTTTTTTGGAAGACAATAAAGTCGCTATCTGGAAGTAAAAAAGGTATAGTGCTTCCTCCTTGTATTACAAAAAAATTCTGTAAGCATCACTGACAAAGTGTTAATACTTGACCTATTTAATGAGCATTTTATTGCATCTGGAGTCTCTTGTGAGTGACCAACTTAAGGAATTTTTAATTTCAAGCAATATTTTATCTGTGCATCAGTCAGGCTTTAGGAAGAAGCACAGTACGACTGCAGCAGCTTTTAAAGTAGGTGGTGATTTTAGTGAATCGTTGAATAATAAGGAACATTGTGCAGCCCTTTTTATTGACTTGTCAAAAGCCTTTGATACTGTGGATCACTTTGTCCTTAAAGACAGGCTGCGTAGTATTGGTCTGTCTGGACAATCTGTCTGCTGGTTTGAGAACTATTTATCAAATAGATCACAGTGTGTGCAGGCTGAAGGCTTTACTTCAAAATATCTTTATGTAAAAAATGGCATGCTGCAGGGCTCAGTCTTAGGACCACTGTTATTCACAATTTATATCAACAGTATTGGTCAAAATATTCCAAATGGGAATTTTCATTTATATGTGGATGACACTGTTATCTATTGCTCCGCTTCGACACAGCACCAGGCCCTCTGTCATCTACAGGTAGCATTTGACGCTGTGCAGGAAACTCTGACTGAGTTAAAACTGTTTAAATCCTGATAAAACGAAACTCATGGTATTCACAAATTCAAAGAAAAAGTAACTGAACTGCCTTCTATCATGACACTCCAGGGTGATGTGATTGAGTCTGTTTCTTCATATAAATACCTAGGGTTTTTAACTGATGATTTTTTGTCTTTTTTAGCTTTGTATTGAGCAACTTGTAAAGAAACTGAAGCTGAGACTGGGTTTTTATTCAGAAATAAGTCCCGTTTTTCCTCTGATGCAACAAAAAGGCCTGTTGATGCTACTTTCATGCTTTTGATTGACTATGGTGATGTTTTATATATGCATGCATCTTCTCAACGCCTTAAATCTTTGGACACGGTGTATCATGGAGCATTAAGGTTCATAACTAACCTCAAGGCACTAACTCATCTTTGTATTTTGTATGAGCAAGTTGGTTGGCCACCTTTGACAATTCGTAGACAAAATCATTGCATGTTTTTATTTATAAGGCTATTCTGAATTTGCTTCCCTCATACTTATGTAATTTTATTCAAGTAAAAGATGTTGCAAGCTAGTCTTTGCTCTGTGACTCCGTCACGAGACCTGATTCTGCTAAGTGTTCCCAAAGTCCACCTGGAAATGGGTAAAAGGAGTTTCAGATATGCTGCTCCTGCAGCTTGGAATCTGCTACAGGAGGAGTTGGGTCTGAAGGAGCTGGTCTCCTTAAATATTTTTAAATGTTGATTAAAGGCATTGGAAAAAGATGTATCAGGCTGTAGATGCTTTGACTGATGGCTTTCTGTTCTGTGTTATGACTTGAAAATCACAACAAAGAGAACCAGCAATGACAACTTCAACAAATTAATTCTTCACTGATTAGGTCCAAAAATCTCTACAAATAATCCACTGTGTAATCTTATAATAACACTCTAATGCCACTATGTAACTCTGATGCAAAGAAAAAACCTCCACTTTCTAACTGACCAAAATCACAGCATTTATAAAGGCTAGGAACATTCTGGAAAGATCTACAGGATTCCTGGATTATCTGGCCTTCTCCAGGTAAGAAGATGCCAGAAACTTCCAGAAAGCACAAGTCTATTTCATCACAAACAAGTGGTATTGCATCAGATCATGTGTTGCTACAAATAGACTGTTATACGGACATACCAACAGAGGGTGCTAAATGATGAACAAAATAAACAAATAGCTGACCAGTAAGGCAGCACAAACAGTATCCAAAAAACCTCCATTTACAAATGATATATAGAGCTTTACATAAAACACTCATACATAACATCTATGACTTTGTGACCTTGTGCTTGTAAATTGCTTTGTGTGTTTTATGTTTGCAACTTTGTTAATTATGCTGCAGCCTGTCTTGGCCAGGACCCTCTTGCAAATGAGACTGCTAATCTCAATGAGGTCTTCCTGGTTAAATAAAGTAAAAAAAAAAAAACTTGGCCAGGTCAGCATTGTATAGTTAGGGACTGGGGGAGACACTGACAATGAGCTATAAGCAACAACAGCTGTGGCAGTCTGCCAATGTGGCCTGCCATGTTTGCTCCGCTATAAAGCTAATTTCTCAACATGTACTGCATTGACCTAGATCTGCACGGAGCCATAGAGAGAAATGCGTCAACCTCATTGACTCCAACTGACCTTTTTTTTTTTTTTTTTTTTTTTTTTTACAGCTGGGTTGAAGACGAGTAGACTCGGTCATGATGCGGCTGAAAAGTCACAATTCCTCAAACAATTACTTTCAGCTTTAAAGTCTTGTGTTAACTCACTTGTGTTAACTCACTTTTTCATGAAACTGAGAAAACTGAAAACTACTTAAGTCCTTCAGGATAAACTCGCTGTAAAAAAAAAAAAGAATGGGTATTCTCATTGAAGACTGTAGGTACTTCATTTGGTGCTTAGTAACCTAGTAACTGCAAAAATGGGTCTAACTCAATTTCCACCAAAAAGTGTGTTACTAGGTTTCACCAGATTAGGGGAGATTTCAGCAGTTTTTCTATATTTCTTCAGCAATTTCCTTTGCCTCTCAGTGTCCAAGCACCTTTATCTTATAAGCTATCCTCTTCAACTTTTCTCGCCAGGGGTGGAGTGGCCATCGGGACGACCGGTCGGCTAATATGCTTAAGTGAATTAGTCCTCAGACTGTCCTGTGCGGCTGAGTGTCATTCATGGTCGGCCCGCTGCGTCTACGCCATCATGAACCAAGCATGATCCCATAGCAATCTCCAACATGCACTTTAAACTTACATAACTTAATTTTGACCGAGATTTATAACATTTGGTATCTCTCTACATCTCACTCGTGGTTGCTCTAGTGTCAGACTCACTCTCATCAATCCAGGCAACTGATTTTTGTTTAGCCTCCTATGTTGATCTAATTCTTTTTATTCAGACGTTACATAACTTTCATGACCGCAAATATAAAATTTACTGTTATAAAATTTGTTTGTTTGTTCAAAAATTAATGTAGAATGGTCGATGCAAAGCCTCATGGGAAATGGAAACTGCGTATCACTCCGTGTTTATCCAATGAACGTAGGGGGATGAATGAGCGGCCGTCAGACCGAGAGAAAGCGGGCAGGTTGAAGTAGCGGATTTTTTTACACTCGAAGATGGAAGGCAAGAAGAGAAAGGAGAAAGGAGGGGCCGGAAAAGTAGAATGAAGAAGAAGCGGATGCTGGAGGAGGGTGCATCAAAATGGTCAAAAATCAGAGATTTATTCCGAAACAACCAGACGTCAACTAGTGATGCAGGTGAGTTGACAGGAAAACAGTTAGCTCAAGCCTTGATGTTATTACTAGGTGCGAATTAGCATAACATTACAGCTGAGTTCTTCGTAGTTCCTCCTCAGCGGGGGCGGTGTCATCACGGTGGCTACTATGGCCGCGTTGCCTCTCACTCTCTTTTTTTTCTCCGCTCGTCAGCTCCAAACCCGTCTGCATCTGCACCGCGATAACGGACCAGAGTGGTTTTCCACACACACAGCTGTCATTTAACTCGTGTCAGAATAACAACACTCTCAGTACAGATCAGTGGGCGCAGCAATCTACCAGTTGTTATTTTACTGATACTGAAAACATTTGATTTTGTCTTAAAAAAATATTTTTCCAAAAAAATTTTTTAATAAATAAGTAATAATAATCTAATGCATTTTTTTTCTTGATTGATTAGATTTTGGCAATTTGGCCTGTGTTTAATCACATCTAGAGGACATACAATTATAGAAATTGCATGGTTTTGGTGATGTAATTAGTTTATCCTTAAATTTAAATAGCCAAAATTTCTCACTTGATTTGCATCTGTACAACAGAGGATTTTGTTGTGCATGATGTGGTGGGGGAAGATTGGATAGGTCTCAGTCATTTAAAAAAAAAAAAAAGATGGTGGAGGGGATGGGTGGGGCCAGTGGTGAGCCGGTGGTGGGCCGGTGCGGTCAGAATTTTCCCGGTGGATTTTGGTGTCCCACTCCACCCGTTTCTCGCAGAAGCAAGCACACAAATTTTCCTCAGAAAATGTAGCCTTTTCTAGTTCATGTATATATTTTTCAAATTCGATGCATGTAACACTGTCATCATTGCACGTTCTGTTATTTATTTATTTTTTGGACAAACATTGCAATTCATCTGAACCAGTGGCGGGGCTGTTCCTCTGGCGACTGTATTGTTGACACTATTAATATTGTTATGCCAGTGAGTGCATTGTGTGCATGAGTTGAGGTATGCACACGGGTGGTTTTAAATGGAGAAGTATGTAGAAAGAGGAAGAAGCAAACCCTTTTGTGGAAAGAATTCCATGTCCAACCTCTACTTTTTTCAGCTTTTTATTTGCCAGCACGATTTTAAAAGGAGGCACCAATATATTTGGGGGGTTTTATTAGTGACAAGGGGGTTTAGAATATGAATATGGAATATTAATATTGCGAATGCATATGCCATGCGTTCCCTAGCAACCTGGTGTGTCATCAGTGACATGGATTACCATGTATAGCAGCACAAGAAATCAAACTCTAAATTTTCTTGACTGGATGCTTGATGTTTTTACACATCCGAATCTTTCTCTGGGTACCTAAACATCAAGGTGAGCCAAAAAAGTACTGATTACATTGGATATACAGTGCCGTGAAAAAGTATTTTCCCCCTTCCTGATTTCTTATTTTTTTGCATATTTGTCACACTTAAATGTTTCAGATGATCAAACAAATGTTAATATTAGACAAAGATAACCCAAGTGAATACAAAATGCAGTTTTTAAATGATGATTTCATTTATTGAGGGAAAAAGCTATCCAAACCTACCTGGCCCCATGTGAAAAAGTAACTGTCCCCGAAACCTAGTAACTGGTTGTGCGACTACAACTGCAATCATGCGTTTGCGATAACTGGCAATGAGTCTTTCACATTGCTGTGGAGTCATTTTGGCCCACTCTTCTTTGCAGAATTGTTTTAATTCAGCCACATTGGAGAGTTTTCGAGCATGAACAGCCTGTTTAAGGTCATGCCACAGCATCTCAATCGGATTTAAGTGAGGACTTTGACTAGACCACTCCAAAACCTTCATTTTGTTTTTTTTAAGCCATTCAGAGGTGGTCTTGCTGGTGTGTTTCAGATTATTGTCCTGCTGCATAACCAAAGTGTGCTTGAGCTTGAGGTCATGAACTGACGGTCGGACATTCTCCTTTAGGATTTTCTGGTAGAGAGCAGAATTCATGGTTCCATCAATTATGGCAAGTCGTCTAGGTCCTGAAGCAGCAAAGTAGCCCCAGACCATCACACTACCACCAACATGTTAGACCATTGGTATGATGTTCTTTTTATGAAATGCAGTGTTAGTTTACACCTGATGTAACGGGACGCACACCTTCCAAAAAATTTGACTTTTGTCTCTTAAGTCCACAGAATATTTTCCCAAGTGTCTTGGGGCAAATGTGAGAAGAGCCTTTGTGTTTTATGGTCAGCAGTGGTTTTTGCCTTGGAACTCTCCCATGGATGCCATTTTTGCCCAGTTTCTTTCTTACTGTTAAAACATGAACACTGAACTGATGCAAGTGAGGCCTGCAGTTCTTTAATTGTTGTTATGGGTTTTTTTGTGACCTCCTGGATGAGTAGTTGATGCGCTCTTGGAGTAATTTTGGTAGGCCAACCATTCCTGGGAAGGTTCACCACTGTTCCAAGTTTCGTCCATTTGTGGATAATGGCTCTCACCATGGTTTGCTGGGGTCCCAAAGCCTTAGAAGTGGCTTTGTAACCCTTTCCAGACTGATAGACGTCAATTACTTTGTTTTTCATCTGTTCTTGAATTTCTTTATATTGCAGCTTGATGTGTTGCTTTTTGAGATCTTTTAGCCTACTTCACTTTGTCAGACAGGCTCTATTTAAGTGATTTCTTAATTCAACAGATCTGGCAGTTATCAGGCCTGGGTGTGGCTAGTGAAATTGAACTAAAAAATATGGTTAATCACAGTGAATTCATGATTTAACAAGGTGGGGCAATTACTTTTTCACATAGGGCAAGGTAGGTTTGGATAGTTTTTTTTCCCTTAATAAATTAAATCATCATTTGTATTTATTTGGGTTATCTTTCTCTTATATTAAAATTTGTTTGATGATCTAAAACGTTAAAGTGTGACAAATATGCAAAAAAATAAGAAATCAGGAAGGGGGCAAATACTTTTTCACAGCACTGTAGGTGGATGATGAATACGGAATTCTTTCGCCCTTGTGTTTATGGCCGATAATGCTGTCCACTGCCTCATACCACGAAAATTTATCTTTCAGTTCTTAACTTGAGCTGCCAGACTGTCGCACCGCGTCCCGCACTTTGAAATGTCACAGCCGCATTTATCTTTAGTTTGTCATAGCACTGTTTTATTGTTCTGTGATAACCATGCAAAAGTAACTACTTAAAACTTATTCCATAAATCTCCGAGTTTCTGTGCAAAGTGTCCAGTTGTAGTTGTATGTTTTTGTCCACCTAAATTTCAAGCAAGCATTGAATTTCTTTGTTTGAATGGAGAGATCCTTTCGCCACTGCGTTTGTTAGAACAAGAGAGCCGTAAAACATAACAGTAATGTTTCATGCTCATGTATGGTTGCTTTCACATTTGGAACGAGTGCGGATGAACCGTGCTCGGGTACGAATGAACCGTACCCGAGTCCACCTCTTCCAACCGTACTCGCGTACCATGCCCAAGCACGGTACGCTTGTATTCACAATTATCAAATGAACTGGACTTTGGGGTCAAGTGCACTCAGATCCGTGCCCGAGACCCTAGTGTGAAAGCACCCTAAAGCATGCGGGAGAGGTGGTACTCCAGGAGAGGTTTGAGAAGCACTGATCTACATCAACTGTGATTGTTGATGGGAATGCAAAAATTTATACTTGAAATTATATCAGTCACGTGAATATTGCCATGGAAGGCCCTTCTCGAAACTTCGAGACAATGACCGTTCCCCAGCTGAAAGCTTGTTAATACAGATTCTACGCTCGGAATCGTGCAGCCAAGTATCCGTGACCATGCACGCTAAATTAACTTTCTGCAGCTCCCCGGACTGGAAGCGACTTGGCTACCGAACTATCCCATAAAACATCGGAAATGGGGAGAGACTGAAATATCAGGGCTTTTTTTTTTTTTTTGCATTGACAATTGCTCAAATTAACCAATGATTTTTCTAAGACACCGCCCGCAACGTTACTGGCAACTACTGGTATTTAAAGAGCTTCTTCCTTCTTGTTGGCTAATTCCTTTATTGAAAAGGGTACTTAAGGGATAAGGGATCAATCCAGAAGCTACCTACCATAAAAACTGGTCAATAAGATGCAATTCAATTCTATATTTTTCACTTAAAAAATGCAATGCATGTTATAAACCAGCGCGCATTCTATACACCAGTAAAATGCTGCGTGAGGTAAAGGGGGATGTTCCAATGTGTACCCAAAATAGGGTGCTGTGAGCTAAACCTTGCTCACGTGTCCTCATGCCGAAGCATAGAGCTTGGTATTCAGTCTCTCTAACTGTTGTGTGTTCATATATTTGGGGTTGGAGTATTACAGGCTTATTAGCCTAAAGTTAATCCTAAACACATTTCACATGTAGCCTATCGGTAATATGTGCATGTTTTGATTGTTTAAAATTAATTGAAATAGTTTGGAACAACTTGTTCAAGCATTTTTATAAATGATTAGCTACTATAACAGTCTTTCATATGAAACCCTTTCTACCGACGGGACACCCCCCAAAATATACAGCGTTTTATTTATCGATGCGACTTATCTAACGAGTTTTACGGTGATTAATTGGCTCTCATTCGTATTCTCACCTGACATCCGGAATTCTTGAAATGCGAGTCACTGACTTGGACGCTCGTTCCTCTTGCTCTTGTCATGAGATTATAATTTGCTTTGACTTTGACATGCTGAATTACCCTTCGGATTTTTCTGGATATGTAGAAAATAATGTTTCCTAAAGGATTGATATTGTGTGTGTCACAGATGAACCTTAAGCTCAAATGGAATATTATTATTATCGGATCATTTGATTTATTTCGATTGATAATTCGCTGATGGAGTACTAGTAAATGTGTGCAAACCTATGGATTATCTTGTAAGTAGAACATTGATCCAGTTGATGGAATAAATGATGAACAGACTCACTGGAGTTGGTATGTTATGCACCTTTTATTACCTGTCCCAATACTCATTTATTTTGGCCTTGATCTTTTTCAGATAAATGGAGAAGCCTCCATGTTCCAGGACGTTCCATGGCTGGGACTTTTGTGATTGTTGAGAGTTAATTTCTTCTGGTTAAGGGCATATTTTTATGGCTTGATAAACTCATATTTTAGGCCGTCAAATGCCTGCTATTCAAGTTCTCATCTCCTGTAAAATTATGGCACAACCGGTGCAAAAGCTTATTAATTTGGCTATTGGCTATATGTCAGTATTCATGATATGAAACTACAAGTTGTGATCACAACCTTTCCATGTTACCGCACATCATGATGTTGGACCTCAGTCCCACTTCTTGTCATTGGCTGATAATACGCATCTAGACTGCCGACTGCAACATAAAAATAGCCGATTTATACTTTTGTACGTGGTTTTGAGGAAAATCACTGGAAAACACCCCAGAACGCATTTCAGAGAATCTCATTCTTTATATTTTTCTGGGGGATGTCCCCAGACCCCAGACCCCCAACAGGGCTTCGGGCCTTCAGCCCTCGCAACACGCCTTGTGTGACATTGGGACTGCACCCCCCCTTCCAAAAATCCTGGATCCGCCCCTCATCTGAATATCTCCACCCACGGCTTTTTTATGGCAACATCCCAGCTTCAATTGTCAAAAATGTGTGGTTCATGTGAGCCATCCACTTTATGTCTAACTGCTTTATACTACTAACCAGGGTCAGGACAATGCATGACTGGCGACAAAATTGATATTAAAGGGGATCTCTTATGCTTTTCAGAAGAAACAAAGAATTGGTGACCTCGATTTATTTCAAGAGGAATCTGTGGCAAGCCAGGTAAGTGTTTTCAATTTCCATTAATATTAAAACTGCATGTCAAGTGTTATCCGCTTGGTACAAAATCGACTGTGAATTTTTAAACTGTCACTAGTTCAGCCAGAGGCAATGTAGTAGATACATCGATTGGAGCAGATAAAATCGGTGGGTGAATGGCATTCAGTCGGTTTTTAATAGAGTAGCACTGCCATTTAAAATAAATGGAATTTTAACGAGCAGTTGCTACTAAACAGATGCTAACCGCAGAGTATTCTTACTGGACTGAATTCCAAGTATGGTTAAACTTTTCTGGTGACTGCATGTCGTATATGAATGTAGTGACCATTTTTGCTTAGCTTGCAGATGTTACCTTTCCATACTCATTGTGTAGCTAGTTTGATAGCCATCTCGGTAGCTCTGTTCTTTCGGTTCTTTTTAGTCAGCAGTGGTTTTCACCTTGCAGCTCTCCAACGGATGCCATTTTTGCCCAGTCTCTTTCTCATTGTGGATTTGTGAACACTAACCAGAACTGAGGCAAGTAAGGCCTGCAGTTCTTCAGATGTTAATCTGTTTTTTTTTTTTTTTTTTTTTTGTGACTTTGTGGATGAATCGATGCGCTCTTGAAGAGATTCTGGAAGGCCGGCCACTCCTGGGAAGTTTCACCACTGTTTTAAGTTGCAGTTGTCTTCATTTGTGGATAATGGCCCTCACTGTAGTTTCCTGGAGACCCAGATTCTTAGAAATGGCTTTGTCACCTTTTTGAGATGTTAATGACTGTTTCTCAATTATTCTTAAAAGTAGGTTTTGCAGGGTATAGGCCAATTTGCCCACAGCCCAATTTTAACCATCTTCTGGTTATATGTACCTACTTGTGGGACTGTCCAGAAAATAGATTTGAAATGATTTGCATACAGGAAGTGAACTGTGACCTATTTAGTGATTTCAAGATTTTTGTGAAGCAAGGCCTTGAAAAGTCCATATTTAAACTCATAAATGATTGTTCTGAAAAACCAGATGATTTTTTAATGGCTACACAACAACATGATGGACATTTTGATACCAAACATAAGTATATGTGTGAAAAACTGAAGAAGATTCAGACAATTTTCCATTGAAAAATGCATCTTTCTTGACCAAAATTGATGCAAAAAGTTCATCTTAAAAAACAACCAGGTTCCTACGAAAACACACCTAAGATATTCTCACAAAAGTTGCCTCGTATGGTTGGCTAAATAATGTGCGAGTGTCGTTAAATTGCGAGACCGCTAACATGGATCTGGATTGCGGAAATTGGAACCATCCCTGTATTTAGAAATTATTCCTATCTCCTTTGGGTGTCAAAATAGGTCACTAAATAATAAACATGGAATGCTTGTTATAGATACTTATCCAAATTAAGAGTCTTAGAGTATATGTACATGATTGATGAGACATTGGCCTTCCGGATCATTCTGGATCATAACTACAATACATCTGAAACACATTTGCCCTTTTAAGATTAGATAAATATAGATTGTTACTAGTATATAGTTGTTTGTTAATTTATTAGGATATAATAACACTTTCAGGATCACCTGTATTTGTGATAAGATCAATTAATGGTGGTGTATTCAAGCCATTTTTATTATATACTACATATTTCTCAGAAAAGCCATTTAGATGTTGTGCTATTAGCGTTAGTATAGTTTAGAATCACCAGACAGAGACCAGCACGTTCGGTGCGTAACGTTTACTCTACGGACTTCCTGTGTTACATCAAACATGTTCCCAGTACACCTCCCCCTTTTAAGACAGCAAATACAAACTCAACAAATGTCATTATAATATTTTCCCTGAGACAGACTTAGTTTCTCAATTCTTTCTAGAACATTCCGCCCTTAAACTCCCATTAGTAGAGTAAACTGAAATAAGCTTATCCTGCAACCAACACATCTATTTTTCTTTTTTTTTTTTGGAACATGAATTGCTCAGACCTAATGCCACAACATATGAAACAAATTAGAGTCCTTGAACATTACTATCAAACAACTACAAATCAAGTCTCTCTGGAGGTCTGGAGACTCTCCCTGACTGGGTGATATTGACGGGTCGGGTGTCCGCCTGCTGCAGGCAGGGACGTGGCGCAGGTGCTTCAGGAGGGTGTCCCACTGCATGCAGGTGGAAGCGGTTTCGCCGGAACAGACCTCTGTCAGTCTGAACCAGAAATGATCTGGAAGTCTCTGCTTGCCTGACAACTGCACCTGGAATGCGGTCTGTTGTGATCCAGACTTCCTGTCCCTGTGGCAGTTGTGGCAGAGGGCGAGCCAGGTGATGGCGGTTAAAGCGGACTTCCTGTCGAAGTCGTCCTTGCCTGTCTGAGCTTTTGAACTTTTAAAGGTTGGGCCAACGTGGGAGGAGGGATGCCGCTGGTTGTGGAACTGTTGTGCGGAGGTGTCTCCCCATCAGCAGTTGTGCTGGAGAGTAATCGTGCTCCAGGGGAGTTGTTCGGTAAGCAAGAAGTGCTTCACTTTGATCTGTCCCTTTCTTCCAGAGGTTTTTCACTGTTCCCACGACACGCTCGGCTTCCCCGTTGGCTTGGGGGTAGCAAGGGCTGCTGGTCACATGTTGGAACTGGAATGTGGTGGCAAACCCCTTGAATTCCTCTGAAGAAAACTGGGGCCTATTGTCGGACACCAAGACGTCTGGAATGCCATGTCTCGCGAAGACTTCTTTCAGACCCGCTATGACGATAGCAGAGGACGTGACTGTGAGTCGGGCTACTTCTATATAGTGAGAGAAGTAGTCCACAATCAAAAGGTAGGAGTTGTGTTTCCAAGTGAACAGGTCCGTCCCCACTCTCTGCCATGGTCAATCTGGCGTAGGAGTGGACAGCAGTGGCTCGCTGTGAGGTGCTTGGTTGATCTGGCATAACTTGCAGTTGATGACCAGCTCTCGGATCTGAGTGGACAAACCTGGCCACCACACTGTCTGCTGGGCACGTGCTCGGCATTAAGTGATGCCCTGATGCCCCTTATGGATCTGCTGCAGGGTTTCTTTCTGAAGAGCGGACGGTATCACGAGCCTTTGGTATTTCAGAAAAAGGTTTTCAACCAGGTGAAGATGACCTCTCTCGAACCAGAAGGGTTTCACCTCTGGCTCGACCTCACTCCTGTCTGGCCAACCCTGAAGACAGTACATGGCTACACGTCAACATGCCTTGTCTGCCCGTTGTGCCTCACCAATCTGCTACAGGCGTGGCTCTGATGCAGGCAGCGCAGCACGTACTGCATCTATGAAGACCTGAACATCTTTTTCCAGCTGACGTTCTGTGGCTGTAGGAAAGTCCTTTATTGGAGCTCGTGAGAGCGTATAAGCAGTGACTAGTGACTTCCCAGGGACGTGCTGGATCTCATAGGTAAACCTGAGCAGTCTCAAACGAAACCGTAAGATTCGCGGAGGAAGTTCGTCCAGGCCTCTGGAACCAAGCAGCGGCATTAAGGGTTTGTGGTCGGTTATGAGTGTGAACCGCAACCCAAGGAGGTAGGAGTAGAGGCGTTCACAAGCCCATGTGGCGGCTAATGCCTCCTTCTCAATTTGCGCATACCGTTTTTTTGGTATCGGTCAAGCTTCTAGAGATGTACATGATTGGTCTCCATGTCTCGTCTGCTTGTTTCTGGATGAGAATGGCTCCAATGCTGTATGAGGATGCATCTGCTGCTACTCTCGTGTCCGCTGTTGGAGTGTACTGAGCAAGGACCTTGGGAGAACTCAGTTCCAGTTTTAGTTTCTGGAAAGCCTCAACTTAGCGTGATCCCCAACTCTACTCATTCTTGTCGCTGAGCAGGTCCTTCAGCGGTGTGGTGATTGTTGGCAGCAGGGGAATGAACTTTGCTAGGTAGTTGGCCATCCCCAGCAGCCTGCGCACATCAGCTACATTCTTTGGCTCGGGCATGTGCATAATTGCCTTCACTTTTCCAGGGTCTGGTGCGATCCCTGTAACTGTGATCTTATGCCCGACAAAGAGAATGTTATCTCGGCCAAACTCACACTTCTCATTGAGTGTCAGTCCTACCTCTTGCAGTTTTTGTAGGACCTGATGTAGGCGCTTGTCATGTTCCTCTCTATCTTTGCCAAACACCAGGATGTCGTCTGCATGGCAGAGTACCCCCTTCAAGGTCTCTAACATATGGGACATCCGCCGCTGGAAATGCTCTGGCGCCGAGGAGATGCCAAAAGGCAGCCTGTTGAAACAATACCTTCCATAAGGAGTTATAAAGGTTGTCAGCAGCACTGACTCTCTGGCTAGCGGTATTTGCCAGAACCCCGACCGTGCGTCAAGCTTTGAAAAGACTCTTGCTCCTGACAGCTGTGGAAGAGTCTGGTCCACTGATGGCAGGATGTGTCGCTCCCTCTTCACCCATTTATTTAAGTGGGTGAGATCAACACAAATCCT
The DNA here is from genome assembly GCA_029692085.1 of Gymnothorax javanicus. Classification (NCBI taxonomy): domain Eukaryota; kingdom Metazoa; phylum Chordata; class Actinopteri; order Anguilliformes; family Muraenidae; genus Gymnothorax; species Gymnothorax javanicus. Next base: position 87,026,074 of record CM056193.1, read on the forward strand.
TATTTTTTCGTTAGCTTTCGGAACCACAACTATGCCGCGCACCAGTCAGTGGGTTGTGTGACTCTCGAAATTACTCCCATGGCCTCCATGCGATCAAGCTCCTCGCGGACTTTGCCTCTCAGCGGGATCGGCACCCGCCGTGGTGTAGAGAGGGCATATGGGGTGGCGTCTTTCTCCAGTTCAATTGTGTTAGGCTCCTTAAGCTGTCCCAATCCGTGGAACACAGTCGGATATGTGGCTTGAAAATCCTCCTGGAGTTCTCTCACTTCTTCGATTCTCTGGATCAGATGCAAGGCTTCTATGGCGGGTAAACCTAGCAGGGGCTTTGAAAGTCCTGCCACCACATACACTTCTTGTGTGGCACTGTGACCTTTCGCTGACAGTGTACTCCTAAAGCAGCCTTGGACCTCCAGGATGTTGTTACCTGGACCGTATAGGACTTTACTGGGTTTTGTGAGTGGTCCGTCGCGGTCAGCCTTGAATCCCTCTTTCGGAATGGCGGTCTCAGCTGCTCCAGTGTCCAGTTAAAACGTGACTGGTTCTCCATTAAAAGACAGTGTCTCCATCCACTCTGTCAACGAGGGCGTTCTGACTTCACCCAGGAAGACTAAATCCACCTCGTCCACCTCCCGCTGGGCCTGCTGTGTGACCGTGTGAATGGCGCCTGTAGAGCGGCAAGCTGCAGCAAAGTGGCCCTTTTTCCTGCACTTTTCCTGCATGACTGTTGCTTCTTTATAGTCTCGTTTTGACATGCACGAATGATTGCCTTGGCTAGATCTAGGTTTGGGTCTAGCTGTAGGCATTCAGATAGCCTTCTATCAAGGATCCCTACAACTATCCTGTCTCTTATAAGTTCTTCACGGTGTGCCCCAAACTGGCAATGTTCTGCCAGACTGTGTACTGCTGTAATATAAAGGATTCAACACTTTCTCCCTGGTGTCTCATGTTGAATTTTGCCTTTTCATATATTATATTATGTTTCCCCAGACAATGTGCTTCAAACATGTTTTTCACTCTGTCATATTTCTTTTTGTCATCTTCAGACAGCAGTAGCGCGCTCAAGATATCATCAGCCTCATCTCCTAATGTATACAGCAGAGAGTTCACTTGGTACTCCTCTGATCTTTCATTAAGGCCAGATGCCAAACGGAAACGCTCAAACCTTCTAATCCATTTTGGCCAGTTAGCTTTATTTGAAAAATCAAAACTATCTGGTGGAGTTATCTGTACTGCTGCTGTAGCCATTGTGTGTGTTACTGCTTGTTTTGGTACACTTTCGGCTTCGTTTTTCACTACCGCGGGCGATTACTCAGATTCACTTTCACTTTCGCTGTCTGACATGCCCCAGAACAGAAGCTGGAAATGGGCTTTAATTACTGTAATGTTCGCCAGTCTTTTCCTTATTTAATTATTTCAAACGCACTTCACAAGCCGATATTTCATTCGTTTCTCTCTACTCACGGCTCCGTGCAGGTTCGAGAAAAACAGTCGTCTTTTTCTTTCCTTGTCAGCCGACATTCACTAGATCACTCACTTTTAGATGCACGCTAGCCATTAACGGTGTTCGCGTGTCACTTTTTCTGAGGCAGACAATTCTTATCTCCTGTGGCTTTTTTCCAACCGAACTATTTTTAACTTCTGACACCATGTGCTATTAGCGTTAGTATAGTTTAGAATCACTAGACAGAGACCAGCACGTTCGGTGCGTAACGTTTACTCTACGGACTTCCTGTGTTACATCAAACATGTTCCCAGTACAGATGTTTTCATAAACTGTTGTACACTGTATAGGTTCTATATCTCCCAGGCCTTGTTTTTACTCCACTGAGCAAAGTATAGTCTGCGCTTGTGGTCGAGCTTCAATGATTTTGTGAACCACAAAGCATTCAACATTGTTGTATGCCAGGGGTAGGGAACCTTCTCCAGAAAGAGCCACTGTGGGTGCAGGCTTTCATACCAACCAAGCTGCTACACACCTGATTCTACTAATCAAGGCCCTTAACAAACATTCCAGAGGTTGATTAGTAGAATCAGGTGTGTAGCAGCTTGGTTGGTCAATCGACCAAAAATTTACAGAGCTACAACAAAAAAACAAATGTCCCTAACACAACCCTTATTTGGCAAAATTTCATATTAATTACTTACATTTTGTGAGAGCTGTAATATTTACATTTTCAGAAGGTTAATGTATTCAAGAAAATGTTTCCATAGTTGTCACACAGCAGAATGAACTTTTTTTTTTTTTTTCGCCAAAACCCATGTTGCGATTACTGTGAAATTGCCCTTTAGTAATGTTTAGATTCAACCGGGCTGGCAGTAGTCATGCCTTAGTGTGTGTAATGAAATTGAACCCTATTTCAGTTATCAGTTAATTTAGTTTAACTGGTTGATGAAGTTGCCAAGGGGGCGATTACTTTTTCTCATAAGGCCAGGTGGGGTTGGCGAGCTTTTTCCTTCAATAAATGAAATCATCATTTAAAAACCGAATGTTATGTTATCTTTGTCTGATATTAAAATTGCTGTGATGCTCTTAAACATTTAAGTGTGACAAATACGCAAAATTGAGGGAAATGGGAAGGGGCAAATACTTTTTCAATGCACCATGCTGTAGAATAATGCTTAATTCCTCAACTTTGGATGGTTTATTTAAAAAGACATCAAATTACGTCGCTGTCTGGTCAATTAGAAGGAAGTGACTGTTTGGCTCAGTATTCAGCTCTCAATAATGCTGTTGGCTGAAGTTCAAGAATATGGCCATGTTCTGTGCCTCTCTGTGTTCATCTCATGGATGATTCTCGTAAGACTGTAAAGAGGTCTTAAGAAGCCTCAGTGGTTGTTCTACTTTGATAGCCTGTAAGCACACCAAAATATGCGGTTTTAGTGTTGAATCCACTGAGGTCTGTGTCTTATCGGGCTGATATAATATGATGAGTTTACATCGACTTCTGGCTCCTTATCTTGCCATATGCATCGGCTTAGCCATCGTGTACTCCTGCTGCAATGAGTTACTGTGCTCCCGTTTTTGTTCTCTCTCTCTCTCTCTCTCTCTCTCTCTCTCTCACACACACACACACACACACACACGCACACGCACACAGTAATATTTTGAGATAGGTTCTCCCTTGATTGGGCTCCGTATTTTTGCACTTGAAAGTGTGAAAATCACATCTGAAAATTGCTCCAATTAATCACCATGATGCAATGAGATATTGTAAGGAATCTCCACAGAGAGCCGAAAATTGTGCAAAAGTGTCTTGGTTTCTATTTAGCAACCTCAAAGGTGAAAACTAACTGCGTTAAAGCCTGGATTTATCTTGTCAATGATTTAAGGCAGCAGATTACAATGATAAGTCCAATCAGGTGTCTGACACACCAGATATGACATTATTCAATTACTTGTTTTTCACTACTTATTTTCAGCTTAGAAATGAGCTTTGCTGAAACATGCATTGAATTTCTTGAGTTGCCTTGCTTTTGGGTTAAAGAATCCATAACACTCATTATTGAGCTCCATGCCAATTATATACATTAAAAAGCTGCAATATTGTCATTGTTGTGCCAGAGTAATATTTTTCTGTGGCGCTGCAAGCTCTTGAGACTATGAATATTCTATCTTTTTTTTCTCCCTTTTTTTCCCACCCTGAACACAGCCAAACCTGCTCCCATCAACTCAGGAGGAAGATGCCGTGTTATGTGATTCCTCTGACTTACATGACAACTAGCCCTCGCTTCTATATACTATGTAGTCACACCTCCTATCATACACTGCTTATGCTGTTGAAGGATTGCATAGTCAGTGTACAATTCAGATTGTACAGCTACAAGCACCTGGCTGATCGGAAGTGGCTGCTACAGAGCAAGGGACTAACAAATTTTCACCGGCTTAGTGCCTATTATCCCTGGTGAGGCTGCGCCAATTCTTTCTCACTCCTCACCCATCTCACCCATGTGGACCTTTGGCCATAACCAGTAATGGCATGGCCGGGATTTGAACACCCAACCACAAACCTGTCAGACGAATGTCTAAGCTGTGAGCCACCTGGATGAATATTTCTAACCTGTGAAAATAATGCCCGATTCTTATGACCATAAAGGTGCTAACATTGATACTTACAGACAATACAAATGGAGCATAAGGTTTGAGTCTTAAAGACTTCGATTTTGCCCATTTTTGCAGTATATCACAACAATTTCCACAGTAAAACACCACACAATATTCATTGTGCGGCTTATTGTTTTCTATTAAAATTTCCATTTTGCGGAAATGTGAAGTGAACACTGATTGGTCCGATTTAGAATGTTTTTGTGCCTATTTAAATTGGCCAGGGAATGTAATTGTCTCTGGCCTGTTTTGTGCCCATTCCCAGAAATGCCTATATTTCTTTTGCAGGAAGTGGATGGAAAAATCAAATTGTGAAAATGACACTTAGGGACCATGTGCTGCAATCTCAAGGTCAGGGTTACAATGCCCTGCAGTCACTGTTGGTAATGAGGGTATAATTATCCACGGTCCCTAGGGTTACTATTAGGAGCGGAAATCCCCACACTATTGCAGCAATAGATCCACTATCTCCCAGACTTCTGTCTTTGACTGAATACCATCAGTCCTTTTAAGTTGGGTGTGTTACATCTTCTATTGCACATATGCGTGCATAGTCTGTATGGTACTTTTGAGGAACAATGGTTTTGTGAAATCCTTAGATCTCGAGGAGGGGTGTAGTTTTGAAAAATCTGCTCCACTAAAAACTTTTTTTTTGAGTTAATTCGACTCCCTATTGCTCGAACATGTTTTACTGCCTTTACAAAAAGTCAGCAACGCCGAGCACAATTTGTTCGGACAAAAAAAGAAGGCTATTCTTTTTATGTCAACAACTTGACAAAAGTAACAGGAAAACCATTTTTGAAAACATCAGAAGAACACTATGGGTCAGTATTAGCATTAATAATAATCGATGAAATGATTAGCGTGACTAATGCAGGGTTGTTTGCAAGAAATTTCGGGGCAGGATGGGCATGGCACTCCTTGTGGGTACCCATGATGCTGCTCCAGGGATGAAGTCACCTACCTAGGCAGCACCGCACCCAGGTACACGTCCCTGAGCCCCAATCTCTACGGTCCAGTTTCCTGCCTGTGCCCCAGCCTCACACACAGGCCGGATATAACACTCTTGCAAGCTGATCTACATCCAAATAAACACTGCCAGACAAAACAATGTGTTATTGAAAATGAATGTTCTCCTTTCTCCTCCCCGGCTTGCATTATAACGAGGGATCGGCACAGCTGCTATGCCTGATAAGCTGCTCTACTGTACTGCATAAGAGTCAAAGTCCCAGTGACCTCATTGCTCTGGATAAAAGCTTGTCCACAAAGGCAATTAAGCCTCCTTCCTTGGGATCTGTTGCCTTCTGGGTAAGGCCAGAGAGTTTGGTTCTTAAAGGCAGCTGGGGCATCCTGGGGAAAGAAGCGGTTTGAGAAGGTGCATCAACAGAGATAGAACTGGGGTTAGCTTAATGGCTAAGGTGTCTAACTGGGACTCAGAAGGTGGTTTGGTTGGTCGTTGGGCTGCCAGTTTAAAAATAAAATCAGCTCAGATGCTGGTCCCATCATCCAATTTAGTTCCTGGGGGAATTGACCCCCACAGTAAAAGTGTCAGCTGAGTAGCGATAAGTGGTACTGTGCTTATTATTGATTCTGTTTGTAGTGACATAACTTGGGAAAGGATGCTGTTTCACCACAAAAAGGCATCATCATCAGACTTGGTGAGGTAACTGGAGTGACACTTATTGTTTCCTCCTCTGCTCCCTGAAGCTGGCCTTGTAACAAAGTAAGAAATTCACCAAGTTTCTGTCTTATATCTCTATTTTCAATCACCTATTTACCACAGTTAAAGACAGACAAACAAGACACACATAAACACCAGAGTTGGGTCCAAGTACTTTCAAGTACTTTTGAGAATCGTATGCAAGCTTTTTTTTTTTTTTTTTTTTTTATACCATAGTGCTTGTATTTGTATCTGAGTACTACCTAATAATGCCTAATACTAGGCATTAGGCCTAATAATATTATTAGGCCTAATGCCTAATAATAATTACATGTACTTGTATCCAAGTACTTTTCAAAGTACTTGACCAAACTCTGTCAGCACTTAGGAGACAGATTGGTCAAGAACTTTGAAAAGTACTTGAATACAAGTACAATACTTTAGGCTTTAATAGGAAGTACTCCGATACAAGTGCAAGCACTTTGGTATTTAAAAAAAAAAATACTTGCATCCAATTCTTGAAAGTATTTGAAAGTACTTGAACCCAACTCTGATAAACACTATTCCTTATTTGGGGCTTTGCAATTTCAGTTAATTAAAATCTTGCACTAAGCACATTGGGGGGACACGATGGTGCAGTGGTTAGGTGTACTTGACTTGAGATCGAAAGGTCCTGAGTTTGAGTCCTTGCCATGGCTGTCGTGGTGTGTTCTTAAGCAAAATCATTATATTCTCACAGTGCCCCACTCCACCCAGGTGTACAATTGGGTACTAGCAAATGTTTGGGAAACCTGACTAAGAGCTGGGGGGTAATTTTCGATGGACTAGCATCCCATCCAGAGGGAGCAGTAATACTCCTAGTCACTTCATGCTACAGAAACAGGTTAAGCACCGGCTTGATGAGCTACCTGATTTGGGACAAGATAGACCAAGCACATTATATGCCTTTGTAGCCACTCTTGCTGAACCAATATGGTTAAGTTCAATTTAATCAGAAAAAAATGCATTACAACTGGTGCCTGATGTTATTGCATCAACTTACTTAGAGTACAGGATACCAATAATTGAGGAAGTAACTATATGTAGCAGTCTTACTTTGAACAAACAACTCAAGCACTGTATGGATGTACTGGGTATAATTTTTACGTTGCAGGTGCTGGATGTGTATGTTTTTTCAAGGATACAAGGTCTACACAATATACCGGATTTGATTGAATGATGTGGCAGATAGCAAAACAGAGCCTACTAAGCTTTCAGTCTGACCGATCCATCTGAAGTCTCTTTGCTCATCTCCTCTTCACACAGCCTTATCTACTGGAGAAGTTAATTCTCATGGGACCGGTGACATGATAATCGCGTAATCCTGTGTATACCCCAGAAGGGAATGGACTCCTGGGACGATCCATACTCCTGTCAGCCCTCTGAGCTGGGAAAGAAACATCTCCTTCATCCCAAATTAGTCTCAGTCTCTTCCTGACACAAGCCAGACAGCATGGGAGCTTAGGAACATGCCAGAGCATGGATCCAGGTCATAGAGGTGTTCCTCTGGCTCCTCTGTCTCTCTCCCAGCTAACTGCTCTATCCATAGAAACCTTATCTGCCAGGGTTAGCAGACGTCAAGCAGGCATCTCAACTAGGCCGTTGATGAAAAGAACCATCCTCAGGCAAAGCACTTAGCAAAGCAGTTCATAATTTTGCTTGTTTTTTCTGTTGAAGGAATAGTCCACTTTATGTAGTATTCTCATACAGGAAGCCATCCTCTGTCACCAAAGCTTTTCCACCTCTTACAGCTTTTTAATCCTTCACCTCAACGCGAAGTGGAGCAGGGAATATTGAAATCGAGCTTATACGTCCGTCTGGCCATCCATCCATCCATCCATCCATCCATCCAGATAAGTAAGGATGAGTTTTCTGAGAAACCACTCCACTTAGATGAATGAGATTTTGTGTGTCTGTTACTGGTCGTGACCTTGATTGGGTGTGAAAATGGGATTCCGGGGTGGCAGGGGATTTTGATGACAATGTCTTGATTTTTTAAAATTTGATATTTGTCTTGATATGCTAATGGTTAATGCAAGCTCCTTTTGCTGACGTCCTCATATGGCTTGGTCAATTGACCGTGGATCCCAAACCCGTTCCCATGCCTTTTCTTTCATTTGCAATGATATTTCTTTCATGTCAGCAAATGTTGAGCCAGAGATCCCAAAATCCCATTCTATTAATCTCAGACAGATCGTTAAGTTGCTATGAAATTTGGGGATAATACTGTACTGTATAATCATGCACAAATTGCCCAGAGTCTATTCACAGCTGCTCTTATAAGGATGATTCATGTAAAAGAATTTTTTAAATGAACTTAATGAATAAAGAGAACTTTTTATTTCATTTTCGTCGCCATTTTTACTTCCGCCAAGGAGGTTATGTTTTCACCCATTTATTTGTCTGTCCATCTGTCTGTCTGTCTGTCTGTCAACAGTTTGGCACGAAATTTGGAAGGATGATGGGTAGTAGTCCCAGGATAAGTTGATTCAATTTTGGAAGTGATCTGGAACAGATTCTGGATCAGAAGGATTAAAATATATCTGTCGCACATTGGTCTGTGTGATATTTCTGACCGGATAACTCAAAAAGTGTGGTTTGAAATTTGGCAGGGTGATAGGTGGTAGTCCAGGGAAGAGTTGATTTAATTTTGGAAGTGATCTAGAACATACTGTATAACCAAAAGAACAGATATATGGCATGGCGGAGATATGCACTTTTCTGAGTGCCCACTAGTTTTGTATATGTTTTGGAAGAAGTTTCGGCAAATACCATGTCAAGCGCATGTGGTGAGATTAACTGATATTTCCTTAGCAATCAGTCATCACAAATTTTCTAATTATAGAACATTGACATGACATTTTTGTACAATTGTGCTGTAAAAGGCAACTTACAGACAGTGTTGGGGTAGTTACTCTAAAAAAGTAATGCATTACACATTACTAGTTACTTTTTCTAAAAAAGTAATCCCTTACTTTACTAAATAACTCACTGCTGAAAGTAAATAGTTACACTACTAGGTACACTTTTGGATTACTCAGCACCATCATCAGAAATTCACCATAACTTAATTAATTAACCATATCATGTTAAAACCTGGCATATGCCCAGATCAGCACAAATCTTTATTCTAGTCAGGAGGACACACACAAGATCTCTCTTTCATGCTCTTTAATACAGCAAAGCCAACGGCAAAGTTGTAAAAATTAGCCCAAACAGAACTTCACAGAAAAGTGAGTCAAATACAGGGCTACAGTGCTGGCATACACACGCATGAAAAAGGACATCTGATTTGTTTTTCTGCCCTCGGTCTCAATTGCCAATATACTCAAAAGGAAGAAGAAGAAGAAAGTTTTTCTGGCCTCCCATCCTGCCGACAGTTGTAGAATTGAAAGTAATGCAAGTAACTAAATAATTTATTTGTGAGAAACTGTAATGCGATTACCTTAATTATCAAAGTAATGCATTACATTACTGCATTACTGATAAATGCAATCTGATTACAGTAATTAGTTACTTTGTAATGCGTTACCCCCAAAACTGCTCACAGAATACCTCTTGAATGTATATTGCTGTAAATGTATATTATCAAAGTAAATTAATCAAATTTTGCTCTCCTGAGCTCGTTCTGTACAAAGAAAATAACAGTTTTATAACAAAATTGTCAATGCTTGGCATATTTTGGATTTACAGAAACATACAAACTTGATTGCTTTTATGTAACAAGCTTCTTTTCATTTGAAAACGTTGAGCATGTGTCCTAAATGCATTTACAATCACGTGGTAGGATAGTTATGTTCTATACTGGCATGTCATGGGCAGAAAGTTATGAATCTGTGTTAGAGTTCTACTGAACCAATATTGCCTATACATTTGAAACATTGGATACAGGAAAACACAGGGTATACAATATTGGTGGCCGAAAATTGTGGCTGACTTTACATGCTGTACAGCATCAGCAGAAAGCTATCACCTGAGTGGCAAGTAGAATGGTCATAAACGACCACCAACTGTCACTTCATGCATGTTGCTGTAACTCTTATTTTACACATAGGGTCTAAATAATGGGAACCTGATCTGTTAGGGACTTTTGTGACTGGTTTTCAAAGCAGAGGCCCTCCTGCCTATCTAGGGCCTTTGTAATGGAAACCTACACTGCCATTTTTCCCTTTTTATTTTTAGGGATGGCTATTATTGTTGTCTGCAGCCTGGCTTTGTTGTCAGACAAGGTCAGATTTTTTTTTTTTTTTTTTTGAAGACCTCCCCCTGACATTTTTTTTCTGCTCTCATACACGCTCTCCCTACCAGGCCCTCAAATACAGTTAGAACATAGAATTTTTAAAATGTGTACAGGTTAAGGTGCTTTTAAAACACAACTCAGTCATTATCTGTGCTGTACTACTCTGAACTTCGTTATGTGCCAAAAATCATTTCAGCACCTTGTTCATTTTATAACCTGTTTCCTGGTAGCAAAAGTGGATTGACATGGAGGGAACAGAACACTTGTCACTGCTGTCAAATGAGGTTAATTTATTCATAATTTAACTATAAAGTTCATATCAAGAAAGACATAACACAGAATGCACATGATGCTGAGCGCTTTCTTGCCCAAAGGCCCACGTTTGGAAAAATATGGAGACTCCGTGACAGGATTTTTGGGATCCTGCAGCCTTTCTGAGCTACACAGTAGTCTGTGTGGTGGGAGAGTCTGTATTTAGTGTGAAAAAACAGCAGTAGTTTTCTCCTTCCACTGGCCTGGAAATAGAGGTCCATACAGTGGTGGCAGTCATCTGGGATTAGAAGCCAGGGAGTCTGACAAGCACACAGAACCAAGCTCTCCCCCAATGTGCAACAGCTGGGTCCTCATGGAAAAAGAGTTATTTTAGCGGTGCTGAAACCCAAATCCGATTGTATTTTCTATTTCTCCCTCTCTAGGGGGTTTGTGTGATCAGAGCAGTCCAGAATCCCAACTGCACAAGTTTCACTTCTTTGTCTTTTTTAAAGCCACAGGCCTTTTAAATTGTTTATTTCCACCATCTTTCTTGGGGGTGGTTTCTAAGGATAGTATTACTTGCCCTTGTGTTTCCAAGTGCATGGTCACCTCTCTCCTGTCCAGCTTCTCTGTTATTATTGACATGAATGGATGAATAATGCATCTAACATTCTTAGGGACATGCAATTCAATCTGTGAAATTTGACCGGGCCCACAAAAAGGCGTAGCAGTTGGATATGGAGGAGGTGAGCGACGGATCCACAAGAGGAACTGCTATTCATCAAGACTCATAAATAAGCATGCAAATAGATGTGCAGTACGACATGTCAAACCTGCTACATGCAGCATGAAGTCTGGGAATATCATTCACCTCCTTAATTTACAGCACATTACTATACTATCCGTTAGTCTGGTCGTTGAATTAGGGGCATCTGAAATGGAGCCCTTAGTATTTCAAATGAATGAGGGGGGAGCTTGCTTAACAGAGTCAGGTGACATTCCTCTAGATAGACTGTGAGTTCGTCCCACTGTGGCTCAGGTCATTGACCATCAGTTAGGCATTATAATTGCTGGCTTTGTCATGTCGGGCATTTAAGTAATATGTGGTGAAGCCATTCAGCGGTGTGTGTGTGTGTGTGTGTGTGTGTGTGTGTGAGAGGACGAGTACACAAAAATATTCAGTGAGCCTGCAGCAGCTGAAAGTGCATAAGCTAGTAACAAAGTTGCCTCTGTAGGCCGGAACTATGAGAGTTAGGCTGAAAGCGTAACGAGGGGATAAAATTATGAAATAGGATGCTCTAATGAGAAAATCCTCAGCAATGTCCAAATATGCACACCACTTTTCATTCCTGCCCACAGTCCCTGTGAAAAAAAAAAAAATCTGTGTTGACCACCAGGATGAGAGAAAGAAGCCGTACCGTCATGCAGAGAGTGAATGCGATTAAAATACATTGCTAATTGCTGAGGGGGAAAGAGGAGTCTGATTCGTTAGCTGTGTGAAAAGTTGCTTCACACTCTTATTGACGCAACATTTTTCATTTGCACCTTCCATCATGAGAGCAGCAAGCTCAGTAGAGGGACAGAATTCGGTGAGGGAGGGAGATCAGGGAAACTATCCAGTCTGTTTTCCAGAAGCGAGATCAGCAGGGTGTAACACAGCTGAGGCATTCTGCTGGTGAGCAGACAGCATTAAGGGTCGTGCTGCACTCCTCAATTCACCTACAGCGGAAACAGAGCCCAACCTGGAGTAGATCTGAAACAGATCAGTAATTGTTCAGTCTCTAACTGCTGCTCGCCTGATTACTGAGATTATTGGAACTAGGCATTCACTGTTTTCATTTGTGCAGCTGACACTTTGTAAAAAATGGAACGTTTTGCTGGTATTACTTATTTTCTGTCTGAAGGCAGCGTGCTTGTATGCTCGATTTGTCATGGCTTTTTAACTCATGAATACTCGGGTGTTTCGCCAAATGTTTTTACGTAGCTCAGGTCTTTATAAGTTGTTAGTTACGTAACACAGAGCTATACATTGAAATAATATTACTCGCAAATTGTTTACAACATAGTATTACTGTAACAATCCACAAACCCTTTCTATGTTTTAGAGAAAAATATGGAAGAACAATGGCAAAAATGGTTACATTTTTAACAAAGAATAATTGAATTAATTTTAAAGAATGTGAATAAGAGGGGATATATGCATGAATTGCTTCTCTAAAGATAATGAACAAAATTTAAAAAATATATCAATACAGATTATTTGAGTTTAAATCAGATTTGCCCGAGTGCATTTCCACCAGCCAAAGCTCGGTTTCCCTCTTGCATTTTCTGGAGCGTCTTGAGTAATAATCTCCCTCCTTCTCGTGACAAGCAGTTTTAGGGAATACCATTTAGCATTTGTCAAAAAAACACTACAAATTGCTATTCTCTTCCTTAGCCATGAAGTGAATGAGCAGCCATATTACCAAGCCCTGCCTTAAATATAAAACGCATCTGTTTTCACCCTAGGTATAGTTCAGCTACTTTCAATGCAAATGGAATGGATACCCAGATAATGCCCCTTGGATTGTGTTACCTTGCCTGTTGCACTGTAATTTTAATGAACGACAAATAAAGCACCTGCTCACTTGTAAGTAGTTTGTTTGGTGATCGGGCATGGTGATGCACAGGCCTGCAACGCTCTTATTGCACATTAAAAATGGATCTGGAGGCTTGTAGCGGTGTGTGCTGCCCGTCGGAGCCCATGCATGGAGCGGCCATCGGAGAAATGGCTAACAGAAGAAACATGACCGAAGCTGGTATGCTGTTATCCATTAGGGTTCCTCTTACAGCTCTGCTATCTCTCTACTTTGTTTGGAGATGTACTCATCCAATGACCATGGAAGTCTGAAACAACACTGAGACATTAGAAGGCCTTTCCTGAACCTAGACTCGTCCAGAAGGCCAGCTGTTAGAAGGGGAATTTAAATGCGTGAATTTTATTTGACTTCACATGGAAATAATGTTAAACAATTTAAGCATTTTAGATATCAGTGGAGTATTTGGGCGGGGAGACGCCTTTAATTTGTGTTGCTACCCAGAATCGCAGCAGTTTCATGTGACATAGATAATGTTTAACGCCCCATCTATTACCTAATTTTCCCTGTGAACTTGGTGATAGTCCTTAGGGGCTGCAGCATATCCAGCATGCAGTGTGCAAGAGGCATGAATGCACTCTGTACAGGTGACCTATCATTTGCAGGGCACGTGCAGGATTCATTCAAACACTACCTATGAGTGGTTTAAAATCTCCTGTCAGTTTCCAGACTGTGCGAGTAAAGCATGCCACCCACAGTTTGATAACCCGTTGCTAAAAAGCCATTTTGAAAGTCTAGGGATGCACAACATCTACATACGTAGGCTCATGTCCTTTGGTGAGGAGACATTGGTCCACATAGCGTAGGATCAGATTTCCCAGCCAAACCTTGCATGACAGGCCAGCTCCTCCACCCTGCTCCTCCCTGCTTTCTTCTGCGGAAAATTCCGAACTTCACAGGAGACCATTCGGCTCAATCACTCTGCGACAGCTGATACAGTCGTCAAGGCCTTGAGAAAGGGTGCTCACGGCCAATAAGTCATATTAGGGTGTTGGATATGTGACTGTTATGTTTGGGCGGTACTGAGTTATTGTTCCAGAATAAACCCTTCTGTGCTTTTCTTTTTCTTTTTTAAAAACTCTCCCCTCATGTCTTGCGTGTGACAAATGGAAAAGGGTAAATAAAGCTTGGTCGGGGAACTCCCCAGAGTGACGAGGGCGTAGTCGTGGGGACCCTGCGGTACCTCCGGTTCGGACCCTTTCCTGTGCCACCAGCTCAAGAAGCGCTGTATTATTCTGGGGGGGGGAGTTGAAGAATGAGGCCATTGTACTGGAGGTACAATACCGCCTTCCTCCGGGCCCACTTTACTGCTGTTTGTGTGGTATTTATACAGCTCTGGCTTTATCTTCATCAAACTGTATGCAGGGAGCTGTCAGCGGTAGCCCTGGCCAGCAGTATAGATAGCGTGATAAGGGGCTACTTTCTGAGCAAACACTGCAAGAGAATGAGGGGAAAGGAGTCTTAAACAGTCGAGGGGAGATTTTAAAACAGCAGTTCAGTTGTTTTTTTTTTTAATTATTGTTTTAATAATAAATCTGAGCATCAATGCTAAAAAATTTAGAATGCCCATAGCAGTGGTCACCAACCTTGTTCTCTTTGATCTACCATCCTGAAGGTTTTTACTCCAACCCTAATTTGACTCATTTGATTGTTGTAATCATAAAATCTTTTTTTTTTTTCCATGAGCAGGGTTGGTTGTGGATAAGGTGCTTGACTGGAACTCAGAGTTTATAGTTTAAGTCTCAGTGTAGGTGAAATAAGGTCAGGACCCTTGAGCACGGCCCTTTACCCCATGGAGCTCCAGGGGTTTTTGGCCTCTGTTTAAGCTGTTCAACTTTACGTCACTTGGCGTAAAAAGCATCATCTAAATTAAGGCAATTTGATCCATGGAAATTCTGTTATAAGATCGCTATTATATCAGTTGGACCTGTCGTCACCTACCTAGTTTCGGGAGATAAACCATCTTGTGGGTTTTCATTGCTGCTTTAGTCATACACTCCTGACTAAAACCAAAATCTCTTTCTTAAGTGTGACATGTGCCTCACCAGTGTCAAAGTCAAACCAACTGAATGCCAAATCTCCAGGAAGTAAGTTTGTGACTACTCAGTTAAAGTAACTGCTGGCTTCATGTCCACCGGCATAAAAACTGTGCAAATATTTATAAAAACAAATCAAGGTGCTGCAACTGAATGACAGGTGGCATGGAGCCAGTTTGTCTCAGTATTTGTGCATATCGCAGTAGCATGAGAAAACAATTTGCAGAAACAACCCCAGTGATTAAAGGCCTGTGTATTTGCTGCAGCAGGGAGAGATTTCTGCATGTGAGCTCTGCTGGGTGTTCCTGCCTTTGTATCCTACTGGGACACAGCGCCTGTTCCTGCCTGTCTCACATTCCAAATATTCCTCCTACAGCCAATCTCCAACAAAGTTTATCATCTCATTCTTAATATGCAGCAGTAGGTCCATATACTGTAGGCCGACCTTAAGGCCTTGAAATTGCCCAACGCATCTAAATGTGAATGTAGAAATCATAGGCTATTTCAGTAGCTCATTGAACTGAATGCTACTAATTTCCTTGTGCTAATGGAACTCCTTAAGGTTAAACTCTAGAAAGGTCATGATTCCATAGTGCTTGTACATGATTAAAAAGGTTGAACAAAAATCATAAAATTACTTGTTTAGCTGAGGCACATACCATACAATAATCCGAAATGAGCATCAGGTGCCGTCACTTGTGCGATCTCACTCGTGACTAAAGAATAGACAAAGAGCAGCAGGATAACAGGAGGCCTTTTTCAGAGACCTGTCTGCGATTTTGAGTGGCTCAACACCGTGGAGTCCAGTGACAGATGCCTTGGACTGGCTGTGATATACAGTCAGGGATTACTGTGCACAGCCCCATGTGCACACAGGCACTCCTGCTCTTCAGTATACAATCATTTGTACAACTGCCTGATATGCCCTAAATGCTCCTTCACAGACAGTAACTGCTTATATATGCATGTCCTGCAAGCATGCAAGTCACTCTCCTCTGTAGACACACACACACATGCGGAACGCATATGCATGCAGTGCAATGCAACACACACATGAATGAACATAGGCAATATACAGACATATATACACAACAGACAAAGGGGACCCCCATGCACACTCAAAGTACCACAGGACATACTAAGTACACTATGCACATGAACAATAAATACTACACGCACAATCATGCACATTCAAGGACAATACATGTGTGCATAGTACAAACACAAAAACAATATTTGCACTGGCACACACTTGCACACATTACCAGAGGTGTAAAGTCCGGGTTCAGAAAGTAAAAATCCTCCCCAGAACATTTTTCCAACCACCTGGATTTACTTCGGACAGGAGATGGAGCCAATATGAGTGATCAGCTCATTCTGTGGGAGGGAGAAAAACTTGGCAGGACTTTTACTTTTGACCCCTGGATTTTACACCCCTGCACATTACACATATAAAGGCGGCACACAATATACTGTACATAAGTACTCTTATACACACAACATACAACTATTATATCACAGAATTACATTTTTTAGAAGGGCTGAGGTTTCTGCTCCTGTTATGTGTTCACAATCTGCTTCTTTCCTTTCATGCGCTGGGTCTGGCATTACTGGGGCCACCTTAATGACACAAGGCTTGCAATTAAGGCAGACCCAAATTCATGCATGACCCTAATTCAATTGCAGGAATTGTTTTTCCGCAGAACCTCCAATGCTGACAGCCATTTTAAGGGAGCCCCTGCATTCCATCACAGGCTTCTGCCACACCAAATGGCTTTTGAACCATAGATACTAGTGTATCTCTGAATTGCCCTCACTGCAATGAATGAGTGAGCAGTAACTGTGCTTGTACAGTCATGTGACAGAGAGAGTGAGACCTACCCCAGCTGTGTCACGACACCTGAAATCTACACTGCAAACACCCGTGACATTCGTCAAGGAACCTCATCCCATGTCTTTGTGCTGCGCCACCCCTAGAGCCAAAATGTCACCTGAGGCAAAAGATACCAGTTCTCTCGCAGCTCCATTCGCAGTGCAGCAGTCGGTGTGAAAGCCAACTGAATCCCTTTCACAGTCGGGCTCTCCTTTCTTCATTGCAATTAGTTATATTCAGGTGATGTCTGTGCCGGCTGATTTTAGACGTTCATTGTTGATTTTGTCAGGACCCTATTTTTTGCTGACAGTGGAATTTAACTTAAGGAAACAAACCAGGGCTTGACATTAACACTGGTCAGTGGCCCGGCGGTGGGTTTTAACATATTCCAGGCCAGTACAGGCCATCACACTTTGTGTTTCAATAGTCAGGTCGGGGCACTAAGAATTAAAATCGCATTCATTTGTCTTACCACGGTAAAAACACGCAAAATTCAACTCAAACTTAAATCGACCTAATGTCAATTTCAGAAATTTTTGAAATTTTTTGAAATATCGTTTGGAATGCACGTTCTACAACCCCAATTCCGAAATAGTTGGGACAAAGAGTAAATTGTGAGTAAAATCAAAATGCAATGACTTTCAGATTACAGGAGCCAAAATGTTATCTACAATAGAACATAGATAACATTTCAAATGTTGAAAATGAGATGTTTTACATTTTCATCCACAAAATGAGCTTATTTCAAATTTTCGGGCTGCAACAGGTCTCAAAAAAGTTGGGACACAGTCAAAAAAAGCTGAAAAAGCAATTAATATATAAGAGAATCAGCTGAAAGAACATTTAGCAAGTAATTAAGTTAACTGGCATCAGGTGTGTAACATGATTGGTTATAAAAGGGATGTCTTATAGAGGCTGAGTCTCTCAGAAGTAAAGATGGCCAGAGGCTCTCCAACCTGTGAAGGCTTGCGTAAAAAAATTGTGGAATACTTTAAAAACAATGTTCCTCAACGTCAAATTACGAAGGCTTTGAAGGTCTCATCATCGACAGTGCATAACATCATCAAAAGATTCAGAGAAACTGGAAAAATCTCTGTGCGTAAGGGACAAGGCCGAAGACCTTTACTGGATGCCCGTGATCTTCGGGCCCTCAGATGCCAGTGCATCACTCGCCGGCATGATTCTGTCATTGACATTACTAAATGGGCCCAGGAATACTTCAAGAAACCACTGTCTGTAAGCACAGTCCGCCGTGCCATCCACAGATGCCACCTAAAACTCTACCATGCAAAAAGGAAGCCATTGTTGAGCATGATCCAGAAGGGCCGCCTTGTTCTGTGGGCCAAGGCTCATTTAAAATGGACTGTAGCAAAGTAGCAAAGTGTCCTGTGGTCAGACGAGTCCAAATTTGACATTCTTGTTGGAAATCATGGACGTTGTGTCCTCGGGGCTAAAGAGGAGAAAGACCACCCCTCCTGTTATCAGCGTTCAGTTCAAAAGCCAGCATCTCTGATGGTATGGGGATGCATTAGTGCATATGGTGTGGGACACTTGCATGTTTTAAAAAGCACCATGAATGCTGAAAGGTATATAAAAGTTTTAGAGCAACATATGCTCCCCTCCAGACAACATCTATTCCAGGGAAGGCCTTATGTATTTCAGCAGGACAATGCAAAACCACATACTGCAGCTATTACAACAGCATGGCTTCGTAGTAGAGAAGTCTGTGTGCTGAACTGGCCTGCCTGCAGTCCTGATCTTTCACCAATTGAGAACATTTGGTGCATAATTAAACAAAAAGTCCGTCAAAGGAGACCCAAAACTCTCCAGCAGCTGAAAACCTGTATAAAACAACAGTGGGATCAAATTCCAATGGCTAAACTCAAGAAATTTGCCTCCTCAATGCCCAGACGCCTCCACTCTGCGTTAAAAAGAATAGGGGATGCAACACCATGGGAAGCAGACCCCTGTCCCAACTTTTTTGAGACCTGTAGCAGCCATCAAATTTGAAATGAGCTCATTTTGTGGATAAAATTGTAAAATTTCTCAGTTTCAACATTTGCTATGTTATCTCTGTTCTATTATGAATAAAATACTGGCTGGTGTGATTTCAAAGTCATTGCATTTTGATTTTATTCACAATTTACACTTTGTCCCAACTATTTCGGAATTGGGGTTGTAATTGAACTCATCTATGCTTGCCAAGGTGTGCTGGAGTCAGCAAACCTTGTAAACAGTTATAGTATCAAAATTGATCAAATTCCCTCCGTTGGCTATTAGCTAGCTAGCATGATTGCAAACACTCACACCAAATTAACCAGTGAAGTCGGCTAAAACCTATTTTTCCGCAAAATTGCCCATTTCAGAAATACCACAAATCGTTTGCCATGAGAATGCCATTGTTTGCCGTGTAATTCTGCACTGCTCATTTCAATGATGCTTGAAAGACACTAAGTTCCTCATGCAACTTAACTAACGTTATGACACCATTGACCAATATCTTAAATACATCGCTAAAAAATATTGATTTTATAGTGTTATATGTATTGTGTTTCTAATGGACATATTTTTATATTTTATTGAAATGGTTGATACAAAAAGAAGGAAAAAAGTGAACCATTATCACTTGGTGTGTGTGGGGGGGCGGCGGCCCAGAGGATCATGGTAAGGTCAGGGGGTCGTTTGCTCAAAAAAGATTGAGAACCACTGTGTTAGAGCGTAATTCTCAAAGATACAGCATTAAGGTTTGTTTTTATGCCAGTGATTACAGCAGCATTTGTCCTTTAAATTCAGAGCAGGTTCCTCACAAACAATTAGCCCTGAAATGTACATTTGATACAATCCTAATAATACCATTAACCTTAGATGAAATTTCTTCGAATTTGGTAGCAAGGTGCGTTAGGGTATGCACGGACCCTAGTTGATTTTTGTGACCTTGTCCTAATTTTCAAGGTCGCTGCAGGCAATTGACTACTTTGAACCAGACTTATGGTGCAATATCTTAGGAACATTTTAATGTATTCTACTCTTTTCATAACATGGTCTACCTTGTTGATATACAGATGCAAATAATTTATGGTGAACTCGACTTAATTGTCAAGGTCATTAGGGGCTAAATGATCATTTCTAATTGTTTTCTTAACTAGATATCTAAAAAAAAATGTCACAGATTTCATTCATATTTGATACCAAGGTTTGACTTGGGGATGCTTCGTCCCGATTTGAGCACAGTGACATGCATTTCTAATAATTCGTTTGCTGCGATATCTCAAGCACCATTGATGGATTCCTTTCACTTTATTACATCAATGTAACATTTTCAACTATGATGATGCACAATGCCAATAGATGCATGAGTTTGTACAGAGTTTAAACAGAACTTATAAACTTATGATGTTTTAAAAAACGTTTCAATCATTTATAAACTAGGTAACTCGGTCGCCACAGGGACCGAGTCGTGTATCTCCCTGATCCCCAAATTTCGGACAAAATGGCCGCTGGCAGCCATATTGGATGTCCAAAATTGCCAAAAATCGGTCTTTAGCATTATCAAATAAATACCTTTGCAGAGCTGCCGGATAGCTCACTCGGTAAAGCATCGCGTTGCGAAGCTTAAGTGACTATTACGGCGCGGGTTCGATCCCCGCCTCATACCAGCCGGCAGTGGTCAGCAGCTCTTTTCAGAGTAGTGCACAATTGGGCAATGCGCTACAAGGATGCAAATTGGGAAGGGTCTGCTGGGATAGGGCACTGTAATAATAAGTTCTCAGGTGCCACCTGTTGGCCAGACGGGCGCTCATTAGGAAGATTCTAAGCTCGTTCATGTTTGGGTATCCTCCGCCCTTGTTCTGAGCTTGCAAGGTCTCGACCAATGAGAGTATAAGAAGTAGTGGCGATGGGCGTGTGCTTCAGAGGAGAGCTGCGAGCTGTCTCACTCTCCTGAGTTGGCAGTAGGGGGCCGCATATGTGAAAAGCCTTGTACGTAGTTCCCCAATTGGACATTCCAGATTCGGGTGGGATTGGAGATGCTAAATTAAAAAAAAATAAAAATAAATATCTTTGCCTGTGCAAAATTAGAAAAAATTCCTGTAATAATTGTCCATTCCAGAGCCCTGAACAGAAAATCTCTGCGGGCGCGGCGGCGGCCCCGGAACTAAACCATAGTATCTCCCGACTATTGTCGTCAGGGAGATACAAATACTATTCTCCCGAGTACTGAAATTGGCTGCAATAGAATGTGCAGCAATTACAATTAGTGACATACCATCATGAAGTTACCTCACCTCACAGGTAATGGTAAGACTTGATTCCCAATCCCAACACACAACAGTGACTTTACCATATAGTGTCATTTTCTCTTTGTATTTTCAGCAAGACATCCATTTTATCTTTGAGGTGGGGGACATAGTGACATTTGTGGCAAATACTTGACTTATTTTAGACCAAATTATTAAATGGAAAGTGGCTGGTACATTAAAACATAGGGTTTATTAATCCATATCAGCCAGACTAGATTTCCCATTAATATTAATGGTGTAGTTTGTTTTGAGGGGATATCCAGTGGAGCGATGCCCTCATGCTACAGCTGAGATAACACAAGCTTTTAATGGGCTAATTTGTAACTTTTTTCTCAGCTAAATCCCATTAAGGCGCTTTGCCATTATATTCACAGGGATACGCCTGATAGGCTTTTTGAGAGAGTTACCATCAGTAGGTCAGCGAGAGGAGAACGCAGTGGGTTCTTCCCTTGTCAAAGACAGAGCGAGAGCAGCGATGGGCCCTGAAAGTCAAATAATCACTCTGAGTGAATCTAAATGACAAGCGGCTGTTTCAGGTGAGCAATCAAAAAAATCCTGGTGCATTTTTCAATGAATAATAATTTTCTGTCTCCTCGACGAAAGGCTCTTTTGATGTTGCCAGAACAGCAAATTAAGACTTGCCTGCATGCTTCAGTGGGCTGGGTCAAGTGTGCAGCCCTGCTAACACTTTCCCTTGCAATACACATCATGCATACTATGTGAAGAAGGTGGGGAAATATTCCTGTCACACACGTGTACTTTCAGGCTTGGACCTTGCTAAGATGACTTTTAGACAGCGTAAATACAAGCTGGCTCTTCAAACATGGATTTAGCTTCTTGAACTGTATCTTTGTAGCAGCTCGCGGATCATGGAAGTGGAAGCTTTTGACAGGGCACATCCCGACTGATTTGTTTACACAGAAGCCGTGTTGAGTGAAGGCCTTAGCAAGAGTCAGCAATCATGAGACTTTAGGAACGGCACCAGTGAAAACCCCAAAATTGCCACGCTCAACTCATCACCCCTTATATTAGGAAGCTTTTCATGCAAAGCCCAGCTCGCCGCAGGAATTCATATGCCCTCACCTACGTTGTGGTTTTTTCACGGCAGCATAATGGTTTTCGCTGGAATTTCACCAGTGTAATTCCTGGCTTAACCATCTCTTGACATGGATGGGAATGTTCTGGAATGTCTCCTGGTAAACTGATATGACCTTTGTTCATGTCCTGGCACAGCACCACTGTTGAGTTGGATCAGTATGTACTGTACTCTAGGCACGCTTTGGAGAGGGGAGTCAGTTTTACTCTTCCTGATATTATTTATCTCTGTTTCATTTTCTTACATTTCATTATTCTTATTCTTGGTATTGTCATTTGCTGTTGTTGATTCATTTTGAAGGTTATGGCAGTAGTAAGTTTTAGTAGTCGCAACAAAAATAGATAATCATCTGAGACAGTCAAATATCAGGTGAGGGCGCACTACATTGTTTTTCCATGGGAAAAAAATGCTTAACACGTTCGCACAGGTTAGACACATGCGGACATGGAGCAGCTCTATTTATACACGCAGTTACACAATTCTATCAATAGGTGGTACACCAGAAACGGTTATCGAATATTCACGAGGAAGCAGTGCCTGTCACCGATTTAGAATATGGACAAGTCCCATCCCTACTTGCCAGGAATTGTATGAATTAAACTCCTCAGCCAAGCCTGATGTGCAAACTGCCTAATATACTTGCCCATAGTATCTATCCAGCAGTTAATAAAAATGATCTCTTGAGACAGAAAAAAATGTTGTCCTTTGTTGCGACCACTTCAGCTATAATAGGCCAAAGGTATCTCAATTAAGTAGTTTTCTGAAGCAAAAATTCAACATCGTATTGATACTATACTGAGAGGCATTAAAAACGCAAAGTGGTTTTTATCGTCTAATTTGAAAACTGATAGGTTTTCCTTTTGCTGATTGACATGATGACCATCAGGTATGGTAAGCATTGCAAAATGTCAAGCGTCTGGGTTTGAATCGTTTCTTGGTTTAACACCTCATTATGATTATATAAATGCAGCACAGTTCCCTGGATCATGGTCATGAATCACATTGGGAGAAATCATTTTGCATATGAAAAGTCGAAGATCAGGGCCAATAAAAACACACATAAACAAAGTCACATCATTCCCACTTCAAATGCCACAAAAAAATAAATCTCAGAAGAATCAAACATTTTGAATGTTAAATGATGGCCAGTCTCAAAGAAAAGATTCTGGATGCATAAATGTCCATTAAATGACTGTATCCAGACTGCAGGGATGACACAGAATGACCAGATGTGTCAGCTGTCGTCCCCGACAAAGTGCGTCATCTGTGACGCCACAAAAACACATTCCATAAAACGTCTTCTGCCATGTCAGATAATGCATAAGAACTGCTGAATTGACTGCCAATGTAACGATAACAGTGAGGGCAAGTCTCACAACCAAAAGCACAGTTTCCCGAGACCGTGTTTTGCAACTACGAAAGAAACCATTTACCACTACTTAAAACTGTATATTTTACTATGCGTTTTTAATGCCTTTCAGTATATATCATTCTACTATCAATTATAGTCATCAGATATTAAAAACGCGTGATCCCCTACCATTGATTTATACGTAAATTCATCCCTCGACAAATTCAGTGGTTCCTTACATCCACATACAATCTCTCACTGAAATGCAGTCACTCAAATGCTTGCTTGGGCTCATATACATAATTATAGTTCACGCCCACGTGAACTATAATCCGATAATTATTTATTGATTGACACATTTTTGTCCAATTACAGGCAGTATAAACTTTCCACAGTAATTGTAAGACATTGATTGGACCAGAAAAGTATTTAAATCCTTGCGTAACAGTAAGTTAGGTCATATTCTCACAACTGAATGATGTGAATGCATAGAAAAAAAGACTTCAAAACTAACCCAGAGGTGCTTAGGCCATATGTACCAAATGGAAATGTGATACCGACATGGTTAATGGGAGATTTTCCGAATGGAACAGGACTGGAGGGTTCCTTGTACTGGATTGCTGTTTTTGTGCAGGAGGAATTCAATAATGGAGAGTTTTTCTTCCGTTTTTTTGTAAGTACAATGGAGCACTGTACATAGTACTTATGGCTAGCAAGCTGGCTAGCTGTTTTTTATTTTCAATTTACCATAGCCATGATGATCACAGACCAATTTCTTACATTTCATTCTTCTTATTCTTGGTATTGTCATTTGCTGTTGTTGATTTACTTTGAAGGTTATGGCAGTAGTAAGTTGCAGCAGTAGGAACAAAAATACAGAATCATCTGAGACGGTCTAAATATCAGGTGAGGGCACACTGCATTGTTTTTCAATTGGAAAATTTGACAGGCTTAAGACTGCGGTAAATAAACATACAACCCCAATTCCAAAAAAGTTGGGATGCTGTGTAAAATGTAAATAAAAATGATTTGCAAATCTCATAAACGGACATTTTATTCACAATAGAACATAAACCACATATCAGATATTGAAAGTGAGACATTTTACCATTTAATGAAAAATATTAGCTAATTTTGAATGTGATGGCCGCAACAAATCTCAAAAAAGTTGGGATAGGGCCATGTTTACCATTGTTTAGTGTCCCCTCTTCTTTTAACCAAAGTATGTAAATGTCTGGGAAATGAGGAGACCTATTGCTGAAGTTTTGGGAGAGGAATGTCGTCCCACTCTTGTCAAATGTAGGAATCCAGTGGCTCAACAGTCCTGGGTCTTCTTTGCCGAATTTTCATTTTATGATGCGTCAAATGTTTTCTATTAATGAATGGTCTGGACTGCAGGTAGGCCAGTTCAGCATTCAGACTCTTCCACTGCAAAGCTATGCTGTTGTGTTAGATACAGTGTGTGGTTTGGCCTTGTTTTGCTGAAATATGCAAGACCTTCCCTGAAAGAGACATTGTCTGGATGTCTAGAGCATATGTTTTTGTAAAACCACTATATACTTTTCAGCATTGATAATGCCTTTCCAGATGTGCAAGCTCCCCACACCATAGGCACTAATGCAACCCGATACCATCAGAGATATAGGCTTTGAACTGTGCGCTGGCAACAAGCTGGATGGTCCCTCTCCTCTTTAGACGGCATGACACGGCGTCTGTTGTTTCCAAAATGAATCTCAAATTTTTATTCATCTGACCACAGAACAGTTTTCTATTCTGCCTGAGTCCATTTTAAATTAACTTTGGCCCGGAGAAGACGGCAGCGTTTCTGGATTGTGTTCACATCTGGCTTCTTCTTTGCATGATACAGCTTTAGCGTGCATTTTTAGATTGCATGGCAAACTGTGTTCACAGACAATGATTTCTGGAAGTGTTCCTGGGCCTATGCAGTGTATTCCAGTGCAGAATCATGCCAGCTTCTAATTCTTGGCCACCTGAGGGCCCAAAGATCACGAGCATCCAATGCTGACCTTAGGACTTGTCCCCTGTGCACAGAGATTCCTCCAGATTCTCTGAATCTTTTGATAATATTATGTACAGTAGATTTAAAGTCTTTGCAATTTCACATTAAGGAACATTTTTCTGAAATTGGTCCACAATTTTGAGATGCAGTTTTTTTGCAGATTGGCAAATCTCTGTCCATCTTTACTTCTGAGATACTCTGCCTCTCTTAATTGCTCTTTTTATGCCCAGTCATGTTACTGACCTGTTGCCAATTAACCTAATTAGTTGCAAAATACCCCTCCAGCTGTTTTTTATTAGTACCACATACTTTTTCAGCCTTTTGTATTCCCTCTTCCAACTTTTTTGAGATGTATTGCTGTCATCAAATTCAAAATAGCTAATATTTTTCATGAAATGGTAAAATGTCTCATTTTGAACATCTGATATGTTGTCTATGTTCTACTGTGAATAAAATGTGGCTTTGTGAAATTTGTAGATCATTGCATTCTGTTTTAATTTACAATCACACAACATCCCAACTTTTTTGGAATTGGGGTCGTAAAACACGCTCTGGGCCAGTCAAAAACTTCAGATTTTGCCCAACTGCGCAACTTTGATACTTACGACAGACTGTACAGGTTGGGACCTCAACAATGCTACGCAATTGCTCCGTGATTGGAGTATTTTGGCTTAAGGGCAAATGCAAAATTTTCGTATGGCAATCAAACAGATTTTAATTTTATTGTCCCTTCTTACACCAATGACATTGATTTCTTTTGTGCAGCCGATTATGGTCCAAATAGGAATAGATGCTCTGATTCAAAGGCTACTTGCTTCCGTAGCTATGCACAGTCACCATAGACCAGTGTATATTCATATAGTCTAACCCCCACTGCTACCTATAAACGTAATTATAATGGCTAAAAACAAGGTAAAGAACTTCCTTTTTACATTAGATATATCAGTTGTATGAAGACTGAGCTTGCTAAGTAGCGTTGTGTTCATGAATACTCAACAGACGATGGTAAATAATATTAACTTCTCCTCCGTCTGACTGAACAGTATACAATCACTATGGCTAAGACAATGGTTATGGTAGCCTCTAAGCGAAATGTCATGATCTGAGCCATGGATAGTGTATGCATTCAAGCCTCGGTGAATGAAAAAATTTCATTTTTTTCTCAGGCATTAATGCCTTTCAGAGCAATGTTTATGATACACTGCTTGACACTGTCCACAAATATGGAAATGAAATGGAAATTGCACGTTTTGGTCTACACAGCATCAGCATGTTTGGCACCAAAACAGAGATGCATACACGGAAAAGCACCTCATACCCACGGTGAAATATGATGGTGAGTCAGTCATGTTATGGGGCTGTTTTAATTCAAGAGGTCCAGGGGCACTGGTGAAGATTAATGGCACTATGAATTCCACCAAGTATCAGAATATTTTGGCTGACAATCTGGTTGCTTCCACCACCAGGCGGGGAATTGGCCGTAGGTGGAATTTCCAACAAGAAAATGAACCAAAGCATACCTCAAGATCCACACAGAAATGGTTTTGTGAAAAAAACATCAACATTCTGCAATAACCATCTCAGTCACCAGACCTCAATTCAATTGAATACCTGTGGACTGAATGGAAGAGGGCAGTTGATAAACGCAAACCCAAGAATGTGAAGGATCTTGAAAGGAGCTATTTAAAGAAATGGTCCAAAATCCCCCCAAACGTCTGCCTTAACATTGCCAAAAATTACAGGAAAAGATTCCATGCTGTTATCCTTGCCAGAGGCGGTCGCACTTAGTACTAGATGAAGGGTGTCAATTATTATGACGCCTTGATTTTGTTGAAATTTATTTTGTATCAATGATTGTTCTGATTGTTGTTTGTTTCCACCAATACATTTATAAAGTTAAGTATTTCACACATGTTGGTATATTCCATTTCTCTATCATCATATTGTTTAATTTTTTTTTGGTATTGTTTGTGTATTGCCAGTCAGGGGTGCCAGTTATTTTGGAGCTGTAAGTCATACTAAACTGGCATAGAATGAGGCGCCAGGGGTTACTCTCGACAATGGGAGAGGCCATCGAAGTGTCACTGGACAGCTACCACCTGCCAAAGCTGGGCAGTCCCCAGCCAAGAAGGTGCTGTCTCACCACTGTTTGCTTGCCCCATTGGATGCGCAGTGGCTTAAGGATTTATCCTGACTAGCGAACAGTAAAGGGACCTCCCAGAAACAAAGCAAACTCTTCGTCTTGAATGTTGGAATGTATGGATTATGATCACCGAACTGTGAGACAGCATTAGTGCAATCAACGATGCTCTCAAAACAGCAATGATCGACCAAGAACTCTTGCAGTTGAAAGTTAATATGGACTTATATCACGCAAGATGCCATCTTGAAAATTTCCGAAGCGAAAATGAGGCTGAGGTGGGAGATGAAATGTCAAATGCCCGCATTAAGCATAGAAAACAACAGAGGAGATTGCTGAAACTAATAAATGGTCAAGAACTATAGCCATCGAAGCTCTCAACCCTGCCAAGACAACGGCCATTAGCGTATTCCATTAGTGTAATCATACCAGTGGGCAAGAAAGAGGAAGGTAACGTTACTGTAAGAGTAGGAAAGTGGCGTCCGTGATCGAAAGGAATGGGCACTGTGACAAAGCGGACATGTGCAAAACCCATTGCAAAATCGGAAGCACCAATATTATCTAGGCCCCGTTACAAAAGCCTGAAGGAATAAGCTGAAGTAAAAAAAAACTCAGATCTCGGATCTTGCTCACTCACTGGGAAGACAATGTCAGGGACCGAACAAGTGACATAGCCGATGACCAGTAGAAAGTACTTAACTCCGAGGAGTCACCGAACTTACCATTGCATTTCACGTGTCCGTAAATCTTGTAGATGAATTATCGGATATAGCCAGCCAGCTAGCAATGAAACTGGAGCGTTTAATATGCGGCTACAGAACTAAGTGCACGCAGTAAGTAAATTCGCTCCGGTACCGTATTTTAGCAGAGAGTATACTGGAATCCCCGTACTCTGACTTGCACATTTTCGTGCACGAGTTAATTTGCATGCGCGTTAAGTACCGCTCCAAAAACATGCTATATTTCTTTATTTACGAGTTGTTTTGCTAGTTCGCTTTTAACGTACTTCAGCGAAGAAACGCAAAAATATTAATTTACCGATGAGAGCTAGTGAGCAACCTCATGGTTAACTGCTGGAGGTTAATGTGATGTGCTTAAACAAATAAACTGATAGCCCAAGTTTTGGTTAATGTTTTTGGGTGTTTTTTTAAATATAATTTACAGTTGAGTGCAGTGGCGGCTGGCCAGTAGAGGGCGATGGGGCGCCGCCCCCCTTCAAATATCAAGAGATTAAAATTTACTTAAACATGTTAAATTTAGTCGTATAATGCAAATAATTATGAAAGAAATGTGTTTTTCAGTCTGTGAGCGCCTGTCAACAGCCCCTAAATATCGGCTCCAAATGGTATTTGGTTGATTTCTCTGTATACATTGGCCGTTTTCGACTGGTACTTTTCGTATACAACGCAGCTTCCGTTAACAACGTTTTACATTCGACTGGTAATGATGACGTCATATGGCGGGAAAATCAACTCAACGAAGTTAACGAAGGAAATCCTCCGTTAAATCACTTTCGTTGAACACAATTTGCGTTCGACTGGTATTTTGCAGCTATTTCGTGTCATGCAGTTCCAAAATGGCGGCGCAAGCAAACAGGTGAATATGATGCAAGCATCAATTTTCGTGCATGATTTTGCTACTAGGAGAACTAGCCTTTTACCTAAGATCGCAACACACGCCACCTAACTGTATGAAGTGAAAATGCCTTACCTTACACGTTATAGCATGAACTATCGGCTCATACAACAACTGTTTTGAGAAATGATTTCTTGGCAAATAGATACATGATATGTTTTTTCTCCAGTTACTGGCAAACTCTAGTGCTGCAATACGCAGACGGATTGGCCGTCCAAGTCACTGTCGACACACCAACAGCTGCCCAGCTGCAAGATCCAGGTAGGAGGCTTCATGTTTACTGTATATGAAGGTCCATTTCTTAGGTCTTTCTGATATCAGTTAATTTGTGTGTGTAGCATTCTAGAATATTTTTGTTGTAAAACGAATTACAGTAGGTATCGTGTATTACTGTATTATACTATTAAATATTGAGCAAAATTTTTATTCACATAACAGCCCTGACCTGTGTAATAATTATTATTGTTGTCTTATTTCCAGCGCACCAAGACAGAGTCATGGCTGAAATACGGGCAAATATTAATTCAGCGGGAGACGCAGCTGGTATGTATGTTTAAAATAGTCTTTTCTAGTGATCTATAGTAGTATAGTACAGTTTGAGTTTATAACCAAATCTACCATTGTAATAATTATACATTAAAGATAGGGTTCATTTCATCAGCACAAGATATATTAATTGGTACAAATTTTACTACAAATGTAAATTTCTGTCTACAGTTACAACACCAGACTCTGGCACAGCGGAAGGCACTTCAGTATGTAGGCCTATAGATTCAACTCAACAAAAAGAAAAGAGGGTTCCCCCTGGAGCAAGTGGTAGGTACATTGTTATGTCTGGTCAAGTTTAAGTTTCTGTAGGTTGCAAAGTAGTTGAGATTTTTTATCATTTTAGAATCGATGAAGTTGTGTTGATATTTGCTGTTTGATATAACAGCTTACAAAAGAATCTTTAAAATAGGAATGTTATTGCCTTATATAATTGTGGCTTTTCAACCTAGAATAACACACCGTTTCGTTTCTGATATTTTTGCAGTTACTAAGCCGTGTTCCAGTGCAGGAGAAGATTCAATCCCAACGGCTTCAAATTGCACCAATGGAGCAGAAAATAGTAGTCTTTCTAACCCAGGTAAGTCGGTGAATTTTAAACAAAAGAGTTACAATAAAAAAAAAATATATATATATATATATATATAACATAGTTACAAAATCAAAAAAGCTCTATTAGAAATGAGATCAATATAACAATTGTAAACCACATAAATAAGACACAGGAATGTCAGTCACATTTCTGCAGGCCCCAAAAATAACTAACTGTTGCTGAAATATGTACAGATTACTATAGTTGCATTTTATACTAATTTTCAGTGAACTCGGGTTCCACTGCAGCAACTCCTGGAGCAACAGTTACACAGTCCATCCAACAGGGTGATATTGAAGATGTTTCTGAACCCAGTAAGTGCACGATTTTAAATAATAATAATAATAATAATAATAATAGGCAACTCTGACGACCAGGGTATCTCCAAAACATGGCTTGTTTAATTTTTCAATTCCTGAATGTTTCCTTTTATTAAAAGATGTTATTGTTTTGAAAATGAAAAAAGTGACTAAGGACTTTATGAAATGTTTGCAGGTGATGTAGAGGAAACTACGAGTTCATCATACACCACCTGGCCTAGACAAGCAGTGCTGTACTTGATTTCACTGTATGAAGAATTCGAGGGGGAACTAGAGGACCCTAAAAAACGAAAAAAAAGATGTTTGGGCAAAAATTACAAAACAGATGAATGCTAAAGGCTACAAATTTAACCAGAATAAGATTGAAAGTAAATGGAGAAGTTTCCCACAAGCTTATCAAAGACAATGTGAAGAAAACTGGCAGTAAGCGAAAGAATTTTTGTCATTTTGAAGAGATTGATGCAATTGTAGCCAAACGACATGACATCAACCCCCCTGTTGTCGCAGGATCTGGGATCCCACACAAAATTAAAAAGTTCAGCACCAAAGCACCACCTTCCTCTACCATAACAAGGCCAGATGATGGTGAAGTAGATACTAATAGTGCAGGTGGTTCTGCCAGCATGACAGATACCAGTACAGATCCTAACATGTCCTCGGATAGTGTGTCTGCTGTGAGAAGAAGAAGAAAACGGAGTCAGGACATTGCCAGACGCACTGACATTTCTCAACAAACACTTGCACTTCTTCAGCAAATGCAAGAGCAGAGACAAAAGTATAATGAAGAAAAGGAAAGAAAGAGGGATGAGCGTGCAAAGGAAAGAAATGATCTGTTTAGACAGTATTTGGACATTATTAAGAAATAATTTGTTCAAAATTTTTCAGATAACATTAACCCTTAACCTGCTGGACCTCTAGTTATTTTGAAAACCTTTTTCCAATCAGCAGATTGAGGGTTAATAATTTGCAGTTGAGCTACCTCAAACGAAGAAAAGATATGGCACAGTAAGCCGTGAACTGTTAGAAGTTATTTGGACATCATTATTTTTGTGTTTGTCATGTTTTTTATTAACTCCCAAAGGTACAGGGATGGTACAATGTGTATAATCATTACATATTAGCAAGAAAAATAATATAAGAAATTTAATTGTGAAATTATCAAGATCATTATTTTTTTTCAATGAGATAAATTCTTCTACACAGAATATTTCTTTCAAAATCTGTATATAATTATTAAAATTTGGAAATATTTCTTTGATATTACATAAATGCATAATGTCTTGTGGCAGAAATAATGATTTGGTTCAATAAAGCATCTCTTTGTTGTAAGTCAAACCAAATCAAGCATTTTGTAAAGGTTACTTTTCTTAAACTGATTAAACTTCTAGATCAGTCCAAAATTTCTTCTTTCTTTAAAGGTTCTAAAAAATTCAGATGCAATTACCAATATAAGCAACAAACACAATCATGTATATTCAAAGACTGTGAATATGTTGTTTGATAGGCATTGTAGAAGATAGTCTGATGACAAAACACACCTCATATGGATTACATCTTCTTTTAATTTTGTACAACGTTTCGAGTCCTATTCAGGACTCATCATCAGGTACACTGTAAATTCATGTGTACCTGATGATGAGTCCCGAATAGGACTCGAAACGTTGTACAAAATTAAAAGAAGAAGATGTAATCCACATGAGGTGTGTTTTGTGAATATGTGTACCCAAAAATAGTTTGACACTGATGGGAACATGTTTGTGAAGAAAGGATAATGGCATGCTAGTTAGTAAACTCAGCCAGTATGATTCAAAAGTGCCAAGTTAATTATTCCATTCAGTATCATGTTTTGTTCTTTATGTTTTTTTGTTTTACAATTTAAACTGTTTTATTGCATTTGGTTGTTATGCTGTTCAGTAATAAAAAAACAAAACACAATTCTTGTCAATTTTATTCTTTTCACACATCACAGCATTTGTGTCAGATTGGTTTACTAGTAAGTCACATCAGAGTCTTGGGTCAATTTAAGCGACAGAAAGTCTGTGAGCAATTGTAAGTCTCTTTTGGGCTCCTGCCTCTTGGGCTCTTGGACAGAAGTTGTGCACATTTGCCTGACATTGTGGAATGGGATCGTCCATAAATACTCGTTCAACCGTGTCATCATTGATGATGCACATATTGTGCAAAACACACCCTGTCAGTATTGTTGCAATAATGGTGTGAATGTCTCTTTGGTAGATGTAGTGCAGAAGTGGAAATCGACCTTTGTATATTCCAAATGCCCGTTCTACAGTAGAACGAATAGATGAATGGACGTAGTTGTATTTTCTTTGAGCTGCAGTAAGGTGTCCATTGTCTTTAAATGGTGTTAAAAGAAATGGAAGTATGGGGTATGCAGAGTCGCCAAGTAAATGTCCGTTTCCACACATTTCTTGTCCATGATCAGGTAAAGGTGAACATCTGAAAACACGTGCGTCGTGGACTTTGCCTGGCCACCCTGTATACACATGAATAAAACGCATGTCTTCGCGCACAACAGCTTGCAGAACCACAGAGTAGTACTCTTTTCTGTTGAAGTAATCGATTCCTCGATCTTTTGGACGACAGATAGGGATATGACACCCATCAATCATACCCACTACCCCAGGAAAATGTTTTAATTGCTCATACATATCTTGCATCTCTTGTTGTTCATCAGCAGTTGGCCAAGTGATCACCTTATCAACCAAGTGTTCACTA
Source organism: Gymnothorax javanicus (assembly GCA_029692085.1). NCBI lineage: Eukaryota > Metazoa > Chordata > Actinopteri > Anguilliformes > Muraenidae > Gymnothorax > Gymnothorax javanicus. The sequence continues at coordinate 87,059,646 of CM056193.1, forward strand.
ATGAAAAAGAGTAAATTTCTAATAGCGTAACTTGCAGTACTTTCACTCATGCCAAATCGATCACCAATTGATGCATATTTATCCTGGCTGGCCATGAACCATAGCATCACTAATAAATGATCCTCCAGTGGCTTCTGCACAGATCCGCCAGTACCCCTTCTGTCTGTGATCCCAGAGATATCCTTCTCCAAACACACACGGCATATCCACTCTTTCAGACATTGTGCAGTAACTCGTCCAACTCGGAAAAATGTCTTGAATTCATCCATGCGAAAACTTGAAACTATCTCCTGCACATAGCCTCGTTGTCTGTTTCGTGGTCGTCTTGGTGCTGGATTTGTACTATAAAAGAGAAAAATGCAACCAACATTATACAGCATACTATCATTAGTCCATAAAACAATTCTAACTGTAAGGAGTAGATTAATCACCAACCTTAGACTTCTTCTCCAGGAGACTGCATCTATGTAATTTTTGGCTATGGTAAAGGCTAAATAGACAATTACGGTCTGAAGTCAGACTAATTATACTGTTGGAAGTTTCGTTTTGACAGCTAAGATAATTTTAATGAGCGGTGATTCCTGTACTATTTGTCTTGTATGATAATTTATGGCATGCAGTAGAACAAAAACTAACCTTGCCAACTCTGTACAGGCAACGATCAACTCGAGGTCGTCGTCACTACTGCTGTCATCAGTATCGTCTAGTAGTCCAACTAGATCTACCAGCAATTGAGCAGGGGACGCCATTTTGCCTCTCTCCGTTGTTAACATGTGTCTTTCGACTGGGCTCGTAACGAAGGAATATTTTGGGTCTTTGCGCAGGTGGGCGGAGCCTAATTGTACTCAACAAAAAAGTACCAGTCGAAAACGCCCATATACTTCCTGGGTGAGGGACGCCGGCCAAACGGTACCCTATGTAAGCTCTCAAAGTTTTTGTGAGCACGTGATCCGAGGCTGCTGCTTCATTGGTTTCTTCAGATTTCCTTACGGGGTGCAGTTCTGTGCACCCCAGACACTCCCTCTTTTATTGGCAGCGAATGGGTATTGTTTTAATGTTTTTTGATCTAATGTGATTGGACAATTCTTGTGGCTGTCAATCATGTTCACACACACCGCGACGCTTCGTCTCGACTGAAATCATCCACCGCCTTCTCAACCTGGTAGTTGAGCGAAATGGCATGTTCAAGTGGAAGTGCGGAAACTGAACACAATTCGGTTCTTTCCTTACAAAAACAGCCTTTCTCAAGGCGTTTACTGGAGGAACAAAGTAAAGTAAAGGAGCTTGACCGACCCGATTTAAAGATTCAACAGCAGGCAAGTGATCGTGGACGAGCTTATGCCCGGGGCAACCCCGCACTTGTTACGACAAACGTAGTTGGCTAGCTGGATGTGGCGTTAGCAATGCCTTTTATTGCTTTCCCTGTTGCTGTTCCAATTTGGCAGATTCCACAGAAAGTGTGACCAATTGACAACTTTTACTTTTGAACCAATATAAAATGTTCCATCTCTGTATGCATCTGCATGCATGCGCGAGCGGATGTTTACTTCCTGGCCTTCTAGAATTTTCACCAACTCGCCTCTGTCCCTCATCAAAAAGGTAAAAATTTCCGTCCACAGTAATAACATTAGCAGCAACCTGTAATCTTAGTACAGCACTGCTGTGAATGAGATTTGGCGGCTGCTGGCAGGGTATTTAAACCCTTTTGTGTAGATGTGTCAGCCAGTGGACACGGAGCTGCAGATTTATGCACGCAGTTACAATATTCTATCACTAGATGGCACACCCGGATCAGTTATTGAATTTTCACAAGCAAGCCGAGTTCGAACACGGTTTATTATATTGACGAGTTCACTCCAATCCCTGGATGGATCAAGCCAACCTTGGTTTGACTTAGTGGTTGGCACATCCATACTACAGGGTGGCCCAAAAAAGTGTCCCTCCTTCCTCTCAGAACTCCAAGGTGGATGAGGAACTTGGAAATGAGTGGGCAGGATTGACTAATTATCCAGTGTATGAATTTTATTGCCACAAAATAATCCCGGGTAAAAACTGTGCATTTCAGGTCACTGTTCAAGAGTAGATATACAGGCTTTAACAGAGCCCTGCTTATTGTGGATTAGCAGGTTGGTCACTGGTGTGCCTTCCCTTTTCTCTGCTCATCGTGCCATTATTGGCGTTGGCTCAGACAATCTTGTCACCGTTTGAGTTTTTAATTTTATAATTTCATTCTGTTAAGTACAGTGGGACCTGTTGGTCACACCTTCTGTGGAATCTGTCATTTATGTATATAAATATGTAATTTACCACAGCTGTAAGGTGCTGGAAAAGCATGAAAATGCACCTTGAAAATCCTTGAAAAGTGCCTCGAATTTCACTTACAGTGCTGTGCTGTTAAATTTGTGTTTTGTTTTTTTTTTTTGGTTTTTCTGTTTAACTATGTTCCACTTATTGTTTGCATCTTTACAAAACATCAAAATCCCATTTAGTTGGTGGACTATCTTTAACATGACCGCTTTTACAACCTGTAAGTAATGTAAGTACAGATACAGTGATCTGTGGACATGTGGACATAGGGGATACATCCTCAATTCATAATAAAAAAGTGTACAAACCCTGATAAAATCTATAGGCTACATTATCCTTCTTAATAACTGACTGTGTCGACATCAAAGCAGCTGTCAGGTGGGCTGCGGAAAGGTAAATTGCGCCCCGAAAATTTTTAGCACCAGCCGCCACTGGTTGAGTGGATTTAGAATTCGTTCCGGGGTGCGTTTCCCAAAAGCGTAGTTGCTAACTAAATTAGCAACTTACATAGTTCGTCCATTCACAGTCAATGGGTCCAACTATGTAAGTTAGCATCTGTGATTTCGGGAAATGCACCACTGGGCAGGAAACCATACGACCAATCAAGCAAAATTGCGTAAAAAATGAGGATAAGAAGGCGGAATTTGTTTGAACTTCTGACTTGCGTATAAAGATCAATTATGCGGTTGGATTGTGTGAATATTCAATCAAGATCATGCGGAATGTTCACTCGCCACCCGGGCGAGCAGTCTGAGCTTATTTGGTCTCCCTAACGAATTTTCGGTCGCCACGGATCTCGGGCGAGTACGAAGATCGAGCCCTGCAATTGTTAACGATAACATCAAACGCTGTTTGCACAAACTCACATAATAATTTGACATGTAACTACACTTCATTTCTATCTCAAACACGTAAAGGAGCTTAGTTAAGACCAATCGCATTCGCAGTACTAGTTAGCATTTATCAGCTAAGTCCCACCAGTGTAAGAGAGGCGAACTTCGATATTTGTAATGTAGCCTTCGATTAAATTGCTGTAGCCTTTTTGGTAAGACTGCCCTTGGTATCCATAATCCCTCCTCGGCCCATTTTTTTATATCAGTAATTGTTAATTTAGGTAACAGCTCAAGGTTGAGGACATTGAGTTTGGGTGACGCATAGGGGTAAGGTGCACCGCACTTGACAGCTGAGAGCTCATCCCACCTGATCCTCGTTTTCGATTCAAAATGGCGGCTGTGTGAAATCAGCGAATTGCTGCGCTTCAGGAAACTCGACTTGTGGACTTTGACAAAATTCAAGAAAGCAACTTTACATTCTTTTTGGAAGGCAAATCCTCTGAAGATCCTCAGGAGCATGGAGTCGGCTTCGCTGTGAGGAACAGTCTGCTGAACGTAATCGATCCCATTGTGGAAGGAACTAAAGCGATTCTCTCACTCTGTCTTAACACAATCAGCAGACCTGTCAACTTGGTAAGCGGTTATGCCCCAACACTCTATGCTCCTTATGAAATCAAAGACGATTTCTATTATCAACTGTCTGAAGTCTTCCAAATCATCCCCTCAAGTGAGCAACTTGTGCTCCTCGGCAATTTCAATGCCAGAGTTAGAGATGACTACCAGTTATGGCCTGCCTGCCTTGGAAATTTCAGAGTTGGTTGCATGAATGTTAATGGTCAACATCTGCTTGGGCTCTGCACTCTTACAGACTTGTTCATTACAACACCTACTTCAAAACCAAGCCTCAGCACTAAGTGTCCTGGAGGCACCCACGGTCAAAACTATGGCACCAACTGACCTGTTCATCACAAGAAGGTGCAATCTGAACCATGTTCTGCAAACCTGCTCATACCACAGCGCTGACTGCAATTCTGACTACTTGTTTGTTTTCAGTAATTTAGACTGCAACCAAAAGTGCGGCGTTGTGCCAAGCCTCTTGGTAAAGCACACATAAATGTCAGCGAGAGTAAGAATTACAAAAACTCAGCTCAGTTTGTCAGCTCCTTGGAAATGGCTCTGTCAGTCCAGCATGCTCAAGGCGATGCCCAGGAGCAATGTACTTGACTCAGGAACGCTATTTACACTTGGCTATGGTAACATTTGGCAAGAGCTCTGCCGATTGGTTTGAAGCACGTTCTCAAAAAATCTCTGAGGTCCTGAAGAACAAGAGATGGGCCATGTTGACATATAAAAGATGTCCAACTCAATCTTCGCTACAAGCCTTGCATGCTGCAAAAGCACTAGCTTAAAGGACATCAAGATCATGCACAAACAAATACTGGAAGGAACTTGGCGATAACATTCAGAAAGCTGCCAACTCTGGTAGCATCCACGGTACCTACAAGGGCATCAAGAAGGTTGTCAGCCCCCTATTGCAAAGACCAGTGCCTCTGAAATAAAAAAGTGGTGACTTGTGCAAAGATAGGGACCAACAACTAGAGAGGTGGGTGGAGCGCTACTCTGATGCGTTCCTCACTGAATGCTACATCTCCGACTCTGCTCTTGCCTCTCTCAAGGAGCTCCCGCTTATGGAGGAACTTGACAGCGTCCCTACCCTGTAAGAACCTCAGCACTGCCATTGACATGCTACCTTGTGGCAAGGCACCAGGACTGGATGGGATTCTCCCAGAGGCTCTCAAGGGCGCAAAACAGATCATCCTCAGACTATTGCGCCAACGTCTTCGTCAATATTGGGAAGAGAAGCAGTGCCACAAGAATTGCATGACTGCAACATTATTACCCTCTACAAAAACAAGGGAGACAAAGGTGAATGTAATAATTACAAAGGCATTAGTCTCCTGAGATTCGTTGGCAAGACGTTCACCCGTGTGCTACCTTGACCAGCATGCTAAGCGAATCTCAATGCGGTTTTCAGAAAGAGCAGTTCACCATAGACATGACTTTCTCTATGAGCAATTTCAGGAGAAATGCCAGGAATAGCAAATGCCCTGTACATTGCTTTTATTGATCTTACAAAGGCATTCGAAATGCTGAGCCACGATGGACTGTTTCAAATCCTATGTAAAATAGGCTGCCTGCCATGCTCCTGAGCTTGACAAAATCATTTCACATTAACATGCAAGGCCTAGTGCAGTTTTACTGTGCTTCATCAGAAAATTTTGACTTTTGTTGTGGGGTAAGGCAGGGTTGTGTCCTGGCCCCGACCCTCTTCGGCATCTTCCTCGCTGCTATGCTGCAGCATGCTTTTAGAAACTCAACGGATGGAATCTGTCTCCGAATCAGATCTGATGGTAGTCTGTTTAATCTCTCTCGCTTGAAAGCGAGAACAAAAGTGAGGCATGTCACTGTCAGAGACATGTTGATTGCCAACAATGCTGCACTTGTTGCGCACTCCCAACAACAACAACTGCAAAACATGCTGGATTCATTTCCTAAAGCTTGAAACGACTTCAACCTTGAAGAAGATGAATGTTATGAGCTAAGGTGTTGTGGGCACCCCCTCAATTACCATTAACAACTATGAGCTTGAGGCGGTATCCAACTTTGCATACCTAGGCTCTACAGTGTCGAACGAATTTAACCTAAACAGTGAAATCAACCGCTGGATTGGTCGTGTTGCATCAACTTTCAGTAGGCTGGCGCCGACCATAGGCTGTATAAAAAGATAGACGCAGCACCCGGGTCTGAAAAGTGAGGCCGATGCGGAAATCTCAAAAATTTGCATTATATTTAATGGCCAGCAGATGGCGACATCGGTGGTTGCAGAAAGAAGTTCAATGCTATTGAAGTCTATGAGAAAATGACCCTACTTTGCCACCTGATTTATTATTTCAATAATGATTTTCCACATCGTTTTATGGTATCTATCGCAAGTTCCAATTTTCCTTCGATATATCGTGATGTTCATTTTTGTAAATTATGGTCCCAAGTAGACTAGAATAAAGGATAAAGCCAGAATATGCTTTAGGGGCGTGGCTATCCTCTGGTCCTCGTCCGATTCAGTCAGAACCAGAGCCACGTTCCCCCCTGGATCTTCAGTTCACGCTCTTGTCCAATAGGAATCACATCCGGTTTTAAAAAGACAAAATGGTGCTGTTCAAATTGCCAAAATCGAGGCTTCCTAAATGGTATGCTGAAACCAATGGGTGACGTCACAGTTGCTTCGTCCATCTTTTTATGCAGTTTATGGCGCCGACAGTGCGGCAAAACAACAAACTGACATCCCACACAAAATGCTCAATCTACTATGCCTGTGTCCTTAGCACATGTCTATATGGTAGCGAAACCTGGCACATGCTTGTGAAGCACCAGAAAGGTCTCAACGTTTACCACATGCGCTGCCTCTGATGTATTCTCAACATCCATGGGCAAGACCGTGTAGCAAATGTGGAGGTTCTTTGCCACGCACAGCTCCCTTCCATCTACACCCTCTTGGAGCAATGCCGCTTGCACTGGCTCAGCCAAGTCCATTGCATGCCTGACGGGAGAATCCTGAAAGACTTGCTATATGGTAAGCTGGCCAAGGGAACCCTACCAACGAGTTGCCCCAACTGACAGTTCAAAGATGTGTGCAAGTATGACTTGAAGGCTGTGGACATTAGTGTAGACAGCTGAAGCTTGTTAGGCTGCAACCATGTGTCCCAGAGACGCAAAATCAATGAAGGCATTCAGCACAGTGAAGCTGCTCCAAAAAAGCAGCCGAGGAAAGAAGGGAACGATGTAAAAGGACTCAACCCTCCGACTCAAACACTTGCTTTCTATCCTCTCACTACAACCGAGTCTGCCTTTCGCGTGTGGGGCTCTACAGTCACCTGAAGCGATGTTTCCCATGAATCTCCACTGACCTGTGTGCACGAAACCATAGTCTCTCGAGACCCATGGTGGCAATCATGCTTGACAGGAGTGACAGGTAGACTGAATGAGAAATAAATTACAGACCAAAGCATGCAAAAGAAGAGTCTTTCTGACTGAACCTTTGCCAAAGTTTTATTACTTAAACCATTGACCGAAAGAAAAATTAATTTTGTCAGAAAAAGAACGAAAATATGCTAAAACTAGAGGTTTTGCCCTGAAGGCCACATCACCCCACCCGCGCGCTCACAAGATCTTCAAACTGATCCAGAATCCAGGATTTGATCCGGATCTTCACCAACATTAATCATTTCTTCCCTTCCGCCAAAGAATTGTCCCTACCAAATTTGAAGACAATCTGTCCAGAATTGTGGGCTGTTGAGTGCAAACAGACACACAGATAAATAAATAAACGCGACAACCATATACATAAGTTCACTTATAAAGCACTTATACATAAGTGAATAAGTTCGGCATATGAAGTGGTCTGCATTTAGATGTCACATTTTGTGGATATTTCATTTCATCTGTTAATTTTTCAGAAATTCTGGACATTTAAGTCCAAAATGAGCAACTCAGCAGGAACAGTGGGGACATTTTATCCATTTATCCTTAATAATAATACTAATAATAATTAAGAAGAACATTCTGGTCTATGATTTACATCTGTGTATACAGTATCTGATCTACATATATATGAAGAATTTTGTTTTTAGTCAGAAAGTTTAGCAACTTTTCCTCGCAACACCTATCTTGAATTCCAAGAAAGTTGCTAATATATGAAAACAATCTGTTGCATTATGAACACATTGGTAATCAATGTTGAAAAGTGAATAATATGCCAGTCAGTTTGACCTTATCAGCACCAGCTATCTCCATTCTTACACAAGTCATGGTCTTAAAATGCACCTGCAGCAGTGTGAAAGTAGAGCATTGCTGCGCAAAATATTTGGTGCATTCTGTTCATTCTGATAAGGGCACATTACATCATGCTAAGGGTAACATAGAGTCACTTAACTGTTTAAGGCAGGACATACATGCTTGTTTATTTTTATATTCTCCCCCATTTATGAATATCTTGTTGAACAACTGCTCTGTTGCCCCATTACATGACTGAAACAAATGCCTCATATGGACTCAGTGGACTCATATTCACAATCCAGTCCCTGAATTGTACATACGGTTGTACAAGAGATTATGAGCAGAGAGGAATTGTGGGTTGACCATATGTACCTGGGGAGTTGTTTGATAGTGGATATTGGAGTGCTTTGGTAACCTGAGGAAGAATGGCTTTAGATGTACCCTGGTCTGTCAGCAGAGCCAAAATGTCTTCGAACTCCGGTACAATGCGATCTGACAATGCAGCATTTCACAAATAGTTCCACAATGGAATTATTACTGAGCCCTTGAGAACAGATGAGTTACAGGTATAAATCAGGTATGTTAGGCTCACACTGATATAATCCTTTGATGGTCTCAAGATAATCTTTCATGGGGGTAATATTCAGCCATGCAGATAAAACTATTTGTGGCACATGGCATCCTATTGGAAGATTGTTCATGAGGGGCTGAAATGATAGATAGGTGCTCAATAACCTAAATTAAAATTCAAAACCATTAAATAGGACTCTTGCTTACAAGCAATTGCTGAAGCAGTGCGGGGCTTGCTCAAGTAACATTACACTGCACCTCGTTTAGGACAGTTTTAGACTGAAACATTCTTTGATCTCTTTATATGAACAATTGATCATTTGATTTTTTTCCCCCTTAGTCCCAGGGACTCAAAGTACTCCAGATTCAGTAAAGTGATATAATTTTGTCATGTTGACAAGCTCAAAAGGGAATGAGAACAATTGAAATTCTCCATCTCTATTATTAGAGAAATAGAATATTTCCCGTAGAATCCACACTTTAAAGAATGCTTTTTAAACTTCCCAGTTCAGGTTTCCTCATTCCTCTAAATTTAATTATAAAATGCGTTGCTAACTCTGGTTTTTAGGAGAAGGAAGAGCTGTTGAATTATGTGTGCTTCACCCTTCAAATGAGAAGAGGTGCTCATGTTTCTGAGTGGAGTTACTGCATTTCAGCAATGTGTCTTAGGGTTGGGATCTCTTCTTTCCAATTCCCAAGAGTGAAGCAATGGTTTAGTTACGGCAGCAATAGCTTACTTTCTTCAGACTCCATTTGTAAATCATGACGCTCAGTTAACTTGGTGACATTGATTAATCTGCAGGCAATAACGGCAAAATATAGGTACACATTTTGGTGAAAACGTGGCGATCATGAACATGTACTGCTACAAGAAATACTGGTGCGGCAATGGCTTATTTTGCTTGAATACCAATAGGAAGTATAGGACACTACCTAATGTTGTTCTCAAAATTAATGCAATAACTACGCCTGAAATCAAAATGGGTCATCGGATATACAACAGAAGTTTTTAGCGAAGTCTGAGCCAGGATGAGAACATCACTGTCGTTGTACAGAAGTCAATGATGGGACTTTCACTTATGAGGGACCTCTTGGCCTACTTACTCAGTCAGAGAAAGCTGAAGAGTGTTCTTGCAGTTTGGAAAAGATGATAGCTGCTGCGGTCAAGGGCATATTAGTGACTTGTGTAAATGGCCCCTGAGGGATTACTGGAGCCTATCACATGAGTGAGGTCTACGCCCCTGTATCGCATGCCATTATGAGTATCACAGTGTCGTACAGCAGGTTCAGATTAGTGAGCAGCCAAAGTTACAACACAGGCCCAGCTCCACACTTCTTTCATCCCTGTATTCTTGTCCGCGAGCAGGACTCCGAGGACAGCTGCTGCTTCCTTGTTACATCCGTACCTACAAACACTAAATAATGCAGCAGCCCAATCAATGAGGAGTGAGCTGTGACTCTCCTTAAGTACACTCCGTCAGGGCACTTAGCAAAATAGGAAGAGTCTTGGGTTGCGCGTTTGCCTGCTGCCATAGCTATGTGCAGAGAGCAGGAGTGCGTTTAACGCAATTGTTACAGACCACAGAGAGCCGGCTTGAACTCCCCGTGAGGTGCAACTGCAAAGCAGTTGGAGGTGCTCTGCCAATTCACAGTGTAACTGGTGCTTGCCTGAGGCATGATGGGATATGTGGAAGCCTCGGGGTCAGAGAGATTACCCTGCTGTGATGCGGCAGCCCAACACAAATGTTAACTCCCAAGGCTTCTGGCGGCCTGTGGTCTGAATCGGTCTTCTCAAGAAGATGGCCTGATAGACCACCCTCTGTTTAAAGGAGTGCCGTAAAACTCCAGCAGAGTCAGGGTCTCTTGATGTCTCAGAAGAGGGACGCGTGAAACCCCCTGAAATTAGGTAGAAAAATGCTTCAGGGGAGGTTTTTTTATTTATTTATTTTTTTCCAAATCTTGCAGCCTCCTACTGTTGCCCCTATGCGAAACAAACATTGAAGCCCTCACTACACCTTCCGGAATTCCTTCTACCTAGACTAAAGGAAAGAGCTATTTCCTGGAAATTAACATAACACAGTAGCAAGACCCATTCAACCCATCAAAGCTTGCCACCTTCTCACCACTAAAGTGTACATAAAACTTAATTTAGGCTGCTGCAGAACTAGACCATATTTGGCTACAGACGCAATCAAATGTTGCTCGCAATTTTATTATTGTCTTTGGTTTGATAATGTTTCTTATTAGTGTTTTATTTATGTTTTCAAATGCTGTTTCTTCACTGTAATCCACACTGATTACTTGGTACCAACACTTGATTAACAAAATCCATTACATGTGGATCAGATGCCAATAAAAAAAAGTCATGCTCTAACAGGTGTGTAATTTCCCGGCGCTACGGATGTGTGTCGCCTTTTACATTGATTGGAGAATTAAACAAATATGAGAGGTGAAACGTACCTTAAGCCGTACTCCTGCTGCTTGCTCTGCAGCAGAGCAAAAGCTCTTCACCTTGACAACAGTGACTCCTGGTGGAGGAATTTGGGAGACAATCTTTCAAGTGGATGTTCTGTAATACTGTGGTACTCTACTTGCAATTTATAAGAGAATATCAAATAAATCATTCCTTATGGTTGTCAGGAAAGCAGTTCAACGGACTGATGTGAACAAGAGCAAAAGAGAGACTCAGGGAAGCACGAGTACCTGAATGCTCTCTTTGTCAAGCCAACAGGCCAGTTGCTACATCTCTAAATTTCTCGCATTTCTTGACATGTCTGCATCTTACAAAACATGTATGGTCTACGAAGAAAGCATACATAAGAAGAAGAATACACTAAAAAACGAAATTCAATTTGCAAACAGGTTTAATTAAATTATGCATATGGAGGCGATGCAGAAAAACATTCCTTTTTAAGTCAGTAAAAATTGTGTAAAAGCTGCTGCAGCTGCCACTCATAAACTGTGATTAAAATGGCTTCATACTCAAACACAATTTGTACATGATGAACATGAACATGGTTGTCTGCTACAGATGGCTAATAATGGTGTCAGAGCAACAGTAGGTCTCCCCTTATGTTCAGCACAACCACATAAATCTTTGCAAGAACACACGGATGTTTCGTACAATTTCCCTCGGCACTTTTCAAGCCCATGCAGCTGTACATGCAGATTGTGACTCCTCTCCATTAACTAGCCAGCTTGACCATATTAAACCTGTAAACATGTCAGGAACTCAACCAACCTAACTAACAATTCTAACTTGCAAGTAGATAAAATGTACACCATGTTCAGCCAGTAAGAGGGGAGCTTGTTTGTGCTGTATGCAGTGAAGAGAAAACAGGAAATGGCCCATTGCGCCTGTGGTGCGGATCGAATTAGGGAAAATTGGGTTACTCTGCTGGAGAGGTGAAGGAGGGAATTAAAGTTGCCTGTCTCAGAGTCTACCGTATCAAGCTCATCCTGCTCTGCCTCCCTTTCACAGCAGGAAATCTCTCTTACTTCCCAAATAAACACATTAAACCCTAGTTATGTCAAAGTCACAAGATCACCTTGACCCCAGGGAGCACACTGACATCACATTCATCCTGCAAGTCTTCAGCGTTCAATCAGTAGAACTGCTGTCTTTTTATTACGGTGCTCTCAGGAACAAGGCGGTATGCTTATCCTAAAAAAGAGACTACTCGTTTTATATGAATTTCACTGAGGACTGTGTTAATGTATGTTTGATAGGACGTAGCTAAATCTATTTTTTATTTTTAGAAGTATCAAGCCTTGCATAAAACACATGACGGTTTTGATTAGAAAATATACAGGTCATCATCTCATTTTCTTTCCCTTTTTTCTGTCAAGCTCACACCACATGCATAAGATGAACAGTGTATGTGCTCAGAACTGTGCAGCACCACATTCTGCCACTAGATGGTAAACGTGGTCTGTTTTTCATCAGGTTTGTAACTTTGATGAGAGGGATATGGTAATAATATGTCTTCAAAAGGCCTAAATGTTTATACGAATAGATGTTTGATGTGAAACCAGTAAACATCCATAAAACCTGACCGGCGACTTGACCGGGTTTCATCAATCATTGGCAGTGACAGATTTGAAAACCTAAACATTTTACCGCAATTAAAAATCTCTCATTATTTACATCGCAAGAGAAATGACCTCGCGGTGGCCTGTGCGCCAGCAAAAGACCCAGCGAATTGCAGATGTAATTGTCTGCTAAAAGCAGGCCCAGACCCCCACGGTGATCAGAGCGAGGCGTGAAGTGTGTCAGTTTCAGCTTGATTACATTCACCCGCCCCATTGACGACCTCCGCCACTGATTTACCGACTCGTGCAACAGGTTATTCATGGATTATGATATTGTGATATGGGAACAGCAGGTGAACTTACCCTCAGGTTCTTCTTGAATGACAATAGCAGAAGGCTAAAACAGAGTGGAGGTGGTTAGTTTATAGCTTTCTAGCAAGGACCACACCATAAAAAAGATGGGATTAAAAGTTTACAGAAAAGAATATGGTGTATATGCAACAGGGGAACTGTCATTGAGCTCTTGTTGCTTCCTCGCCTGCGAGTTTGGGGAAGCCATGATAAGGGAATTAGCCATAGCACCTGGGCAAGACGAACCCACTGAAGACCCTACGGAAAGGACAGAGAGAGAGGAGAAGGGAGAAAAGAAAGGAATGGGATGGGAAGGAGGGGCGCATAATATGAAAGCCAAATGGGAGGAGTGGGTTAGATGTATATTTATAGGGAGTTCCGAATGCTTCATGGCTGAAGAGTGGTCCTGCCGCTGAACCCCACAAGATAGCTTCCATTCAATAGTAAGGTCCACAACATCAACAAGATACAATTAGAATTTTATTGAAGGGAATATGATTCATAAGCAAGGACGGAACTGTCATGGAGCACTTCTGCTTTGCCGCCTACGAGTTTGGGGAAACTACGGTAGGGACTTCACCGTGGCACCCAAGCACGACAAACCCCCAAAAACCTCCAGTTATTAGCCCACAAACGAAGTGCAGGAGGGGTTATGCGTTTGTCTCCGTTTATTTATTTATTCATTTATTTATTTATTTGTGTGTGTGTTTGTCGATAGACAGCCTACAGGTCGCAGTTTTGGTCGAATCGTTCTCATATTTCACAGAGGGGTTGGTAATGGTCCAAGTGAGAAGTGACTAGTTTTTGGTGCAGATCCGGATCAAACTGTGGATTCTGGATCACTTAGAAAATTTTGTTAACATTGGGAGATAGGGAAAATTTTGACATTTGAACATCGTGGGCGCGGGCGTGGTATGTGGCCTCCGGACACACCCTCTAGTTCGATATGAGATTGGGTGAATCTAAGATTAGAGCAAATGTAGCAGTGATATGTTTGGGAGGACTATTGACCAAAGATACTGTAAGTGTTCTGGGATGCCATTGCGGGAGGTTTAAGTAATGGATCTGATCTGGAAGGACAGTACTGAGTAATGGGTGAGAGAAAGGTCAAACAGGGAAAGAATGTAGCGGAAGTGTTGATGGAGCCAGGATCGAATAGCCGTTTGTCCAGACCCAGAGATGGAGAGTCTGTCAATATTAAGCTTTGAGATTTCCAGAATTGCAAGTAATCAGCAAGGATCACAAGATGATTCAGAGGTAGCTGTACATTGACAGATGAATGAAATAAACTTATCTATCAAATTTTGTTTCTATAGCACATTTCACAAACATTTGTCACAATGTGCTTTACACTGAATCCTGCCCTGAGCCCCCTCAAAAGCTGTCTGTGGCAACAGTGGCAAGGAAAAACTCCCTATAAGGTATAGATTGGAAGAAACCTGAGGAGGAATCAGGCTTAAAAGGGGAAGCCCATCCTCCTCTGACTGGCTTAGGGTTTGAGTCTGTGATTACCAACATGGTCAATAAGACATTTTAAGGGGGCAGTCACGAATTAGGCGTTGGACTGGGGTGATGGCATAGGCTGGAGGACGTCATTGGTGTACACTGGGCATCATTTTGGTGTTTTACTGGGGTAGTGTCATAGACTGGACGTTGTTGAAGGTGTATAACAGGCAGTGCATGGGTATGGGACTGGTGTGGTACTTTGAACCGGACACTGTCAATGGTGTGTAAGTGAGTGCCAGATTAGACAACATGGAAAAGGCATGATAGATAGATGAGGCAATGGAGCATTCTTTGTGAATTACATCAATGACTGCGAGGCTGTCTGATCAATACGAGGATGGCCATGCAGGATAGTTTTTAGCCCCATAAAATGGCTGCGAACATTATAGGGTAGATTTTTAAGAGTGCAGGAAATGCAACAGCATTCGCTTAAAATCTCTAAGGGCTATTCTGTTGTGAGTCATCTTCTGTCATAAGAGACCCCCATAAACAAACTAAAGGAGCTGCATTAGTGTTCAGCTGTATGTTGTTCATGTGTGTCATCATAAAAAGTGATCCCATTCCAGTTAGTGAAGAGGTTGAACCAGAGTTCAGCAACCAGAGTATCACTCAGTCCAAGAGTGATAGTAGATCATCTCTCGTTATAAATGGAAGACTCACGTTTGAGGAATGATGTAGAAGGTGAAGTTGAGATACTGGGTGCTGGAATCCCAGTTCCAGTAGCTCCTGCTATGGGAAACTGTCGTGGTTGCTGGAAGTGGGCAGCAGGGGGCACTGGTATCCTGGTGCTAGGAGCCCCAATTAAGGCAACTGCTGTGGTTGCTGGAGGTAGGCAGCAAGGGGGCTTTGGCATCCCAGTGCCAGGAGACTTGGCTATAGGGAACTGCTGTGGTTACTGGAAGTTGACACTGGGTAGTACTGGCATCCCAGTACCAGGAGCCGCTGTAGGACTGAACTGATGCTGTAAGTCAGAGAGGGCAGCAAGGCCCCGGCATCTCAATGCCTAGAGCTCTGGTTAAAACAAACTGCTGTGGTTCCTGGAGGTGGGCAGTGAGGGCCTCTGGCATCCCAATGCCAGGAACCCAGTTAAAATTGATTGCTTTGGTTACTGTAGATGGGCACAGAGGGCCCTGGCATCCCGGTGCCAGGGACCCTGGCTAAATCCAACTGCTGTGGTTACTCTAGGTGGGCAGCGAAGGCATCTTGCATCCTGGTGCCAGGAGCCCTGGTCAAAATGAACTGTTGTGATTTCTTTTGTTGGGCAGCGAGGGCCCTTAGCATCTCAGTGCCAGAAGGCCTGGTTAAAATGAAATGCTGTGGTTCTCATAGGTGGGCAGTAAAGGCCCCTGGCATCCTGGCTAGGTAGATGATGAAAGGTGCTGGCATCTCGGTGGTGCTGGTTGCCATTGTTGCTGAAGCTGAAAAGTCAGTGGGGCTGACATCCCATTGTCAAATTCTTGCATTTGGTCCCATCATCACATGCTTTTGCCATGGTAATTCCTCAATTAAAAAATTATTGAAAAGAATTTTATTTTGCCCTTCTCAATTTGCCCAATCAAAAACATGCTGCATCGAGAGTATAAAAGTTTATCCACTGTATATCTGGTTGGTTGGTCTGGCCATATAAACTGGAAACATACTAGGGAGTAGCGTTGGGGCGACCTGAAGAAAGTCGCTGACACCTAGGAACCTGATTCCATGAAGAATTCTGAAATAAAGGATTTTATCGACCCAAATTTTGTGTTTTACTTGTGTTTTGAGCGACAACATATTAAGTAGATGTCACCTTTATATCTCTCTCCTCACTCGTCCAAAGCCATGTCAAATACTTCAGCTATGTTGCTAGCCATATAGCTAGTTAATGCAATGTCTGACAATAAAGGGAAATACAACGTCATCTGAAGGAAAGACCAGTCTTTCTCTGAAATTGCGACAAACAAGCTGACTCAAAAATAATAAAAAACGCAAATGAACTGAGCTATTGCTGAGTTGCAGGAGTGGTGCTGGTTAGCAGTTGATTAGCTTGAATCGAAAATCCATCACTTTTAACTTGATTAGTATCTCGTATTATCCCAAAGCTATAAATTTAAACATTATTTAGCGTTATTCAACTTCATGTTACCTCTCACAATTGCCTGCTGTTGTCCCAAAGGTCAGTGTGCTGTATTTTCAGATCAGCTTCCTTAAAGTACAGTTGTGCTCAAGAGCTTCCATACCCTAACTGAATTTGTTAAATCGGTAATGAATTGAATGAAAACATGAATGCCCAGGCAAAACACATTTCTTTTATTTTTTATTGGATTCATATCCAACTGTAGATCATGTAAAATGGCACGTTAATCACATAAAACATGGCAATAAGGGGGGAAAAAAATGAAATGAACTCTGTTCAAAAGTGTGCATACCCTTAGTTCTTAATACTGTGTATTGCCCCCTTTAACATCAATAACAGCGTGCAGTCTTTTGTGATAGTTGTCAATGAGGCCCCTAATTCTCTCGGGTGGTATAGCTTCCTTGTAAAATGCCCCCAGCTCCTGCAAATTCTTTGGTCGTCTTGCATGAACTGCATGTTTGATATCTCCCCAAAGTGGCTCGATGATATTGTGGTCAGGAGACTGTGATGGCCACTCCAGAACCTTCACCTTTCTCTTCTGAAGCCACTGCAGGGTCAACTTGGCCTTGTGCTTTGGATCATTGTCATGCTGGACAGTCCAAGTGTGTCCCAAGCACAGTTTTCATGCTGATGAGTGCAAACTGTCTGCTAGTATTTTTCAGATAGCCGGCTACATTCATCTTCCCATCAATTGTCACAAGATTTCCTGCGCCTTTAGAGCTCACACACTCCCAAAACATCAGAGAGCCACTACCATGCTTTACAATGGGAATGGTATGTTTTTCACCATGGGCCTTATTAACTGCTCTCCAAACATAGCGCTTATGGTTGCGACCATTGAGTTCTATTTTTGATCTCGTCACTCCGAATGACAGTATTCCAGAAGTTGTGAGGTGTGTCAAGGTGTTGTCTGGCATATTTTAGGCAGGCTGTTTTTTGGGATTGGGGAAATAATGGCTTCCTTCTAGCAACTCAACCACACAGCTCATTGTTGTTTTAAGTACCTCCTTATTTTGCTCCTTGAAGTGACCACACCATCTTTTTCCAGAGCGTCCTGTATTTCTCTTGAGGCAGCTTATGGATTTTTCTTTGAGTGCTGAACAATTGTCCCGGCAGTTTGGGCTGAAATCTTTCTTGGCCTACCTGACCTTAACTTGGTATCAACATATCCCCTAATTTTCCACCTCTTAATCACCAACTGAGCAGTACTGGCTGTCATTTTCAAGTCTTTGGATATCTTTTTATATCCTTTCCCATCTTTAAAAAGTTGAACTACCTTATGGCTCAGTGTCTAGCCAGATCAGTGCATCCACTCTGGAGCTAACTAACTCAATGACTATACACAGACATTAGTTACAATTTAAAAAGCCATACATGTGGAAAATTAGCCCTCAATAGCCATTTCAACCTGAGTGTTTCACCTTGTGTCTATATAACGAGGTCAAACATTCAAGGGTAAGGAAACTTATGATCAGGGCCGTTTGAGTGATTTCAGTTATCATTATGATTTAAAAAAGGAGCCAAACACCTATGTGATGATAAATGACTTCACATAATCACTATTCTTAAATAAAAGACAAGTTTTTTTGCATGATGAGTCAGATTTTCAAAATAAATGGCAAAATTTCACAAATTCAGCTAGGGTATGCAAATTTTTTGAGCAGAAATGTACACCAATGAGCAAAAACATTAGAACCACTCACAGAAGCAGCAAATAATGTTGATTATCTCATAACAACAGCACATGTCAAGGTCTGCAGACAGATCTTAGATGGTAAGCGAACAGTTGGTTCTTGTATTCAACATGTTGGATGTGGGAGAAATGAGAACTGAACGACTCTGACAAACACCAAATCATTATGGCCTGATGAGTGAGGTGGAGCATCTCTGAAGTGGCAAGACCTCTGGGATGCTTCCTGTCTGCAGATGTGAGCATCTACTGACAGTGATCCAAGGATGGACAAACCACTTTGGGTGTCCAAGGCTCCTCAATGCATGAGGGCTATGAAGGCTATCTAATTGGGTCCAAATCGACAGAAGGGCGACTGTGGCGCAAGTAACTGAGAATTTCAACAATATTTACAGAAGTAATGTGTCACAGAACACAATGCATCATACCATTCTGTGTATTGCACTTTTTAGCTTGCTGACCCGTCAAAATGCCCACTCTAACCTCGGTCCACCACTAAAAGCACCCGCAATGGGCACCTGAGCTTCATGGACCTGACAACAGTTGAAGGTCACCTGTTCTACTGACTCCCGTTTTCTTTAAATCATGTGCTATGGCTGGGTACATGTCCACCATTTACCTGGGAAGAAATGGCACCAAGATTCACTGTGGGAAGAGGACAAGCTGTTGAAGGGAGTGTGACTCTCTAGGAAATGTTCTGCTGGGAAACCCTGAGTTTGGGAATTCAAGTGACATTTTGTTGGAGCCATTTTGGCAGCACAAAGAGGACCTTCACTATATCAGGTAGGTGGTTTTAATCTTGTGCCTGATTGTATGGACACAGTGAACATGCTGAAAAAATTTGCTGGAATAGTACCTGGAGGGGTAAAATTGCTGGTCACTGGCATGCGTATAAGTTTGGGAAGGGATGATCCAAATATGTCTTGAGCAACTTCCAGACCTGGAAAGAGTATCCAATCTATTTTAGGTCAACAGGGAAAAATGAAAGAAATTCAGAATCATAAATCTAACATGCTGCAGGCCAACGTAATGTTTACCGCCTCTGTGATTTGCGGCTTTGTATAATCTGTAGTGTTTATCTTCGGTGTAGTCGCACGAATAACGTTATTTCAAGAAAACTAAATCTGCACACGAAAATGCTCATTCTGAGAGGACCACTTTGTCAAAAAAAGAAAGTTTATTGAAAGCACACAGGCATACAAGAATACATTGGGTTTGGCACCATGGCTCTGTTCTGAGAGATCTCTGCCCGTCCAAGCACGGTACCAAAGGAAAGGAGCTGCAATTAACCCCCCCCCCATAGAACAGAATGTTCCATGTGACAATATTGTGTACTCAATAAGTTTATTTTATAACAAGGAAAAATGACCGTGATTGGAAATTATAAAGAGCATTTATGAATCTGAAAGCTGAGAAAGCTGCAAGAATCCCCCCCAAAAACCAATGATGCAGGGATAACCCAAAGACCCGAGGCTATTGACCATGGGGTCTTGTATTTATGGCTTTTGGGTTAACGCGGCAACTGACACAGTTAGAGGCTATCGGACATTCTCAGCAGGCAGAGGCCAAGCAATTTTGAATGGAAGGTACAATGATCAATGATGGGCAGATGACCACAGTGCACGAGCTAGCGTGGGGGTAAATATTAGTGAAGTATGAGCAACGTGCCGCCGCACCATGGCATTGCTTGAGCGTGCGCAAGATAAGCTATGGCTTGAGGACGTGAGCTTGATGTTGGCATTCCCGATTTGGAAAGGTAATACAGATATGATATTAGTTCATTTACTAACAAGGTTGAGCATGACCTGCTTGATCACAGAAATTCCAATGCTAACCAGCTCCCAGCTGCTCCTAGCCCTGATCATTCAACAGCATTTAGTAGAAATTTTGGTTGGGACCACATCCACTTAATACAAAATTTTTAAAAATCGCTGTGCACTCCAGTAGCTAGCATTTGCCGTTGATCGTTGCAAGGTGTATGCAATGTGATTTGCGAACTATTACCTTAACTGGACACAGCTTTCTAATGGCAGCACCTGCTAACGATAGACAAATACCACTAATAAAGGAAGTACTTGCAGCATGAGTATTGGAAACAAATAGAATTCAAGCAGCATATCAGCAAGGGATTTTAACATTAATGCAATTACGATTTGGTCTTGTCATTTGAACAGCAGTAAGGCAACCATCATCTGAAAAACGCTTAATCTATTTTCAGCCATTGTTATTAAAATTACAGAATAATTTTTTTTCTGTATTTTCTTGTCTGACAACAAACTTTTCTCTCAGCTCTGTTAGGTCGCGGCAGTTGACATCCAAGCGTGTTATCTTTGAAATAGGTGATAGCATCGCGCAGTGATACCGAGGGAGAGAAAAATAGTGCAAAGCGATTGTGAAGTGTGAGTTATTCACTGACCATGGTTTTGTGACCCAAGTATAATACTCTTGAAAACACATGTTGTTTCGGGAAGCAAAACCTTTTATTTTTGTGACCACAGAAAACTAGCTGGAACCTCTTACTTCAGAACTTCGGGAGGCCAGAATTCCGCTCACATGACACATTAAATAAAAAGAATCACCACTCATGCACTACACTGCTGAAGAGTATTACATACAACTTCATGCCAAAAAATCCAAACTATCCCTTTCACCTCTCTGCGCAGATGTAGACACCTGCGGGCATGGTGCTGTTCTATTTATGCATGCAGTTACACTATTCTATCAATGGGTGGCACACCTGGAACAGTTATTGTATATTCACGAGGAAGCTGCGCTGGAACACGATTTAGAATATGGACAAGTTTAGTCCCATCCCTGTTTCCCAGGAATTGTATGATTTAAACTCCTCAGCCAAGCCTGATGTGAAACTGCTCAATATACTTGCCCGTAGTATCTATCCAGCAGTTAAAAGAAAAAAAGCTCTCTTGCGACAGAAAAAAATTGTTGTCCTTTGTAGCAACTACTTCAGCTATAATGAGCCAATGGTATCCCAATTAAGTAGTTTAAGAAAAAAAGTTTTCTGAACCAAAATTCAACTTGGTATTGATACTGTCATTCTACTATCAATTATAGTCATCACATATTAAAAATGCATAATTCTCATCCATAGATTCCTCCATTCCTCCAATTCAGTGCTCACTTACATCCTCATAAGAACTCACTGATATCCAGTCACTCTAATGCTTGCTAAGGCTCATTTGCATGATGTCGGGATCAGACTACACGATACACAGATGTATTGGGTAGAAGGAACCCTCCAGTCCTCTTTCATCTGGAATAATTCCCATTGACCATGTCCGTACCTCATTTAACCCTCGTCCAACTAAGGGTTTTTCTACTACAACCCCGACCAAGGGGACGCGCCCGATTATTTCGAAATTAAGCGATAAACGTAATCTTGTTTGGTATCAGTGTACAGCTACACATGTCCTCTCTTCAAATCAAATACAAATAAAACACATTTCAACATTATGACGTCATAGTAATGTCATAACTAACACCATATTAGGAAAAAACATCAAAATGACAAAAATCCACGTTTTTTTATATTTTTATTAGTTTTAGCTGAAAATAAGAAACTTTCTGTAACCTCTAGAACTACTGACACTACAAATAATATTTTAGTATTATTAAAAATGTTATAAACTCATGAGTAACATAAATTTGACGTTACTATGATGTCATAAATAACTCATTTTGGGAAAAACACGCACAAAAGGAAAACAAATAGTTTTCTGAACATTTTTCACACTTTCTTTACTTTGTTTTTCCCTATGATAGCACAAGGCTTATAATATCAGTAATATGTCTGGTACATATGTTCCCTTTCAAAACAAGAATCAAACATCAAACTTCAGCACTGTGACGTCACAAGGACGTCATTATAGATGTCATACCTGAAAAAAAAACAAAAACACACTTGCAGAAAAGGTTTATCTATGAATTATGAGAACAACTTTATGAACAATTTTATGAACTTGTATGATAGTGGGCCTATAGCACAGTATAAAAAATAGTATACAGTACAGTAACCAGTCAAACACACAAGTAAAAGTATGTCGGTCATGCACTTCTAATATTATTAGGTGAAGATCACTTCAAGGTTACTGGTCACTGCAGGTCATTGTAATTCCAAGATTTACTAATACAAGGACAAGCTACATCAAATCAATAAGGATGACCATCAGTGTGGTCTACAAAGTTCATTGAGCATGAAACATAATAATAGCATACTATTTGCAACTAATTTGTAAGCATATTTTGTATCAAAAACAGGCAAAAATTGACGCTGGTGGCAACCACCCCCCCTACCCTTCGACTTTGACGGCCTACCCTACCCCCGGGGGGTGAGGTACCCTCATTGTTTTTTCATGAAAATGAGTACAAAGGATGAATAAACAATTACCTAGAAGCATTAGATCATATCTGTTAACGTTTTTGTGCGACAGGAAAAAATTTGTCCCCCCCTTGGTTGGACGAGGGTTAAATCCCATAAATGTAACTGAACACTTCAGGCCGGTTTTGGATGTCTTTTTTTTCATTGAAATCGCGTCAGTTTCAGCTGCGCAACCATGCCCAACATTAGAAGAATACAACCTACCTTACTTTTACGCACAGGTTTGTATAGTATTCTTATTGTCCAATCAATGTCTTTCAGTTACTGTGGAAAGTTTAAACTCTCTGGAATTGGATAAGAAACTAGTCAATCAATACATTATTACCGCGGAAGTTTCATGTGGGCGTGAACTATAAGTGTGCGTTACGCAGATGAGCTGCGTAAATAGCCACACCTGTTGCTCGTTGAAGTGGAGGCGAAGACAGCAGGAGGGGGAGGGACTGCAGGGCAGAACCATCACATGAGCCTTGGTAAATTATTGATTTATTGGCTATCAACATGAGTGCTTACAAGGATATAAGGAAACGCTGAATTCATCGATGGAGGAGTCTACGCGTACATCCATGGTAGGGAACTACAAGTTTTTCATATTTGATGACTGTAATTGTTAGTAGAATGACATCAATACCATGTCGAATTTTTGCTTCAGAAAACTGATTTTTTTTACCACTAATTCGGATACCATTGGCTCGGTGTAGCTGAAGTGGTTGCTTCAGAGGACAATAATTTTTTTCTGTAGCAAGAGATCATTTTTTGAACTGCTGGATGGATACTATGGGCAAGTATATTGAGCAGTTTGCACATCAGGCTTAGCTGAGGAGTTTAATTCATGCAGCTCCTGAAAAAAAGGGATTGGAGTGAACTCGTCCATATTCTAAACCGTGTTCAAGCTCGGCTTGCTTTTGAATATACAATAACTGATCCAGGTGTGCCATCTAGTGATAGAATATTGTAACTGCATGCATACATTTGCAGCTCCATGTCCGCGGGCGGACACATCTGCACAAAGGGGTTAAGCCCTTGCGTAATGGCAAGTTTGGTTGTGTTCTCTCAACTTTGCGCAGCTGAAAATGACACGATTGCATAGAAAAAGAGACTTCCAAAACCGGCCTGAAGTGCTCAGTTACATTCACAGGATTTAAATAAGATACGGACATGGTCAATGGGAATTCTTCCAAATTAAACAGGACTGGATCCCTCTGCTGGATAGATCCATCTCTGGAGGAGGAATTCTACAAAGAAAAGTTTTTCTTCATTTTATATGTGAGTGCAATTGTGTATTTCTTTACTTATGGCTAGCTGGCTAGCTTTTTTTTACTCTAGGCTTACCATTGCCTTGATGATCACAAAGCTTGTTTGCCATATTGGTAAGTAAGAGAAACCGTTAGTCTTTGCTAAGAATGAGGCACGTGGTGGCATTTTGATCAATGTGGCTTTTTGTTTTAGAAATTATACCGTATTCAATTACAGAGAATGCCAAGGTTTTGGTTCATTTAAAATGCGAATTGCCTGCTTTTTCCTGGAAGTGAAATGTACATTTTGTTTAAGTGTCCCTATTATGTGACTTTTCATTGGTCATTCTTGTATTCTTGAAGTCTACTAAAAAAGGCTTAAATGTGCCATTGGTAAAAAAACACTTGAGTTTTCTCGTGCTGGCCATTTTTACAGTACCTGTCTGTGAAGTGCTCCATCGAGGTCCTGCCCTTGCCCTCCTGAAAACCCCAGTGTGCTGTGATTGGTCAACTTGATCACTCAATTGAGATTGGTCCACCATTCACATGTGTGTCAGGAAATATCACGCCCCTTATCATGAATGGATTTCCGTTCCAGAGTGTAAATGAGCTTTAAAACAAAAAATACTGGTGTAGCCATGAAGACATAACCCACTTGATTCAAGGGCATGCCAAACTATCTGCTTGGTGCGAAAATTCAAATGGTGACATCACCAATTGATGAAAACAATGGCCAGAAGCTATTGGGGCATTTCAGTCAGCTCTGGAGCAGTGTGTTTTGCGGCAGAGAGCTCTTCTTCTGGAGTTGACTTCGAGTTGTTTTCTGACACAGACCTTTTAAATGCGCATAAAAAAATACTGTTAATCCTATGCCATTAAAATAATGAAAAACCATGATAGGTACACTTTAAAAAAGGTATATTTCAGATATTACTGTGTTAGTAAGTTATACTTGTTCCTTAGAACGTGTGGAAAATGTTTATACAAGCTTGCGAGCTTGGATGTGGGAACTGCTAGCTTTTCATTGCAGGGTGAATTTTCTGACCATTAAATAAGCAGTTCCTTTAATGATTATGTAGGCTAGCTTGTGAGACTGAGGAAAAATTGATGAAATTCTAAACTTTATCATGGAGAAAAGGTATGTTTTGGGTTTGGAGAGGTTACTGGTGACCACTGATGTCCCACTGAGCCTATCTGGATAAACTCATGCTAAATTCCACTAAAAAAATCATTAATTCTTATTGAATTTAATGTTTCAAAAATTGATCTGTGTTAAAAATATGATTTGACAGTGCACCATTTTGAGGGCTCTGAGAGTTTGGGGAGCCACTTAAAGAGCTGTCTTTTTTTGCTCGTAAAGAGTCCATAATTTTGAATTACACACTCAGATAAAGTACACTTGTGGTGAGGAAGTCTATGATCCCAGAAATGTTTTGTTTTAACTACCAGCCATAAATTCTCAGTATTTTTTATTTTTACAATTTTAATGCTGAATTTTCATGAAGTTTTTTTAAGTTTGCAGCCCTTTTTCTCTGCGAAAATCATGAAAATAAACTGAAATATGATGTATTTCTAAATGCTACAAGTGTCTTGTCTCAGTTGAGTCATCTTCCTGCTCTGTGAAGCTCAAATCTTGAATTATAAAGCCTTAAATATGGTAATGCATAAAAAGGCCAGATTTGGCTTCTGTGAAAGGGGTTAACTGACTGATATTACAGCTCAACGTTCGCTTTGCTGGTAATATTAGGCTACATTACATTATGCTTGGAGAGACGCACAATTTACCGGCTATGAACTGATGGCATCTAAGTTTTATTTTTCATATTTGAGATTTGTTCTTTAAGGACTGGAAAATGTTTTGCAAGTTGTGCTCACTATTCTACATGAAGTCCTGGGTCTTATTTTTGTTACTTTCAGTGGTCTATTGCAAAAAGCCATATTCTTGTGCCATTTTTATGTGTATTTGAATTGGATACATAAATCCTTCTTGAGTCAACTTTGTACGTTGTACAAGTGAAAGTAAATATAGTAATCACTGCTTTATGTTTTTATATGCATTTTCCATAGCATCCTAACATTTTCTGAGTTGGAGTTGTATGTGAATATGGCATTTATCTATGAAAACTACAGAGGCACCTCCCTTAGTATCATAATTAATCAAGAAAGTGCTCATCAAGATATTCTTTGTAATCTGACAAACAGTATTTGCATCCTAATTAGTGCAAACATTTTCCAGCTTGTGCACTTCGTGTGCTTGCATTTTTGCATGCCCCTACCAACTCTCAAAGTTGTAAACCTATGCCCTTGGTCACTAAATCACTGTCTTAAAACAGACATTCATTGTATCCTGTAGCTTTTTTTTTTTTTTGTATTCTCGGGTACAAATATGACCGAGCAAGGGTATAGTGATCTAACTGTACTTGAGAGATAAAACTGAACCTCACTGTATCTCCTCCTGACAGTGCACATGGCGTTTGCAAATAACTTTATACATGCAGGTAAACCATTCTGCCCAATCCCCCACGAAGTGAACCAGATTGCATACTGATATAACGATTATAGGCTGGCTAGCCCTCCTGGATACAGTAGATTTATGGCTGTCATTATTTTTCCATTCTCTCCGCCGTCTGTTTCTCCACTGGTCTTACATGTTGTGGTTGCAGTGCAGTGATGTTGTTAGCGTCCCTGACCCATTAAAATCTGAAAGGACGCAGTAAACTCACTATCCATGCGTCCCAGGGACGCACCACATTTTTCCCATGAAAAACGATACCGAATTCACAAAAGCCTTTTCACAAAAAAATGTTTTTTTGGCCGATTTCACAAAAGCCTTTTACGGTTGACACGCGGATAATATTCTTAATCGCGTGTTTAGCATGAGTATAATTTTAATCACCGTTTCACGAGGAGCAACTGTCCGCGTGCGTCTATATATTTTAAACGCCTGCGGTCAAATTACAAAAGAAAACTTAAACGCTCGTGAAGGTATGTTTAACTCGCGAAAACTACTACCACAGATTGATTTGCGCCTAAACAAGTGACGCCGACCTGCCCTCATCTGGTTGCCTGGTAGATTTTGAGCAAGACTTGCGCCTTTTCTGGAAAAGAAATGCATAAATAAAATAAATGAAATGAATGCATAAATTAGTTGCTTTCTTCAGTTTCTTATTCACTTAATAGAGGGGTTTTGCAAGGCCACGTTTTTCGTTTACATTCTCTAAAGGCTACCGTGAGTGAAGTCCGAACGGCATTTTTACTCTTCACCGATAATGAAGGCACAAATGAGTGTGTGGAATAACCACGAATGCCGAGGATGAAATGGTTTTGGTGAAGGATGCGTCTGACGTCAGCATATTGCTCACATCCACAGGACATGCAAAGAAAGTTTGACGTTCTTTGTAGCGAAGTGAAATTCTCGCCACGTTTTCTTTGCCGACATCTCTGTGCGAAATGCGTGTCCACAACGCAACTACCCTTACATACGGGGTTATTAACCGGTAACGACAATTGGAAATGCCTATTATGCATGGCAGGTTGTCATGATTTGACCGCACCTGTTTAGTCTGAGGCCTAAACGCAAGGTTATGCGCGTGCAGTTAAACGTGCGATGATCTATGGCAAGCCGTTTTAACATTTAATAGCTAGACTGGATATGTGTTGCAGATATCCGCTATTCAATTCTTCCTAGTCAAAAAGAGCATTTCAGATATCTACAATGACATTCCTCCTATCCACAATTGTCATTTAAGATATCTACAACGTCATTCTTCCTGGGATAAATGACGTCACTTTTTCCATTCATGTGAATGGGGTTTCTCATTACAGATATATCTACATTTCAGTTGCAGATATCCGCCAAAGTGAATTACGGATATCTGCCACTGAATTACGACAATAGTAACTCCAGTTTGAGATATCTACAATTAAATTTTGACTAGTCAAAATTCCAGTTCAAGATATCTTGAATTGCCCTCAATTCAAGATATCTACATTGTCCTATGTAGATATCTTAAATTTAGCTTTGCCTAGTCAGAGTGTCATTGTAGATATCTTTAACTGGATGTATGTATGTCTAGTCAAAATTAATTAGTAGATATCTCAAACTGGAATTTGGGATATTATGGCAAGCCGTTTTAACATTTAATAGCTAGACTGGATATGTGTTGCAGATATCCGCTATTCAATTCTTCCTAGTCAAAAAGAGCATTTAAGATATCTACAATGACATTCTTCCTATCCACAATTGTCATTTAAGATATCTACTACGTCATTCTTCCTAGGATAAATGACGTCACTTTTTCCATTCAAGTGAATGGGGTTTCTCATTACAGATATCTACATTTCAGTTGCAGATATCCGCAAAGTGAACTACTATGGCAAGCCGTTTTAACATTTAATAGCGAAGTTTGACTATCCGGGATTAACATTGCAGATATCAACAACGTCATTTTGACTCGTCGTAATTACATTGTGACTAGTGAGAATTTTAATTCAAGATATCTATAACGTCATTTTGACTAGGGAAAACTACAGTTAGAGATATCTGTAATTCAGTTTTGACTAGTCACAACTGAATTACAGATATCAGCAAATCACTGAAAGCGACACTCGACTCAGAATCACGCATTATGGCAAACCGTTTTAACATTTAATAGCGAAGTCTGACTATCCGGGATTAACATTGCAGATATCAACAACGTCATTTTGACTCGTCGGAATTACATTGTGACTAGTCAGAATTTTAATTCAAGATATCTATAACGTCATTTTGACTAGTGAAAACTACAGTTAGAGATATCTGTAATTCAGTTTTGACTAGTCACAACTGAATTACATATCAGCAGGGGCGTCATTGAAAGCGACACTTTCGACTCGTCACGCATCCCAACTGACAAATGTAGATATCTGTAATTCAGTTTTGACTAGGCAGAATGAACATTAAAGATATCTCAAACGTCATTATGACTAGTCAGAATTGTTGTGCAGCGTTAGCTATCGTTAAGCGGAAGAAATGGCGGTTGCTGTTGTGGATAACATTGTTAGAAAATGCCATAAAATAGAAAGAGCTTATCACCAAGAATTTTTTGCGAACGAGAGCTTTGTTCACTAGAGACTTGTGGTAGAAATTTACAGCGTATCGAATATTTGTGGTCTCCGGACACACTTGAGGACCCTCGACGAATTCTGGTGCTTTTCCCGAAATCACTGATGCTACCTTACCCATAGTTGGGCCCATTGACTGTGAATAACACTTTTTGGAAAACGCACCCTGGA
Organism: Gymnothorax javanicus; assembly: GCA_029692085.1. Lineage (NCBI taxonomy): Eukaryota > Metazoa > Chordata > Actinopteri > Anguilliformes > Muraenidae > Gymnothorax > Gymnothorax javanicus. The sequence goes on from CM056193.1 coordinate 87,088,783, forward strand.
GTAACAGCTGAAAGAGTCGTCTTGTTGCAGAATGTAACGTTAAACCCTGTGCATTTGACAGCTCATGTCGTGCACCGGTTGCGGCATTAAAAAACACGATCAAAAACACATTCGACCTCTGCTTGCTCTGACATGGCGTTTGAATGCAGCTTTGAATCAGCATGGCGGCGCGCTCCCCGCTTGCCGTTACTTTCTGGCATACAGATATCTGCGACGTCATTTCGCCTAGTCAAAACTCTAATTCAAGATATCTTCAATTACATTTCGACTAGGCACAATGGAAGTGAAAGATATCTCCAATTTGAGATATCTCTTATCAGATTTCTCTCCGAGATATCTGTAACTTGATAGCAGATATCTACAATCAAATTACGTATATCCCAAATTCAGTTTGAGATATCTACTAATTAATTTTGACTAGACATACATCCAGTTAAAGATATCTACAATGACACTCTGACTAGGCAAAGCTTAATTTAAGATATCTACATAGGACAATGTAGATATCTTGAATTGAGGGCAATTCAAGATATCTTGAACTGGAATTTTGACTAGTCAAAATTTAATTGTAGATATCTCAAACTGGAGTTACTACTAGTCGTAATTCAGTGGCAGATATCCGTAATTCACTTTGCAGATATCTGCAACTGAAATTAGATATCTGTAATAACATGAATGGAAAAAGTGACGTCATTCATCCTAGGAAGAATGACGTTGTAGATATCTTAAATGACAATTGTGGATAGGAGGAGTCATTGTGTAGATATCTTAAATGCTCGTTTTGACTAGGAAGAATTGAATAGAGGATATCTGCAACACATATCCAGTCTAGCTATTAAATGTTAAAACGGCTTGCCATAGAACTACGGATATCTGCCACTGAATTACGACTAGTCGTAACTCCAGTTTCAGATATCTACAATTAAATTTTGACTCGTCAAAATTCCAGTTCAAGATATCTTGAATTGCCCTCAATTCAAAATATCTACATTGTCCTATGTAGATATCTTAAATTAAGCTTTGCCTAGTCAGAGTGTCATTGTAGATATCTTTAACTGGATGTATGTCTAGTCAAAATTAATTAGTAGATATCTCAAACTGGAATTTGGGATATACGTAATTTAATTGTAGATATCTGCTATCAAGTTACAGATATCTCGGAGGGAAATTTGATTAGAGATATCTCAAATTGGAGATATCTTTCACTTCCATTCTGCCTAGTCGAAATGTAATTGAAGATATCTTGAACTAGAGTTTTGACTAGGCGAAATGACGTCGCAGATATCTGTATGCCAGAAAGTTACGGCAAGCGGGGAGCGGCGCGCGTGCTGATTCAAAGCTGCATTTAAACGCTATGTCAGAGCAAGCAGAGGCCGAAGTTGTTTTTGAGCGAGTTTTTAATGCCGCAACCCGTCCACGACAGGAGCTGGCAAATGCACAGGGTTTAACGTTACATTCTGCAACAACGACTCTTTAAGCTGTTTCTCCAGGGGCGCGTTTCCCAAAAGCGTAGTTGCTAACTAAGTTAGCAACTTACATAGTTCATCCATTCACGGTCAATGGGCCCAACTATGTAAGGTAGCATCTGTGATTTCGGGAAATGCACCCCAGAATTCGTCGTAGGTACTCAAGTGTGTCTGGAGACTACAAATATTCGATACGCTGTAAATTTCTACCACAAGTCTCTAGTGAACAAAAGCTCTCGTTCGCCACAAAATTCCTTGGTGATAAGCTCTTTCTATTTTATGGCATTTTCTAACAATGTTATCCACAACAGCAACCGCCATTTCTTCCGCTAACGCTGCACAACAATTCTGACGAGTCATAATGACGTTTGAGATATCTTTAATGTTCATTCTGCCTAGTCAAAACTGAATTACAGATATCTACATTTGTCAGTTGGGATGCGTGACGAGTCGAGTGTCGCTTTCAGTGACGTTTCTGCTGATATCTGTAATTCAGTTGTGACTAGTCAAAACTGAATTACAGATATCTCTAACTGTAGTTTTCCCTAGTCAAAATGACGTTATAGATATCTTGAATTAAAATTCTCACTAGTCACAATGTAATTACGACGAGTCAAAATGACGTTGTTGATATCTGCAATGTTAATCCCGGATAGTCAAACTTCGCTATTAAATGCTAAAACGGCTTGCCATAGGGATATACGTAATTTAATTGTAGATATCTGCTATCAAGTTACAGATATCTCGGAGAGAAATTTGATAAGAGATATCTCAAATTGGAGATATCTTTCACTTCCATTCTGCCTAGTCGAAAATGTAATTGAAGATATCTTGAATTAGAGTTTTGACTAGGCGAAATGACGTCGCAGATATCTGTATGCCAGAAAGTTCGGGTAAGCGGGAGGCGGCGCCGGCGTGCTGATTCAAAGCTGCATTTAAACGCCATGTCAGAGCAAGCAGAGGCGAAGTTGTTTTTGAGCGTGTTTTTAATGCGAGTCTGCCCGTCCACGACAGGAGCTGTCAAATGCACAAGGTTTAACGTTACATTCTGCAACAACGACTCTTTAAGCTGTTACTCCAGGGCGCGTTTCCCAAAAAGCGATTCACAGTCAATGGGTCCAACTATGTAAGTTAGCATCAGTGATTTCGGAAACGATCTCGAACGGGGATCAGTGTTCTGACACCATCCAGGGGCGCGTTCCCAAAAGCGTATTGCTAACTAAGTTAGCAACTTACATAGTTCGTCCATTCACAGTCAATGGGCCCAACTATGTAAGGTAGCATCTGTGATTTCTGGAAATGCACCCCAGAATTCGTAGGGTCCTCAAGTGTGTCCGGAGACCACAAATATTCGATACGCTGTAAATTTCTACCACAAGTCTCTAGTGAACAAAGCTCTCGTTAAGCCACAAAATTCCTTGGTGATAAGCTCTTTCTATTTTATGGCTTTTTCTAACAATGTTATCCACAACAGCAACCGCCATTTCTTCCGCTAACGCTGCACAACAATTCTGACGAGTCATAATGACGTTTGAGATATCTTTAATGTTCATTCTGCCTAGTCAAAACTGAATTACATATCTACATTTGTCAGTTGGGATGCGTGACGAGTCGAGTGTCGCTTTCAATGACGTCCCTGCTGATATCTGTAATTCAGTTGTGACTAGTCAAAACTGAATTACAGATATCTCTAACTGTAGTTTTCACTAGTCAAAATGACGTTATAGATATCTTGAATTAAAATTCTGACTAGTCACAATGTAATTCCGACGAGTCAAAATGACGTTGTTGATATCTGCAATGTTAATCCCGGATAGTCAGACTTCGCTATTAAATGTTAAAACGGTTTGCCATAATGCGTGACGAGTCGAGTGTCGCTTTCAGTGACGTTTCTGCAGATATCTGTAATTCAGTTGCGACTAGTCAAAACTGAATTACAGATATCTCTAACTGTAGTTTTCACTAGTCAAAATGACGTTATAGATATCTTGAATTAAAATTCTCACTAGTCACAATGTAATTACGACGAGTCAAAATGACGTTGTTGATATCTGCAATGTTAATCCCGGATAGTCAAACTTCGCTATTAAATGTTAAAATGGCTTGCCATAGATGATCCCATCTTGTGAAATGGTGTTTAAACGTTCGTTTAGCTGTCCGCGTACGACGGCATTTTAACATGCGTTTAAAATGTAAACGCATGTTAGTTATACGCACGCTAAAATGCCTTTGTGAAATCGGCCCATAGTGAACAACTCGTGTTTAAAATCACAGTAACTAGCAAAAGAAACCTTACTGTCAGCAGACCAGACAAGCGCTGTTTCAACCCTCTCACCACAAACATATCTGCATCATTTTATTTTCTCAACAGACTTTCCACCGTGTTTGTTAAGTTTCATTTTTGTGCTAAAAGTTTCAGTGATTGACTCAGTTCATTTGATTTAGTTGATGTTCAGACAATAAGATTTTGGTGTTATTTTGGTGACAATTTATTTGTTGACTCTGTCATGGTGATGAGAATGTTTTGTTTATGCGTTAAAATCAGCACTTTTATTGATAATTTATTTTGGTACTACAGACACCATTTTGTTTTCATTTGAATTTTAGTAATTTATTTTGGTGCTATTTATGTTGCTGCAAAAATGCTATTTTATTTGAATTTTGTATGTCATGCCACTGTGACAGTTGTTTTCCAATAAACTTTTCAGATTTGGAATTTTATTTGTTTAATTTCAGATACATTTTGAACATACATGAATTTATCCGTTAGTTATAACCATATCATACCATACCACCATCAAAGGAGTTTAACACTACAATTTAAAAATAGAAGAATATATGAAATAGAAAGAAATAATTTTTTTCATTGGGGACCCACTGAATTTCAGGGACCCACTCAAATCAACACCTGTGGGTCCCGGGGTCTCACTAAATTGAAAACCTATCAACATCACTGGCAGTGTTGTTGTCACACCTCAAAGGCTGTGTCCCTCGACTGAGGTTCGACCTTTCACTTTAATCACAGTTGAGAGTAAAACACCTCTGACTCGGCTCCAAAAATGCATAAAGGAGCACCTAGACACTCTTTTAATGACAGCTCTTCTATCACCTTGCTGGCGTGTGTCCTGAAGGATCTTCAAAAGCATAGTGCACATCCTCCGTTTCCTTCCCAGTTACATTAATTGCCAGTCCCAGGTCTTGTAAACACTGAGTTGTGATTGTTTTCCCTGAAGAAAGCCCTTGCTCACCATTAGCTTCAGTTATATGAATGAGGATAGCTCAGACTGCACACTAGACCTATGCTTGATTTACACACATAGCAAATTCACTGCTTCTCAGAATGTAGTTGAGTAGTGAGTGACTTAAAAGCCATTTTTATTTAGGCTCTGTGTGGCTATGTGTGTACATTTCTTGCTCAAACACATGTGGATTCACACATAAATATAACACATACACACGCGCATGCACACACACACACACACACACACCACTTGTTCACAGATTCCAACTCTTCTCGACCATGTACCACAGAAGCTCAAAGGGAATAATTTCAATGGGAGCAGATTTAAAGTGTGTCAATGCCCTCGATGACTGTTGGAAGGTGAACCGATTTTTGCTTGTAGTTCAAGGCTTAGAAGTACATAAAACATAAAACTGATCACTGCATTTTCTCTGTAATCTACAGTATGTGTTCAGTAAAAACAAGCATCAAAAAATTCTGAATTTATAATTTACTAGCAGGGATTCTATGCATATATATATATATACACACACAGTACCAGTCAAAAGTTTGGACATGCGCAAAGATGTGCATTTTTTTTTTGCTTACAAGACATGTTAAATAAAAATGAAATAGGTTTGTCTGCTTACTTTGCAAACTATGGCTTTTTGTTTATTTTGCAAAAAAAAAAAAAAATTCTGATTATTTACTAATTCTTAAATCCATCAAACTAACCAGCATTTTCTGTCATATTTAAAGAGCGTACTCACATTTTTTTTGTTTTTTTTGCCCAGCTCCACCATCGAAACGGTCTGGTCCATGGCACCTATCTAGCTAGTTACAAATCCTGGACCACTTTTCAACTCTTAACATAATGGTAACCATGAACTTATATCCTGAGCCTCTCAGAGGTGGATGGAATTCCCATCTTAAGCCTGGTTCCACCCAAGGTTTCTTCCTATTTTTGATCCACGTAGGGAGTTTCTCCTTGTCACTGTTGGCTTGTTTTTGAGAGGGTTCAGGCCAGGGTTTACTGCAAAGAGCACTGTGGCAATGTTGTGAGATGTGCTATTCTGAGGAAACAGAAGGTTTCTCTTGTATTGAGTTAAAGCTAATAACAACATGGCTGTTGTCTCGCACATGGTCGCTCTACACTCCTCCACTTTCTTTGCACTGAAATTCTGACATCCACCAAGCTAGGGTCATTCCATATGAAATCAATCCATTTTCAGACAGGTTCCATGGGCATAGTCATGGATTTTCTTCAAACCTTCACAGAATGTTGCTTTGGGTGCCAAATGAAAAACTACCCAGTTTTAGCTCAATCGGCCCGCTAGTTTTGATTTCCTGGGAGGTCAAAAAAGGGAGCGTGGGACCCTGGTTGGCGAAATTTGCATTTTTCCCATTTTTAACAGGTTGTAACTCTGGATATATAAAAGCTATTCCCATGATTTTTTCAGGACTTGTTCTCTAGGCACTGTACTACCCTTAATTGCCAATCAAAGTAGGTTTAATCTTTTTATTGTGGTTTTGTATACTCTGAAAAATGCTACTTTTACAAACCAGTATCAAAACATGTACACTTAAGGGTACCATGTTCACATGTATTAAATGACATATGTGGATTTGTGGTAATATTAGCTATTAGTAATGGTCAAGAGCTTTCTATAGCCACCAATTAATATCCTGTAGCATTTATAGTTCTTTGGTAATACTGATCTTTATTTTACCCCCGTGGGGGTTGATCCTTTTTCGACCCCTTTTTTCAGGATGTGGGAATCCTTCCATTTTTGTCAAGGAGTGGTCGGGGGGACACCAGATGCAGGAACAATGAGTTTATTAATAAACACCAAACACAAGGAAGGGCAAGCAGGCCAGAAATTAAACACCGTGCCAATGCACTGAACAACTGGGAAAAACTGAGGTACACTGCCCAAGGCAGGGGGAAACAGAAGTACTCACTCAAAGAGTGGCAAAACAGATATAAGCTAGAAAACAAAAACTTAACCTAACTAACTGACGGAACAAGAAACACTGGGAGACTTAGACTAGTGAAGAACAAGACGTGGACGCAGCAAACACAGGACTCGGGAATGGCTCAAAGGAAACACTCGGGAAGGCACAGGAGCTGAGATTTCACAATGTAGCGCAATGCAGACAAAGATCCGTCTGAAGATCTCTTCACTCCCGCCCACAGAAATACACACAGAAGGCGCAAGGACTCGAAGGCAATCTCAGAAGGAAACAGAAACACATGGGATTAATAAACAAATTCAGAAGAACCGGGTTTACAATAATGACTCGAGACAAGACGCTGAGACAATCAATCAAACTAGATGGTTTAGATCAACGTAATCTAAAAGTGACGAGTATAAAAACACCACGAGAGAAGCGAAGGCAAGCATAGCTTAAACGTAGTTAAACAGGGAAAGCTTAGGAAGAAATTACAAAAGCTAGAAACGCTCGCACATGCTAATGAGTTAATTAGGGTTAATACTACATGATAAATATACACAATCACCCTCAAATAAGTGCTGGTTAGTATGGGTTAGTAACGAACCTATCAGAGAACACATTCACTAACCCCCGAATTCATAAAGGGTGATGATCACCCGATTATTTTAGTCACCCACAACTACTGTGCGGTGGCTAAAACAGAGAAGTACGCGTGTGGATAAACTCCTGTGACTAGCGCAATTCAGGTAGAACATAATCGGGTGTTTACCCATCCGTGTACAAGTCCCCGCTTAGCCGATGTGTAGTGGTGTCATGTGCATGGTAGTACATAATATGTGTACCAAAAGGGCATGCCTATCTGAAGAAACCCAGAGATCGCGGCACATGAGCTCTGCTGTTTTCTGCTCAATTGAGAAAGTCAGGACCAAAATGTCGAAAAAACACGCTGACAATTTCACCCATGACCAGAAAATGGGTCTAATTGAGTGTGTAAAAGGTAGGAGAACAGTTATAGAGGATAAAAAGAGTGACACCGATGCCAATCGAAAGAAAACTGAACTGCATCAGGTGGTTGCAGACAAATTGACAGTTGAGACTGAAATAGCGTTTTCTGTTATAAAAACGTGCAGCATTAATGCCTCCTGGGTTAACGGTTGCGACGTGGGTGCCGTCAACAGCATCGATCACTCCTGGAAAATTATCTACGACTTGAAATCCTTGAATAACTGCTCGTCTTTCATTCTCTTCCTGGGGAAATCTTATGAAGTGGTTTTTCCAGGCACATATTGCCTCGGTAACACGACAAACTACTTGACAGCAGGTAGCCTGTGATACACCACACGTGTCACCAACAACCATTTGGAATGCACCACATGCATAAAAGTGCAGGGCAATACATAGTTGGTGTATTGGAAGAAGGGCATGGTTTTGTCTTGTGGGATGGTCAATGTCTGCTTTGATTAGGCCTAGAATATAACGGTATGATTCTTTGGAAATTCTGTATCGCTTGACAAATTTCGTGTTGCTATACTCTTCTAAAGGATTCGTCCTGTCTTTGAAAACCCTCAATTCGGCACCTTGCCTTTGGTCAGCCATCTCTTCCTGTGCTATTTCAATTATGCGCAAGAGATCCATGGTCATAAGTCCCGCCACACAAGCAAGCCAACAGAGAATTGGTAGCTTGTACACGAGATAAACAAGCCCCTTGGGACGATTAGAATTTCTATTGTTACTTAGACAGGTGTGACTAACCATGTATGTTGGATAAACAGCAGCTGATCTGATCTCTCTTTATGAATTTGGGCCTAAATTTGTCCGCTCGATCATCACCTGTTTATACACTGTTTAGCCAAGTTAACCGTGATCAAGGGAAAAACACCCTTTATGAATTCGGGGGTAAGAGTTTAGCGAGAATTAAGCACAGGTGGAAGCAATGAATGAAATATCACAAGCCAATTCCGAAAGAGAAAATGTGATTGGACAACGAGACGCAGGCATGCTCAAGGCTGTCAAACGACATCACAGGAGTTTGGGCAAGAGTGAATCAATCCTCAGACAGCAGAATGAAAGCTGAAAAAATAAACCAAGAGTTAGGCACAGGAGAAAAGGCACAAGCACAGAAATAAAAGTGATAAGCACAATGACAAAACAGCACACATGGCAGAACCATAACACATTTTAATGAAACCTATATTTTTGGAAAGCTCTTGATGTGCACTGTGACTACAGCCTCAGTCACGCGGGAGGTCCACATGGGACTGGTGGTGGCTAGTGTTTAGAAAATCAAGTGATCTTACAGCCTGGTGTAAGTGTAGGGGCTCTGTGCTGCAATAAGTGGATGGAGGGGTGCTGACTGTTTCATGACCAGTTGCTCCTAAATTGTTACATGGCACATGACCAATCCAGTGCCTCACCACCCTTTTTTCTGTGTCTCTTTCTGGCGATCTTTTCCCTCCACAACCCTGAGTCCATGGACCATCCGAGCCATGTCCTTCACCATGAGCGCTGGCTGCTGCTGTCCTGATCCGGTCCTGATCCAGTTCCGCAACATCCTCGACATGCCACTTGCTGGAGCTAAAGATGCCACTGCTTAAATGTTTTAATCAATTTTAATGGACTTTTTTGAACTTTAATACCATTTCATTTAATTATTACTTTATTATTATTAGCTAGCCAGTAGAGGATGGGCTGCCCCACTATAGCCGGGTTCCTCCTGAGATTTCTTCCCTCTACTTTTAATGGCAGTTTAATACGTACGTACTGTATTCTTCCCAGTCTTACGTAGAGGAGCAAGCTCCCAAGCCTTTCTCTTGGTCTTCAGGATTGGAACTGCACTCCTATCAACTATCCTTCAGTATGTTTTGCTGCCCAGTTTATTAGGAACTCACGCCATGCCTTCTGCAGTCATCAGGATCGGGACTACGTTCCTGCTAAACTCCCCGGTTCAGCTAACTGACAGTTCTACTGTGGTGAGCTGTCGCAGATTGCCATTGGCTAGGCAAGGACATGCCTCCACATCCAAGCCTGTACCATCTGCACTGATCTGTGCCATTCTGCTCTGGGCTTCATTCCTCTGTCATTACCATATTACTATCAATAAACCCTACTATTGGATTGTACTCTGACTCTGCATTTGCTTCCTGGTCTGGATCATAATAATAAGCCTGAAATTATTTACACGCCATAACTCAAACTGAGTTGTTCATTTGTTCTGCTCAGACAAAGCGGATTGCTTCTCCAGACAGAATCAACGAAAATGATCATAAAATAAATTTTGCATGAAGCCAAGTGCAAATAGCCTGAAAGAGCCTTTAGGCTTTAACACAGTGGAGATCTTTAGTCAACAGGTTATAAATTTGCCAGTCAAAGATGCCCCCATCTTTATGCCCTTATAGAAATAAGTTTTGTAAATCTAAATAAAAAGTAAGATGCCTGACTTTTTATCCCCACACATTTTTTATCCCCCCAGTATATAATGTGGGGGGATATAGTCATCAGTATGTCCGTCCGTCCATCTGTAGACATTTCATTTATGAAGTAGAACACGAATATTCATTGAATATTCATTTGACATTTTTGAATGAAACTTGCTGTGCATATTAATCAGGTCCCAGACTGGTGCCTTATTTAATATTTTGGGATTTCTGAGATACATTGCAGGGGCTATGGGGATACGTCACCTTCTGATGACTATTGTTTTTATTTACTGTGTGTTTCTTAATATTCTTTTACATGTGAACCTTTCACTTACCCACTGTGTGAAATGTCCTGCTGTGTGGTTCACCCTAAAATGTTGTGAGTGAAAGGAAGTCCCTGTTATTGTAGTTAATAAAAACAGCGCGCTGTCGCAAGCGGGACCCCTCAGCCTTACGCTTGCCCAGCCGTGGCGGCCATATTGTTTATCGCAGCGGGACAGAAATCGATTGGGAGCTTCCTAACCTAACCACCCCTAACATACCACCAGAAAATGAGAGCATTTGGCCACGGCGTTCTTCAGCTATCGTCCGGAAACAAGAAGTTAACGGTCAGACAGACGGAAAGACGGACGCCGCGTGCCACGACAATACCCCTCCATGCCTTTCGTTGGCTGAGGGGTAAAAAGCTCTCTCTTGTACAGTATGTGGACATTTTAATTTAGCTCATCTTCCACATTTTATTCTTTTAATCTTATGAGGTGAGCCACTAGGGAGGGAATCTTGCAGCACATGGTTTCAATACAGACATTATATTCGCAATTCTGTTCTCTCTCTTTTTTTAAACCCATGAGCAGCAAAACAGGTAAGTGATGCAATTTTAATGCGCGTGTTTACGCCAGTACGTGGGACAGTGCTCCTGTTATAACTATTTCTTCCCACCTGTGTTGTCAGCGCATGCTGTCCTCTCATTTTTTGGGAACACACTGTTTCCTCAGAATAGAAGAGAGAGGGTTTAACCCCTCAGAGTGATTTTTCCCTTAAAGCTGGAGTTTGCAATTATTTTAAATATCACTTTTTGTCATATTTGTTAAAACTGTTACTATGACCTGACAGTGGGATGTGAGTCAGATGATCTTTGAGAAAATCAGAGTCATCTGGCTCCATCTAGTGCTTCCAATTCCTTATGCAAGATTTCACCGCGACCGGGACAAAACCATCAGTCAGAGCCAGGAGGAGTGACTGACGATGTCAATCATTTCTCATGCACACGCAGCGGGCCGCCCCCTCCCCTGCGCTTTTAACCACAGACATATATAATAGAACCAGAGAGAACGAGGAAGTACCTTTGCTTCAGCCAGTTAGCATGTTAGCTTCCAGCTTCCGCGTTTCCCAAGGATGCAATTTTGTGGCCAAAGACGCTGAAGCTCTATAGACACTAATTGAAAAGTGCGCATCCTTGCCAAATAAAGCAAAAAGAAAAGAAAAGGTATTCTGTAATCCGTCATTATTTTGCTCTTTGTCTGACGCAACTGTTCCATGTTTTCAAGAGGGCCTGTAAAATAAGAACTGCTACTTAGAGCTTGATGACAGCTCGTGCACGAGTTTGGTTGTCCAGCTGTTGCTCGGACTGCAGCAGTTCAGTCAATGAATGTATAGTGCGTGCGTGTTCCAGTATAGTGCGTTGCTCGTCATTTCTCCTCGAACACATTCACCAATCCGCACAGACGACACATTTTCTTGGCCATTTGTGCTGTGCAATCAGATTGGCAATCTTATGAAATGGTGCCAGAAATAAGCACCCATGGAACGCCATTTTTACAGATGGTGTCGGTCAATTCCGTGGGCTGAAGTAGCTAGCCTGGCATCTCCCATTGAAAGTAATAGGGGTGGTACTTCCTCGCTCTCTCCAGTTCTGTCATATTTCCTCCATGCTTTTAACCTGTGTCTACGTCCGGCCTCTGGAGTTTTACCGAAGCAATGAATCAGGGGGCGTGGCTTTGGTCAGAGACTTGAGGGGAGGGGGTGGGTTTAGAGGTGAGACTACATTCAAATCTTGCTCGTTGTTCCAAGATTGCATACTCTAGCTTTAAGTAGATTCAACATTAAAAAAAAGTATTTTTTTCATATCACAGGACAATGTCACATTTATATTCTGTATCTGCAGGTTGTTGCACTTTACTGAAGCTAAACCACACTTATATTGAGAGAAATATTCAAATCCAGGATGCCATGTTTTTATGGCCACAGCATTACTTCAAATAGAAAATATTGAGATCTTGCAAATCATTTTAAACACATTTCACTGTAATTTAACAGGACATATTTGGGATTGTTGGAGACCTTTGGATCTCCACTAGAATTTAAAATAGGACTGAAGTTCCACAGGTTTGATTATACAACACCAATTCCAGAAAAGTTGGGATGCTGTGTAAATTGTAAATAAAAACAGAATGCAATCTCATAAACCCACATTTTATTCACAATAGTACATAGACAACATATCAGATGTTGAAAGTGAGACATTTTACCTTTTCATAAAAAATATTAGCTCATTTTGAATTTGATTACAGCAACACATCTCAAAAAAGCTGGGAGACGGCAGTACCGTAAGGCAAACACGTGAGGCCCCCCAGCAGATTACCCTTAGTGGGGCCCCCCTGCTGCAGCACAGGGCTGACGAATTTTAATGTTTCAAATGCACAGAAAGACCACTTTAGAACACTGGGCGAAGCTTGTAATGTTGATTGTTTAATGTCGCTTAAATTTTAAATGGTTGGGGCTTTTTAAGATAACAAACAAAGTGTCACATTGTCAAAGTGCTGATCCTGCAACCCCCATAATTGCGGGAGTAGCCCAACTCCTCCTCATACTACACATTATCACAGTGCCGGATTGCATAGTCAAAGTTATTGTATTAAGCTCACCTGCCCAATCAACTCAGATCGTTACACAACCGTACCGTAAGGACAGACAGAGCAAGCAGTTCCTTAAGGCACAATTATTATCTTTTTTTTTCTCATACAGAGCAAAAAAACTCAAAAAAATGCTTATCTTCCCAAATAACATACAGCTTTCTTACAGGCTTGCAGACGTGTACATAAACGCACGTCTTTTTGCGCATCTATGAGAAAAGGAAGTGGCTATTCGCTCAGCAGCCGGGTACCCCCCCAGATAGTTAGTAGATATTCGCCCAGCAGGGAAGGCAAGGGGGCCTATTTTACACACGCGTGACAATTTGATGGCGAAATAACTTAAATGGTGGTAATTAGAAGTGGACAAGCTTTCGACGACTACGGCAATTGATTCAAAGTTATTAATCAATAAGACTACAAGAACAAAGTGCAAAGGGTTAAAGACGATCGCAGAACCATACAGACCGTAAATAAGAAGATCGCTGACAGCACTAAATATTATGAAAAGTTTGTTTACGAATGAAATACGTGAAGTTTGGCTGCCGGGCGAATAATCAAACAGTTTCTCAGTGCCTGACTGTCGGGCGAATAGCCTCGGCCAAGAGAAAAATCTCCCGCCACTCTCTTGAAGTCCTGACTGCGAGCTCGTTTAATTTCAGTGCTGAGGACGGTCACGGCCAGCCCTGAGAGTCTCTCCTGTGCCATGATACCTGTCTGCTTTAACTTTTGACACCACTTTGCATGCGTTAAGCTGCTTTCACACTGGACGCGAAACCAATTTTTCACGTTTATTTGCATCTTTGCATTGACTTTGAATGTAATCTGTCGTGCGAAAAATTTGTTTTGCATCCGGTGTGAAAGCAGCTTTACTTTCGGTTATTAATGAAGTACGCTGACGGCAAAGCATTTACAATGCAACAGTAAACATACATTTGGTACATGGCGGAAAACCGATGTTCCTCATTGGGATACCAGCCAGATACTGGCTATTCTGTTCAGTCTTTGATTTTGCTGCTGTGTGCGATCGCATATTAATTACGTTACTAATTTGATAATATAGCCATCTAGCCAGCAAGTGTTAACTGCAGGCATTCTTTATAAGCGATATGATTTGGTTTTGCCCTAACTTAGCCAACTTAGCTAGCTGTAATAGGCATGAACGTATCTGATATATTTTGTGGGGCTTTCGCTCGTCCGAACGGTGTTCTCACATTTTCTAATTCTAGTTTAAGCTCATTTGCTAGCTGGTTAGAGCTGAAGAGCTATCACTGTTACAGCGAGCTAGCTTGTGAAGGTAGGGAAAAAACCTAATAACGTTGCTTAAATATGACAATTATTAACAAAGACTTTCCTTAAATAGCATTATAAAACGGGTGCTTCCCATCCTTATATGTGATTGGCTGAGCCGCGTTCCATGCCGGTATATAATCAGTGTAACCCACTGCATTCTGAGGCAGACTGCAGCACAAAATATCCCTGCGCGCCTAGCCTAGCAACCAACTACTCTGCGCTCAACTGACTCATTAGGTTACATTTGTTTCAAGACTTTTAGCTCGCTATTTCAGTGTTAGCGAAGTTTAGCCTTTTAACCCGCTAACCAGTTGGCTATCTACCTGGCTAGCTATAGCATTATAGAGTTCGATATCACTTTAGCTTGCTAGCTACGTTGCTAACTAGCTCGCTATTTCAGTATTAGCGATAAAATGTTGATTTTTTTTCTTGTGTGTTTATTTTGTGGGCTGTGTATAGGGTAACCACATCCATTGTAGTGAACGCTAGCTAGTTGACAAGCTAGCTGGCAAACTAATGCACAGTTTAACATATTTTCCTGGACACCAGCAAGTGTGGAGGACAAAAGTCAATCTTGTTCCCTACTCTAGCTACTGGTTGTAATGATATGGCCGATCGGCGCGAGTTGAGAACAAGGAAACTCGAAAACCGAAACAAACGTAAAATTATTTAACAGGGCCTTCAGGAGACCGAAGGAGACATTCCAATATAGCCTGCATTCATAGTATATCTACATTAACGAGCCCAAATAGCCTGATGTGACATGATAATGGCACTAGATGAAAAAGCAATCTTAGCGTCTGTATTGCTTGCCAACCATTCTGTCTACTCTATCTTGCTTGGTGGAAGAACGAATAGTTCTCAATTTTATTGTTGCATTATTACCAATAAATTGTTTTTTTTTCTTGTGTGTTTATTTAATGGGCTATATGTAGGGTAACCGTTTTATAAAAGCAATAAGCCCCTTGAAGCAGTGGGTTACAGTGATTTTATAACGGCAGAGGGCGTATAAAATCACTGTAACCCACTGCTTCTCGGGGCTTATTCCTTCATTAGGTAGCTAGCAGGATGGCCATATAATCTGAAGAGTAATGTAACACGTGACCGCTACACATGGGTGTTGCGCTTCTCAGCTCAAACTGTCTGCTTGGTCTTCAGTTGTGATCGCGTTGAAAGTGACCAATCAGAGTTGTCAAAATGGGTTAGGAATCGCAGGAGCAATGTAATTGGCTGGATGCTAATGAGGAACGTTGTCTGTGTGGAACTCGGTTGCAAAAATAAAAATTTCACGGACGGGGCCCATTGGACCAGTTCGGATGGCGGGGCCCCCCCGCCTCGCGAGGGCAGCGGGGGTATACTTTACGGCCCAGGGAGACGGGCAACAAAAGGCTGGAAAAGTAAGTGGTACTAATACACTAACAGCTGGAGGAGCATTTTGCAACTAATTAGGTTAAATGGAGACAGTTCAGTAACATGACTAGGTATAAAAAGAGCATTTTTGAGAGACAGTGTTTCTCAGAAGTTAAGATGGACAGATGCAAAAAACTGCATCTAAAAATTGTGGAACAATTTCAGAAAAATGTTTCTCAATGTAAAACTGCAAAGACTTTGAATCTACAGTACATAATATCATCAAAAGAGTCAGAGCATCTGGAGAAATCTCTGAAAGCAAGGGACAAGTCCAATGGTCAATATTGGATGCTCATGATCTTCGGGCCCTCAGACAGCACTGCATTAAAAACAGCCATGATTCTGCACTGGAATGCACTGCATGGGCTCAGAAACACTTCGAGAAATCATTGTCTGTGAACACAGATTTCCGTGCAATCGACAAATGCTTGCTAAAGCTGTATCATGCAAAGAAGAAGCCATATGTGAACACAACCCAGAAACGCTGCCATCTTCTCTGGGCCAAAGTTCATTTAAAATGGACTGAGGCAGAATGGAAAACTGTTCTGCAGTCAGATGAATCAATATTTGAAATTCTTTTTGGAAACCACGGACGCCGTTTTGTGCGGTCTAAAGAGGAGAGGGACCATCCAGCTTGTTATCAGTGCACAGTTGAAAAGCCTACATCTCTGATGGTATTGGGTTGCATTAGTGCAAAGGGATTATCAATGCTGAAAAGTATATAGATGTTTTACAATATATGCTCCCATTCAGACAATGCCTCCTTCAAGGAAGGCCTTGCATATTTCAGCAAAACAGTGCCAAACCACATGCTGGATCCATCACAACAGCAGGGCTGCCAACTTTCTACGCAATCTCACGCATACGGTGTAAGTTTCACGCATTTCGAAGAGGTATTCACCATAGTCAGCAAGTATTCATTGAATGCTTAATGAGGTTCTCACTCGGAATTAAAATCCTTGTGCATTGAACTTTCCGTTTCACTTGCGTAAAGGTGCACCTCATCACAAGTAACATGGAGGGCGATTATGACTCCGGACTTCCCGTGCTTCTCTTTACTCAGGGATTGGAAACAATGCATGTGTTTCATGATCGTTTAAATTGTTTTAATGAAAAAAGACCATTTGAAACGTTTTTATGCAATTCCATTGCTTTCAATCCCTCAGTAAAGACAAGCCTGAGAATTCCCGAGTCATAATCGATTTCCGTGTCATTAGTGGTGAAATCCACCGTAATGCACGTGAAACAGGTTAACTTTCATGCTCAAGGACTCAGTTCCGCGTGAGAATCTCTTAAATACGCGTCAATTGAATAATTGCTGACTGCGGCATGGGAACGTGAATGCCTCTAAGAGGCGTGAGACTCACGGCGAATGCGTGAGAGTTGGCAGCCCTGCAACAGCATGGCTTCGCAGTAGAAGAGTCTCAGTGCTGAACTAGCCTACCTGTTGTCGTGACCATTCACCAATAGAAAACATTTGGCGCATCATAAAACGAAAAATCGGGCAAAGAAGACCTAGGACTGTTGAGCAGCTAGAGTCCTACATCTGACGAGTGGGACAACATTCCTCTCCCAAAACTTCAGCTACTGGTCTCCTCACTTCCCAGACGTTTACAGACTGTTGTTGCGCTACAGTGCAATGGAATAAATTAACACTTGAATTGAAGTCATGTAACTCTTTGAATATTTTTAAAAGAGGTCTTAAACGTTGGCTACAGAAAAATGAATAGTGCGATAAATATCCTTCCTAGTAGTAATTCATAATTTTTTTTTTTTTAGGAGCAAATGTTATATTTTTCATACTATTTTTAAAATGTTTTAGTATTTATTATATTAGGCCATCGGCTGTGGCTGAAAAAGTGGCTAGAAAATGACTTTCGTTCCCACCCCCGTGGAAGTACTTTTTGAAAGTTGGAATATGTTTTTGAAGCTATCTTTGACTATGAGCCAAAAGTTCCCAAGTCAATTCCTGGAACATCAAAAGTTACAGGACTTCAAAGATGACCCCCCCCTATCACCCAATTGGTAGTCTTTCAGTGGTGTAATATGTTTCCAATTCATCTCATTCAAGTGAATACAGATCTGAAAAGTTCATAGGAATGCACTGTTAAACTCTGCAAGCCAAAACACTACTTTTGCCAGTCAATATACAAAATAAATACTCTGGAATTAAAAACATTAACGCAAAATATCACCTTGAATGACCTTTAATCACAGATTGAAAACAACTTCTAGCAGCATACATGTAGTTGTTACCGTTATAAAATTAAGAAACCATTTCAGGATCTGAAATCAGCTAGTATTCACTACTAACACTGACGTATTTACAGGTCAATGTCACTGTCCTCCCCAGCATCGTCCCCGTCATCATCATCACTGCTACTGCCTCTCTGACGCAATGGCAGCCACAGATATCTGTACACAGAGTTGCAGACTTGAAACACTTACACCTTCTGTTGTCACACTGTCCCTGCTGACAGTTACACCGCACACCTTCCAGCAGGTGATTAGGAATAGCTGGTTGTGTAACCCACTTGAAGGACAAACACCCATCCTCCATTACCCACCCATGTCCCACTGGTGATGGATGTATAAGCAATTTAATTATGTCTTTGTCGTGGGGTTTGTATTTCAATTGTGAGATATAGGTAATAATAAATAATATTAAATATACAATACCTGTAACTTTTGACTGATGCTGTTTCATATTTCTGAACAGATTTTTCAAAGAGGTCCAACAGCTTTGACATTCTCATAATTTCAGCATTGACAATGAGTCTCGGTTGAATGACTTCTTCACAAAACCATTCATAGCCTTGCTGAGTGGCTGGTGTTTCAGGTGTGTCAGCGCATGGGGGTGGGCTGTAATGGGAATTACCAATAATAAGTTCTAATAAATCCACACTTATGTGCATGGCTGCAACATTTATATCATGACTTTTTATTTAATTTAACACACACTTTTAACCAGAAATTTGGCCAGTTAATTGTTATTTTTTACCCGAACACATGTTCATTACATTTGCCTGATGTTTAACTATCATTCATGAAAGATGACACAAACAAATTCACATTCTTGCAAAATGCTTACATTTGTCTTGTCAAAAATTTGGTGTAATTCTGGTAGCATATAAGGTGGTAACGAACTTCAATGGCAACGCAGTCTTTTCCACGTATGTGCATAAGTATGCTTTCATCCTTCTTTAGTTCAGCAGCTTGTCTCAACAGACCTGAGAAAGTAATTTAGAACTGTGAAGTGAGTGAGTGAGTTAATGTTTAACGCAGCATGGGCAATATTGCAGCCATTAGCAGCGACAGAACTTTGAAAGCAACATACAGCTACTGCAGTACAAGTGAAAGTTAAGTTGTATAGATATCATATTTCTGAATTACAATGTATAGTCCCTGCTATGTCACATATATATGAAACGTTCATAAAATATTCTATACTTACCACCATCTACAGTTTCTGCTTGCATTAGTCTGTCTTTCACTTTCAAACGTCTTTTCTTTCGATATTTCACTGATTTTCTGCACAGTATACACACTGCCGGCAAAACAGCTGTTGATGACGAGCCTGCTAAGCTTGAGGTAGAACGTAGCTTTTTCGGAGAAATATATTGATCGGCTACACATTCCGGTTCGCTTGTGGATGGTCCTGGCTCAACTTTTCTCTTTAAATTAGCCCTTGAAATTGTGTTTTGTCCGTGAATCGCTGTAACATGTCTCATGATAGCCTACGTTTCCTGGAAGATCATTAAAGTTTTTATCTAGATAGCCTGAACTCTCACACACGTTAACTATCGATCGTTGGAATTCACTATCGTTTTCTGCCATTCGGTACAACATTGTTTGAATTTCTCCCACCTCGTGCTTGTGAAGTTATTTTCTGTCTCCTTGGCAACATTTTCTATGTGCATCAAGCACTTGAACCCCAACGATGACGATATTTTAGCCATGATCGTCCACTGTCATGTTGTAGTTACTGGGCGCAGCCATCTTGAAAAATGCCGGTTAAAACGGATTTCAAGCGTTCTGATTGGTTGAAATGTCGTTGATTTATTAACTCATTTTTCTCACTTTTTTCGTGACTCTCCAACTTTTCACTTTTCACTTGGGAATTTTTTTTTGAGACTAGGTATGTTTAGGTATGACCTTTATTTGTAAAACGTCAAAAAGTACTTCCATGAGAGTGAGAACGGAATGAAACGATAGGAGGCCACAGCCGACGGCCTATATTTTGCACTGTACATTTGCACTATAAATTTGTCTGGATTTTGTATGCTGCTGGACTCTGCTGAAGTGTCTTCTTGCCACATGTCTGCTTTTTTGTGTTTAGAGTCTTTTTTTAATTTTATGTGTGGACCACAATGGAAATAAGCCTTTGGGCTTTATTGTGTTTTAATCCTCTGTGATATTTTTGTCTATGTCTTTTGTGTGGCAGTCATGCTCTCCTTTATCACCTAATAAAATCAATCAAAAGAAGAGGGGATACTAAACAATGGTAAACATGGCCCTATTTCAACTTTTTAAGGATGTGTTGTGGCCAACAAATTCAAAATGAGCTAATATTTTTCATGAAATGGTAAAATGTCTCACTTTCAACATCTGATATGTTGTCTATGTTCTGTTATGAATAACATGTCAGTTTAAGAGATTTGCAGATCATTGCATTCTGTTTTTATTTACATTTTACACAGCAACCCAACTTTTTAGGAATTGGGGTTGTAGCAGTTACATTAGGTTTTATGGGGGTTAAACATTGCAAACTTTAATGTTCTCAAATTATTGAGAACATTGTTCAGAAATAACTTGTGTCTGCAGTCATACAATTACTCCTAATCTTGAAACACTTGAAGACATCTCAACACAATTTTATTTTTCACTGTTATTTTCAGACTATCAGATGCCAATAGGATGCTAATCCTCAAAAATTTTCTCTCCTTTCCTTAGTTGCCCTGGTTGAAATGTATTCCAAATGGAAAAGAGGGGAAACGCATCTCTTGCAATGTGTGAAAGATTGGAGCTACGTCATCAGCGAAATCTAGGTCATCAAGCAGCTTCCACAATGTCTACTTGATCCCATTCCTTCTGCGCTCAGTGGTGGTTCTCTGAATCCAATCCATGATCAAAAGGAAAAGAAATGAAGACAGTAAAAATCCTTGCCTAACCCCAGTCTTGACCTGAAATTGCCTTGTTAATTGTCCTTCATAAATAACTCTGCAGCTCAATCCATCATTGGTGTTCTTGATGAGGTTTGTGAGTCTTTTGGTATGGCATCATGTCAGAGAGGGTGCCATTGAGAATCTCTGTCCACGCTGTCAAAGGCTTTTTCATAGTTGATGAAATTGATGTATAGGGACGAATTCCATTCAAGGGAATGCTCCATAAGTACTCTGAGGGTGCCTATCTGGTAAATGCAAGATCTTTTACTGCAAAATCTAGGTTTTTGGTCTTTGAGATGAGGGTCAGCTGCATCTATGATTCTGTAAAGGACAATCCTGCATGATAACTTCCCAGGCATAGGCAAGAGCATGATACCATAGTAGTTGGAGCAGTTGCTGAGTTATTCTTTCTTTGGGTGCTTGGTGACATATCCTTCCTTCCATTCTTCTGGT
Source organism: Gymnothorax javanicus (assembly GCA_029692085.1). NCBI lineage: Eukaryota > Metazoa > Chordata > Actinopteri > Anguilliformes > Muraenidae > Gymnothorax > Gymnothorax javanicus. The sequence goes on from CM056193.1 coordinate 87,110,071, forward strand.
ATTCTTTCCTCATTTCAGATCCTTACAAACAGCAAATACAGGAGTTTGGCGGGGGTATCCGTGTCAGCCTTCAGAGCATTTTCCTGTATGTTATCTGGCCCTGATGCTTTGCCATTCTTCAGTTTTTGGATTGCTATTGTAATTTCTTCACTGTTAGGTCTCTCGCAGTTTATGTCAAGATGAGTATCTGCTGGGTGGATATTGGGCGGGAGGGAAGGAGCAAGGGATTCATCAAAGTATTCTGCCCATCTCTTTTCATTTGCTGCCGATGGTATTTCCCTCCTTGTCTTTAACTGGTTTTGCTGCTTTGCCATACTTGTCTGATAGCATCTTGGTGGTGTTGTAGAGTTCCCTCAGGATGCCGGCACTGGCTGCTTGTTCTGCCTTGTTTCCTATGCTCTTTATGTATTTCCATTGGTCAGTCTTGATGAACTTTTTCACCTCCTTGTTGGCTTGCAATTACTCCCTCTGAGCTCTCGCTTTCCCTGCATGAGTGCGACCGCTGTTCACCGTGAATTTATTCATTTTCCTGTCCTCAATCTTTGCCAAAGTTCCTGTTGTTGACAATTCCTTTTGTTATTTCCTAGAGCCTACATCTTTGCAGGGTGATGTCAATGTGTCTTTGATTTTTTATCCTATCTTGTAAGGTGTTGACATTGTACCTGTGTCTCTTGTTTGTTTCTTTAGCAGGATTTCTCTTCAACTTAAGCTTGAGCCGAGCAATCAGCAGGTGGTGATCTGTGATCTGATGCCAAATCAGCTCCTCGTTTCACTCTCACATCTTGAAATGAAATTTTCAAAAGTTTTTGTTTATACAGATGTAGTCTATCTGGTTTTCAGTGAAGTGACCTAGTGATACCAATGTAACCTTGCGTTTTGCCTTACGCGGGAAGATACTGCCTCTAATGACTAGTTTATATTGGGCGCATGTTTTAACGAACCTGTCTTGACTATCACTGATCTCACCAAGCCAAGGTCTCCCCATTATGTCTTCTGACCCAGTGTTGTCTGTTCCCATCTTAGCATTGAAATTTCCTGTCATGAGTGTTGACATCTCCCTCTCGACGCTTGTCTAGGATGCTTTGGAGTCTGTTGTAGAACTCTTTCTAGATTTCATCCTTCTTGTCATTTGTGGGTGCATAACATTGGATGATGCTGACATTTATCTTTTTCTTCATTGAAAGGTTGCTTTGATTATCCTAAGCCTATGTGGATCCAATGAGTGCTCTTTGTGCCGATCTTGAGTGCACAAAGCGCAACTCCTAGTGCAACTCCTTCTGTGTGTGGGGCATCTTTGTCTTCGTATCCAGAGAAGAGCAACATCTCAACAGTAGACAGTCTCGTCTCTCCTGCTTGTACCCATCGGGTTTCACTTTTTCCGAGCAAAGCAATCTAGTAGTGCGGTCTTCCCGCTCTGGTACATGGTCTTTACGTTCCATGTCCCAGTGGTGATACATCTGGATGAAAGAAGGATGTTCGGCCCTGTGGCTTTTGGTGCTGGCCATCTTTCACCCCATGATGACATAGACCTTCGGGATGAAAAACCTTCTTTCATGGAGGAATACTCTTATTCTCTAGTCAACGTTTCTGTAACTTGTGGATTTTACAGGGTGAGGGAGCTGGCCCTACACCCATCCCTCCTCCTTTCTCATCCAGGCTTGGGACCGGCAACAGAATTAGGATCAAAATTAATAAAAATTAATTGACCCAGATGTTTACATGTGACAAAACTAGATGTGCATTGTAATACTGAAAGCAGATGTGTGAAGGCAGTATTTTTGGGCAAACCGTTTGCTTGGTGAAGAATATAATTTTGTTTTTGAAGAATGAAGAGTATATTTCAAGGGCTGACTGCAATAAACAGGTATGTCCAGATGTTATATATTGGACATAACTGTTTATTGCAGTCAGCCCTCGATTTATTGTTTTTTTTTTGCAATTGTAGCATTCTATTTCACTAAGAGAATAAATGGTGCCAGGTACAACATACACAACAGTCCACCTGAGCAAGATGTTTTAAATGATTTGTGGTCTTTGGTGACCTTGACCTTGAACCATTTTAGTTCAAAAATCTTCAGGTGATACATGAACCATTGCACTCTTTTCCTGAAAACTAAATATAATCTTATCAAAGTGTTTTTGTGCTAACCTGTGGACAGAGACGCAGATAGACAAACAAATGCCACAGAAAACAATATCGCTCCTGCCCCTGTTGGCAGGATAATGAATATGTTAGAGAAAAATAGAATCAAAAATGAAATGTTTTCAATGAATTATTAAAAGCAATGATTACAGAGTGAATGTCTTTGAATTGATATGATATGAGTGTCACACTCTCCAGCTTCCCTGCTTCCACCACGAGAAGAAGAATCAGCTGATAATCACACATTCTGAGCAGATATCAGTGAGACAGGAGACCCGCACTATCTCTACTTCAGAGGGTGTTAAAAACAAAGCTCTGCCCAAATAAATGAAGAGGACAGACGCCATGCCTGCCGACTGGTGTCATCTCTAGTCATTCTTGTGTCTCATCCTCCCAGCTTTTTGGTTGGTTCGAAGGGATATTTTACATATTTTGAACAGATATCCTCAGGCACCCACAGGCCTGAATTCTTGGGTGATTTTTGAATTTTTTTTTTGCAAATTCAGCCATGGGGTTTAAATGCCAGCAAGAGGAGCATTCAGGGAACTCTTTTTGGATGGGTTCCCCACTGTTTTTAGGGTGTTCTTTTTCACAGGCAGAGTAACTGCAAAGCTTTTCAGATCCTAGAAAATAATGGAATACATTGTTATAGAATTTCTTTAAACGCCGCCTTTTGTGGTAAGCTGTGACTGCAGGCTGTGGCTGTGTATGAAACAGCTTACCTGCTCATTAACTGTGTGCATTGGAATTTGTTAACTACTTTCAGACCAAAATTATTTGCGTATTCACATGTGTTCTATCCATTAAGCACTTCAACCAAAGCGCCCCTGAATTTTCTGGTGGATTTTCTATGGCATGGCATCAGAGCTACAAAAGCCTCACACCCTTCAATGCATGATTATTCTCAGTCTGTTCAGATTTAAGATCACTTTATTATAAACTGTTTGATTGTTAATCATCAAGGTCGATACATAAGCTTATTACGATTGAGAAATTGGTCATTAAGAAAGGAAGAGATGACCAATAGACTACACTGAAACATAAATGCAATATATGTGATGTTGTAAGATAGGAAATAACAAAAATAATTGGAGCTTCAGGCGTTAGTTCAGCCAGGCACAGTTGTCAGGCTGGTCACAAGCCTGTTTCTGTCCATTCATTCTTAACTTTAGCTCCTCCCACCTAATGGGTGAGCTTTTATAACCAAGGCAGTGTTCTTTCATTTCTCTGGTGCTGTGCCCTCTAGACCGCACGTACTTGGGTTACTAAGAAATATGTTCCTCATCTCCCTCCACCTCCCCAGCCTCCTCTGTTACACAGTAATTTCATTGTTCATCTTAAGCAGCACTTGTTCACATCATGTTCAATAACTTAAACATGTATTAGATTCAAAAGAATCTCAGCCTCTGCCAGAGGGTTTTTGATCTCAGGGACTGTCTGTGTTATGCTTGCTAAGATTGTTCCAGAGCATCACTTGAGCACAGTCACCGTCAAACTCAAATGCAGGTCGTCCGGCAATAAATGGTTAAATCTGACGTAAGTGTCCTGACTGAATTAATCTAAAATTTATTCTGAATTCCATTTCCCACTTTGGCATTTTTTATCAGAGTAATTTATTTTAATGAATTAATAATTAATTAATTAGGAATTAGTGGGTAGGACGTAATTTTTTTTTTTTTTTTTTTTTTAAGATTTTTTTTGGGGGGAATTTTTCCTTTATTTGATAGTTATACAGTGTAGAGAGACAGGAAGGTTGGGGAGAAGAATGAGGGAAGACATGCAGCAAATGACCTGAGCTGGAATCGAACCCAGGTCGCTGCGGGAAGGACATAGCCTTTATGGTGCGCGCGCTTAGACCGATGAGCCACCAGGGCGCCCCAGGACATAATTTTTTGACAATTAAGACGCAGCCTACGGTTTCCTCATGGGGGCAGTACTGCCTCCCAGGAGGTGTTATGAGAGCTTCGGGGGGCGCTGGGAGCAAAACGGCAGAGAGTGCGGTGTTCGTTCATTACACAAATACCTCTGAGTCTATCACATTAACAACACTATTGAAATTACTTTGGCCAGGATGACTGACTTTAAATCATGTTTTTTATTTCCTCCGAGGAAGAGGTCCTCTCTCCTAGTCGGGGATTACTCCTGAATGGCTGCTCAATGTGGCAGGTGGCCAGTCAATGAAGGCGAAGTTTTAGCCTCATGGATTCTTGATGTCGCAGGCAAAGGCCCCAAACACACTACTGCCTAGGTTATGGGCAGCGAGTGTATGGGAGCCCAAGCACAGACAACGTTACGGATGTAGCTATCTTCATGTAAAATCTGAGAATGTTAGTTAAGCATTGTTAGAACACTGCTGGTTAAGTAAGTTGAAATTAGATAAGCCAGTTAGCTAGCTAACACAGAACTCTTGATCAAATATTCATCAAAACCTAGCAATCAAAGCTTAGCCTAGCTTTCTAGCTATATAGCTACAATTAAACAAGAAATGGTACCATAACTTGAAATCATGTACCTGCATAAATTATGGCACAGTAGGAGCTCATTAACAAAATTTCCAAATGTAGCGGGTCCAGGTCAGGTCTCCGCTGACAGATATATAAATAATCTGCTGGCAGGAGTGCACTGGAAATATTGGAAATATTACACAGAAATCAGCGAAGCAGGACAACTGTTGTTCATTCTCCATTCATTCGGATTATTTTTATTTTCATGTTCAATGTAACATTTTAATTGCAATCATGAATTATTTTCAGTGTCATTTTAACCTTTTAACTTCAATCATGAATTATTTCATATTTTTTGTAACCTTTTTAACTGCAACCATGAATTATTTTCTGTTATTTTGTCTGCTTTGCACTGAAGCACTAATTAAACCCACATTTGGGTAACATGAAACCATATGTTCTTCCAATAAATGTCTCCTTTTACATATTTTCCAGAAATAAACTTATCAGAATTTGTATCAAACCAAAAATACATTTTCCCTTTAAATCGCGTATTTTGTCAAACATCAATCATGTATGCACTTCTCCCTCAAACACACGTCATCTTTCTCCTCTCATCGCATGAGTATTTTGTAGTAACTGTACATTTTTTAAGTATTCACTTTATATAATAGAATAAATCTCCCTTGCAATTAAGCTGGGTTACATTTACACTATATATGAATGCAAACTGAAACACCAAACATAGCTGCCTCATAACTTGCCGTCATATCTCCTGAACTGGAACGATTTCATTGCCTACGATTAACTTGCGCGCCCCTTAAACAGGGCTGCAGCCGCAGCTGATCTTAATTTGCACATCAGCATTAGCTTGCTACATTTCTAACAATGAACCGCATAAACAACCGCTTTTCACCCACACAGAAATAACCCTCAAATGCGCGGAAGCCGAAAGAAACAAACGAAAGGTTTTCGATTACCATAGTCACGTACCGCAATTCTGAAATGTTTATACAATCAACACACTTTTAGCTTACAGACCACACATCACCGGGAGTTCGTATTAGCTTATAGCTATGACATCGGACGGCATTTTCTCAACTTCAGTAGTCACGTACCATAATACTTAAATGTTTATACAATTAACACACTTTTAGCTTACAGACCACACATCACTGGGAGTTCGTATTAGCTTATAAACATCTGGGGTCACACAAAAAACAAGTAACTAACCTGGAAATATTGGAAATATTACACAGAAATCAGCGAAGCAGGACGACTGTTGCTCATTCTCTATTCATTCGGATTATGAGCCCCACTTCCTCTACGCATTGTAACGAGTCCCAGTGACGCTGCTGGTTAGTGCTGCCCCCAAGTGTCCATGTCATTGTGTGCTTCTCTGTACTTTTTTATTATAAATTAGACAGAATGAAATGAAATACAATTGCAATAAACCAAAAAGTGACTCTTAAGAGAAAGGAGACAGAAAGTAATAATATCTCGACAAAATACTTATTTTTTGAGTATCACACAAACATGCAGATCCAGTGGTTACACCGGAGTCGGTTTCGGATTTTATTTTTAGCATGTGTTGCAGCAGGAGTTGGATATGAAAAATTGACACTGAGTAGCGCTGAGTAGCACATTTAGCCATTTGATGGGCTGTTGGGAACAGAGGCAAGGGAGTCTGCTTTATGTATAAGTGAGTTCAACATTTGGTATGAATGGAAAGGTCAGCTGTCACACTGCTACTGTCCACTGCCAAACAGACTGTCCAAATCATCTGGGACATGTTTACCACTGTTACATCACCTTTCCTTTTAACAACACTCAATAAGCGTTTGGGAACTTCGGACACTAATTGTAGAAGCTTTGTAGGTGGAATTCTGTCCCATTCTTGCTCGATGCACGACTTAAGTTACTCAATAGCTCGGGGTCTCCATTGTCATATTTTTCGCTTCATAATGCACCACATATTTTCAATGTGGCTTGGCATTGTCTTGCTGAAATAAGCAGGGACGTCCCTGAAAAAGATATCGCTTGGATGGCAGCATATGTTGCTCCAAAACCTGTATGTACCTTTCAGCATTAATGGTGCCTTCACAGATGTGCAAGTTACCCATGCCACGGGCATTAACACATCCCCATACCATCACAGATGCTGGCTTTTAAACTTTGCGCCAATAACAATCTGGATGGTCCTTTTCGTCTTTAGCCTGGAGGAGTCAATTTTATATGTGGACTCGTCAGATCATAGCACACTTTTCCACTTTGCGTCAGTCCATCTCAGATGAGCTCGGGCCCAGCAAAGCCGTCGGCGTTTCTGGGTGTTGTTGATATGTGGCTTTCGCTTTGCATGGTAGTGTTTTAACTTGCACTTGTAGATGTAGCGACAAACTGTGTTAACTGTCAATGATTTTCCGAAGTGTTCTTGAGCCCACATGGTAATATCCTTTGCAGAATGTCGTCGGTTTTTTATGCAGTGCCGCCTGAGGGACCGACGGTCACGGGCATTCAGTGTTGGTTTTTGGCCTTGCTGCTTACGTGTAGAGATTCCTCCGGATTCTCAGAATCTTTTGATGATATTATGGACTGTAGATGATGAAATCCCTAAATTCCTTGCAATTGCACGTTGAGAAATGTATTTCTTAAACTGTTGGACTATTTAATGCAGTCGTTCACAAAGTGGTGAACCTCATCCCATCCTTGCTTGTGAACAACTGAGCCTTTCAGGGATGCTCCTTTTATAATCATGACACTCTCCTGTTTCCAATTAACCTGTTCACCTGTGGAATGTTCCAAACAGGTGTTTTTTGAGCATTCCTCAACTTTCCCAGTCTTTTGTTGCCCCTGTCCCAGCTTTTTTGGAACGTTGCAGGTATCACATTCAAATTGAGTGAATATTTCCGAGAAAACAATAAAGTTTATCAGTTTGAACATTAAATATCTTGTCTTTGTGGTGTATTCAATTGAATATAGGTCGACAAGGATTTGCAAATCATTGTATTCTGTTTTTATTCACGTTTTCCACAGCGTCCCTAATTCATTGGAATTGGGGTTTATATATATATATATATATATATATATATTTTTTTTTTTTTTTTACTGGAAACATAATCAGTTGGCCCAATAACGTATCCATTTGTATCTTATTTTTTAATTTTTTTTTTTTTGGGGTAAAATGTCAAAAGTACATCCAGTCAAGAAAATTTAGAGTTTAATTTCTAGTGCTTCTATACGTGGTAATAGCATATAATGGCGGCACCTATGTTACTGATGACACACTGGGTTGCTATGGCATGCACAACATATGCATTTGTGACATTAAATATTATTATTAAATTCTAAACCCCTTTATCACTAATAAAACCCCCCAAAACATATTGGCGCCGTCTTTGAAAATCGTTCTGGTGAATAAAAAGCCGAAAAAAGTAGAGGTTGGATGCGGAATTCTTTCAGTTTATCCTCTATTGGCTTGTAATTTTGAGAAAGGTTTACACAAACGATGCCGAGCATTGTCAGATCTCAAAGTAGATAACGTGATGGAGATCTGATTGCGATCTGATGATACACCTGGGCTGTGTCTCAAATCGCGCACTTCCAGTAGTACACTTCTATGGAGTGCTCTGTTTGCACTAGCGAAGTGCGCTTATTTCGACAGGGTAGTGCTGTTCCAAATCGAGCCCCGTTACCGTGCACTGACCGGAAATGATGATCGTGGCCGCTTCTTCTTCTATTTAATCATGGATGCAACAAATCTGAGCCAAAAATACATCTGCCGGCTTGGTTGCTCAATTCAATTCATTAAAACGTCAAAAATGAACATCCTTTTATTTTGCTTGCTTGTGAGTGCCCCATTTCAGGCTTGGTCAAAATGACATCGCCATCATTCCTCCTCATCCTACTGACTAAAAACGTACCTGTATGTTTATTTACATATTTTGTGATCAACTTGGTCCACGGACAGGATGGAGCTGATCGGCATTATCCATGTATCAAACTTGGGCAACCCATTGTAATCTGTACTCTCGCTTGACTGATTTTTACTTAAAAGCACAGAACTCTGACGACTGCTCGGGTGTAATTAAGGGAGGAATAGAAAACTATCCTTTTTAACTTGTCTAAACCCGTTTTCGATCATTTGCCTTCATTAACTCGTAGTCCAGCAAGATTTTTTATTTATACGATCAAGCACACAGTCCCCACCGTGATGCAGTTTCTCCGCGATTAAATAGTAAACTCAATTCAGAGTTGTTAAATTAGTTTTCCTAATCAATGGAGACTATTCTGTTAACTTCCGCATTCGCTTAACATCCTGAAATGCAGGTTGCCTAACCTACGCTACACGGCAGCTAAATTTCAAGTAAGAAAACAAAGATCGGCTGAATAGCGTGGATTCAAATGCAGTTTCTTGCCTTAACTACAACTGATCACAGCGAATAGTGTTAACGTTTTTCGGAGTGCAAGTTATGTTAATTTAAATTAATAACTGAAAACCGATCAAGACCAAAAGGATGTCGTTCGTTCTACTTACACCTCACTAGTCACCAGTGACAACACTGCAGCAGAGAATATATCCGTTACGTTACTCGTGGAGTAGTCTGATAGTAACTAGGAAAAAAAACGTTAAGTATCAAAAAAAAAAAATTTGCAGCTCAGTTTAGCAGAATAACCCATACTGTACCAAAATTGCCCTTCACACCTACACACCTTGAATATAAAAGTCAAAGTACACCCAACAAAATCGACAGTTTTATTCATTCATGCCCAACTGTATGTTACATAGAGCTTGCCACAGTCATGCAAAATCTCTAATGCAAAGGAAGACGCATACCAATATGAAAAAAGGTTCATTGCCATTTTATTTAAAGACACACATGTATCATCTGTTTCTTTTCTCCAGCCTCCCAGACCGTACTGCCAGCTAAATGCCACTGTACCAGTATGCGCAGTGTACTTTGACGGTCAAAGTGACCAGAAGAGACCTCCGCCCCTCCAGGGCATCCTTTAATGCTCTGATGACCATCCTCAGCAAAACGTCTGGACATGGCTGAGGACCCATCATTGTGTAGCCCACTTATCCCTATATTTATTAGGGAAGGGCCCTGAGTTCTTAAAATCCCTTAACTTAAACAATAACGAGTACTTAAATTTCCTCTTACCAAAATACAATTTCCCTGTCTCGAGTTTATTTAATCAATCATTATGAATTCTAGCCTCAATGTTATTTAGTGTATCTGCTTTAAACCTTTATGATTTAAACACTTATAATGCGCCTTTAATGCTGTAATATCACGAGTAAAAGGAAAAAAAACAAGCATCACACAAAATGTAGTTTAAAAGTAAAATGCTTCTTATTTACTTTTCAAATGTTCAAAATAATAAAACGTTAGATTCAACTGTACTTCTTTGAAACTTAACGGTTTTCTTGAATTGAATTGGATTACCAGAATGTTTCCTTTTAACTTGCAAGATACCTTAAATCACGTCACCAATATAAGTAAACGCATGTTACAAATCATTCAAATAAACATCAAATCAGTGGGCCCACACTGAAACGCGCACCATACACACACAAGCCGGCAGGTATTAAAATTACAAACCCCGTTGCAGGCCTGATGCGACGCTTGGGAGCGGAGAAGCCCAAAACTGATGACTCTTTCACGCAAAAGCGCAATAAAAAAACGTACGGTACCTCAGTTTTGAGTTCAGTCTGCAGCGTTACCAGTCTCTCAGGACTCAGATGAAAACAATACAGCGAGCAGGCACCCAGCGATGGCGTGATCTCTCTCGCTTGCAATGGTAGGCCAACCTCTCCGTCAGTTCCACGACCATGCAGGTGGTGAACGTACAAAAAGGGTGTGGTCTCTACTGCGAATTCAAAGGAGCTTTGAGCGCTAGCTTGATAGCTCTAAAACCGTCTTAAAAATCACAAAGTTTCCACATCGAAAACAATGAACTGTAGCCTTCAGTGCAAGCTTGGTTAGCTATACAGTGGCTAATAGTCCATTCACTTTGTTAGTGAACACTAGCGAAACTAAACACATTTGGCTAAATGAGCTATTGCACACGTATGACGCTAATGCAAAAGCATGAACAGCTGTAGGAAAAACTTCGGTTAGAAATATCTTCCGCAGTTCACAGAAAATATGTAGAAGTATCTTGATACAGACCGTCGAGAAGATAATCTGAAACACCAACTACATACTGGTTTGCAAAACTTTATACGGACTTATTTTAATTAACAATCGCGACTTAGTCAGTCAAGCGACCAGAAAATTAATCTCTCCAGCTTCCCCTTTTCTCGCGCCACGCATGATGGGACTTAACCCACCAATGAATGGCCAGTATTACTCTTCATCTCAACACACTACTACTTTCTATTACTGCAGTGAGCTCTTCAAATTAAACACATTTATAATTATACATTGACCTTTAAAACTTATTTATTGCTTGGTACCTTTTAATGTTTTTATGAGATAACTTAAACCTATTTGTTAAAACACATTTTAAACCATATGACGTACCTTTTTCACCAAGTTACAATTGAGACCCCAGTCTTCCCATTTTGGGTGGTCAGTGGTACTGCATGTTGAGTTGTGACCAGACTCACCACCCACTGTACACTGTGCAATCCACAAGACGAGCAGTGAAACTATTCGATTCAGTTTATTGCTGTCTGTGACAACATAACAGAGTTCATTGATGTGTTCGTTGGCGTTTCCTTGATCGGCACGTGATGCGAAGTTGTTGAAGGACACCATCATCCATCCACTACAAGTAGAAATACCCTCAGCCAGGCTTCAGCAGCAGTGGCCTCGCCCCCCTCAGTACTGACTCCAGTTCTGGGGCACTTAGGGTCCTGCACGGGAAGGACAGCTAAGAAAATGAAAAATATCCTGTTTTCAGATTAAACATTTCAAATGTTTTTCCTTCCAAACTCATGCTTCTCCTTCGATTTCTTTAATCAGAAGAGCTTCTGTGCTAAACAGAAATGGTAAGTTGGCCAAAAAGTGTGACAAAATGTCAGTGATAAAGTCATCCTCAGTTACTTTGTGTCATGAGCATTTTAAACTGAGAGTCGACCAAACATTATGCGTAATAAGTCATAAAATTTCAACAGAAGGACTATCTCAGTGCTGGCGACCTGCCACTGCTGTGGAATCCACACACACTAGTAAAGTATTTCATGGCTACCAACTATTTTCACTAGCAAAAAAGTAAGTAGCCAAGTCATTTCAGTCAATTTCATCATGAATGCATTCATACAGCAGGCTTGACATAAATACAGTATTACAGTATTACAAATACAGTATAAAAGGTAAAGTCACCTTTTCATCAACTCGTACAGAAGGCTGGGATCATCCTCCACTCCAGGTCTGGAACAGCAATGCACATCCTAATTAAATATAATTGTGTTACACCAATGTAGTGACACCCCATACACTACCATCAATAGATACAGTAATGTATCGATGTAGGGAAGGCTTCATGATAGTACATAATAATGTTAGCACATTTTACCGATATGTATTCACTTACTCGTAACCATTCCCAGCATCATTTTGCCTCCCTGTGGACAGGATAGCGTTATCAGCGCCTCATGAAATGAGAAACCGCGTATTGTCGTCCGGCCCCAAAAAATTCCAGAAATAAAAACTTATTATCAGAGCAGAAAACAATTCACGAAGAAGTTACTGCTGATACGCGTGTGGTGTCCGATACTGACCAGATAACTACCGGCTGACTTTACTGATCTAACGATAAAGCCGCATTTTACAGATATTCCCGAATAATTAAACATTCACGATACTTTTAACAGACATACACACGAAGCATATGCCACTACACATGTAACTGTTAACGATTTCTTACTAGCTAGCTAACGAGCGTGCCTGTTAACGTCCATGCCCGATCAAACTGTACTGCCGCCAGCTAGCTAGCATTTGCGTTTTCGTTTGCGGTGCAAAATTATTATCCATAAACAGCTATATTAACGCAATGTAGCTACACACTTAAGGCTTCTATCTGATACCAATATAGTGGTGCTTGGTGGGGAAGTGAACATATGTAAAACTTACTGTGCATTTCAGCGAACACCGCGTCCTCCTCGCCGCCATTATCACAAAAGCTGAAAGTCCCTCCTCTTCCGCTACGTAGGCAAGGTGGCGACCACTGAGGGTGAGAAGTGTCTACCGTTCGACAGTCAATTTTTTGTCCGTAATGAGTGCATCATCCGGGTACTTGCAGTGCACTGCCTTTTGCTGTACTTGTCAATGTGAACGCACTTATGCACTCAAAATAGGTATTCGAAGTGTGGAAATGCGCGATTTGAGACACAGCGCTGAACTCTATCCTCACAAAGAGAAAATGAGAGTAATGAAATAATATGACATGCGTTACACTGTTGAAACATAGCAATTCATTAACTATGGGCACTGCTCTGTAAGGTTTAGTACTATCTGGTAACGAAAGTCAAATTCACAAATAACCGGCCCTAAATGTTGCTAGCTAACATTGTCTTAATATATTTATGTGGAAAGCATGTATGGTCAATAACAGGTTAGTATGTGTCAAAAAACTGTAACGTAAAATAACGGCACATAAACCGTTTTGCTGATGTAAATTTTGCGACGTAATGCTAGCACTATTTCCAAACTGTATATTAAGCCTTCACCGGGTGTTATGCTTTCTCGCGTCATTTGCTGCTTGAATTTCATATAAATTGGCAGTGGCCTTAAGTCTTAAGCAGGGAGATGGGAGAGCCACAGGCGCGGGCCTTGCTAGGTTACCATTAACGACAGCGCGTTCACACGGGAGCAAACTAGCATGCGCATGGCTCCAGAAATAACGCCACATGTCGGGGTGCAGTGCCATTGAGCAATTTCCATGGAAATGAATGAGTGGCCATTTCTGTATTCTGTATCCAGTTTTTATTATACATCCATGGTCGAAGCTCATTGTTGGGGCGCATAAACTGTCATTACTTGCGCATAATTATTGCGTCATCTTATCGGCCTTACATATCGGCAGAAATTTTCATACTTACCGATAATTAAATTTTTAAGCTTTCATTGGCTTATAGATATTATGCCGATAATATTGTGCATCCCTTATACTTGGACTCGAAGAAAGATCCATTTCTGAGTATGGTTTACTTCATTTGAAGTGTTTTCTTGAATTCACTGTGGTTATGCACCCAAATGCGCACAACCTGGGAACTTAAAGTATTGAAAATGGTGCATCCTGAACAATGTTTTTCCATTGGCTTTACTTGTTTCATTGGCTTAACTTAACCTGTCTGTATTTGCTTGGGAATGGGCAGTGTGTTTAGTGGGCACTACATAATTGGAGAACACTGTTGGCCAGCTGTCTTGGAAATGGCACTAGTATTTGTTGGGAGGACAGGGGGTGTGAGGGGTGGCAAGGTGATCACCTTTATTCCTGCTCTGATGGAGGTAATCGGAATACATTCCGGAAATTTTAATTATTTAAACCTTCAATGCGCAGGCCCTCCCTCCTTGCTCCCGTGTGTCCAATTGGCTGCTCCTTAAAGCGCTGGTTCCTTTTCAAGTTAACCTTTCCTCTGGTAATGATCACAGGGTCACCCTTAATTATGGATGAATCTATAACCTTGAAAGCTTCATTATTGGGCTTTTTCTATGGTGAAGAATGTGCTATGAGCAAGTGAGCAAGGATGGAACTCGTTGTTTTAATTGGCATTTTCTGTGCATAATTTGTTTTGCCCCTGGAGTGTTGATTTTTAAATCTTTTTCTTGCACTACTATTTGGAGGGGATGAGGGATTGGTTGAAGGCTTAGAGATTGGCAAAGACAGCATTATAGAATTAAAGCGGACCCCAGTTCACTGCCTGTTCTTGCATGCTGGCCAATGAGCAGCCAAGCCAATGTCTCCACTAGGTTAATGCTTTGATTATTCTGTGATATAAGAATGGCTTAGAAAATTGATAGCAAATAAAATGAAAAAACCTGAATAAATGCATGGACAAACTCAAGGTAGATTACTGCTATAAAAATACTATTACCATTTCCACATTTTTCACGCGCCATTTCTCAAAAACCGCTAGTCCGATTTTAATGAAGTTTGGAACATAAATAGTTTACAGCATGATAGTTGTCCTGAACCTAAAAAATATGGCCCTTTTGTTACTCTTTTAATTTCAGGGGGTGCTGAATATATAATGAGGTAGAGAATTTTCAAGTCAAGAGCAAAATTTCAAAAAACCTTTGCATTTTGTTAAAGTATCCAACTTTAAGAGGTTTAGCCCATAGATGCTGGATCAGGCAACTTGTGTGCAAAATAAGAAGTTGATATGTCTATTAGTTACTGAGATATGGTGTTTTGAAAATGTCATGATATGCCCCTTTGCGGCGGCCATCTTGGACACATAATTTGCATAATTTATGCAAATCAACTCCATCCCTGCTAATTTGAATGTTTGCTTCTAATATCAATAAAAAAGTGATGAAATAAAGATTTTCATGCTCAATAGCAGTATTCTACCTTAAAAAATGCAGATGCTGATGCTCATTTTCCTGGCATTACTTCTCCACTCATCCTCTTAGAGTTATTCTGTGTGATCCCCTGTGTATTCTATGAAGAAGCATTTGTACCACGATGGGAATGGTCTCTTCCAGGATGGCAATCACCTAAGCCCCACAGGGCACAAAGGGTCTCTGGATGGTTTTAGGAGTATAAAAATTATTCCCAGCAGAAGTCACTACCTTTCACAGTCACCAGATCTCAAACCAGTGAATTCATATGGCAGATTTTGGACAACAGGTTAGTCAGTGTGCTGTCACTATCATCAGGATGCCACACAAGGGAATATCTCTTGGAAGAAAAGTTCTCCTTCCCTCCTGTAAAATTTTACTCTCGTAAAAGTGCATTTTAGTGACAGGAAAAACTACTGTTAGGTATAGAATATTGTGAAATTGTATTAATTTTGTGGCCATGCGTTTGATGAAAAAAGTACTCACGAATGGTTGAACAACGTTCACATAATGCACACCTTTTTAAATTTAGTGTGATGTATCCAGGTCTTTTGGATGACTTCTGGATATGCTGGGGGAAAAAAACAGGGTTGGAACTGCTTTTATATTGATTGTGTAATTGCAGGAATTTTCTGTAAAAGATTTAACCTCTTAAACTCAAACGCTCCTGTCTTAAACTCAAATGCTCCTGGTACCGGGGGGAGGCTGGGTATTGTGTGCCGTGAGCCTCTGACCCTTAAATGCATAATTGCTTTCAGGCTGTTCCTGTTTAAGATAGCTTCCTGTTTAAGATTGCTCAATTAATAATAACACAATTTATTTACTAAACAATCAAGACCAACATATAAACCTGTAATTATTAAGAAATGACAGAGATCACCGAAGGGCTACAATGACAACGTACTTAATAATGGCATTGTAGGGATGAGAAAAAAAAACAAACAAATAATTAATTAATCCAGTTCTTTTCTTAATTCCATCTTCTGTTCAAGCTTTTTTTTTCAGCAGTGCAACCTAATTTATTTTAATTTTGCACCTCATCAAAATGTTTTCAGCATTCAAAAGAATAGGCTACATTTGCGGGGGGGAAGTGCAGTTGCACACTGGTTGCCTCAAAGTGATAGTAATGAATTTATTGAATTACCAACGCTTCTTATGTCAAAACATTGGTAATTGAGTAATTTAGTAAACTGGTTATTAGTGTATTTTGAAAGTTTGATGCACGGCATGCATTTAAAATCATTTAAAATGCAATTCATACATCAAATATTCATGGCTGCAAAATCATTGATGAGGCCTTTATAGTCCAGCTTCTGGAAGAGTTATAGGAAGGCCACAATAACCTACAATTGAATTATATATATACGGCAATTATCTAATTAATTAATTAGAAATGAAATCTAAACCTTATCCAAATACCATCTTCAGCAGCGTTTACTTCATAACATTCTACTTAAAGGGGGAATTTCGAGAAATTTCAGTTTATTGCCATCCATGTGATCTCATAGTGTAGCCTTCCTCTTTGACGCAAACCTATATGTCTTAATCATTAATGGCAACGTAGCTTATTGGTAGCCTACTTGCTCAGTGAATGAATTCAATTAATTGTCCGAATCTTAATTCGTACAACCCCATTTCAAGAAAAGTTGGTATGCTGTGTAAAATGTAAATAAAAACAGAGCGCAATTATTTGCAAATCATTTATACAATGAAATGCAAATCATTTATTCCCTATATTTAATTGAAAATATTGCAAATACAGCATATCAAATGTTGAAACTGAGAAATTTTTTTGTTTTTCAAAAAATATATGCTCCTTTTGAATTTTATAACAACAATATGTTTAAAGAAAGTTGGGACTGGGGCGATGTTTATCATTGTGTTCCATCACATTTTCTTTCAATAATACTCTGAAAGCATTTGGGAACTGAGGTGACAAACTGTTATAGTTTTGGAAGCAAAATGTTTTCCGTTCCTTGCATGATATAGGCTTTCAGCTGATCAAGATTTTGCAGACTCCGTTGACATATTTTTTCATAATGCGCCAAATATTTTCAGTGGGTGACAGGTCAGTTTAGCACCCTGCCTGTTTTACTACAGAGCCATGTTGTTGTAATATGTGCAGAATGTTGACTTTGGCATTGTTTTGCCAAAATAAGCAGGGCCATCCCTGTCAAAGATGTATGGATGGCAGTATATGAAACTTCAAAACCTGTATATATTGTTTAGCATTAATGGTGCCTTCACAGGTGTGCAAGTTACCCATGCCATGTGCAATGATGCACCCCTATAATATAATGGATGCTGGCTTTTGAACTGTGCACTGAAAACAAGCTTGATGGTCCCTCTTCTCTTTAGCCCAGAGGACGCAGCTTCCATAATTTTCCAAAATAATTTCACATTTTTGATGGATCAGACCACTGGACGGTTTCCCTCTTCACCTCAGTCCATCTTAAATGGGCTCAGGCCCAGCGAAGGCCGTAGCATTTCTGGATCTTGGTTTAATATTCGCATGGCAGAGTTTTAACCTGCATTTGTGGATGCAGCAACAAATGGTGTTCACTAGCAATGGTTTACAGAAGTGTTCCTGAGCCAATGCAGTGATTTCCACTGCAGAATCCTGTCTGTTTTTAAGAAGGTGCTGCCTGAGGGCCTGAAGATCTTGGCCATTCAATATTGGTTTTCTGCCTTCTCCCTTGCATACAGAGATTTCTCAGGATGCTCTGAATCTTTTCATAATATTATGTACTATGGAATATGAAATCCCCAAATTCTATGCAATTTTACATTGGGAAATGTTATCTTAAATTGTTGAACTTTTTGCCTATACAGTCTTTCCCTGAGTGGTGAAGCCATTAGCATATTTATGTCTGAAAAACTTTTTATACCCAGTCATGCTATTGACCTGTTGCTAGTTAACCTTAATTTCAGTGAGATGTTCCACCAAGTGTATTTTTTCGCATCATTAAACTTTTCCAGTCTTTTGTAGCCACTGTCCCAACTTTTTTGAAATATGTTGCTGGCATCAAATTCAAAATGAGCAGATGTTTTTCAAAAACAATAAAATTTCTCAGTTTCAATATTTGATGCGTCGTCTTCGCATTATTTTCAATTAAATATAGGGTCCAAATGATTTGCAAATCATAGCATTCTGTTTTTATTTACATTTTACACACCGTCCCAGCTTTTCTGGAAATGTGGTTGAATCAATATGTACAGTTTATACTGTTTTGTGAGCTTCAGGAAACACATCATAGCAGAGAGTCCCTTTATCCAAACCGTATTTACCTTATTATACCCCCAGCATATAATGGAGGGGTATATAGTCGTCAGTGATGTTGTCTGTCCGTCCGACTGTCAGTCCGTGTGTCCATCCTTGGAACTCAAAACTCAAATATCGTTCAATGGGCCTCATGTAGCAACATTCTCTGAAATTTTTCTTATATTTTCTCTTATTTTTTTGCTAAGAGAAAAAATAAGAGAAATAAACTCAGGATGCACCAAACACTCTTACCGTCCAAATCTGCTCTTACCCAGGTGTGCTGAATGGTGAATCCCACTTGATCGTAAATTGGAAGCACGTGCCCGGTTGTTTTAGATTAGCATATATGACACCCACTAAACACCATATAAGGGCAAGTGACGTGCCGTGTGCAAAGAGCCAACTGCTCGTGGCAATGTAGAGCGCTTTCACCCTAGGTACGATTGTTCCGTACCTTGCCACAGTACGATTGTCCCCCTCCCCTTTCCCCCCGCTGGTCAGCTTTCACACTAGTAATATCGTATCGTACCCGAGTACACTTGCATACATGTCAAAATTCCGATACAGCATGTTGCAGTGTTTTTAAATGGGGAACGATTTTAAAAGGAGGCGCCAATATATTTCGAGGGGTTTTATTTTTGAGAAGGGGGTTTTGAATATTAATATTGAATATTAATATTGCGAATGCATATGCTGCGCGTGCCCTAGCAACCCAGCGTGTCATCTGTAACATGGATTACCATGTATAGCAGCATGAAAAATTGAATTTCTAATACTTATAACTAACAATACATTTTCTGGACTGAATGGTTGATGTTTTTACACATCCGAATCTTCCTCTGGTATACTCAAGCATCACGTAATGGCCAGTAGAATTAGGAGGCCAAGTGCAATGACCAGAGAGAAAGTGAGCAGCACGGACACTGTACAAAGACAGAGAAAAATACAGACCAAATGAAAATACTCGCACTTCCAAAGGGCATATAATAGTCCGAAAAACGGAAGCAAAGCGAGATAGAAAAAAGGGAGAAGAAACTCCAATAATCAGAAGATATAAAGTCATACAACACCAAAAGATCTGAAAATATCTGACAACAGATATCTTCGGCTATAGTGCGAAGCTAAAAACAGACACTCTAGCGAAGGGGGCGTGCCGGACTTCCTGCTTATATAGAGTCCGGGAAGGCGCCGCCCCAGCTCAATCAGCCAGCTGGGTAAAGAATCCGATAGCCAAGGAATTTGGTATCGTCCCGGGACGAGAGCCGCAAAGAAAAGTCCAAACCACACGCACACCTCACAAACCATGACAGGACCCCCCCCTCTAAGGAATGGCTCCAGAAGTTCCCAGAGAACCCCGTGCATGGAACTCTGAGATAAGGGTGGGATCCAGGATATCCCAAGAAGGAACCCAGCACCGCTCCTCAGGACAATAACCCTCCCAGTCGACTTAAAACTGAGCCCCACAACCCACACGCCTCTTGGCTAAAATACGACGCACAGTGTAAACAGGCCCCCCCTCAATCATCCCCGGCGGCAGCGGGGGTTTGTCGACCAGAGCCAGGACGCAAGTGCTAACAGGTTTGAGCCTGGAGGCATGAAAAGAGGGGTGGATCCGTCAGGATCTAGGGAGCTTCATTGGACTGTGACAGGATTGATCCTTCGCACAATCTTAAAAGGACCAATGAAGCGGGGAACCAACTTCTGTGACTCCATTCTCAAGGGCAGGTCCCGCATGGAAAGCCAGACCTTTTGGCCAACCTGATAAGATGGGGCCGAATGGCGCCTTCTGTCTGCGGTGGTCTTTTGTTTCCGTCCAGAGCGCAACAAAGAGGAACGGACCCTGGCCCAAACTGACCGACAAAGTGATTAACCGAAGGAACCTCTGAATCCCTGTCAGTCTCAGGAAACAGCGGAGGCTGATAACCCAACTGAGCCTCAAACAGGGAAAGGCGTGTGGAGGAGTTACCCAGTGAATTGTGGGAATATTCGGCCCATGCTAAAAATTGACTCCACGAAGATGGGTTGTCAGCCGCTAAACATCGAAGAGTATTCTCCAACGACTGGTTGGTTCGCTCTGTCTGCCCGTTAGTCTCTGGGTGGAAACCAGAGGAAAGGCTCACGGTGGCCCCCAACTGGTTGCAAAACACACGCCAGAATTTGTCCGTAAATTGAGGGCCCCGGTCAGAAACCACATCTTGAGGGAAACCATGCAGCCGGAAAACATGGTCCTCAACAAGAAGGGGAGTCTCCCGCGCTGAAGGCAGCTTGGGCAGCGCGATAAAATGGGCGGCCTTAGAAAAACGGTCGACCACGACCAAGATGACCGTGTTGCCTCCAGAAACAGGCAGCCCCATAACAAAATCAAGAGCGATATTGCAGCACAAGTTTGACCTTCCAAGCTCTTCATTTTTTTTGTATTTAAGATTGAGGTCATCATTGAAGGCATGTGGTGTCCCGTCTGATGCACAAATACGAATGTACCATATGTCCGATTGGACAAACAGCAGCCAATGTTCTCGGGGGCTGGTCACAAAAATATATAATTCCCTTACAAGCGCAGTGTGTCAAGCACTGCCAGTTGAAAGTGTTTGGGACTGGGAGTTAAGTAAAGTTGGCTTTCACCCAGACTGGCATAAATTCTGGTTAAATATAAATAACACATCTCGAAATCTGAGCCACCAGTTGATCAATTTTAAAATAATCCACAGAGCTTATGCCACTCCTTATAAACTTTACAAAATGGGACTGATTTCAAGTCCTAATTGCACTTTGTGTCCAAACTCTTCCACTCGGACAGTATTACACGTTTTGGGAATGCGCTGAGGTGAATATGTTATGGATGTACGTGTGTAATATAATGGGCAAACTATGTGGGACCAAAATTACTCCAGACCCCTGTCTATGTCTGTTGAATGATGACACTGCTTTCAACAATGCATTGATAAATAAACGAATCCTTTTTTTGTGGTATTACAGCAGCAAAGAAAACAATTTTGGAATACTGGGTTAATCAGGAGATTAATGTATTAAGATTATGGTGGATAAATCTTCAATATATGGTGAATATGGAATATTCAACAGCCAGGGTTAACAGGGCGAAGGCCAAAACAGTGACTATCTGGGCAAAAACAGTGGTAGATATTCGGGACATTCTCAGACAGCAATGAGGTATATATTGTATTTGTGAATTATTGTTATTATTTTATTTCTCTACTTATTTTTCTTTCCTGTTTTTTCATGAGTTGTCAATTTTTCCCTTGGTACTTATTTTTGTTTGTCTATGATGATGGCGGTCAATGTTCATGTGTTCTTGTTTTATGTCTGTCTGCAAAAATATACAATAAAAAGTCAATCACAAAGAGCGATATGGCTCCACGGGCGCTTAGGGATAGGCAACGGCCGCAGCAGACCAGAGGGGGGGGGGATGGGAAGTCTTGTTCCTAGCGCAGATACAGCACGCCGCTACAAACTCCTGGATGTCCTCAATCATGCTGAGCCACCAAAAACGTCGGGCCAAGAACTGCTTGGTCTGATTAACCCCCGGGTGACCAGCCAGACGGGAAGAGTGCCCCAACTGGAGAACTTGGGACCGTACTGCCAACAGAACAAACAAACAGCCAGGCAGCTCCCCACCAGGACCGGGATCAGTTCTCAACACCTCCTGCACAACAGACTCAACATCCCACTGAATGGGTGCCACAATCCAAGCTGCCGGGATAACCGGCTCAGGAATGGAGTCGCGACCAGAGCGGTCGTGAATCCGCGACAAAGCATCTGGCTTGATGTTTTTAGAACCCGGGCGATAGGTTAACGTAAAGTTAAAGCGGTTGAAAAACAACGAGCACCGCGCCTGCCGAGAATTACGTCGTTTAGTCTGTTGGATGTATTGGAAATTTTTATGATCCGTCCAAACCACAAACGGATGTTCAGCCCCCTCCAACCAATGGCGCCACTCTTCTAACGCCAACTTAACAGCTAACAACCCCCCGTCACCAATGCTGTTATTCTGTTCGGCCGCCGACAAAGACCGGGAGAAGTAGGCGCAAGGGTGCAAGTTATTGTCCCAAAGGGGGCGCTGGGACAAAATGGCACCCACCCCGACTTCCGACGCATTCACCTCCACAACAAATGGGAGGGAGGGGTTGGGCAAAACGAGAATGGGCTCTGAGCTAAATCATTTCTTTAACTCCTGAAAAGCAGCCTCAGCTGCTGGAGACCAAGCAAACGACGAGGAGGTATTTTTCTTAGTGAGCGCGATAATGGGGGCAGCTACCACACTAAAATTACGGATAAACCTCCTATAAAAATTATCAAACCCCAAAAATCGTTGCACCTCCTTGACGCTTTGAGGGGCAGGCCAATCCCTGACCACTGCCACCTTGTCAGGATCCATGCAGACTGACCCTTCCGAAACAATGAAGCCAAGAAACGAAACTGTCTTGGCATGAAAAACGCATTTTTCAGCCTTGAAAAAAAGCTTGGCTTTAAGGAGGGCCTCAAGCACTTGTCTGACGTGTTGTTTATGCTCCGAGAGAGTTGAAGAAAAAAATCAGAATATCTTCAAGGTAGACAAAGACGAATCTCTCCAACATCTCTCGGAGGACATCATTGTCGTGTGCTTGCAACACAGAAGGGGCGTTAACCAATCCAAACGGCATGACCAAATATTCGTAGTGCCTGTCATGCATATTAAACGCCGTTTTCCACTCGTCCCCCTCCCGGATCCAAACCAAGTTATAAGCATTCCGGAGGTCTAGCTTAGTAAAAAAACGACGCCTCCTGCAGATGTTCAAACGCGGAGTTCATCAATGGAAGGGGGTATCGGTTTTTAATGGTGATATTATTCAAGCCCCGGTAATTAATACAGGGTCTCAGGCCGCCATCTTTTTTGCCCACAAAAAAGAACCCCGCTCCGGCAGGAGATGTGGAGGGCCGAATCAATCCCATTGCCAGAGCCTCCTGAATATATTCTCGCATGGCCCTTCGCTCAGGCCCTGACAGCGAGTATAATGAACCCCTGGGGGGAGTGGTACCCGAGTAGAGATTGATCTCGCAATCGTACATGCGATGAGGAGGTAAAGTCGAGGCCCGTTGCTTGCTAAAAACCTCCGCGAGATCAGCATAATCGTTAGGAACATTAGGAGGCAGACAAAAGTTCAGAGCAGCCCCCAAATTCTCACCCTGTTCAGAACCTGCCATCTCTATGTCTGATTCCACGTCAGAGAAATCCTCCGAATAGCAATCCTCCTTTGGTCACCGCCAGTCAAATTGAGGATCCCACTCCAACCCCTCCTTTGCCCCTTTCTCTAGATTAGGAGGGTTATGTGAGACAAACTCCTCAGAATCACTCCAGGCGTCAGCCTCCCCTACAGGTTAATGCCCGGGATGACACGCCAAACTGTCCCTACAGTGGGACCTACAATCAGTGCCCCACTGGACTATCGGGTTATTCTGACTCCCCCAAATGATGTGAGGACTATGTTCCCGTAGCCAAGAGTGTCCTAAAATGACAGGGAAAACAGGAGAACTGATAATAAAAAACCGGACCTCCTCAGAATGACCACCAAAAGAGATGAACATAGTCAATAATTCAGAGACTTATAATTCCAGTTCCCAGCGGGCAACTGTCCAAAGATCTTACAGTGCGTGAATGTAAAAGAGGGCGGATGGGAATGGAATGTCTCCTAGCCCTCTCCGCATCCATAAAACAGTCCACGGCGCCAGAGTCCACAAAAGCTTCGATAAATATTCTCTGTCTCTCCACAGTCAATTCTACAGGAAGTAAAGTTCGGAAGGGAAATTGGATCTGGGCAGTGTGGACGGATCTGTCCCGGTTTGTTACAATTATAGCAGATTATATGTCTGCGAACGGGCTCACGAGCCCGGCTCTGATATGAGCCATCAACCTACATAGGTTCGCCAGGAGTGGAAATCTCAGTGGGCGGAATGGGAACTGCATGCACGCTGCGAGGAGCATTAGCCCCGTTGCCAGCAAGAGTCAATGCAGTATGTTTCTCCCTCTTACGTTCACGGATGCGATTATCAATTCGCACCACAGTGCGAACCAACGAATCCAGAGTAACACAAGGCTTCAATGTAGCCAGAGCGTCCTTAACCTCCTCAGCCAAAGCGTGAACAAAAACTATCATAAGAGGCGCTTCTGGCCAGCCTGTCTCTGTAGCCAAGGAGCGAAATGAGATTGAAAACTCAGCGACACTCTCAGAGCCCTGCCTCAGATGCATTAAACGCGTAGCTGCGTCCTGATCACAAACCAGACAATTGTCCAAGTCCCTCCGATCCGAGTCCCAAGCGAGTCTCAAGTCATTTGGTCCAAGTCTCAAGCAAGTCCCAAGTCTTTTCTTTTGTGGGCAAGTCAAGTTGAGCCGAGTCACAAGGCTATGTCAAGTCAAGTCAAGTCGAGTCACAAGTTATGTCAAGTCCCTCACCATTGTCCCCCAGCCCACCCACAAAGCACTCAGGTTTATATCTTGAAGAGAAAAACCTAATGTCAATCTCAAAAAAGAGAGTGCAGACTAGTCTGCATGGCTAAACCAGCATAAAGCCGTTCATTTATCCATTACAACATTACATGTCTGATCATTAAGACCTAGGTAGATGGGAAAGGCTACATTCCATTAAAGAAATGGCATGTTTGATACAAAATATTGTTTATTTTGAACATTTTGCAAAAACATGAAAATTCATCAGCAGCAAAGTGCTTTTGTAAAGAGAAAAATGCCTTATGGAAAGGGTGAAATTTGACTTGATTTCAAGAATATCGACACAAAGTTTATACGGTTGACCTCATCGGATTTTTTCTTGATCGATAAAAGGCTTATGCGATAAATGCTGATGGAAACGTTATTTGCCGAATAAATCTGCGACTGCATCGCGACGGTGTTTTGATGTCGTCGTTGCCTTCTGATAATGGTTTGCGATGTTGCTAATAGATGGCACATACGCTCTATTACAACTTGTGCAATTATCATAATTTTTTGGTAGATCCATTTTGGCTAACTAACTAATTTTGTTGGCTAACACACTACTTTTGTTCACTCGAAGGTTCTGCGATTCAGTGCGAAAATGAATGGAAACAGCTTAAAATGTCATATATCTATTCGATACACCGATTTGACCGCATAACAGCAAGTGACATCATTACGCACAAGTTTTTATTCGCTTTAATGCTATTAGATGGAAATGCATTTTCACCGCATTTATTCGCATGAATATTTTTGGCGAACTTCAGATAATTCGATTTACAAGTGGATGGAAACATAGCTAGTGAGCAGTGCACCACTATTCTCCCAACTCAATGTAGCTAGCCAACGATAACTAGCTAACGTTAGGTTAACTGACGTTAGCTGGGGTAAACAAAACACAACCGACTATTCCAGCACACGCGCGCGCGCACACACACACACACTTCACGTCACACACACGGCTGCTAGCTATCAGGTTTCACTTACTTGTCATCATGGGTCTTCAGGTGACGGACAAAGTTTGAAGTGGTTCCCTCTTTGTCGCTAATGGTTGTTGAACATGTCTTACATTGAGCAGACCTTCGTTGTCCATCAGAATAGAAGTTTTTAAAAGCAAATTGAATTATTGCGGGCGTACTAGAACTCGCAGCTGCCATTATTATCCATGCAATCAAGCCCACTGATCATCAAAAGTGCGTGCTCCCGCTTCAGACACGAAAAAAAAAAAAAACCGGAGCCTGTCTGAACCAACCTGCTAGAGCGCGCGCCGTGCACTGCACACAAACGGACCACTCTTGTCATACTAGAAGGAATAATATCAACGTGAAAAAAAAACATACGATGAAAAGAACAAATCGTCCGAGTCATCTTGCCTCAAGTCGAGTCGAGTCTGGAGTCATTGTCTCCTAAGTCCGAGTCGAGTCTCAAGTCTTTGCCTTCCAAGTCCGAGTCGAGTCACAAGTCGTCAAATTTGCGACTCGAGTTGACTCAAGTCCGAGTCCCTATGACTCGAGTCCAATTTCCTGTCACAAACATCCTGATGAAACACCGATACCATTTCTCTAACGAGAATCTCCACAGTATTCACGACCGGTGAATTAGATCAAATAAGTGAGCCGACCCAAGTGAGAGCTGTGTCGGTCAACAGGGATAAAATAAATAAAACCCAAGACTCTTCATTCACGAACCATGAAGGCTGCGCTTTAAAAAATATTTCACATTTGGCAATGAAATCCTTACATCTTCCTGCCTCGCCTCCATATCTTGGGGGTAACTGGAGTTTTGGCTCTCGGGGAAGGTGTAAGGATTGTGCTTGTGCAACATTTTGTGTGATCTGAGTGGACAAGGCTCTAATACTCTCAGTGAGAGTTAACAGAATGTTTTCCTGTCTCTTCATGGCATTCACCTGAAGGCAGACTCTCTCCGCCAACTCTGCCTGCTGATTGTTCAGGCAAGAAAGACCCTTGCCATATCCAGAGAGAACAGCTTGTTGATTAGCCACAACTTTCTCTAACGCAGCCGTTGCTGACGACTCCATGCTGGCTAGAGCGTTCTGTAATGGCCAGTAGAATTAGGAGGCCAAGTGCAACGACCAGAGAGAAAGTGAGCAGCACGGACACTGTACAAACACAGAAAAATACAGACCAAACGAAAGTACTCACGCTTCCAAAGGGCGTATAATAGTCCGAAAAATGGAAGCAAAGCGAGATAGAAAAAAGGGAGAAGAAACTCCAATAATCAGAAGATAGAAAGTCATACAAAACAGATATCTTTGGCTATAGAGCGAAGCTAAAAGCAGACACTCTAGCGAAGGAGACGTGCCGGACTTCTTGCTTACATAGAGTCCGGGAAGGCGCCGCCCCAGCTCAATCAGCCAGCTGGGAAAAGAATCCGATAGCCAAGGAATTTGATATCGTCTCAGGATGAGAGCCGCAAAGAAAAGTCCAAACCACACGCACACCTCACAAACCATGACACATCAAGGTCAGCCGAAAATGTACTGATTACATTCGATATTGGTGGATGTTGCACACGGAATTCTTTCGCACTTGCGTTTTTGGCCAATTATGCTATTCACTGCCTCATACCACGAAAATTTATCGATATCACAACTTGAGCTGCCAGACTTTCGCACCACATCCCGCACTTTGAAATATCGCAGCCGCATTTTCTTTAGTTTGTCACGGCACTGATCTATTTTTCTGTGTTAACCAAGCGAATGTAACTACTCACAACTTATTCCATAAATCTCTGAGTTTTTATGTGTAGTATCCAGTTGTGATCGTATGTTTTCGTCCGCCTGTATTTCGAG
This sequence comes from Gymnothorax javanicus, assembly GCA_029692085.1. Taxonomy (NCBI): domain Eukaryota; kingdom Metazoa; phylum Chordata; class Actinopteri; order Anguilliformes; family Muraenidae; genus Gymnothorax; species Gymnothorax javanicus. The sequence goes on from CM056193.1 coordinate 87,137,728, forward strand.
CAAGCATCGAATTTCTTCGTTTGAATGGAGATATCTTTTCGCCATTGCATTTGTTACAACAAGAGAGTCGTAACACATAACAGCAATCTTCCGTGCTTAAGTACGGTTGCTTTCACATTTGGTACAAGTAGCCACTCATCTGTCACAGCAAACAGATCTGCACAATCTCTAAAAATGTTCTCTCTGCGCAAGGCCTGGATGGCCAAAGCGTCCAACAGCAGTAGGTAAGCCATTCAGAAGCAGAACGCACGCAAGTTTCTAATGGTTTTTATTGCTTAGTCCTAATTAGGATCAACTGGCCAAACTCTTTAACCCAAGAATTAAATAATAAAGTCATTATAATTTCTCAAAAACATAAAACAATCAAAATTTGTTTATATGATGCATTTTTAATGTTTAGGTTTTAAAACTTGTGTTTCTGTTAATTGGACAAGCAATTTGTGGACAGAGATAATAGTTTTCTGTTTTCTCCTATCTAGGTAAGAGTGCTCTCGACCACTCGTAAAATTTTCTCTTACCTAAGAGAAGAGCAAAAATAAGAAAAAAATTGGTGCATCCCAGAAATCAATGGGTGAGAACAAAATAAGAAAAAATTGAGGATATGAACAAAAATAAGAGAAAATGTTTTCTTATGTCGCTTCTTGCATGAGGCCCAATATTTTTAATGAAACTCGCTGTGTGTATTTATCAGGCCCTAGGCTGGTGCCTTTCATATGTTGGGATTTCTGAGATTAGATTGTGTGGGCCAGGGGGTTATGTCATCTAATGACCCTTGCTTTGAAGGGTTATAGGGTTGTATGTGGTAAATTAACCATAGTCAATGTACAACCCCAATTCCGAAATAGTTGGGACGAAGAGTAAATTGTGAATAAAATCAAAATGCAATGACTTTCAGATCACATGAGCCAATATGTTATTTACAATAGAACATAGATAACATTTCAAATGTTGAAACTGAGACATTTAACATTTTTATCCACAAAATGAGCTTATTTCAAATTTTCTGGCTGTAACAGGTCTCAAAAAAAGTTAGGACACAGGCAAAAAAGGGCTGAAAAAGCAATTAATATAGAGGAGAATCAGCTGAAAGAACATTTAGCAAGTAATTACATTAACTGGCATCAGGTGTGTAACATGATTGGCTATGAAAGGGAAGTCTTAGAGAGGCTGAGTCTCTCAGAAGTAAAGATGACCAGAGGCTCTCCAACCTGTGAAGGTTTGCATAAAAAAATTGTGGAATACTTTAAAAACAATGTTCCTCAAAGTCAAATTGCAAAGGCTTTGAAGGACTCATCATCCACAGGCATAACATCATCAAAAGATTCAGAGTAACTGGAAAAATCTCTGTGCGTAAGGGACAAGGCCGAAGACCTTCACTGGATGCCCGTGATCTTTGGGCCCTCAGACGCCACTGCATTACTCACTGGCATGATTCTGTCATTGACATCACTAAATGGGCCCAGGAATACTTCAAGAAATCACTGTCTGTAAACACAGTCTGCCGTGCCATCCACAGATGCCACCTGAAACTCTATCATGCATAAAGGAAGCCATTGTTGAGCATGATCCAGGAGCACCGCCGTGTTCTGTGGGCCAAGGCTCATTTAAAATGGGCTGTAGCAAAGTGGCAAAGTGTCCTGTGGTCAGACGAGTCCAAATTTGACATTCTTGTTGGAAATCATGGGAGTCGTGTCCTCCGGGCTAAAGAGGAGAAAGACCACCCCTCCTGTTATCATCGTTTAGTTCAAAGCCAGCATCTCTGATGGTATGGGGATGCATTAGTGCATATGGTGTGGGACACTTGCATGTTTTAAAAAGCTCCATGAATGCTGAAGGGTATATACAGGTTTTAGAGCAACATATGCTCCCCTCCAGACGACATCTATTCCAGGGAAGGCCTTGTGTATTTCAGCAGGACAATGCAAAACCACATACTGCAGTTATTACAACAGCTTGGCTTCATAGTAGAAGAGTCCGTGTGCTGAACTGGCCTGCCTGCAGTCCTGATCTTTCACCGATCGAGAACATTTGGCGCATAATTAAACGAAAAGTCCGTCAAAGGAGACCCAAAACTCTCCAGCAGCTGGAAGCCTGTATTAAACAAGAGTGAGATCAAATTCCAATGGCTAAACTGAAGAAACTTGTCCCCTCAATGCCCAGACGCCTCTACTCTGCGTTAAAAAGAAGAGGGGATGCTAACAGGCCCCTGTCCCAACTTTATTGAAACCTGTGGCAGCCACCAAATTTGAAATGAGCTCATTTTGTGGATAAAATTGTAAAATTTCTCAGTTCAACATTTGCTATGTTATCTCTGTTCTATTGTGAATAAAATACTGGCTGGTGTGATTTGAAAGTCATGGCGTTTTGATTTTATTCACAATTTACACTTTGTTCCAACTATTTCGAGATTAGGGTTGTATTACCCACGAAGCGAGGAGATAGCTAGCAGTTGGGATGAGTTGTGGAGGCTGGCAGGAGTACTGTACATCAGTATTGGAGCCAAAACATTTACTGCTTAGGACGAAGAAGTCAGCAAATGTGTTAAGCCTCATCCAACTCTACTTGGAAAGGATACAAACTAGCAAACTCTTGCACAACATTTCAATCGTGGTCGAACCGTTCTTTCAATAGGCCTAACGTTTGGTTATGTTTCCTAACAAGACAAAATAGACTGTATTAGTCCGGTCTCTAGTCTAACACTGAAGCATCTAGCCAACAGAAAAAGTTCAGGGACGTACTTGCGACTGAATAGGGTGGGTGTATGGGCGAGGCCTTGAAACCGCGACACAACCCCCCAATCACTTCCGAGCAGACTCTGGCTCCAAATGCTCAAGATGGCAGCATCCTTTTGAAGGATATTTTGGCTGTATTTTTTGTGCAGCGTTAGGAAGTGGAGACACATAGCCCCTCTTTATATACAGTCTACGGTTGAGGCACAACTGCAGACTGACTAAAGAACTAAGTGAACATAGAATCAACAAGAGATGAGGATTTGCTATAACCCCCAAGGTGAATATCATACAGTATGTCCTAAGTGCTGAGACAGATAGCATTTAATTGGCGCCATCTGAGAATTGTCACTTTGTACAACAAGACCATGAATAGAAGTAAACATTTTTATCTGTGTGACCAAGTCATAAAAGGGCCATGAAGCTGTTGCATGCTGTGGAGATCTGTTGGGGCCCGCACTGTCAGTGAGTTTTAAGTGGAGACCGCAGCAAAACCACTCCATGTTTAATGCAGAACAAATCTTTACACACGAGGCAAAAGGCATTAATGCCGCTCCCACCATAAATAAGTCGAGGGCATTGAGAGGGTCTTTTATTGCCCATATTACTGCAAAGGATAAACGCCCACACGCAGCATGCGAGCATACAGTATGCGCATTTGGAAATACCTTTTTTATGTTAAGCGCTCTGTAGATTTGTCGAGAGGAATGTTCTAGGAGCCCTGTACAGCGTGGTGTCTCATAAACAAAAGTACACATAACGATGGCACTCTGAGAGTGGGGGCGTGATTATCATTTCAGAAGCTCTGTATGACACTTGTTTGTGCTCCTGCGGATGAAAGCCACACTGACTGGGCTGCCAAAGAATGAATATTCGATACTTACTGTACACCATTCAATATGGTGGCATGTTTTGCACTCTTCCATGCTCCCTTACCTCCAGGCAGGGACCATTCTCGGTGGGATACGCTCCAATCAGGGCTGTAGTTTAAACCATTTCACAACTGGCACACTCTGGAGACTAGAAGCCCTCCTCATAACACCTCACATCTATTTCCTCAACTGCAGGTAATACCCAGATCAACTCAAGGCTCATTTACACTCAAGACTGCACCTCTGTTATTCTCATTTTCTCTTTGTGCCATATATAGGTTGAGCCGTTTGTGTGTGTCTGTGTGTTTGTGTGCATGTTTGTGTGAGAAACAGAGAGACATGAAAAAGAATGTGTGTGTAAGAGATAGAGTAATATTATGCATGTCTATCGGTTTGTGTGTGAGCACGTGCACACGTGTGTCTGTGAGACAGAGAGAGAGAGAGAGAGAGAGAGACAGAGATGAGACTATCACTCAGTAATCCATTTAGAAAAAGTAATGGAGGGGTCGCGTGAAAGACATATCACCAATACTGGGCAAATCATGCAGTCACCTTGTGATTTTGTTAAAGCTGTGTAGTTTGTTCTTACACAAAATGCTAATTTAATCAGGCCTGTGTCTGTTATTTGTCGGAAGTGTCAAAATGAATACTGTGCCACTTTTGTGTACAGGGACCCTGAGACTTGCATGGAGAAAAACACACTGATTTCACCTTCACACATATCACGGTCTCAGAGGTTTCATTATCGCAATGCTCTCAAGTGTGGAAAAATACACAGCAACACATTTTCACATACACATGCTCACATATGCACATTTACACACACACACACACACACACACACACACACACACACACACACACGCACACACAGCATACAAACAAATCAACAGACAGGCACGCATTCACACATCTACAGTGTGCAGATACAGTGCTGTGCAAAAGTACAGCGGGGAAAATAAGTATTGAATGCGTCAACATTTTTCTTTCTAATGGGGCTATTGACATGAAATTTTCACCTGATGTCGGTAACAACCCAAGTAATCCACACATACAAAGAAATCAAAACAAGTGAGTCCATAAATTAAGTTATGTGTAATAAAGTGGAATGACAGAGGGAAAAAGTATTGAACACACTTACTGAAATTTACTTAATGAGAGAAAACCCTTTGTTGGTAATGACAGCTTCAGGATGCTTCCAGTATGGAGGAACTTGCTCAGGTGTGATTTTGGCCCATTCTTCCACACGAACTGTCTTCAAATTTTGAGGGTTCGGGCGGCTTCTTACCATGAACTCTGATCTTCAGTTCTTTCCATAGATTTTCAATTGGATTCAAGTCGGGTGATTGACTGGGCCATTCTAGCAGCTAAAATTTCTTTCTCTGAAACTTATTGAGAGTTTTCTTGGCTGTGTTTGAGATCATTGTTGTGCTGAAATGTCTACCCTCATTTCATCTTCAGCATCCTGGTAGATGACTGCAGATTCTTGTCAAGAATGTCTATCAAGGTACATTTCTCCATTCATTCATCCTTCTTCAATTATATGAAGTCTGCCGGTACCATTTACTGAAAAACATCCCCACACCATAATGTTTCCACCACCAAACTTCACTGTTGGTATGGTGTTTTGGGGGTAATTTGCAGTGCCATTTGTCCTCCAAACATAGTGTGTGCTATGACATCCAAACAGTTCAATTTTGGTCTCATCTGACCACACTATATTCTCCCAGTATTTCATAGGCTTGTCCAAATGTTGTGCAGCAAACTTTAAACAAGCTTCAACATGCTTTTTCTTCAGCAATGGAGTCTTGTGCAGTGAGCGTGCATAGAGGTCATGGCAGTTGAGTGTATTACTTATTGTTTTCTTTGAAACAACTGTACCTGCTAATTCCAGGTCTTTCTGAAGCTATATGTGAGTGGTCCTTGGCTCTTGGACAACTCCTCTGATTATTTTTTTGACTGCTCTGTCAGAAATTTTGCTAGGAGCACCTGGTCGTGGCCGGTTTATGGTGAAATGATGTTCTTTCCACTTCCGGATTATGGCCCCAACTGTGCTCACTGGAACATTCAGAAGTTTAGAAATACATCTGTAATCAATGCCATAAGTATGCCGTTCGCGTTCCCACTTCGTTTCAGGATTGTAACTCCAAAACCGTTTGCATGATCTTAGCGAGACTTTGCACACTTACTACTTACTACTACTAAGTGGTGGTGCCTTTTGGTCTGTGCCTTTCTGTCCATCCTACTGTCTGTCCGTCCAGACACACTCAATTTCTGTCTGGAGCATAAGTCCAACACCGTTTGCATAATATTAACCAACCTTTGCATGCTTACTACTCAGGTCCTGAAGTGGTGCCTATTGGTATGTGCCTGTCTGTGTCTCCGTCCATCCGTCCGTCCAGTGGGTTAGGCAGGGAAGGGGGCCGGGGGGGGGGACGTCCGTTTTTACAAGCAAAAACACATTCTAGTTTATCATTGACCTCCTGCTTTTTCTTCAGGTAGTTCATATGTATCAAGGATATTCATCACAACTCGTGAAAAAGCATGTGATCATGGAAATTGCTAAAAAAAAAACATTTCTTCAATTGTTAGCGATGTTTGAGTTTGTGTTTGAGTTTTGGTGTGATGTTATTTTTGTGGAGTGCTGTGATAGATTTATGTCAAATATAACGGTACACATGGCAAATTTGAGACGAGCCTTTGTGTTCTTTTTAGTCAGCAGTCGTTTTTGCCTTGAAGCTTTCCATGGATGCCATTTTTGCCCCGTCTCTTTCTTATTGTGGAATCTTGAACATTAACTGAAGTAAGTGGGTGCTGGAGTTCTTTAGATGCTAGTCTGGGTTCTTCTGTGACCTCCTTGATGAGTCATTGACATGTTTTTGGAAGATGTTTGGAAAACCGACCACATCAGGGAAGGTTCAACACAGTTCCAATTATTTTTTGTCGTGGTTTGGCATCTGTCGTCTGTTGTCCGTCGTCCGGGAAAAATGTCTTTTTTTTTTGACTGATAAATTTTGCCGTAAATTTTCCATAACATACTACTAGACCATATCTCCTGACGTTTTTTCAGATTTTTGATTGAATCATTTTTGTCCATTTTATGAGCCCTCAAAATTTTTGCCCCAATATTAAAAGATAGGACTTAGAACCGGAACTTTCAAAATATTATTTCTAAAAAACTGCCTGATAATTTTTTTCTAAATTTGGCGATGAATCAGCTCGGTACCCTCTATGTACAGTGCAAGGGCCATTTTGATTGAATCAACGGAAGTGGGTCCAGTGGGGGCGCTGTACTTTAACACTGGGTCTTGTGGAGAATATGCAAAATGGCCCATGAGGCCAAATGGTTGCAGGTAGAGATTAAGTTTGTATTATTGACGTATAGGAAGTCATACATGACCTATATTTTGGCAATGTTAAAGTTGACCTCAGACGACTTTGAAAGGTCAAAGTAAAGGTCAAAGAAAATGATAGCAATGTTAAAAGATAGGACTTGAAATTTCAAAAACTTATTTCTCAAAAATTGTTCAATAACTTTTTTCTAAATCTGGCAATCAACTCACCTTGGTACATTTTAAGTACAGTGCAAGTGCTATTTTGGTTGAATGGATGGAAGTGAGTCATGTCTTATAGAGAATAGGCAAAATGGTTGGTGGAAGTTAAATGGTTGCAGATAGAGATTAAGCTTGTATTATCGACATATAGGAAGTCATACAGTGCTGTGAAAAAGTATTTCCCCCATCCTGATTTACTTTTTTTTTTGCATATTTGTCATGCTTAAATGTTTCAGATCATCATACAAAATTTAATATTAGACAAAGATAACCCAAGTAAATACAAAATGCAGTTTTTAAATGATTATATCATTTATTAAGGGAAAAAAGCTATCCAAACCTACCTGTCCCTATGTGAAATGATGTTAAATGATGTTAATGATGCCCTTTGTTAAATGATGAATTAACTGTGATTAACCACATTTTTTCAGTTTAATTTCACTAGCCACACTCAGGCCTGATTACTGACGGACCTGTTAAATCAAGAAATCACTTAAATAGAACCTGTCTGAGAAAGTAACAGGCTAAAAGATCTCAAAAAGCAACACAACGTGCCACGATCTAAATAAATTCAAGAACAGATGAGAAACAAAGTCGTTGACATCTATCAGTCTGGAAAGGGTTACAAAGCAATTTCTAAGACTTTGGGACTCCATCAAACCACGGTGAGACCCATTATCCATAAATGAAGAAAACTTGGAACAGTGGTGAACCTTCCCAGAAGTGGCCGGCCTAACAAAACTACTCCAAGAGCGCATCGACGACTCATCCAGGAGGTCACAAAAGAACCAAGAACAACATCTAAAGAACTGCTGGCCTCACTTGCCTCAGATAAAGTCAGTGTTCATAATTCAACAAAAAGAAAGAAACTGTGCAAAAATGGCATCCACGGGAGAGTTCCAAGGCAAAAACCACTGCTGACCAAAAAGAAAACAAAGGCTCATCTCACATTTGCCAAAAAACATCTTGATGACCCCCAAGACTTTTGGGAAAATACTCAGTAGACTGACGACACAAAAGTTGAACTTTTTGGAAGGTGTGCATCCTGTTACATCAAGTGTAGAACTAACACAGCATTTCATAAAAAGAACATCATACCAACAGACAATGTGATGGTCTGGGGCTGTTTTTCTACTTCAGGACCTGGACGACTTGCCATAATTGATGGAACCATGAATTCTGCTCTCTACCAGAAAATCCTAGGGAGAATGTCCAACCATCAGTTTGTGACCTCAAGCTCAAGCACACTTGGGTTATGCAGCAGGACAATGATCTGAAATGCACCAGCAAGTCCACCTCTGAATGGCTTAGAAAAACAAAATGAAGGTTTTGGAGAGGCTTAGTCAAAGTCCGGACTTAAATCCGATTGAGATGCTGTGGCATGACCTTAAACAGGTCGTTCATACTCGAAAACCCTCCAATGTGGCTGAATTAAAACAATTCTGCAAAGAAGAGTAGGCCAAAATTACTCCACAGCAATGTACAAGACTCACTGCCAGTTATCGCAAATGCTTGATTGATTGCCGAGGGTGGCACAACCAGTTATTAGGTTTCGGAGGCAATTACTTTTTCACATAGGGCCAGGTAGGTTTGGATAGCTTTTTTCCTCAATAAATCATCATTTAAATACTGCATTTTGTATTTACTCAGGTTATCATTGCCTAAGTAAAATTTGTTCGATGATCTAAAACATTTAAAGGGGACCTATTATGCTGATCCCTCTTTTAATACATATAAGTAATGTTATAATGTTGGATGTCCATAGTCAACCTCTGTAAAGTTTCTGAACATAAGATACAGGGGTTTTGCCGTAATCCAAGAACGTGATTTCGTGAACGTGATTTCCTCTCTGAACAGCTCGTCCCAAGAACCTCACAAGATCTGGGCAACACCTGACTTCAGGTTGTGCCGTCCAATTAATACGGACCTAGCCAGAGCCAATCACTGCACTGGACCTGCCCACACTGGAAACTATTCTAGCAGGCACAAACAACCGCATTATACTATGCCTTCGTAGCGTCTGCACTTCCAGAAATACAAAAGCTGCTTCTCAAAGTATACTCCCAAAGCTGCTCGTCCGTTTATTTTTGGACACGAAGAAAAGCACCTATTTCTCTTCCAAAAGACGATGCCACCAGAAATCAGTCGGTAGCTTTTTTGTTTGCTGGCAGCAAACAATCACGGCCAAAGGGGACGTTAGCTGTTCGTGCTCAGTATTTCACCAAAGACAGCTTTGTCAATAAAGGATAATTCGATGCTGGATAAGCGTTTCAGCTGCTTCGCAAACCTGAAGCAGTTGCATTGATCAAGCGCTCGGAGCCACAAGCAGTAAGTAACAATATAACATCAAATAATGTAAGTGAAGCTAACATGTTACAGGTGGCTAGCAGGACCGCTAACGATAGTTAGCACTAACAACTGGTCTCGAACGCAGGCTTTGTAAAATATCTGAAGATAAAGCCTGGATCGACCGCGACTGTCCGTGACTCACAGACGCAGAAGCTGTAAGTTGCTTTTACTGCATAAGCCTACCTAACGTGATAGCCTGTTCCGTTGAATGTGGCTGTAGCACTGCGGCTAAAATAGCCAAGTTACTGTTGCTAATGTTTGTGTCCCTAATATGCAAGAGTAATATCAGGGGACACTCAACAGATGGTGTGTGAACATAAACCTCATTTGAAGCTAACTTTTTATACTTGTTTGTAATTTGGATGTTTGGAACAACTGTTCACAGTAATGGAACTTGCTGTCTGTAAGACCTGTATTGCAGGGTAACGTTTGTGTCTGTGGTTGTTATGACCGCTCGGTTACCAGCTACTGCATGTTAGTTCACGTGCTGCGCTAAAAATGCTCCTGGTTAACTTATATGCAGTAATTATGATCAGTATGCTTGTGTTACTTCGATAAGCATCAATGTGGCAGTTTCATCATAACGTTGCCTGATTGTTGCCACTACAGTTGAAGCTAACTGGAGAGTTGATGTATGTGTCTGCAAAGTTGGGCTGAAAAGGCTGCAGTTAGACCAGACATAGGTTTTGGAGAGCTTGGGGTGTGGTTTTGGGTGCTTGTAAAAAGATCGTTTTACTTATCCATGTCCAGGGTCAGCCAGATACTTCACTAATATCTGGACTAGCTCTCTGATGCTACCGTGGGGAAAGCCATCGCAAAACACACAAGCTATAACGTGGCTGGTATAACAAACAATTTCTCTGCATTGCCGTGGCGAAATTTCATCCCCCTTTAGAAATTGTTCTGGCTAATAACATGCCGAAAAAGGCGGAGATTGAATACGAAATTCTTTCCCGTAGAAGTTATCGATTCGCTAGCTCCACATAAGCAACTGTTCACGCTAATGGAACTTACGGACTGTAAAACCTGTATTATGTTCATAACATAACCAGAGCTCTCTCTTTAGCTGTCGCTTACTATCCATAACGCGCCCATTTTCCTTGAGCAAACGCTGGCCATCAGCGAAAAGACTGTTTAGTCTGGAGCTTTTGCCCCCCGTCATATACCAGCGCAGAAGCTGTTCATTACTCCACGGTAACGATACACCACAGTTATGCACACGGAGCAGCAGGTCCTTATAGTACACACCTAAGCAGTCCATAAGTTGTTGGTTCACTTCTTGCTGCTCCTCACCATCCATGTTTCCCTCTAAACTCAGACCCACCGTATTTCTACGGTCTCCGGTCTACACTTGGGTATGTCGACCCATTCTACAAATGTGTCTGTATGGGGTGGATTCTAGCTTTCCCTCAATCCTAGCTAAAGAGTAGAAACACCGGTGTACTCACCATAGCAGCCGTAGGTAGATAGCAAATTCGAGCTTAAGCTGCCAGACTTTCGCACTGCGTCCTCCACTTTCGCCCCTGCGTTTATTAGAACAAGTTCATTTCTTTAGATCTATACACATGGACTGCGTTTGATTGCGGAATTTCCCTGCCGATTCCTTAGCTGAGATGGCAGACGCGTCTCACGTTTCACACTAGGGAGGCGGACCCGGAAAACTGCGTTCTGCCAAGTCCCGCCCAGCTCCACTCTCCACAGAGCTGGCCAATCAGAAGAAAGTGGGCACACGGGGAGGGGGGGCCATAGCGGAAGAGCCACCCAAACGAGGCGTTTCAGGCAGAGACTACAATGGACTACAAATGGGGTTTTTTGAGGATGGCAGTATGAGCTAAATAAGGACCCTTTTTTGGACTTTGAACGATCAGGAGTACTCTAGGGGAGTCCAAGATCAAAATATAAACTTGGAAATGTAACATAATAGGTCCCCTTTAAGTGTGACAGATATGCAAAACATAAGAAATCAGGAAGGGGGCAAATACTTTTTCACAGCACTGTATTTGGCTTCTGCGCAAAGGGATTAAATGAAATTTAGAGTCAGTTGGGCTGCCAGTGATCATACCAGGGTGTGACAGGTAATATTGACCCCAATTACTAGTTAAATTCATTTGATTGTTTGATTTAATAACTAAGGGGCAATTCCTTTTTCACATAAGGTCAGGTAGGATTGGACACCTTTTTTCCTACAATAAATGAAATTGTATTTTAAAAACTATATTTTGTGTTGACTTGTGTTATCTTTGTCTAAAATTGGAATTAGCGTGATGATGTGAAGCATTTAAGTATAATAAAAATGCAAAAATGGAAGAGATCAAGGAATGGGCAAATATTCCAGCACTGTACATTCTCTATTAATTCACGTAACCTTGAATGTTTTAGCTTTCATTATTTATTGTAATTAGACTAGCAGGTTTGTGCCTGTAAACACAGAAATACAGACTACACTATGCTTTCAAAGTTGTGCATTCCAATTACTGGATCCACAGTCATGAAAGTTTCTCAATTGTTGATAAGCAAATTTAAAATCAGTATTGCAGTAGAAAAGACCTTTGTCTCTCTACTGTAGAGTAATTCTCTGTGGATGCTGAGTGTCACTATTTTGGGTTTCCTGAGCTGAAAATTCTGGTCCGGAAATGGTACTTAAGATCTTGCAACTCATGTACATTGATTACTGTAGAAAATATGCAAAACTGGTCTGTTTCCAAAAGTTAACTGATCAGGTGCAATTGTCACAAGCTCAGAACAAGGTTTGTGAGAAGTTTAGATGCTTTCCCTATTTCCTGACAGGATTTTGCAATAAAAATGGACTAAAATACTGCCTATATAAATATGCTCATTGATAATTTTCCCTATTTGTTTTTTAAACTCTAGATACAAAGTTTTGCATTTATACACACACACACACACACACACACACACACACACACATATATATATATATATATAGCAAATTCTAATTTTAAAAACTGAAATTTTCTAAATTACAGTAAGATTACTGGTCTAAATGAAAAGCAGTATCAAATATTTGTCTTGAGAGGTTTTACATGTATATTTCCCACCACTAGGTGGTGTTATTTTCAAACTCAAGAGTGAAATCAAGCCATACAGTACACTTGAAAAAAAAAAAAAAGCCCCGGATTGTCACCACATGGCTTTGTTTAACAGTATTATTCTTTGCTCAGTATGTCATTGTACAGAGTTAAGATGCTTCCCCCCTCCTTTCTGTGTCTACTGAATGGAGATATCTGCTTGCTCGCTGAGACTGGTAATGCAGAGACCACTTCTCACGAGCAGAAATTTAGTCAATGCCAGGCCATCCATTCTTTTCTGGGCAAATGCAACACTGGTCAGTCCGTTCACAGTAATGAAAGGCAGTGCTCAGTGAATTTAAATGTCCCCATATGAGTCAGCATTTTATCTTCTATTGTGCAGTTAACCCGTAAAACTGCTGACTGAACAGCAACTATGTGATTTGTACATTCTAATGCTGTGAATGTTGTTGTCTGCCTATCCTATTTTGGAAGAATGCTGTTTACATTAACCCTCTACTGCACGCATTATTATGTAACCATGGGAAAAAAATGTTTCAGTGTTGCAGATCATTTAAAATGGTCTCAAATAAACAAATGTAACTTTATTTTTTAGATTTTATTTTTTGGGGGGGGTACTTTGGGGTGCGCTGCCATATGGCAACATTATGCAGCAATGGAACGTCCGATTGCATTTTTTTCCCCAAAATGACATGAAGTTCATAAAAGATTACAGACCTTTCTTACAAAAATGAAATGATTTTTATTGTATCAAAAGACTTGAAATATGACCACCATTGATTTCAGGGGGTTGTTTAACAAATACAACAGCAATTAAAAGATATTCGGCAACAATATTTACGAAATATTTGCTGAAATCTCGTATCATTCCTTGTCAAAGTGAATAGGTTACAACAATTTTTTTCTCTCATAACACGGCAAAGGCATTCACATTACTGATTAAAATATGGTAAGAATAGAGAATTTCTTTACAATATAGCTTTGCAAGCTGTCACAATTCCATTTCAAATGTAAAACAGTCAAACTGAGGGCTCATTTCAGCCCTCCTCTGAGCCTTGCCATAGAACACTGACGAGACCATTCTCTAAACAAAATAATGTATATGTAAAACATACATTTCTTAAAATAAAGTCTATAGTAATTCTATCCATCCATACACTTTTTATTTGTGCATCCATAATTTATTTCTACTTGTCAAACTCATACAAAACTACTCTGTATTACTGCCTAAGTATTCATTTAAACCACATGCAGTATTGTTCCATTACCGCACATTGCTGCCATTTGGCAACATACCTATTTTGTTGGATTAAAAGGCAGTAATTATATAAAAGCAATATTCAAATGAATTTAAAAGATTGGAATTAATCACAGATGCTTGCAATATTTTTTAAATGCTGCAGACATTTGAAAAATTGAGAGAAATCTGTGCAGATTCAAGTGCGTTTCTTCAGTGACTCAGAGTCATCAATAGTGTGGGGAAAAATGGGACTAGCAGGGAAATTGGTGTCATGTGAGGTCAACAAAGCATATAATTGGTAAGCCCAGTGTTCTACCTTGCATTTTAGACCAATCAGTGCACAAGATTATTTTCAAATTTCAGGAAATCGCCAAAGAAAGGGTATGTTGCCATATGGCAACAGTGTGCAGTAGAGGTTAATTACCAAGCGAAAATCAACAAAGGCCGACAGCCAGACCCCACTTCAATCCCATAGTGCCTTGCGCATATACTGGTGACATCATCATACTAGAGGCTAATTGGGAGGGTAAAACCAAAGCAGCCTGGTGAGGTTCCTTACTAATTAGTTGGCAATGATGTATATTCTACTTAGTTAACCTAATCTAGCTAGTTCTCAAGTTGTGTTGGTAGCTAGCACCAATTTAGACATTTGCCCAACATTAGTCACTGAATGTACTGGGTTGCCTGCCAGTATCAACTTTGTTTTCTCTAATGTGGCACATCTCTGATCGGCCTTTGTCACATCACAGTTATAATGTAGAGGATATGTGGTTCACGAAAATAGACTACAAACTGGACCACAAGTGTAAAAGCATTGCATTTTTTACACAAAAAAAAAATCACTAATTTGATGTACTCACTGCATTTGTATAGCCTGGAATCCATACTGATAAAGTACTGGTCGCTCCCAACGGTCACTGACTTATCAGTCTGGCCTCAGTCGTATAGCCAGCGTTTAGCCCTTACGTCACTAATTAAGTGAATATATGAATATTCATGTTTTCTGCTCTTGGCGAGAACCACCAATCGAATATGAGTTAGCTGGCCAGCAATGGCATTTGTGAATGTTATTTGACATGAGCTAAAAAATTGGATTGTGGCTTGCTTGCGTTTACTCTTAGAGTGGTTGTTAGGTTTTGAACAGGATAATGTTTGGCCATATCTGCATTTTGTTTATTTCAGTGGGATTCCCCGGTATAATAAAGGCTAAATTAAATAGTACTGAAATTACATAACATATTTCACTGTAATTGGCATTAGCCATAGCTCGAAGGGCATGATTGCATCAGCTAGATTAAAGTGATACTCCACCCAAAAACTATAATTTGTATATCAATTACTCACCATTAGATGTCTTGAGCGGACAAAGTTGTTCTTCACCTGGCGCAACTTTATGGCAACTGGAGAGTTTTGAAAAATTATCCAAATTCCTTTTTTGCTGGAAGCAAATGGGGTTACCCAGTAGCAATGGGAAAACTCCACAAAACGTCCGTTGACAAACTTTCAAACCATCGTCCAACGCATCGTCCAGTATAATCCAAGTCAGCTTTGTCCACTCGTATCCTCAGAACTCTAGAAACGCGGTTATTTTTCCCTAAAAATAATAAAATACCACAGTTCTGCTTCAAGTAAGCTCGCGCATTCAACGGAAGTCCCGCCTCCCGGCTCATTCATTGCCCAGAGACTCTGCTGCCACTCAGATGAATACTCGTATAAACATGAGCCGGGAGGCGGGACTTCCATTGAATGCAGAATTGTGGTATTTTTATTTATTTTTAAGTCTGTCTAAAGGGGAGAGGGGGGGCACCCTTGCGACTGTGAGCCAATCACAGATCTTGCATGGATTTTGTAAAGAATATTTGAAAGTCAAACGCTGGCCTACCGACTGAGGCCAGACGTACAAGCAAGTGACCGTTGGGAGCGACCAAAGCTTGACACGGATGGATTCCAGGCAAGCATTTGTATACCTCAAAGCTTGCTGGCTCAGAAAATTAATTCTAATTCGAGTAATTCCGGAAAGTGTCCCAATCCCATTTTAATTTCCATTGAGCTTTTTCCTTCTGACAGCAGAAGCTAAGTAGCTGTGACATAGTCACACCAGTACTCTTTAGGCCTCTTAGCTCTATTATCTCAGTCAGAGGTTAATTAACTCTGAACTTTCTTTTGTGGTCTTGCCTCCATTTTAGTCAGTCTCTGCCATGTCATATATTCATTTGGTCTGTTAGTGGACTGGGGCCTAAAGCTGTTAGGAGCTTACTTGTTTGTCCCGCGTCTGCCTGGCTGCGGAGAGCAGAGGACATTCTGTCAGAATGAAAAAAAAAACATCCCAACAATAGTCTTAGTCTTGTAATGAGACTACTCAAACTCTCTCTTTTTCTCTCAAGTATAAAATATTAGCTTGTTTTAAAATATTGTTTACTTGGCAAGTGTAATTTTGTCAATCTAATGGAAAATCTTGAAATGAGTGAGACACATCTTATCTCTTTGGCAACATTGTTGTTTTATTGAGCAAAGAAGCAATAAAATTGAGACTTCAGTTCTGAATTCAATTTGAAAGTTCATATTCTGACTGACTTATCTTTTTATTTTTGCAGTGTGGTGTGTCATTGCCGTCTTTTTCTGTCACGATTTGGCGCAGTCGCCTTGCGGATGTTCCCTCATTTGTACACCGTAAACTCCAACTGAACTCTCCTGCTTCATAATTAGTTGTGCCATTTATGTTGAGTATCCATAAAACATGAGCGAGACTGCGGCTGTGCGGTCACGTGACTGCATAATGCAGCTTGGGCCATAGGAGGAGCCCAATGAAAAATTTATATTCCTGTATTTATAATGCAGATGAGTGGAAATAATTGCTGAGACCAGATTTGTGAGGAAAGACAATGTAATTCAATAAAGAAGGCCCCTCTGCTGGTAGCACTTCAATTTGGACATTTCACAACTAAGTGACTGTGTTTCAGCTGAATAGCTGTTTACCATTGGTGTGGACAGCTGGGATGTGGAAACATTGGCAAGCTTTGAAACTGTGTTAGCTTCCAGCCGAGGTATAGATTTCCTTGTCCAAGTTATGTTAGAACATGTAAGACTAAAGCTGGTGCACGATCCAATTGTCGGTTTGAAAAAGTGCCTTTTTGTGCCTTTAAATAAGTATGCTCAAAGTGAAGCATTGCAGTGCTATAACAGGTTCAGGTTTCATGAATTAATTATGGGGTAGGATTTGCTCGCGTGATCCAGTGTCAGGAATCCGATTGTGTCAGGGCATGACACAAATTTTCTTCTTGCATGTACTATAAGAGAATAACGATGCGGTAAACATGCAATAGAGTGTTCACTGCTGGAATACTGAGACGGACATGCATGACATCGGTAAAATTAAGATGAATCAAACTGTGTTTCACTCTCCCTGTTCCTGTGAATTGTTGTGTGTGTGTGTGTGTGTCTGTGTGTGTGTGCACTTAGGTATGCTGGACTCCCCATTTCATGGATTAACAAAAGCGAAGTAATGCTTTAGAGGTATTATTACTGTTTTTCAGCATTAGATTTCATCTACATGCTGCACGCTTGCTCTTGTCTTTTCACTTTAACACTTCACCTTCAACCAGCCTGTCTACCTCATTCGTTTAGACTTAGTCTTGGCTCACTGAGACTGCCAATCACATCCCACACACATCCTGTTTTGATAAGCAATCTGGCCACCCTCTGCCTCAGCTCTTAAAACAAATAGGGATGGAACAAATCAGCTGTGTGTCAGAAATAATTCCAACTTGCCATCAGCTGCAAGTGTGATTTCCTCTGAAAACCCGCTATGCTAGAGTGACAGACATTTCCAATGTGCTTAGAGGGCAGGCATATTCATTTAAAGCCAAAACAAATGAAACAAATGAAAAGTTTTGTCTAAATGAGCACTTTTTGCACAGGTGTCTGAACTGATCCAAAAAGACTTATTTGTTTAGCACCACACAAAGACACCAAATTCAACTAATTAATTCACCATAGTCTTTCGTCAAGCTCTCAGTAAATAGATTCAGGTGCACTGGCGCGGGGTAAAAACTACAAACCTGCACCCACCTCGACCACCTTCAGAACGGAGTGGACACTTCTTACATGACCGAAATTTGTGGCCATGACAAGGTTGTGCTGCGGAGTGCAGCGCCCCCTGGTGGTGGTGAGATGCAGTGTGTAGGCATGTACTTAGGAATATTCCACTGGAGTCTATTGTAAAGCTCTTTCTCATTCTGCCTGAGTAGAAGCATCCAGAGGGAGGCTCGCTTTTGCATTCAGCACACGGCTCTGTGACTGGCATTGTTGTCCCCTTTTGTCCTTTTTTTCCCACTAATCTGGCAATAAAGTGGCCTGTGTGAGCTGTGCCTGCTGCAAGAGTTGGGCGAGCTCTGCCCTGGTACCCCTTCCGAACCTCCTTGCTCTCTCTCTTCCTCTCTCTCTCTCTCTGTCTGTCTGTCCATCTCTCTGTCTCTCGTTCTTTCTCTCTCTTGTTGTCAGTACTGATGCCCTCTGCAGCCATGGAGCCGGCCCGCATGTCTTCATTGTTCCAGGACAACCGGGCAAGACAGCCATCTCTGGGCAGCATCCAGATGGCCTTATTCAGCAGGGGGCCCACAAGACAAACAACCTGTTTTCAGCAGCAGCCAACAGTGGCACTCCAGAAAGGGGGCATTGTCTGCCTGCCAGTGCCCCCACCACCCACCCACCAACAAGCACAGTTACCAAATACACTGTGGATGCATCGTGAGTTATTTGCAGCATTTTGGGCACAGGGAGAGTGGTCTCTGGAGCCTGTAAACCAAGCACAGGCAGTAAGAGCAATGCTTTTTCCACCTGCCTCCACCCATTAGCACCAGCTGCCACACCTTCCTCTGAAACACCACGCTGTTTATGTGGGGGCGGGAGATTTGTCAAGGCTGCTGTGTCAGGTGTCGGTAAGCCCTTAGATTATATTACATTATAATGCATTATACCACAGCTCCGATAAACGCACAGTTGTGATTGAAAAGCGTTCTTCGGGCGTGCACTATTTCCCTACAGCCACATGGGTAGGAAGAAGTTGCAATAATGTCTTTTTTTACTTGCCCAATTGCCATTACTGCAATATAAGTAAGTACAACTTCGTGCCAATCATTGTACGAAAAAAAACTGAACACCTTAGTGGTTAACTTAGTACACTGTTTAGATGTGCAGTTAACTTTGTATATAATGACCGGCATGCCGGTGTATATTACATGTCACTGTGTACTCATATGCAATACTTTGGCTACCTTTTTTCCTTAGCCAGCACCAGAAGCAATCTAGCGCATCCTGGCAACATAGGCTACACCCAACATCCTGGGGTCAGGCAGGACAGGGTCATTGTGTGTGTTATCAATCTTCCGACAAAACGATAATTCATGACAGTCATCAACAAGGTCATCAGGTGGCTTTCCAGATTCACCCTATCCATCATCCACAGTGACAAACCCTTCTTCGGTTTCCTTTTTCATAACGTCAGGCACCCGAGCACCAGTCTGCCACATCCTGCAAATGCACTGTATAGCTATTTCCTGGACAAAAAAATGCATATTTTGCTGGCAGGGGAGCAGTAAATCCTGTGCTACTATAGCCATGAAAATCCAGCCAAGTGTCATTAGTTAATTCGTTGCAGTCAGGTACTATAAGATGAGAAGTTACTGGACTTTTACGCCGCTGATGAGTCTTAAATGGCAGTTGACCAAGATCCACAAACCAGTGAGTCACAGTTTCCCCATAATCGTTTCCCTAGCTCAGAATCAGTATCACCTTGCTAGCGAGTCACACATTAGATTCATGCATAAATAGCATAGCTTATACCTTCATGACGCATTAATGGCCAAGTGGAATAAAGCAGGCTATTGTGCATTAAAATATAGTACTTTATCCACAAAAACAGAAATGTACGAGATTTACAATCTGACACGCTGGGCCTTGTGACCAATAATTTGAATGCTGGCGAGAAATACTGTAATGTTAGCCATGGTAAGCTGTTGACAATGTCAAACACTTTCAAAAACTTGGAATGCAGACGCAAATTGCAAATTTGAGCTGTGTTCAAGTAGTACTCAGCTATTAAATTCCCTCTCACATTTTCTAAATGAGTTCTGAAGTAATCCTGCTGGCGGTCGCGTGGAACAGTAGCAATGCTAATGAAGATGCCTATCTTTCCGGACCTGTTAATTGCCAGCCAGTGGGTATTTTGTGTAAATCTGCACTTTTTAACCTGCCCAGTTAATGAGACCCACTTATAATGCTGTAATTATAGGGACATAACAAAGCATTGCTGTATAATGGCCAAAAAAAAGACATCCGTTTGTCTCTTGTAAAAATGCCTGCACAATCTATTTTGACTATTTTGTCCAAATCAAATTTCAAGAAATGTAACAAAATGTAAGAATGTAAGAAATGTAATCTGCTACTGATTTTTTCCTTCAATTTGGCTCAATAATCCTGAATGTTTTCTGTGGATGGGAGACCCACTCCATTGAAAGCGTATACAGCGGCTAATGTTCAAAGGGTAATGCACTGAACCATGGCATATTGTGAATGACAATGCAGTTAGCCCACCTGCCAACCCGTCCATCCTGCAGTCTGTGTTGGGAAAATATCTCCGCAGACAGAGACACAATACCTGGCGTGGGTGCGACAACGTCACATTGCAAAGAAAACCAGGGGTCTCACGCTTATGATGTTTAGACTAGTGCCACATACGAATGAAGGTTTATCATCAAGTCCTGCACACCACGTTCGTGTCTAAATATAAGACTTGAAGCCTACACACTAAACTGGTCATTCAAGGAAGATGAATTGTTTTGGAAACCGAACCAAACAAAATTAAATGAGACAGGGCCAATTTCAATCACACTTCAAGTGTTGCAAAGGATTTTAAGAGCTCCAACGACATAGAGCTGATCAATCATTGATCATTGATACGAAGCTAATCAATTTTGTCTGACCTGCCTTTGGTCTGGGACTCGGATGCAATGGGTTGTTGGGAGAAAGGCTGAATGGCTCAATCAGCTGTAGACCTGATCGTTTCATAGATATCAGAGGGTCAGGGCGAAAAGAGAGAGAGGGACATCTGCAAAATATCCCTGGTCTTCAGGAGATGTGACCACCAGCATAGCGTACTCACCTGGGAATTTCTGCTTCATATGGATCAATGCTTTCTGACATTTCAAGAGTGTGGCATTTTTTATGGGCTATAGAGTGAACTAGAGCACAATCTGGAGTCTCACCAAAGACAACCAATTTTTGATTAAAGTGTCAGAGATCTCTGTCATGCTGTCTGTCTCTTTCACTCCAATCTCTCTATCACAGATAATAGATATATTTTCAATTAATTTCATACAGCAATATCCTAGCTGCTGCAATCTACTTTCTTACACTATATGACTTTTAAAAGATTGTTTAAAATTGAAGCAGCGGAACACTTTAACTGAAAAACAAAAAAAAAAAAAACATTGAATCTCCTCTATATTACACGCTTTGTAAACAATTAAAAAATGAGGTCAACAGAATCATCGTATCGGTAAAAGTGTTCAAAAACGTAGTCTATGACAGTAGGCTGTTCACAACATTTCACTGGCTTCACGAACTTGCCGATTGAATCATGAAAAGATGCCTGCCTCTGTATGAAGACATGCAGGAATGTGGCTGCCATTCCATTGATGCCGATTCGCCCATACCAAATGGAGTGAGGACAGCTAAAGGCTTCTGAAAATCTTTGGGGGGGCGCAAATGCAGTGTCTGACGAACAGGTTGCGAGGTGGTGGGGTTATTTGGGGTGGGGGGTAATGGAGAGACATATGAATCCAGGACATGCTTCTTACAAACAGTGCCTGAATAGCATCATGAGCAGGCGGCTGGGGCGTGTGCGAACGAATCGGTTAATTGAGGCCTCGAACTGGCTTCTTTTTTTTTTTTTGAAAGTGCCTGTCTGCAAACAGAGGCTGACAAGAGAGGTTAGGGGCGAGGGGGGGCCAACAGTGCAGCTGTTCCTTTGAGGCGTAGGACAATGGGAGAATCTTAGAGGGAGGGGCAGAATAAGTATGAACACCTGCCTCCCTCTCCCCCAGCTCCCCCCCCACTTTGTCAGCACATTGATCTAAACTCACCTCCCTCCCCTTTTAAATTTGGCCGGCCACACCCTCCAGTCACGCATATTTGGTCAATCGAGTGATGAGCGGATCAGTGCGGCAAGTGGACGACCAAGCACCAACACGCTAAAGGTTTTGAGTGCTAAGCGGCACGCTTCACCGCACTCTACATGTATATTACATTTTGTCAAGTTTTATGAGGAGCAGGGCACTAAATTCTCTCCCGGATAAGTTATCTGCCGAACACGCGCTTGGGCGTCGAGCGTACATTAAGCACGAGTGGGAGTGGGAGAGTTACATAACTGCACAATCCCCATTTAGCTTAATGTTAACGCTCTGGGGTTGCGCTCTGACTTTTAAAACCAGCAGATAGACTCTAGGTGCCGCTCCATTTGCTACGCTACAAACTTTCCTGTTTCATTTTAGTGCCTTTTCTCCAGAGCCACTGAAATGTAGAAACGGTCTCTTCTAACCTTGATTTGCTTTCTGCCGCAGTTGACATTGGGTAATGAGCCCCTGGAACACTTGAGGAGGCTCTGAGACAGTGTTTCAGTGAGGCAGTAACGTGTCGCCCTGATGAATCGTACGCCTGATGCAGCTCATTGCAGGAAACTCAATGGTATTGCCTGCATGCATCCTGTTTATTTCCTCCAAGATGGATGTCCTCCAAGTCATGATTATCTTCATAAAGGCCCCAGCTTCATCCTGCAGTCGGACCCTCACCCCCAGCTGCTCTAAGACAACATTAAGATGGAGTGAAAGAAACTGTACGAGTGGAGTAACTTTTCCTTACTGTGGAGCCTCAGGTAAGAACATGCAGCACCTACACAAGTGCTGGGGGTGGGTGTAGGTAGCTCTGACCATGCAGGGACCAGTTTGGAAATGGAGCAGACTGCCTCCTTGATTCACTTTTTTTTTTTAGTATTCATGTTTGGCAAAGTAGATTAGGGGTCAAATAAGGGTCTGATTGCCGGAGATGAAGCTCCTCCAGGGGATTTTTTATCCCCTGAAGGAACCAAAGAACAAGTCATACTTTTATTTGTATTTAACTATGAATAAAGCTATGGTGGAGAAATCCAATTCCAGTGAAATAGGACAAGAGCATTATTTTCATCAGAAGAGAACAATTTTTCACCCATGTTAATTTTTCCCTTTTGCTGTACAGGGAATGAATTATGATACTTGCACAATTATTTTTGCTGCAGAAATGGTAATACGTTCTTATACATATGGTAGGAAATGTTATTCTTAGTTTCTTCTGCCCTTCCTCTCTAATCTTAAATGAACTGATTTGCGTAAGCTGTGTAACTTTCACTTTGTATGATTTTATATTTTGTCACACAGATGAGGGGCACACTTGTAATGCTTGGACTGTGGCCATCACAGAGTCAGTCAATTCAAACTACAATTATTTCCTCGCAGCCTTAATATGTTCCATGTCACTCGGGGTTCCTTCTTGGTTGTCCAGCCATAACATATGCAAATTGAAAGGGACACATGGCTTAATAGCAGTTAACTGGATCTTAATGGGAGAGCCCTGTGATTAACCCCAGTGAATTATGGAAGTTTACCAGGAGGATAATCGTATTCAGAAACACAGATGAGACCCATGACCCACTGAAAATGACATCCCCAAGATATTGTCCCTTCATTATTGTGAATCATTGGCGGCTTGAGGAAATATGCAGAACAGTGGTGTTTGTGTCTTATGGCGGGGTTTAGATGGTAACTGGAAATATTGCGCATTTAAATAGTGATTCTTCATTTTTGCTCTGTGCTTATACGAATTTAAATGAAATTATAAACATACAGTTAGAATAAAAACCATCAGCTTTAATTAACCATATCGGATGAGCCTCTGGGGATTTACGGCCATTTTTACTCCTGGATAAGCAAAGCTTAGGAAGGAATGTTGGGATGAGAGTGGTGTGTCACTCATCAATCAATCAATCAATCAATCAATTTGCTGTTAGCACGACCATGGGCGGTAAGATAAATATGATTTTGGCATGGATGACTGGTCCCAAATTCACAAACAGCTTATCCAGGAGATAGCAATGGTGTCACTTTAATTATAAGATGTGACTGTCTAAGCACTTACTGCACAAAAAAGCTATCCCTGATTTAAAGAACAGGAAGTTTTGCATCATTCTATCAAGAAAGCTCATTCCTGCTGAGAATAATGAACATACAGGTGCAGAAATTCACAGCACCGAGCATTGAGCTTGGCATATAGTGCATGCATTCCTGAAATCCCAGCGTGAGAGCTTATGGCATATGCGTAAAGGGAAGGGCAGGGGAGGGGCGAGTAAATCCATAGTTTTAAACTTATGACAGTTCTTTACACAATCCCCAAATTCCTGAAGGTTGTCATTAAGTGGGCAAGGCCGGCAGCTGCACTGTTCCAGCTTATGAATCCATGACAGGGCCTTGGCCCACCATCATGCTAGTGCTCACCATTACCCTGACAGCTTTGGTGCACACTCAGTGTTAGCTCTGACAGAGACACAAAGACAAGGTCCTGTTCATCGCTGCCACAGATTTACCCAGAATCCCCGAACCCCGAAACTTCAGCCCGCCGGAGGGATTCAGTTAGAGACGAGTAGCACGGCTGGTATTCACACTGCTTCGCTACGATCCGCATGGCAGCTGGGGTTTGGTTCACTGTGTTAATAGGTGGATTACCCAGCAGACTTAGACACTGGGGCCTTGCCTGTGGAAGGGCGGCCTCTTGTGCATCAGCCCAGCCTGAACCCTAATTACCCTTCCTGCTCAGGTGAGGCTTGTGCCCATTACTCACTGTGGGTCTTCAAATAGACCGTTCCCACACAGCACTGAGGAAATAACCTCTCGGAGAAGAAGAGTCTCCTTCCCTGCAAAAGTGAGCCGTAGTCACTGGTCGAGTGATTAATAGCAATATTCACGATGAAGTAATGCGGTTGGCAAAAAAGGCTCATCTTACACTAAGTTTACTAGTAGATCTTCGTCTTTATATGTACTTAATAAAAGATCTAAAATAGCGATGCCAGTCAGTTGTTGTGTTATAGGTTGCAACAACAGGTTCGCTAAGGGTTCAGGAATCACGTTTTTGAGGATTCTAAGCGGAGGCTACTTGCCATGCTTCCTTGTGTTATGATCACGCTTTCTGCCAACCGCCAAACTGCGCATGCACAACTATGACATCATTATTTATAAACAGTGAATATTGCTATAATAATAATTATAATAATAATAACTTAGATTAATATAGTGCTGTTCTAGAAGTACAAGGATGCTTTACATAGTGAGGCAAACAAAAACAAATAAGACTAGAACAGAAAATAATAATAGCAATGAATAGAATTGCTGGGGATGAGGGAGCAACTGCAGGCCATAAGACAGGGATCCCCAAATCTGGTCCTCAGATCTAAATCCAGCCTGCTGTTGATTCCTTCTGAGTAATTAAGTGAACAGATATTGCCCCTGGTTGGTCACTCTGTCATCGCACCTGACTTCCAGGTAAAAGTAGGGTGGAAAACTTTCAGTCCTCAGATTTGGTGAACAGGGCCATAGGCCTCAGTGAATGCACATTCTGGGATGGGGTATTGAGGTGCAGGAGGTGTGATAGGTCCTGGGGGGCAATTGCATGCAGGCATAAGTGAGGCCCATATGGAAATGGTTTGTTGAAAACATATGTGATTCCTATCTGTTCCAACAGAATATTGTAAGGGCCATATATGGCACTATAACCGCATATACATTTCACATAATATTAATGTATTGTCTATCATCTATGTCCTACCTTGTAAGTAGGACCTTGAAAAACTTATAAGTTTACATAATATGAAAAACACTGTATATAGAGCTATGCATTTAGATATGAATGTCCTTCATAACATTTAACAGATGTGGTGAAAGTATGAATATAGTGCTGCTTCCCCATCAGTAAAAGACCTAACTTCAGTTGCCCTTGGAGCCCTAAGCATCTTTAGCCAATCATGTGGATATTCATATGCTTTCACCCACAAATGCAATGCAACATTCAAACACACAAGCACAAATTTTAATAAAAAACATTTATTAGAGTGTATTTATATAAGATTAAGAACCATCCACAACAGTCACGATAGTTTTCTCTTTCAAATCCAACAGATGATTACTGGATTAAAATGTCATGAAAATATTGACTTGTGACCATTTATACAAACTCTGACACATTAAAGTTCATACAACTTTCCAAAAAATCAAAGTTATTCTTCATCTACATCTCATCTCCAACAGAGCTCATGTTCAGCAGTAAGGTGAATTATAATATGGGTTAGATACAAAAATTACAACTGTCAGACAAAGGTATAGTGAAGTTTGCACTTTTTGCTGCACAGTGATTTGAAAGTGCTTATTTGTGGCATAAAATACAGTCATGATGATGATAACAGGCAACCCTGGACTCAAAAGGGGAACAACACTAGCGAATCATAACAAAATATTGGTGAAATGAATGAGTTTCGCGACAGATAATGCGGCATTAGAGGCTACGCTCTCGGTGCCCCGTTCACTCCTATTATATGGATATACGCGGCTCTCTTTGGATCTAAATATCTTCCGTAGGACTTCTAGTGACAGGAAAGTTATATGGGTGAGTAAATGATGTACTTTATGCCACAAATAATGTCAAAACTGTAAAAACGGTACTTCTCTTTTAATATGGTCCACACGGCATGAAACTTGGTATCATGAGACCTAACAGTGAAATCTCCACTAACATGTGCGGTCATTCCTGATCTCTTTTCCCCCTGCTGTATGCGCGCCAGATTCTTACTGTCAAACGTGGAAGCATCTCCATGACTGTGCTTCTAATGCCCCAAAGGCTCTGTCAGTAACCACTAGCAGCCCTCGGTGTGATGAAATTACAGCTGTACAAGCAAATCTGCTTCATGCGTCACGGTGATACCCCGGATAAGACCCACACGCATGTACATCAGTGTGTGAGTACTGTGGAGACCTGAGGCAGTATCACTGAGGAGTCAGCACTGCCCTGACCCCCACCCCTCCCCCCTCCAATGCAAGCTGACAAACAGGTGAAATGCTACCGAGAGACAAACACGATCAAAAAGCATAGCATTCCTGTTACTCGAGCAGAAGCATCACAGAAACACGCCAATGCTGTCGGTCTGTAAGCATGAACACACTGGATACCACAAATCACTGCAGCGCTCCATCAAATTTACAAGGGAACTTTGCAGGCTCCATCTCTGCAAAGACAGAACCTCAGACGAGACAAGTAACGCCCATGAAATGGAGGATAAATGTGAATCAGGCGAGTATGCCACATCGAGCGGGCCGTTCCGCATACGCCGGAATGTAATTGCATTCCCCGCTGCTCTGAATTCGGACATCCAGCTGTTTGTGTGGCCTAACTGAAGTGACAGCTGGCGGTGCCTTCCCTCCCAACGCAATCAGACCCCTGACGCTGGAGGGACAGGAGCACAGGGAAAAAGGAGACAGGTAATGAAATGTCTGTTCCACCTTCTGTCCCCTGGGGAAGGCTGGCGTAATCTGCAGGGCCGTCATGGCGGCCGTCGGTAGGGCTGCACGCTAATGGAAGTGTGGCACCACTGTCTCCATGATTGGCTACACCTCCCTGACACAGTACACAATATGAGAGGAAAAAGAGCTACGCACTGTTTGACGAACAGATATTCCGGCTTTCTCTCCACAAAAGGCTCCCCTTATCAGCTGCTGCCTCTACAAATACGCTCCCAAGCAGGCGTTAAGAAACTGAAGGGTTCCTGTTGTTCCCGCCTCAATCCCATGACTATAAATAGTCTCCTTCACTGTGATCCCACCCCCCCTCCAACTGCCACATGGTAATGCTCTTGGCATCTTGGCGTGGGAAGACGCAGGAAATGTATGGGATTTCCTGATGTCGTGCGGAGCTAAACTGTCGTCTTCAGATTTATCTGCGCTCCACACATTTGGGGTGTCCATGGCTCGGGCCTGATCCCCATCTGGTGAGCGCTCTCTGGTACGCAAAAGGACGCGGTTGCATTTTGGATTGCTCTCTGTTTTTTTGGACCAATTTCAAATCGAATGTGCCTGTGCTACGTTCATTTGTTAGACTCAGTTTTTTTAGCTTGATCACTTGCGTTGAAATTCTTCATCTGCTGCAAAACTTCTGAAACATCTTGCTGAAGAAAGCACAGACCTGGCCCTGACCTTGCTATGTTAGTTGCAGTCCATTGGAACAAAATATCCAAAAAAGGAAAAAAGCTTGTCATTGAGGCAGCTGGTAATGGTTCTTAAAATTTTATCTTGTGCCTGTGCATTGTAACTCACACAGGGCATTGCTGCAAGATATCCAGAAAGTGAGGAAAACAACATCAGGGCAGCCTGTATAGGTCCCCTAAAATTGTGCCTTGAGCCATTAAGCCATAAGTATAATTTATTTATACCTTTTGATTGAGTGATTGTGTCCAAAGAACAGTATCATACCCTGTGTGGTAAATTTGGCCAATTCGACCTTGAAGAACAAAAATGTTCCTAGACTGATCCTGTGCTGTATGTCTGACAGTGTGTGCCTGTGTGCTCTTAGGAAAATATCATACAACAGCGGACTGCCATCCTGCTTCCCAAAATCTGTCATCTAACTTGTTCCTGGTGTCCATGTCTGGGTGAAAAATGTGGGACACATAAGTGGAATCATTGCTCTCTGCCCACACCTCAGTCGAATACCCAGAGTCAACGATTGCTGCAGGATTAGGGTGGGGGGTAGGCTCAAAATTGGAATGCATCAACAAAGCTGGCCCTGAAATTCCGATACTTCCTCCGGACATCTGTTGGCTGGACCTCTCTTTAGTATTCAGGGGGTGCGTATATTGTGCAGGGGGTGCAGGAGGGGGTAGTTGCATCTTGAATTTATGGCTCATTGTATGAAATGTGACTCTCCCATAGCTAGCATCTCCTCCACTCCATCGAAAACGCAAAGCCTTCATATACATGCACAGACCACTCTTCTTCACACTGTCCTGTCCAATATAGAACCCTAGCCACTCTCCTAACTATGGTGCAAATCAGGTTTATGAATTTTCTTTTTCACAACTGTTTCACATTGCGAGATTGACTGGATGGTTGCACTCACATTCCCTCATTCCAGACAATCCTTGCATTAATCAAATCAGCTACAAATCAAAAATCTCTTAGACTTCACTGCAAAAAATGAAAGATAAAAATACTAGGTAAGATGAATTTACTTATTTTAAGACTGAAAACACTTATTTCTATCACAATTTTTCTTAGTGAGACAAAAAGTTTGTCCTTGATTTGAGGTAATTTTGACTAGCTTGCCAATGGGATAAGTAAATTTCACTTGTCAAGCAAATAGTTACTTAGAATAAGTAACTTAAAAATTTACCTCAAATGATGGAGAAATTTTTTGTCTTACTAAGAAAAGTTATGATAGAGGGGTGCCCTGGTGGCTCATCGGTCTGGGCACGCACAGCATGGGGGCTGTGTCCTTACCGCAGTGACCCAGGTTCAATTCTGGCTCAGGTCATTTGCTGCATGTCTTCCCCATTCTTCTCCCCAATGTTCCTGTCTCTCTCTACTCTGCGACTGTCAGGTAAAGGTGAAAATCCCAAAAAAATTATCTTTTAAAAAAAGAAAAATTACAATAGAAATAAGTGTTTTCAGTCTTAAGTAAATTCATCTTACCTAGTATTCTTATCTTTCATTTTTTTCAGTGGTCCTACCGGTTGATGTAGCGTGGTGCAAAGCTGTGATTTTAAATTACATTTAAGATCGATTTCATGTACTGCCCAGCATGGATGAAAGCGCTTGCAGTTTAATTTTTCTCTTCATCTTTACTTACTTTAGGGCATCTTTATGGTCTCTGATAAAGCAATGTATTTTGATTCCTAAAAAATAAACCTAATATCTCTTCGAGAATTCAGCCAAAATATCCTCTCTTTCAGTGCCATTTTAGATGTTCCAAATGGAATGTTAATAGTCACAAGTTACAGCTTTAGCTGTCATATCACTCTCACTTTGTCTATGAAAACCTTTACGTCCTGGCATACACAGCTCTGCTTTTGTTTTTCAGTGCTGTAGAAGATATTAGCAGTGTGCATGTGCTGTTGAAGTATTCTTGATAAACAAACACATGCTGTTTACTGTATGTACACATATGCACAATCCAGATCATTGTTTGATGGGGATAGCAGAGAGAACATTAATAGCTATCCCGTAAGGTGCAGTAACCTGTCCTTGTCAGCAGAACTCAATGAAAGAAACAGAAGTCTTCTCCTATAATTACAACCTGCATTCACAAAGGCCTCCTCCCTGCCCGACAGCTTCAGTTCAACTCTGTGTTTAAGTGCCGCGCAATTAGATTTCCATCCACCGTGGATACTCCGCATTTACAGCCGCCCCACGGAAACAATTTGCCGCTCCCATGCATTGTCCATGTAAATCAAGAGAGATGGGTATTTGAGTTGTCCAGCTCTCAGTGGGTAAAATAGCATGGATTAAGCCTCAGCAAGGGCCCTTGACAGTTTAAAGAAGGCTGCTCCACCCTTCTCATTATTGGAAATGCACTGAAGCTGTGCAGATTCCAGGCTGTAATCTGTCTACATTTATAGACTGAACAGACACCGGTCATCTGGAATGGCACAGGCCAGTGCTGAAGGCTCTCTACTGCAGCACTGCACAGCGGCCATTCTAATAAGAGCTCTGGGTACAACTGAGGTTTAGGCTCAGATGGCTCAGGATGTACTAACTGTAACCCCAGAAGTGAATCCACGCTATACTGGGAAACCCCAACCCAAAGCTGAGCCTCATGACATAGAACACAGCTAAGGCAGGATCTAGCACTGAACACAACTCATGCAGAACTGAACAGGGAGCACAGCTGTGGGAGAATTGAAGACAGAGCACAGCACGGGCATAACTGAGCAGAGAACACAGCACATGCAGAACAGAACAAAGAACACAGCACAGGCAGAACTGAGCAGAGAACACAACACAGGCAGAACTGAGCAGAGAACACAACACAGGCAGAACTGAGCAGAAAACAGCACAGGCAGAACTGAACAAAGAACACAGCACAGGCAGAACTGAACAAAGAACACAGCACAGGCAGAACTGAACAGAGAACACAGCACCGGCAGAATTGAACAAAGAACACAGCAAGGCAGAACTGAGCAGAGAACACAGCACAGGCAGAACTGAGCAGAGAACACAGCACAGGCAAAACTGAACAGAGAACACAGCATAGACAGAACTGAGCAGAGAACAGCACAGGGAGAACTGAACAAAGAACACAGCACAGGCAGAACTGAGCAGAGAACACAGCACAGGCAGAACTGAGCAGAGAACACAGCATAGACAGAACTGAGCAGAGAACAGCACAGGGAGAACTGAACAGAGAACACAGCACAGGCAGAACTGAACAGAGAACATAGCACAGGCAGAACTGAACAGAGAACACAGCACAGGCAGAACTGAACAGAGAACACAGCACCGGCAGAATTGAACAAAGAACACAGCACAGGCAGAACTGAGCAGAGAACACAGCACAGGCAGAACTGAGCAGAGAACACAGCACAGGCAAAACTGGACAGAGAACACAGCATAGACAGAACTGAGCAGAGAACAGCACAGGGAGAACTGAACAGAGAACACAGCACAGGCAGAACTGAACAAAGAACATAGCACAGGCAGAACTGAGCAAGAACACAGCACAGGCAGAACTGAGCAGAGAACACAGCACAGGCAAAACTGAACAGAGAACACAGCATAGACAGAACTGAGCAGAGAACAGCACAGGGAGAACTGAACAGAGAACACAGCACAGGCAGAACTGAACAAAGAACATAGCACAGGCAGAACTGAACAGAGAACACAGCACAGGCAGAACTGAACAGAGAACACAGCACAGGCAGAACTGAGCAGAAAACAGCACAGGCAGAACTGAACAGAGAACACAGCACAGGCAGAACTGAACAAAGAACACAGCACAGGCAGAACTGAACAGAGAAAACAGCACAAGCAGAATTCAATGCTGAGCACAGCATACAGCTGGTAGACTTAAACCTACTCAAATAGGAGCACAGAACAGAGTTTGTAATTGTGTCCAGACAAAATAAAAAGTGTCTAACTGCCCTCAGGCAGAACAGGGCCATTAATTGAGGCGACAAAGCTCCTGAATGAGCTGCTAATCCGCCAGGAGCTGCTGAAAGCAGAGTCATAATTATTTTTTTTGACTGACAGACAGCTTTCCCATCATTGTTGAGGGGCACTACCCCTGCAGAGATTCACACAGAGCAGCCCACACGGGCGTATTCTTCTGTAGCATCTGCTCAGAAAAGTCTCCATGAGCCCATGAAAACTTTCTTTTTTTCTTTATTTTTCATGGTGAGTGTCGGTTTTAAAAGCCATTCAGAAAGCAGGGGCACATGAGTGCTATGGCCTGGAGGAGGTATCGTTCTGTGCCCAGGCCAGGGAAGTGATTCATGAAATGGTCCATCTCTGCTTTTTCAACTCCAAACCCACATGAAAGTGCTGACTTGAATTATAAATCTGAGACGTTTACTTATTTTAATAAGGAACTATCTTCATCTGTGGCTCTTGCTCTTGGACAGGGAATAGCTAAGAGACTGGGCACATACGTGTACAATGGCAACCAACTAAAAGCTTGCTGGGCAGTCACACTATCTGCAGCCGGATTCCCACACTGAGACTGGATCCCAGGGGGCCCAGTGGAGTAGTATTGTGGAAGAATAATGCCACAAAAAATAACAAACACCACACCAGTCACAGGCTCTATCCAACCCTTTGGTATAATTTTCTTTGCAAGCAAGTCAAGCAGCCAAAGTTTCCAAGGCTTTTCATTCACTGGAAATTAGATGCAAGAGCAGTGGTAATCCAGGCATTCAAAGTACAAAATTAGCCCAGATGAAGTCCAGAACCCAGTATCTTAATCCCTGCCACATGTCAACCCCCAATGACATCTGCACTTTAATTAGAGTTTCCTTGGGTTTTCTTCTGGTCACTGTAGTTTAAACTGGTAACAATTACAATTCCCTCATGCCCAATATTCATTAACATGGGCAGTGCGAGTTGACATACTGTGACTGGTTTTAAATCAGGGAAGTCAGGGAAAAATGCCACATTATGTGCTCTTCTTTAAAGGCTAGAAATGGGAGTGCGTGGTTTCAGTTTGCTTTAAATATCTCAAATTAAGAGGGAAAAGAGAACAGTGGCTGTAATGCTCTTGTTTGAAGTGTTGCTTCAAAGCGGTGCCCTCCAATCCTTACATTAGCCTTTGTTTGGTGCTTTAATATACATTTACCAGTTTTGAATGAAACTGAATGCTTTTACTTTTCATTGCACAAATTTCTAGGGCCATTTCAAATATGATTAATTTCAAGAGTGAAAGTGTATGCTTTAATGCTGTGTATTTTCTGATACTGAAATCTCTAGCGAGGGAAGGAAGGGGTAGAAATCGGAAACCTTACTGTTGCTGTAAATTAAATGCATCTGTTGTTGCAAAGCCACTGGAATAAATGTCGGCTCGAATGTACAGTATATATGAGCCTGCCATGCAACACAACGTCACAAACTTCTCTTTCAAGTTCTATGCTGCATTAATCCTAAATACCCTCTTGAGTTATTGCTGCACCATGCCATCTTCTGTGGAACAGCTGATATTTGTTTACAGATTACATTATCAAATCATTATTTTCCTTTGTCTATTAGAGGCCCCACGGTGTGGCTGAAACCATACGGTGAACAAGATTAAGAAATTCAAAAACTGCTTGATATGCACAAGCAGCCCAGAAAATGAAATTATCTCGCCTCAAAGAATCTGATGGGACAATGTTTGAATTTAAAGAGCTAAGGTACGCTGTCTATGCCTATTAGTCCAATTTTACCATAAATCAACCTTCTAATCGACTTGCAAAGGCAATTAAAATGATTAAATATAGGCAAAATCATATAGTGCATTTTACTAGAGGTGCACTAGCTTGACATGACATTACAGTACAAACAAACTGCTTATAAAACTATGTATTACAAAATACCACCTCCCATGTAGGGGACATGAAGCACTTGGTGGTACAATATACTGTAATTTTACTCATTTTCTATTTGCTTTCAAATATATGGATATTAATAACAATACATGGTGGCAAGATTAATCCTACAATATGCAATCATGTTTTCAGCATGGAAGGTGGGCTACATAAACTGTGTATACAGTATCTGTAATGCATTGATGCAAAAAGTGTCAGTCCTTTGCAATAATCAAAATATACAATGAGGCAAAACAATATGAAAACAGACAGAAAAAGAGAGTAACATTCATCATCCTATGGGCCAGCACATGTCAGGGTCTGGGATTTATTTTATGATCAGCAAATAGTCAGTTCTAGACTTGAGAGATTGTGAGAAGGGCCAGCAGGGCACAGTCAAGGCTCATTGATGTGCAAAGGCAATGATGGCTATCTTGTCTGGTCCAAACCAACAGAAGGGCAACCATGGAACAAGTCACCAAAAATTTTAATTATGGTTACGGGAGGAATTTTTCCCAAAACGCAGTACAATGCACCCTGCTGGGTATGGAATTGCATAGCCACAGACTAGTCTGCACGCCCATGCTAACCTTTGTCCACCGTCGACAAATGCTTACAATGGGCATGGGAACGTCAGAACTAGACAATTGTGCAATGGAAGAAGGTCACCTGGACCGACAAGTCCTGTTTTCTTTTACATTGTGTGTACAGTTGGGGAAAAAGACAAGCTTGTGGAGGCAGTGTGAAGCTCTGGGAAACATTCTGCTAAGAAACTGTGGGTCGGGGTGTTCATTTAGACATCAATTTGACAAGTGTAACCCACTTAAACGTCGTGGCGAACCAGATACAGCCCTTCATGGCAACAGTATTCCCTGATAGCCGAGGCCTTTTACAGTAGGATAATGCACTCTGCCTCACGGCATAAATTCTTTGTGAATGGTGTCAGGAACATGACAAAGAGTTTAAGATGTTGCCCTGATCTTCAAATTCCCCAGATCTCAATCAGATTGAGAACCTGTGGGGTATGCTGGAACAACAAGACTGATTTTCAGCAGCTCCACCTCAAATCTAACAGGACTTAAAGAATCTGCTGCTTACATCTTAGTGCCAGATACCATAGGTCAGGACACCCTCAGTTCAGTGTTCAGCTCAACAGTTTGGAAGAGCAGTTTGGAAGAGCAAACCAATGCTTTTCCATTGCTTTTTTGCTAAGCTGAGGGCATTAAAGGGTTGAAGATCTTGTAGAGTCAGTGCCTTAAGGGGATCAGAACTATTTTCGCAGCATGCAGAGGACCAAGAGCATATTTGGCAGATGGTCGTAATGTTTTGACTCATTTGTGTTTATTTATATATATATATATATATAAATAGGTCTCCATTCTGGCAGCCATTTTTGAAACAATGATTTTCACATGCTGGGTTGTCCTGTTCATTTGGCGGCGGTACAATGGCTCAGCATGTAAGGCTGCCATTTCACAGCAAGAGGGTTGTGTGTTTGAATCTCGGCCCTGGACCTTTGTGTGTCCAAGTTCTCTCTGTGTTCATGTGGCTTTACTCTGGGTGCTCCAGTTTCCACCCAGTTTAAAGACATGCATGATAGGCTTGTTGGAGAGTCTTCATTGCCCACTGACCTGAATGAATGGTAAACACTTCAATTTCTTACACGTGTTCAAAGGAATATGATGGGTGACATGAGATTAAAAATAGCTGAAAATGTCATAAAACAATAAAGAAACAAACATTTCTGGTCTGTTTCTATAAAATTGCTATTTCTTGCAGCTGCTATGAGGTCAGTGCAGTCACTTAGAGAGCTCTTATAGAGAGGATAAACAGATTCACTCTACCACTGATATAATAAGGGGTCTTATTTATTCCAGTTGGTACTTACACGCAGGAAACTAAGAGAGTTGAAATAGAGTCTTTTTTTTTTTTTTAACACTGACTCATTTATTCTGCTCGACCTCACCCCCTCTCCATGGGTTGTGAAAACAATACCGGCCTCAATGGAAAATAATGGGGATTTGGTAGCATCAGTGTGTAAGCTG
Organism: Gymnothorax javanicus; assembly: GCA_029692085.1. Classification (NCBI taxonomy): domain Eukaryota; kingdom Metazoa; phylum Chordata; class Actinopteri; order Anguilliformes; family Muraenidae; genus Gymnothorax; species Gymnothorax javanicus. The sequence goes on from CM056193.1 coordinate 87,173,740, forward strand.
CCTCTGTCTTAAAAAAAGAAAAATTTCCATGACGGTGACTTCACACTACTTAGAACAGTTGGCCAACAACAGCCTATGGGACACTGCAGAACGGGTGTCATCAAAGCAAGTCAGACTCTGGATCAGTGCATCCCTTCTACGAGAGAAAGTTTGCTGCACCCCCCAAACCGCCACTCCTGCCCCAACTGGTGAAAATCAATTCCTATTGAACATTTAAACACTTTTTGGACAAACTGACCTATATCTCCTTTTATTTTGTGTCAGTCATTCCCATGCTGTCTAATCTTAGCTAGCGTCCGGAGATATGATAGCCAACCTACAGCCCCCAGAGAGGTTAACCAAGGCTGCCATCAATGAAGCACATGTCCTGACTATTGTAGGCTCTCAGAATATGGTTAAGTGGCTTCATTGAAATGATGGAACCACATCAAAGACGACAAATGGCAAATGGTATCCAGTCAACGTGCCTGTTTTTCGCTGAGAGCATCAGCCAAGTGCATGAGGTTGCTAGATTGCCGGCCAGTTTGAGGGCTCCTGGCTGCGAGAGCTCAGTCCTTTGAGCTGACAGAGCTGTGGTCAGTGTAGTGTGGGGCCTTATGGCCCAGGGGACTCCATAGAGGTCAGCCCCCATGTGCTGGGCCACAGATACAGGGCTGCTGACAGAAAACATGGCAGGACTGATCTGGATGTGATCAACAGGCCCCAGGTCTTCTGAGACCTCTCACATATCTGGCAATCTCTTTGTGCACGCATGTTATCACTATAGACAGTGTCATTAGCGAGGTAATTTCACCATCAGTGTGATGCAGTTTCACTATCATCATGATGTGTCCTTTGAGGAACTCGTGTAAAAGCAATAGAAATATTCCCTTTGAAGTAGTTTATTTGCTAAGCATGTGTGTCAGGCGTGGCAGTGCTCTTTTCAGTTTGGTGCTCTTGCTCAGTAGAATAAGCTACTGTGTTAGCCAGCAAAATCTGGTTTCTAGCAGGGTACTGTAGATCATTCCAGTTCAATACGCAGGACTTTAGGCACTAGTTGTCCTTTTTGATCTTCTCCTCTCACAATCTGCAGCCAGACTGCACACCATAAATTACATTAGAGTTATCTAACCAGTGCTTTTATCCAGAGTGACTTAGGGCTCATTACACTAAGCTTGGGCCAATGCACCCCGGAGCAAAGCAGGGTTAAGGACTTTGCTTAAGGGCCTTCTCTGAATATTTCACTGAGTATCAATGTATAATGCCCTTTATTATTCACACGAATGTCTCTTAGCCAACAAATTGTACACAAAAGCATAAGCTGTCAAGTTGCAGGTACCAGTATCAACCTCTCAGCTACAAAAAACGAGCAATAAATCAAAATCAGTCATATTTGCCAGCCGAGTGTCTTACTGCAGTAATGAAGCGACTCAGCTCTACAGCTAAAGGACAGAGGGATTCAGGGTCAAACAAGGCAAAAGATTGTGCATCATTGAAGAGGAGATGCACAGATTATAAAATAAAGGCTTTGTTACCACTGGATGTCTGTTGGTAAGCCCAATTTAAAAAGAACTTTTAAGACACTGAGCCAAAGTGACCTATTTTAAAAAGAAAGGCTGCATAAAAAACAGCATTCCACTATGAATAAAGCGCCTCCACTTTTTAGAACTCCTTCCGTTTTTTGACATCACTTTCAAAGTCTTCTCAGAATTCCCAGTAGACCTGTGTGGTGTGTCATATTTCAGAGGTTATGAGGAACTTCAGACAAAAAAAGGCTGAATCAAAACACACTATGTGAGTAACTTGTATCTTTGTGATATTTGAGTCCTAACAAGAGGGATCAGGGGGAAAAAATCCATGGTTAGAATTTTTTTCAACAAAGATTCGATAAAATTTTGTAATTGCATTGTATCCCATGTAGGAACTTGCAACACTTCTTTATAAAAACAAAAATATGTTGGATATTATGAAAAAAGTAGTATTTAAATACTGAGAGAATGATGCAATCCTAGAAGGCACGCTTACTGATTGAAACAGCATTCCTTATGTGGTCTCATTTGCATTCAAACTAGTTGCTCAGAACACGCCAGTTGGCAATTTCATGCTCCTTTTCTTCTTTCTTGGGTTTTACCCTAAAGAAGAATTGTAAATTTTGGCTTTTATTTCAGTCAGGCCATGTCAGGCCATGTTTGTCTCATTTGGTTGACAGAAGGCCCGATATTGGATTTTGATCAACAGCTCACTGAAGCCAACAAGACTATTAGTGGGAGCACAGGAATTAGAATATACAGAGTAGGAGTCATCTGAAAAAAGCGAAATTTTGTTGATGTGCTAATGTGAGTGTTGGGACTCATGCTTGTGTCGAGACGCATCTGGGGGCTCCTAATTTTCTTTGCGGATGCGAGTATCTTTTCTGCGCACAAAATGTCCCGGTGATTCAGACATTGGAACGGTACCGTGTTTATGCAGGCATTTGTGTGCACGTTTGCATGTAAACCCGTGCGTGTGTATGCAGAAGAGTTAACTTCTGACACTTCATTGTCAATGGGTGAATGGCCCATGAGACAAGGGAAGGAGGGGGGCGCTGTGGGGGTTGATGTCACAAAGGCCCGTGTGAAGGAATGATGGGGAAAGTGTGTGCGGGTACAATAGCGGGGCGTGTTCCTGGGGTCTTGTCGCACACGGGGCCCATTGTCACCCCCTGATGGCAGCCAGGGACGGGGGAGGGGCTTGAGGTCAGGGGGCGGAGTCGTTGCGAATGGCTTGAATTGCCTTACTCGAGCCAGCCAGAGGTGGGGGATCGGGGGTGGGTCAGTCTGACTGAGAGGTGAATGGAGAAGAGGGGTGTGCTGCAATGTTGGGGGGGGTAGAATGGACAGCAGGAGGAGGGGGTGTCCGCCTGTGGAGCATCTGTTGAGGCACGGGGCAGATGGGGGCTCCATAGAGTGCCCTATGTGTAGGCACGGGTGTTCCTGCCTTCTGTCCGCATCTACCCCCCTATTGTGCAGGTGGTGGGGAGGGGCACACCTCAACAGATGTGCCACAATAACTTGCCGACGCGCAACTCACACACAAAGAGCGGGGGACGGACGTCCAGCCACACCTCGAACAAAGAACGGCAGGTTTTTAACCCCACTGGAGGGGAGGGCAGGATGGAGCCCAATTGTTGCATGTGCTACCCCCCCCCCACACACACACACACACTCTCACACAATCGCACTTTCCCTCCCACTTTCAATCTCACACACATACAAACACGCACACAACTTGTCTCTCACATAGTGGCACACACTTACTAACAAAACTTTCTCTCATATACGCACACCAGGGGCAAAGCCAGGCCAGGCCTATTTTAAAGGGGCATTAGTCCTAATGAAATGTTCCTTAGCCCAATCATATAATGTACATTTTAAGTTAAAATTATCGATAGCTGGGGTAGAACAGGCCAGACCAACACCAACCTCCCCAAGTACAGGCTTAGCCCCCCAATCAATGAATCTCTAGTGACATCCCTGACTCACTTACACTCTTTTACACACTCGGGTACTAACAAACACATTCTCCATCGCACACATTTGCGCACAAACTCACACACACTGCATCTCTCAAGCACACTCACACACAAGCATGCTCATTCTTTCTCACACAAACACACACACCCACACACAAATTCTGGCATGTTCGTATACAAGCAGAAACATACAAGTAAACACACAAACATGCACCTAGTCTTGCATACCCACAGGCACACACATTTCTCTCACGCATACACATGCACACAAAGAGTGTTTGCTGGAATCACTCACTGATTACATTCGTACTGAGCATCATTTACCTTGTAATGAACTCATCTTTCATTAGATATTGCTCAAGTGGTGTTACATTTTAATTCACACTTAATTGTCCAGTCGAGGATTGAACAATTATTTACAACAGCTTATGAGAGCCAATTTCTCGTGGTGTTGACCGTTCAGTGTTACGGGGCATGTTTATCCCACATGGAGTTTTACTTTCATTATGCTGTATTGCCATATGCTGTATGTTGGCAAAAAATACGTTCAACTCTTCAAATAGTATGTTTGGTTTGTATACTTCTTTTTTCCCCCCAAGTATTCTAATCATATATTTGAGATTGTGCACATTAAAGGGTACGTAGATTTCCAGTAGAATTCTGCAAATACAATAAGGTGGTAACATCACTGGAAACATTTGAGCTTGTCTTACATTAGCTGTTGATAGTATTTATACAAATATAAATGATGAGTTCATTTTCAAAAACAGATAAAAGCCACTCATTCAATGAATTAAACAACACCAGTTTGACTGATATTCCTTTGATTCCAAAATAAAAACACAATTTAGGAAAAATACGAGAATTGAAACATCTTACTGAAAAAACCCAACACCAGTTTGATTGATATTCCCAGCAGTGCACAATTAAAAAGGATGATTTAGGGAAAGAAATGAAAATTGCAGTATCCTATACAGAAACTCTTCCACGAGAAATTTTTCATCTTTCAGTAGATTAGGATTAGAAGCACCTACGGGAGAATATGGCTCCCACTCTAAACCTCATTAACCCTTAGAGAGGAGCGGAGTACTTTGAGTAGCCCCACTTTACAAGTGTCCTTGCATTGTCACCCACACCGGGCTGGTGACTCTAACATGGCCTTCGTGAGTCTTGTTGTGTAAACACCGGCATTATGGATGATCCAGCTGCAGTGACTCAACCTGTACGGAGCACATGTGTGTGCGTGTGGGTGGATGTGTACATTACACGTGCTGAGCCTCTGCATGGATGCTCTAAATGACCAGCTGTACTGCTCGGCAGTCACCCTGCAGGCAAAGCATGAAAGACAGGGGAAAGTTTCAGAAGTACAATGACAGGGAAGCACACACACATTTGTGAAGGAGAGGAAGCGAAAAAAGTACAAGGGAAAGAGGGCAGAAGGAGAAAGGAAGAGATTGCTAAAAGACATTGAGAGAGTAAGCACTTAAAAGTATGCAGTCATATATATTACAAGAATATTAGGCCATTTTGACAAGGATATTGGTACGTAAAAATGAATTGGTTCTACTACCATTTTGGCATTGAGCTGAACAACACACAGTAAATCTGATCATAGACAGGAAGTCTTGATAGATCCAGAGCGCTTGGGCTACTTCAGTATGTTCAGCCACTAGATGTCACTGGTTTGTGATATGATGCATGACTTCTTCGCTTGTCTGTGCACGTGTTCCTGCTGTATTTTTTTTCAGTGTTTGGAGTGTGAGCCTGAGAGCTTGCATGTGTATGTGTGTGGGCACGTGCATTTGTATAAGTGTGAGTGTGTGTGTGTGTGTGTGTTTGTCTGTGTATGCATGCACTCAAATGTGGAATGGCATGACTGCCGTTAGCACTGCCACTTTACTGCTCAATCACAGTCAGCCGTCCTATTTCACTTCATCTCCCAACAGTGCGCTGGTTTATAATTGCAGCTCTGGTAATTACAATGTGGGAGAGTGAGCAGGGGGGTTTGGCAGAATGATAAAGAATCATGAAGGAGGAAGATGGTGGCACTGCCAGAGTACGGTGGAACAATCGCTGCTCCCGTTATACGGCGGGGGAGTACATCTCTGCTACATGTCATAATGCTACCGCTGGCCTAACTAACTAGCTCAACTTTAAAAGCACTCTACTCATATGGAAGCACTTCTTACTGTCAGACTCCTGCTGTAGTCTGCAGTTACATAAATAGCAGGATTGGGTTTTAGAAAGCAGGAATGGTTGGTGGCGTGGCTCAGAGGCACAGCAGTAGCGATATAGCCTCAGAGCAAGACAGTTGTGGGTTCGACCCCAGCACGGGGCCTTTCTGTGCAGAGTCCGCATGTTCTCTCCATGTTCACTTGGGTTACCTCTTAGCACTCTGGTTTTCTCTGCAGACCAAAGACATGCATGTAAGGCTCTAAATTGGTATGAGTGGCGTGAGTGGTAGCAGTGTGTATTTAAGACTGAGCTTCCCTCGGTCTCTTTGTGAAGTCTGTGTAATCTCATGCCTGTTTGACATAGTAGTCTTATAGGCTTATTCTCCGAATTCGCAAACTTGTTGTAAATCCTACAATCTGTGCTGTTTATTGTTTTTCCAGCACGTTTAATTTTAAAGCGACCTCATTTCCTATTTTCCTTCCTATTTGTAATACAATGTTACCATAGCGTAGCCCAGACTTCGTATTACTCATAGTGCACATATTTAGGAACCTCAGTTCCTTGTTGTTTTGTATTTCTACGTTTGTGCCTTCTGCCGTGTAGTTGGTCATTCAACATAACCAAGTTCATCCGTGCACCTGAGTCCAGTCCTCAACTTCCTGTCCTCTGTGCATCTGCACAAAGTACAAAACGTTACACCAGCAGTCATTACAGAGAGAAGAAGCGGTTTAGATGATGGATGCTTTAGATAATGGATGGATTGATAGATGGATGAATAAAATGTTAATGTGACATTATAAATTACTTGCTTTACACACTTTTGAAAATTCTTCCATTTAAATTAAACAAACCAAACATTATAATTGGTTTTCACTGACATAATTCTTAGGGAAAGAGCCAAACCACTCTACACTTTGCATGGCACGGCATTTTGCATTCAGATTCAGTCATTGGCCCTTTTGGTGAAAAATTAGAGATCAGCCCCCTGAGCTGAGCATTAAAACAAACAGCATCCATAAGCGGGGGACACAGGGCAACCCGTCGCCAGCAGTGCTCTGGCGCCTGATCGGGGATGGCACAGGGCCGCTGCAGCCATTAGCTCCCTCTAAATCTGCATTTGGAGTTTCAGATGTGGTGTGCAAGATTCGCCCTGAGCCGACGGCGCTCACACAGAACCCTGCAGGGCCACGCGGCGGGACTCGGTGTTTTAATTTCCCCAGGGAGGGACGCCGTTTGTTGCACAATCATTTTTACCGCAAACGTGGCTCCTTGAGTCTCTCGTTGGAATAGCCTGAGGACAGATATTGTCCCTTGGCGATACATCATAATGCAAAGAGGTAGAGCGGAGCGTGACTGACTCATCAACCTCCTCATCAGTTCTCTTAGATAATGGTGCTACAGGGGTTTTGTCACTGATGATGTCTGCGACAGATAAAAGGCTGGATGTTGGATGTCTTCCTTGATGGCCTGGCAAGCAGCTATCAGCTTGGCCTACTCTTACAAAACAGCCATCAGTAAATAGTGAAGGCATGTTCTCTAAGTGTCTGTATTGTCATTTGTCTTGAACTTCTTTAGAAGATTCTAGCAACTAATGCTCAGTCTGGCAGGACTGAAATATCGGCGTGCAAACATGCACAAATGCTAACACTCAGGCTCACAACACACACACACGCACACACACACAGACACACACACACACACACACACCTATACACACACTCATGTTGGGTTTTCATGTCTTCCATAGCCTTACAGTCATTCCCTAACCCCTGTCCCTGACCTTAGCCCTTACCCTAACCATATCCCAACCCGAACCTTAACCCCTAACCCTAAAATAGCTCAATTTCCTCACGGGGACCTGAAAATGTCCCCATAAGGATAAAGAAATCTGGAATTCCATATCTTATGGGGACATTTTGTCCCCACAGGGATGGGTATACACAGACCACACATACACGCACGCAAACACACATAACACACACACAAGCACATTTGCGTAGCTATACTAGTGAGGACATTGTATTGACTTACATTCATTCTGTATCGCCTTTCCTGAACCCTAACCGTAACCAAATTATGCCTAATCCTAACCTTAAGCCAACCCATAACCTAACCCGATCTGTAACAGTAACCCTAATTTTAATCAATTAGCTGTTATCCTCCATAATCCTCTTTGTGGACCACTCAAAATGTCGTCACAATCTCAATGTCCTCACATCAGAATTATGGCTATACACTCACTCACAAACACACACATATGCACATACAGAGACAAGAACACCTATGCTCACAAAATAACATGCAGGACACGCACAACCAACTGCACAACACACTGATATAAATTTACTCAACACACATATTCAACGCCCCAGTATTATTTTTCAACTTCCTGAGTTTGCTAATGAGAATGGCACATACAGACTCGTACAGGGAAGGGAATTTTCTATCCTAATACTGCAATATCTTAGATTTTATAAAACTCATTAGGCTCCACTGAGCAGGGAGCAGATGTCTAATGCCCCACCCACCCTTCTTGCATGTCCCCTCTTGGCCCCAAATCAGCCCTCCCGCGTCCACCCACCCCCTCGTCTTCCTCCTCCCCCTCCATCAGTGATGCATCTTACTGTAAGGATGACCTCATGTCTGGAAGGTGCAGAGATGTCTCCATTGAAGTCAGCTGAGGCGACCATTGAGCAGCCTGGTTCATAAAACACCTGAGTCACTGGTTTATTACACATCTCCAGGCCATTCTCTCTTCCAGAGTATCTCATATCCTTTCATGGGTTCATTCATTCACACACCTGTACGCCTGAACATAAACCAGGCACTCAGTGTGCTTCTGCCCTGATCCTGCCCATTACTAGTCTGATGTCAGGCTATATCCATTTTTCTTTCCTTGGTTAACTTCAGGCCAGACAAGAGATGCACTGAATACCATTGGAGAATGAGAATCCCTCTGGTGCTTTCTTTGGTCACTTTGTCTATGTTTTGTCTGGTTTTGCTGAAGAGGGGATTAATTCGAGAGAGATTCATTCGTAGGTTTGGCTGGAGGATAGAATTCATTGATCCTGAAAGTTTGGAGACAAAGTTTATCTCTGGCTTTCTCAGGCTTGGTGCCTGTTTCCTCTCAGGACTATAGAAATACAGAACAGCATAAAATACGTGGTAACAGACAACAGAAATGCATTGTACCAGGAATTGTGTTCCTAAGCTTTACAAATAAACAAAAGTTCGGCCACAAGTTTGAGCGGCTAGCTCAAGGTTCCAGCTGGCCGGTGGAAAAACCAGGCTATGCACTGCATGACAGCAAATGGCTGGGTCATAACTGTCCTTCATGCCTATCAGCTGAATGCTGTATTATCTGCACTTAATCAAAATCTCTATAGACAAATCTCACCACTCAGTAGCCATCTTGGCAATGCTCTCGAGCAGTTATTTTGGGCTAACAAGACTAGACCCTCATCTAAATGAATGGAGAGAGGGCTATAACTTCACTTTCAATGGTCACTCGGACAAAAGAACTGCAAACTGCATGTACTGTATAGAATCACTAGTCAAATTTGATAAAACTGCTTAAAAAGTTGGGTGACTTCGCCAGGAAATAAGATTTAAAAATTCATGTTTTACTTCCACCTAGCATTCACAAAATTTCACGACAACAACTTCTTTCACACCACACTGTGACGTGACATTGTCAGCTCATCCCACTGATTTGAATGACATACACTCAATGGGCTCATCCCACCAGAGCACTTGAACAAAAAACCACAAAATCGGCTGAAACCATGGGGAATGAAACTATTTTGATTTGAACTGAGCGATTTGCGTCAATGCAACAGCATAACTGGCTGGGTATGTTTCCCAGTTTGGCTGTATAAAGCAGATGATTGGCTTTTGGGGAAGGATATCAGTCATACAACTGACATATCTGGCATTTCGGACTTTTTTATTCCAGGTGCTTCAAGTTTTTTGTCTCCTCTCTCAAAACTGACTTAATGCAGAGACAGTATAGGCCACCTACAGAGTAAACCATGTGGTAAATTCCTTTAAATGTCATTCATTAAAGACAATAATATTTGAAGAACTAGAGCATATTCTTCTGACCAAAGAACTTTCTAGCTTTATGGCCTTGGCAGCTATTTACTGAGTCAATTATAAAGTTCATTTCAGATCCATTTTGGACTACATAATCTGGCTGCTCCATGGAAAAACAAAACCAAGTTTTCTGTGGTTACAATTCAGAATACAGAAGTTTAGTTGTGTTGTATTTTGGGCTCTCAGAACTTAAATTTCCTGAAACTATAGTTGATTCATTAACAAACTTGTGGCCTTTGTCAGCAAAAAGCCTGGTTTTTGTAAGTTGTGGCATTTCTGTGGAAAAGGATGATTTAGTACTGAAACTATCAACTGCACTGCAATAATACACAAATCAAATTAATTACTGCCATAGTATTGTTTTCAGATTATCTATGGATGAATTGGACAAACATACACTGGAGTTGAATCACTAATCTCCATTAAAATAGGTGCAATCAAAGTCCCCCCACCCCAAAAATTACAAACTCATATGTTCTTAATTGTTCCCTCTTCCCACCCAGCAACCTGCTTGTCTTTTAGAAGTATTGGCTCCTAAAATTGAGCTTCGGCATTAGTTCAGTCCAGCACGGGAGTAAGCCTGGTCACAAGACTGTTTCTGTCCAATAATTATTTTTATATCTCCCCCCCCATTGGTGAGTTTTTATAACCAAGGCAGTAATCAGTCATTTCTATGGCTCTCTGCCCTTTACACTGCTCCTACGCGGGTTTAATAAGAAATCTGCATCTCATCTCCCTCCACCTCCCCAGCCTCCTCCTTTATAATTATTGTTCATCACAAGCAGCATTTGTTCATATCATGTTCAATAACATAAACGTTTACAAGATTCAGAAGAATCTCATGCTCTGCCGGGGGATTTGTGATCTCAGGGACGGTGTCATTCTTGCTCAGATTGTTCCAGAGCATCACTCAAGCAGAGTTATTTTTCAAACTCAAATGCAGGTCATCCTGCAATAGGTGGTTAAATCTGACGTTAGTGTCCTGAATGAAATTGGTTTAGCTTCTTGCGTGCCTCCCCCTCCAAGTGTAATACATCGTGGGCCCCACTCCCATATGTTCCTGTAGTGTACAACCCATTTACAAAAAAGTTGGGACACTGTGTAAAATGTAAATAAAAAGGGAATGCAATAATTCTCAAATCATTTGAACTTTATATTTATTTGAAAATAATACAAATACAATATATCAGATGTGAAACAGATATTTTATTGCTTTTTGGAAAATATGAGCTCATCATGAATTTGATGCCAGCAATGTGTTTCAAAAAAGGTGGCACAGGGGCATGTTTACCTCTGTATTGCATCACATCTTCTTCAATTAACACTCTGTAAGCATTGGGAACTAAGGAGACCTGCTGTTGTTATTTAAGCAAAATGTTTTCCCATTCTTGATTTATGTAGGATTTCAGCTGCTCAATACTTTGCAGCCACCTTTGTCATGTTTTTCATTTCATAATGCTCCAAATATTGTCAATGGGTGACAGGTCAGGACTGCAGGCAGACCACTTAAGCGACCAGACTCTTTTACTACAGAGCTATGTTGTTGTAATACTTGCAGAATATGGTATTTGGCATGATGTAGCTGAAATGAGCAAGGTTTTCCCTTAAAAGAGGTATCTGGATGGCAGTAAATGTTGCACCAAACCTGTATATATCGTTCACTATTAATGGTGTCTTCACGGATGCGCAAGTTACCCGTACCATGTGTACTAATGCGGCCCCATACTAACATGGATGCTGGCTTTTGAATTGTTTGCTGATAACAAGCCGGATGGACCCTCTCCTCTTTAGCCCAGAGAATATGGCATCCATGATTTCCAAAAGAATTTCACATTTTGATTAGTCAAACCACAGGGCAGTTTTCCACTTCGCCTCAGTGCATATTAAATGAGCTCGGGCCCAGAGAAGAAAACCATGTTTCTGGATCTTATTTATATATGGTTTAATCCCTGCATGGCAGAGTTTCAACTTGAATTTGTTGATGCAGTGACAAACTATGTTTACTGACAATAGTTTACAGAAGTTTTCCTGAGTTCATGCAGTGATTTCCACTACAGAATCCTGTTTGTTTTTAATGGAGTGCCGCCTGAGGACTTGAAAATCGCAGCAATTGAAAATTGGATTTGGGCCTTGTTCTATGCGTACAGAGATTTTTCTGGATTCTTGGAATCTTTCAATATTATGCACAACAGAGGAAAAAATGTCCAAATTCTTTGCAATTTTTGGTTGAAACCGTTATTCCTAAATTGTTGTACTATTTCCCCATGCAGTCTTTCATCGAGTGGTTAAGCCCTCACCATATTTAATTATGACAGATTTTCTATGCCCAATCATGTTATTGACCTGTTGCTAAATAATCTCACTAGCTGTGAGATTTTCTGCTAGTTGACCTTTTTTAGCATCATGCAGCTTTTCCAGTCTTTTATTGTCCTGTGTCAACTTTTTAAAAACACATTGTTCTCATCAAATTCAAAATGAGCAGATATTTTTCAAAATACAATAAAATTGATCAGTTTCAACATTTGCTACGTTGTCTTTGTACTATTTTCAATTAAATACTGGGTTTTAATTGATTTGCAAATCGTTGCATGCTGTTTTATTTACATTTAACACAGTGTCCCAACTTTGCTGGAAATGTGGTTGTACATACATGCTGTATAGCCTTCATCTGTCTCCAGGATCGGGACCGCATTGCTGAACCCTTCGGACCCACTATCTGACAGTTCTGTGCTGGTGAGGGAAAACACCACCTGGCTTCTGCCCCAGGACACTATTGACTGGGTGCAGACACACCCCTTACCCTTCCCATAATACCATCTGAACTGAACTGTGCTCTTGCTATTATGGGCCCTTCCTGCCATTACCCTATGCCTGTCAATAGACGCCTTCATTGGATTGTACCCTGACTTAGCATCTGGTATCTTGTCTGGGTGATGTACTAAGGTGTGCAGATGGGTCAGCAGGAGGAAGAGCTCCATCAGCTACACCAGTCCATTGGAGCCCTCTCTAATCAACTTGGGGCTATCACAAATATTTCCCGGGACTCCACTGCTCAGGCTGCCAGCTCTATCCTGCTGCAGACTCTCCCCCAGCCGAGGGCCCATCCTGAACCCAACCTAGGAGTGTTGGGCCCTCACGGCAGTGGCCCTTCCACCTGTCGTAGTTTCCTGGCCCATTTTTTGGTGGTTTTCGAGTTACAACTGTCTTCATTCCCCTTGAAATGGACTAAGGTTGCTTTCATCATTACTGACCTCACCAGACATGCCAGGGACAGACCTGCAGCCAGTTGGGAGGCAGGGGATCCTGCAGTACAAGCCTGTAGTGTTTTCATTATGGAGATGAAAAAGATATTTGACCAGACCTGCTCCAGCCATGCCACTGCCTGAAAGTTGCTCCAGCCGCAAGAAGGCAGTCTGTCAGTCTTGGTATATTCCTCTGATTTCCAGACTCTGACTGTTCCAACATGCTGGAAATCCCGGGCCCTTTATAACACCCACCAAATCGGCTTGTTGGAGCGAGCCCAGGACTAACTGACCACCTGTGGCCGTCCACCAGACCTGGACATCTTCATTGACTTAGCATTTTGAGTAGATGTCCAGCTGCAACAGAAGCGGCTAAATTGGCGGGCGAGGTAACAGGCACCTGCCCAGCTCGCATGTCAAGAAGCTCTGCCCAGAGCCCCCCCGGCTCCCTCAGTACTCATGGCCATTGACTGAACCCCCCAGAGGAACAGCTGCATTGTATAAAGCAAAACCTATGCCTGTATTGCGGAAGTGCCAACAACGTCATTGTTCAATGCCCAGTCTGGTGGACTCAAGTTATATCCATGAAAGAGATGCTGCCCGGAGCTGCCCTCTCATCCACTTGATCACTCCTGCCAATTCACCTGAACTGGCATGGTTGCCCAGTTTCCACCAGGGCATTAGTCGACTCAAGGGCGAAAGGAATCTTTATCCATCCTGGTTTCGTTTGCTGCCTGAAGACCCCGACTGAACCACTGCAAGTGCCCCTTCAGTCTCAAGGCCTCACAGGGATTGCCCTTCCCGACGTTATGGAAGTGGCTAGACCAGTGCCCATGCTGACCTCCAGTAACCATTCTGAAGAGTTAGCATTCTACATTGTAGAGTCCCCACATGCCCAGGTGGTGTTGAAAAGGCCTTAGCTTGAGTGCCACAATTCTCATGTAGACTGACCATCTGGTGCCATCCTGGAGTGGAGTGTGTTTTGTTCCCAGTCCTGTCTTTGCATAGCTTCCAATTGCACCTCCTTCCTCTGGCCACCAGGAGGAGGAACCAGATTTAAAAGGAGCTCATGTTATCTACTATGATCTCCATCAGGCATTTAGTAAAATTTGAGCTACGTCACTTCCACCACACAGACCCTACGATTGTGCCATCGACCTTTTACTCAGTACATCACCCCCCAGGGGTCAGCTGTACTCCCTGACAGCACCGGAGTCCAAGGCAGTGGAAAAGAACATAAATCAATCCCTGGCATCCAGAATAATTTGAGATTCATTGTCACGAGCCAGAACCGGTTTCCTCTTTGAGGCCAAGAAAGATGGATCTGTGCATTCCTGCACTAATATTCAAGGACTCACCTCCATTACTATCAAGAATCGTTACCCTCTTCCTCTGATGGACTCTGATGGGCTGTCAGTATTTTAACAAACTGGACCTGCGCAACGCTTAACAATCACTACCTTGTGCATATGCAGGACAGTGATGAGCAGAAGATAGCGTTTAATACCCCCTCCCACTGCTTTCAAATATCTTGTGTTGCTGTTCAAGCTTGCTAACACCCCCTCTATGTTCCAGAATCTCATTAATTATGCCCACTGAGACATAGTCCACCAGTTCTTCTATGTCTACTGAGACAATATCCTGGTTTTTACTCCAACCCCGGAGGACCATACCTACCAAGTCTACCTGGTCATTCAAAGATTGTTGGGTAATCACCTCTATTTAAAACCAGAAAATGTGATCTGCATCACACCTTTGTCTCCTTCTCAGGCCTCAGTGTGATACCGGGTGCTTTGTAGATGGGTCATCAAAAAGTACAGGCTGTGCTGGATTAGTTGGACCTTAAGGACAATAAACAACTGCAGAGGTTCCTAAGGTTCACCAATTTCTACTGGCGGTTCATTCGGGGTACTCCACAGTGGCAGCCCCTTAGACAGTGCTTAAGTCCATCAAGACTCCTTTTGACAGGACCCCCCAGTAAACTTCCGCCTTCCACCATCTCATAGAATTGTTTACCACTGCTCCCATCCTCATGCTCCCAGATTTTCAGAGCAAATTCATCATTGAAGTTGATGTCTCCAATGTGGGTGCTGGGGCTGTCCTCTCCCCGCAAGCAGTCAATGACAAGACACATCCATGTGCCTTCTTCTCTTGACAGTTGTCTCCAGCGCAAAGAAATGATTCCATTAGTGACTGGGAGCTGTTGGCAGTGAAGCTAGCCTTTGAGGAGTGGAGGCATTGGCTGGAGGGATCCAGTCACACTTCCTTGCCTGGACGGACCATCGCAACCTGGAGTATTTCTCAATTACTTAAAGGGAGAATCTCAGGAAAGCCAGTTAGTCCCACTTCGTTGCAAGGTTTAACTTTGTCATGACCTATTGTCCTGGTTCCCAAAATACTAAGCCTGATTGTTTGTCTCCTCTCTACTCTCCTGCGCTGACAATTATCATGAGACCATCCTCCCGGGCTAATGTCTTCTGATAGCCACCAAGCTCCAAACCAAGCGTAACATCAAAGATGCATTGTCTTCTACCATCAGACACTCCACCCAGCTGTCTCTTTTTTCTTAAGAAAGTGAGAAGCAGTGTCCTTTCCTGGGGCCACACTTCTCAGCTGACATGCCATCCCAGCATCTCTCGCACTCTCACACTCATTTGTCAGTGCTTCTGGTTCTCATGGTTTTGGAGGTTAGCGTTTGTTTGGGAGCTTTCTTTGTTACTCTCGTCCGGGACGATATTGTTTTGCCCACATCGGATTCTTTGGCCAACTGGCATTAATTGTGGGCAGCGCCTGGACTCTATTTAAGCCCAAGTTCCGCCTCGCCACCTTTGCTAGAGTGTCAGTGTTACGATTGCACTATAGCCCATAAGTTCTCTAGCTAGAAAGTTGGTTAGGATTTAGTTGCAAAGAGGAAAGTGTTAGTTAGTAAGGGAAATTATCTCTCTCTTTTCCTCTCTCTTCCTCTGTCTGTGCACCGTCTGGGTGCTTAATCTTTTGATCTCGGCTTCCTTTATTTCGTTCAGTCTAGCTCGCGTTGCTTCCTTATTTTTAAGAGATCTCGGACGAGATTTATGTCCTTTGGAAGTGCGAGCCCCTCTCTCTTGTTTTGTCTGTGTTCGTCATTTCACTGTGCTTCTTTTCGCTCCAGCCACAGCATTTGGCGTCTCGAAACACCAGCCATCACACTGGTGGTCGACCTTCCACCAAGATACAGTATCTGGGAGTTCATCACTGCCTATTCTGTGAGCACCTGCCACAAATCCAGTAATTGGCACCCCTGTGGTCTACTCCAGGTCTTGAAGATTCCCTACCGGTTGTGGGCTGGTATTGTCATGAATTTTATCACTGGGTTACCTTCGTCAGATGCGTTCAAGGTCATCCTCCCCTTCTTGGACCGATTCTCTGAAGCAGCCCATTTCATGCTATTGGCATAGCTGCCCACAGCCAAGGAGACTGCTGAGCTCTTATTATACTGGTGGTAAGTTCCAGTGGTTTATTTCCACAGCATGCCCCAGGAGATGGTCTCTGACTATGGCCCTCAGTTTGCCAGCCGTTTCTGGGAGACCTTCTATGCCCTAGTGGGCACCACTTATAACCAGTTGCCCGTTTGGGCATGTCACCTTTCCAATGTTGCTTGGGATACCAACTGCCTTTATTGCAGTCCAAGGAGAGGGAAGTGGCAGTTCCCCCTGCTCAGCTCCTGGTTTGTTGTGTCCACCGAGAATGGAGAAGTGATTGCACACTTCTGGTCAAGAATGTATCTGCCTTCCAGAAGCAAGTGTGGAGGAAGTGTTTCATGTTTTGAAAATTATACCCATGTCATTTCCCTACAGTCCTTCCTCCCACTCCCCACCTCCTCCCGAGCTCATCAATGGTGGCCCGGCCCACACTATGCATCTGATCCTGGAAATCCGGCGTAGGGGACATGGGCACCTGTTTCTGATAGACTGGGCTCGAGGAGCATTCCTGAGTCCCTGAGCGTCACATCCTTAAGCCCTCTCTAGTCTGCCATTTCTTGTACTAGTGTCCAATGTCCACCACTTGGCCACCAGATGGCAACCATCGGGGGGGTACTCTCACAACCCTTATGTGTTCTTAATTATGTCCTCCTTCCATCCAGCAACCTGTCTGTCTTTCAGAAGTATTGTCTCCATTGGTTTAGTGTCTTGCGGGCCTCCCCCTTCAGGTGCAATATACTGCATTTGTAGGCCCAATTATATGTGCTTCTCTGGTGAATATAACATTATTGAGTCTTATGGAGTTGCTGGATCATCTGTGCTATATGTCCAAAAGCAACAAGTCAGTGCATAGCAGGCCTTTCCTTTCAGGCCAAAGAGTTTGACTTCAGTTGGATCAGACTATGGTGCCTTCAACCGCAAGTCTCTGGGTCTCCCGCAATGTTATTGGCAAGCTCTGGGCATCGCTTAATGAGGTCTTCTTCTCAAAAGTGGTCTCTGTCTAGTTCAAGGCTCTCCAATCCTGTTCCTGGAGGGCTACCATCCAAAAGGTTTTTACTTTATCCCAGACTCAACACACCTACTTTGGCTAATTAGCAGCCCATCAAGACCTGCGACTGGTAAAAGAGGTGTACTCTGCATTGGTTGGAGTGAAAACCTTCAGGATGGCAGCCCTCCACGAACAGGGTCGGAGACCCCTGGTCTAGTCATTCTCAGAAACTAACCAATCTGTGAAGCCCTGTAGGGCTTGTTGATTCCTGGACTGTTTGTTTCTACTTCAGCCAATGAGTTCTGTCATGGTTAATGTGTAGGTCACATCTCCAACAATTGCCCTTTTCAGCTACTGGCTCAGTTTGGTAAGACAGCCGGACCTTAGACCAGTGGTTCTCAAACTCGGTCCTGGTGCCCCACTGTGTGTGCTTGTTTTTGTTCTGACCACAATTGCAATCTTGGGATTTTAACAAGCTGTTGATTTGCCTTAATTAGGTGCATTTATATTTAGAGCAGTTATTTGTCCTCTGAAGCCACATTTGAAAAATCTGCACATGCCATGAAAAGTTAAAATTTCATATCCACAATGAGATATGTTAGAAACCAGTATAAATAACTGCAGAGGGAAATTTGACCGCACCCTTAATCAACGTAAACAATCAGTAGTTTCCTCATTGGTGAAACTGTCATCACATGGTTGCAAAAACCATCAATTTATTTGGCAAGTCACACCTGTTTCGTTTCATGTTCATTTTATTAAGTTCTGACAAATTATTTTGAAAGAATTCAAAACACCTGTGTTCAGCTACCCAAGTTGGAGCTTATTGATTTTCTCAGTCTAATTTGATCTGTTTAGAAATTTTTTTACCTGAAAATCCTCTCAATATTGAAAAATAAGCATAACATGTTTGAGGATTTTTATTCTTCATGGCACAATGGATACGTCCATAAAAATGCAGCTAAAGGTGGTAAATAACTACTCTAAACATGGATTGCAGCTAATTAAGACAAATCGACACCTTGTTAAAATCCTAAGATTGTAATTGTGGTTGGACCAAAAACCAGCATACACAGTGGGGCGCCAGGAACGAATTTGAGAACCACTGTCTTAGACTGTCCCTATTTTTCTTTTTTGTTACAATCGGTGCAGATGGGAAGGTTCAAAGCACTGCCTCTTTTTTTTTTTACATCCGAACAACTTCATCTCAAAGTTGGGCAGACAGTTCCATCCATCTTCCTGACAACATCTCCGACCAAATCTTCGATTACTGTTATTAGATCAGTTGATTTTTACTCTGCAATATATGGTCATCTTGTTAATATATTTACTGCACTGTCACTTGGAAATCAAATCTATCTGGCTATCCTGTTCCTAATATGAAAGGATAAACTCTAATCAATGAAAACAATTTGTTTAAAAAAATGTAATTCTGAGGATTTTGAAAAACTTCATTTTGTTTCGCGTGTCATGAAGCGTGAATTGCACAACATACTTGGAGTTGGAAAAAATCCATTCTAAAAATGCACCGTATATAATCGTGTGATATAATCAGTGGGAGGTTGGAAATGTTTTGAAGCCATTATATACCTCCTTCCTTTAGCAGCATGACTCCGAGAACAAATTATTCATGATTTTTTTTTTGAAAAGAGAATGCATAGTTCATTGAGCTGTGTGAGATTGTTGGTTTAGGGGTATGACTTTTGCTTTCGGGGTGGCTCACAGTCTTGTGTCTTGCATGTTTGACTTGGGCTCAGAAGGCTGGCAGTTCTTGCCCCAGTCAAAGGTCTGTGCAGCTGCCAGACCCTAATGGAAGACTCTTAACCCCACATTGTCCCCCGGGGATTAGCCCCTGTTCAGTCTACTCAATTGCAAGTTGCTTCAGAGAAAATCATCCTTTAAATAGCTGGTATGTAACCAGAATAGCCAGACTATGCATTGAAGAGCAACAGTAACTACCATTTTTTTCACAGTCTAATTCCTTTGCCTTGATGGTGGGGAACATACAGACTCCCCACCATCTCTTACAAGCCTTCATAGCCCAGTGCTGCAGTAGGCTGTCTGATGTATGAGTGCAATATTACAGCGCAATGAGCGTCCCGTTCTGGCTCACTTAGCGTTTGTTCAGTACCTCATTTGTTCCAGAAGGTCTTGTTCTTCTGCACACAGGGAGTGTATAAAGGCTTTGACCCCACACCGGCTGGAGGCGGCACCTGTGACAGGTGAGGCGCCGGCGAGCTGGGGCAGGTGACTAATATCATGGTGACCTTGCCTCCCTCTGATGGATGTGCAGTAGGGGAGTAAGGCCTGCACTTCCAGCCCAGGACAATCAATAACGCCGTTATTGCCTCTGCTTTTAATCTGGCAGCACAGCCCACCATGGAATTACGAGAGATAGCTAACGATACTGCCGAGTATGTCCCTGTAAGAGCACCGCTTACATCTGCCTCTGTTATTTCTGATTTCACACACAAGCCACGTACACACACACACAAACGCACTGAACGAACACAAATGGGAGCACAACCATAAAAAATTGATAGAAATCCAATGTAATGTTAGCACCTCAATCATAGACACAGTAATTACACACATTCAAACAAAAGAGATACCAGCCGACAAATTGTCGCACATATCGATTGCTGACATAAACTGAAACACATACCCATTCGCCTGGTCTTTTCAATAGAAAAAGAAACACAGGTGACTATAAAAGAAAATTGACTGACAACATTTGCAAAAATTGTACTTGAAATAATTTGAACCATTTGTTAGGACCAACATCTCCTTGTCCACAAATATCTCTTCATCACTATTGCTATAATACTTACAGCACATACAGTATTTATGCTCTATCATTCTTTTACAATGTCCAGATTACAGGAAATCAGAATTTTATCAATTCTCCCAGGGTTCACCATTACCCAACTTCTTTGTGACAGCCTTATAAATTCAAACACAATGCCTTATGCATTTCCTTGATTTGTTTATTTATTTGTTAGTTGGTCATATTAGTCGGTCTATGATTGGGGGACAGAATAACTAAAATGGTCCAGTCTGCGAGAATAATCGTTGTTATGCCTCGGTGCGCATGCGCAAACGAGGTATACGGGAGTTTGTTTGTGTGTCATTCATTCAGTCATTCTGTCTGTTACCGGGATAGCTGCTACGCCGGTCAAAATCAAGTCCTAGAATATGGCTCTATGAGTTAAATGCCATGATCTCTTGGATTTAAATTGGCCAGATTTTTCAGATAGAGCTTTGTTTTCGAGTTATAGCACTATTTGATTACCACGAAGGCAATGCTGTGACAAATGCGCATGAACGAGTAGGTTTGGTGTTCTGTTAATATTTGCAACCTGCCTCGCGGTCTGCGCTTGCTCAGACCTAAAATCTTCGTCTGGGTTTCTTCGCTCATATCTTTAGTAGCCTATCTGCAAAAATCATAAAAAGACTTTTTTTTCAGCGCATCTTTAGACCTGTAAATATTTCTATAATTGCATGTACACGCTACATTTTCCTGAAAATGCAGAAGTTGGATGACAACTAGCCATGCTACATAGCCCCATTCTTGCCTCCGAGAGCTTGTTTTAACATTCTGACATTTACTGGCCCAGCGGAGTCACATGCTGTGCCATTGACAAAACCATGCAAAAATGGAAATCGCCAGACACCACTTGGCTTCTACTGCTGCTAGCGTCAAAATTTTCTTTTGTTTTACCTTGTGTCTAGTATTGGCGTAACAATGACATATTAAAGATTCATTCGGCACCAACCATTCATCGTAACTCCCTTTCTTTCCGAAAAATAAGTCTGGAAAAGGCAAAACTTCACCCCTGAAATCTAACTTCCTGCCCAGAATCGTTCACGGCACAGCCATGAAATTGTGACACAATTGTGAATTGTGTTGTTACGTTCATCACAGCACATTATTGGAGGGAACATATCCCCCCCCCTTAGAGTACACCCTTGATTGGGTGTGTGAAGGAAAGTACAAAAGCATATTTACAAATGAAAGAACATAAGGATCAACACACAGGCGAAGTGCACTGAAGCCCACTCTCCCTCTGCTCTTCCACCTGACTGCA
This sequence comes from Gymnothorax javanicus, assembly GCA_029692085.1. NCBI lineage: Eukaryota > Metazoa > Chordata > Actinopteri > Anguilliformes > Muraenidae > Gymnothorax > Gymnothorax javanicus. Next base: position 87,195,276 of record CM056193.1, read on the forward strand.
AAATGAAGACAGATCTTTTCTGAGTCGGTACAGAAATATCTTAGCGGTGAAGAAAGTTACTTTTTCTCTATGGTGCAGTGCCCACCGTTATTAAAGTGTACGCGCCATCTGACAGTATATTCGGGCAAAACAGACATAAAAGTTGCTTCCTTTTTTTAAACAAACCCTGGAACTTAAGGACATGCCGAGGGAGTTTTAAACAGCAAGGGTAGCCGTGTGCCGGCAAAATTGTTCTTTCTTGAACCACGCCCATATCATAAATAGCAGAAATGAAACCTCTCAGGGACATATTCAACAAATTGAATTCATATATCACCTGAATGACACAATCTGGCCAGTACATCAGGTCCAAAAAAGTCAAATAAGTCTGATATACACAGAAGTGTCATCAAATTTCATAAGCATGCAGCTAATAGCCGACCTTCCTGTTTAAATTCTCACACACATTTTTTAGTCTTTAATGGCGAAATTATTTGTTATTGTATTGCCTCCATGGTATCTCATATTCCGATTTGTTTTTCTCCGCTGAAAGGCCCAGTATCAAATCCAAACGGAGCTATTGTTCCACAATCCAGTGAGTAATCTGACACCAAACCTGAGGCAGAGATTCAATCACTGCTTTGACCGCCTATCACACATCACAAGCGCAGGTGTAGAGGGCAAACCAAGGACCTTCCGCACCTACACCTCTCCCTACAAATGTATGGGCTAGGGTGGGGGTTTGAGGTGAGGGCAATGTTAAGTGGACAGCCCCTATCTGAGGGGAAATGATCTTTGCGAGGAGAAATTATTCATGCTTCTCTGCCTTAAAGTTCTGTTCTCTTTTCATGTTGTGTGTCGGAGACGCCTGAAAGAGACACACTTGACCCGCCGAGACCCTTTAGTAGGAGAGTCGCACTATCAACACAATTGCCCCTTCCTGTTCCAGCAGCCTTGACAGCTGAAGGTACAGACAGTTCTCGGCCCTCCCCTGAGCCCCTCCCTCCCCCAAATGTGTGCGGGCAGCGTAGTGCGTGAGGCCAAGCCTATTCCCAGGAGGTAGCGGGAACTCTTCTGTTACGTGTGTTGAAAGCAGAGCAGGAAGGGATAAGGGGAGGGTAATGGTGGTTTTGTTGCATATTAGGATTCTGCTTGTTGTCACAGAACATGCACATCAAAGGGCATTTCACCCGCCAGTCCACCGCGTGGCTCATCACTAAACAAAGCCCCCCGGACATGTGCCTCCTTCCCCTCCTTGACGAAGGCTACACTGTTATTTATTAAGTGTTGAAATTGCGCAAGCTCATTTATGGGAGGGATCTCTAATTAAATCTGCAGCTTGTCACACCAGGAATTATAGACGCAAGCAGGCTAATGCAATCAGGATGGTGAAAAAAATTGCCCCTGGAAGAGGCATTCAACAGTTCTACGATTCACATGAAAATATATTGTGAAGCAATCGAGAAAGAGAGACCATGCTTAACAACAATACTGGTCGTAATAACATTTGTGGGAACTGCAGTTTTATTCAAATTGCATTCAGGAACTAAGCTTCCAAGTTACTAATGTTGACAGATTTGTAATTTCTTCAAGATTTGACAAAATTGACAGCAGTAAGAAAGTCACGTGAGAGACAGCAGGAAGTCATGTCAAGGTTGCCGACGTTCTGATGTTGAGTTGGAGCGTGATTGATTTTCCTCTCCCGTGATGAGCAGGGAAGACTCCTGCGAGAAGGGCATGGTTTGTGCTGTGGACGGAGTGATAAAGATGTCCATCATTGTTGTGGGAAGGTCTCAGAGTGATCAGAGTGGTTGTAGGGGTTGATATCCAAACTGCTTTGCATTCATACGAAACTCCCACTGATATGACACAACGCTGCCGTGCCTACACAAATCTTAGCCCATTGGATGGGACCCTTACAGAGCCTTGGGGTTTCTGTTCAAGAAGAAACATTTCTAAACCTTATTATAGCCTTTGCAAGACAGGAGAAAAATTGTGATTTATGAGATCGTTTGAGACCAAGCAGGCATGCTAAACCACTTGCAAAAGTACGGTTATAGGGACCGGAGCTGGGCTGATTTGGTTCCATTTATGTAAAACTTTGGATTTTCACTGTCATGCCCTCTATTTTAAGGCTCTGAGTACTGTAGAGTTACGATTGTGTCCCCATTTTCCTGGGAAAAGGCAAGTGTGTGCATGAGTACACGCGTAAGTAAGAGTGTGTAAGTGCCTACATATATGTATGTGTAGGTATGACAGCACATTCATGTGTGTGTTATACTTAGGAGGCATAAGGAAAGAAGTAGCCTACAGAGTGACAATTTAAGTTCAGAAAAGGGGTAATTGCCCCCGCCAGTCCACCAAATCAAACACCACTTAGAAGGTCGGCAAAAAGCTGGTTCCAGAAAAAACCATCTCTGTGCAATCTTTAATTTCCATTACAGACCTGCATTGCATTGGCACTGCTTAGCCAGAGCAGCACTGTTGGTGAAACTGACTGGCACAAAACTGATCCACAATTATAGTGTTTAACATTAATGGCCACGTCTGATGTTCACATGAAAAACAAATGATTCCTTTGATCCCTGGTTGTCAGCAATCTGTATAAAGAATGTATAAAAACTACTATTATGTTCAATACAAACAGGAAAATCCACTGTGACAGCTCAAAAAAAGAGAGAAACAGACCTTTACAAAACCTACTAGTTTTGTACTTATGTCAAAGTTTGACCAGCTAGAAGGAATGAAATCGAAGCACACACCCATACTAAGATAAAGCAACCATATGCATGAGAACCCCAAATGGTACGGACAATCATCACGTAATTCCCCAATCTATGTACATTTCATTGTGTCGTAATAAGATACACTCATAAAGCAGTGAATGAGGGCAGGCGAAATCATTTATTGCGCCTATAATTTGCATTGAATCAGCGGGGATAGAGTTTAAAATGTTACCTTCCTAACACAACTTAGGAAATCCTTTTTCATGTCTGAGTCCTGAACTGACATCACCCATCAATGATTTGCACTCAGTATGTTTTGCAGGTAACCTTTTTTTATTTTTTTTTTAGAGCCTGGCCGTCTGACATTCAGTAGCTTTACTGAGAGCAGAAGAAAGGTTGCCTACATGCTATCATTTTATAGTGCAGTCATAGCAATACAGTTGCAATAATGGTTGGGTTAGTGAGCATTTACAAAGGTGGTGCTCCAGATTCCAGCTGATACAGCTGATATTTCACTTATTGTCTGAAAATGAGATGTTCAGGGCTTGTCCACATCTCGTAAATGAAGGCCAGCGACTTACAAGACTTTGAGAATGGCTACAGTGTGACATTACTATTCTGCCTATGTTAGATTTCCTACTGCTACGACTTCATTGTAAATGACATGATCCAATTGACCTTGACTTTGTCCTTTCTGTTAGAATAAAATGTAATAAAAGGGTATGTTTGGCACCCTCACGCCCACAGCCCCAGATTATAGATTGTGTGTGTGTCTTTGTGTGTCAGAGAGTGAGTGAGAGACAGATTGTGACCGCTGCACATAGCGGCCCCACACAATAGATCTTGCTGCTAAAATTCAATTTGATGCTTTCCCAACAGTACGGAATGTTCTGGAAAGTGCTTGCCATTCCATTTCTCACCAAGCCCGTTCTGTGCCATGCGCTGTTGGTTTCCACGGCAAGCGGGCTCAGGTCGGTTGGTGCTTTGCGGACTCAGCGAAAAAACAAAGGATGATAAAGAGCAGTAAAACGGAGGCAGTGGAGGATTCAGTCTCAGAATGGGTTTAGCCGCGGATTTGCTCCAAGCAGCTTGGGGCTCCCAGCCGAGTTCAGACTCTGCCATCCAGCTTCTGTCCTCTCACTCTTGCTAATAAAGACCTACAGCAATGGAGGGAGGCTTCAATTCCACCTTCAGCAACAAAACCTCGACATATACTGAGCCTCTTAAATCTTTAAATACATCTGTCAGGATGTGTGAGAACTCATTTTTATTGTTACTTCTATCCTTCATTTTATGTTTTAGCTTTCATTGAGACTGTAAGTCTTCTTTATAAGGCTGTATCAGTAAAGTACAAATAAATAAATACAGCACAAACCAAATTAGAGGAGTAAACACAGCTGAAACATGCCTAAAGGATAACTCCTCTTTCTGACATGCAACACTTAGTGTGCCTCTTTGATTTTGACAAGAACCGTGCATGCTGTAGACCACAAAGACCAGAAAGAATTCATGCTGGGCTTCAGACACAAGTCAAGTAAATGACTGTAAATTCCCTGGGGACCAGGTGGCACAGCCATGAGAACTGAGCATGTGACTTTGGCATTTTAACAGATGTGGACTTCCCAGGAGTCAGAAAGTAAAAGTCCTGCCATGTTTTAATTCTACCCATGAACTCAGCTAGCTGATTTCACTTATTAATTTACCCTCCAAGCTGAAAGGTTGTTCTAATTCGAGAATCCAGATGCTCAAAACAAAATACTGGGGAGGACTAACTTTCGCAATGAGGATTGTCCATCACCTCTTTGAGAGCTCTTTAAAATGTCTGTTGGTAAAAACACATAATTTACTGATCAAAAGATTCCTTTATAGAGGTGAAGGGTCCACAGAAGCTTGTGCAGAGATACACAAACCATGAGAGCTCGCCTGGGAGGAGGGAGTTGAACTTGCAGCAATCTGCATACATAAAGACAATAAACTTTGTTCTTTTTGACCATTAACCATTTTAAGGCCTTAATACATCCCCAAATAAAAAGGAGAACAAAATGAATGGATATTAATTATTTAGATTCAACATTAGCCTGTAACTTCAGTAATTCCATATGGCCTGATGGTCCATGATCACGCTTAGTACCACCGTCAAGCCCAAAATAACTTGTTTTTGAACTGGTTGACATCAAGTCTTTCATGATTGTACCGACCCAAACTCCAGCACGTGTTCAAACCCGCCCAGGTGGTATATGTCAAGCCCAGTCTCATCTTGACTCATCATATAGTGACGCTACCTGACCAAGCGTCAATATATAAGAAAAAAGGAGGCTTTTGGCATCCTTATTTGAAGCCAGTTTAACCTCCTCCACGCGGGATTTTCCATCAGAGAGATCATTGCCCGGTTCTCACCTCGCCTTAAAGCACATTACTTCTCCAAACTTGTTCCCATTTACGCTACCTAATTAGCAACTAAGCATTAATTCATTCAGTTGCAAGGATAAATCCGTAGAATTACTGTGTATTTCCCCTCAGCATACATTATTGTTCATTGCAATAGTAATAAAGCATTTTTCTATCCACATTAATGATGGTATAATACGTCAACGTCTTTCGAAGCTACTGATTCCCATAACTCAAAAATAGTTCTTTTTTTTCCTCGTCAGAGTCCAATCCGCTTGTCACGCCTAAGAAAACAATTTAAAAAATGCAGTTTTGCTGACTTGGGTCTGCGTGTGAAGTTTGCTTATGTAAAAATAAAACTGTCTACAACAAGTGACATTAGCTACCATAATGCAGGTTAACTCTCATCCTGTTTCCAATAAAGACTCAGGCAATTAATTGAATTAATTTCCTGAGTGAATAGGCTACCAATAAGCAGCGTAGCCATTACTGATTAAGACACATAGCTTTGCGTTAGAAGAAGGCTACAATATGAGATTGCATGGATGGCAATAACTGAAATTTCTTGAAATTTCATCTTAAAATAGAATGTTCTGTAGTACAAGCTGCTGACGATGGTAGATAAGGTTTAGGTTTCCTTTCTTATTAATTGGTCTGATAATTACCGTTCTTACAATCTCATATTGTAGTCTTCTTGCAACTTTCCCAGAAGCTGGACAATACAGACCTCATCAATGATTTTGTGACCGTGAAAGTTTGATGAATATCATGCATATTTAATTATTTTAAATGCATGCCATTCATCGAACTTTCACGATGCACAAATAACTAATTTACTAAATTATTCAATTACCAATGCTTCAATGTAAGAAGCGTTGTTAATTTAATGAATTAATTATTATAGCATCGTGGCAGGGAGTGTGCAACTGCTCTTCCCTGCAAATGAGGCCTATTATTTTGAACACTGTGGACATTTTGATTAAGTGCAATCTTAAAATAAATTAGGTTGTACAGCTGAAAAAAATGGCTAAAACAGGAGATGGAATTTAGAGAACCTATTGGATTATTATTTTTTCATCCCTTCAAAATCACGATTAAGTACGTTGTCAGTGTAGCCCATCTGTGATCTCTGGCATTTCTCAATAATTTCTTAATGATTTCAGGCTTATATATTGGTCTTGATTATTCAGCAAATAAACTGTGTGATTATTAATCATTATTAATCATCAATCATTATTAATCAGCAATCTTAAAAAGGAACAGCTTGAAAGCAATTTTGCGTTTCAGGAACGGAGGCTCACTGCACACCACTGAAAATCCTGTAACACCAGCGTTATTACTAGGGGGACATTGGGCTTTAGGGAGTTAAAATGATCCCTACCCCTTAACCCCAAACCCTTGACCCCAACCCCAACCCTAAACGTAAAATAACTATGCCAAAAGCTTCCTTATTCGTTGTATATCGACGCTTGGTCAGGTAGCATCACTATATGACGAGTCAGGATTAGAATTTGTTGATATATCATGAAGGCATCCAAGGTCAAAATGGGTGGCACTGATAGATTTATCTATAGCTTGGGGTTCCGGGTGTTTGGTACCTCCAGCCATTGTTTATCCCCTACTCTTCCACTAATCCCTCACTCTGCATCCTGTGTGAACACCACAGCCTTTCTTAGAGAAACATCCTTTCAACTCACCAGTAATTCCTGCGTATCTCTGATTTCAATGGTGGAGCTCAGTGCACAAGAGAAAGAAACAATTCCAGAATGCCTTGCTTTGAAAGTGTGACCTTTCACTAATAAGTCCTCTCATCTAACAACAAGAGGGAGACTGGCAAATTAGGCCAGTCAGCGCGAGAGCAACAGATGTCCCATTTGTTAATATACACTGAGACACCTCCATAATGAGTGCCATTTGACTGGCTGTGCTGTGCTGTGCTGCTGGAATTGATAATGTGCAAAGTGTTGTCATTTTTCATCACTTGTGTCGAGCAAGCATGCAAGGGGCAAGACAGCATACAGCCTTCCCCTGGGCCAGACAAGGTCAAACGAGAATGATCATCACCGGATACGCTGAATTCAAATAAATGAATAGCCTGCAGAAAAAGGCACATTCCATAAATTCGAAACTCTGGAATTAGTTTTTTTGCAGTATTATATAAATGTCAAGCAGGTACAAAAATTCTATGCTTGTTTTAGAAAACCTCATGAGAGATTTGTATGATGTCAAAGGGATGCAACTGACATGTTTCACAAGGCATCCTCTCAAATCACGTGTCTGACTTTGCAATAGTTTTAAAGGCCACCCTCTGGAATGAAGGTTAGTGCATCTTGTTTTCGAAATTCATTGCCTTCGAGGGAGCATTGGGTCCCTCAGCTGGTTCCAGAATCAATGCTACCTACTCACACCCTCTGTGTGTGTGTGTGCGTGTGCGTGTGTGTCGTGGGGTGGGTGTGTGTGTGTGTGTGTGTGTGGGGGGGGGTGGAGTCTGGATCAGGAGCCTCTGTGGCATAGATCCAGTGAGGCTCACATTGTGTGACTCGGAAGGGTAAGTTAATTACTGTTCTTCACACTCCTGGCTGCTGCCATGGCTAATCCAGATGTCAGCAGAGTGGAAATCCTTTCATTCTGACGGGCGGGGGCTTTTGAAGAGCCTGTTTGAAACGCAGGGTCAAAAGGCTCCTTACTCACGATGAATAAATGTATGAATACTGCGGGGATCTCAAGCAGGAATTTTTTGGGGGGTCATATTCATAGATGCAGAGTCAATGCTATGCTAACACAGAGCTGGGGTGGTTTTGGGTCATCGTACTGAGCAGTTGGATATGTACAGTACTTCTGAAAGGGCCGATGGTTTCTGTCAGTTCCTGTTGTTCTAGCGTACAGTGGAGTACCTAAAACCATTCATGGACAAACACAAATATAGCTTTAGCCTGATGCGCCGTGTCCATGATTACAAACAAACCAGTTGCAATGTAAGGCAGTAACAACAGCCCATCGTGATCATGCCTCATATAAAGTATACTGTAGCATGGTGGCATTTTAAAATGGGAAAACAGCCCTATTTTATAAAACAAATAAATAAAATTAAAAAGCCCTGCATTTCCTGTTAGCCAGAGGAGACAGATCACTCCTTAATTGTCACTATTCAATTATGCTCTGGCTTCTGTGTGTGGCGTCTATACTCCTCAACAACTACCCTTATTATCCCCATTAAGCATTTCTCCATTAGAGACGGAGAGAGACAGAATGTTTTTAATGTGGGCCATTAAACCAAATCAAAGTGGATCAGAAACAAATGTGGAGGCTTTGTAGTGGTGCCAAGAGCAACATGTTTACAGAGAGTCCAGAATTATCATCATTACGATTATTGTTTGGATTGAAAAGGCTGCCCGCCGCAACCTCTCCACAGATTGGACTGCCTCACATAAGCAGATCTTGGAGATTAAGGGCAACATAACCCAAAATAAATTAAATAATGAAAAAGGGCATAACAATTTGCTTTTGATAGAAACAACCACCAGCTGCGTGGGTTGAGATGAGATCTCTTGTAATTATACAAACAATGCAACAGAAAGCTATCCGATAAATCACTATATTCTACCCCATAAAAGGTCTGTATGAAATACTTACACAAATATGAAAAATGCTAATGAATTGCTGTATTTATTCTTTGGAAATGCCTTATAAATAGATGAGCAATGGTTATGAAATTGTCCCAGTTACCTGTCATTCACACATGTACATTCATTGGCATTTTTGTGAAAATTATACAAATCAGTATCCAATGGGCAAGAGGCTGAAGAGTACCATGGAAAGTTCTGAAACCATCACAGGAATCACACTCTGTTCACTCAACATTTATACTTTATGGGCAATTTAAAGTCTCCAATTAGCCTTACATGCATGTTTTCAAACTGTGAGAGGAAAGCTGAGTTTTAATTAACTCATACACAGTTGGCTCCTGCTCACCTCACATATACTCTGTTAGATTTGAAATAACACTGGGCATTTTACTGCATATGGTGTAGAGCAATGCAAGCCAAAATAGCATATGCAGTAAGTACAACACACTGTCCTTTTGTCCTGTACATTTTAAAAAATGAACCCATTAACATGGAATGATTCCAGCTCAAACAATCTCTATCACAGCCGTTTTTGCATTTGGAGGAGTAATAGATCTTTGCATAGTACCTGTCGTCTGTCTCCCTGCTGACACAGAGGCCCCCGGAGTCTAGCAGAAGATGGATCTGCCTCCAAGCTGGCTGCTGATATTGATAAATGAATCTTTGTGAGTCGTACTATTGACGGAGAAGGGGCTTTGTCTTTTCAATATACACATTTTGATTTGATTTATTTTGTGTGGTCTGAAATCCTGCATGTTTTGAGTTTTTGGCGTAATGACTCAATTAACCTTCCGCAGAATGCAGAATTTACCAATGATAGCCATCCGGCCCCCACTTCTAAGCCTCCACACCCCCACACTTTCTTCTTTTATGAAACCGTCTGCGCTAAGTAATTAGCCTTAATTTCCATTCCGTTTTAACATGACTAATTGTCTCATTAGTGTGACTGAGTAAATATGTGAGATCCCATGGCAGACGCAGCCACTGTTTCCATTGCTTGTCATTTTCGGTATATTTAGAGGGCCATTTCCCCCTTGACATTCCATTTTCTTGAAAACTGCTGTCCTGTCTTGTCATCACAATTTTGTCCTTGTGTCTCAGTTCAAATGGTACATGATGCTTCAGCTCTTAAGTCCCATCTCATCCAGTCAAAATATTTTGAAAACCATATGTTGGACTGAGAGAAAATGGCTGTGTTTGAAATCGCCCTCTACCTCATTTATTGATCAGGTCAATTATTGATTGTGGCCAAAAGTAGCAAGTAGTATCCAGTGTGTGACCAATTTACCTTTGTGACATACTACACTGGCCAAATTTAACAGTTTGATGTCACTAGCGGCAGCCAGAGTTGTCTATGTGGTTTACTGTATTCCTCAATGCAATGCGGTCAATGGTAACATCTCACCGATACCCAGTTGATCTTAGTAGCCTGCTGGTCATGTGCCTGTGTAGTGCACAACAAGGTTATTGTCACATATCGGTCACTACACAGTGCACTGCTATAAAGAGTAGCATGTAGTATCCAGTATATACTGATGCATACCGTGTGTAATGAATAAGTACACAATTCCAAATGGCAGATCAGACTGCGTGGCCATAGCCAACATTGCAATGGGAGCAGGAGTCCTGTGAGCATCTCATCAAAGGCCTACTAAAGCAGAACCTTCTTTGCAGGCTCCATCGACTTGAAAAACTAGCACGAGTTCTCATCACGATCAATAGTGTGTCTTATTGAATATGCAGTCTATTTCATATAAAATAGCACTTTTATTCCCCTCCTTAAGACCTTCAAATTTCTTTATTTAATTCAGCAGTGGAAATTGAAGCCAATCCGCTATTCTGCTCTAATCGCCTGTTGTTCTTCTTTCAACATGGCCCTGATTGTGAACATGTCTTTATGCTGTATATTGATCTCAGGGATAATCTTTTGAATACCAGATCCACTGTCTCCCACTAGCCCTCACACTCTGAAGAAACCAATAGTTGATGCTTGCACAGGCAAGCTGCATTCTACCGTCCTTAACCTTTTTTTATCAATCAGTCACATTGAACGTGAAAGAATACAATAGCGCTTTTATAAGCATATACAAATGCAATTATCTCCCAAGAATAGCCAGCTGACATTCTGTATTAGCTGTGATTCGCATGCAATGCATAGCAAAATACTGTGATCCCTGCCCCCCTGGTGTTTGTACTGAAACCTACAGCACTCACCTTTAAAATGACTGCAAAAAAATCCCGTACCTTAGAAGCACCAGCTTACATTCAACTGCAAACAGTCTTTCAAAGACGTTGGTCGTTTCTCAATACCAAGAATGCTAAAAACGAACTTGCATTCTTGGGAGGAACGTTCTCGCTAGTCGTTCTAGGAAGAGTGCACTTCCAAGGCTTCGAGCACTCAGAACGCTGTCGACGGTTTGAGGCGATCGTTCTCGTTGGTATTACATAATCGCCAGCCAGTGAGCATAACTTCCTCCGCCATCATCCTTTTTTTCCCCAGTAATGTTATGTGTGGGGGAAGAGGGGTCTGTGAGCGTGAGCTAGTTAAGGTGCTTAGCTTAGCTACGCTCCGCCGGCTGTTGCAGAGTTTCTCTACTACGAAAACATTGGAGCATATTCGACATAAAACATCGTAAAGCAGCCATTATTCCAAATGTTCTCAGATAATAGTTCCTCGCCTGAAAATTAGCAGAATAGTATTTCGCTGAGAAATAGCGAACTAATACCGACAGATTACATTCAAAGTCAATGCAGAGACGAACGCGTTTATTCACGTCTTTGCATTGACTTTGAATGTAAATCTGTCGTCTGCGAAAAATTTGTTTCGCGTCCGGTGCTAAAGCAGCTCTACCGATCCTGGGGTGCCTTTCCCGAAATCACAGATTCTAACTTACATAGTTGGACCCATTGACTGTGAATGGACGAACTCTACGCTTTTGGGAAACGTAACCCTGGCCTTCTCTCTCAGGGGTGTCCCGCTGTAGCTTAGATGCCGAAAAGAATTCTGGGATATGCGTGCTGTCAAGTTCACACAAGTTACCATCCGATGCATCCTCGGAAAAATGGGCGTGTCAAGAACACTTCTGGGACTGGTAACCGCTCTCGTCGAGATGCAAACTTTGAATTGAGACAGTACATGGTCTCAGAGGGATGACATTTCTCAAGTTCACAAGAACAGAAGTACAGAGAAGAACGCATATTGAGAAACGGGCGTTGTTTTCCCTCCCTTGGCCTCAAATGCACATTAAGTGACAGGGCATATCATATATGGAGAGGTCACGCCACTGGAAACACTACTGTGACTTGAGGCCACACTTCTTTTTTACTGCTGGTTTTTTTCTTGGCATATGCTGGAATAATTTTTGGCATCCTCCTTCTCACAGGCACACCTGGAATTTGAGCACTGACTACTTTAGCCCCTTTGGAACTCCATCAGTCCTCATTTTGCTTTCATCTCTTACCATGCTAAGTCCTGCTGGTTAAACCTCTTCTACATTAAAGTCAATAACAATGACCTGTATTGATGCTTTCCTGATTGTGTTTTACATTTTCAGGGGTGCTTCTGATAGGTTAGATTAGTGGTTTTCCAGCATACAGTTATTGGCACCAATAGTCAACAGTAGCACCATGTGGTCTTGTGGCTGCCTGAGTTGGGATCAGGTGTCATTGTCCTATCAGTCTTTCTCAAGGACTTTGGCTCGGCAGCTATCTAGTCTCGCTACCATATACTATTTATTTCAGTAACATCCAATTGCACTTCAGCATCCATTCTAATCGAGGCTCAGCTTGCAGGCTGCAAAAACTGACAGGATTACGCGAGAGAAAGAGCGGTCCAGCTCCAACAAGCTGACAGTCCTCCTTTATATATACTCAAAGGCAATGAAAATGCAACACTCTAAATTTTGGTTTATTTTTGCTCAGGACCTGAGTAGTCCAATTTGAGTTCTTAAGTGACCATTGGGGTCACAATGTGTACCTCGTTACACATGAATGATCATCATGTAACTCAACAGTATGAGTTGGACTCTCATCAATCCATATTGAGTACAACATATGGGATTAGGAGTTGTGCAAGCACAGTGGTTGAAATGAAGGAGGGGTTTTCTTCCCTATATAAAGGCATGATAAAAGCCACACAAAAAACATTTTTAAGTGTCATAATGCCACGTATGTCGACTGAACAACGGAACAGGGCCCTGGGTATGCTAGAGGCGGGAGTAAGTGCCCGGCAAGTGGCTCACCGTTTTGGGTGTAGTACATCCAGCATCAGTTCGTTTTTTGGGTGTAATACGTCCAACTGGGACAAAAACTCTTTCATCAAGAGTACCCAGACCTCAAACCAGGCAGCAACTCCAGAATGCACTACAGGCAGAGTGGCGACAACTTCCCCAAGACAACCTAAGACGCTTAGTCAGGTCCATGAGGAGACGTTGAACTGCCTGTGTGGATGGTCGTGGGGGTCACACCCGATACTGACTGTTCTTTTGAGTTCATTTTTAAATGTGTGTTCCGTTCAGTCTTGTTGTGATTTTTCATTTTCAACTTGTGCTCGTTATGTTTAATGCATCTGTTTATTATTGTCCAAATCGGCCCATTAACACATTTAATTCATCAAAGTCAACCCACCCAACATATTTGAATTGTTAAAATAAGAAAATAAATTTGAGTCACAAAATTATTTGAAATCAAACTGGTGTTGCGTTTTCATTGCCTCTGAGTATATATATATATATATATATACAGTACCGTGAAAAGGTATTTTCCCCCTTCCTGATTTCTTATTTTTTTGCATATTTGTTACACTTAAATGTTTCAGATCATCAAACAAATTTTAAAATTAGACAAAGATAACCCAAGTAAATACAAAATGCAGTTTTTAAATGACGATTTAATTTATTAAGGAGAAAAAGCTATCCAAACCTACCTGGCCCTATGTGAAAAATTATTGCCCCTGCTTGTTAAATCACGAATTAACTGTGATTAACCACATTTTATGAGTTCAATTTCACTGGCCACACCCATGCCTGATTATTGCCAGACCTGTTAAATCAAGAAATCACCTAAAAAGAACCTGTCTGATAAAGTGAAGTAGGCTGAAGGATCTCAAAAAGCAACACATCATGCCGTGAACTAAAGAATTTCAAGAACAGATGAGAAACAAAGTAATTGACAGTCTGGAAAGGGTTACAAAGCCATTTCTAAGGCTTTGGGACTTAATCAAATCAAAGTGGGAGCCATTATCCACAAATGGAGAAAACTTGGAACAGTGCTGAACCTTCCCAGGAGTGGCTGGCCAACCAAAATTACTCCAAGAGCGCATTGACGACTCATCCAGGAGGTCACAAAAGAACCAGAACAACATCAAAAGAACTGCAGGCCTGACTTGCCTCAATTAATGTCAGTGTTCATGATTCAACAATAAGAAAGAGCCTGGGCAAAAATGACATCCATGGGAGAGTTCCAAGGCAAAAACCACTGCTGACCAAAAAGAACACAAAGGCTTGTCTCACATTTGCCAAAATACATCTTAATGATCCCCAAGACTTTTGGGAAAATATTTTGTGGACTGACGAGACAAAAGTTGAACTTTTTGGAAGGTGTGTGTCCCGTTACATCTGGCGTAAAACTAACACAGCATTGCATAAATTAGAACATCATACATATCAAGTCAAACATGGTGGTGGTAGTGTGATGGTTTGGGGCTGCTTTGCTGCTTCAGGACCTGTACGACTTGCCGTGATTGATGCAACTATGAATTCTGCTCTCTACCGGGAAAATCCTGAAGGAGAATGTCCAACCATCAGTTTGTGACCTCAAGCACAAGCGCACTTGGGTTATGCTGCAGGACAATGATCGGAAACACACCAGCAAGTCCACCTCTGCATGACTTAAAAAAAAACAAAATCAAGATTTTGGAGCGGTCTAGTCAAAGTCCAGGCTTAAATCTGATTGAGATACTGTGGCATGACCTTAAACAGGCTGTTCATGCTCGAAAACCCTCCAATGTGGCTAAATTAAAACAATTCTGCAAAGACGAGTGGGATGTGAAAGACTCATTGCCAGTTATCACATTTGTTTGATTGCAGTTGTTGTCGCCGAGGGTGGCACAACCAGTTATTAGGTTTAGGGGGCAATTACTTTTTCACACCGGGCCAGGTAGATTTGGATAGATTTTTTCCCTTAATAAATGAAATCATCATTTAAAAACTGCATTTTGTATTTACTCAGGTTATCTTTGTCAAATACTAAATTTTGTTTGATGATCTGAAACATTTAAGTGTGACAAACATGCAAAAAAATAAGAAATCAGGAAGGGGGCAAATACTTTTACACAGCACTATATGTAATTAATTAATTAATTGATTGATTAACTAACTAAATTTGGCATCTCCAATCCCACCTGAATCTGGAATACCCGATTAGACAACTATGTATACACAAAAGCTTACACGTATGCGACCCCATGTTGCCATCTCGGGAGAGAGGGACAGTTGGCGGCTCTCCTCCGAAGCACGTGCCTGTCAGCCAATACTTCTTTACACTTAGCTCGAAACTTTGCAAGTTCAGAACGAGGTTGGAGGATACCCGAACATGAGCAAGCTTAGAATCTTACTGACCAGTGCCCAGCTAGCCAACAGGAGGCACTTGAGCAACGAACAAAGCAACTATTTTGAATATCCCAACCCGACAGTCCCTCCCAATTTATTTCTCTGCAGCGCGAAGCAAATTGTGCGCTGCTCTGAAAAGGCTACCGACCACTGCTGGCTGGTACGACCGGGGGTCGAACCCATGTCGTGGTGGTCACTACTGCTCCGCAATGCGGCGCCTTAACCAAGTGAGACAACCCGGCAGCCTACCACGTATTTCACGGGCAAACTGTGTATCAGGCATTTCACGAAATGCCAGGAATTTTAGTGAGTCATTTCATGAAGTGTCTACAATCTTTAGGAATTTCATGAAATGACTGAATTGAAACCCACGGAGTTTGCCTGCAACATATACTTATCGATCAGCCACAAGATTAAAACCGCCTGCCTAATAAAGTGAAGGTCCCCCTTCTGTTGTCAAAACAGCTCCATCAAATTGACGTCACCTTAATTCCCAAACTCAGGACCTCCCAGCAGTACATCTCCCATAGTATCACACCCCCTCATTCGGCTTATCTTCTTTCCACAGTGCATCCTGATCCCATCTTTTCCCAGGTAAATGGTACACGTGTACCCAGCCAAAGCACATTATATTAAAACAAATTGGAACTCACTGGACCAGGCGACCTTATTCAACTGCTCCAAGGTCCAGTTCTGAAGCTCAGGTGCCTATTGCGGGTGTTTTTAGAGGTGGACCTGGGTTAGAGTGGGCACTTTGACTGGTCTGCGAGCTAAAAACATCAATACACAGCAGGGTATGATGCACCGTGTGTTGTGACACATGTCTTATGCAAATAATATTGAAATTCTCGACAACTTGTGCCACAGTTGCCCTTCTGTCAGTTTGGACCAGACAAGATAGCCTTCATAGCCCTCATGAATCGATGAGCCTTTGGCACCCTGAACCCTACTGCCGGTTCATGGTTTGTCCCTCCTTGGACCACTGTCAGTAGATACACACATCTGCTGACAGGGGATTTAGTCCTTGTCAAAGTTATTCAGTTCCCCTTTCTCCCACTTCCAATGCATTAAATAACAGACTCATATGTTCTATATATACGGATTCTCAATGAATGTGATGATTATTACTGATAAACTCGAACGCTAATTATGTCTTCATTTTTTGCTTTTTGCTTAATGTTAACGATCCTTTTATAATGTATTACATCAACACCATGTGATTTGTTTCACTGATTGTCACATGGTTTATAAATGCAGCATTTCATTCATTCGCTCCAGCACTTCACAGAGTCATCTATTGAGTTCCCTGTAATTTAAAGTTCATCATACTGTAATTTGCTCACTGTAAAGGTCCTCTTCCATTGACACTAGGCGTCAATAGAAAGGCAGCGAAGGGAGGTCTTTCATCTTAGGTTCTGTCTTTGTTCCTTCAAAGGGCATTGCAGAGAAGGGCAGGGACACCCAGAGACTGTGTTTGGCACCCAACTCTCCACGTGTCTCAACTCTCAGTGTGTCTTTACTGCTCCAGCTACTTGCCATGAGATTCCAAATTTGACACAAATAGACTGTTAGTGGCTTGTGTTAAGCAGTCAGTCCATAGTAGTCCAGTACTTGACTGTAGACCCGTTTGCAAAATGGTGTTGGGGGAATTTCTCACTGTATCTTAGTAAATGGATCCCTGTAGATGGAAAAATACCGAGGTGCTTGTATGCCACACTGCCACGAATGACGTTACGGCCAAATCAAATATGGCCACCGTCGGCCATGATGAAAATCTAACTTTTTTGTTTTTGAGAGTATTTTATGTGTAATAGCTCTAATTATACTAATTTTGAGGTGCAGAATTCATTTCTGTTATTGTTTTTACATTTTGGGGATAATCTGAACCTTAAATTGCCAAAGTCAAGTACATTTATGTACATTGTTGACATAGGTAATTTCAAGAAAATGAGTATTTTTATCAAAAAAATATGCAGTATAGGTATAATATAATATAGGTATATGCAGGGGTTTGGTGAAGCTTTTCAGTGTGATTTATGATTTTCTTTTCTTTCTGCTATTTCTTTCTGCTATACCATAACTTCTATGCCTGAAGTTCCCAAGGAAACATGGAGTGATGATGAATTTCTTGTCTTCCATGCTCCGTGATGAGGTACAAACACATCTATAATACACTGAATGTCTCAGAATGTCACAGGACAAAAGGAAGGGGAACGCATGTGGCGTACTGATGCAGCATCAGGCATAGATATCATTGGCATGATCCATGACACACCCATCCCTCAACAAATTGACAAGTTCTGGGCATCTCAAAAAAAACAAGAGGAACCTACAGTCTGTTTAGTCTCTGATGATGACTGCTTCCAGCTTTAAGAAATGGTGTTGAAGAGATTCTCACCTGTTAACTGAGTTAAGAGGGTCCCTGTAGATGAAAAAAAATACCAAGGTGCTGTCTGCCACCCTAAAAGGGCGCAGAGTTGTTATTGTCTAAATGATAAACACCTTTTTTTAAAACACTACATGTGCAATACTAATTAGCACATTTTGAAGGAAAAAAAGATTTCTGTCACTGGTTTTTTACATTTTGGGAATATCTGGACATTAAATTGTTTCTTTTCTTGGAGCACCACTGGCCAAGACAGAGGTCAAATCCCACATATTAAATGTGACTTAAAACATGCATGAGCAATGTACTGGAACCAAACATGTAGCTATGATACATGCAAAGACCCTGTTCAGTATTCTGAAAAATTTTGGAGAGACTGATACATTGTCAGAGCAAAATATTAAAATAGCATAAAAAATTGGACACAAGATCATGAAAAGGAATCAGGTCAAATCACAACTGCTGAACATTTTTAAAGACTGAGGTTAGAAAATTATACCAGTTCCGACACTGGAATTGATGCTCTTTCCTGACAAGCAAATGATCATGGGCCACATCCACCAGGATCCTTTTTGGTGCACAGAGCATGTAGACTTCTCACTACAGATGGTGAGCATGAGGCAAGACATACGTTTGGCAAGAAGATCCAGCAGAACATGGATGGCAGGAGCACTTTGGTACACTGCCACCTTCAAAACGTGCTGAAACCTTTGCCTTGGGGCCTGCTCACCATCTGCAAGTGAGAAGTGTGACATGCTCTGTGCACCAAAAAGGATCCTTCTGTGGATGTTCCATGTGTCATTTTCTGTCATGGAAAGATAATCAATTCATCATGTAAAAACATGCCACTGAAAGACTAACCTCAGAACTTTAAATGTCTTTGTTTATTGACTATGATTTTATGATTTCATTTTCATGATCTTGGGTCCTATTTTCTATGTACTTTAATATTTTGCTGAAAAGTATAAGTCTCTCTTCAATTATTTATTGAATCATGGCACTGATCTTTGCATGTATCATGTTTGGTTATAACAGTACATAAACCTTATGCATAAGCCGCCTGTTACATTGATGATAAAAGATGTCATTTTGTGTACCAGCTAAGGTTGGTGTATGAAAATTGCAATTTAAAGGTCCAGATATATCCCAAAATGTAAAATCAATGACAGAAATGAATTTTACACCTCAAAATCAGTATAATTAGAGCTATTGCAAAGGTGTAGATATCTTTTGAAAAATGAAAACTTTTTTCATTTAGCCCTTTTACGTCATTCGAACAGGGTGGCAGACAAGCACCAGTCTGCATCTCTGGGACCCATTAACTCAGTTAACAGGTCAGGAATTCTCTTCACCATTTTTGCTCTTTTAGTCTACAGTCAGGTACAGGACTAGAGACAACAGACTGTAGGTTCCTCTTGTTTTCTTGAGATGCCCAGAACTTGTCAATTTGTTGAGGGATGGGTGTGTCGCGGATCATGCCAATGATATCTATGCCTGATGCTGCATCAGTCGCCACATCGTTCCCCTTCCTTTTGTCCTGTGACATTCTGAGACATTCAGTGTATTATAGATGTGTTTGTACCTCATCACGGAGCATGGAAGACAAGAAATTCATCATCACTTCATGTTTCCTTGGGAACTTCAGGCATAGAAGTTATGGTATAGCAGAAAGAAATAGCAGAAAGAAAAGAAAATCATAAATCACACTGAAAAGCTTCACCAAACCCCTGCATATACCTATATTATATTATACCTATACTGCATATTTTTTTGCCTTTTATTTGATAAAAATACTCATTTTCTTGAAATTACCAATGTCAACAATGTACATAAATGTACTTGACTTTGGCAATTTAAGGTTCAGATTATCCCCAAAATGTAAAAACAATAACAGAAATGAATTCTGCACCTCAAAATTAGTATAATTAGAGCTATTACACACGCAAATACTCTCAAAAACAAAAAAAGTTAGATTTTCATCATGGCCGACGGTGGCCATATTTGATTTGGCCGTAACGTCATTCGTGGCAGTGTGGCATACAAGCACCTCGGTATTTTTCCATCTACAGGGATCCATTTACTAAGATACAGTGAGAAATTCCCCCAACACCATTTTGCAAACGGGTCTACAGTCAAGTACTGGACTATAGAGAGAACACCAGGAGCTTAAGAGCAGAGAGAGATACAGTACAGTCCATTCCTACCCAGCTCACAAATCATGTATGTAAATAGTGGAAAATTAAAGCTGACTCTCATATGTACCATTGCAATCATGGGCAGATTTAGAGGGGGCCCGAACTGGCCACGGCCCCCCTTTTTGCGGCACGATGGGGGGTGGTCAAAAGAGGCATCCACATGCACACACGCTACTGCCTGCCTGCTATCACTAAGCCGTCTAATTCTCTGTTATCACAGATATGTGGGGAGAAAAAAAAGAGTATCCAACAACATACATGTAGACAAGCTGTGTTATAGAGGTATTTGGCTATGCTTGGTGGTGTTTGATGCCTCGAGATTGTGAATGAATTCTGCAATTGTTAAGACGCTTTTCTTGCTCATGAGTGCTAAAGACAGCTGCGTTCTATGTGGTTAAGCAACCAGATGACATTGTATTCCCAATATGCTTTATGAGCTTACAAATATGGCGGATCTGTCTGCATTTCAGAGGTTTCCTTCGACTACTTATTATACATAAATAATAGTATTGCTTAATATTGCCGTATATGATGTTGCAATAGTATTATGAAGATTTGGTTGCAAAGCATTTATTGCGCAGCTCTCAGATTTTTTGAGAATAATAGGCATAGCAAAAATCAAGATTGCTGTATGATTAAGAGGCAAGAACAGGTGTAAAATACAAGAAGTGCAAGTCCACAGTAAGTCTACCTCCAGTGCCTCCCATTGTAAATTAGGACTCAGATATATAGTTCCAGCCATCTGAGGACTTAAATATCCAGGAACAGAAGTCACTCAACGCATTTAGTATGGAATGAGCAGACTTGCATTCCTTGGAGCAAAATTCCTTTTACACCTGCTCTCTGAAGCCCAGGTCACACTTTGTGTGATATTTTTTGTACAAGGTCATTAAATCAATATTTTTGGTCTCTGGACAAATGAAAAAACACTTCACTTAATTTCTTATACAGTTTGCCAGGATCAGTTGAAATATGGAGATAATTGGATAGATAGTGACCCAGATATCTACAATTAAATGTAACACCATGAGCCTCAAAGGCCTCAGGTTGCACTCTTAGGGTTAAATAATTCATAATGTTGGCATTTCCACTGAATTTACTTGTAATCCACAGCAAAAATATACATTTATATGAACGGAAGTATTTTTATCGTAAAAAATGTTAACTAAGTCACGTTGGCAATTATCTTTTTCATCTTTCTATTTCATCATACTCTAATTGGTTTATACAATACCTGTAAAAACAAAACAAATTACAAAAATAAATTAGTCATGTGTGTTTGGTGTGCACTTTGCTTCTCTTCACTTTCGTTGGTGAAGTATCAAGCAAAATAGTATCAACACTGACCACATTTTGTCATTGGATAACATTGCCATAAACAAGCAATTTCCTTCATTATTTCTTGACATATAGAGATATTATTTGCAAGAAATGCGTCCCTGAAATGTACAAAATTGCACCAAATGGGTCGTAACATAGACCCCCCATAGTTTTGGCCCCCCCGTATTCACAATTCCTAGATCTGCCCCTAGCAATGTACCAGACTACATACCAAAAACATGTAAATCAGTAACACTGTCCAAATACTTGAGAACAGCTCTGTAAGCAGAGGCACTGGGAGGCCACAATGCCACATTCATCTCATCTGAGGAGCAGGACAATACATAACTAGGGGAGTCGCCCAAAATGCACAACCGTGATTTGATGGCAGAGCCTCCGTATGAGTTAAACTTTTTGAGTCTGAAGAGTCGAATGTAGATTCAGAAATCACTGTCACTTGTGAGCAATGTGAACATTGAGGTGAGATTTTTTTTCAGCTTGATGAGCAGAATAGCATTGTCATATGCTGAGCAAGGTAAGCTTCTGTTTAAAGTACTTGTAATTAAGTTGATATGAAATTTGTTTATTTATTTGTTTGTTTTATTTATTTTAAACTTTGACAAATTAAATTTGATTTTAATCTTGGATTCTCCACGTTATGGTGGAAATAGACAGCTTCAGATTATCATTATGAAGTAACTATTGATTGCATAATGTAATAGCCATTGAATAATGACACCATCACCATTTAGATCGGTTCCCTAGTTTTAACTTTCACCACACAATTTTGTCTGCCACCTGGAAAAATCTCCCGGGAAAATAAGGGCTTTAGTTACAGCACAAAGAAAGTGCATCATCCATTGCACAACCGAAAGAGGAAGCGGATTGCTCTTATGTTTTCACCAGTAGGCTCCTTTTTTCTTGGATTGGGAGAGAGTGACACGCCCTACTCTGCCTCTAATTAGCTGCCTTCATTGGTTGGGTTGGTCAGGTTTAGGGTTGGAGTGGGATTGGTCTGAGTTAAGGTAAGATTATCAAGCAAAGCCAATCAGAGGCAGCGTAGAGCAGGTCATTTTGTTGCCAACCTAGGAAAAAAGAAAAAACTTGCTCTCCAGTAGATAAAGTTAGTCAACCCCAGTGGCTAAAATGGTGGACAAAGCAATCCAGTTGTCTTTGTAGCAGCAGCACAAACAGTAACACCACTTGGAAATGCTGGGGGAAAGGGTTGAGAAGTCGTGTGTTCCTACATTAAAAATCTGAGTACCTGAGTATTGGAGGAACTTGTATTGAATTTGAGAGCTGAATTACTTTGTTTATAACAAATATTAGTCTGCCGCAATGCCAAGATTCCTTCATTTATGAAATTATCTTTTTTTAAAGCAATTTTATGACATAATTAGGAAAGACAGCATAAGGGAATTCATCTCCGCTTGAGAGACTGTCACTTAGGCTACTGTGAATCACAGTAATAGCACAAAATTATTTTTGCTCTTAAAGGGGACCTATTATGCTGATCCTTCTTTTAATACATATAAGTAATGTTATAATGTTGGATGTCCATATTGAACCTCTGTTAAGTTTCGAAGCATAAGATACAGGGGGTTTGTCGTAATCCAAGAATGCGATTTCCTGAATGTGATTTCCTCTCTGATCAGCTCGTCCCGAGATCTGGGCAAAACCTGATGTCAGGTTGTGCCGTCCAATTATTACATACTTAGCCAGAGCCAATCACAGCGCTGGACCTGCCCACCCCGGAAACTATTCTAGCAGGCACAAACGACCTCAGATCATATTATGCCCTAGTAGCGTCTACACTTCTGGAAATACAAAAGAAGAACAGCAGATTATTTGAGGTGCAGTTTTGTCAGTATCTCTCCCAAAGCTGCTCGTCTGTTTATTTTTGTACGTGAAGAAAAGCACAACTATTTTCTCTTCCAAAAGACGATGCCACCAGAAATCAGTGGGTAGCTTTTTTGTTTGCTGGCGGCAAACAGCCACGGTCAAAGGGAACGTTAGCTGTTTGTGCTCAGCATTTCACCGAAGACAGCTTTGTCAATAAAGGATAATTCGATGCCGGATAAGCATTTCAGCTGCTTCTCAAACCTGAAGCAGTTGCATAGATCAAGTGCTCGGAGCCACAAGCTGTAGGTAACAATATAACAGCAAATAATGACAGTTAAGTGAAGCTAACGTGTTATGGGTGGCTAGCAGGACCGCTAACAATAGTTAACACTAACAACTGGCCTCAAATGCAGGCTTTGTAAAATATTTGAAGATAAAGCCAGGATCGGTACCGACTGTCCGTGACTCACAGACGCGGAAGCATTAAGTTGCTTTAACGTGATAGCCTGTTGAATGTGGCTGTAGCACTGCGGCTAACGTAGCCAAGTGACTGTTGCTAATGTTTGTGTCCTAAATATGCAAGAGTAATATCAGGGGAAATTCAACAGAAGGTGTGTGTGAACATGAACCTCATTTGAAGCAAACTTTTTATACTTGTTTGTAATTTGGATGCTTGGTACAACTGTTCACGGTAACGGAACTTACGGTCTGTGAAACCTGTATTGCAGGGTAATGTTTGTGTCTGTTGTTGTTATGACCGCTTGGTTACTAGCTACCGTATGTTAGTTCGCGTGCCATGCTACTTAAAAATGCTCCTGGTTAACTTATTATGCAGTCATTCTGATCAGTATGCTTGTGTTACTTCAATAAGCATCAATGTGGCAGTTTCATCATAACGTTGCCTGATTGTAGCCACTCGATCGAAGCTAACTGGGGAGGTGTTGTATGTGTCTGCAAAGTTGGGCTGAAAAGGCTGCAGTTAGACCTGGGGTGTGTTGCTTAGGCGAACATTTCAAAGTGCTTCAAATGTTTTTGCCGGGCAACGGTGTGTTCACTGTGAGTGCCTGAAACGTTCCGTGGCGGAAGGCCGTGGTAGCTCAAAGAAAAAACAAAGATGACGTCGCAAGTAGCTTGTTTTCATTTCTCCAAAGGATTTTCCTTCAATGATGAAGTTTCAGCTGATCAGTTGCATCTTTTACAATCTGGTGAGTATACTTTACACTTAGTGTTTCACGGCATATGTTTAAAGCAAGGAAATGGAACAAACGTATCAAGATACATGGTCAAAACCTTTCTCGCCCACATTTCTTAATAGCCATAGGCGGCTGTATTTTCTGCATCGAGACAATGGAATGGTTTGTGAGCAGGCATTCTCTCAACAAAGGTTGAACAAAGTGTTGCTTACTGAGGCAAACGTTCATGGCGAACAGTTGCAATACGTTCTGCGCAAGGAAACGCAGCCCAGAAGTAGGTTTTGCAGAGCTTGGGGTATGTGATCGGGTTTGTTTACTGCTGATCGCTTTACGTATCCATGACCGGGGTCAGCCGGATACTTCACCAATATCTGGGCTAGCTCTCTGATGCTACCGCGGTGAAAGCAATCGCAAAATGCACAAGCTATAACGTGTCTGGTATAACAAACAATTTATCTGCATTGCCGTGGCGTAATTTCATTCCCCTTTAGAAATTGTTCTGGCTAATAAAAAGCTGAAAAAGGCGGAGATTGGATACAAAATTCTTTCTTGTAGAAGTTATCTATTCGCTAGCTCCACATAAGCAACTGTTCACGCTAACAGAACTTACGATCTGTAACACCTGTATTATGTTCATAACATAACCGAAGCTCTCTAGCTGTCGCAAACTATCCATAACGCGCCCATTTTCCTCGAGCAAACGCTGGACATTCCAGCGTAATAAGGCAACAGGCAATTTCCGAAAAGACCGTTTAGCCTGGAGCTTTCGCCCATCCATCATATACCAGCGCAGAAGCTTTTCGTTAGTCCACGCTACCGACACACCACAGTTATGCACACGGACCAGCAGGTCCTTATAGTACATACAGAAGCAGTCCATAAGTTGTTGGTCCACTTTTTGCTGCTCCTCACTGTCCATGTTTCCCTCTAAACTCAGCCCCATTGGATTTCTACGGTCTCTGGTCTACACTTGGGTATGTCGACCCGTTCTACAAATGTGCCTATATGGGGTGGATTCTAGCTTTCCCTGAATCCTATAGAATAGAAACACTGCTATACTCACCACAAGAAGCCGTAGGTAGATAGCAAATTCGACCCACTTGAATCAGAAGGATGCAGCATCGGATCACGCCGCCGAAGGCCGATGACAACTGACGACAGTGTTCACATTGTTATAATGCTTGTTTTATTTTGGTTAGTATCATGGTGGTAGTTTGCCATAATGATACATGACCGTAGCTGCAACAGTTAAAGCCAACCGGTATGCATGTGTCTGCAAAGTTGGTCTGATAAGGCTGCATTTAGACCGGAAATAGGTTTTGCAGAGCTTGGGGCACATGTTTGGTTTTGTTTACTGCTGTTTGTGAAATGATCGTTTTACTTATCCATGACTGGGGTCAGCCGGATACTTCACCAATATCTAAGCTAGCTCACTGATGCTACCGTGGCGAAAGAAATCGCGCAATGCACAAGCTATAACGTGTCTGGTATAACAAACGATTTCTCTGCATTGGCGCTGCGGAATTTCATTCCCCTTTAAAAATTTTTATGGCTAATAAAAAGCTGAAAAATATGTAGATTGGATAAGGAATTCTTTCCGGTACAAGTTATCGATTTGCTAGCTCCACATAAGCAACGCTTACACCGTTTATTATTGAGAAGGGAGTTTAGAATATTAATATTGAATATTAATATTGCGAATGCATATGCTGCGCGTGCAATACCAACCTGGTGCGTCATCAGTAACATGGATTACCACTTCTGGCAGCACGAGAAATTAAACCTGAAATTATCTTGACTGGATACTTGATGTTTTTACTCACCCGAAACTTTGGGTACCCAAACATGAAGATAAGCCGAAAAAGAAAAGTAATGAATACTATCGGTATTGATGGAGGTTGAAAACGGAATACTTTCGCCCTTGCGTTTTTGGCCGATTATGCTGTCTACTGCCTATACCAAGAAAATTTATCTTTCTCATAACTTGAGCTGCCAGACTTTCACACTGCGTCCTTTACTATGAAATATCGCAGCCACAGTTTCTTTAGTTTGTCACGGCACTGTTATACTGTTCTGTGATAACTACGCGAATGCAAGTACTCACAAATTATTCCATAAATCTCTGAGTTTTTCTGTTTGCCTAAATTTCGAGCTAGCATTGAATTTATTCATTTGAATGGAGAGATCTTTTCGCAGCTGCATTTATTAGAACAAGTTCATTTCATTTGACACATATACAGCATTTGATTGTGGAATTTCCCCGCCGATTCCTTAGAGCAGATGGCAGATGCATCTCACGTTTTACACTAGGGAGGCGGACCGGAAAACTACGTTCTGCTGCCTCATTCTGCCCAGCTCCGCCCTCCACTGAGCTGGCCAATCAGAAGAAAGTGGGCACACAGGGAGGGGGGCCATAGTGGAAGAGCCGCCCAAATGAGGCGTTTCAGGCAGAGACTACAATGGACTACAATTGGGGTTTTTTGAGGATGGCAGTATGAGCTAAATAAGGACCCTTTTTTGGACTTTGAACGATCAGGAGTACTCCAGGGGAGTCCAAGATCAAAATATAAACTTGGAAATGTAGCATAATAGATCCCCTTTAATAATTCACAAATTCTAATCCAAACCATTTTATCTTATTGCAAGGCATGTCCTCTGCATTCTAGCACACAAACCTCTTAATTCTTTAATAATTCGATTCCTTAATAATTGATGTCAAAGGCATCAGCAGGAAATGTCATAGGAAACCACAATGGACTATTGGATGGGGCTGTTGGATGGTAAAAATACAGATGCTAAGATCTCAAATGCTAATTATGTGCAATGTGAACTCAGAAATGGAGTGGGATAACCGCGATCATCTGTAGTGCATGTTCTGGAGAGATGAATGCAATGAGGATACTAAAATTCAGGTGTGACAAAGCAGTTCGGAGTAAACAGAGCTGCAAATTCTCCACCATCTTGTCTCAACAGACAGTATCCTCAATTAACTGCTTCTCAAAATGAAGAAAATCACAGGGCTTCCGCCTCCAAGGCCTGAAATGGTAATTGTCCAAAAACAGGAATTGATTGGAATCTTTTATGTGGCGTTCAAGGGAGTGTTTTGCTTGATTAACATCCCATCTTGGCTGTCGAGTGCCGCACGGCAGATAGAAGGGAAGGGTCTTAATGAAGTGTCAGAGGCAAGAGCCCCGCCAGGGTATGGGGCGGAGACAGGGGAGACAGTCACCCTGGTGCCGGAGTGAGCATGTTAGGAGCAGAAACACAGCATGTGGGCTGGCACAGGAGCAGCAGTGGGCGGCACAGAATAGGGGGGAAAAATAGCTTTAAAGGATGCGGGGACTGTGAAATTGAATTAAAAAA
This sequence comes from Gymnothorax javanicus, assembly GCA_029692085.1. Lineage (NCBI taxonomy): Eukaryota > Metazoa > Chordata > Actinopteri > Anguilliformes > Muraenidae > Gymnothorax > Gymnothorax javanicus. The sequence goes on from CM056193.1 coordinate 87,222,902, forward strand.
CAATGCGCCTGATGCGCGCTAATTAACCTTGCACTGACCTTGGAGAGTCGCAGCATGGTGTGGGGGCGAGCGGCAGGGAGCACTGGCGTTTTAATTTTCTGTATTTGCTGACGTACGCCATTGCGGACAGGTTTGAAAAATGGGCACTGCGGTGGCAAGGGCCACCGGGACACGTCTGAATAACACGCACGCCAACTGCCCCGATAACTGGACTCTGACTCTTTAGGGAAATGAAATCACAATTCACAGGGGGCCAGGAGGGAGAGTGTCAGCAATAACTGCCCGTTCCAAAAAGGCGAGAGTCCGTACTCTCCTTATCCCTGTGCCCTCTCTGGCTGCCTTCCTGCTGGTCCCAAGGCTCCGGCCTGCATATTTCCACACAGCTTCACTCTTCCCATCCCACCGGCTCTTTATTCTCCATTTGCAAGTACGTCTCCTCTGCAAGCAAGTGCCATCCCAAGGAAGCGGATGACGGATGGCTTTTATCGCCGCTCGCCCAGCTCTCTCCGCCTGAGAACACCTGAGCAGTAACAGCCGAAAAACGCAGTAAAGCACACTGAAGCCGTGGGATGACGCCTCCTGTGCAGAGGTGATACGCAGAGCTCCTGTGAGTTCAGATAACTGTTTTTTTTTTTTTTTTTTTTTTTTTTTTTGCAGTGGAGACTGAAATTAGATGTGCATTAAAAACAAAAATGGCCTCAAAATTATGCCTCTGTCAGCATCATTCAATGATTTCTATGTGAAAGAAGCAGATATCTATAGTTATACTGACTATACATTTATGTATGTCTCCTCAAGCTACACAGTGTTAGCATTTTAAAAGCATTTATTACAATGACCCCCTTGCCCTCTCTAGGGGAGGAGAGTGAGATAGAGTCTTTCGGTCTCTACCCATTCTCAAACACTTCCATCACCGCATAGAGTCTCCTCCGCCTCGACTACTTGAACTCTCATCACTACACGCACAAACACACTAACACACACACAGTCCTCTCATTCACAGACCACTCAAAAACATCCTCATCATTCACAAAAATATTACCAAACCTGCTAGCACCTGAATATTATCCTTCAGTCAGCATTATTCAACTGATTTACATCTGAGGCACACATCTGCAGTTATGTCACCTTAACACACATATATATGACCTTAGTCAAACCATGTCCAATACCTTGAAAATTCCTACATTTCCACTTTGCCCCCAAGCAAATGTCTTCTCTGCCACATACATGCACAAACTGCCTTAGCAAAGTAGCACAACACCAATTTGCTAGGCGTGTTAATGTAGTTGGTGTCTGGGTGGGCTTTGTCCCAAATGAATCAGAAGATACTACTCTCATTCAGCAGCAGAAGGGCATCCAAAACCTCAGGCCCTGATGCACATTAAAGCCAGCTGTTAATGGCAGCTTTTCCCCCATTTTGATTTGGTGAGGTTCTGCCCTGTCCTCTGGCCGTTTGCCTTTCCACACACACACACACGGAGTACTATAATAACAGAATAAGCTAGGCAATGAGCCTTTCTGTGCAATTGCTAATTTTTCAGAGCACCCTCAGGCCATTTGACCTTGCAGTACAGGGAAGCCATTTTGCTTTAGCTGTGCCAGACAGACAATGACTATGAGTTGGCCTCATATTTCCTACTGTGGAATACAAATGAGAACTGCAGGAATTTCATTGTTAAAATACTATTTCTTGTCAGCAGCACAAATTAAGCGGCAGGGAAGTTGTTCACCCAGCTCAGTGCTTGACTTTTGAAACTTTCTTGTTGTCATGTTCAGTGTGAACTCAGAGGACATCTATAAGCTGGGTTTTCGTAATAGACTGTACAAAGTAAGTTTCTTCCATTATCACTTGGAGCTCTCTCTCAGAGATCCTATGTTTTGGGCCCAGCGGTAATGCAGATACACTCTTTTTCTTAGGGTTTTCTTTTAAAGAAGAGGGTATTCCCTCAGCAGTTAGAGTTATTGAATGCTCACAAAAACACTTATGTCCTCCATTTCATAACACAAGCTGGAAGGTCTCCGTCCATCAGTTTCCATATGTGTGACAAAGAACAAGGGAGGGAATACAACGACTGACAAATGGCGCTGAGTACCCACCAAGGAGATGGGCACTTATAGAACAGACCGGCTTAATGAGCCTTAAGCATTGCAGATTTATTGTCTTGTGACATCACTAATCAGGCTGCTGTCAGATGGCCTGTCCCTGGAGGCTGGCTGTTTTAGCATCGCCTTTTTCATGCACCTCATCTTGATGCACACGGCTTGCGCATACAAATTAGTTGGTTCAAAACACTGTGAAATGTACAGGCGGTGGTCAAATACCCAGAAACACAGGCACAAATACCAGTCTTGTGAAGTTCACGGCATACTTTTTTGTTGAGACTGATTCAGATATGGATAGATTCAATCCTGAGGTGATTTTTAGAGCAGCACGTCTGTGGTTATTAGCTACTATCATACCTAAGGTCCTTCTGTTCCCTGCCAGAGAGGTTCAACTTGTGGCCATAATTCTTTCAAAATGTTTCCGTTTTTTGTTGTTGGGCATATGCTGTCATAATTTCTAACATTGTTCCCCATGAAATCTTCAATATTTTTGGAAACCTGCAATTTGTGCATCAACAATTTGGCTACTAGAGAACTATTTTAGTATTCTCAGTCATCTGCTATGGCAACTCACCCAGTAGAGTGTGGCTGGTTAGACCTCGAGCAGAAGCATGTTGCTAATTACCATTCAGATTAATAGAAATCACCTATGTAAATGTTTTCAAAATTGTGATTTAGGTACATCAAAGTGAAAGCCATTTTTGGAGGGTGCATCTATTTTGTCCTTCCCAGGAACACTGATGTGAAAAAGAGCAGCCATATTGAGAACCTGTAAGGCTACAGGGTTGTAAAAAAAAAAAAGTACTTGCCCCCTTCCCAGTTTCTTCTATTTTTATTTATTTGTCATATTTAAATGTTTCAGAGCATCTATCTAATTGTAATATAAGGGGAAAAATGTGAGTAAACACAAAATGTAGCTTTTTAAATTGTCATTTCATTTATTGAAGGTAAAGAGTTATTCAAAACCCATATCATCCATTTAAAAGAAAAATTTGCCCCCTTAAACCTAATAACTGGTTGTGCCACTCTTAGTGGCAACAACTGCAATTAAATATTTGTGATTACTGGCAATGGATGTTTTACATCAGTTCTTTTTTGCAGAATTGTTTTAATTCAGATACATTGGAGGGTTTTAGCATGAACTGCCTGTTTAAGATCACGCCACAGCATCCCAGTCGGGTTCAGTCAGGACGTTGACTAGCCACTCCGAAGCCTTCATGTTGTTTCTCTTCAGTCATTCAGAAGTAGACTTGCTTGTGTGCATTAAATCATTGCCCTGCTGTTCACCTCAACTGTGATTGACCTTTAGGTCACAAACTGATGGCTGGACATTCTGCCTCAGGATTTTCTGGTAGAGAGCAGATTTCAGGGACCATCAATTATGGCAAGTCAGCAAAGCAGCCCCAGACCATCAGATTACTACCACCTTGTTTGACTGTTCGTATAACGTTCTCATTGTGGAATGCTGTGCTTGCTTTGCGTCAGATATAAAGGGACCAATGTCTGCCCAAAAGTTCCACTTTTAACCCTTTCGCAGGCACAGCGACATTTTTGTCGTTTTAACCAACGTGTTTTATAAAGTCTTCTCTCATTGGCCGATTGCGGGAATTCCCTTGTTAGTTACACTTTACCATTGGCTGTCTCTCAGGTCACCCAGCACTGTATTTTTAGTTTTCAAAAACGCTAAATACGAGACTACGTCCGGGTCAAATTGTGGGACATGTGAACATGGCAAGTACAAACAGCTTCTAGCCGTGTTTCTAAACGTAAATAAAACGTGGATGAAGTTTTTGCTTTATTGAATGACTCTGACGATGAGTTTGAATATCCAGATTGGATCCAAACGATTTTAGCGATTCTGGAGAGGATTAAAACATAAAAACATCATTTATGGGAAACTTATTATGAGATTTGGTGTTATTTTTATTGTTATTTTGAATAACAATCATATTTTGGTAAAAACCCAAAATTAATCCGTCCGTGGGGTATGCATCTGGGCCAAAATTTGCCTGCTTTAACTCAGCAGTTCATAGAATAAAAGTCTTCCAAAACTCTTGGGGGTCATCAAGATGTTTTTTGGCAAATGTTAAATAAGTCTTTGTGTTCTTTTTGGTCAGCACTGGTTTTCGCCTCCCAGTTTTACCATGGACTCCATTATTGCCCTGTCTCTTTCTTATGGTGGAATCGTGAACAGTGACTTTAATAGAGGCAAGTGAAGTTCTTTAGATATTAGTCCAAGTTCTTATCCGGCTTCCTGGATGTGTCATTGATGCGCTCTTGGAGGAAACTTGGTTTGCCGACCACTCTCGGGAAAGTTCACCACTGTTCCATGCTTTCTCCATTCATAGATAATGGCTCTCGCCATGGTTCAGTGGAGTCCCAGATTCTTTAAAATAACAGTGTAACCCTTTCCAGACTGATACATATCAACAACGGTTTTTCCCATCTGTAATTAAATTTGTTTTGATCTTGGCATCATGTGCTGCTTTTCGCCAACTTCATATCGCTTTATAGGTTCTACTTAGTGAGGTTTAGATTCAACAGGGCTGGCAGTAGTCATTTCTGGGTGTGTTTAGTCTTAGTGAACCCAATTATTAATTAAATGTATTTATTTGGTTTATTTAGAATCTAAGGGGCAATTACTTTTTCACATAAGGCCTGGTAGGGTTGGACAGGTTTTTTTTTTTCCCGAATGAAATCATCTTTCAAAAACAGCATTTTGTGTTTACTCAGGTTATCATTGTCAAATATTAAAATTAGTCTGGAAAAATTAGTTTTGATTGGAAACAAATATGCAAAAATAATATCAAGTCAATCATTACAAGCCTTCCCATGAACAAATAAACCAATAAGACCTCACCATGTGAGAGACCACTAAAATGGCTGAGTCATGGTACAAATAGGAGAAATGGACATTAGACAGGGAATGTTAGTCCTTTCGAAGTTCAGCGAAACTCTAATCGCTAACTTCGCTACCTACTTAAAGCATATCACAATCAGCAGAGAGGTAGACAGTACAGCTCCACACAGCCATAAAGGTAAGGCAGGGAGGAGGAGCAGGACCCAGGGGATAAATCTTCAAATTTGAGAGGAGACAAGAAGGTGAGAAAAGCACTTCAGTTTTGCTCACGAGCAGACTATTGTACCCCAGCCAGGCAATCGTCCAAGTAGATGCAAAGAGTTTTCATCAGCTTAAAGCAACCCCAATAAGTGCTGAGTCTTCACAAGTCAAATGCTCCCATCCCTCCGAGCACATCCCTCAATCCCTCTGGAGCAGTGATCTCTAAACCTGATCGATCATTCAGTCAGTGTTCATTCCAAACCTAATCCTGCACACTGATTTCGCTAATTACCCACCCGCCAAGGTCTTTCTGAGGTATGCTTAGGATGGAATGCATATATACAGGAATGTAGATCACCAAAAAGAGAGTGAGTGATCAATGCTCCAAAGACTTGGTCATTATATACGCAAGATCATAGAGAGGGGCACGCCAACAGCAAAGATAGCTTTCGGCAAGCTTTGTTGCATCACGCCTCCCATCATTGTTGTTCATGTTGTCGCTAAGCTTAGACTGAGGAAAGATGTGCAAGACATTGAAACAGGAAATGAACAAGTAGGTTATTTTATGAATGTCAAGGCCCCGGAATTGGCCTTACTTGAGAATTCACAAATGACTGCACACACCTCAGTGAAGTCGTGGAAGACTGCCGATTCTATCTGTAATAATCCATATACCAGTGAGGTATGACTCCTCCGCTGTCAGCGCCCTAATTAAGTCCATATCAATTTCACTGGAGCGGCAGGCAGCAGCTAAGCTTATTACCGGCCCCTCCTCTTTTGACTGGATTAGCTTTCACTGCCAACTGGATAAATATTCAAATGGCGTGCATTCTACTTCCCGTCACCGAGACGGCTGCAATGGAAACTTGCATAAACACCTCTGCTTGTGGGAAAACTTCTTTCATTTTTGATCAGATCAAGTCTCCCTCTCCTGGGATGTTTAAAATCTCAGTTCTTTGTGCAGCCAGTTTGTGAATAGAAGAAGTAAAGGCTTTTGACCTAGGCTGGATTCCAAGGCCCCTTGGGATGTGGGCATTCACAGCTATGGTCTGTTAAACATCAGACCGAGAGGCTCCCATTTGACATTCCCAGTGTAGCCACTTGTGTAAAGAGCAGTGCTGTACCCCACAGCCACACTGAGTCCAAAGCATGCCAAGGACATTCCCAGCCCCATCTTTGGCTGGAGCCCCACGGGTGGGTGAAACATAATTGCTAAACAGAGGCGAGGTTTTAGTCAGTTGGGATATCTACGCTGACTCGCTGTTCCTGCGTGATCGATCAGGCATGTACAATCAGCTGAGTTTTCCGTTTAATCCGTTTCCATTAATTTACAGTATCCACAGCATCTTAGCTGACAGATTGGATAGTGCAGAATAAGAAACAAGCAGCCACATCTATCTGCATATACTGGAGTATATAGAGCTTGTGCATAACTCACCAAATATTTTTTTTACAGAGGATGTTAGAGCAACAGACAGGTGTTCAGTTACTGTTGGACATTACAAAATGGGGCAAAAAAGCAGAAGATTTCAATAAAATCAAACCTCAGTCTATATGGATTTCCATAACATCGTCAGAGGACCACTGACCTAGGATCAGCTGTGTGTGATATCTCTGTGTAACCCAGATCTTTCTCTTTCGGAGAAGTAGACATGAAGCCTAATTGTAAATCAATGGACGGCAGCCCTTTCCCTGGCCCCAAAATCAATGGGTTCCCAGGCTGCAATGATCCGCTGAGCAGAAGTGTTTTTCGCCAGCTTTATTCCAAAGCAATTAAGCATTGACTCTGTGAGTGATCCTTATCTCGCTCCAGCCAGGGATGTCTGACAAGGTGTCCCTCATAGATAAGGCACCAAAACAGCGGCATTATTTACATGTGACATTTTAAATGGAGAAATCTGCACATTGCCTTGGGTTTAAAAAAAATGATTTTCTTTCTTTTATTTTCAGAAAAAAGGACATAAGTAGAAGAGGGAAAAACTCCCAAGGTGGTGACTAAGCTGCCAGGCGACCGCTCTGTAAGATGTGGGCCGAAAACTGTCGCCCTGCAATTAACCGCCTGGCAACCACACTCGCAGGCAGTTCCTCGTCCCAGCAAAATGCACTTCAAATCTCATTATATGAAGATTGAATTTTTTGGAGGCAAGCTTTGAAAGTCAGGTAGACCAAAATGCAGGTGGCATTGAAGCTTCTTTCATGCGGCTTGGTGCCTCTATCAGTTTAGGCACCGACAGGAAACTTGCTTGGGTTCTGTTAAGGACAGTTAATTTCACGTGTGCCAATGCAGTCTGTAGGAAATGCTGTGATTCTGGAGGTGCTAGTGAGAGGGCGGCAATCTTTCCAGTCACTTTCAGTGATCTCGCTGGCTAACACTATGCGTGGTGCTTGGTTAAACCTGAAATTTTACAGGCAGCCATGACTCAAACAGTGACTCACATTTGCGCAAACTGCCTCAAATGTATAGATTTCACGCAGTTTCATGTTCTGTCTAAAGCACTGACTTCTTTTTGACTACCCGTATTTCAAGGGTTTTTGCCTCTATGTTGTTTAAATAAATTTCTACAGCACATCCTAAAATTATCTCTCTATCTCTCTATTATATTCACAAAGACACACAGACACAACAGTGACAACCCTGGTCACTGGGGATCTAACGTCATCATTATAGGACTTTCCTTCCATCACCTTATCCATTATTCATTTATACGACCCCTCACTAACATTACCCTCTAATCACTTCATAAAGGAAATACACTGACTATTATTAGAACTTGGCAATATTTTCCAGAAGTATTTATGCATATAATGGACAGCTGTGTACATTAAGAGCATCTGTGTTTATAATGGAGTTGGGGGTTTAACTGTGCTTATTATTCTATCGTTGTTACCTTACCCTCCAAGCGTTCAGCAGTTTTAACAAAGGCCTATTTGCAGCAGTAAGTGCCACATTTGACCTCCAAAATTATATACAGTGCATCCACTTACAAAAACAGCCTGCGATTATGCCAAAAGAGGCCACAAAGCCAGTGAGAACCTCTTTGCATATTTGATCATTGTGTAACATACATTGAGGTATAAAAGAGCAGAACTGCCTGTCAGGTTGCACGGAGTTGCACACAGAGACCAGCCAGAGAATATAGTATCTTATGTTCGGTCAAGCAATCGCTTAACAGTGTAACGCAATTTTCTGTGTGATTCAGAGTGTAAAACAGTATATTGTGGGAATACCAGATTCTAACACTGTGCACTGTGCACTGTGCACTTCAGTCTGCAGGGACAAAATGGAGGCAGAAATGAATTACCACATTCAATCTTCATTTTCTATTTCTACGCCGAGGGTTTCTTTCTTTCTTTTTTTTCTTGGTAACCTAATGTTAAACAAATTAACTTTTCAGCTCCCAACAGTTCATCAGCTGTCAGCTGGGTTTGAGAAAGAAGCTGTTGCATTAATTAAATGCATTGTGTGACTCTCTCAATCAGCATCTGAAATTCAACATGGAATAAAGGACAATGTCTTTCCACCTCATGGGAAGTTATGAGGGTTTTCACAACCATTGTTCTGAATCAAAAATTTACGTGAAAATATGTCAGAATAGAGTTGCTTTGGGATAAAAAATTAACTTGAAACATTTCATCTTCACCCTCTCTTTGTGGGCAGTTTTATACTCATCAATGGACTGAAGGCAAGACAGCGTGTGGTAGGAGTGAAAATCACCTGTTAAAATCAATGCCGACTGTGTCATTTTTGTTGAAATGAAAACAGGAAAACACTCATTAAAATGGTGCTGGATGGCCTCTGCCTTTGGGGAGTTACAAAGCAAGCACAATGTCCCTGTGTTTTGTAGCTTTGCCTACTCAGCCAAAGCCTGGTGCTTGAGCTTGGTCAACATATTAATATTTCATCAACCAAATGAAGTTGCAGCCATCAATGATTAATCAGCCTTCTACCATAAAAGATCATGCACACAAACTGCTCATTTTGATGGATGTATTTGTTTACTTCTCTCCTTGCTTCAGTCAGTGCTGATGATGTCAGTTGTTCAATAGACCCAATCCTCTTGTTGCCCCTATAAACATTTAAAGATGATTTTCATTGGGGAAAAGCATCTGAAATGAAGTCTTTCAAAGATCCACAGCACTTACGTCTTCCTTGTGTCCTGGCTGTAATGAGATGTGTGGTCAATACTGTGCATCATCAACCTGTGACGTGGAGCCCTTTGGGACAATAGGACGCATCACGAGCCAGTGACGAGGACCTATTCAATCAATACTGTGCATCATCAACCTGTGACGCGTACCTATTCAGTCAATACCACACAACATCAGTCTGTGGTTAGAAGCCGTTGAGTCAATACCACCCACAATCCTGCTGAGTCTTTCGCTGACCAGCTAGATAGGGGAAATGGGGGAGGAACTGACAATCAGTAAGGGAGCAACATTTACCACCCACAGGGATCCCACATCAGGCCCTCAGCCGGAGCACTGCAGAGACAATGCTCAAATAGCCTACGCTGCAATACAACACATGAGCAGGACCGAGAAAGAAAGAGATTCCACTTCTGTCTTCACTGACCACTCCTGTTGGCATCTGACAGAGAGGATTTGTCTTCCCCTTAAATAGAACAAAATGGGCTCCTGCATTGAGCTCTGTTTGTTTGTGCCAGGGTCGTGCTGTGTCACAACCATAACCTAATAGCTGTCAGTAACAGGCCCCTCTCTGCCCTGGGATTGGATGGGATAAGGTGGGCGGGGGTTCAGGAGGCAGCGTGGCCAGACAGGGGGCAGATGCACCGTCACAGACAGACCTAGTTCCCCTCAGCACTATGACATCCCACAGCTGCTGGCATAATAATAATTTCTATCATCAATCTGGCCTCCACTGTACCACCTGAACACTTTCTAACAAGCAGTACGCATCAGCAGAGAGAGGCAGCGAGCTCTACAGAAAGAAAGGTACCTGAGCTCTGAGCCGATGGCATCGACTCCCAACGGGCTGGGTGTCTTTTATCAAAAGCCGCCAAATCAGAAGCAGGAACATCTGAAGAAAACCATCATTTTTCATTATGCGAGGATTTGTGCGCGGAGCTCTTTTAATTGTGCGGTGTTGATTGTAATGTTCCCGTCACTCAGAACGCGTCTCTCACATCCGCCAGCCGCACAGAGATGAATTTCACATCGTCTTCATGCCTCATTTCCTCCCACACTACTCTTCACAGATGGACCACAGAACTTTTGTCCTTGAGGAGGAGGCATCTAAACGAAAGGGGTCAGCAAGGGTATGAGAATTGACAGGGGTACCCAGCGGGGGGAAATGGGTTGTGACCAGTTTATCCTTGGTTTTCTTATGGAAAGAATTAAGGCAGCAGCGCTCCCATGAGGACAACATGGGGCCATTTTGGTTCAAAGGACAGATGTATGAACTTCCAATGTAAACTACCGAAACGGAAGGCAAAGAGATCAGAACACCAATCATACGACAGCACAGTCAGGCCCAGAACCACAACGCACACTCGCTGACACATCATCAGGGCTCGCATCCAAATGCCTGGAGGAAATGACTATTTGTACGTAACATGCGCATTTCGACAATACCGCAAACATGCAATGCACTGTCAATTATGTGCCACCTCCCCATTGTTCTCCTTCTAAATAGCCCAGTATCTTCCAACACAGTTTGCACCTCCATTATTGCTGCATTTGTATTTCCCCAGTGTAAATGACAGCTTCTTCGGGACAGAGTCCCAGAAGATTAGCCCGCCCGTGGCATATTATAAGAGCTGCTTTACATCATAATGAGCCATTTTTATTGTGCCTCTCTCAGCTTTAGACGTACCAGAGGAAAAAGAAAAAGGTATCGGACGTGTCTGGCCGCCTGAATTGTTGTGTACACCCAGAAATCAATTTGAGAGCACAATGGCTGCCCCAACAGCTCTGGCCTTGGGGCCCTGGTGAATTGTTGAATCTGTCTTCTAATCTGTATTTACCAGGCTATTAAAGACTTCCTATCCAGGGCTCTGGACAGTACCTTGCTTCCTAGAACACTGGCCGCATTAGTTCCATGCTGCAATGCACAGGGGAGCCCATTCACGGAGTAGTTAAAAGGCAAATCAGCTGTGTGTCATCAGAACACTCAACTGACAACACACTGGCAGATCCTTGCCATAACTTGTTTATTAAGCATATTGATTAATTAATCACTACTTGTTTTAGAAATGCATTCTCAACAGCAATGGATTTTGCTCTTGGACTGATCATTTCTACAGTTTTTTGTTGGTTGACATGGCAGTAATGCACCAGTGAACTAGTAGAGGTAGTATGAAGACATAATGAATCTTTAAATTTACTATTTCATGAAAGTGTTGAAGGCAGGTAAACAAAGAAAGCCTTTTCTTTCTCAACAGGCCCCAGTTTGCAACATGACGGGTTCAATAAGAACACTATCCATTCCCATTTGAAATTTAAATTCCCACATGAATTGGACATCTAAAGTTACGCACCTGTCAAGACACTAACTGTAAACAGAACTTCTCAGTGGCAATTCTCATCAAATGAACACATTCTCCTGTGGTGATATTTCTAATTAGCATAAACTAACATTTCCCTAATGAGCACAGCATTCTGAAGAATCCTTTTTTATTAGAAATCAGCTTGTGCAGATCTTCCATGAATAGTTGTGTGAGTGTGCCCTTTAAAAAAAAAAAAACAAAAAAAAAAAAAACACTTCCTCACTGAAACACCACCAGAACCCCAAAGGAAGCCTCACTGAAACACCAAAAAACCCCAAAGGAAGCCTCACTGAAACACCATCAAACCCCAAAGGAAGCCTCACTGAAACACCACCAGAACCCCAAAGGAAGCCTCACTGAAACACCAAAACACCACTGCAACCCAAAGGGAGCCATTCGAGGAGAGCGTTTACGTGATATGTACAGAGGATGACCTGGGCTGGATTGATTTCCTACATCTTCCTCAGCAGAGAGGACACAGGGCCCCACGAAAGATGGCTTCCTTTTCCTGTTTCCTCTTCCTTCTGGCCAATAGCTCATGTTAGAGTGCTCCTGCTCTCCGTTGTAATTTGTACTCCAACATGTTGTGTTTTAATTTCAGCAAGTTCAAGCATTCGTAGATCAACAGCAAGACTGCAAGTCCTTGTCTCACTGTGTGCAGGTGACAAAGGCTACTTGAGATACAAGGATGACATGCTTCAATACTGACAAAAATATCAGCTACTGGCAACAGGTTCCATTATTCCTGCCACATCTTTCAAATGAGTTTCATTGACATAAGAAATGGAAATTGAGCTTTGTTAGTTTGTGCAGGGCTTCATTCCCCATGGCAGTGACAGAACTTTGTTTCCCAGAGAGTCCCATATGTAAGCAGTGGCAGTAATTCGCTTTTCAATGGGAGCACTACAGGTGCACCCCACTGTAGGCGCACCCCAAGTGCACCCCATCAGTCGCAAAATCTCACTCACAATAGCAAGACTGAGGGGAAAATATAAGCACTCAAGTGAGGAACAGAAATAAATGATACATCAGGATACGTTGCCTGGGACCAAGACATGTCTTGACACAAACACATGATGGAGGCTTTGGTGCTCTCTCGACAGCCGAGAAAAAAGCATCTGCAACTTGCAATTTGTTGCGTCGGATTGAATTTGATTTCTCATTTATTTCTGGGAAGGTGGCAAAGCCCTTCAGGAAACAGAGGAATGGATCCCTCAAAGGATGTCCGGTTTAGTGAAAAATACATTTCGTGATGATCCTGGAATGGCATCAGATGGGAGGACGTCTTCATGACAAGAATCTATAATGGAGGGAAAGGGAGATAGCCCTATTTCGCTCTGGAACAAGTTCATTTTTCATGGTTATTCAATACGCACATACCACCGTAAGTCCCGGTGTCGGATTGTGTTACTGTAATAACCATCATTTCAGCGATTGATTTCAGATTTTGCCACGATGCATATCAAACTAATAAATCCTACCTTGAGTTCACATCATCCTTGGAGGTTCTGTTGGAGGTCAGAGATGCCCTTGGGATAATCGGCACCACCTCCACACATGGCGAATTGTATAGTTTTTCTCCCACTGCGATTTTCGCCGTGATTTTGGGAGAACAAGGTCAGCCATGTCACTGAGAAAATGTAGCGGAAGAATTGGTCTCCCGCATGGCTGTGACAGACAGACACAGTGGCAGAATTGCACTGACACGCTCCCATTACAGCTCATACCTTTGTACACATATTTGGCTTAAACGGAAATTTGACCAATGAAAATCGCAAGTTATTCATGTTAGGCAAGTTGAAATAAGAGATGGGAAGCATTGAAAAGTTCTGGTATAAATCTTCAAAACTCAAAGAGGAGTTTTTCGCCATATCTCAGCAGAGTAACATTGTTGTTTTGGTCTATACAGTACCCTCTTTCATAGTTGTGAGAACTCACAGATTGAACCATTCGCCCAACAAAGTGCCCTCGAAGTAGATAGGATTCCATATGGAATCACAGTTGCCTTAGCAAACCTTTTTTCCTGAGAGTGCATGAATTCGAAACAGAGTATTACACAAGTTTCTGAAACTCATCTGTCCAGACTCTCAGAGAATGGGTTGTGAAATGGGGCCAGTTGACTCTCCAGTGGCCAGCCTCTATAACCCATCACTCCCGGCCACAATGGGCGAAGTGTTCGCGCTCTCCCACAGGAGTGGGTTGAGCGGTAGCCAGAGCAGTGGGAAAGTCAAGCTGCTTTCTCTGCCCGTCATGCCTGGCAACCAAGCAGAAATTCTGCTCTCTCCTCTCTTCATCCGCTGTTCATATTGCGCACACCGCTGCTCCATCCAGACAAACAGAAGCAGCCAGGTGCTACAGCAATTTCCTTTTAGAATTTTAAACCGGCAGCGCAGCCGTAATCACAGTTGAGCTGCTTCGTGGGTAATCACCTGTAATGCGATGCGGTGATGTCGGGTGACTAATAAGAAACGACTAGACGGCAGAGCTGTCAGCCAGGAAATGCACCTCCGTGCCTTTTGAGGGCTGAGCTGACACCCATGTGGACTAATGGTTGATCGACTCGACGGAGCACGAGACCGCGGTTAAACGCAATGAAACCAGTAGGACGTACATCCCCTCGCATTCCTGGGGTCTCATTCATTTTCCAGGTAGAAATGGAACGCACCAATTCACAGGTTATCTTACGTTGGGGGATTTCCCCGGTCATTGGATTCAACTCGCAATCGCAAAAATAAACATCAGCGACTTGAGCCATGCAGTTTTCAGCAAAATTTTGCCAAGCCTGATTTTCGCAGCGCAACCACGCGCGTCTGCTAAGCCTCCAAATTCACCACAACCCTTTGAAAAATTTGACTAATTACTGCGAACGTGAATCCCCTCGGCATTGCTTAAATCAATTAGCCCATGCTATGCCCCGGTGCGCTTGATCCATTCTCTCTTTCTCACGATCCGGGGATTGTGGGAAGCCCTGTTTACCATCCGCTGGGCTATCTGCCCTCTGCGCACGGGAGCCCAATCAACCCTTTACTTCCTCCCTGCGCCTGGAGACACCCAGATTACCCCCTGACCCAGAAACGCCATCAAACCAGAGTTCAAGGCCAGAGAGGGCAGCCAGAGCCTGACTGAGCTACAGCCCACCTCATTCTCAGGCACACCTCGCATCCAGACAGAGCGTACGAGCAAAGCAGGGGCTGATCTGGAGACTAATGTCAAAGGGTGATCGACGGGGCACATTCCTGTCTCCCACGTTTGTTCATTCCTCTCATATTCCTGCACACTCTGTGCTGCTCCAAAAACCACAGATTTTTTCCCGCTGTACTCCAGGCTCCTGTGAAGGTATTGCGTGACAGGAGAGACCGGGGACCAGAGGCAGCAGCACTGCGGGTCCAGAGGGGAGTATCGTGTTGCCCCAGACATTAAACGCGTCTGCCTGGAGCAGGAAGGCGAGACTCTCTGCGGCGTACTTTTAAGAGGAGACATGAGTCACATGCATATACACACTCACGTGTGCAGAGACACACACACACACACACACACACGCACACATGCACACACAGGCGCACGCGCACGCGCACAAGACATTCAGGTACACAAAGATATACATCATATACACACAGATATATATGTAAAGGAATACAGAAATACGCAATGCACTATGCACACACATACACACAGATGCACAAACACACACACACACACACACACAGGCTGACACATACTACTATATGCACACAGCAGCACAACACTGACTCAATCCTGTGAAATGAATCCATGTCTTCAGCAGAGGTCTTTAGCTTGTGTGCAGCATCTGCTGAGAGCTCCATTCAGCTTCAGGCTACTTTTGCATTCCTATGCAATGCTGCATCTTCACCACGGCCCATAGTCTGGTAGAACTGGAGTGACCCCTCCAGCACCTCAGCTCCTAGTTCACTGTACTCCTGTGTGGAGCGGGGGAGGACAGTGGGCGGGAGGGGAGGGGGGAGGGGGGCATGACCAGAGGAGGCCTCCTCTACGCTCCTCTCCATTGTGGGACTCTGTGGATGGCTGCCTTACGACTGTCTGTCTGGCTGCCAGCCACCGTGAGCCTCAAAACAAAACCGGCCACTCCAATCCTTCCCCCAACCAAATAATCTCCGGAAAAATCCCGCACTTTGCACCGAGACCAAACAAGCTCCCTGCAACTAAAGAATCAAGTTTTTTTTTCCCCCACAAGGAAAAAAAATCAATTGCCTTTGAGGTGGAATCTCAAAGGACAAAAAAAACATTATTTTGGTAAACACTCCGAGCCAGAATCCAGCACAGCACAAGAGCATCAAACGAGGCAAGAGCGCAAATCTATCAGCACATATTGCCTTCAGAAGCGACCGATATTTATGAGCGGGGAGTTGAGCTGTGCTCCAGTGATGCGTGACATGTGCGAGCCGGGCTCTTCATCTCTGCGCAGTTTTGTCTTGTGGGAATTGGAGCAACAAGCGGCAGTGGCGAAATGAAAAAAAAAGCGAACCATGCTCCTCAGCGCCACTGGCACAGATTGACTGTGGCAGTGTGTGCAGTTGGCTCGAGACAGAGGGCACGCCCTTCGCCCACATCAGAGGCCAGCGTTCTGCAATCCTGCAAAATCATAGTTCATCCTTAACAGTCATTGCTTGGAGATGAGCAGAAATTTCCATAGACACACCGGAACATTTCGGAAAAAAAAAAATACATAGTGGACTATTATTTCCTTGTTTCTCCCTGATAAATTTGCCAGGAGAACTCCACAATTAGTTATTTAAATTAAATTATCTCATTTGTGATTGATGAACTGCCCAGGATGTGTCCCTGCCTTTCGCCTACATTCAGCTGGGATGGGCTCCAGCTCCCCCGTGACCCCAGTGAGGAGGAAGCGTGTATAGATAATGGACAGATCTTATTTGCATGTCTGAGAGTGGGTGTGTGTGTACATACGTTTGTACACGCATGCTTGTATTTGCTTGTGTGCATGCATATGAGCATGTTTGTGTGTGTGCACTTCCATGTCCGAGCGTGCATGTGTGTAAGAGTGCATATGTGCAGGTATGCGTGTGTGTATGTGTGTGTGTGTGTGTGCAAGCCTCAAGAGCCAGGGTTGATCGGGTAGAAAAAAAATATGATAGGAATTGACGCATCAGCAATAAGGCAAGAAAACCTATGCTAAATATCATGCTGCTAAAATATGTATCTGCGTATCTTTTCACATCTGACCATCTGCATCCCATGAGCTGGTGCCACTGAATAATGCTGAAGCACCCAGAACTGGGGCACTGCAGCTTCACAGGCCCTGCCTCAGCTCACTCTCAGCCACTACTGCACACACAGCATCTGCCATCAGCCAGGCAACTCTTCCCTGCCAAGTCCAGGGAAGTGTAATTAGAAATTAATTGTGGCAGCTTGTAAAGAAATGTTGACTGGAGACTTCGGCCAGCTGTTTTCTTTCCCCGCAGTAAAAACAGAACAAACGCAGGATTTACCGCGGCGGGGGCGCACGAGCACTTCCGCCCGGCCCGAGCGACCCGCCATAACGGCATCAAAGTTTTTCCCCCAACTGCCATTTTGGATTCTCACCAGCGCTCGGTTGATTTTGTTTCCCGGGACGGAACAAACAAACGAGCGAGCGACAGTCAGAGAGAGACGCGCAAGCTCCAAAGAGAGGAGCTCCAATGGAGCCCTTCTGGGGAAGAGCAGGCTAAGGCTGAGGGAAGCACTCACAGGAGCAGATGGTAAGTTTGCCTCCCCTGTATAGTATAATTGAGTCCCTGCCAGGCGGATGCCGTCGCAGCTGGAGGAGCAGCATCAGTGGTGTGCGGATAGGTGGCGAATCGCAAGTGGTGCCCACGTCAAGCCGAGGGGGACCCGCTTCCACTCGGTCTGTCCTGGCCTCCCTCCGCACCGCTGCGCCCCTTCGCCGTCCGCCCTCTGCGCGCCAGCTCCCGCACCGGTGCCTGGGCCGCGACAGATGGCGGCGAGCGAACGTGTTTACTTCCACACTGTTCCCAACGAAATGAGCAGATGTCTTCATTACTATCGGCGGAATAACAATGAGTAGCCCGGCTGATGTAAAACACACAGAGTCCCGGCTGGAATACGTCCCAAACTAAACTTCAAAGCAAAGTGGGGCGGGGTATTACAAAGTCAGGGTCTATTTACTCTGAACTGCTTCCCTTCTGCACGGTGCTGCCAAAACGGAGTGCACCCATCTCTCCCGGGTCTGGGTCAGACATGAGATGACAGTGCAGATCACTAACAGGAGTAAGACCTCACTCTTACCTCCAACCTTCCTTCGATGACCAGCAGAGCTACAGGAGAAGTGTTGAAACATCAGACTCCTGCAAAAAATGGCTTTAACTTTGAGGTTTCTAAACACAATTACAAAAGAATCTACATGGGAAATTTCTATTCATTTCAATGCTTATTAGCAGCATGTGTCCACTGAAAAGAGGTTCAAACAGCGGCACTTTGCTTGGCACATCTCCAAAGCAAGATAAGGATACCAACAGAGATCAAAAAGGGCCGACTCAGCCGGTGCTTCGGGCAGAAAAACGACAAAATTATTCAAGGTGACAGGGGGCACAGTATCAAAAATAATGAAAATATTTGCCCAACACCAAAAAACTGGGGCCAAAAGTCGAAGCTCAACAACAGGAATAGGGGGATACACAATGGGACAGTTGCTCATGACCACAGAATTACAGCTCTAAAAATCACTGAACAAATGAGTCCATCCATATCTGAACCTGTGTCATTTGAAACAAATCTCAAGTGAGACCAGACCATATCAAATCAGGCTCACGCAGCAAATTCAGCATATCTGTAGATGTCTGCAGTTTGAAAGCAGCCCCCGTCTGAATCCACGGAATGTGTCTTTCCTTACAGTAAACTCATCTCAGTTCAAGACTCTATGTGGAGTTTGGTTTGTGAACATAAGTCTTTCTCTATTGTTACAGCATATCTTTTCGGGACTCTATTGGGAGTTTGATTCATGAATAGGACTCTCTGTCCTGTAACTCCATGTCAACGTGAGGCTTTCAAGAGTTTCATTTGTGGACATAACACTCGCTCTACTGAGAGCACGTCTATTTGAGACTCCACTAGCGGTTTGATTTCTAGACGTCACTCTTCCTGTACAGTGATCCTGTTTGTATCACAGACTCTATCACGGGTGTGATTCCCGCCCGTGACTCATGCTGTAATCCTGAAGACTCTTTCACAGTTCCTCTGTGCATGAGCACTGAAAGGGCAGGAGATTCAGAAGTCAACAGTCCTGCAGTGGAGCGTTCCAGGAGGGTCTACACACTGGGGGTTAACTACATAGTGGAAATCTACCTGTCAATCTCCAGAGAGCCTCCTGTAAGTCCCTCCCTCTGCAGTAGCTCCGTCGCAGGCCAATCCAGACAATGCCTTCCATAATCATCCTGATTCTATTAGCGCTAATAGAGAAGCAGGGACTTTCACACTCCGGTGACTTGCTGACGGCACCAAACTGATCCCACTGCGGACGTCCCCGAGTTCTGAGAGCCAAGGTCCGTCTCCGAGGCGGCACGTTCATTTTTCATACGCCGTCCTCCTTCGCCCTCCCGCTTGACTTGCATGCATTCTGACATTTGCCGTCTGCACATGGTGTCAGAAAAAGTCAGCCGCTGGTCTGTCTTGCTCGGCCGTGTTAGGAAAACCATCTGGAGTCTCCTATTTCCAGCTTCTCCCCTGTCACCGTGACCAGCGGATGACCTGCTGCCGCATCTGTCCCAGGTGGAGGATAACTGACAATTAAACTCTTTGTAGGACATACCGCAGGGTCATTATTGCCCTTGAATTAATTAAAATGAACAATCATGTAAATAATGTACTTTCTGCAAATATGGGTGGTGGGAACAGTGCCATTGCAGAAACAAACAATGGTCCAACTCTATCATGCAACGATCCTAACAAAGTTAAGAGACAAAGTTGGCTTATATTACGCACTACTGGCATCAAAAGACAGCGCACAATTCAGAGAGCACAGATAGAATAAAAAGCACTTCATACTCCGCTATATCAGACATACTTTTGACTCTTTTTCAAACAATGAGTTTCCTTGAAACACACAACCAATAAAAGGAGTGATTTGCTCATGCAAGACAATCAGATCTTCACAGTCCACCCCTCTATACTGAAGACTCTTGACAGTCCACCCCTCTATACTGAAGACCAACAGAGGACATCTGCTTGATTATATCCCATTTTCCATGCTGTACTTCAATACCCTTAAAGTTTACGGGGATACTACACTATGCTAAGTCTTTTTTATATTGTCTTTTCAATGGGCATTGACATGTTTTGTTCGAAATAAAACACTATTCAAAATTGTACAGAAGTTTTGACTGGCTTTACTACAGCAGGTATTCAGACATTGGGGCCAGAGCTAGGTGCTACGCCTCATGAATGGCTATTTAATTTGTGCTACACCTCAATGTCTTACATACAAAGCATACATTTTACAGCATTTAGACCTACAGAATTTTTTATTGGTTGGAGGTGAAAAATCAATAAAGGTGATTTTTATGGTGTTGTTCCTATTTTGTGTGAGCAGTGAGAGAAGAGAGCAGTCTTATACCCAGTCTTTATCTTCCCCTCCTATTTCCCTGTGTTATTCAATGATACATGCCTAACAGGTCAACATTATTTCCATAACCATTAAGACGCAACTATAATAAAAAGGCTAAAAATGGTCAGTTAGAGATTAAATTGTTGGAAAACCACACTCAAAGGTAAATTTGTACAAAAATAAAATAAATTTTTATGTAAATAATATTTTACGAAAATTATATTCAATATTGTAAGTTCAACTTTTATTTAAAAATTGAGCACTGAGTATTTGGGGCAATTTCTTTGGGAACATGATGAAAGTAACTTTGACGAAACTGAATTTGTTCAACAATAAACTACAAGATAAAACAACCGTAATAACTGTGACTGCACGCTAAAAACAATATATTCTACATGAGAAAATTGCTCTTTCTGCGGAAAAGCAAAACAACAGACCTAATTATGCACACTCTTTTTGAGTACCTATTTCTGCACAGCTGACTGTGATGAACCAGTGTAAATGTCATTTAGTCACAGATAACATCAAATAAATCTATTTTACATGATTGTTTTGGCATTATTGACTTTCAATGATTCATACCAGTTTAATGCATGCTCACAACTACCTGAAAAAAATCGAAATACAAATTCTTCCTTTAACAAGACAGATGGTGTCTTAGTGATTGTTTGGGGGTTTCTGAAAGCAGAATCGACAGGAGGGAATGCTCAACTCCTAAAAGAACCCAGGTTCCTCGTTCAAATGAAGCGTGTTTTCAAAACGACGCACTCCCGTGTCTTAGTGTCCCCACAGGGTTTCTCGGCCATCTGCAGTTCTGGCCAACTGCAGTTCCGCTTACATAACCGATCTACCCCCTCTAACCGTCTGTCGGCAGAACATCGCGCTTATATCTCCTGTACAAGTGACAGACGCTGCCATTCCACAGAAAACCCAAAAGATGATCATTCTGTTATCAAGCAGACACTTTCATCTGAAGCAGCTTACAGTTGATTAGACTAAGCAAGGACCAATCTCCCCTAAGAACATGTGGGGTTAAGGGTCTCGCTAAAGGGCCCAACAGCAGCACAAATCTTACTGTAGCCACATTTGAACTATCAATCTTCCAGTAGCCGAACAAGCCCTTCAAACAAGGCTACAGGCTGACTCAGCATATCAAAGTACATTTCCTTTAGGCTATTGGTGATTTCTGGCACCTATTGACCAATGAAAGGACTTAATAGATTCAAACAAGGGTTGAAGAGCGCTTTTATGAATTATGGACCCTTCTTTAATGGAGTCCTATGATGTTGAACTGATAAATGGGAGGAGGTCAGATTTCGGTAAAGGATGTTTAAATCAAATTCACTCAGCAGCTAGCCACTGAGTAGCACGAATGCACATATAATCTGCAACACAGAGGATATGCAGGCGCGGCACACTGAAGTTATACAGCACTGTACTTCCCATAGCACTCCCACCAGACACAAATCAATAGTCTGTTTAAAAAGGCCGAGAAGGGAATGTGCCTATTGGAATCCACCGGACTTAAATGTGAAGGAGAAAAAGATGTGACAGTAACTTTAAAACACAAAAAAAAACAGAAATTCTGTGGACCCCTGGTTCTGGTGATGTAAGGCGTACATGTACATCACAGGGTCTATTCACCAACACGTTGCATTAGATCTCCAATGTACAGTATACATAAACTATGACCAAGAATACAAAATACAAAAGAATACATAATACTAGGCAGTTACTACCAATCTCCTAGGTAAATATAACTGCATATGCTAGAGTAGTATTTTTTTCACTCCAGGGACTGTGGGAGTCTGTCTCCATCATTTTAAATACGAGCCTTCCTCAATTGCTGGGGGTACACCAAGTTAACTTCAGTTTTGCTGGTTCCCATCATGTGCTCTCCACCTGGCAGCCAGGGAACATCCAGAGAGGCATCCACACTGGGGCCTCAGCTGCTCTGCAGATATACCAGGGCCACCGTAATGGAGCCCAACTCTACAGAGCAAGACTTCCACCCCCAAAACTGCACAGCAGAGTAACCCCAGCAAAGACAGCAGGAACACAGCAGCTGCAAACTGGAACCAACTCACCAGAACAAAAACCAGACGTTCAAGTGCACCTAAAACTCAACTGCCACCCAGCAAAGTCCATTTGGGACTGGAGTACAAGCCTGAAAATAATAATCAAAGTAGTTCATTTTCTAAAAATGATGTTGGCAAAGTTTAAGCAAATTTCATCAACACTAGTGACCGCTAGAGGTTAGGTTCAACTAACAGTCTATGAGTGTTGGAATGTCAAAGGTCAAAAAACAGTCATTTTAAGAAATTGTCAAAACCCTTCTTTCATAGTATGTTGAGAAATTCTGTATACCACCTACACACCAAGTTTGAGCTCTTTATCTACATTTTAAAAAGGTTGAAAATGACAACTTCATTTTTTTGAAAATGACCATCCTGCCACATCCAGTTTTGGGGTGCAGGGCTGAAATGGAATCCCAAACAAGTGTAGGCCTATGTACTAAAGATGTTGCAGACCAGATTTTGTCAAATTAGATCAATGTTTGTGACCACTTGAGGCTACAGGTTGAATTGTTTACAGATGACAAATGACAACAGAAAGCTGAGTTTACTCCATCTTAATAACTCACCAAGCCAAGGAACAGTCGTGTTAAAAAAAAACAAAACAAAAAACACTAAACATACAGTGAGCACCATACCCAAACACAACACTGTTTTCATGCACTGTGAATGTGACAGGGAAGAATGACAATGAGGTTGCAGTGCCAACTGTCAAGTTTACTTTGACGATGTTTTCATCCATATTGTATGAACCATTTAAAAACGATAGCACCTGTTGTAAATAGTCCCCTCCCATTTTCAAGCAGATCAAAAAATAATGGAAAATTTAACATAATGTAGAATAATCATTTATAATATCTGCATGCTGATCCTTTGAATGCAACAACTGCTAGAGGTCTGTGATGTATAGACAACACCGGATGCAGGGTATCTTCCCTGATGATGCTCTGCCAGGCCTGTACTGCAGCCATCTTCAGCTCTTGCTCGTTTTGAGGACTTTCGGCTTTCAGTCTTCTCTTCAGCGTGCAAAATGCAGGTTCAACAGGATTCAGACCCAGTGACTGACTCAGCCAACAAAACAAGAACTAACAAGATTAGGTCAAAACCTGGCATATGGCTAGACCTGGACTGTTGAAGGTCTAAGTGCAAAATTGTGGGCAAACTGTTACAGGGATACTCAATGGTATGGGATCCGTGTAAATTCACTGTCAATGCCCCCTGATGAAGCCACAGAAACAGTTCAAGCTGGACCGAAAAGAGCAATGGACCGAAAAGAGCAAAGAGTTCGAAAGAGCAATGGCCAATGGATAAGGTACACTTGCCTGGCCAACCAATGATGTAAGTTCATCATTCACTCATTCACGTGCACACTAACTCACTCACTCACTCTCTCACTTAGCTACTCACTCAGGGCTGGGATCAGTCTGACCAAAAATGTCACTATACAATGAATTATTGTGCCCACTGTATATAAGCCAGTATCAAGCATTTTTTGTATTTTTTATTTTGATTGCTTTTAGGCTAAATCTGACAAAACTACTGCCAATAACATTCCAAAGATTCATTATAAGACTGGCTAACTGGGTAAGAAAATTTCACTTATCAGGCTAAAAATACCTGAAAATATTACAAACATTTTTTGGCTCTCAAACAGAACTATTACATCATCTTCAATCAAGTAAGGAGACTAAAATAAGATGACAAAATAAAACCAATAAGACAGTGCTTTTCACTGTACAGAAAAACAAGCATTTATTTTGCCTACTATTTGAGAAACATGGCCACAGTATAAACACCTTGGCCACACGGAGGGTAGCACACTGGGGTCTGCTACAGCTTATGGGCCCCAGTGGGCTGTGGCTGCACTTCGCTTATGAGCCCAGAATGTCTCAGAGGCAGTCAAATCTGAGGGGTAGAAGGAAAAGGCCAACCCAGCGAGGCACAAAAACTTCCCAGAAATGTTACTGAATGTGATGTCAATGTCATAACAATGCCACAAAATAGCAGCGACATTGTGACAACTGTTGTTGTTAGCCGTCTGAGAGACCAACTGTGAGTGGGCGATCAGCAGGAGCTGCGGTCTTATTTTTTTCAAGCAGCACCTGTGTTGTCTGGAGAAACACTGGGTGCTTTTCACTTTGTTCCTTCCAACGACCTCCTGAGGTGACAGAATAGATGGTCTACAATTGCTATTAATGACATAAAAATTCCAGGCCCATCTGCAGCAGGACTGATCATGCTGGGTTCTGGCGTGCTTGATTTAGAGACGAAGGACACGGAGGTGTTGTTTACCCACCATTTCCATCAGATGATTTATCTTGTTTGAGCTGTGCAGACCGGACGCGTGGCTAATTGAGCCAGGATGCAGCTGTGGGACGTCCTGGGCAGGTTTGGGGGGAAGGCGTAGTGCCGGTCTACACTTCAGTGCTCCCTGGGGGTTAATTGAAGTCCGCTAGAGCGGAGTAATGCAATCGACAACTAAATAAACAACCTAGGAGGTGACAACAATTGAAAAGAAATCACTACAAAGCAAGAACTGAATTCTAACAAGTGCCAACATATCATAGGGATGCGTCTTTTGGAGTTCTACCCCACAGACAGCTGTTCCTGCAGAGCAGTACAAGGCCCCATATTCAGGCCAGATGTGCGTGCGATAAAGTGGAAGCCACGGAATGCTGAGGACAGATGGAGAGTGCTTTATCTGCACATGCTGCACGGCTGTCGCAGGAGCCTCAACGCGGAGGAGTGAGCAAAACGAGTACGAACTCCATAACCTTCAGGCGGAAAATACAGAGCCACAATTCCAAAAATTCTTTCCCTGGATTTTGCTTCTATCACCTGGATTTCGTAGTGCAATCCCTCGGCCTGAAGGTAGGACTTAATTAGCAGAATCAGCTGGCTGAGTTCATGGGCGATAGAAATGTATGAGCTTCACAGCTCTACTCCCTGGTATCCACGCTTAGTTCGCTGCTCACAGTACGCAGAAAACAATGCGAAATCCAGTTTATCTTCCATTCCACATCCATCAAAGTCATCCAGCATCTAACCTTTTCATTGCTGGGTAGGACTGCAAAGAAAGCATAGACAACAGGGGGAAGCTGGCACCTATCCCAGCATTCAAAGGGTGCGAGGCAGGAACACACTTTTGGTAGTCATTTACTTCCTATTGGATGATCCCTGAAGGAAATATTGCCATTTCCTCCCATTATACCTTTTTATATACATTTCTGAGAGCATAACACTCTCTCCACCAGCTTGTCGTCTTCTCACAGTGCATCCTGGCGCCATCTCTTTCTCAGGTGAATGGTGGACACATGCCTGGCAAATGCACAGGATCTAAAACACAACGGCACTCACTAAATCAGGTGGCCTTCCTCAATTGCTCCAAGGTCCAGCTGCAACACTCACGAGCCTCATGTAGGTGCTTTTGATGGTGGAGCGGATTTAGAATGGGCACTCCAACTGCACCGCCGGTACAAAGTGTTATACACAGCAGGGTGCCATGCATTGCATATTGTTACACATTCCCCACTGAGGTATCATTACAATCATGTGTTGGTTTGGACCAGATTAGATGGACTTTGCTGCCCTTGTATGTTGATAAGCCTTGGGCGGCCAACACCCCGTCGTGGGCTCATGGTTTCTCCTGCCTTTGACCACTGTTGACTGGGAGCACCCCACAGACCTTGCTGCTTTGGAGATGCTCTGACACACCAGTCTGGTCACAACAATTTCGCCATTCATAGTCACTCAGGTCCCATTTCTCCCTCATCCAACACATCGACTATGAGAACCGACTGTTCGCTTACCGACTATGGTCTGTCTCCAAACCTTGACATGAGCCTTTGTTACAAGATAATCAACGCTATTTGCCTTATCTGTGAGTGGTTTTAATGTTCTGGCACATCACAGTATGCATACATGAATCATTTTTTAACCTTTATGTAACCACTGAGAATTTCTCTCTTCAAGGACGTTCAGGGAGAAACACCATATTGAAGAGATGGGACAAAGAGAAATGGGGCTAAAGCCCTAGGAGAGATTCTGGAGTTATGGACCTTGCATAAGGGCCCAACAGCAGAATTCATTCCTCCTACATATATTTATTCATTCACTCATTCACTTTTTTTTTTTTTTTTTTTTTTGGGTGTGACCAGGTGAGCAGAGGTATTGCTGAAGGAGGTTCACAAAATTGTATCCATCATACAGCTACAGCACATCTACTCCCACACAGATACACAAACACAGACAGACAGACAGACACAAACAAACACACAATATTTAAGCGTCTCTGATACATGTATTATATCCACACCATCCCCGTCAGTCAATCCCCGCAATCACTTCAGCTGGCTGTCTTTTCGCAGTTTAAATAGAGGGCTTGATTTCACATAATTATACTACTGGCACAACTTGTTGTTCAGTAACTCAGAAACCAAATGAATCTTTAAGGTGTACAGGGTAGAATTTTTCAGAAAAAAAAATCTTTAGACACCAACAAAAAATAATCCCTCTCAATCATTACTTACAACCCAATAGAGGTATGTGGCTGTGTCTGTATTTCAAGAAACCCTCCTATTTGCCTCCAATTTGTTATTTTACCCTGAACAGGACATTTCTGGGTGTCAACCGATGGGCAGTGGGTGTGTAACCCCCTTACAGTAACAGTCCACAGGCTGTGAGGGCAGGACTCTGCTCTGTAGCACTGCTGCTTCTCAAACTGGATCTATCCCACAATCCCATGCAGACACAGAAACCAGGCGCCCATTCAGGAAAGAGCAGTGGACAGCACTGTTGCAGCAGCTCTGCTGGAACTCATTACCAAATCTAAATAAAAATATAAAATTTGTAAAATAGAATCTTGGACGTCTATTTCTTTATGTCCAAACTTTTAACCGGCAATGTATGTTCTAAAAGTCTTACAAGTCTCCAAAATAACACTAGAGGACCAAAGGGATTCATTATTATAGTGTCATAGGATAGTCCCAGAGGATCTGACACCCAAGGGCAATTTCTTAATATAGCAATTTATAATGAAGATATGAAATGCACAATGCATTATCTATAAGCTAATCCAGGACCACTGCTCATGATCTTAATCATCAAATCAGCGTGATAGATGGCATTCAAAAATGGCTTAAACTGCAATCCCAGCATGCACTATGGCAGGAAAAGGCGTGAGAGCCATGCAGCCACATGTCATTAGGACTGCATGATTGATCTCTTTTGATGGGGTCCGAGTTGCAGAGGTTGGTGCGTATTTTCCCCCACCCTACCCAGGCGTACCACTCCCAACCCCGGATCCCCCTGCGCCTTATCCTGCAGCCTCACATGTGTTTCCTCACCTCACGGTTTAAAGTGCGACCCCCAGGTTCCCTCTGACCCCACGGCCCCTGAGGGCACATCTACAGCACATCCCACACCCACATGCCACGGCACTGAACAGACCGAGGTGTGTGGGGTTAAAGGACAACTACATTTTATTGTCTTTTTTCCTTTTTCCTTAAAGGACTTGGATGTACAAGGTATATTCATTTGGAATATACATGCATATGAACATGAACACGCTGCACAAAACCAAAATTTTTGAAAATGCTAACCACTGGAAAATGCAAAATCAAATAGGTGTGATTGAAAAACTGAGAGTCAGACAGTGGTATACACTGTTTTACAGTCTCTGAGATAATACAGCTGGAAAAAACTTCCCACCATGGCAAATGATAGACAAAACTAATCATTTTTCACATCTTCCTCCCAGGACTTGTAGTAAAGCCTGATTATTCTTTAACCCCTTCCCTACCAGTGATGTAAATACAAAACATTTTTATGTGCCAAATGGTTTAGAGGACATAGATCGAAACAACATACTGATGTAGAGGATGAAGATACTTTGAAAGATTAGGAAAACAACAAGCCACAGTTGATTGCACGTGGTTGTATTTTCTTTTGCTGAACTCTTCTCTGCACCGCTTGACACGAGAATCACTGTCTCCACTATATTAATCATACTCCATGGCTGCATCCGTGAAAATTTAGTTTGTGTCTTCCTCTGATGTGTATACACGAGGGCGATACGCTATTTTGACATTCAAAGCATAAACAAGAGGGGTTTTTCTGGGAAATGAGCAAATTCTTGACTGATTTTTTCCAGTCATAACCAGACCATTCTCAGCCACCAGGATAAGTAGCATGATTATATTTGTACAACCAAACTCTGGGTCAAAAGATTGTTTTTAGGACATACACATCCTGGGTCACTGCATTACTGCAGCAATGAAGAGTATATACACGCGTCCTCAGTACGGGAGGGGTTTACTAAGGTCCTCTCTTTGGGTTTCAGAGTCAACCATAGACCGGGGAGAAGGGGGTTAAAGTGTAAAAACTTGCTTTCAGGAGACAGTTTTCACCTCTATAACATGATAAGAAAAAAAGGAATATCCCCAAGACAACCACAGGGAGCAGTATAAGCAATTTTGGAGCAAAGCACTGCTGTAACATACCAGTGTGTTCATGGATTACGCTCTCCCCAGTGCATCTTAATCAAATAATTCTACATGACGGAAAAATGAAAGATGATCCATTTTGCCGGTCTCTCTCGCTTTCTTTCTCACTCATTCTCTCACTGTTTTTAATGACTTGGCATGCTTATGGAGAAAGTACATGTGAAACACTCACACAGAGTCACATAGTACCCACTGTGCATACACACATGTGCACACAGAGAATCAACTGCTTGCGGAGGCAATTCAAATAACATCATTTCAAATTAGCTAATGGAGTGCATCCTTATAAATTACCCTAACATGCATTAAGAAGTAAAAAAAAAAAAAAAAAAAGTGTTTTTGAGTGACAAACCAGCATTAACCCATTTAAACCTGGACAGCATGTGCGCATTTCAAGAACGTGTCATTGCCGACACAGATATGCGCGTAAATTTGAAAGTACTGTAATTACTGTAAGTTTTGCGCAATAGAAAAAAATTCCAACTGTTCCTGAAAGCTGAGAAGCTGTGCTTCAGCCCAAATACAGGTTACTATCTGCTGGGATTTTTGCATTAGGCCTTAAAGGGTTAAAAGACCGTTTCTACAGTCTCGCGGAGACATGACCCACCAAACTGAGTAGAGGAGGAGCCGAACCAGTTTGTTAATCTATTTTAACCAACCTAAGCTCTGTCTACACAAGGTGCGTCTTTTCTTCTGAGGTCAAAGCCTGTAATTAAGAGCTGCTCCACCTGCAGAAGGGCAGCCACTTTGTTTTTAAATAACAAGGCTAACAAAACTACATAGGCCTGAGGGGTCAAAGGGTCACGCTTCTCTGACCTTCAGTCTCGAATAACGCCACACTGAGTCCGAGCCTGCACTCATGCACACTATTATCGCGAGCATTAAAGGGTTTGGGTGGGGTAGGGTGGGGGGGCTTGCAGTGACACTAATACACACTTCATTTGTTTGGGAAAGAGCTGCAGGCAGAGGGACACACACAGAGCACCAGCTGGATTTTTGGGTTTTGGATCCGATTACATCTACGGGCCGACTTTTAATCAGGCATATCTGAGAAAGAAGCCGAAGCCAGCCACCCCGGGGTAGTTTCTGATGAGGAGGTCAGTAATCCCTCAATGAATTCAATTATGAATATGCAACCATATATCAAAATGAGCACAGCACTGCCAAAAAGCTAATTTGTTTGGGGGTCAGATAAACAACTCTCGATCCTTTTCGCTGTTAATAGTGGCGGGCAAGCTAGTCAACAAGGATTTATTTGTTGAATGTCAGGGGATGAGCGACATTGAAGCTGTAGAGGTAGCTCTGATTTCAGCACCAGTGAAACAAATCAGGCAAACTAACTGACATAGAATGGGGAGCAGGAGAGGCCCTCCACGACCCCTTTTGAATCACAACAGAAAGATTGATTTGGGATGTCCCAATTCACTCAGGCCATCTGAATGCAGCGTCCCACAGTCGATTAAACTACCTTGTCAACTGATTGGAATAAAGTGTAAAGAATAAAACCTTGTTGTTCACAGGATATTGTTCTAAAAAGAACATCAGCTACAAAATAAGCTATAATAAAAAGAAATTGAAATGAAACCGATGACGAATGATCGCTGCTCAGTCTGTGCACGTGTCTGCATATAGTTTGGCTGGGCACGATCGACTATCTGCGTTAATAAGCATTCCAACAGCAACGCGACATGGTCGCAAGGACCCAATGTTCTCAGCTGTGCTTTTCAGGGAGAGAGCAGTTTAACAGTCAGCTCAGCCAGGCCACTCTACTGCCAGGGCAGGCACCGCCTCGTGTGTGTGTGTGTGTGTGTGTGTGTGTGTGTGTGCGGGGGGGTCAGGAGGGGTTGATTTATGACCAAGGGCAGAGCAGGGTGCTGGAGTTGTGACCGAGTGGGATGTTGCCCCCCCTTCAGCCCTTCCAGACTTGGACTCCAGCCCTGCATCCCTGTGCTACTCCCACCACCACCCCACAATCCCACCGGACCAGGCCGCCACAGCAAGTGAGGAGAGTAGGATGATGCTCGGGTGTGTTTAACACCTCCCTACTGGGGGGATGATTTGGTCTCCCCCTTTACCCTCCTGGCCGGCCTCCCAGTATGTTACCTCAGATTCTGTCAGCCTGCCAGAACCACAGATCGGACTCCGATACTCCCTCGCCTCCCTCCCGCTCACCATTCCCGGCGTGGATCCACACTGTGAGATACACTCTGCCCTTGCTGCAGTAAAGATGTACTGCCAGCACTCAAACCCAGCTTAAGGTCTGTGGAGAACCTTTCCATGCATCAGTGCCAAAGTAATTTCCCGTCATGTGGACTGTGGAAGATGCATCTGTTATTGCCAGAAGCAAATAACAATAAGAAGTCCTTCATGGCACTCAATTGAAAGGTTGCACACATGTAGACAGGCCATTTCATGGGCCCTGTGTCCCCACCGCAAGAATATCGTGCATTTCCGCCTATAGTGCAGAGACATTTATATTAGGCTAATTGGAGACCCTAAATTGCCCACAGGAGTGGGTGAGAATGAATGATGTATGTGCTCTCCAATGGATTTTCAAAGTGTTCATGGAGTATTTTGCCCCAGAATATGTCTGGAAAGGTTCCCTACCCCCAGCCACCCGGACCAGGAATAAGAAAACTACAACTTGTAGATGAAGGTTGGACAAACAAACCAACAGATGGATAGATGGATGGATGGATGGATGGATGGATTCTCCACACAAATCTGCAATTAGTGCACGACTAATCTTACCCCGGGTCTGTAAAACCAGACCTAAAAACTGTATTTATCCGATATCCCTCTGATCTGTAACTACAGGCCAGAGCTCCACTGTTTCCCAAGATTCCTCAGCTCCTTATACACAGGAAATGACATCACTGGGAAACTCTGTGACCCTCCCACTGTGGGGCTCAATGCAGATCTCAGAATGGCCCAATTCCTAGTATCAAGCACAAGGCTGTTTCAATGCAAGACTCGTAGGTCTCACCTCCAACAGCTCTAGGCTCGCTGATATACTGCGTCTGGGACAGTGGGCCTCTTCAGAAGCCTTCAATTCATTCCTCACAGTTGCCCTCGATCACCTGAGGAAACCAGAGAATGCATAACAAACCAAAAGAAAAACTCCTTTCTGAGAGGCTGAGCATTTAACTGTGTCAAGATCTAATTTATCTCTATTTAACTGAGGTAGCTTAATGTGCTGGAACGCGAGCGAAACTTAGTGAAAGAGAATCTCTCATTGCTGGTTGGGATCTTTGTATGTTCTGAGTCAATTGGGCATGCACTTGTCTATGATGGTGGAAAAAATGGACACAACTGCTGTAAAATGAACTAGGACTTCCGTTCCCATCTCTTAAATCCATGCGGAGAGCTCTTCACTCACGTACATGGATGGTTTATTTCTCTGGCATGCGTATATAATTTCTGAAACCCAAGTAACCCAGTATGGTACTTTCCGGAAAAAGAATGCCAAAGCATTTATGAAACCAGACAGCATTTCACCATCAAAGGCGTTTGAAGAAACTCACAATTAATCCCACGTTCTTGAAACAGTGTAAGACAATCCACAGGCAAGAAAAAAATTATTAAACAACAAAGAACAAGAAATCACTGAACATGACAGCCGTGACATGAAATCGAACAATTTTTGAGGAGCCTATTAAAATCTCCACAGATATTCTATAAGGCCAAAATAATAATTAACAAAAAAAAAAAAAAAGAAATCTTGAGCCATTTTTCCACTGAGATGCTCATCTACTGGGACAAAGAGACCTGTAATTAGTAGAGTTGCAGACGGGCATTAATCAGAGCCCAATCACGTCTGACAGAAGCGGAGACTGGTAAAAAATGCCCCCTCTTATAGCCATTGATTCCACACATCAATCAGCCCAGGGGGGTGGGATGGGGGTTAGTGAATGTGTGACAGCAGCAGGGTTGGGTCAGAGATGGAGCGGCTACATGTTAGGGACACATGACAGCAACTGATATCAATTCCAATCGAAGTAATCAAAATTATTTCACCGTCACCCCCAAACTAGCTGAGCTTCAATCACACTTTGTTTACGCCCCGTCAAATTAAGAACAATTCCGTCATGCTCACAACCTAAAGACACACAATATCACAACTGCTGTCAGCAATACTTAAGCCTCTGAAGAAGTGTATACCTTGTCAAAATTCTAATTCAGGGTCACAAAGCTCCATTGGTTGAAATGACACTGCCCGTCCAAAAAAAAAAAAAAAAAAAAAAACCACTGTTGAGATATCAATAAGCAAATACTATGACTGGGTTATTAATGCTGCAATTAATATGTTTCTGCTGGCAATAATTATTTTAAGCCTTACTGATGAAGCGCATTGCTCCTCACTTCTTAAAAAAATCATGTTGGAAGATGTATCCCTTAGTGGTGGAGAAGTATTTTAGAAAGGGCAAATTATTGGCCTGTATCCAACAAAGAAAACAATGAATGAAGAAAACAAGCATGAGGAATCATTTTCAGGCATGAATTGGCCACTGCAAAGTCCTCACATTAACCACATTGAAAGTTATCAGCATGTGCTGGAGAAGACTAGAGTGGTTCAACTATCTCGTAGTCAAGACAAGATCTCGAGCCAAAATTTAATGCAACTCTGACTGAAAAAAAATGTTCTGATGTTGCACAGGTTGTCAGAACAAAGACACGATGAATGTGTACTGTATGCAAAGCTGCAGGGGTGTCAACTAAATATTTTAGTAAGTGACTTTTTTTTTTTGGCCAGGCAGTTTTTCTATACTAATTGTAGCATGAGCAGTACAAAGTTCAATGCACCCCTATGTTCTGTTTTCTTAACTCACAAGGGTTAAACCCTTTGTGCTGAAGTCAAATATGGCTATTTATGCGTTACCCTATTTAAGGCTTTATAATTCAAGATTTGAGCTTCACAAAGAGGGAGGAAATGGCTTAAATGGAACAAGACACTTGTAGCATTTAGAATTACATTGTATTTCAGTCCCTTTTCATAATTTTAGTTCAGAGTAAGGGCCACAAACACAAAAAATCTTCATGAAAATTCAGCAATGAAATTATAAAAGAAATAATACTGAGAACTGAAAAATAAAAAAAAATAGCGCACTGTCAAGTCATAAAATAATCATATTTTTAAAACAAATCAACTTTTGACTCATGAAGTTCAATATGAATTAAGGACGATCCGGGAAATTTACCCTGAGTTTATCAATATAGGCGCAAATGGATATCAATGGTCACCAGTAACCTCTTCAAACCAGGAACATGCTTCCTCTCCATAATAAAGTTTAGAATTTTGTCCATTTTTCATCAAAGCCCCAACAGGCAGTACACGTACACATTAAAGGAACTGCTTATTTTACGGCAGAATGTTCACCCTGCAACAGACAGGTTGCTTTTTCCAAACATCCAGCATCCGAGTGAAACGCAAGCTATAACCGCTTTTCGCACCCTATAAGTAGCAAGTATAACACATTAACACAGTAATATCTGAAATATACCTTATTTTAACAAAACAAACATTCCTTCATCAGGAAAAAGCAGGCAATATGCTACCCTAGATTGAACACTGTTGGTGCAACAAACATAGCAGGGGATTTACTGAACTCTTCGAGCTGTTCACATTTTAAACGAGCGAAAATCCTAGGCATTCTATTCCGTTGAATGCAGTATAAATTCTAAAACAGACCGCCACATTTACCAAACGCCCACACACGCAGCATTATTAGCAAAGGCTAACGGTTACTATTATTATCCAATGTGCCAAACTATCATTGTGATCATGGTGGTAAACCGAAAACAAGAAATAGCTAGTGGGCTAGCTAGCTGGCTGTAAGTAAGATAGAGCTACTCCATACAAAGACAGTTGTACTCACACTGCATGAGGAAAAACTCTCCAACATTGAATTTCTCCTCCAGAGAATCAATGCTGTCAGCCCTCCAGTCAGTTTCATTTGGAATAACTGCAATTGTCAATCTCCATATCACATTTCAATCTTGTAAATGTAACCTGAGCACTCCACGGGTGGTTCTGAAAGTCTTTTTTTTCTATACAGTCACGTCATTTTCAGCTGCGCAACGTAGAGAGAATACAACCTAACTTGCTGATGTTAAAATTGATGTTAAATTCAAAGAGCAATATTTGGACAGAGTACCGTTTGTCTGTTCTTATATTGATATGCCTTTACTGGATACACATGGCATGTTTGTTATCACCTAAAACAAAAATAATGCCAAAAATCAAATGTAGTGCAATATTTTTTTTTACCCTGGCCATACCTAAAAAGGCTCAATCCAAATTTGAGGAGTTCCTCCCCCCAATACTTGTAAAACCACATAACACCACTCAAGAAACAGATGGTAGATTAGCAGCAGCCTATTAGGTTCCACAGGTGGTTCAACAGCAGTGCCAGATCCATTCTCCATAACATCTGTAACCCAGTGTTTGTGCTCTGTGTTGTTTGTGTAATACCACACCTCTTGCTGTAGTATAACAGTCAATGTACCTGATGAATTCAGTCCACTGAGGAATTGGTTGCCTCAATATCGACTGTTCGACACAACTCAGTCTAAAGGGTTGTTGCAGTTAGTCATTGAGTCCTCTGTCTCTGCCCTTCAGCTGTGCTTGGGTAGAGGGGTCTAACTCCGCCACCCTTTAGTGACTGAAATGTAAAGCACCTTCAAAGAACAGACCCTACATACACACCAGAGAGAGTCTCATCCATTTCAATCAATAGCAAGAGTATAATTACACAATAAAAGAGCCAACAAAACAACCCTTTAAAACACATTTAAAATGGTGAGATTGGGGGTGAGGATGAAGGCTAACTGTGAAATAAGCATGTGAAGTTTCAAGCAGCAAATCTTTGGACACACTACACTATAATTTATGACTCCAACTACGGCATCTAATAATATGTCTCTGGCTGGACAGGTGACCTGCCCCGTTTTTTCAATTATGGCAATTAGCCCAACTGTTTACAACACAGCTACTTCTCAGTCCTTTTCCACATGTGTACAACAGAGCAAATGTCTGCCCATTAGACTTGTGTCACCAACATTTTCCAGCAGCAGTACTCTGTGACAAGCAGGCATTCCATCCGTCTGATGCAAAAACGCTGCTCTACACAACTGAAATCCTCCCCTATTTGTCAGCTTTCAGTAGATACAATCCTGCACATTTTTCATTGATGATCTGAACTGCGTTCAATCTTTTGTGTGCGTGCAGATAAAACCATGTGCATTGTGCTCTCTATCTCCAACTCCATCTCATAGTCTGCCCCATTTTCGGCGGCAACAAAAGCCCTTGACGGCCGCGGCCGGCCCGCAATTACGTCTGTAGAGTCTGGCACACCTGCAGCAATGAGGCTGGAAGCCTCTCATTATCTGGGAGTAGCACCTGGCGACCTTTGACCTCTTGAGCCAACAGGGCTCCTCAGTGTGGTCACTCCACCAGTTGTTTCCGGATGTGGGTTGTATTGTTCCCCAGGGGAACCGTGGCAGGAAGGAGGTGGGTACTATTGGGCGAGTACCCGATATCTGCTTAGGACCAGGCGCTCCAGGGAGGTTGTTCCCTGTGTGAGGTGCAAACAGGGCTCAGCTCAGTGCCTTTTCCTGGTGGAAAGCCACAATGCCTGGAAGCCCTCTTGTTTTGAAAGGATCTCTTTGTTTCCTGTTCTCTCCAGTTCAGTCACTCATGGTTTCTCCAAGAATTTAAAAGTGCGAACATTTTTTCTACCCCCTTCCATTGGAGACAGAGTGTGAGGGCAGACTGGGGGCTGTGCAAATTTAAAGCAACAAGAAGACAAATTAAACGCCATATGAAACAAGCCTATTGGGCCGAAATAAGCCGCTTAAAAATAGCGAGACCACTTCAAGGACCGTGACACTGCCAAGTGGTGTGATATGTGAATGATCAAACTGTCCAATTACACTGGGCTACACAGCACCAGAG
This sequence comes from Gymnothorax javanicus, assembly GCA_029692085.1. Classification (NCBI taxonomy): domain Eukaryota; kingdom Metazoa; phylum Chordata; class Actinopteri; order Anguilliformes; family Muraenidae; genus Gymnothorax; species Gymnothorax javanicus. The sequence continues at coordinate 87,259,706 of CM056193.1, forward strand.
GACTGCAGGTCTCATAAGAATATTACATTCATAAATAAGAACAGTAGTATGTGGTACAGGATTACTAGTAAGTATGATTGTGAGTGAGTAGTAGGTCTCTCTTATTATTGTTGTGGAAAGGAACACCAGTGCCCCTCTCTCTGAGCTCATTACAACTGACAGAATGACAGCATGGCCTCGGAGGACTCGCTGCAGTCCTCCTCTGGTGAACCTACCCTCATTTACACCTCTGGAATATGACGAGTCGTCTTATTCGTGCCCTTCACCTCTCCCACAAGTGACACTGAGCAGAGCACATGAGCGCATACAAAGCACCCGAAATTGCTCATTATGGAGGATACATGGGCCACATTCTCATGTTACACAGAATGACAGGTCCGTCCTCAGGGGATTGTACTGAATGCTGTATACCTAGATTGGACGAGATGTAGTCACAGCGACAGACTACCACCTCTCACTCCCTTAGGTACAGTCTATCATGTACAGTCCATGTCGGCAAGGTCAGCACTGCCCACCTGCTGTTTTGTGGCAGCACTATGGAATTAGTATTTTTTTCTTCCCTGCGTCATTTTCTGATGAGCATGGGCAGTAATGGCTATTCAGAAAAACACAGAGCCCGCAACAGGAAAACAGTCCGCCCCCTGCAGTGCTTTCCCTGCATAATGAATGAGGGTTGAAGGGAGAAGGTGAAAGAGGTCCACACTAAGGAACAGAGGAGAGAGAGAGAGAGCGGGCGGAGGGGTAAAGTGCTGATGTAGGAGGAGAGAGGAGAGGGACAGAGGGAAAGAGAGAAAGAGGGAGAGAAGAGCAGAGGAGAGGGTGATAAAGAGATGAAAGCAAGGCAGAAGGGGTGAGGGGGAGAGAGAAAAAGGGGAGAAAGAGAGGGATATAGAGAGAGAAAGAGAGAGAGTTGGATTTTCCATGCACCTCTAATGTAGAGCAATAAGGAACGCACCACAGGTGATTTCATGCAGCCCTGTGAAAGCGAAACCCAGAATTTTACAGAAAAATGAAAACTAAATTCAACACAATAGATAACGGAAACCATAAAACCAAAAGGAGACAAAGAGTATCCAGCACCCCAAAAACAATAATAAGCCCCCTCAAAAAACAGAGAGGAAAAGGGAGAGAGAGAAAGAGAGAGAGCGAGGAGACGGAGAGCAGGCAGACGGTGGAGGGCTGGTGGGGTTATTAGAAACACTTTACTGAGCACTGCACAGGAGAGGGTTGTGCACAGCGAGGTGCATTTCTACAACCCCCCCCAGTGGAGTCCATGTTGAAGTTAAACTGCAGCTGTCAGAGCCCGCGCGGGGAGCCTGGGTTACCGCCGGCAACGGCGCCTTCATGTGTGCTCGTCCACCTAAAACGTGAGCAGAAAGAGAGGGAGATGGATTTCAAACATTGAGATGAGGTGGGAGGTGGGGTGCTGGGGGGAGGGGGGGTGTCTGCATAAGCCTCCAATCCACACAGCACAGCTGTAAGCGGCCTTTCTCTCCTCCTCCTGCTTTCTCTAAAAGGACCCCAGTGAGCCCATTCTCACATGTCCCTGGGCAAGTTTACAGAAGGTTCCTGCACTTGGCTTCCATGGAAACATGACCATCTCGATCATATCGACGAGTCTGTAAAATACCGGTAGGAACGCGGCAGAAGCCCGGACATAAAATCTGAGCCAGAAGAAATACAGGCATGTTCGCCCATAACCTGCACACCGCTGATGCCCAAATTACAGTCCTCAAAGGCAAGGAGCTGTTGGCTCTCCACCATCCGTTTATCTGAGTGGTCTGACGAATCAGCAGCTCTAATCATTCACTTAATACCCTGGGATGCATCCAAGAAAGTCAAGGCTGGATTTGCATTTTAGGGCCACGGTTGCGGATCCACAGTGTATACCATGCATATAAATATCCGTATCTAGGACACAAAGTAGAGGGAAGCACTGTCGCTTCAGTAATAACACTACATTGCCCTTGTTTACCAGAATGTGTGAGCCCAGTGATGGAACTCCTCCTGGGGCACTGGACTGCCATGTGTCTGTCCTGTGCCTCGTGGGTTTGGCTCTACATTAACTCAACATTTGGTGCAAGATGGCGCTTCCTGAAAATAGTGAAGAAAAATATTCTAGTATGGATCCCTTCGGACAGATTTGGACAATATAGCTTATGTTTGCGAGCCCTATGTGAAACTTTTAGTCACTGGACAATTATGCCTCTTTATCAGTTACTGGAAAATGGAAAAATACAATACATGCAGTATCTATTAAGCGGTGACATGTGGCCCTGCAATTTTTTTTTTTTTTTTTTTGCCAATTAGAGACCAGCGAATAAGCAACTATGGACAAACTTTGAAAATAACTTTGGAAAATAAACATGCACAGACAGCTGGGTTCTGAGAACAGTAAGTAGAATAAAAAGCTAGATTTAAGCATTTTGGGGCAGGCAGATATGGCAGCAGCCCCAGTACTCAATTCAAATGAACCTTATAAAGCGTTAGAGCATGCCAAAGCACCAACAAGCCATGCTGCATGTAGTGAAAGTGCATCCACCTCCATTGAAATTACACTGGATGAAACCAGGTGCTTAAGGTTGAGCAACTTCAATGGAAGGTGGCATACGCTTGCCATCAGAATGATATGAGAGTCGCGTTATGCTAACAAGCCGTAGTGCTAATCAAAACAGTTGGCTGGCAAGGCTGAACCCAATTTAACAACAGGAATTGATGCCCTGAGCGGTTATGTATGGAAAGAAAAAGCAAGTGAGTCAATCACTTTCCCTAAGAGCAAAGGTGACCAGCTTGGTTCCTCGAAATCACCAGCATGCCTCATTCAAGATCTGCATCCAGCTTCTAAATAGTAGAAACAGGCATGCCATCAAGGGTTTAAATGAAAACGTATAGCACAGTAGATCTTTAGGAAGAGAGCTGGTTACCATCGCTTTTGACAGACCCATTTCCCTTTAGCTCACGAGTACAATGCTTCCAAGACAAGGCATCTCAAAATGGCTGAAGGGCAGTGGGCAAAGTCAAAGGCTTAAACTGGCTTTGAGAGGGAGGAGAAGAGAGCATCAGCGCTTTGACAGCAACCCTATATCTGCATTGCAGATGAGTGACAGCGCAGTAGGATGAGCGAACCGCGCCCTAACCGTCCAAACCGCGGATAAAGCCTTTTACACGAGCAGGGACACACAGAGTCTTTCAGCGCTTTGAAGACTGCAACCTGACACCCCCCACAAAATGATACCTCAAAAACCATCACCGAGCACACCTATCAGTTACGTTTACGATTAAAAGGAGAGGGAACAGTATATAGCAGGATAATGTCATTGGGCAGCCAGACTTTTAGCGTGTGATATTTCCAACCGTTTGATCAAGAGGCTTTCAGAAACGCAACCCTTGTTCTTGATGCGCATTATCTTAACATACACCTTGGACTGCACCCTGATACTGGATAGGGTTGAACATACAGGAGAGCAGAAACTGGTTCAACTCGCTCAGGTTCCTAAAATAAATCGTCCATTACAGCCCAAGTGCTTCTGAAATTGAATTTCAAATCTCTCCATTTGCGAAATCGGGGCCTGAGCAGCTCTCACTCACAAGGTAATCGCATACTGTAGACAAAGTATAGCCTCTACCAGAGTGCTTTAAAACCTTATTTCAGGAATCTTTACATATCTAATCAGTCTTCAAATCCTTAGGAGATGTGCAAGGGATGTCTCCGTCTTTATGTGGGCCATTCTGCACTTCGAAGAATAAATAAACTCTACCTAGGCGCCCTCATCTGTGATTGTGATATTTCAGAGCCTCGTGAGAGGTTCGGCAATTACGATGACACTCTATAGCTGCCGCTTTGATGGGGGAAGACTGGAAGTTTGGCAAGAGAACAGCTTTTATGGAGGAATTTGAAAGCATGAAGGATGGCGGTGACATCACAAGCCTGTTCCCCTGGTCTAGCCGAATGACTGTCATCCACGGCAGAGAAGACACAAACTGAGCTGCCACATAGGTGGATGGTTAAAAAAAAAAAAAATGCCATCTGCTACCTCTGTCTCCCTTCACAGGAGACACATGCAAACACACAGATATAAATACGTGTGCACAACACACCCACAAACTCACTCAGGGACATACTGAGCCATGTATGAAACAGAATGCACAAGCACACTCACTGATATGTATCTACAGACAGACACATTCGCTCTACACTCATTCATACATACACGAGACAAATGCTCACACAACACAAAAAACTCAGATACAGAGCCGTGTATCCAACACAAACGGCACGCGAACGAACAACCACAGGCATACAGATGCAGGATACACACACGTAGACTCATTCATCACATACGTACACCCACGGACATGAATGCTCACATAGAACATACTAAAACTCACACAGTAATACAGAGAACCAAAAATCAAACAGACGCAAGCAAACAAAGAGAGACAAAAGCGCACTGTATTCAACAAACACGTAGACTCAAACACCATACAAACACACACAGCCCTGTAGACTGCCCACGAGTGACGAACCATCTTCCTACCATTACTACAAAAACTAGGCAAGAATCACACATACAAGCACACAAATAAATAGCCTAGAGGGTTCATGTAATTTTGTGAGTATGGTGAAGGAATGTAGCAGGGGGCTCTCCTCCCATTCAGAGTGCTTCTGAAACCATGTCTTTGAGTGACATGCGAAAGCCATACCTGGGCAGTCCCACCCCTGACATTTCAAGACACAGGGAGCAGGCGTAAACAACAATTACCCCATAACTAAACTAGGGTGTCTGCATGATGCACGTATTAATTACCAAAATAGCACGCTGGCCTCCGCTCTCTCTAACACAACTGTGCGTTGTGATTGGCTTTATGCTTTGTGTCTCCAACAGCCACATTCAGCTGGAAGGGAATAAGCCAACAGACTGAATAAAAACTAAGAAACAAGTCACAGAGATGTTAGTCACCACAATTCCTTGGGACAGTTGAAAAGCATTTTGGGACACAGAAATACGGTTTTCAAGCACCACCACTTTGCACAATTTGAAGCCTAAGCTAACATAGTTCAGCCGCTGAGTTGAAGTTGTCCATAGGCGCTTGAGAAGCAGCAAAATAACCTGCCCCTGATTCATCCACAAAATAAATGTCATTTGTCCAAATAGCATAATAGCTTAACAAATTGACTCGTAGGCAAAAAAAAGTCACATGCCAAAATATTTTGTTGGACTGCCATTAGCAGTTATCGTGGCGCATTCATCCTTGCATTGTTTCAAAAATTTTACGCAACGTTATAGCATTTATTTTTGACTGGAGTTGCATCAATTTTCGGCTAAGATCTTGTATTAATGATGGTAGAGAGCCGAACCACACCATAAAGCCTTCTCCAGCAAATCTCAAAGACTTCCAACTAGTTTAGGTCAGGACTGTAGTGGCCAATTCATGTGTAAGAATGATTCCTCAAGTCGCATGAACCACTCTTTCACAATTCAAGCCCGATGAATCTTGGCATTGTCATCCTGGACTATGCCTATGCTGTAAGGGATGTAAAAAACACAGATAGGATAACCTGGTCATTCAGTGTGTTCCAATAGTCTGCTGACGTCATTCCATTGCTTCATAATGTTGCTGAGTCTAGAACTGACAAACTGAAACAACCCCAGATCATAGCACTGCCTCCAGAAGCTTGTACAGTCGGCACTATGCATGATGAGTGCATCACCTCATGGGCTTCCTTTCCTTCCCTGATGCACTAATCAGTCTAGAATGGGATATATCTGGACTCATCAAGCCACATGTCCTCTTTCCATTGCTCCACAGTCTAATCTTCATTGTCCATAGCAAATTGAAGTGGTTTTTCATCCCAATTAGCCTTGCTAGCAAGTCGCTTTCTTGCGGCCACGTAGCTGTTCAGTCCCAATCTTTCAAATTCTTCTTGCGTTGTGTATGTGTGGAAATGCTCTCACTTTCACAATTAAACACAGCCATGAGTTCTAGTGTCAATTTTTTATTTTGTCAATTTTTGGTAGTCTCCGATCGTGATCATTCATGATTTTTTTCTGATTAATTTCTTCTGCCAAGTTGACAGTTCTCTACTGTCCTTCTAGGTCTTAATAAAGTGTTTGACAATTCTTAACCATAGTTGTTTTCTTTGCTTGAGTCAGGCCAATAATTTGACCCTTCTGAAACAAAGTAATGTCTTTTCCACGACCACAGGCTGTGTCTTCCAATATGGTTGTTTAAGAAATGAGAAGCTGCTCACTGCATCAGTTAGGGTTAAATAACTTGTTGCCAGCTGAAATGTACAGTTGTGCTCAAAACTTTGCATACCCCAGCTGAATTTGAGAAATGTTGCTATTTATTTTGAAACATGACTCACCATGCAAAAAAAAAAAAAAAACTTGTCTTTTATTTAAGGATAGTGATCATGTGGAGTCATTAATCATCATATCGGTGTGTGGCTCCTTTTTAAATCATAATGATAACTGAAATCACCCACACTGCCCTGATCAGAAGTTTACATACCCTTAAATGTTTGACCTTATTATGTAGACACAAGGTGATACACTCCGGTTGAAATGACTTTTAAGGGTTCCACGCCTGTGGCTTTTATAATTGTAACTACTGTCTGTGTATAGTCATTGAGTTCGTTAGCTCCCGAGTGGATGCACTGATCTGGCTAGACACTGAGCCATGCGGAGCAGAAAAGAACAGTCTAAGGACCTTCGTGACAAGATAGTTCAACTTTTTAAAGATGTAATAGGATATAAAAAGATATCCAATTACTTGACAATGCTAGTCAGTACTGTTCAGTCCGTGATTAAGAGGTGGTAAATTAGGGGATATGTTGATACCAAGCCAAGGTTAGGTAGGCCCAGAAAGATTTCAGCCCAAACTGGCACAAAAATTGTTTGGGAAAAAAGAAAAATCCACAAGCTACCTTAAGAGAAATACAGAATGTCCTGGAAGGCCCGAGGTGAAAAATACACCATTCCCATTGTAAAGCATGGTGGTGGCTCTCTGATGTTTTGGGGGTGTGTGAGCACTAAAGGCACAAGGAATCTCGTGAAAATTGATGGCAAGATGAATGCGGCATGCTATCAGAAAATACTGGCAGACAATTTGCATTCTTCAGCACAAAAACTGCGCTTGGGACACACTTGGACTGTCCAGCATGACAATGATCCAAAGCACAAGGCCAAGTTGACCCTGCAGTGGTTACAGAAGGGAAAGGTGAAGGTTCTGGAGTGGCCATCACAGTCTCCTGACCTCAATATCATCGAGCCGCTTTGGGGAGATCTCAAACGTGCAGTTAATGCAGACGACCGAATAATTTGCAGGAGCTGGAGGCATTTTGCAAGGAAGAATGGGCAGCTTTACCACCTGAGAGAATTAGGGGCCTCATTGCCAACTCTCACAAAAGACTGCACACTGTTATTGATGTTAAAGGGGGCAATGCACAGTATTAAGAACTAAAAGTATGCACACTTCTGAACAGGGTTCATTTCATTTTTTTTCCCCTTACTGCCATGTTTTATTTGATGATTGTGCCATTCTACATGACCAACAGTCGAATATGAATCTAATAAGAAATAAAAGAAATGTGTTTTGCCTGACATTAATGTTTTTATTACAAAATGTTACCCATTTTACAAATTCAGCCAGGGTATGCAAACTTTCAAGCAAAACTGTATTAATCACTGCAGTAATTATCCAATGGAAGGCTCTAACCTATTTGCTTAATTAAATCCAGGTGGTGACATTTTTTTGGCCGGGCAGTGTGTATTCAGTGTATAGTCTCCCTGGCTTAATCAGCCTTATTAAAGTTAAATGACTTGAATGGAGTACAGGATCTCTATACCAACACTGAAGCTAACTGCAGCGTTGCTAGCAAGCAACATCTCACAGCAAAACGAGGAAATAAGGCCAGAAAACGAAGCTCAATGAAGCCAGCTTGAACTTGTCCGAGGGGGCAATCAATAAAGGACTTGACAAAGCAACACAAGCATCACAGGGCTCAGAAACAAAGCAGCCTTCACCTTCACATTAGCGCCAGCGCATCCAGCCTGCCTGCAGGTTTACGTAATGTCATATGTCAATGAACGGATGCAGCAAAGCGCGAGTTGACGAAATCCAGCCGGCCGATCACGTGAACAAAAAAAGGGCGTAATGGTAGAAGCGGTACATCTGCTCAGTGTCCGAGCGGACAGCGATTAAGGCCCAGGAAGCAGAGGAGATAGGATCACACAGGAGGACCAGTGTCTGGGGGCTTAATCAGCAGAGCAGCAGCTGCCAGCGCTTGTGTTAGAGCAGCCACTCAAGGTGACGTGGGGACAGATAGAGCCTTGCAGATGGGAGGAAATGATCATTTAAAACCCACTTCTGCAGACAGGCCGTGTCAGGAGAGGGCCACTGAAAGGACCAGCACTGTGTCCTGGAAAAGAAGGTCATCATTCGACGTAAACTGGCACTGCGCTCCCTCCCAGGAGCACCTGCGCCAAATCAAGGCCCAATTCCTGGGCATTGATGTTCTTGTGCACCAGAGGAGGAATCTGGGGCCTGGTTAACAAACAAAAGTTGAACAAACAAAAGTTGGGGGGGGGTAGACTGGGTTATGCTCTTGGCAGTTGATGAGTGACAGTCCATTAGGATGGGGAATTGCAGCCTGATCGTCGGCACCACGAATAAAGCTTTTCATCCGAGCAGAGAAAGTAGCTCTGGTCTCCCCTTCTGAGCTTTGATGTTGTCCTACACCGCAGAAAGCATGTGAGGCCTGCTCAACATACTTGAGATATCTGCACCAAGTTGAACCCGGAGCCCTCCGAAATCTGGACTTCAGTAAAAAGAACAGTTTCATATTATCCAGCCGACTTCCACATTGTGAAATCCCCCCTCACCGATCTTCCTCAGACCCCGCTGGCACTCTCATCTGGGCATGTTAGAGCACACAGAACATTCAGATTTTACTGTTTCATCAGAGATTCGGGCAGTAAGCAGTGACATTAACATGCACAGCTCCACAAGAAGAAACAGCCGTCCTGACACAGCCTCCGAGCTGACAGAGCAAAACCTTGGAAGCGAACGCTTTCCTCGGATGTCAGCGCAGCAAGAATAACGATCAAAGTCCTGTGCGAGCGACGATGCATAATTCAGCCGGGCAGAGCATCGGCAACTCGTGCGGGGCGGCAGTGACGAGAAGCTCCTGCTTGTGCACCTCTCTCGTTCCAGTCGCCTCTCCTTCCCTCCGTGAAATCAACACCAGCCGAAAAACAGCACTGCAATTGCTCATTGCTTTTCATCCAAACATTCGGGGATAAAAAAACATCCTCACGGTGTGGTGAGACTGTAACTCATCGGACAGGTGGGATGTTGATCTTCCTAAAAAGACAAGCTTCTGCGGCTGCTCTGGCTCCCTCAGAGGAAACAGTTGGAGTGACGGGTTCTCCATGTTTGAGCCAAAATGGCTGAAATTGACAGGCAGGTACACCTTTCTGAATAATACATTTTGGAGGAAGAGGGCAAGAAAACTGTAAAGCAAAAGTGAAGAAAAGAACATCAGGCGCAAAATAACAGTGAACAAAGTCTTTTTTTATTCCTCCGTCAGGAATGAAGGGAATCCTGACCGTCATAAATCCTTGCATCCTGCTGCACTGGGCAAATCTGCTCCACTTGTCAAATGACAGACAGATCACGTTCACACGTCTCCTGTTGAAATGGATGTTTATTGAGGTGACAATTTCAAATGTCATGGGCGTCATGCTTGATAAATGAAACTGCAGAAAATAAATGAACGACTGCTCTCTTCAGGGCTAGTCACTGGACAAGCAAAATCCAATTATTATTGTGGGGATAGCAGCATTTAACATCAGGAATAAACTAGGAAACTATATTTCTGCTAACACTCTCTCAAAACCTTTCCAGAATCAAGAATACCACAATGGAGAGGTACTTTCATTAAAAATAAGAAAAAAAACTCCAATGGAATGGACTTGCTGGCACTCTATATATAGCTAAAGCACAACCAACACATTGTGTGCAAAACAGACATTAGCATTCATTCAAGTGAACATACCAAGTGAACACATTACACAAGCATCCCTGCCCTTGCAGGTAGTTGATCTGCTCTGTACAAAAACAAGACAGGCGCAGGAAAGCACTGTCTGAGCACATTTGCATGATCAAACAATTCGCAGCAGCAACCGGTGAACAGCGAAACAAAATGCTGTTTGTGACAGCGAGCTTGAAAAAGACGGCGGCGTGCGGCACCGGCTCTGAACCGCCGCTACGTCTGTTCAAAAAATGCAACACAAACTTCGTTAAAATAAACAAGTCCCATCCTGGACGGGAGCCTGACTGCACCCGCCAATTTTAAGGCTACATCATGCTTTGGTTTAAAGGCAAACAGTGATGCAATACCGGTTCAGTAAGGCAGCTGAGCAGAATGAAGCAGCTTTCCAAGCCGTACCACTGAGAGGAGGCTACGCTTATCTTGAGTCCCCAGTGTACGGTGCAGCTTTTGATACAGGTGGGGAGGAGGTGGTAGGGGGTGGGGAAGGTGTCCAGTGAGGACAACACTACAAATGCGGGGGGGGGCAGCGGGCATGGGGGGTTTTGCAGAAGACTTCAGGAGCACAACACTGCGATAGGCAGAGGGCTTCAGGTTCAGAGAGTAAAAGCCCTCCAGTCTATGTTGTTCCAGCTGTCTGGATTAGCCAGTTAGCTTGATTCTGCCGACAGGAAGTAGACATGACTGATGAAATCGGCCGGTTAAAGTTGTTGGATCATAGAAACACATGGTAGGACTTTTATACTCTCTGGAACATGGACTTCAAACCTGTGATGGGAGGAGTGCCTCCTCTCCAGGTTTATGAAGTGGTGGGGAAGTAAAGGACCAGCTTGGACTTGACCTTTCTTCCCAAGAGGCAAAAGCAACATTCTGTACGTGGAGAGGCTTGGCAGCAAGTGCTTGTCTTGTAACAATCAGATTCCTTCACGGTCTGCGCATTCACCCGAGACCACGAGCACTCAAGGACAAAACGGAGAATATGAGTTGCACGTTGCCATTTGAGGCCCAGCCGTTTCAAGTTTGTGCCAAAATGCTCAAGACTATGAATGAGCAGACCAATGAAAGCCCATCCCTCGTTAGCCCCTGGGAAAGTTCTGGAAGAAGAGGATGGCCCCTCCATCAAGCGTGCACGGTGTTCTGTCGCTCTCGCTCGACTCACAGGCACATAACTTAGGCTATTCATCATTTCTGCGCTCTGACAGCGGGAATGTTAATTACTCATAACCGAGTTATTTATTCATGTGTTTATGTTCCCATTCTGCTGATTGACAGTGGCTCAGTGCCCACATGCTGCAGTTGTCCATGTTCGCCCGATCCACAGCCGCGGTTTGATGGGGTTACTGCTGCCCGACCCAAACCCACCCATTCTGAAACCCCCAAAATCCCCACCAGTAGTGCTCCCATGTGTGAGCCTGATACAAGTGTAGCCCTTGAGTTCATAGTTCATTGAGAGATTTGGCCAAAGCCAGTTTCATCCCCTATAAGGATCCAGGCCTTATATGTCCATTGGTGTATATGTCTCTTGCTTTCGTGGAGCCACAGGGCAAGGCGGACCTTTACTGGACTCCAGTGCACCGATGCTAGAAACCGTCATCGTCATCCGCCTCGAAACCGTACTCTGAAGACGAGAAAAAGGAGAGTTAGAAAACCTCCATCCTTTGCATGATGATGATAAAACAAAATAATATTAAGAAAGCTGGAGGCTGAGTGGCATTATATGATACACTGCCATCTTTAGCTCCTTATCCCAAGGAAACCAGAAGACAGTGATTCAGAGTCAGTTTTCATCAAGAGTAGCCCCGTTCCTCAAATCACAATCCTCTGGGACTTACTGGTTTTCTACCCTTCCTTCACCAGAAAGTTAGGTATGAAGCCAATCAAGGCCAATCAACATACCTAATTGTCCACCTCACTACCCAGGAGGAGAGAAAACCTGGGCCAACTTGGCATTGAGGGCCAGATTTGAGGATGCCGAAACTCTCATAGGTTAAAATGAACACAGTCTTGCAAGTATTTACAGAGAGTTTTCCTCTACTCCTTTAATAGAACAATGTTGCTCAGCTCTCGTTCATATGGACTCACCGCTGCCTCCCATCATCTGCATGGCACTGATGCAGGGCTCTTCCTCCTCCTCTTCATCCTCCTCTGCCACATCCTCGTACGCCACCGGCCCACTCTCCACCAACACAGACTGTGACTGGCCAGAAGGCTCTGCTGGGGACCCGCCCACGGAAGCCTGCCCAATCGAAGCACAAGAAACCTTAAATTCTTGGCATCTTTCTAGAGCCACGCCCAACTCCTGCTCAAAGACACTCTTAAAAATCACGCAGATGTTGAAAGTCACATTATTACCATTAATTTCAGTTCATTTTTAAATAACTCACATTCTGCATTTGCCTGCATATGCAAGCTCCACCCAAACTTTCAGAGTAGAACTTGCAGTGTAGTTCATAAGTACTTGGACAGTGACACTGCATAAGGAGGGAAGTAACAGAGTATAAAGCTGATAGGACGGAATTGCTCTGCATTGATTTGTAGTGACCCTTCCATCTTTATAGAGATGAGTGGACCCAAACCATGCCAGGAAAATGAACAGAAGCATCTGCATGTGTTACGTTTGTCCACACATTTATTCAAGTTTTTTCCTTTAATTTGTCACCCGTCAGAAGTGTATCAAGGCTCCGCACAATGCTGTTGACCGAACTGAGCTCTCCCTCAGCAAGAGACCTAATGGAAGGCACCAAGACCTCATCAACAGTCCGCGCACGTCCCATTGGCCACCTCTGAGCACGGCTCACCGGCAGAGAGGGGGGAGCTTATTAATTATCGTGTACGGAGGTAATTCTCCCCAACTAACTAAAACACGACCTCCCTCTGAGTATCAGGGCCATTTCTGAGCCGTGACGGCCGGACGGAGTGGCGCAGGCCTAATAATGAGCGATGGGTGGGGCCTGCGGAACACTTCCTCACACAGGACTGCCCTCAGTCCTCACGTTCAGTGCACAAACATTATTATGGGTGCATTTACAGCAGCTCTGCGGGGCAAGCTGGAGGCTGCCACCATTTTTGCCACAAGGGGCTTCTCTGAGGGAGAGGACTGGGTGAACCCAGACTCAGGTATGTGCGCGTACATGCGTGTGTATGTGTGTGTGTACAGTGTATGCTTGCACATGCATGTCTGTGTACGCATGTTCAAGTGAGAGTGTGAGTGCGGTGCATGAAAGTTGCATACGTGGTGTCTCTAATGTATGTGAGAAGGGCAGTGTTTCTGCGTTGTGGACAGGTGTGTGCGTGTGTATGTGTGTTTGAGATGGTGCTTGTGTGGGGTTGATGAATGTTGAGCTCATAATTGGTTTCTACGAGAAAACAGAAAGTGTGCTTGGCGTGCGGCACATGTCAGTGAGCATGGATATGAGTGCGCCTGTGAGTGCGTATGAACACAGTTTAAATCGAGTTTAACGGCAAGCAGGGGAGCAATGAGGGAAGCCAAATTCCCCTTCAGGAAGACGATTACTTTAAGGATGGGAAGCACCCGTTTTATAATACCTTTTAAACACAACCGCAGAATATGAGAACTCTCAGAGTTCCAGCACTAACTGCCACTTCTGCTTCAGAGATTTAAAAAGTGAGGTTTGTTTTTGTTTCTTTTCAAAATGGGGAAAAAAACTACCAAGCAACGGCGAAGCATGCGTTTTCTTTTTTTTGTACCCTCCCAGGAATAAAGGCAACATTATGTAAGGAAGGACTTGCGCCTTATTCAATTCCAGCCAATTGTAAAAAGCCTTTTTTCGGCGCGCAGGAGGTGGCGAGCGGTTGCCTAGCAACAGGCCAGTTGACCCCAGCTCCTGGTAGCAGTGTTTTCTTCCTGGTTGCGCTGCTGTGAAGCCCCTTCACCACTGGCCGCTTCTCGGCAGCACACACGGTCCTTCTCACCACCCAAACCCTGACCATGTCCAAATTAAATTAATGTGCTCTTACAAACACAAAAAAAAATCTAGAAGGATAGATGATAAAACCAAAAATACTGCGCAAGTAGGAATATAATTAGAACGAGGCACAGTGGGAGGAAAGCAAAGCAAACCTCCAGGATTCAAACACATCCAACATTTAGAAAAAAAAAAAAACATACATTATTCTTCATAAACTAAACATCTCAGCTTCCAGCTGGCTCAAAATTATATAAGGCATTACCGATGAAGACAAAAACTGACACAGATGCCTCTGATGTCCGTAAGCGCAACTGTTGCAATGCTTCACCTTCATGGGTCATTGCTCCCCTCATTGAGCAAACTGGTGTCATTACAATGCTTAAGATCAGAAACAATAGGTCTTCTGTGGTTAGGCTCACCTGGTCAAGCGCTGGCTTCTTACTGGGTTGAGGTGATATTAAAGGGCGTAACCTGAGAAGGGAGAGAGGACAGATTAGGGAGAAGTGAATTAAAGGAGAAAAAAGAGAGAGAGAGAGAGAGAGAGAGAGAGAGAGAGAGAGAGAGACAGAGACAGACAGACAGACAAAGAGACAGGCCCACTACAGAAATCACCAAATAAATTTTCAATTCTCAGTGTTTCAGAAATAGCGACTTGGATTCACTTAAGCATTTCCTTCCGTCCTCGACATCATTTTATCTTTAATACAATAAACTCAATTAATCCAAGACCATCATTTCTGGGTCTAATGCACACCATAAACATAGACACTAATTCTCAAAATGGCTATAAAATGGCCTCTTCCTGCCATAAAAGCTTCCCGTTTCAGCGCTAGTCTAAATTGATCTTAGAAGATTAAAGGTGAAATGGCTGTCAAGTGCTCAACCAGAGGTATTTTTGTGCCAGCAATGTCTAAGCGGCACTCATTCAGCATGGAACATGTCCTAAGACCCTTACCCTGTGCTCCGCGCTGTCCTGGGCAGGTCTTTAGTATTCTGTCTGCCTGTTTTTATAGGTTATTTCTAAAACAGGAGACTTTGCAGTTTGCACCATATAGGCTACTGCTGATACTGGACCCTTGGGTAGCCAACACAACACGTAAAACTGCAAACCTTAACAGCAAAAATGAGTGAAGTCAAGAAAAATTATTATTATTTTTTTTTACATTTTCTTCCTCCCATGTAAATAAAGAGGCAAGAACAAAAACAACCATGCGTGCAAAACAAAAGGCGTAATTCAAAGGCGAGCTCGCCACCAGCTCAAATTAGCATCTTTCCCTCAGCCTCTCCGAGGAAGTCTCCCCTGGGACATACTGTAAGTACTTTACACACTGATAAGAGAAACTGCTTTTAATTAATCTGCTTAGGCGGAGGAATACGTTCGGCGCGCGGGCTTTCTCCCCTGCTTTGTGAGAACTCATTAGAAAGCCATCCAGCATTAGCCATCTGCTGGGTTATACGCAGCATATAGCGCCAAGCCAGTCGCTAATGAAACCATCCAGTTTGTCGTTAAAATTACTTTTACCAAACATACAAACTACAAACATTACGAGGCGCCCTCTCCGTAAAATCCTCATTGACGTACCGGCCTCTAATCGGGGAGCTGTGACTAATACGCTTGATAATCCGCTAAATGGGCAATATTAACGTGTAGCCCAGAGGAACTTTACAATATTAAAATTTCACAAGCCCCCAGATTTTTTTCTTTTTTTAACTGGGGGGAGGGGGACGGAATTGCTGGAGCATTTTTTTTAGTTATTTATTAATCGGGAAGCAGACAGGGAATCGATAGCGGGCCCTTGCTTGCCCATGAGCATGAACGTACAGCAGGGCTCGGCTCTATTAAAGGAGTCTGATCCCAATATAATCTGTTACAAATGGAGCAGTCATCTGAATAAATTATAGTAATTGTTCTAATGACATCAATTCAATTCTCCAGCTATGGCTCAAATACTGTTGTTCAGAGTCTGCGGCTCACAATCTCTCCTACACACGCACATGTCGGTTGCTCTCTAGTCTTCGATTACAAGCCGGAAGCTCCACTTCAGCACAACTCCCCGCAGCCTCCTATTTATGCAGCAAAGCACCCTGGGATAGAGAGGCGCTTGGCAGGTCCGTAACCCAACTGGAGCCAGAGGGATTGATTGTCAAACTTCCCACTGCGATGCAGCTCTGGCAAACACAGACACAATTGATTTTTAAACAACTGGCTTCCACACACTAGATAAGAGGTGAAATGGTGCAGAACTACTCAGAAAACACACCAAGCGGGGGGAAAAAGGGCCAATACACCGCAGGACGTAGGACAAAACTTCAATTATTATTGTACTAAATAATGTTGTCTCCCTCCTGAAGATCCCCATGTGACCATACACAATTCTGGCTTTTATTGGCTCTGGTGCCACATACATCACGGCTAACAGCAGGGTGAGACACATGATGTAGAAGCAAACTGAATGATTCAGTCTGACATGCGAAGGGCAAAACCATACGGCTCTTGACTGCTGGCCCACAAGCAAATTGGGCGCGGATTACTTAGCAGCGAGCCGGCAGCCAGAGGGAAGTGCCCACGATAGTTCGCACATGAGTTAACATCAGCCCCTGTGCTCCACTGTCACGTATCATAGCGGTGACTTGGAGTGACGTAATCTGCTGGGCCCTGATGCCAGACTGCGGCCGCTGGAGTGGCAGGGTGACTTCACAGGGGATGATGGGTAGCCATTGCCCCAGAAGTTGACAAGCTCAAGTGGCTGCCAGAGATACTGCAGATAATCTGGTGCTGAAACGCACACTTGCCCATTGAATTCCATTAAAAACTATATCATTACCATGATAATATTTTTTACCATCTTCTCAACTCTTTCCCTCCCAAGTTTCCCCCAGAAACTTTTTTTTCCTAGTTGCAAACAAGTGAGCAGAACACCTCTACCTTAATTTTAAAGTTGTCATACATGTGTGTACATACATTTGAAACCCTGCATACTAATGCTTTAAACATATAGAGCGCCTAGCCAACCTGTCCGCAACCAAGGTCCTATTGTCCTGTCCAAAAAAAAAAAAGAATGCAAGTTAAATTTTGAACTTACTGAAGTGGGTCTCCGGAGGGAAAGTTTCAAAGATCCCCTATTATGCCACCAGGTGCACAGCTAATTAGCCATTATGAGCCAGTTCAAAATCTCCTCTTCCTGACATCACAAAGGGGAGTGACCACCCAGTATAATAAATCTGATTGACTGCTTGGCTAAAGTTGATCAGCTCTTCTTGCCCCTGGTTGGTTACTATGTGATGTCAAGAGGGGAAAGATTTTGAAATGGCTTGTAATAACTTCATGGCTGTGCACCTGGTGACATAATTGCGGACCTTTAATTTAAAATTTTTTTTTTCAAAATGAACAAATACCTCAACAGGGACCGATTATATTTGGAGCCTCACTGAAGAAGATATACATGTTCTCTGAGCCACATTTAAGTACCCAAATGCACGTTTTCTGGTGCCAAGAAGCCTCATCATCAAACGTGACAGCCTCCATAAAATGACTTCTTAGGCTGTTGAGCAGCTCCCATAGAGAATATATGAAACTGGTCAAGCGGAAGTCATCTTTGGGTCTTGTACATCTTAACGTCCAGACTCCACATGGGCAACCCATTGATCCTCTCCCACACCATGAGGACTCAATGGTCCAGAGGCACAGAGCAAGAAGCTCCTCAGTGCCACAGGCTGGAAGGACCAAAGGAGCCAACAGCAGAAATCCGGAAGGTTCTACTAAGCGGGGCTGGAAGAAGGTGGCTAACAACAGCTCACAAAAACACACTAACAGACACGCACACCCACGCAAACAAACACACAATCAGACACACTCACACCCACGCAAACCCATGCAAACGCACACACACGCGCACACACACACACCCACGCAAACCCATGCAAACACACACACACCTCTAGTTTATCTTTGCTCTTGGGGAACTCAACATCTTTTAGCAAAAGGCATTTTTTAGTCCCCTCAAGTACACGAAACCAGTCCACACACCTTTAGTTTATTTGTACTCATAGGAATCTAAAAAAATTTGCACAAGGCATTTTATTTGTCTCAACAATTATAGAAAAACATGTACACCCACAAACATTCACACTCACTCAATGTAAGGGTGCTGGAGTACTCCATCCCGTGGAGCCCAGCACCCACTTCCAGCCAATATCGTCCCACCAGCCAAACTCTATTGATTCTCCACGCAGCAGGACTGACAGAACTGGAGCGTATCAGGAGCTGCAGAACCAACCACACATTTGGGAAACAGTCACCCCCCCATGGAATCTTCCAAATTAATTACCTCCCTCCTCCTGAAAGATGCACTCCAAAAACTGGGCCAGTGAAGACAAGGCCCTGTCTTCCGCAGTGTGTGCTCTTTGGCCGTGTTTCGAATTGCCTACCACTTATAACACTTACTACTCGACTACTGATAGTGGCTAAAAGTGTCAAGTAGGGTACTGTTCATGACCAATGCTTAAATTTACCATGTGTACCCATATACAGTAAAACTCGCATATAACGGATTCAATTGGACCATCTCATTTTGTCCGTTGTAAGTGAAATCTGCTATATGCATAAAACGGACAAAATCCGTTACACGTATAAAACAGAACAGATTATCCGTTATATACATGCATGAATTTATATGTATGCTTTGTGTATTAAGATCAGAACAACTTCATTCTGAAGTGCACATACCTACTTGTTGTGTTCATTTAGTTCGTCTTGGCCCTGACACAATGCACTGTTATAACCTGACTGAATTTAAGAGTTAAATTGACGCACTGTCTCCTTGTTATTTGAACTGTAAGTAGAGTCCTGCGCACATTTAACTGTGGTTTACAGTTAATATACATGGAACCTCTGTTATAAACTCATTGTAAAATTACAGTTAAAATAACTGGCAAAAAAGGTGCCAGTTAAATTAACCGGCAAAAAAAGGTGCGAGTTTATAACAGTGAGGATGATTTTGCGTGTTGCTCAAACTGAGATGGAAACCACGTCAATTTCAGTTTTCGCGAAGAGGAAAGTTGAACTTCATTTTGTTGCTCCGTTGCAACTGCGCATGTGCACGGTGCAAACCAGCTTGTCCGGTATACACAAGTGCTTTTTGATGGAAATGCATTGTGACGGGACTGGACATTTCGTCCGATGTGAGAGAAAATCTGTTATACAAAATTCGATATATTCGATGTTTATTTAATAGAAAAACATGACAGAAAAATCGGGACTTGAGCTGTTGTCCGGTATGAGCGAGTTTCCGTTTTATACGAGGACGGTATAGGCGAGTTGTACTGTACACTGCTAGACTGGCTAAATTTCACAGTACACAGCCAGAGACGTCTTTCTGGTGTGCTGTAACCCATAATGCAACACAGACTATGGTAACGCTCCTCCATACCCAGGTGATACTGATGCCCTGGCGATCATGTGACTGGATAATACTCCACAAGATCACACATTGGCCAATCCACTGTAAATGACCATGGAGAGCAACATTGAGCATCCATTACATAATGGTGCAGAACGCAGTATGTGCTGGTAAAGAGTGCGATTCTGAACACGGCTCAAGCATGGCTAAAAAGGACAAAATAAACAGTCCAGCTGGCAGAGGAGCAGACTCTCTGGCCTCATTTTAAACTAACAAAGGCAAACAGAGAAGCCGAGTGTAGGAAGCAGAGGGAAAATTTCATACCTTAGATTTAATGGCAACAGCAGGGAAGGCAAAGCGGTCAGAGAAATGATTTAAAACTCACTTTAATAAAATAAGAGCAGCACTTAATATATTAGACTAACCATCTGTTCATGCTTCTGTTGAAGTGTCTGTAAGCCCTACTGAAGTGATTGGATTTATTCAAAGCTGCTCATTCAGTTTTAGGCACTATGTAACAAAGGAAGAAACTTTTTTATTACTTGTTCTTCAAGATAGCCTCTCCTGCTCTCTCACTGGCTCGGCCCAAAAAGGGTCTTTTCTCACTCTTGTCAAACCTGGGAGGTGAGATGGTTCTCAGATTCCACACGATTTATCACTTTTAACTGCTTTGACAAATTCTGCCTCGACTCTTCGGATACGTGTGCAAGGCACCTACGAATTTTTTCCACGGCCACACAAAACTTAACTTCACTCCTGTGGCGTTACGGCCTACAGGCTCATGCTCTCGACAAACTGATAACTGTAAACACCCAGCAAGTGATTGGCGGTTGTAACACATTCAAATTCTCCTCCAGGGCATTAGCCAAGTAGCAGATTTACAGCAATCTCCAGAAGGACTACAACCCTCCAGTGACGCTCAATATTGGGAATGCTTCTTCAAAGATAGAGAACGGGCAACGGAAACATTTGTTGGTTCCAAGTACCATGTTCAGAACTTTAATGACAACAAGCACTCCTTGTTAGCAAAGATCATTAAGGAACATACTTTTTCTTTTCATATTCTCACGATTTCACTTCATCAAACCAACAGGGTATTTATTAAGCCTGCTGATAAATATGTTCAGTTTCACAGGTGAGGTCCCAACGCACACATTTGCTAGCTGTGAGTGACAAATCACAGCAGAAATATCACTGGGCTAGGATACATTTTAAGCCTTTAAACTCTAAATTAACCATTAAGCATTTTTTAAGAAGATTTTCAAAGTAAAAAAAAATTTTTTTCATACTGTGGGACAATGTCACATACATATTCTGTACCGACTGGTAGCAGTGCCTCAGTGAAAGCACATTTCACTTATATTGTAGAGAAATATTCAAACCCAGGATGCCAAGTTTTTATGGCCACAACATTACATCAAATGGAAAGTATTCAGATATTGTGCATCATTATATACAAATTTCCCCGTAATTCAGCAGGACAAATTTGGGATGATTGGAAACCTTAGGATCTCCACTAGAATTTACAATAAGCCTGAAGTTCCACAGGTTTGAATAGAGAGGGTGTATTTAACGTACCCAAGTATGGGTCCGTATGGGGTTAAATGTGAAGTTTGGTACGAAGAAAGAGTTATACGCACATCACGTATAGGTGCAAGGCTATCAGATAAAACTCATCAATGGAGAAAGGAAAAGACGCCTGCACACTTACTCCATGCCACCAAGAAATTTTTTATTTATTAAATCAGGACACCGCTTCGATCCAACTCGGATCTTCGTCTGGTCATCATGATGACCAGATGAAGATCCAGCTTAGATTGAAATGTTGCCGTAATTTAATAAATAAAATAATTTCTTGGTGGCTTGGAGTAAGTGTGCAGGCAATAAATGTAAAGTTTCACATCAACGCCGATCAATTCACACGTATACACCACCCACTATTATAACAATCTCTGCCTCCTGGTTGTATGTGTATACCAAAGATAGAATATTAATAAATAAGAAAAAGGGCAAAACTTACATCCCATCCCCACTAAAAAATCAAGTGAAATACAGTGCAAAAAAAAGACTCCCACAGATAGTAAATAAAGCAGTGAATCATTAGCACCAAAAACACCCTTTCAGATCAACACCAGTGTGCCCGATGACACACCATTTCAATAGCACAGACTCCATCTTTTTTAATTTAGTGCCCCCAATGTCACCAGAATCTTCCTTGTCCAGTTGCCAAACTATGGACAAGCATACAGGTCCGCAACTCACGCTGCTGTCTCGGAAGGGTGCAGACAATTCGCTGTTCTCTTCCTAAAATACGCACTCATCAGTCGCCACTTGGTTGCACACCATGGTCACAGAGCAAGCATGCACAGAAAGAAAGTGGAGGAAACCCAAGAGCAACCAAAAGGCACTAAGATAACCAACTGGAGGCACTTGAGTAACGAACGATGCACACCCGAACTTCATCCCTCCCATATCCCAGAGCAGCA
This sequence comes from Gymnothorax javanicus, assembly GCA_029692085.1. NCBI lineage: Eukaryota > Metazoa > Chordata > Actinopteri > Anguilliformes > Muraenidae > Gymnothorax > Gymnothorax javanicus. Next base: position 87,281,577 of record CM056193.1, read on the forward strand.
CAAAAAGCCAAAGATACACTACACTGGTAAAGCTGCTGGCCACAGTCAGCACTGGCTAAAACTCTCCCTTTGACACTAGTGAGGCAGTTCCTGAAGCATGACCAGTGTGTCAGCTACGCATGGATGTGCGGGTCAGGCGATTTCGCACATTCACGCGTAAGTTTTTGAGTGCGTATGCAAGACAATGCGTGTGATTTATGTGATTGTGATTGATGACGGCTGCAAACAGGCATTCCCTCTGAAAGTTGGCTATACTTTCCATTCGTTCTCATGAGTAGCCCATCTTACAAGCAGTTAAAGTACTATTATTTATTGCCAGCCATTGCTCCACTAGGGTATAGGCGTTAGTTTCCATATTTGGTCATGTGCTGCCCACGTCCTCATGACAGTGGCAACAGGCTTCATCTCCTAAATCCCCCTCCCCTTTTTACCTCACCCAAATCCCATGCGCTTTCTGCTGAAATTAATATAATACTGTATGGTGAAAAAAAGCATTAGGTCCAGAGTGCTGCATGGATAAGGCAATGACAAAGTGCCACCCCAAGTACTGCTTGGTCTCCTCCACTATACGCAGTTGATGTATAGATGCTGTCTGTAGCCATAATGCTTGCTGCTACCACTAATTAATGAGCAAATTTTGGTCCATACTTCTGAATTGCTTTGGTATATTCATATCAATAGTACTGTTTCCCAGTTACTCCCCAGTGAAGGTTATCTGACAGCAACTGAAAAATACTTGGACCGATAATGTATTTACCAAACTAAAGATATAAAATGCGTGTGTATGCATGAATTGCATTGGTATGAGTGTAAATGCACGTACACAGATCCAAACGCTAGCATAAGTCCGTGCAAAGATGGCTATACCTCACATATTTGAGAGGGGTACTCCGGAGGGCCACGCAGTTGGTTAGGTGGGCAGAGGTTCGCTGCCCTGACGGCCCATCGTCTCCTACCCTGCAGCCAGATGGTCGATGGGAGCACTAATGGAACGACTTTACAGCGAAATAAACCCAACGGCTGTCATCAATCGCTTTTTGCCAATAATTCCAGGTAACCCCTGACAACCCTTATAACCTCAATCGCCCTCCTCCCAAGTACCTCCTGACCTGGCCGTCATAAATCCAAGGGGGAGCTGGAGCAGGGGAGGGGGGGTTAAGGGGGGCATATCTGACAGGGGGAGTACAGGGCGCTTACTCATCGCCTGCGTCACCGATTTATGACGAGCAGGGAAATTACAGTGAGCGAGAATCCACTGAGGACTTTTAAAAGGTTTGTAAGGTGCCATCACCAGGCCTATGGGACAACAGGCAACTCTCCCAGCCTCTGATGAGTCATCTCAGCTGACTGCCTATCAGTCCTCTGTCTAACTGCAGTTCCATTATGTTAATAATTACAGCCAAGACCCACCGGAACAAAAAGATCAGAACCCGTCTGTTTACTGAGTGAACAAGCCAACTTGATGCTTATTCCTAAATTTTGGCCCAGGCCAACTTAATTTTGCTTTTTGCCAAAATGATTGTTATTCAAAATAACAATAAAATAACACCAAATCTCATAATAAGTTTCCCATAACTGATGTTTTTTATGTTTTAATCCTCTCCAGAATCGCTAAAATCGTTTGGATCCAAGTCACTCCCGCTCTCTGGATATTCAAACTCATCGTCAGACATTCAATAAAGCCAACAAGTATCACTAGAATGCAATACCATGTTCACATGCCCATTCAAAGTCTCTTTTTCAGTCTTATTTCACATTTAAGGTGAAGCTGTCTTTAAAGAAGACTTTATAAAACAGTTTAAAACACAAAAATTATAGAATGCCATGAAGGGATAAGGGGTAAAACAATACAGGCATAATCTCTTTTTCAGTCTTACAATTTAAGTGAGGTCTTCAATATTCATTGAGATAATGGGAGGCTTCAATATTCATTGAGAGGGCGAATGCAGAACTGCACATCCTCACATCAATAATGCACGACAGCTTGAGCCAGTCTGAGAGGAAGAGCAATAGATTAGGAGAGGTGAAGAATAGAGGCGGCAGAGATGATATCATGGGAAAACGGTTGAGAAAGATGCGGTAAACGGTGCGCTTTATAACAAAGACCGTCCACTCTCCCGCTTTCCGTCACACACACACCAAACCCATCAGCACCCTGCGCATCCAGGGCTCATGATCGCTGGTGACAGACAGACCTGTCCAGACAGATCAACAATGCGGCTGTCAGATGCTCCGCCCCCACCCTTATCCCTACAGTATAGGCTACAAATACAAGGTTGGCAGGTTCAAAATTTCTCAAAACATTGAGCTCCTTTGTAGACTTCAGGGGCCTGTACCATAAAGCTGGATTTGGGCTTATCGCGGTAACTTCAGGTTTAACTCGGAGTTTTCTGTACCACGAAGGCGGCTCACTTCTTACCAAGGTATATCACAGCGGCAACATAAGCTGAACGGCTAACCTGCTCTGGAGCAGGTTTACTTCTAGATTCAGGTCACAGCGTGCAAAAGCACCGCCTACTGACCAATCAGTTCTCTGAGAAAATGGCATCACTGTCCGTAGAGGTTTCAGCGGAGTCGTGCGCATATAGTTTCTCATCTTGAGTGTATCACAATGCTGTATTTTTCCATGGGCAAAAGCACTAAAGCCTTGTACTTGTTACACTTATGAAAGTAAGCCTACTGACTGCTAAACATTATTTGTTCTCTGGCTCTTTTGACACCGCCGGGGTTGCAGCTGGAAAAAAAAAATCCATACATGCCATAAGAATACATCCTTGCATCACGTCAATTTAATGAAATACGCAATTGTAGTTTTGCAAAGTTATCTACCTGATGGGGCAGTGACATTATAAACGATAAGACATGCACATCCCTAATAGGCTTTGTGCTGGATCAAACATATCCTGTAAAGCAGAAAAGGAGAGAGATGCCCTCACTAGCCTACATAGTGCCTGTTGTTATGATTTACTGCAGCAGAAGTAAAATTAAATCATCACTATTGCAGCAATAGCCCACATACAATCATGAATACGGGAGTTATTTGCAGTGATATTATCATAATAATTAACTTACACATTTAAACGGTCGGTGATTTTTTTTTCCAACTGTCCTTTCTGTGTTTGGCAGCTGCAGCGGTGTTAATTTTTACCAGGATGATATGTTTATTCTCTTCAGCATATTTTTATTAAGGGCTCTTGCTCCGCATTTGAAAAGTACGCAGCTTTGCTTCCAGTCGGTTTGTCCATGTTTGCAGTTGGTCATTTGCTTCAAACACCGCCCCTTTTATGTGAACGCGCACATACCTAGATTGGAAAACCCTGGGTTCACTGACCGAGTTGATAACTGGTTTCGTGGTACAGCTTATCAGGAGTGCGGAAGTCTGGTTAAGTGCAGCCAGATAACTAAGAGAAACCCAGGGTATGTTAATCCAGCTTAATGGTACAGGCCCCAGGTTGTGGACAGAACATCGCCAGCCATGGGTTGTGTGTTTTTCTTCTTATTATTATTATTTAGCAAATGGATGAGTAGAGAGACCGGCAGTCAGGTGGGTCCAGGCCCGGTTGAGAGGAGAAGCCATATATATCGGCCTACCAAAGAAAACAGCCAAACTATAACAAGTTTGTCAGATGTCCACCTTCTTCAAATATCCAGCAACACAAAATCGAAAACATGCCACATTCCGCAAAACTTCACACCACAACGCTTTGAAGTCGATATATTTTCACCAGAACCAAACTCATAAAATCACACGGGCCTTTAACAAACCAAGAGACAAACCAAATGAGTTTTCGACTGTGTGTAGCTGATTCTTTGAAAAAGGTAGACATCTGAAAAACTTTTGTTACAGCTTGGTCGTTTTCTTTGGTAGGCCTGATATAGATTGCAGCAACTACTGAGTATTTCCAATGCCTTTTGGGCAGCAACAACCTGGCTAACTCTAGTCAGGACACGGTTCACACTGCCCCAGGGGAGGACACCACCTCAGCTAAGAAACACCCTGGTAAGGATACTGCATGTCATCACCGCTGGACATCACAGTGGCCTGAAGCCAGCAATTTTTGAGCGGCCATTTTGAGAGCACCGTGCCGACAGGCCCCAGTTCAGCGATGACCCCCCCCACCTCCCCAATTCCCACGGAAACCCAAACCTGAGGAGATGAAAGGACTGCTAAGCTCACTGATGTTAATAGGATATCCCTGCAGAGCAAGCACCCACACATTCGACCGGAATCAGCATTAGGATTATGGCCGATGAGAAGGAGGGACCGATTCCTTATAAGCCACTGCCCGCTTAACGTCAAAAGCCAATAAGGAAATGGCTGACACATAAGCCAGACCCGACTGAGAAGTTCATTCCTCCAATACCGCCAACAGCCTCTTTTATTTATCCCAGCTCTCCTGGCGTACACATAGCAGAAAAAAAAAAAAAAAACAAAATTAATAAACACACCTTTAACAGGGTTTCAACATGTGGGCCATACAGCTCCACAGATATGGCTACACAGAGAGCCCAGTCTGTTAGTCCCGGCCCAATTAACAGCAGCCGCAGCAGCTGCTGTGACCTCTCTTATCCCCCCACTGTGGAAAATGATTAACTCCAGCGTGAACCAGAGTCGTCTCTTAGAGAGGAGGAGACTTAAGAGGGAGAAAAAGACTGCCTCAACTCAGAGGACGATCCATCCCAGATGCAATGTCGTCCAGCAGGACTGCGTACGACACTCATCTAATTTCTATTTTTTTCCCCCCCATGGCAGATTTCATTCATTTGTGGTTTTACCTCCACTGCCCTGGTCTTATCACAATCCCAGCAGCCTCTAGAGGGGCAGGGGGATGGGCTAAAGAGGTGAGTGTATGTGGGGGGGGGCCTGAACGATGAGCTGTGGCTCTCCAGCGGGTCATGAGGGGGACAGATTGTTCAAGTCTCCTGCGAAGCCAAAAAAAAATCTTGCTATCGCCTCCGAGCGCTCAGTCTGCCCGCTGTTATCCCAGGCCTGTTATAGCTGAGGGACTGAGATGCTGAACACTCCATCCCCCCCATCTTCCCTCCCTCCCTTTGCCAATGTTATTTTGCCGCTCATCATTCAACAGAGCTGCTGATGTTTGAATCGGTGAAGACGAGCCGTTGGCGGTTTCAGCCCACGTGTCTGGGGCTTTCCGTTAGCCTTGCTAATCAGCGACGCCTCTGAGAGGACAGAGGGGCTTTTCAGCACCGCTGACAAGAGCGCTATTTGCAGAGCTGAGCCCCCCCACCCCCACCCCCACCCCCACGCCAAAGGCTCAGCCAAACTCGCGAGGAACTGCTCTCCCATTTAAAATGTCCCACTTTAATGTGCGAAAAACCAGCAACAGAACACCCCCCCAGCCCCCCCCCCAAAACAAATAAAAGAAAGTTTTGATTCCCCCCTAACACCTCCAATCAAAACAGTTGATTGCTAGCCAAGCCAAGACAACCGGTCTTTAACGCTGCAGCAATTTGACGAGGTGAATGATGCTTGCGCTTTGCAGCTATATGCTGAACTCATTCGATCGATGTTGAGGGAAGGAAAACTTTCTCCTGCTCAGACCTTCATACTGGTACAACCTCAAGCATATTCCCAGGGCGTAACAGACCCCGGACTGCCCGACAGTCAAGTCTCATTCAATTTGCTGCTCAGCGTGAGGCTATAGTCAGGGAGGCGTATGGACAGCCCGGGTGAGTCGCACAGACTCTGAGCGCACCACTTGCATACGGCGCCTCCTCGGGCTCCGCATACATTGTTCCCGTCAGCAGGAAGTGGCTCCAGAGCTTTCCCACAGGAGGGTCCAGCCAGACGGACGAGCCACAGCACTCAGATGACTCAGTGGCCTGAACAATGGGACACAGCAGTGGGATCCCCCCCACCCCAAAAGACCATCCCCCACCCAACCCCTCTTCTCTAATTTTCCAACAGGTCAGAAGGGAGACTTGCAAGCATCAACAGATTCTCACCAGACCGTCACCCTCCCAGTACAGCGCAACGTTTTCTCTGGCCTACGTCCAATGGAGGTCAAATAAGGACAACCCAGAGTGTGTGAGTGGGTGGGGGGGAATGACTGGATTGCAAACCCCTCGTGAAGAAATGAAGATGAGTTCTATTCTGGGTGCAAGAGAAACGTAGCGATGCAGAGGCACAGGTGCGACTGACAAAGAGAAACCTTCATTGTGACATTTCATTCGGCTGAAGAATGCCATTTCCGCATGCAGTTAAAAAACGGATTTTGGTGGGCTGGCTGCAGTCATGAGTGACACAGGCAATTTTTAAATGGCCTCAAATTTTCTGATTGAAACCACCAAGAGTAAGTCCACTGAAAGTGAGGAAATCGTTAGTAGTGCTATACACAGCTTTCAGTGTCGAAAACCTAAAGGCTGGTCAATCAAAAGAAGAGATGCCACACAAACACACCCATACTTTGCCTTTGTAATTCAATTGTGCTACTCATTCACAAGAAGGTTCCGTCCACTTTATGCCAGTTTTCATTAAAAAATATGAATATGACAATTTTCCAAGTCTGCACAGGCGTTGTTCATTGGTTTGAATGTGAAAAATCAATCTAGCAACAGTGCATTTTTTGATTGGTCAAATCAGAATTATGGTAGCAAAAACAAACAAAAAAAGTCAATGCCGTTCAGTCACACTTCCGCCGAGGAGAACGCCTTCTATCTACATGCACTGAACATCCCCAACTCCACTCAGTGTTTCATTGAATTGGACAACTCCATAATTAAGCTTATAGTGCAGTAAAATTACAGCTAAATAACCATGTGAACATGTTGACCGACCATGAAATAATGAATAGAAGTTACAGAGAGAGGGTTGCGCCGAACCAGCACTCCCATAAGGAGTCCAATGTTAGTATTTTACATGGTAAATAATAAAATTACTCATTTGAATTTGATAAAGACATCTTTTATAGGGTTCACTGGATGATAATTGCTTGTCTGAACACAAAACATTAGGTTAAAATGTGGTAAAACATGCTTAAATGAGTCACAAAACTTTCCTCAACCCAATCTCATTAGCATAGCTAATTCTTCCCTAGGTTGCCATTTTAGACCCCCCACAGTGACATTCATTTACTTAATGGATATTCAGGAGCTTTTCGGGCGTGTATCTCTCCCAAAATGGTTTGACGAGAGGAGGAACAAATGACAATGACACAGACATTAATTTTATCAATGACCTGGAGTTATTTATTGAGCAATTAGCACGTTACTGCACATTCTACATACTGTACTGCAAGGTATACTCTTAGTATAGTGAATTTCAACCTTCCGTATTAATTTATCTCAAAAGGTTTTGTTTTCCGTGAAATTTTTTGCAAGCTTCAAAAGCCTCAAAAATGTGAAATTCATGATCCCTCTAGCTAATTTTGACATTAGTCAGCACTCCGTGAGGGTGCATGATGTAATGATGATGATCATTTTGAGATCACAGCAGCACACTCTGTACTCAATACTACACTTTAATGAAGGACCTATCAGTTAGTCACACACATTTTGGCTTCACTATCAAAACTTGCCACTGCACTGGACAGAGCACCACTGCCTTAATGAGAACTGACAGAGGGGCTGAATCTTAAGCAATCTGCCCTGGGGCTCAGAGCCCAAACACTATTTGAAGTGTACAGGGCTTTAGCTTGTTAAGCTTGACCAAGATCTGTGCAGAAGATACACCTTGATGCAGGGCAAAGTGATTTTGGCGTTTGCGCTAAGGACAGATTTAATTTCCCCTCAACTGAAGCTCTTTGTGAAAGAAAACATTTCACTTAAAATGTGGCATTCTGAGATGAATTTCCTTAAAGTTATTCACAACGTATTAATGGTGTAACCAAGCTTTACCAAAATTAGCACTTGGCAATTGTAGTCAACCTAAAAATGGCACCGAGCTTAATTAAGAAATGGCAGAGATGGGGGTTAAAAAATAGCTGTTTTACATGGGAGAGCTTACCAAATCAACTGCATCAGTGAAATACAACAGCGTGTCAGGACATCAAAAAACTCAGTGGATGCGTTCTGCATACATATCACCCATCAAAGTGCAAAAAGCATAAGCAAAAATGCTAAACTGCTAATGGCAAGTTTCAAAAATTCTGCAAAAAGTTGCAAAAATGCAAAGTGAAAGTTGCTAGTATGCGTTTGGCAAGTTGCAAAAATGTTAGTGGAAAAAATTCAGATAGAAAGCTGCAAAATACCAATGAAAAGTTGCAAAAATGCCAATGGAAAGTTGTTTAAATTCTAAAAACAAATTGCGAAAATTCTGCCATTCGCAGCAACAATGGTCTGAGTGTGGGAACCAAGCGCTATGACAGGTTGACCAACTGTATGGCACAACCACCTGGCAGGATAGCAGCCCTGTCAGAATGCTGGCTCGGGTCACATTCTCAGGCCTCAGGTCCCACTGCCCACAGCAACACTCGCCACTCCCCACGGCAACAAACACTACTCCCCACCTTACGGGGAGGCGAGGAAAGCCCATGCCCTACGATGGGAGGCTCCCGACCTTAGAGCTCCAGTCTGCTGTAATTAAAGCTCCGCTAACCGTGCCGCGGCTGCTGGAAGCACTTAATGGTTTCTGGAACGATGGCGAGAAAGATCAGAGGAGCCCAGTGGAAACTAGAAAATTTCACAAGGAAATTACAGGTCCTTAACCACAGCAGGGAAATGAAAAATAATGTCTAAGACAGAGTCCGTAAAACTTCTTCTGGCACCTGTTTATCTGGCAGCGGCTTCACACCACGTGAAGCAAAGAGATTTCTAAATTACGGGCTTATGAGATCTGGCACAGAAATAATACCTGATTTTTTGAACTGCAATTTTCGTCATACAGCACAAACAATTTTGATGTTACACCCACCGAACTACATTAAATTCAAACTCCCATTTAATTCAAATGCTTGAATTGCACTCGAAAAGCCACTCTCACGGAAAAACCGTAATTGTGGCTAATTAAATGAGACCTTAAATCTTAAATTTGTACATTGAGCGATAGCAACAGTCAGAAGCAAAGCTGTAGAGGGGTTACTCACTCCTGTTGGTGCTTACTTTAAAGGTGGAGGAGGTACGAGGAGGTTATAGGTCGGGGAAAGGCGAGTGTGTGGGTCGCTGGCTGCGGACTGGTTAGCATGCCAATCCTGCAGCAGGCAGAGAGGAATTCCTGCTTCCTCAGCAAAGTGAAGGTTAAAGACCAGCAACATTCCACGGGATCCAAAAACGCCAACAGCACAAACTCTCACGTTCATTCATTCACTCTCACTCTAACACTCACACACACACACACACTCCACACAGGGACTACTTTCACAGCTTGTTCCCAGCATGCCGAGCAGTTAAACATTTGTTGCTGCGGCCAAGCCTTCCTCGCAGTTATTTCAAGACTTTCTTCTCAATGACCAGACTGCTGCTTCAAATGCCCAGTGCTACAGCCCACCCCTCCTCCCACCTTAATGAAAATATGCACACAAGTTTTCCTTCAGTCGGGGACTGGAGATTTTCTTTAGGGGTGGGGGGGGGGGGGTGGGGTAGAGAAACTAATTTCAGCAAAGGAGGAGGGAACAGATGAAGGAGAAGAGAAAAACTCCGGAGGGCAATTATCTTGGCTATTTCTGGAAGAGTGCTTTTCCATCTTTGCCGAGTGGAGGGAACACAGGGGCTCTGTTTGGCAGCTGGCTGGGGAGGTATGCTGCGAGGTGTGGGGGGGGGGGGGGGGGGTGTACTGCAGCACTTTTTGGGCCTGCGAGGGACCATCAGAGAGAGAGAGAGAGGCTCCAGGCCCGTCCCAGGGGCAGAGGCCTGAGGAAAAGGGGGTACAATAGAGCAAGTGTGCCAGGCAGCAAAGCCGCACCACGCACAATGGATTTACTGTCGGGGGTTCTGTACCCCCTCCGCACCGCTCCATTCACAGAAACAGCGCTTTCACAGGGAGAGGGAACGGTGGGGTCAGAGACGGGCCTGAGAGACCCCTAACGCGCAGCAGCCAAACAAACTGGCGCTGCGATGCTAACAAACGCTCCTAAAACTGAAGCGAAGTTCCCTCTGAACTTCACTGTAGCCTTCCTAAAACTTAAAAAAGTGAGACGTGCAGAAGTGCCACAAGCGATGTTAAAGCGTCTGTTGTGCGCACAGGGGAGGAAAATGTGCAAGGTGTTGGTTTTCAATGGAGAGGTTACAGATTTTAAAAGCTGAACCTGCTCCCATTCAGTAAAAAAAGGCAAGAGCTGAATGTGTATTATGAATGATTCAATAGCCCCAGTGATGTGCATCAATGATTCATTGTTGAAAATGCTTTTTAGTATAAAAAAAACAGGCGGCAGGACGGGAAAAGAAGAAAAAAAGATTCATCAGGAAATAACAAAAGGTAAAAGCGGTCTCCAATCTAGCCTTCTTTATTATATTAAAATGAAAAACATCATTGCAACATGGGCAAAATACGGCAGGCATACCAGCAAGTACAAAGAGATACAAGTGTAGAGAGAAGTGCATTCATTGGCCTCTGGAGTAGGTTGCAATCACTTCAACACTGACACATAGGTTTGAGCTGTTAAAAATCACAAGAAAAAAGAAAGACTAAAGTCCATTCTTCCCTCTTAAGAACCAGATACTTTCTCATACTCTTGGGTAGGGGGGCATGCCTGGTCCAAGCACTGTAACTAAATATATGTTTGTTGTCTAAATTTGTTCCACATTGTCACTCCTTTCTCCCAAGCTATATTTACACAAGCCGGTTATTTTTGAGCCGGCCCAGCACGGTTAGCGTATGGAGATAGCGAGGCCAACCAAGGCTTCTTGCAGATGGGAACGGCTAATTGCTACCAGATGCCCAGTACTGCAGCAGCACTGCCGGGGTACGAGGAGGGCAAGTCACCCCGGGAGAGACACCAGACTGCAGCCAAGTCCGAATGTAATTCAGTGTATGTGGTAAGGAAGGGGGGGGCTGCTGGGTATTAAAAGTAAATAAAGAAATATTGCATGCTTCCAGTGGTTAAATCTGATTCGGCCAAATGTTGTTCTCTGCTATGGGTATTATCCCTTAATCAGTAACGCATAAACATTCATCATAAGATTATTTGAACACTCTTCCAAGTTCTGCTGAAGTTTAAACAGAACTGGCAATAATTATTTTGACATTTATTCTCCACAACTGTCGACACGGCAGCAAGCTTTCCCCAAACGATGTTCTGGCACTCTTTCTGATTTAAAGAGATTGATCACTCCACATCCAAAAGTGGATATGTGGAATTGTAATAAGCCGCCCAGTAGCGCTGCTTGTGATATGCAGATCTTTATCTGGATCCTTCACAATGACACCATGAAGAAGTACAGTATGATGATAGATGATGTAAAAAGTGGCATCACACCCTGTTGCTGGAGCTCTACCATCCTGTAGGTTTTGACTCCAGCCTCACAAAGCCCACCTAATTCAACAGCCTGAGATCTCGTAGAGCTGCTCATTAGTAATCAGGGCTATAATAAAAACCTGCATAACGGTAGATTTCCTGGACCAGGGTTGGAGCCTGTGGATGTAAATGAATCTGCATCACTATAAATCCAGAGGGCTCAGAGAGAGTACATACTTTATGGTCTACATTGCAATGTCTAAATGGTATCAAAGGAGTGTCTGTACAACAGCACATTCTTTTTGAGAGAATACAAGACCTTACGATGCCGATGGACACGTTTGCACATCGCCAAACGTTGAAATTGAGTTCTCAATGACTATCCACCAAAGCGATTGTGAACCTATATGGTCGAAGGCCAGTCATTATAGCACTTCGCCCACCCTGAGTGATTTTCTCCTCACACCATTTCCAAACCCACCGCAGGATGGCATCCCTTTTGTCTTCAAAATACTCATCAGCAGGACTCTGTGATGATGGGAAATGGCACAAGTCAAACATTGAACCAGCAGGGTGCCTGTACTGAAATAAGTCAGAGGACAAGCAATCAAACTGAGGTGGTAATAAATTCACTTTCTTTTGGAGGATATAAAGTGTGCTGAGATGTCCTTTATTCAGCAGGGAGCCAATCTCACAAAACCCATTCTCCCATCAGAACGGGTTTTAACGAGTCGTAGGAGGTCAGAGCAAATCTGAATGATGCCTTTGAAGCTTGAACAGTGGAGAACAATGTAGACACTGATAAGATAAGATAAGATAAGATAAGATACACTTTATTGAACCCTGTGGGGTAATTTGTCCGCTGCATTTGACCCATCCTATAGTTAGGAGCAGTAGGCAGCCATAGAGCAGCGCCCGGGGACCAACTCCAGTTCTAAAGCCAGTGCCTCGGTCAGGCGTACTGGCAGGAGTGTTCCTGTAATGCTTGTTTTTGTAGGTGGGGGAAACCGGAGTACCTGGAAACCCACGCAAACACGGGGAGAACATGCAAACTCCACACAGAAAGGCCTCAGGCCGAATTCGATCTCACAACCTTCTTGCTGTGACGCGGCAGCGCTAACCACTGCGCCACCGTGCTGCCCCACTGAGCTTCCCTCAGACAGGCTGAGACCAATATATATAGCACAGTGACAAGTTAATAAGATGAGCAAATCATTCCCCTTCCAGGAGAACCGTACCACCAAACTCATCCTATGCAACAGAATTGGTTCTTCTCAGCAACCTAATTCAGCTGGAGCGACAAGAGTCACCTGGTGCCATCCCATTCACTGGTGCAATCCAACTCAGCCTGCCCTACTCAATTCATCCAGTGCTATCCAATTTACTGTGTGTAGCTCAGCAAACCCATTACTGAGCAATTTATTCACTGCCAGCCAATTCATCCGGTGCTGCCAAGCCCAACCGCTGCCATGCAGCTCACCTTGCGCTACTAATGCAAATCAATTCACTGGTGCAACTCAACTCACCCAGGGCTACCTCACTCACAGCGACCCCAATCTGCTGGTATGATCCAATTCACCTTCTGATGCCCAAAAGTTGGCTCTACAGAATTCTCCCGGCCATACCAAATTCTACAGGTGCTGTTCAGCTCTCCTAATGCTACGAAATTTGCTCATAGCTACCCAACTCATCCAGTCCTACAATATTGACCCAACTCACCCAGTGCTACAATATTGACCCAACTCACCCAGTGATACAATATTCACCCAACTCACCCAGTGCTACAATATTCACCCAACTCACCCAGTGATACAATATTCACCCAACTCACCCAGTGCTACAATATTCACCCAACTCACCCAGTGCTACAATACTCACCCAACTCGCCCAGTGCTACAATATTCACACAACTCACCCAGTGCTACAATACTCACCCAACTCACCCAGTGCTACAATATTCACCCACCTCACCCAGTGCTACAATATTCACCCAACTCACCCAGTGCTACAATACTCACCCAACTCACCCAGTGCTACAATATTCACCCAACTCACCCAGTGCTACAATATTCACCCAACTCACCCAGTGCTACAATATTCACCCAACTCACCCAGTGCTACAATATTCACCCAACTCACCCAGTGCTACAATATTCACCCAACTCACCCAGTGCTACAATATTCACCCAACTCACCCAGTGCTACAATATTCACCCAACTCACCCAGTGCTACAATATTCACCCAACTCACCCATTTCTACAATATTCACCCAACTCACCCAGTGCTACAATATTCACCCAATACACCCGGTGCTACAATATTCACCCAGCTCACCCAGTGCTACAATATTCACCCAACTCACCCAGTGCTACAATATTCACCCAACTCACCCAGTGCTACAATATTCACCCAATACACCCGGTGCAACCCAACTCCCTCAGTGAAACCCATTTCAACCAGGGCTAATGAAAACTATATCAAACAATGGTGCCATCAACCCCGTGCCACCCAACTCACCCATTGCTACCAGTCTCATCGGTGCTAGCTAATTCACTCAGTGACACACTGGTTGTGGATCGAGCAAACGATCACGTTGATTCCCTTCACTCCAGCATTTCAAACACAAATAGAGCAATAACTGGACAGGAAACAAATTCCCTCCACATGTAGTGCAAGATAACAGCTAAAGCTCCCCTCTCCCCGTAACCCAATACCGGACGACAGATTAATTCCTGTTGAAAACAGACCGATCACTACAGCGAGGGAAGGGGAAGGGTGAATCTGGGGGGGGGGGCTGGGAAAGCGAAGGAAATGAAATCCCCTGGCACTGATGGATATGATGTTCAGCATCTTCAAAAGCTGTGTCTGTCTGTGCCAATTAGTCGCGAGGGAAAAAAAATGCCAGATCATCATTATAAGGAAGCTGCAGCAGGGCTTATAAACGTCAGGAATGGGCCGCGTGGACTGGCCTCCGCCGCTGGAGAGCCTTAAAAGGGTGAAGTGCCGTTGCCGTGAGCAACGATAATCCTGTTAAAATCCCTCCCAGCGGCCCTCATTCTCCTCCTTGCACTGCAGACAGAAGCTCAGAGCTCGCTGAGCAGGTCCATGCCCAAACACAGAGACCACATCTACTGTCCAACCCACAAGTATTTGGCCAGTGACCCCACTCGCCAAAAAAAAAAAACAAAACAGTGCTGTAATTCCAAAACAGATCACAGTACAAGAAAATAAACACCCACACCTTAAGCAGAAAGTCAGTACTTCAGTCTATACACAGATCAAATGTGGTTGAGCAAAGAAAAAACTAAAAAAAATAGTGCCACAGGCACTGTAGCTCACCTGGATTGTTTATACTTATACAGGCTGTTAAATAATGGCATGAACAAACTTTATTGTCCTCATGGGTAGGACCGTATGTGCAAAGTTTCAGCTTTATAGGTCCAATGGTTTTGGAGAAGATGATGTTTAAAGTAAACATTTTCGAAAGTGGGCATGACCAAAGTGCTGAGGTGAAATCAAGGTCAAATTTCAAAATGTCACAAAATCCGTCAAATTTGTTTTAGGGCTTACTTCCATCTACCCCGAAATATCAGCTTAATCGCTTCAAAAACTGTTTCACAATGGCTCCATGTGGCATTTTCGATATGGCCGCCATGGCGGCTATTTTTGAAATTGGATTGGAACGCCATGAACAAACTTTGGTGTCCTAATGGGTAGGGACATATGTGCCAAGTTTCAGCTTTATCGGTCCAGCGGTTTCAGGGAAGATGATGTTTACGGATGACGCTGACAGCCAGACGGCCCGTGACATGACATGACGCTGGACCTTCGGTCCAGGTGAGCTAAAAACTGGGAAAATTGTGAAAAAACTAAAATTGTGTGGCAGTCTAAAAACTTACACACAACACTGGATCTATGTTCAGCTGAGCTGGACTTCCAATTTTTACGCACTAATATTGGGCAGCAACCTCCACCAAACCTACCAACTCCCATGCTTCACTTCAACACCAGCTTCACACCAGCTTCATTTCAACCCCCACAGGGTCTAGGCACACAGGTGGAACAGACCCATTTTCTGTCCCTCTCTGCTCCAATGATCCTAACAACCCCTACACCTCTCAGTACATATGTGGGAAAATGCCACAGTACCAACTTCAGTCAGGCTGAAGGAAATTAGCCTGGAATCCATACTTATCAAGTGCTGGTCACTCCCAACGGTCACTGACTGATCAGTCTGGCCTCAGTCATATAGCCAGTGTTTAGCCCTTACGTCACTAATGAAGTGAATATATGAATATTCATGTTTTCTGCTCTTGGCTGATTGGGCGACCTTTTGGCGAGAACCACCAATCGAATATGAGTTAGCTGGCCAGCAACGGCATTCGTGAATGTTATTTGACATGAGCTTAAAAATTAGATTGTGGCTTGCTTGCGTTTACTCTTGGAGTGGTTGTTAGGTTTTGAACAGGATAATGTTTGGCCATATCTGCATTTTGTTTATTTCAGTGGGATTCCCCAGTAAATGAAATGATACTCAAATTACATATCGTATTTCACTGTAATTGGCATTGGCTATAGCTCAAAGGGCATGATTGCATCAGCTAGATTAAAGTGATACTCCACCCAAAAACTATAATTTGTATATCAATTATTCACCATTAGATGTCTTGAACGGACAAAGTTGTTCTTCACCTGGCGCAACTTTATGGCCACTGGAGAGTTTTGAAAAATCATCCAAATTCCTTTTTTGCTGGAAGCAAATGGGGTTACCCAGTAGCAATGGGAAAACTCCACAAAACGTCCGTTGACAAACTTTCAAACCATCATCCAACGCATCGTCCAGTATAATCCAATTCTGCTTTGTCCACTCGTATCCTCACAACTCTAAAAACGCGGTTATTTTTCGCTAAAAATAATAAAATACCACAGTTATGCTTCAAGTAAGCTCACAGATTCAACGAAGTCCCGCCTCCCGCCTCGTTCATTGCCCAGAGACTCTGCTGCCACTCAGATGAATACTCGTATAAACACGAGCCGGGAGGCGGGACTTCCGTTGAATGCAGAACTGTGGTATTTTATCTATTTTTAAGTCTGTCTAAAGGGGCGGGTCACCCTTGCGACTGTAAGCCACAGATCTCGCATGGATTTGTGCGAATATTTGAAAGTCAAACGCTGGTCTACCGACTGAGGCCAGAAATACAAGCAAGTGACCGTTGGAGCGACCAAAGCTTGATGTGGATGGATTCCAGGCTAGAAGGAGATTGTGGCCACTGCACTCTGAGAGCAGACAGCTATGAAGTGCGCTATGCCCGACCTTACTTCACATGGCTGCTCCTGGAGATACTTTCAATTCAATGCTAATACAGCATGTATGATTCCAGTACTTAGTGGCCCATTGTGAATCGCCATCTGTTGAATGAGATGTGCTTTTCCAGATCTGGAGAGGAAAAAAACATCAGGACAAACCAGGGAGGACAACCCAGCTACAAACATTGTGGTGAGGAGCCAAGCTGCTCACAGGGCTCGCGATTACCCGAGACCTCGGGTGAAATACACACGAAAATCACACAGGATGATTTTCCCCACTCTCAGTCCCCACTCTCAGTAGCATTGTCCATTTTCCCAAGTTTATCAAAATAATGCCAAGTTACCCTTAGCGCGGCAGAATTTGCAATCTTTTATACTACTCCCACTTTTATACTACTATAGCAATCCCAAGTCATTCCATTCCCGGTCATATAAAAATAACTACGGACCAATCACAGAGATCAATGTGAGTTACGTTGTTTCTCTATGCCATCAATACTTCCTATTTGTACTGAATGTTAGTATGTATGAGCCTAGTCTGAATTCGCCTACCCTTTGCTTTGTCTCGCAATAAATATCGCTGTTTAAAGTAAAACCAAAAGCCAAATCACAGACTTAATTAGGAAAAAAAAAAGTAGTGGGGAGAAAAGCAGGGGGATGATGTTACTGCGAGTACTTCCCAATCGCAAGAGATATCAAGCCCCAAATCAGCTACTACCAGCGAGGCCCGTAAGCATAGATGCTGGCGCGAAGAGTGGCGATTAAAATATTCATGGCTAGAAAAAATAATGATAGTGGGAAGGAAATTTTGGCTCTGCAAATGGTGCACAAATATGGGGTAGCAGAATGCGTTCGTGTCTCCAGGGTCACGTAATTTGCAAATCAGTGCATTCATGAGGCACCAAACGAACCCAGACCACATCATAGTCGCAGATGCTTAGATCACTAGGAAGCGAGGGGTATAGTATAGATAAGAAAGGCAGAAGCCGCCGCCGCTGACCGTGACGGATTCAGAAAAAAGTGCGCAGAATAGAATGCTCCACTATTTGACTAAAAATGCACTCCCCCTCTCCCAAGTGCACAACCAGATGGAATTACTTCTAGGTATATGATGTCTAATAATCCAATACAGTAATGTGGCGGTATGGACACAGAATTGTAGCCTGTCAAATCAGTACTCCCACTGCTATCAAAATAATGCACACACTACATGCTTCTAATCCAAAATATTCTGACACAGACCCTTCCGGCTCTGATGAAACCAGAGTGCGTGCCCTTGTGGTTAGGGGGGAGAACTGCATCAATGCCAAGAACTTCAAGAAGAAAATTTTGTTCCGCCTAACCAAATTTCAAACGGATTTGTTCAAATCAATATGATAATTCGCTAGCCAGTACGCTAACGCATTTCGCCATTAAATTAATACATTCAAGTTTCTACAATTATCAATTACACGTTGTTTTAACTTTAATGGCAAAAACCGCTGGCGTGCTCACTAGCGAATTATTCATCACAACGAATAAACTGCGAACTGGAAACTAACGCTGGTGATGGTTATCGGTTACCAAGTTACTGGATTTTCCAGTGAGCGTATCTGACCAATACGACCAGAGACTTCTGATTGGCTAATATGTGCCTCCCTTTTTTTTTTTTAATGGGGTCACTGCAGTACCCATGTAATTCAACCTGATGAAGGTCACACGACCGAAACATTGTTGGGAATAAAGTTTTTTTGTTTTTTGTTTTGCAGAGAAGACGATGTGCGGGAGTTTTTCATTCCTAATTATTACATGAAATCAGAATAGGATCATTTCACACAAGGTATTGAATCCAATACCCTTGATTATGTATTATATGTATTGTATCGATTATTGGTGGGCATCTAATGTATACATTTCCCTATCGATGTTTCTCACTCTAGCTGTGACCACATGGCTTGAGGAGATACACTAAATTACCGCACTACCAACACCTTCTGGTCATGGCAGAGGTTGGGATGTGCACAACTTGTAGAGCGAGAGCCAGGGACCCCCGAATCTAGATCAGGACCCCCATACAAAGGAACTCATGGGTTTCGGGACCCCTGAGAAAGGAAAGCTAATGGAAGCCCTGTGCTCATACCTCTTTGCCATGCTGCCGACCGCGGCGGCTAGGCTGGGGTTGGCGTCGGGCTGTCTTCGGCGGCTTGCCGGCATTTTTCGGGCACTGTGGTCATTCGAGGTCTCCTCAGGCTGCCGAGCTGGGCTGCCGCATTTCGTGTCGAGGCCGCGCAGCACGTCATAGTTGATCTTGCTGGAGATCTTCTTCTGCTCCAACATCTTCTCGATGGCCTCGCCTGCCGAGTTCGCCCGGATTGGCTGCCGCTTCTTAGCTGGCTTCCTTGGCTGCAGCAAATACAGCCATACTTAAGCAAAAGTGCCATATTTACGCGCAAAAATTCAACAAGACGAAAGGCAGGGAGCTCAAGACAAGTGAACAAAATCTAAGACAACACTGCAGGAATCAACAGATATGCCATCAAAACTAAGTCTTTTTACTTAACTATTTTTCAATGTGCAATTGTGCCAGCAAGTGTTAGGTCAAACTCTGGCCATTTCTGCAACAACTCCACCTGCAACATATTTAAACCGAACTTAATTTTAGGTCTGTTTAAGAGGACTCACTGAATTAGCCTGTAGGCACAAATTACTCTGCTGGTAGCAGGCAGCGCTTAGCCCTGGCAACTCACGGTTGATTTCCTTGAGTTTGGTACAAGTTAAATTAAATAAGGAAGTACAGCCAATGTAATCACGATAGGTTTATGTTAAGTTCTTTGACTTGCTGTTCCATTACTTTGGGGGGGGGGGGATAAAAAATGTCATTGAGCTGTAATTGGCACAGGAGGTTTATCAACAAAAGCACAAAGTTTCTGGATTTGCCATCAAAGTCTCCACACCTCATTAAATACCTACGAAGTCCAGTTTATCCATTTACTTAAAAAACAGCGTACAGATGTCAGGTTAACAAAAGCCGCTATCGCTGCCAAGATCTGTCCTGAAAATCAGAGCAAGGCTTCAGAAGTGGAAAATATGCACAAGTGCGGACCTAACTGCCTGGTGTCAGGAGTACTGACTGTGCAGGACAGCTCGTGCTACCACAGCTCTGCCCCACCAAGGCGAAAGGAAGTAAATCCATCAGGGGCCATTTTGAGAAAAATGCAAAACTTTGTTTTTGCTTCTGCTCTGCACAAAGAATATCCACTTGCATGTGCCTAATCTCAGTAACTAGGGCGAATTTCGTCATGATCATGCTTCTACTAAATTGAGTACCACTCATGTATGTTATGGTCTCGGATTGAATTCGACAAAAAGTGGATTTACTTCCTTTTGCCTTGGTGGGGAAGAGCTGAGCCAGGTCCTTACCTTCTGCTCCTTGTAGATCCCCAGTTCCTTCTCTTTTGCTATCTTGGCTTCCTTTACTGACAGGGAAAAATCAACATGTCATCAACAGATAAAGTGAAGTGACAGGCATCATCACAACTCACTTATCGCTTGCGCAATAAAGTCAAAAGAAGGCAAAATTTCTGGATCAGCCCATACCAAGACCAGTATTCCATCCTCTATTGGGTTTCATTATTCACTTAACAGTGTCAGACTGGCAGGCAAATGAAGGTTGGCCATTTCGCTAAGTGAAAGAAATGGACGGTTTTGCCAAATATCAAGTTCAGGCACAAATTAGATTTACAATGCCTTGAAATATATTAACATTTGTTTAAAATCCTAACGATGTGTGCCTGCATGAAAACACCAATACCCCTTTTACCTTTTTGTTCTTCTAAGTAGTCCGCGTTCTGCCTCATCCATATTTCAGTCTTAATCTGAACCTCTTTGTCGTTGAGAATGTACTACAGTAAGAAAAAAAAGAAAAAAAAACAAAACAATTGGCTCACCTCCGGAAAGACCCTCATCGTTGCTGAGAGGGGTTAGGCAGATGTCACAGCCAAAACAACTACGACAAACAGCTCGTTGCCAGTGATAACAAAATGAAAAGCAATAGCGACTACTACTGAAGACGTAGCATTGAGATAAAACTGTGGTGTTTGAATGCGATTCCATGTGAGGTTGATGTCAGTGGACTGCTGTGACTGTAAGGGAAATGACACACTGTAAGGACGTAACACTAACCATCTGAATCTCATCGTCATCGATGCCACTCAGGTCCAAGTCTCCATTTTCTGAGGTCTCATCTGGAAAGACAACGGGAGCTCAGAGTTGGATAAGAAGGGCCTTACTTAGCTGCATTTTTTCCCTACTTTGCTACACCCATGCATCCTCAAGCGTGAGGAGAGATTATACTGGGTATAAAGCCTCGCAGGTGATTCACTGGAGAGCTCATTTCAATAAAATTGGAAAGATAATCTTTCTGGCTGATGGGGGACCACACGACATTCAAACATTAAAATGCAGAAACAACAGGATCCCGTTTTATCAGTGAATATGTACACCGCAGTTCCTTATAATTACCGTTAATACCCTAAGCAGTGATAGCAATTCATTCCAGTTTTAGACTTTTTAATTTTAATTTTATATGATCATGAACTTAAATCAACCCAAAATCATAGTAAGCCAGCCTCAATAAGAGCAAGTAACAGGGGGACATTAATGTAATCAAAACTTTTCCCTCTACAAACAGAAATATTAAAAAAGTACTCTCCGGAATGAGTCACATCTAAAAAGGCTATTAAAAAAAAACAAAAAAAAAAACTGTGGACTTCTTAAAACATAAATTCAAAAAACTAATCAAATCATGGTTTAAGCTAATGCAGTGTTTAGATGAAGCTCAAGGCGAGAGTAAAAGCTACTGTATTCTGTATATTTTTTCTACTACCCATCCACTATCCAAAGGTATATGATCAAAGTACTATTGTGTATCCTCAGAATGACATTATTGAGAGTATATACAGATGTACACATGGAGACTCTGTCACAAGCCACACTTATCTACTAATAATAATAATGCATCAGTTTTATATAGCGCTTTTCTGGACACTCAAACACGCTTCACAATGGATACATTATTCATTCACTCTCTGGTGGTGGTAAACTACATTTTTGTAGCCACAGCTACCCTGGGGCAGGCTGATGGACGCGTGGCTGCCAGTACGCGCCTACGGCCCCTCCAACCACCACCAAACATTCGCACACAGCCATACACCAGTGTGAGTGAGGCAAGGTGGGTGAAGTGTCTTGCCCAAGGACACAACGACACATGACTCAGACAGAGCGGGATTTGAACCGCCAACCCTTCAGTTATTGGACAACCTGCTCTACCTCCTGAGCCACGGTCGCCCCTACTCTGATAAGGTACCACCAGAGCTGGCTGTATCAGACCAGCCACTGGGCTCGTTGGGGAATTTTACATTTTGGTTCATTACTTGCACATAAAAGTATACCGCTGTTTGGCAATAGTTTATGTTAACCTATTTAATATGGTACAGAGGTAGATCAAATCTGGAATGATAGTAAAGTTAGCAAACAAGCCGCAAAATTGACTTCACACAACAACTGTACCAAACTAAATTAACAAAAAAAAAGCAAGCTCATTTATTACTTATGAACCTTGTGCAATATTAAGCCATTTGCTCAGCATTGCAGAACAATGTAAAAGGATAACAATAAGAATTAATGGATTTAAAATCAAGAGCCTGAGTAAACTCAAAATATGCCCGTCATCAGGCACATTGTCAGTAAAAACAATTAAATGAAAGTGGTATCTTAAGAAATGCCAAGCCGTACAAACCTATATCTCATGTTAGTTATGTAATATGGAATGTGCAGAGGGAGGCAATTAATTGTTCATAACGACATAATAAAACAACTGACTTGATGCATAAAGTACCACAGGGAAAAAACAAAATCAAATTTCACAAGGCTTTGTTAACTGAATGTTACAAGTATTCACTTTTTATTTTCACATAGTTATTGTGATAATTAAGCAAAACTAAAATATATTTTTGATGCTCACTGTATTTGTTAAGCCTTTTTCTAAGCAACAGAAAATCTATCTGCACGCGGAAAATTTGAATTTAATCGTATCATCCAAGAATCCACAAAGAAGTCTAGGATGTCTTGCACTAGTCGGGTTTACAAAGTTGAGATTAGAAACGGGAATAACTCCTATTAAATATCTCAGTTCTCAAAAACACACATGAACACCTTCAACCTATATACGACTATGCGACTTTTAATTGGGAAACAATCCAGAAAAAACTAGGAGTCACTTTTACGAGAAGACTTCATGGACAGACAAACCGGCAGACAGAAGGACAGCTTCATGCCATCATAATATGTCATTAATGATGATGAGTGTTTAAAAAAAAGTTTCAAATTTCATATTCCAAGAGAATAATACACTAGTCACGCTTCAGGCAGTAAGGTCGAGGAACAAATAAGGACACAGAATGGATTTCAGTAAAGGTAATTTTGCACAAAGTGAGAATTTTGCTCTCAGCCTATTCCGATTAAGGGTCCAAATCTTTGTCGTCATTCAGAGCCGAGAGGCAGGTCTGTTATGTCAGGGTTACTGTTGCCAAGGACACGCAGCTGCAGCTGGTTCTTATGGACTTTATTTCAGACAGCAGAATGATCCTGTGACATTAATGAACAGGACTACAAACTACACCCCAATCTGCTTTCAGCAGGCACATCTGACCTGATCAACATAGACATATATAAACATATCAGCTTGCAAATTTTTGACTGCAGCTCTCAGACTTGAAACTGAGAGAGGGGAATTGTTTTACTCGTTTTTTCACAACTGACATTCATTTTGCCGTCAAAGGAGTGAAAAGGAAAACTGGTTCTCATGAGATCCCGGCAACAATTTTTCTTTCACTCACAGAGAAGGGGACTATTGTTCAACAACATGACAGGAGTATTTAACATCTTTCAGCAATTTCAAGGTCTCTTCTCACAACACTTTCAATTGCTGTTTCTGGGCCTTGCACTCAAGGCAGGCACACACTTCAAAGCCTGTGTGTGTGTGTGTGTGTGTGTGTGTGTGTGTGTGTGTGTGTGTGTGTGTGTGTGTGTGTGAGTGAGTGTGCGTGCCGTGCACATGCCGAAAACAGATTTCCCACATAATTAAAAAGCAGGCAGGTGTACCAGTAAAAACCCCGTTCGGCTGCTGCAGGGCGAAAAATGGTGCAATACTGCTCTGATTTAGAGCCACTTTTACCGGTCAGGACCAGAGCAGATGTTCATTTGCCAGCATGGGAAAACCTAAGGAGCATTTCATTAGACCTGCTATGGACTATGCATGAATATACACTTTACGGTGTGTTCTACACCCCCGGGATGTCACTGTGCACACATGGGAAGGCCCTCGTAGGGGGGGAAGAGCAGAGCAATGACTGTAGAGACTTCAAGGACTCTCTGCGAGTTACTGAAATAACCCGCAGTCTGTCAGCCCCATCTTGGACATCCCCTTTAAAGAAGAGCAGGGATGATAAGGGCCTGGCACACAAGGGGAAGTGAAGTGCTCTCATGGACAAGGGAGGACTGATAAAAACACAAGATAAAAACAACATGCAGGGGCAAGGACATCTCCATTTGCCTGTGCCAAAAGGACACACAATGGCATTGCGAGCACACGGTTATTATACACAAGGCGTTCAATTTTCATGCCAATGGAAACACACAAGGCAGTACCATTATTCACAATTTTGTCCATTGCAAACAGCATATTTATTACCTTTACTCAGTTTAGTTTTTCGTGCTCTGCCATACCTGTGATTGCACCACAGTGGGTTAAACTACGCATTACGGGCTATGTCAACGACTAAAGCTGGTGCTGTGCCATTTGCGCGTCACAGACCAGCATTGCGTTTTCGCTCAACCAGATAACCTTTTAGTGCTAACGGTGTTGCTCAATGGTAGTTTCATGGGAATTAATCCCACCCAGCCGAGCTCTTCACCCTCACATACTGTATTGTTTGCCTTTATTCTTTATTATTTTTCCACATTGCATTGCCTACGGTTTAAATGGTCTGCAACCATAGAAAAGGCACCGACAATAGTTCTTGCTTTGATCTTCACCTCAAATCACAGAACCACCACACTATATTGGAGTTTGGTACTTAAAGGACTGAAGGAGGTGGCAGTAACGCAAGCTAGGTGCTTGGTCTTCACCTGACGAAATTGCTACTTCGCTGTGGTGTTAACATGCGGGTTTAAGGGGAATAACAGCGGTTGACGGGTGATTAATGGCTCCAAGACCGACCCTTTTGACAACATCACCACAGTTGGAATTCCATCTGCTCTCATGAAATTACCAAAATGGAGCCAGACATGCCCAGTTTTGATCTGGGATACCATTACCACTTGCGTTTGCCTACTGCGTTCAGGCCATCAAAATAGAGCACAAGGAGTAAATTTACGGACCTAGCTGCATTCAACCACTCTTTCATTGTTCTAATCTGCAAAAAAAATTCTGCAAATTAATGAGGACACTCCGCAAAGGCCAAATAAAAGCACTCAGGCATAGGAGCTTTAATAGTGGCCACACAGAGACAGCACACTCAATGCAGAAAACACATACACACGCACACAAACACATAAACAACACATGGCACCGCAGGCTCGGGGAGGGGCAGGCAGTGAGGGACTGCAGTAACAGTCTTCAGTATGGGCTTGAGTTGAAGCGTCACAGGGCCGAACGGCTACAATCACAGGAAGGAAGTGGATGAGGCTCCAGCGAGGGCTGCTGCTACACAGCGGCAATCAGGCGGAGGTGGCCTGGAAGAATGGCTCCATAATAGCCGAGGACAAAAGGCGGCCGACCGCCTCACAGAGAGCCCGAACGAGCCTTTCACACATTCTAACCATGCCGTTTAGCTTATTATCCCCCCTAAACGCTTCCAGAAAAAAGTGCCACGTGCGCCTTTGTGAAAAGCCTATAAGCCCTTCGAAACCGCACTTCCCAGGTTATTTGGCACAATAGCAAAAAAATCTTTTCTGAGCACTGGCTTCATTATGCAATCACCACAAACACTCTTGTATTTGGTATTGAAAGGGAAAGCTTCGAGTGCTATTCTTATGCTTATTAAAATGGCAACCCTGACTTTCTGAGTGTCGCGGCAACGGGCTGGGAGCAGGCAACCGGAGAATTTGCACAGGAGGAGAGGGTGTATTCTAACACACACGCACACACACAACCTGGTCCCTCCGTGCGGGCGGTCACGTCTCAAGCACAGCTGAGTGAATCGCTGGGCTTTCCAGGGAAAGTAATAGAATGTCACAGTGAAAACGCGCCCAATGAAAGACTGAAGATGCTTTGACTTTCGTTTAGTGTGCTGGCTCGCCAATTTGGCCCTCGCCAAAGGGCCCTGACTAATCCCGTTTGGCTGCAGCCATTATTGCACTCAGACTTGCTTCACACAGGGGCATTTTCACAGATTGTACAGAGCTTTCGGGGTCTCCATGCAGAAAGGCAATGGGTTTGGCAGCCTGATAAAGTAGCAGAAGTACTCCTAATCCAGTCGGATCAGGGGTGACCAGTACAAGACAGAACTTACCACCAACGCAGGACACAATAAGAGACCCAACATCATTTCCATTCGACTCGCTGTGGCCTTTTTCACAGTGAGTAAATACTAAGAAAGTTTAATGCACCCTCAGCTACACAAATATAAGAGAGGAATTAATAGAGTCAAATTCACCAAGTAACCTATGGCAAACAGTTACAGTTTAAGAGATGCCTGAATCATTTAACCTATTAAAAAGATATATAAACCATCTTTAAATCCTTTGGTAAATGACAAGCTTGAATCCAATTAACTGCACGCGTATAGCGAAATGAACATGACGAATTGTGCAAATGTCTGAAATTTAATGAGCATAATCAGTATCACATAATGGCGGCTATTAAATTGAGTTTGCTCCAATTCCTGCAAGAGGAGAGCAAAACAGAATTAGTAACAGGACCGCCATAATATCGCTTGATAAAAATAGGTGTTAAAATCAATAATTTAGCTGGATTTAATATTTATTTGCCAAATCTTGAAAATACTGGCGGTCCCCCATTCCCCCCTCGCATAGTAGAAGTAGAGCTTGTGGGGTTTGACATTAAAGGGCTGTCTATGCCAAGAACAATAACTACAAAAACTAATATAAAAAATCATTTCCAAAATCATTCTAAGTGGATGGCATAGTCCAACCAGAACAGCAAAAGAGACAAATGATTTTGTTGGGACCACTTTGGAGGCAAATATTCTCCAGCTGCATGATCTATAGCAAACACTGGCAGCCAATCAAAACCCAACAGAACTTTCTGGGTATCGCGATAAAAATGGAAGATGGCGTGGCCTAGAGACTGTTTATGGAGTGTTAATGTTCATCAAAGGGGATGCTCATATTGCTATTGTCATAATTGTCTGTACTTGTTGGTGTGGACAGGCCTTAATGGTCCTAAGGGATGCCTAATGGTTGTCGCCTCACCGGGCTGAGGGACAGAAAGGCTCAGGCCAATGCGGGAAGCTGAAAGAGGGGCACTCAACACGCATGAGCCTCTCGGGTCCGAGGCACCAGCTGTGGACAGAGCCAACACCAACACCACTCTGACACTCACTCATTCAGGGGGGAAGCAGAGCGGACGCAACCTGAAGTAACGCTCACCAACTGAACGGAGAGCCAGCGAAGTTCTGCGCAGAAAATGACTGAAATCGACTTGACCCGAGTGTGTTTACCCTAGTTGTTTTTCAGCATTAAAATGTCATCAAATGAGTCCTTCAAATTATTTTTTAATGCGCAGTTTATAATGGCAAAACTGCGATGGGCGATAATGAATGCTGTAAAAACAAGCAGCACTCGTATCATGAATGTTTACGAGTCGTTTCCATAAGCTAAATGGTAAATTGTTTCTACCACTTGAGTTTAGCCAGCCTAGTCAGGAATTAATCCCAAGGTTAATACAAAGTGAATATTGCACTAAACAGTGCCATGTTCCATGTGATTAATAAACAATTGTAATAGCGATGTTAAAGGTTTATTTAACCTCTTCCATTTTCCACAAGCATTAATAAAACAGCTAAAGCAAGCGAAAAATGTTTACGGTGGCTAATGAGCTGATGATTTTTAACAGAATAAATAATCAGTTTCATTTATCCACTGAAAAATCAGAACAAAACCAAGCGCAATTATTACAGAGAAATAGGAGAAGAATGCAAACTTATCACCTTGTAGCGAATACAGTAACACAAGCCGCTGCTGTCAGAATGAAATTGATGTTGTGATCACATGGAACACAGCAGAAGGTACACAATAAAGCTGTAATTTTGGGACGGTACCAGGGGGAAAGAAAGCAGGATGGCAAAACTGCAAGTAAACAAGCTTTTCTTTGGTTACCACAAAACCGTCTCATAAAACAGTAAATTTTCAACATAGGAAAAATATGATTGCACTTGGTGTAGCTCTTTGTTGACAAAGTGGAAATTATTTCTCCATTTCTATGTCCATTTTGTGTTTTCATGTCCTGTTATTTCACATCTGATTTGGAATTCAGTTGGCAGTAACAATTAGGACTAAAATAACTTTAACTTTAATGACAAGGTCCATCTACATGTATCATTGCTACTCACGATAGTTTCACCAGAGCTAATCAGATTTCGCCACTGTGTTATCCTCCATTATAAAGACTATGGATTTGCCGCTGTGTACCGCCTACCATATGGACGCAGCATTATGCTTCCATTTTAAGACCATGGACTGTGAGGACGCCTTACAGTGTTCGAGTCCTTCATTGTTCTTCAGTTGGAGCGCTTCCAAAGTTCCCCCCAGTCAACAGGAGCTACTGGTTCTTTTATTCAGGTGATAAAACGAAACAGTTTCACAGAACCAAGTTCATACCGTGCCCTTAGCCGGGGGGTAGGACCCCCTCACCCCCCAACCCCTTTCCCTAAACTGAGCCTCGTCTCCTCCCGAGGGAGACGGGAGTACTGGCAGAACTTGAAGAACAGAGGAGCCGGCCCTGTGAATCAATGGGACGAGCACAGAGACATGGGGCCCAGAGCGCTACTCACGGTGCCCTTTGACGCCCCCGGCACATTCCCATTCTGCGCAGAGGAGGCCGGCCCGTTTGATTGTTACGCAGAAAAGCTAAGGCTATTCTCCCAACACCCCCACTGCAGAGGGGCTCACAACTAAAAAACTAAAACAAAAAATAAATAAATAAATAAAACAGGATCTGGAGGACCAGAGCTCAGCTCTTGTAGAGGCAAAAAATTTCAAGGCCTAGCGCCTGAGTTTTCCACAAATTAAAAATTTGACATCCTTCGACATGTGACCATGAAATGTCTTTTAGTCCACCCATTCTGGCGCAAAATCCAGTGCGAAATTAATTTTGTTTTTTTGGGGAAAGGGGTGGCCCCAAAACAACCACAAATTTTCGTCGTCATAAATTTTTGCAGAGTGCCGTGCTGGATTGAACTTATGATGAATTCAAAAAAATTTTATTACAAAACCAGGGAAAAGGTAAAAGCTCTTCTAAACTGCAGGGAATAAAAATAGAGGTGAAGCTTCCCTCCACTCAGCCCCCCCCCCTCCTGTCCTCTCTGCATCTGTGTAATAAAAACCTCTCTTCTTTAGGAGTAAAAAGGGCCTCTCTCTGCTCTCCCATCCCACCCAAAGCCTCTTCACTGCCTGAGGGCAAATCAGTCAGCCTGCACTCCCATATCTTCTGTCTTAGATCATCGCCATAGCGATATTAATAAACCCTGACTTCAGTTCACCCACACCACAGATCATCGCAAAACTTCACCCTTCAATTTCATGCAAGCTCAAAAAAAATGAAAATATTGGCTAATATAATGCCCTTATCCCAGTCATTAATACACAGTTTTCCCAGAGAAAAGGGCTCGCTTTAGGGCAGTTGTACACCCAGTATAAGCCCATCCAATAAAGTAAAGTAGCAAAAAACTGTCAAAAAAAAAAAAATACAGCTCATCTTTTCTGATGCGTTTAAGACAGTCATTAAACCACAGCTTTCGTAGGGAAACAAGTCCTTTTTTAATGTCCTCTGGGCACCAATTTTAAGCCCAGCTGAAGATGAGGTAAACAGGGAATGAGGGCCACACCCACGCCGGGCAGACCAGCCAATTAAAGCATGGCTCCTTCACCTCGGCCCAGCCCCTATGGAGCACTTCTCCACTAAGCCACCTGCTACTCCTGTCTGTGTCTGCTGCCAGGAGTGCATGTGTGTGTGTGCGTGTGTGTGTGTGTGTGCGTGCGCGCATGCGATTCCTGGAATTGTATGCGTCTCTCTCTTTCTCTCTCGTGGAGGAGGGTGTGAGCGTCTACCCAGCACTCATCCACCCCACGTGAAGGCAGACCCCCCCCCCACTCCCCACCCCCCCCCCCGCCTTCACATTTTATTTACTGCCCTCTCATGGGGAGGACAGATTACGAGAGAGAGAGAGAGAGAGAGAGACAAGAATAAAAACAAAATGAAAGCCAGAGGCTGGGTACCCTCCAGGTCCTGGTAAGCAGCACTGCTCACCCCACTCCTACCTCACCTCACAACAGGGGAGTGCTCATTCCCTGGGCTTTGGCTTCCCTCCATTTTGTATCATAAAACTGCCTATCATAAAACCAATATCACAGAAAACTGCACTAATACAATATCTGGAGTAGACCAGTGGCCTCAAACACTGTTGAGTCACTCCCCTGAGGGTCTTCACTCCAAACAAAGTAAAGCACATCTCATTTCTCAGTTACAGATCTTTATGAGCTGCTAATTAGCTGAATTAGGTGCACTGAGCTGGGGATGGAGGGAAAACCTACAGGATGGTAGATCCCCAGGAACAGGGCTGGAGGACACTAGAGCAGACGCACCACGCCAGTCTCACTGAACTCGGGAGAGGAGCGGGAGAATCACTTTCAAATGGAGGATCTGTGCAGTTCGGTCAACAGTCAGAAATGTTTCTCGCAACCATCAAGCTAATTAAAATGTACACCTTAAAATACTGTTAACTCTAGGCTAAAAAAAAACGACTGAATGATCATTGCTTCCCTTATCGCCTCGGAGAGTTCTTGCAGCATCAACTTCCTTTAAATTGCAGATTTTATGGTTACAAACTCAGAAGATCTTTACGAAAGGTAGCAAGAACAGTTGCGCAACACTAACATGTAAAGCTTCTACAATCTATAGCGACTGACGGTAACAGTCAGGACTAAAACAGATTTAAAACTGCTTAGCAAACACTACGGGTGAACATTCTGCGCAACACGTCAATGGCTTAACATGGAGTTTGTATTTATCAAGCTCTTATTTCCTGCTTTTTCTGCTGAAGACTTTGCAGCAAACCCCCTTCTCCAAACATAATAAAATCCTTCTCACAACCAGAGCGCTATACAGCACCGGAATGCAAACTACAGAATTATCTTACGACTTTCAAAGTAACTCAGTAAAGCAAGTAAATGAGCACTTTGCAGTCCAAGGCCACTGATGGCAACAAAACATCAAAACAGTAAGTCACCCCCCTAAATGTGGCAAAATACACAATCTCCTCCATTAATGTGTTCATGATGAATCAATGTTCACAAAATATTGAGAAAATTAAAACTGTGACATAACAGCCAGTGGCATTTGCTGATTGACATCTAGTCGATTGAGCCTTAAGCAAGAGCGCTACACAGTTGAAATTATGAACAGACCAACATGCACCTGTCTGCCCTCACCCAATTCTGCCCATTTTCAGTCCATATTTCACATCGCAGATAAAATTCAACCATGAGTTCTCGGGATTTAGCACGTACCGTGGGTTAAATATCACGAGCACTGCAGCACTGGCGGCTATATTTTTACAGCATCACGCTTAATCGATTACGGACCTCTCTACTAGGCTGTCAAAAGTTATGAAAACACTGTTCTCTTCGCCTTTCACCTCCGCCGCGAGCTCCATCACGTTGAATCATGAATGCCATATGCACTACAGCCCTTACATTACATAACCGCAAGGTATGAATTTCAAATTTTTCCAAAGGGGATAAAAATATAGAATGAGACAAAAATCTGGGGGCATTTCAAAGGGAAAGAGGGCAAATAAAAATGATTAAAAAAAAACATTTCAGCACTGCGGAACGCAAGAAGCCAAAAATAAAAAAGACTGAACGACAGCCCATGATTAGGCACCCATCAGAAGGACAGCATCTTCCAGTATTTCTGCCACGGCTGCTCCATGATCTTAGATTATGACAAACTCCTAGCCCTTGCGAAAATTGACAATATAATTAAAAACCGTCATTAAAAAAACAATGTTCAGTTTTTGTCCCCATCCTTGTGAATTCAGAGCAATGTGAAGTTCGAGGAGGCATTTTGCCTTCCCGAGTTTGCTAGCCTGCATCCCAGCTGAACTGAAGCCGATCTTACATTTCTGTCCAACTGGACGTATGACTAACAGTCCTAGCATTGTAGAAGGAACTGTAGAGACATATCAGAAGGCAAAAGCAAAACTGTACAGAACTAAACCTGCATTAAGTAAAAGCCCTTTTGCCCGTAGGTTGATTCACAACACGGGCAAGAAAAAGCATTTAGGAGATGGTGGCTCAAGAAGTTGTCAGAACAGGCACTTGGAGCAGAAACTCCATCCAAAACAAGTGACAAGCCGCTAATAGCCTTTTCACATGAAGAAAACTCAATTTACTTCATTTCACCGCCTAAACACATCACATTGTTTGTTCAGGCTTGCGATAAACACCAAAGTGAGTCATAAAAGTTTGGAAACTGCCCCTCAGTTCATGCTCAAGCGGCGCTGCTGAAATTTTTTATGGTACGCAGATCGTTTGTGTCCCCAGCGCGAGTACGAACCTTCGTTTCCCCTTCAGTGGCTTCATAGAGAACATTACGGGTCAAAATTAAGGTCAGCAAGAACGACGGGTTTTTACACAAGACCCAAAGTAACATAGACAAAGATGCAGTCCATTTCATATAATACAATGTGCTATGCTCTCTGTGGAGATAACATGCAACGTCTCGTACAGAACACCGCACACAACAAAAAAAACCATTTATATCCCTGATAAATCAACTACAGCATAACTGAAAGCCTTCACGACAACATCGCTAATGTAGCTAAAGTGAAATTCCTTGCTTTGGCAGCAAGCAAAGAGGTATTACTTGGTGAATATTCAATTAATTTATGCTAGTCCTTCATATTGAAAAAATACAACCACTCGTAAGCGCTTCAACTTTTAACATCCCCAAGACTGTTCAGTCATAGCCTGTGGGTAGACATATTGAGGCCAGTACAGAACTATTTGTACTCCATTCAGCTATTGATTGAGTAACACGGTGTTCAGACAACATCTGGTCAGCAGAGCTCAGGTAATAGCTAAAGTCTGGCCCGTTCAGAGCTTAAAATCGGCTCATGAATCGATCCTTCAAGGTATATGTGGGGGTGGGTTAGTATGACCCATGAAAGAACTAGAGAAGGTAGTACCCACTCTTGGAAGGGGTGGTCAAACTAGAAGAAAACTTCAGATTATCTCGTCTGTTGACTGTGCGGTACACTGTGTAATGGGAACCTGGCTCCATATAAAAAGAATCAACACAGGACCACTCAGCGTTAATCCCAAGGCTCGCCAAACACACCGACCCCCCTTCCCCCTAAGCAGGGCCCAGTGAGGACAGCAGTCAGTAGCCGAGCGCAAAGGCTGCCCACGATACCATCTGTTGGCCCCGCACCTACTGTACCGCCTCAGGCTTTGTTAACAGCTACAACGCGGCCTTTCCAATGCATAATTCAGACGTCTCCAGCTGCCGGCGGCAAGAATGAACAATGGGGTTAATCAATCGGAGCGCTATTCCGAGGACAGCGGCGCGAGGGGAAGACTCGCAAAGCACCGGTAAACGTCCGCACGGCTGCTGAAGGTGCAACCAGCGTGACATCGCGAGAGGCCCGATTTATTTCTACAGGAACCAGAAACACGTAAACTCTACACCGCTTCCAGTAAGTATTTACACTAGGACATAATTGTAAAAGGCCTGTAATTATGACAGATTTCACTTCTTAAGAATGCGAATATCCTGAAATTAAAACCAACAGTTAGCACAATTCAGTGTTTACGCCCAAACTGAGTGAACCGGGTAGGGTCGTGTGCAGACCTTTAGAATCATGTCGCTGTTCGATCGAGTACCAGCATCACTGGAAAGAACCGCCCACCAGCTACACAAACAGAGAAACATCCACTGTAATGCATGTATGCAACATAAACAAAGACATGCAGCAATAGAGCTGGTCTCAAAAGTACAGAATCCCCCTAAAAAAGATGCACGTCTGAATCTTTGCTCCTGCCCAGCCCTTTAAGAGGGAGACAAAGGCTTGTAATGGCACCGCTCCAACTGTGATGTCATGGCAGCGGAGTGATTGTCAAGCAGCTGCCTAATTACATCAGAGCGGGGTCAGATGGTAGCTGATTGTGGCTGATACTTGTATGCCCTGTAGCTCCAGACACTGCACCAAAAACACATCCCCACATCTGTGAGAAGTATTTATATCCGCCGACGTGACGCATACCCCAGAGAGAGACCATTTTTTATCCATCCGACCGCAATACAATGACCCGTAATAAGTAATAACAAGCTTCTTGATTTGGAAAAGGCCATTAGAATGCATGAATTACCGGCTGTCGTCATGCAGTAAAAAGAACCGCGCTGCACCCCACGGTGGACATGACTCTGAGTGGACCTGCTGAACACATAATCCACTGCGGGATGCTGATAATCATACAGACACTGATTTAAGAACATAATAAATCACAGCAATGCAGCTCGCTCATAATACTAAAAGCACAGTTTCACACTTGATGGCTGGGCTGATTGAGTAAGGACCGGAGAGCCAAAAACAAGCACAATGCTTCTAATTTGAGGTAAAGCTATGGATGAAGTGTTAGACCTAAACTGAGAACCATTACTCATTTTGCAAAGAGAATATTGAATAGGACATTAAATTTCTGGTTAGATACAAACTGTACAACTAAATAAAATATTCACAAATAAAAATACACATTTCAGTTTGCCAATCTAGACAAGAAACCCAGTCAATATGGTATTTTTAGATTAAATCTATGTAGTATCATTTAGTATGTGCTGTTGGAACAGACTTTCATTGAGAAAATGTTCTGTACAGTGGTTTGGTTCCAAGATTGCCGCACTGATCCAGCATAAGCTTGAACTACTTATAATGAGGTAATGCAGAATTTCACAGTTAAATCTGATCTCGCTTCTCTGGAGGATTGCGTTTTAAATAGAAGCTGGGCATAAGGAGGTCATCGTAGACTTTTACTTTTAGTCTTTATTTAGGCCAAACACAGAAGAACACAGTGGATGAATCTCTGGACAAAATGACCCCAAAACTTTTTTCTCACAGTGGTGAAATGCGTCAGCTACAGTGGGCCGGCCCCAGACAACAGCAGGACCTCATACTAGCTGTTTAATTCAAAAACCAGCAGGCCTCCCACATATTCAAATGAATCAAACATTAATGGGGACACTAGCCTCTGAAGACAAGACACCAATACGATGACACGCACGACCTCGAATGAGTCCCCTCTAAGATGTTCCCGGCACAGCGCGGAACCAAAGGCAGGGTATTATTGAGCTCTAAAAATCTTCACAAACAAGATTTCACAGAGCTGGACTTCTGAATTTCAGGCTGAGTCAGTACTTTTAAGTGTTTATCTCGGCTTTTCTCTGCCACCCCCACAAAGAGGTCACCTCGAAAAATTTCTGCTTGGTTAGAAAAAAGGCGTCAAGTATAGTTAATGCGGCAGAAGAGGACAAACTTGGACTGCTGCAGAAAATGAAAGCAGCAGATAACAGTCACATAATGCTCTGTGCTTGACAGACATTGAAGGAGACAGCACAGGGAAGGCCTGGCATGACTGATTAGGCGAAAGTCTCGGCCAACAACAACAAAAAAAAAGATAAAAATCACTCTTCGCTCCAACTTCACAGCACCTCCTACAACAGGCAACCTAGCTTAATGCATATCTGCCATACAGCAGCTCCACAGTTGCAGTTCCCCAATTGTTAACAATGACTATTGTGCACTGAGTAACTGCCAATCTGTTGTCATCTTCAGTCAGCAAAAGAGAATGTTTCACAAATTTCGTAAAAAGCAAGGAATTTCCGCGGCAGTGAAATTAAGAAAGGTACAGTGCTGTTTTACTTCACTCGCTGTCCCACGACACAGAGGTCCTCCCCCAATGAGCTTTGTGTTTGCAAACCTCCAATCTGTGAGCCCGGTCCTTCATGGAAGAGACCAAACCCACCCTGCCACAGGGATGAAAGAGGCAGGGCTAATGACAAGGTACGGCGACAACAGGCGCTTCAAAGATACCGCCGGGGCTTTGAACCTCTACTCTGCAATTAGCCAAGCCAGCGAGAACCCGCCAGAGCGACCGCAGCTCCAGGTCGCAGGACGCCGAACAAAAGAGCCCGAGACACAGAACACTGCGCAGCAATAAACATTTACGCAAAGCTCGTAGTAACAACTCTGTGCAAACAAATAAAGGATGCACGAGGCTCCAAAGACGTCTTCATTACCCTGCAGTGTCCAAAGTGTAACAACTAAAAAAACAAAGCTAAAAAACAAGAAAATTAAAATAAATGTTTTATAGCACTGAGCCAAGAAGGAGATGACGTATCCCCCCAGCCCCTGCAATCTAATCTCAGAAATCCCAAAATATCGACAGGCACCAGTCTAGGACCTGATTAATATCCATAATATCCATTCTTTAAAAAATTCTGAATGGTATTCGAGTACTGCTCCGGAAACAAAATGATCACAGACAGACTGTTAGACAGGCGACCACACTGACGACTGTATCCTCCCGCATCATTATGCCAGGGGGAGAACAATGTTCCAGTGAGCGAACACTTCAATCCATGATGATGTACAAACACATCTCCCCAAGTAAATGTTTCCCGGCTTAATCAAAACAAAGATTTACTGACCAAGGCAAGCCAACTGAGGCTCCACCAAATGTGAATAAAAACACCCTTTTCAGTTTCAAAGCAAGTTTAAATCACACGGAAAACCATTTTTTTCCACTTCCAAAAAACCACTTTACCTTTTCCAATCAATGCCCTTTCGCGCATTATCAATGTTATCAACAAATGTGCTTCCAAACAATATCCCCCCCTCCAAAAAAAATGTGCCAATTAGTTTTACTCTAATAAAAACTAGACTGTTTTCACTCGTAAAAACATATGTCTCCCCCCCCGCCAAACCCACCGGATGGACGGACAGACGGACGGACAGACATGCACATACCAAAAGACACTAATTCAGGACCCAGGGTTTCCGCTACATGTAATTGATCGTGGCGCACCGCCACGGCAAAATAAAAGCCGCCACGCCTATGTAAAATGACTTTACATAAACTCCAAAAATCCTAAGGACAATCAGGTCTCACCAGTTCTCATTGTTAAGTTAAAATGAGCGCTAATAATTCTTTTTTTTTTATAAATTTGGCATCTCCAATCCCACCCGAATTTGGAATGCCCAATCTGAGAACTATGTACAAGGCTTGCTCGTATACAACCCCCTATTTCCAGCTCAGGAGAGAGAGACAGTTCGCAGCTTTCCTCCGAAGCACACGCCTGTCAGCCCCTGCATCTTAGCGCTAACAATTCTTGACCTGTTGTCAATCATTCTGCTTGATGAACACATTTTTCAATGAATAAAAATTAGCCATCGGCAGTAAAACGCGCTGCTTTCTTGTTAATGTAATGTGTGCAACGATTAGAGAAAAGGTATTTTGTTCACTTGGCAAAACGATTAACTACGATGTTAACTTCTGTGTTTGCTGTGAGCACATCCTGCTCTACCTAATTGTATCTTCATAATTATTTAATTCCAATTCCGGAGTCCGGAGTCATAATCGGTTTTCATCTTATATATGAAATCCACAGTCACGCACGTGAAACTGATAAACCTCCGTGCACATAGACTTCAGTTATTACATCGCCTACATGCTGATTAATGAAAACTGGCCACACCTGATGATGCTGAGTTTTGACCCGACGCTGAAGCCCTCCGCCACAGTTTCAAAAAATCCCAAAGGAAACACTGGGACCTCAGTAGTAACTATGCAGAGTTTCGTTAAAATCATGCAAACGGTTTTGGAGTTACACTCCGGAAATGAAGTGGGAACGCAAACGCAACAGGAACCGAGCCTAAAACAATATGTCTCCCCTCTCCCTCCTGCCATAGCAGGTAATTCAACAACACAGTCTCAATCGCACACTCCAGAGAATGAATCAAGTGCACACGTGCAAAACAAATTAAAAATCCCCATGAGAGGGGCAAACACTTCACCTTAAAAGTTTCACCGTTTCAGTGTAAAGGTACTGCTTCCCATTCTATGTATAATTACAACCAGCAGCGATATGATTACTTCGCCTAACCAAATCTACGGAGAAAAGTCAATAAAACTGCCCGGATAATTACGCCACACACTTTTGCCATCGTCTAAACTTCATTCGTGCGAGATCTCGGTCTGAAGTTGCAAAAGGATTAGATGCGGTCACTTAATCAAAGTAGCCCAATTACGCCACACAGGGACAGGCAGAAATGAGCTGGACAGTGAA
Source organism: Gymnothorax javanicus (assembly GCA_029692085.1). Classification (NCBI taxonomy): domain Eukaryota; kingdom Metazoa; phylum Chordata; class Actinopteri; order Anguilliformes; family Muraenidae; genus Gymnothorax; species Gymnothorax javanicus. Next base: position 87,319,861 of record CM056193.1, read on the forward strand.
AGGGATGCGGGTGGAATGAGGACAGAAGAGAGCTGGCACAGGGGAGCTCACCGTCCTCCTTTTTGGCGTCGATGCACTCCTGGATGGACTCTCTGAGGCCCAGGCTGGCGGCCGTGGGCAGGGGGCCCAGCAGCGAGGCGATGGAGGGCTGCCTGGGGGTTACGGGCGTCTCCTGCTCCTCCCTCCCTCCCCCCGACAGTGATGTGGGAGGCCCCCCGCTGTACAGCACTTCACTGAGGTGGTCGGCAGCCCCCTCCAGGTCCTCGTCCCCCCGGTCGTCCTCGTCAAACTGGCTGAGGGTAACGGATTTGGCGTCATCCTGGGAGTCTGATACAGAACAGGAAGTTGGTGTCACACAATATAACGTCCCCTTCAGAAATGAGTTCCCCCCTGTCACTATTAAAGCACAATTCAATAAGTTCTCCGCCATCACTATGACACCAGAATTTATAGCAAATGTCCCTTCCAGCTAGAGTCTTTTCCCTGTCAGCAAGCGACTGTGTAACACCCCAATTTAAAACCACTAGCTACATTCAGCTGATAGAACATTATTACGATCGTGATTAGCCCTAGTGTTTCTCCCACAAGACCTAAACACATTTAACCATTTACCTGCCACAGACATCCTTCATCTAAAATGCATGCTCAGATGCAGAACAAATTGTGACATCCAGGACAACAAACAAAGCGGTTCAAAGTCGGGAAACTTAATTCAGAGAGTTAACTTATTTTTCATAACATCAGGTCAGAGACAATGGCCAGTGCAAGCCCACAGGAAGAAGGAGAAAAAAACCTTCATGTTCCCAGCTCAGTCAAACAACAGTATTCCCAAAGGAGAAAACAACAAGCGGTCTGAAGATCTTTGCGATGATCTACTATGAAAGACGTTATCAAATTTTATGTTGCTTTTATATCATGTCAGCAGAGCACAAATTCCAGCATATCCCAGCTTTGATAAATAATGATGCACCGTTGCCCAGAATGAACACTACAGACCGCCAAAATAACATCTATAAAAAAAAAAAAAAAAACAGTAAAAATAAAAATCCTGACATTTCATGATCCAGGCTGGCCCCGGCATCACTGCTGTCACATGTGATTAATAACCTCATTAAAACGGTCCAGAACAAGGCTGTAATTAAGATGGGATCCGCTTGTGTACATCATCGGCATACGCATGCAGGTCCAGCGACAAAGTCACTTGCAAATGAGTAGTGAGACAATTACAGCAATCAGTCATGTGCTTTTATAATTGCATTGTGGGGAAAAAACATGACACCCATCTGAAATGGCATGAAAACACCAAATGTGCCACTGATAAAAGCACAATAATGATTCAATAATTAAAAGGCAGCTCTTTATTACATTGTGCGGACATGGATGAGGCCTGTGACTGACAGTAAAGAGCCACTACTTAAGCAGTTTATAGAAGGGGTGGACTGGTCCCCCTTCAATGAACAACCCAAGCTTAAGCGCACAGATACACACACACGGATATACAGATACACATATCACACACGCAATAACACCCCAACGCTCTCACAAATACACATGCATGGACACACACACTCACTGACTCACTCACACACATTCTCAAACTCGCACAAACTATCATACACTCCATCTCAGAGTCACTCTCTCACACTCATACACTCCATCACTCTGTCGTGCTCGTTTCTCACACACATTCTCTCACTAACACATTCACAAACAAACACAAACACAAACACACACACACACACACACAGTCTCCATGCACTGTACCATCTTTGGCGTATGAGGCATACATCCCTCTCCGCTTGGGCCGAAAATTCTCCAGCTCATTCTCAATCTCGTCTCGGTAGCAGACAATTTCGCCTGCAGAGTGCAAATACAGCCCTCAGCTTGTGACAAACAGAAAGGCTTCCCATGTACAGAATTATATATATATATATATATATATATATATATATAAAATAAATCGCAGTGTGTGTTGTTCATGAACATACCTTGTACTTCATCAATTTTCTTGGCCAGTTCTTTTTCAAGCTAAAAAGAAAGAGACATTGCATCATTCGACAAGAGAAACAATGCACATACTAAAGAATCAACATCTCTGTGTTCTTTATAGAGTCATATTCAGATGACACATGCTTGCATATGGATGCAAAAACCATAACTACCAGCCTAGCAAGAAACAGGTAGTGAAGGCTTTCGGTAGCACTATGTGCTAAAGTACTTGTGAGGTGGTGGGAAACAGATGCCCAGAAGCACTTCAAGATGACATGAAGTATGCTTCCTTATTTCATCCAAGCTCATCAGAGACACACTCAATAGTTGCCAGGCAGAGCAGGCAACAAACTAAACGAACAAGACCAATATGAGTCAAAATCAGCGAAGGTGTCATATGGCAATTTATTCAAACCATCACATGATAAATTATTCCCTGTTTGAGTAAATCAGTAAATTCTGTTTGGTGGCCTTAATTTAAATATTCAAGAGACAGGACAGATAGTTAGAGCACCATCAATGAAGCCCTGAATGAAGGAAAGAACATTAAAATTCAGGGGCCACTTATTTCAGTGCTTGGCAAACGTCACAATCCTCAGGGAGCCAGATACCTGGCTGGATAATTTTACCAATTAAGTCCAAATTGCAATAACTATTTGCTTACATTTTAAATGGGTTTCAGAGCTATTGAGCCACACAGAAACACAGCACCTATGGCTCATAATAATAATAATAATAATAATAATAAAAAACTCTCCTCAAAAATTCCCCTTGCGCGAGTTAGTGCGTCCATCAAACATATCAGGGTGATGGCCGAGGGTTTTTTTCCACAGTCATCAGTGACAGCTCCATAAAGTATGCACGGTAGTGTTTTCATTCGAATATAGTGAAGTTAGTGAGGCTTGTCTCTACTCATCAGTAGTCAAGCTTTTTAGAATCGAAGTCCAGAAAAAAGCCCACTCCAATCCGTCAAAAAAATAACGTACATAATTTATGGCGCTTAAAAGACAACGATTAGGAGGCCCTGTGACATCTGCATTTCCAGGAAATCTCCCCATATATGGCTTGCTGTCTGCGTCATCGTTTCTTGCGAAAGAAGGCAGTAGTGGCGGCAGGTCAGTTTTTTTCACCGTCTGTCAAAATCACTAACATACGAATGATGTGATGTGTGTTAGTATAAACGGAGTATTAACTTAATAGAAATGAATCATTATGTGCAGTGACTTCATAGAAATAGGAAGCGAGTTGAAAGAGGTTAAATAAACACCAAAAACAAGTAACCCCCGGGAGCTCAGTGCAGATCAGATTCTCGTGTTTCTGACAGACTCTGTGATTTGCCTGTTATAATTTGATGGATTCTTATGTGAATTATAATTCTGACTCTGGTGTCATTTAACACAAGCAAACAGGCGCATCTTTGGTGAAAAAGTTACTTTTTTAAAAAACTGGGTAAATTACTATATTTTCTTAACCAAATTAACTCTGTTCAGTAATTCAGCTTTTATAAAACAGTCAGAAAATAACTGATTGAAGAAGTCTATATTTTGACATTAATGTGACAATTTATGACACCTTAGCTGATTGTGACTGATTGTGGCTGCAGTGAAATGAGAATCGCTTCCTTTCCAAATGCACAGTGAGGGCAAAGTTATCCATCATACACCAGTGTGTTAGGTGAATTAGTAACCGTAAAAAAAAAAAAATAAGGTCCACAAGTACTTGGGAAGTGACACAGTCTTCCTTTGCAGGTCAATCGGAGTGGATGTTCACCTCAAAGCTGATATATGGACTGAATTGTGTAGGAATTACATTATTATTGAGCAAATGGATTATTAAAATGTTTCACCTTATTACTAGTCCTAAACTGACCCCATCCCAAATCTTTTGAAATGCGCTGCAGGCCTGAATGGCAGGAATGGATGTACAGTATAGTTGCACATGAAACTAAGCTGACTAGACAAAACATTAAATATCTGCAATAAAACAAAAGTCAAAGTTAAGTAAGAAATTACTTTCTGTTTTTATGAGCATTTTCCATACTGTCCCAACTTTTTCTGAGGCAGGCTTGTACATGGGTGACCCATGCTAACCTGAGTAAACAGACAGATGTTTCAATTATGGGCTGGTACCATCAGTTACAGACACTGAGTGAATGCTCCTGCCACACAGTGGCACTGAGGACGGACCGAGGAGCACTGGAGCTACAGATCACCAACCTCCTGCATCTTCAGCTTCCTCTGGCCGGCGATGAAGGACGGAGGATCACACTCCTGCTCCAGGTCCACCTTCATGAACTCATTGATGGTCAGCTGACTGGTAGGCGTTTCCTCAAACTCATTCAGCCTGCCAGACAAACGCAAACCAACACAGAGTGGATATGATCTTGCGATGAGATCACACCAGCCACTCTCGTGACCCCACCAACCTCTGGCGCCCTTGCTTGAACCTTACCCACTTACACATGCGGCCTTCATCGGGATCTCAACAACAGACCCGTAAAGTTTCACGACTCCATCTTGACAGCATTGCACTGACAGTATCTGCCCACAGGCAGACATACACAGTGCTGTGAAAAAGTATTTGCTCTCTTTCTGATTTCTTCCATTTTCTGCTTATGTGTCGTATTTAAATGTTTGAGATGATCATCCAACTAACTTTAATACCAGACATAGACAAGAGCCATCAGGAGATGGCATATCCCCCCGGCCCCAGTTCAACTTCACATTAGCAAAAGGCACCACTTCAGGTCATGATTAAAGTGCACGCCAAGTTTTGTTGAGAAATACTGAACAGTTTTCAAGTTATGCTCCGGAAACGAATTGTTCACAGACGGACGGACAGACAACTGCACCTGTGATTATATCCCCCGCATTATATACCACGGGGATAACAATGTGAGTAAACACAAAATGCAGCTTTTAAATGATGATTCCATTTATTGAAGGCAAAGAGTTATTCAAAACCGAGATCGTCCATATGAAAAAATAACTGCCCCCCCAAAACCCCTTAACGAGTTGTGCTACTCTTGGCAGTGACTGCAATTCAACACTTGCTTTAACAGGCAATCACTCTTTTATGTCACTGTGGGGGAATTCTGGCCCCCTTTTATTTGCAGGAGTGATTTAATTCAGCCGAACTGGAGGGTTTTAAGCATGATCAGGCTGATTTAAGTCATGCCACAACATCTGAAATAGATTCTAGTCAGGACTTTGACTGGGCCGCTCGGAAATCTTCATTTTGTTACTTCTGAGCCAGTCAGCGGTTGGCTTGCTTGTGTGCTTTGGATCATTGTCCTGCTGCACAACCCAACTGCACTAACTGATTGCCAGACACTCTCCTTCAGGATTTTCAGGAGCACAATTTATGATTCCATCAATTACAGCAAGTTGCCCAGGTCCTGAGGCAGCACAGCAGCCCCACACCATCACACTACCACTACCATGTTTGACTGTTGGTATGATGTTCTTATTGTGGAATGCTGTGTTCGCTTTACACCAGAGTAATAGGACCTATGTCTTCCAAAAGTTCCTCTTTTGACTCATCAGTCCACTGAATATAATCCCAAAAGTCTTGGGGGGCACCAACAGGTTTTTTCGCGGGACGGGCCTTCGCATTCTTTATGGTCAGCAGAGGTTTTTGCCAAGCAGCTTTCCCATGGATGCCATTTTTGGGTCATTTCATGTCAATTCAGATAGGGATGTTGCTCACAGACTCAGATTTTGTTCAAACTTTGTGTGCAGGTTATTCGGGACCAAAAACTGGGCTGTATAAAACACTTTAGCTGAAATTTTTAGAATTCCATATTTTTTCACCCCTGGGAAATTCGGAATTTTCACATTGGAAAAAGTGCCCTAGCTAAGAAGCCATTTTTAAGGTTCAATATGTCCAGAAATATTATCTGTAGAGTCCTGAAATTTGGTGTGCACTCAGATAAAATTGCTTCCACCAGGAACAAACATTTGAAAGGCACAAATAAAGGTCAGATTTTTAATTATTTGTCCCTGAAAATAGAACAAAATGGAAAATTCTCAAACAAGGGTGGTACTGGGGGCTCAAAATACCCCCGAGTTTATATATATGGAAATTTAGATTATTTACCCCTAAAAATACCATCTTTCATTGATTTTATAGCTGCTTTTCAGGGCTCAAACATCAGCAGAATCAGAGATATGACAACTATAGCGAGAAGGGCGTAAAAATTTTCACTATTTTGACATGCGAAAGCGGCGATGTGGAATCAGTAGTAGGACCATAAAATTTTGTGTCAAAAGCCATATGTGGTCATTTTATATACAAAGTTACAAGTTACGAGTAGTCTTCCCCTACTATGGCACGTGAAGCCTGCAATTCATTAGATGTTTGTTGGGTGCTTTTTGTGACCTCTTGGATGAGTTGTCAAAGCCCTCTTGGAGGAATTTTGGTCAGCTGACCACTGCTGGGAAGGTTCACCCCAGTTCCAGGTTTTCTCCATTTGTAGATAATGACTCTCACTAGGATTTCCTGGAGTGGCAAAACATTAGAAATGGCATTGGAACTCATCAAAGGCTAATCAACAACTTTGTTTCTCATTTGTTCCTGAATTCCTTTCAACCGCGGCATCATGTGCCATTTTTTTCTTACTGCACACTATGAGATGGGTTCTATTTAAGTGATGTTAAGATTCAACAGGGCTGGCAGTAATCACGCCTGGGTGTGTCTAGTGAAATTGAACCCAATTATTAATTATATTTGTTTGTTAATTATAATTATATTATTAATATAATTAATTATAATTGGTTAGTTTAATAACTATGGGGGTAATTACTTTCTCACACAGGGCCATGTGGGGTTGGATAGCTTTTCTGTACGATTAATGAAATCATCTTTTAAAACCTGAATTTACTGCACTTGTGTTTATTCTAGTTATCTTTTAATGTTACAAGTTATTTTCTTGATCTGAAACATTTAAATGTAACAAAAATGCAAAATTAGACAAAATTAAGAAGGGGGCAAATACTTTTTCACAGCTCTGTAAACAAAATAGTCAAAACTGCTTTTGTGGTAGTACCCATGATAATAGATGTCTCCAGTATCATATTTTGTCACGATGACGCACACACACACACAAACACACGTACACACACAGACTCACAAGGTGACAGCAATGCCAACCAACGCTGTCTCAGCTGGTAGACTTCCAATTCTTCAAAACCCAAAAGAGCTGCAAAGGAGGCAATCGCTAAAATGGAGGATGGAGTTGTCTTCACAGGTTGAATTGAGTTTTGCGTACTTTTTTCCCGACCATTGGAGCAATACCACTATCAAAGTCAAGAGATTCCTCATAGAAAAAAAAATTCTGGTCTTAATGTATTATTTGTTACATAATTACATTGCATTATTGGCAATGAGCAGATGCTGCAATCCAGAGCCATGTACAAAACAAAGAGCATCAGCAGGGACCAAAGTACTGAAAACTCCTTAGGGAAGGGTTTTACTCTGCCAACTGCATGTCTCTACAATTCGTTACAAATACACCACAAAAAGATACATAAATTTCCCTAGTTCGCAATTTGGTTTCAGTCGACAGGCTCTTTGTCCTTGACCGGGTGGAGAAATGACTGCAGGGAATCTCCAGCAGTCAGGGGGACTGGACTGATGAAGCCATAACTGTCAGGGAACGGCAGCATCCGCTCTGATCCCACATCGATCGATCAGGGGGGTCGCAGTGGGGCGGTCCCAGTCGCAGAGCTGCAGTCATCATTTTCTGTCACACTAGCTCCCACAGCCGAACTCTCCGCAGGAGTGCAAGACCGGTAATATTCGAGAACCAGGGTCTATAAGTACCACTTGTACAGTCACTGCAATTGCAGAGCCAGCTGAGCCCAATAAGAGTGTCATGGTAGGGGGGAAAAAAAAAAGATCTTAGTTATTTGTCATAAAGCATTCTCAGACTGGGTGAACACCCTGACCCCAAGACGACCAAGTCATAGACAGAAATAACCATTTCTTTCCCCACCTCAGTACATTGAAAACTCTTCAGCATAACAAGTTGTTCAGTGCTGGTGGCAAATGCCTGCAATTTTTTTTTGCCAAGCACCTTGGATTCTCAAACAAAAAAAAAAAACAAAAAATCAGACGTCAAGCAGGCTGAACAGTAGATGGCAAAAGTTCATGAAAGTAAAAAAGAAACACCCATCAAAACAGTCAGAAAGATGGAAAATATAATGAGTAGGTTTGGGTAGTGAGCAAAAGCTTCCCTCCGATTTCAACCAAGCATGCCAATCCGAATCTAATAAAGTCCTAAAGTCCATCTAAAATTACCTGCCTCAATGGATTTACCGTAGATTTGCAGTCTATGGCACAACACTAGCTTACACTTCATGTGGTCGTTTCATGCTCAGTGAGTTACCATATGCTGTCAAATGCATTGTAAATGCCGAAAACCTCATGATCTATTTTTGATGCCACTGTTATGTCATAATAAGCAATTTTTAAAAACATTTTACAATCAAACTGCCCATGGCCAACAGACAACAATTAATCAAAATGGCAAAACCTGGTGCGTTTATGTACATTAAAATGAACTTTTCCTCAATAAAATCAATAAAAAATGTCTTCTCGCACTGTTTGGTAAAGCGCCCAGGAGCATTCAAGTGCCCGAAAGATACTCCACTGGTTTTGGGGACTGCCACTGTAACACCAGACTGAATATAAACAATGAACCAAGTTACTGCAACGTCAGCCATCAACTTCTCTCAAGCTAGGAGAAAAGCAGTTCTGCAGAACTCCAGGTTTGGTTCATGGGCATTGCATTGTTACACAATTCTGAGCCAAAGTCCGCACCGAACTGTAGCCGAGTCCACGTCGTCCACTACGCCCACAGCGATGCAACCTGCACATGATTTGTCCACAAAACATTTTTCCATTGTCCTGATAGCACAGATGCCCACAAATCAACACATGGGGAGACAGAAGAATAAAACACATACAGGACGTACATCTACTTGTGGGGCAAAATAAATCGGCACATTGTGAGTGCTATGTCTCTCACGGTGACCCAGAAATGTGGTTCAAAAACAAAGTCTAATGGCAACTGCTTGTTTGGCACCTACCTCTTTCTCAGCGTGACCTCACACACCTTCACCACTCTGATGACTTCTTTCACGGTTCGCCGGAATTCGTGCATGCGAGCTGCAACCAGCAGGGCTACAGACAAACGTGAGAAAGTTAAACTCACTGGCAGCCCATTCAACTTTAATACCCATTTCGTCAAAGTACCTCACGCTAACAGACAATCACTCAAAAAAAAAAACGCACTTCAAATTCCAACCAGCAAAAGTGACAATCTTTACATTTTGGTTTAATTGCCTTAGTGTGAGACTAACTTCACACAAAATGTGCTCAACGGTGGGAAGCGCATATTGATTTGTTATGAAGCTAAATCCGAGTAGAGAGAAAACTCTAGTTTATAAGCACTGGCAGGACATGTGGAATGCACGTAAAACATTTGCCAAATAAACAATAAATACATTTTGTGCTCTGAAGTTTAAATGTCATTGTAATAATTATCATACAGCAAATGACAGATATGAATTTTTCAGACACCAGCTTTGTTGAGGGTGAACTACATTATACATTCAAAAGACCCAGACTGTCAATCATCCTCTAAACGGCTTTCCAAGTAAGCACAGAATAGTTGGCAAACACAATCCTGTGAAGATTGGAGTTGAGTTTGTCATATCTCCGCCTCTGTTATGCAAGAGCGCGGTTTATTCGCTCTACATCTCCACTATATATAGACAACACTTGAAAAAACAGAACCAGTTTCGGTCATCAAGTTCCTATGAAAAAAGAAGTTATGTTCTGTTTCAAAGTTATGCAATTTACTTTGTCTCATCAGTCCGTTCTTAGTGTATTCTGCCTGTTCTTTCACCCCTAGCTTAGCGCAGGCACACGGTTTCAAAAGATCAGAACGTATCCACACAAGCTTGGCTTACAGACAGATTATTCCAGTAGGTTCCATCAGCTCTCCTGATTTTTGAGTGAAAAGCCTTGTCTAAACTTTTATTTCCCCTTAGCTGGTTGAGCGCCCTGAATGTTTAATGACGAGCAATTAATTATTCAGATGTTGCGGCAGTGGAAGAATGAAGAAAAGTGAAGCCAAAAGATTAAATGTATACACACAAGTGAAGTGGGAGGTTTGTCATTCTAAGCCTGAACAAGGACAACACACCAAGTACATTGCCAAGAATCATTTTTGCTTGTCGGACAGCAAGGGTGGCATTTGTTTGCCTTAAAAAGCTAAGTTTCATCTCACAAGCCACGCTATCAAATCATATCCGCTGCCGAGAATCCACAGAATATTTTGGCTTCTGGGTTGCCACAATATTTCTACTTGTCACGGATATGCTTGTTTGGACTGTGAATAATGTATTACAATTGTAATTCTTTCTGTTAGGTCTAAACTTCAGAGATGTGTGACCTTCAACTTAAACCCTTCCTGCTTCAGGCAACAGCAAGCTTTCTCTAGTACATTCTCCACAGTAATCCCTTTTCAACGGATTTGAGGAAAATATCTTCAATAGAAAAGGCAAATTTTCCTATAATAGAAATCTGGCTGTAAAATTCAAGGGAGGTGCAACGCTTCGCCATAATATATACAGACGAGGGACAAATTAAAGGAAAAAACCTGAATAAATGTGAGGACAACTGTAACAAATGCAGATGCTTCTGTTCATTTTCCTGGCATGGTTTGGGCTCGCTCATCCCCTAAAAGGCAGAAGGGTAACTGCAAATAAATGCACAGTTACTCTGTGAGGTCACCTTCATATCCTATGAATAAGCATCCCTACCATTATGGGAGTGGTCCCTTCCAGGATGACAGTGGCCCAAGCCCCGCAGGGCACAAGGGGACAGTGAATGGTTTTATGAGTAAGAAAATGATTCTAAGCATATGCCTTCACAGTCACCAGATCGCAAACCAACTGAACTCATATGGGACATTTTACAACATGTCGAACAGCACTCTCCATCACCCTCAACTAAAACACCATATGAGGAATTCTGTCTGGGAAGAAAAGCAATCCATTGCTCCAGGCCAACAAATTCTAAAAAGTAAATTTTTTTTATTCAAGCATTGGTTCAAAAATCAATTACTTGCACTTGGCAGTAGTCACTTGTGCGTTCTTCACTGCTAACTCTTGTACGCACTTGCGGTACTTAATAGGGCTGGGAGGATTCTGAATCGATTTTTTTTTAAGGCGTAGTACCACCACCTGCTACCATGGGGCGAACATCCGAGCTTTCCCTTTTCCTTGATTAAACCCGACGCAGGTTGAACGAAAGTGCCAAACATCAAAGGGAATGTGAATGCTTCCAGAAAAAAACTTGACTGACGTTAGTATTTTTCGGCGACATGCTGCACGGAGCCAAGTAAAGGACTACAGAATCGTCTCCTATTAACCAATTAGGTTACTCTAAGAAAAGTAACCTGTTCCAGTTTACTTGCTTGATTAGCAATCAAATGGTGGATGCGTTTACTCTCTAAGTTGAATGAGTAGAGCTGTTTATGAAGACAACATGTTTGATTGCTGCATTTTCAAATTTAAATGGCCACAGAACAGCACAGCATGAACACGATTGACATTGCCACGGCATTTCGTGCCACTGCGATAATTTATATCTCACATTTACGTTTCATCCGCTTTACAGAATGTTTTCCATCTTGTGTATTTTTTAGACGCTTGAAATCCAGGGTGATCTAAAAACAAATCTCTTTATTATTATTTTATCATTATAGATCTCCTCAAATACTACAATGAGAGATTAAATGCAGAGTTGGGATGGTGATGTTGAACGAGGATTTTTTTTTTTTTTTAAAGTGTGATAAGACCACTTGCCGTCATGGGGTGTGTAGGCAGTCGCATGTAATTTCTTGAAACATACACACCTGAAGCGGCTTAAAACGATTTAAAATGCCGCTGGAAGAAGCCTGAGTTTAGATTTCGCTAATTGCAGGTGCTCCGCCTTCCCCTAAATCTGCTCCCGTGTACTTGTCCTAAATAACAATCAAGAAATTTCAGTAGCCTATACGATTAAGATGGGATGGTGAAAAGCAGACAAACCTAACTGGGCTACGGTGTTAGAGTGAAAGAATGCCTATAATTTGAATAATTTAAAAAAAAAAACCTTCCTCTGAATTACATCTTTCATTGTAGCATTTTAGGACATTATTAAAGATTAATTTAAAACAGACTTGTAATAAGATCGCCCTGGATTTTATGCGTCTAAAAAATACACAAGGAGGAAAACATTCTGAAAAGCGGATGAAACGTGAATGTGAGATATAAATTATCAGAGTCACACGAAATGCCGTGGCAATGGCAATCGTGTTTATGCTGTGCTGTTCTATGGCCATTTAAATTTGAAAATGCAGCAATCAAACATGCTGCCTTAATAAACAGCTCTACTCATTCAACTTAGAGAGTAAACGCATCCACCATTTGATTGCTAATCAAGCAAGTAAACTGGAACAGGTTACTTTTCTTAGAGTAACCTAATTGGTTAATAGGAGACGATTCTGTAGTCCTTTACTTGGCTCCGTGCAGCATGTTGCCGAAAAATACTAATGTCAGTCAAGTTTTTTTCCGGAAGCATTCACATGCCCTTTGATGTTTGGCACTTTCGCTCAACCTGCGCCGGTTTAATCAAGGAAAAGGAAAAGCTCGGATGTTCGCCCCATGGTAGCAGGTGGTGGTACTACGCCTTAAAAAAAATCGATTCAGAATCGTCCCAGCCCGAGTACTTAATAAGCCTCGATGAATGAAGTCGTAAATTTAACTGGCCAAAGATTTGCCAACAAAGGCATCAAAGCTGAAAGTATAGTGATACAGAAATCTGAGCCTCTTTCACCATTATGGGCGGAGACTTTCGTACTCCATCATTAATAACGTTGCTACATTCATCAAAAATAAACTATCAATAACATTAGTAAGCAGTTATGGTCAGGGTTAGGCTATTATGCACAAAATAATCCACAAATTAATAATATTAATAAATTGTCCTTTGTAAGAACTTTAGCTGGGTAGCTAGTGGTGGCGTTGCAAAGTGACCGCCCACGAGACGCAGATCCAGTTTTGATTTCTGAGTACAACCAAAGTTCACAGCCCACTAACACTGCGCCAAAGAGTGAAAAACAATGCTGTGAGACAGCTTTCTTTGCTGCTGTCACGTTGAGACACAGTTAAGGTGGTAACATTGTCTTGGTGGAGCACTTGCGATGTAGCCAAATGATTAAGTGATTCTTCTTTGAGACTATTCAAGGCTAAAGTAAGTTTCTGATATTAAATACTCCTATAAATGCAATGCATCCATCAGTCATTTTTACTGCCAGCTTGGCCAACTTTTAGCAAACTACATTTTTTATCTATTAGCCAAATGCTAATCTAAGCCATCGTATGTGTTTACAGCATCGAACAGATCCATTAACTAACCTCTATACAAACTTTCAGTGCAAGACCTATGCTGCAATTTCACTGATTTTGAACAATCAAAGCAAATGTCCCACATAATGTACCAACTTTATTTTATGGTGGTAGTACATTCAAATTTTTGCACGCCACCATAAAAAAAGAAAAAAGTAGATCATGGGCAGTTCAATATTTTTTCATTTTTCTTGAAAAAAAACCCCCATTACCAAATCAAACCGCAGAGGTGGAGGGACGGTATTTTAATTTGATCTCATTCTGCGATTATTTTTTTCTTCACTGAAAGCAATAATGTGCCAAAATATGTGTTGTGTTCATTTATATGCGAAGAAAAAATAAAAAAACTTTCATCATTCTTCAGTTCTGATGTCCCCAAAGCAATACTTTCATGATTTTGAATATAGAGCTTAATATGCCGTTACTAAAGTGTAGAATACATTTTGCAGTGGACCCAACAAAACTCCATGCTTCTGTGATAAAGAGGAGCCATTTGAAATTCAAGTCCCCAAGCACTTGCATTGAAAAAACTACAGACTCACATTAATATAAACAACGGTTTTCAAATCCGAAGTTTCCAGCATACCATGATATTTATACACTCAGTAATAAAAGAGTCTGTTTCTGTTCGTCATTTCCATGCTTAGGTTTTGAGCAATTATCAGTTTAAACTGTTTTAAACACAAATATATCTGGCCTTTCAAGCAGGAAGTCTTTTGAGTGCAATCATGACCTCAGTGCGCCACTAGACGTTCTCCCATTGGTCCGACCACCTGGCAGGGGCAGGTCTATTCCGAAGTAAACAAACTTAGCTGTTCCGGGGTGCAGTTATGTTGCTACAGTTTGAAAGCACAACTTTGAGCAGCTTAGTGAAAAAAAAATAGCACCGAACAAATTAAACACTTCTCGGTAAAAAATTAACAGACCATTTTGAGGGAAAAAAATATATAAAGAACACCCAGTATTGGACAGGTTCTTTGAAGCATACAAATGATATATTCTGCTACATTCGTTGGCACAATGCGAATGAATCGGGAGGTAAATTTCAAACAGCACTTCTGCGTCAAAGAAGCGCAGAATCTTGGCGAGTAAATTGCAAAATATATTGTACACATTCAGTGTTCTCACCAGGATTTTTTTGCAGAGTAGGGGTAATGACCGGCCTAGGGTCCGGGGGCCGCCTGGGCCCCCTGCCGGGTCCAGGGGTAGCAAAGCCCCCCAGAAGCTCTGGCATTTTAGCACATTTGGAGGTGCTATTTTTCAATTTTGAGCGTCCCGATTAATTATATCTTTGCATTTAATAACGTTTTGCACAGGACCTTGACACAATATTCAAGTTCCAGGAAACTCACAGCCAGAGAACTTAACTTCACGAACCCATTCTGTATGACTGTACAACACCAAGGATGATCTGGCAATCAGTTTCCTCTACCCTTCCCCCATCCTCTGTTCTTCCTACTGTTTCTAGAGTCAGGCAAGTCCATTCTGAGATATTGTCCTCCCATCTTTTTCTTTGCCTACCAAGTTATTCTTTGGAAACAAGGAACCTATTCTAAGTGTGATCTGGTCTGAAGGCCAGCAAGTGCGACCAATAATACTGAATGCAAGACAGAGTTGCAGAAAGCCCACTGAACTTTATTCTTCTCAAGAATACAAACACGTTCTCACCATTACAATGTACATACAGAGCATAAGGTAAATATGTCTGACAGACTATTCACCAAATCAAATGGTGAACCCAAAGTATTACTATTACAAATTGTGATAAATGTACAACTGCAATAATGCCCTTTTATCTTTACTTTACATCATTATTCATTACCTATTGTTTGCTATTAAGTCTCACATTCAGGCGCCAGGGCGAAATGCGCTGCAATATTCCTACACTTGGATGCTGACATGTTTCCAAAAATATCGCCAATAAAATTCACTTAGCCGCTGCCCTACGCCTTCTGCAGGCCGCGCGGAACGGGAAAAAAAAGTTCACTAACTCTAACCTTTCTGTACCGATGCAATGTTGTGGCAAAGTTCCGAAAACAGAATCAAATCTCTCTGCAGAAAGTTTGCCGTTGACTGACTGACACAGCATAGATCAAATGTAACCCCGCCTGAGAAAACCCGGGGAAAGTCGGTTTTTGGCGATGTACAGTTTTTTTTTTTTTAAACAAAGCCATTCTACATCACGTACGGAATATTCTGAGAAAAAAATCTAACCGATATCTCTAATATTGACCGAGGTGGCCTGACATGTCTTCAAACTAGGCTGGTTAGCTTCACAAGACGTTCATCTATAAAAGTTATAGATTATTGTGTCAGAAATTATTTCTGACATTTCCGAGGTGATGCGACGCAATCCATGGAGAAATCCTCGCAACTCTTCTGCCATACAATGACCGTCTTTACAATGGTGCTCTTTGATGTTATCGTCTACATTCATTTTCAATGGTAGAAAAGACGTTCCTAAACCGAATGACAATCAAATTGTCAGGTGTTTATCCGCCGAAGGTAAATTAAAAGCTGATTGAAACCATAGTTGAAACGAGTCATGTGGAAACCAACTTCCGGTATTTCTCCGTCCAAAAATGTAAACATTGTGTCAATAAATTCATTCATTTTAATATGTATGATGTTAGAAATTGAATACTATAATTACAAAATTTACCAAGGGTGGGCTCATGTGCAGCCAAGGCGCGTGTCTGGCGCAACACTTTGCATTTTTGGGCTGCTACGTTCATTGAAAGACAGCGTAGCGGCCCCAGTCACAGCGTAGCAGCCCAAATTGGCAGCGTAGCGGGCCGCTACGCTGAAATTTGCTGGTAAGAACACTGGACATTGGTAATTGCATATTAAACCTTAGGTTCAAAATCGTGAACATATTGCTTTAAGTGGTACACAGTAAAAAATAAAAAGTTGACTCAACTTAAAAAAGCAAAGCAAGGAGGTTCAAAGCATTTTTGAGTTGGCTAAACTTCAAGTTCCAAGTTCTTTCAAAAATAGTGGCAAAGCCACTGCGCCCGCTTGGCCAAACGTGGCCAAAATCGAACGCCCCCTATTGGCCAAAGCATCGGTCCGATTGGGCTGAAAATCAAACTTAGTCTAGACCTTATGACCCTATATGTACATATGAAATATGAAAAGGATCGGTGAAAAACTGAAGACGCTAGAGCGCAGACGAGCCAAAAGTTTACGCACGCAGGCATGGACGCACGACATACCACCACTAAATACCTCAAGCATAGCATAAGCCCCTTGGGCCTTTTGGCCAAGCGGGCAAAAAATTTCAGCATCTTAGCTCGAAGAATAAGGGAGCTAGAGCTGTTTGAAGTTTTGCAGAAAAAGCCCCCCTGGTGGCCAAACCGAGAATTGCAGCACGCCCAAAATCGAACTCGGGCTAGATCTTGGGCCCATATACATGCATATAAAATATGAAAAGGATCCGTGGAAAACTGAAAGCTGTATCGCGCCGAAACGACAATTGTGGACGCACACACGCACGACAGACCACCACTAATGACCCCAAGCGAGTTTGTGGTACCACTAGGACTTGAAGTCGAGTAAATTCAAAAATTCTTTGCAGCCGATTGCCTTACTTTTTTAAGCTAATTCAACTTTTCATTTTTTACAGTGTACGCGTGCCCGATGTGTAAACATTGAGCTCATGCAAATGTAAATTGTGGTAAAAAGTGCAACGCCGTCAAACTGACCACAGCAAGTAAGTAGTGTTTTTTCAGAAGGCACCATCCGGCGTGAGAAAATTCTAAGAGAAACTCAGCATATATGTGACCAATTTATCCCTCTTCTATCAAAGCCATCCTCCCTATAATACACTCCCTCAAAACATGAAACTTCTCGAAACACTATCTTGACTTTGCACATCGAGAACATTACTGGTAAAGCATTATGAGATTTCATTTGTACACAGTACCTCTCAAGTACAGTGAAGTTTTTAAGTTGTCATACAGAAATGATTCTAGCGCACAAAAATTCCCATGAATTTCAACAAAATGGAAGTATATCCCCTCATTATCAATTATGACTGTCTGCACTTTGCAGGTATTAAAATCCAAAAGAAGCAAGCCATTACAACAGGAATTACAGCCCTTGAAATTTGTGCCCGTGTACAAATATTTCTGGACCTTATAGCACCTCCTGAATTGCAGTCTGTCCCCTGTGGTGTAAGACACAAGGGTCCCACCTCAACATCATATTAGCTTCATTTAGCAGACTTATCCAAAGCATCACACAGCAAAGGCAAACAGATGGTCAATGTAAGAGCCTCACAACATGGATCAGATACAGTGTGATGCCTATAATGTACTCAATTGAGTCACGAAAAGCAATGTGTGGACTAGAAAAGCTACCTGCGCCACACAAACCCGAAGGCCTGCGGCCGGTGTGCATCCAGTCCCTCTTCATTCTCTGCAGGAGCCGAAGAGCCGTCATGGACACCTCGTGGTTCTTTTCCCCGAACTCCAGCAACTGGGCAAAGCGCGGGATGTACAGGCAAGGGTCTGGGGCAGACGTGTGTGACAGAGGGAGAGAATATCTCAGCACAATTACATTCATTAACAACCCCCCAACTCATAGCATTTCTCATATGAACACTTCTGCCAGGACTAGTAGTATTAAGATGTAACATGACCAGTGAGCTGGTAGGTCTCAAGAAAGAGCCAGAGTTTAAATAAATCCCTGCTTTTAAATAACATTTTAAACACATTAAAGAAACAAGTTTGCTGTGGAAAAAGAACACAAAAACAAATAATGATGCTCTCTTTCCCAAAATGCATGAGCACTTAGCTATACGTTCCCCATGTGGCCTTAGCTCAGACACCCATAACATCATCACAAATGAAAGAACACACAATCGGTTGCCATTATATGAATTTCCATGTTAATCATGAGCAAGAACAGAATTGGCAATCAAATCAGTACCTAAATTGCACTGAATACATATCGCTCCAATCGCCTCGTCATTCGACCATTTCACAAGATTCCACAACTACCACTTCAGTTTTGCAACTGCATTCATCTCAGTAGTTGTCTGAGACAACCAACTATGAAAAGAGTTGCTGATAATACAGGGACAGAGACTTCTTTCAATTTCCCAAGCCTACAGTCTCTAAATTTCTGGCCCCATTATTTCCTTAACTGCTTACAGCCTCTTTTGACTCAAGTGCACTTCCGAGGCAAAATGTCAAATGCCAGGAAGAACTTACATGTGGGCTACCAATGCAGCAATACTGTACACTACAAATGCAATAAATACCCAGATGGTGTGTGTTCCAAGGAAAACCACATTTCCTGTCCAGGAATGCATATTGGGCTGAGAACAAAAGCCTAAACAAGAAAAAAAAAAAAAAAAAAAAAAAAAAAGCGCCAGGAATAAGCGCAACAGTCAACTTAGTCCTTGAAGCAACTCAAAAAAGAACATCTTTACACCTGCTTCTTTCATGAGAAAACCAACGTCCTCCCAGAAAATGCATAATGTGCAAGTGTGCTTCAAAGGCAGCAATGTCAAGTTTTAAATATTCAACTTCTTGATTATTCAGGTGGGGG
Source organism: Gymnothorax javanicus (assembly GCA_029692085.1). Taxonomy (NCBI): domain Eukaryota; kingdom Metazoa; phylum Chordata; class Actinopteri; order Anguilliformes; family Muraenidae; genus Gymnothorax; species Gymnothorax javanicus. The sequence continues at coordinate 87,338,868 of CM056193.1, forward strand.
TTGCACAGTTTCTGCCTATAATTGAAATTGAAACAGGTAGTTTATAAAACTTTATATAATAGTGACGTATTTGTTGTTTTTTCAAGGAAAATATCACCAATTTGCGCGAATCTGTGAAAATGGGTTTTATTATCATTAATCCGTTTTAGTTTGAGTTTAGCAAATAGGGAAAACTTTGCTAAGTCGATTCACATTCTGAGGACATTTCACACACAAATAATACTTATTCCCCACTCAATGTCCTCGGTCGCCACCAAGAGCACTGCTCTTGGCATCATTTCCAGTTCACTACACCAATCATAAAACATAATGGCCGAATACTTATGTCTAAGGCTTGCTGTGTATGCATTAAGCGGCTCAAAGCGGGCCGCCCATATAACATTCACACTGCGTAGCGCCGGAGCCCTCTGTTGGAAAGCCGGCAGACCGGTCTGGTAACAGGATACAGTAAGCCCAACCCCCTCCCACATCCCCATCTCCTGATTTAACATGGCTTCTGGCTCCGATGAGGCTTGCAGAAACCTAACTCAAAGGCTTCTGCAACTGGCTGGACGCCCTTTTATTCAATAAGGTAACATTTTACGCACTTCCCTGTCTCCAGGTATCCGTCTGCTCAGTATTTCGTCGCATTAATACGGTTTAGTTAATGTCTACTTCGACTGCACAGCAAGCCAGGAGCTGCGAAGGCATCAGAGCTATGTGATGTGATCTATATACTCTTCGTCTCATGAGTAAGATTTCGCTATTTTCAAACAATAATGTAAATTTTTCCGTGTTACTTGTAAAAGCTTGACCGTGTTTAAAGCAAATTGGACGGTCTTAATTACCGGCACTGATCATTGAATAACATACTTTTATAGTTCATGGTTTAGTCGCAGTTTTAGTTCGTTGCAGATGATGTTTACCCCACGAATTCTAATTAAAGACCGTCCAATTGCCGAGCCGTTTTAGTAACTGTAGCGTGTCGCACGGTTTGGTGTTCGTCTAGTCTTCATCGTACATCTTCATGAAGTTGTGAGTCACAACGTTTCATTTTGTCAGAATTTATTCAAGTTCTTCAATGGAGACGAAACAACTTCGAATTCTGATCTTCCTGTAAAATCACGGCAACATCCGTATGCTTCACAACCTCTTTCGCCGAGATGATAATTACTTTTTTTGTTGCAAGCTGTGGTTGGGGGGCAGAAGAAGAATCTTTATTTATTGATATGGTTTAAACTTTCTTCCAAACAATTTTATTTATTGCTGTCGTAGAGACAGTGGTGTGATACTGTGTAAACTATGGGTAAAGAGTACAAACAGCTCGGTCTCTGCAGCGCAGAGGCGAGAAAGGGGCTGAGTTAGGGGAGGTGCCATGGGCAGCTGACGTAAAGGAATCTGCGAAGCTGATTTGTTAAGGCAAAGCAGGGCGTCCGAGAGAATTGCCCAGAAAATAAACTAGGCGCACACAAGACGATAGGTTCAGACCCGTTATATTATTATTCATATCGTACTATCTGCGCAACAGCAATCGAGGAGCACCGTCTTTCCCTTGGATATGTACGGATATTGACAAACATCCAATGCACACACGGGGATAGCTATTCCGGTCGGACTTACTGCCTTTGAGCCTTGTTCATTTGCTTCCTTTGACATTTCAAGGGAAAATAATAACGAAGATTTTTGGGGACAAACTGCATAGTTTTTGCAAAGGATGCGATGAAAAAGAGGAAAAAGTGTTCGACGTGAAGTTGGAATAATTCCGCTGGACGGAAATCTTCATGCTGTTGTTTAAATTCATCCATGGTTAGTAAAGATCTTTGTACGATGTAATGGTATCTTTGATCTCTCTCAATTTAGAACCTGTTCACTCGCGCATTTTTTTGAATCAAGTTGAATTAGCCACCTCCGGCACCCCTGGATTTGTAACATTGAACAGTATTTTACCGTTTACTGCACCAAGCCCTACTTTCGTTTAGCCTATCTGACAGATCGAATTGTGCGCTGATGCCAACAGCTCCAGACTGCCTTCATGGCCGGATCATGAAGTGTTTGACATTCTTCCTTCTACTTCCAGAAACACTGAAAAAATCAAAAAAAGGTGGGAAACATCCCAGCAAGCTGCCAGTATGCTATGAGATTGTGACTCTCTCCCTGAAGAAGAAGATGGCTGCAGAACTGTACCAAGCCAGCACAAACACAAACCTCCCGAATAACGGGACTACAGTGACTGCTGCCAGCAAGAAGAACGTTGTTCAAGTCACGCAGACTACTACCGCTGCAACGACCACCACCACCCAGCAAAATATCAACAATAACAACGTCGAAACTTCTAACTGGCAGTCGTCGCACCCGACGCTGCGCGAAAGGTTAGTGTTAAAAATAGTCTAAATTGCCGGAAGAAAGAGAGATGCAGGGAGTCATAGGAGTCATACGAGTCATACTTTCTTGCCTTAAGTGTACATGTGTAATACACATAATACCAAAGACGATGCAAAATCGCCTGATGCAAATGGTTGTATTTCCAGGAATGCCTTAATGTTCAATAACGAACTCATGGCCGATGTTCATTTCATCGTTGGTCCTCCCGGAGAATCGCAGAAAGTACCGGCGCACAAGGTGAGTCATATATTCTTCTTTTGCGCTAAATATCGTTCTTAAAGATGGGGGAATGTTTAACGTACTAATTTTCATTACCTTTTTCCTTCAGTATGTATTGGCTGTGGGCAGTTCAGTTTTCTGCGCCATGTTTTATGGGGATCTTGCAGAGGGAGAGTCAGAAATTCATATCCCAGATGTGGAACCTGCTGCTTTTCTTATCCTTCTAAAGTAAGTTTGCCACCATGCCCAAGATTACAGACTACGATTGCTATGAGTTAATGTAATAAAACAAGCAGGTGTTTTTCTGCAGTACTGCTGGCTAGCTTTCTGCTACAAAAAATTATAACATATCTTGTCATTCTTTGAATTAAAAAGGTATTTTTCTTTTGACCTTACTCATCAGGTATATGTACAGTGATGAAATTGACCTCGAGGCAGACACAGTGCTGGCCACTCTGTATGCTGCCAAGAAGTACATCGTGCCTGCCCTGGCTAAGGCTTGTGTCAACTTCCTGGAGACAAGCCTGGAGGCAAAGAACGCGTGCGTGCTGCTGTCCCAGAGTCGTTTGTTCGAGGAGCCGGAGCTGACGCAGCGGTGCTGGGAGGCGATTGACGCGCAGGCCGAGCTGGCGCTCAGATCCGAGGGCTTCTGCGAGATCGACCAACAGACGTTAGAGATCATCCTGACAAGGGAGACCCTCAACACAAAGGAGGTGGTGGTCTTCGAGGCCATTTTGAACTGGGCCACGGCCGAATGCAAGCGGCAGGGGCTGGGGGTGAGCACTCGCAACAAGAGGGCCGTGCTGGGAAAGGCCTTGTACCTGGTGCGCATCCCTACCATGACGCTGGAGGAGTTTGCCGACGGGGCCGCCCAGTCGGACATCCTGACTCTGGAGGAGACGCATGACATCTTCCTGTGGTATACAGCGGCCAACAAGCCCGAGCTGGGCTTCCCGCTGACGCAGAGGAAGGGGCTGACACCGCAGCGCTGCCACCGCTTCCAGTCCTCGGCATACCGGAGCAACCAGTGGAGGTACCGGGGCCGCTGCGACAGCATCCAGTTCGCCGTGGACAAACGGGTCTTTATCGCGGGGCTGGGCCTGTACGGCTCCAGCGGCGGGACGGCCGAGTACAGCGCCAAAATCGAACTCAAGCGGCAGGGCACCATCCTGGCGCAGAACCTGACCAAGTTCGTCTCGGACGGCTCTAGTAGCACCTTTCCCGTTTGGTTTGAGCACCCGGTCCAGGTGGAACAGGACACATTCTACACGGTGAGCGTGGTCCTGGACGGGAACGAGCTTAGCTACTTTGGGCAGGAGGGCATGACAGAGGTGCAATGCGGGAAGGTGACTTTTCAGTTCCAGTGCTCTTCGGACAGCACCAACGGGACAGGGGTACAGGGGGGTCAGATCCCGGAGCTGGTGTTCTATGCATGAGTCATGCAAGCAAGCGCATCCGTTCCGAATTTAACTGCATTCCACCGCTCGCTAGAGATGCACATGGGGACAAAATACCCGAGCCGTGTCTTTGCCTTCGTAACAATGTAGCAGTACAAAACTACGTAACGCTAAGAGCCTGTTAGTTCTTTGACAGACTGTTGAGATTTTTAAGTGAAGGAATGCTCTCCTTCCACTATTTATTTGAAAAAAATATGAACTGATATTTGAATCTAATTATTAAAAGCTGCGGCCTGCAGTCCTGTGTAAAGAGTTGTGTTGCACTTCTAGCGGACGACTCCTGTTTAGCGCATTTTGTGTTTTTTTTTTTGTACATAAATTAAGGCTAATTTGTATACAGCTTGAGGCTGATTGACAAACGGAAATGTTCTGTAATAGAGCTCATCAACCTGCCGACCATAAAAGTTTTTATGTGGCTGAACTCCCAGCTGTTACTGCTTGCTGTTGTGAATCATAAGGGCGTTAAAACAGGGGGTAATATGGCGGAGAAAATTCCCTCTTTGAAAGCCACTTCCCAAGTGCTTCAGCGTCCCAGAGACATTTGCCTTCCTATTAGCACAGCCCATTTCAACTCCTTGTCCTCCCTAATGAATGCGGCTCAAACCAATTACAGAATAATGATTATGTTTTCCAATGTGGCCAAGCCAGGTTAACCCCATTAACGTCATCAAAAGGAAAATAAACGCAAATATGACTAATGTATGTCAATGATGGTTAAAGGTTCCTTATGTCTGTACAAAGTGTTAACCAGAAAACAGCCGCAATGAACATGCAATCTAGGCTTTTCACAGTTTACCAGATGGCCTTATTTTAATGAGAACAATTTACAGGCGTAAAGAAAAGACCGTTATCTGCTACAGTGGAGCAGAACCAGCAGCTTAAAATAAGTGAGCACAAACAGTTCCGACTTCATGAGGAAAACACTAAGTAGAAACGGTCTTTGAGGAACGATGTCACAGCGCCCTCTAGGCACACAAAACAGTACTACACTTCAGCCCTTCATTTTCACTGCCAAATGTTTACCTTACAGTTGATATAATTTTTTTTCTTGTCCAACTTTCAGCTTGGAGTCACCAAGTTTCAGATTGAGTTAATGAACAGCATTTTTGCCACGAAGCTGCCGAACACTGATCACCCAGCAAAGGCTCGCCAATCGCATTTAAGGAGTTATTGCAAAACAAACAAGGATGCCAGAGTGGGGAACACCTATCGCTGGAGCTTTGATACAAGCCGCACTGGGGATTACCTATTGCAGGAGCATTGATGCAGAGTTCTCTGGCCAGCGTAAGGAATGTTTTTCCCAGAACATACACGTTGACCTGTGGAGAGAGAACAGAATGGAGAACAGGTCAGGCTGAGTTAGCGCATAGCTGCTGCTGCTTTCACACGCAGTGCTATAAGCTTTTGGGGGGGGTGGCAGCTCTCAGGGGATTTGGATCCATGCCAAAGAAACAAACTTCTCCCACAGCATAGCCCTGCGACTCAGCGAGTAAGGAGTCTGCAATTTTAAGATTGGTGGTGGGGGGGCTGTAAAATTTAGCGCGGGGTAGAGGCGGAGGAGGGTTAAAGTGGGGTTATGCACAGGGCCGTCCTTTCACTAATGTCACTGACGTCCGCTGTGACCGTGCGCGGGAGGGGACGCTAACGGTGTCACCCTGTGCCTCGACTCCATCTGGACCCACTGGCAGTTTAACGTGCGGGGAGCGCAGGGGTCGTGACCCCGTTGCCAGGAGGCAGCTGGCCAGCTAAACTCTGCCCGGTGGTGGACAATGCTGCGGCCTCATCTGGGTGAGGCTCCATTTGTAGTGGATTCCTGAGATGTTTATGCTGCCTAAATCCCAGGCTCCCAGCTCCACCCCACCCCTGCGTACAAGAGAGGGGGGGGGGGGGGGATTTTCTGAGAACAGCTGGGGGCGTAAAAATAAACCCAAAGCCAACTGTGCCTCAGAAACGTCCCTGTGCTGAATTGCTCAGATTAAAACTTAGGGCAAATGTAAGCCTAAATTTATGCACCCATTGCAGTGCTCACATGGGTGTGACTCCCATTACTATAAAGGGCATGTGCTATTTTGAAATTCGATGCATAGCAATATTTCCATATACCATTACACTGCTGCTACACACTGCCTGAAATGCAGCCGCTGAACATACCAAGGATTGTCATGCGTCAGTATGAGGCGAGGTCTTAATGAATGTTATGCAAACACAGCTAATCTTAGACACCAGAGGTTAGGGCAACACCCCCCTCCAGTCAACAGCAGCCACTCCCTTAGCCACGTAGGCTAGGATTTAATAACACTCTTCCTTATGTCATGAGTTTCAATGAAAGTGTGGGACTTATCAGCACAATTGGACTGGGGAGCTGATACAGCCAGTTTCTGAATAAGTCGTCCAATTTATGAAGAAAAGCAATCTGTTTTAAGTAAAATTTGAGGGCAAAAATCTTATGCATTCCCTGCACAATGTCCTCACAGTAGCGGGCACTTTTCTTAACGAAATTCTGGAGTTACGACTCTCGCTGAGTTGCTAGAACCGCAACAAGGGCCCTACAACTCTACAACAATGAGTAGAGACCTAATGCACTCACCACGGAGGAAACTCAAAACATAGAGAAAGGAGAAATGTAATGGCAAGGGAGGGCAGGGCAGTGACATCATGTGAAGGAGCACTGATAGAACAGGAACATGCTGTACTGTACACAAAGATCATATGACTGCTTTTAGGGGGTGGTGTGGAAACGCATGCAGCTTGTACTTCCATTAAAAACCAGCAATCTGAGGCCACTCTGCTGTGGCCACCTGCAGAGAGTAGTACTGCCACTAATTACCTTAGATGTAGTGCGTGGGGGGGTGGTCTAAAAATCTCTGCAGCAAGTGGTGAGGGGTGTCTTGGAATAAGAACAAATGAACCAGTACCTCCAGAAAAGGCGCCACTATCATTTCAAAGGCAATACATCTACCCAACTCATTTGCGGGGAAAGGGTAGAATGGAGAGGCAGTGGGGAGTATTGGGGGAGCAGAATTCTATCCCAGCATGCATTGGGAAAACAGCAAGAATTGCGAATCCATTTGCAGGGCAGACACACACAAGCACAATGCTCTCACACGTTTGTACTTACAGGCAATTTAGAGTTTCCAATTAGCCCACACCGAAATGTCAAAATGAATAGGTCAAAGCAAGATAAATAGCCAGATGTACCATACAGTGTCTACAACGAGAGGACTCTCTCATTAAAACTCACCTGCAGAAGGTCGCTCAGGTCCAGTAACATGTCTGCACGATGGTCAAGGGGATACTCGAAGTGAGCGCCCGTGAGCTTCATAACCCTCACCGTGCACAGCAACCTCATTCATCGGACAGCCGTCGCTTACATCGATAAAGCAAGCCTGGCGGCGCTGCCAAAAGCCTAAAGGTTATTATTGAATTAGGCAGCGGCTGCACCTGCGACCGACTGAAGATGCGATCACACTTGTGGCCTCCGCCACCCCCACAGATAATTTTAAACATGCTTTTTTTTCCCCCCCAAGGTGACAGGTTTGCCCTTTAAACTCATGTTTTGTTTTGCTTGCTACGACAAGGGAGCAGGTGGAGAGCACACTGTAGGAGGAGTGGAGATCATGGGGGTAGATAACTCGGGAGATTGCAAAACCGTGTTTCTAGCTCCAGCAAGATCTCAAAGTGATGGTGGCACAGTGGTTAGCACTGCAGCCTCATAAGCAAGAACCTCTGGATTCAAATCCCAGCACGAATCCTCCCAGAGTGGAGTTGGCATTTTCTCCCTGTCTTCATGTGTCTTACAGAAGAAAATTGGCCTCCATGGCAATCCGGGACATCTACAAGAGCATTCATTAACGCACATTAACTTTATTAAATAAAGTTAAACAACACCCCAGGAAGAGAGGGCCATGTGTTTAAACTGTGAACTGCACTGCTGGAATTATACACAAGCAGACAGTAATCACTGGGTCTATACAGGAGTTCACATTTATTTTGCAAACTTCTAAAACCAAAGTAATGGACAACGAGTGCATAAAAGGTGATCGATAAAGCTGCACAATGTATATAAGATAAGTTTAACTTAATATAATGCATCAGTTAACGCAGTTAAGAGCTTTCAAAAGAGGACTAGGCAGTAGGTATTAAGTCAACTACAGCTGAGAGAGACACAATTAACCACCAGGCAACAAACTCAGGCATGACTGTGAAGGAAAGAAACTCACAACTGTGAAGCACATCTCCCCACCCTCAGATGCAATTTTGCCCAAATCTCAGAAAAACAAATTGAACATCCCATTTCCACATTTCCCTCATGCATAAAAGGCATCAGCAGCGCATTTGTGATTATTCCATTTGAATGATTCAGGCGAGTGGCTTAACTGACCTAACAGGAGCTCAATAAATCAATGGGTTGTGGTAGGGGCCCATCCACACTTTGCTGTCGGTGTCAATGCTCTAAATGGTACAGTATGTGAGCCGGTATGAGTGAGAAGAATTTGCTTCGAACCAAATTCATTCTCCAGGCCCAGCATACACGCAGACTAGTTAACGAAATCCAATCGTTTCACTCTTACCTTGCGTTGTCCAATTCACCGCACAAAACAAACATTATCTCAGTCTTGAGTTATGAACCCTATTTCTATTACTTTATGGCCAAGTAAGACAACATAGCAGCGATTAAAAGAACATTTTGGCTCATTTCAATATTTGACAGGAAAAATTTGCCCCTGTGGAACTCAAAGACACGCAAATATTCTCAATTTAAAAAGGGAAAAACATGGAAATAAATGTCATTGCTCAAATTAGTCACTTATTTTTTTTCTTTTTGCAGTGTCCATGGTTTTTTTGAACCTGTGCCTCCATGCGATTTGGCCCAACTCCCAGCGACCGCCCTCTCCCTCCCTCCTCCCAACAACGGTCTCCGTGGCAACAGTCGCACCTGTCCTCGTGCAGTCACAGGGCTTTACCACGCGCAGTGAGATTATGCCACCCCCCCAAGCACCCCCAAAACTGAAAGGATAATCCCGCACGGTTGGGAGATTGCACACAATTCATCACGAAAATAATCAAGATTATCGCACCCTTGATAAATGCCCCACATAAGCCTCAGTTCTCGTAGAAACACGGCGGCCTCCTCATCCAGAGTTATTACAGGAAGGTACAGCGATGCAGTGGACAGGAAGGTGAAACGCTAATGCTAGCAGCGGACAATTTGGCTTCTGCCTTCAGCTGAGGAACACATGGACAGACAGCAACAGAGGGGCTCCCACTGTAATGAAGCACTGTCTGTAGCAGTTTAGTGGAGAGTACAGAGCTCCACTGCTTGCTGTATGTCGCAGTAAGATTTTCCACAGCTCGTGGGGGGGGGTGTGTGTGTGTGTGTGTGTGTGTGTGTGTGTGTGTGTGCAGCCATCTTTAGTCATCCCCGAGGGGGGGTGCAGCCATCTTTAGTCATCCCCGAGGGGGGGACTCTGGGTTTTCTCAGAAAAAAAAACAAAACAAAACACAGTGCCCTCACCACTCCCCAAAACGACACCAGTTTTCCAATGATACCCCCCAACAAACACACACACACACACACTATTCAGCTATTCACACAAGGGTGGAGGGGGCTGTGCAGATAGCGCGTTACGCTACGCTCCCACAGCGCAGGAACACTGAAAACACCAGTGCGACTCCCCTCTGGGAAACTTTCCACGAATGGGAAAAACAACACAAGCTTGAGGCTGACTTAACAGCACGTAATTAGTGGAAATCAGGTTGGTAAGGACACCCAAGTTGGGGGAGAACTTCACTGCGCTGGTTCATGGCAAAACAAAGAGACATATCGAGTAGCTCTGTCTTTCTAGTCGTATATTTAAACTTGATCTTTTTGCTGAGCAAGATAACATCATCTGCCAAAACAGTAATATAATTAGACTCACTTCAAGATTTTACTGGTGGGATGAGAAAATGCCAGTAGTTAAGCACATGGTAACATTTTAATAGTAATATTTTATACTTCAGGGAGAGGAAAGAAAAATACAATTGAAGTAACACAAGACTACAGCACTGTTTCAGGTCATCAGCAGCAGTGCAGCCCCCCTGCTGGTCACACACAGGCCACATGAGCTCTGCTGTGTAGTGGAGCTGTGCGGGCGGAGGGCTGGTCTCACTGCCTCCTGGGGCTTCTTTCTGCCAGGGTTAAAAATAACGGCGTGTGCCCTGCCCAGCGGGCCCCTGGGGATCAGGCACGCCTGCGTACATTTCCTCTCAATGGAAGCACAACCACCTCTCACACACTCACTCACACACACAAACAGTACCAGTCAGAAGTTCAAACACACTTTCCTCATGTGATAGCACTCCATTTCTAGCGTAATGTTAAGTGGCTGAACAACTGTAAATACCCTCAGATGGCATAAGGAGAAAAGTAAATCTTCAGAAGTTAAAAAAAGAATCATTTACTTCACAGAATACCACCCAGATTTTTTTTAATTCTTAAAGAAGCCACATTCAAACAAATTTTCAAAGAACTCAATGAGAGTCAAGCTGGCTTCAGACTTGCTCAGAAAGGTCAAGGAGAAGCAAACTTCAAGTGCACCATATCTTCAAGTTCTCTCAGAGAGATTTGCCTGCCCATGGAGAAAAAAAATTGAGTACGCTCAGCAGTTACCATAACAAACAGTGGTTACTTTGATGAGTTTAGAATTAATATCTGTTTTTGGTAAAGTAAAAGGTGTTTCTCACATATATGATACAATGTGGGTGTGTTCAAACTTGACTGGTATTGTAAACAGACACAACCATAAAAACTCAGATAAACAAAAACACACATGCACACATGAACACATAAAAACGCGTACAAATACATGAACAACCCCATCACAACAACCTCTCGCACATACACTCACACCCACCGCATTTATAACTCTACAAGAGCAAACGAATGCAGATGAACTCACTGCTGGCATGCGCGCATGCAAACACACGCACACACACACACAAAACAAAGACACGTGCACACATAAACCAACATACACATAGAGCAAACATGAAATGGAATTGGAAACAAAGACAGATAAAATCTCTGCTAGTGCGCACACAAAACAAGGACAGATATGTGCGCGTGTGCGCGCACACCCACACGCGCACGCACCCCGAGAGTGTGAGAGGATAGGAGAGGAAGCAATGGCAGATGAAATTTCTGCTGATGTGTGCGTGCACGCGTGCACACGCGCACACACACACTCACCCCGAGCGTACCACTGCACAACGAATAGGAGAGGAAGCAAAGGCAGATTCAATTTCTGCTGATGTGCGCGCGCGCACACACACACACACACACACACACAAAATCACCAGAGACCCTCCATACACCCTGTGTTCCCACAGCATCTGCTTGAGAGGCTTTCATGGTGAATTTAGAGGAAACAAAGCAGCTTTTATAAACATGTTCAATCAATCTAATCCTAATTGTTACAGCAACTCCCCTGGACACGCACAATTTACTTCATTTCACAATCATCACGTTCCAGAAATTGGACAACTTTTCAAAGCATCTCGATTCACACCACGTCTGCGACACCACGCACACAGAATGCTGATGAACAATGTGAGAAATGCACAAAGGGCATTGCTAAATACTTCTACATGGTCTTTTCCACAGGGAAAAAAGCTCATCGTAAGACAGACATCACCCAAACCCAAAAATCATTATTATTGCTATTAATATAATTTGAACTAGTTGTACCAGTAGCAGAACAAACAGAAGGAAGACATGCTTCATTGAAGCCCATGGGGCGATTTGTCCTCTGCATTTGACCCATCCTAGCTACTTGCACCAGGACCAACGTCAGTTCTAGAGCAAGACCTTGAAAAGGGACACTGGTTCCTACAGCGCATGTCTTTCCAGGCGGGGGAAACCGAAAAACTGGAAGGAAACCCACACAAACACAGGGAGAACATGAACACTCCATGCAGAGTGGCCCTGGCCAGCAGGGATTTGAACCTGCAACCTCTTTGTTGTGAGGTAACGGTGACAACCACTGCACCACAACAAGTATTGTTGCAACACTAGTTCTAGAACAAATCTGATACACAGCGATAACGGAGTTTGGCTGGCTGGCCGTTTCCACAGGCTGCATTGATTAGATAGCCAGTGTGTATCCTGGTGCAGCGGAAGTATTGAAGACCACCACCCAGCCACTGAGTCAGTCTCTGAGCCCCTCAGTGTGGACAGCCTCACACACCTATCAGGACAGAGGCTCCCTGTGGGACAGGATGTGGTGGAGACAGCCAGGCAGATGAGCTCAGCCCAGGGAAATTACTCATGCCCCCTTCATACTGGATCTTACTTACTGTATCTACTTCAGTCTGCACACACTCCCTATATTCCCTCACTCATTAGCTTATTAGCCAAGCACTCGTGTCCGCGTAGGCCCACTGCTCCAGAGAGCACTGATAATGGGGTTACAGCAAGCTCCAGACAGCGCCCATTCCACCCAGAGAAAGTCAGAGCACATTGCAAAGCCACTGCAAATGTGGCGCCATGACATTATTAATCAAGAGAGGCACCGTGAAATTTGGGGCCCAATGCACATGCACTCTCTGTCAGAATCCTTAAAGGGACAGTTCACCCAGATATCAGAAAGATAGCCATGCAAAGCATGGCAATATGCCCACATGGCAGCCTTGTCAATGATGTTTTATTTGAGTAATAACAGGTGTAAAACTGAACATGGGCAACCAAAATTAATAAAGATCTTATTATGCCATCACAACTGCCCCTAAAAACAAAAACAAAAATGACTCGACCAAAACTACCATGAGTGAGACCAAGCTATATATAAGCCATTCTGTTATTAAATTTTAAAACTTTTTTATCTATACGCCATGTTTAGGGATGTGAAAAGTTCAGTGCCACAACTCCGTGACTAATTCTGTGATCATCACCAACGTCAATAGGGATCCTCTTCATACCAATATTAACCAACAAAACAAACAAGAAATGGATACAGCAAATATTGTACCCTGTAGAGTGAGAACAACCCATGTATAAGCTATGTATCAGGATGTGCCCAGTTCGGTGCCACAGCTCCCTGAAAAATTCTCCAATCATCAGCAAAATCAATAAAGATCTTCGTCATATCACCAACAACTCAAAAAACAAATGTAAAGCATTCAACAAAAATGGTAGTCTGTAGAGTGACAACACAAATTTTTGGATGGACCGAGGGACAGACCAACAGACCAACCAGGGCGATTCCAATATATGCCCATCCGGCAGAGTGGGCATATAAATATTTTTCCTCTTACATTTACTCCAATTAATCCATCCATATTATTTAGGTGCGAGTTGCAGAGAGTTGGAGATATCAGCCCAAGATATGTCTGCCTTCTCTCAAACGCAATGAAACTAAATAGCACTGGGCTTGTGGAGTTCAAAGCGCCAGAAAATACATTTGAAAAATTCAAGGTACAGGTTAGAGAAAAAATATGTATTTTTGGGGAAATGTTGGAAGAGTAAGTTTTTTTTATTGTTTCCTCTTCTAAGTCGGTGTTAAGGGGAGGACAAAATCATTCCTCAGTACCCTCACACCTTGAAGAGATAAGGATAAATTCTTGATCGAAGTAAACTCACCTGTAGCTTAACTTTCATCCAGGCCAGTTGAGCCACCCCCTACCTTGAGGCCCTGACTGGCCGATCCAACTGTCCCGCCCACTCCCGGTAGCTGCCCCTTTTAGCAGCGCGTTAAAAGGATACGTGGCGTCCCTTCCGTCCTGCACACCAGGTAGAGACAGGCAGCGGCCACATGCTGAGTCCTCCTCCCGCGCGTCAGATGTTTGTTGAGCGCCATCTTGTAGAAGTTGAAGGCCGTGTCCAGGCAATGCTGGTTCATTTGCAGCTGGTAGCCCAGGTGGTTTATCTGGCGTTTCCCTGCGAACAGACGACACACCCTCGCACGCATGAGAGATGCCCCAAACTGGGGCTGGGCGATACAACGATACACATCATGAAAACGATATAACATTTTCAACCGTAAGAAAATTTTTAATCATTATATGCAAATGTGCAGTTTATATTTCACCTCTGACTGGCACAAACTTGAAAAAAGGTTTACATTTTTTGTTTGGGACTGCCTTTGCGCACTGGTCACGTGTACAGAATATGTATAGGAGCTGCATATGACACGTTTTCACATTTCCTAAGAAGGTAATGTAAATAATAAGGCACGCACCCACAAAAATGTTTTATCCAAATCTTTGAATAAAATGCTGAGCACACCACATTTTGAAGTGTGGTTACACTTCCTATATGATTTTCATGCATTCAGTGTCATTTGGAGGACAACGGAGTTTTGTGCCGAAAATTACAGGGCACAATACGCATGCTCAATGCTTATGCATAGAGGATTGTGGTCAGGGCAATGGCAGCATTAGCTTATCCCACTAAAGTGAAATGATTTAGTGTAGGCATCATCAAGCTACTGTCGTCTGTAAAGCATGACTAAACACCACACGTCTTAGCAAGGTCAGTGTTAATGTGACCAAGATATTCAACACTGAACAAAAGCTTTTTATCATGCCTTTTCTTTATTGCAATCACACATTTATATGTAACGCTATGGCTGGTAGCAAGAGTATGAATGAATATTAGTCAACGGTGATTATGAATAGCTATAGATGCAAGTATGAATGAGAGCATCTGATGTGCCAACAATCATCAGTATGAGACCAACTGCTGAAGATCTTAATGTTAATACGGACATGCCTGATAAAATACGTTGATATATCTGTGCATAAATTCAATGCCAAATCGGTACGAGGCAAAAGCTGGTTTCTTATTTTCAGCTTCCTTTTGAGAATTCCTGGTCCGCCTTAAATGTTTTATCGCTATTTTCCTGAGAACAATTCCAAAAGGCTTACTTAGTCCAGGGCAGCGAGCAGCACACTGCTCACTTTTTATCTTCAAAAATGGGCAAACACTCTGAAAGCGATGTGATTCATACCTGGCTCTATACACGTACCACGCAAGGACACCTGAAACCCCAGCTTATTTTTTTACAGCTTTGAACTTGATGAGAGCAAATTTTACAGGTTCGCCCAGCCATAATATTACAGAAGTGGCACTGCACTTTCTTCCCAGTCACATTTCTGCCAGCCTCAAAGGGATTTTTGAAAATTAAACTTTTTTAAAACAAAATATCATATCATTCACAAGTTAAATACTTCAAAGTATCAAAATGCATTTGAATTAAGAAAGAAAAATAAGAATATTTGCATGTATTGTCACAGTAGCTTAACTTCAACAAGTTTTCAGTACCACTAATGGACTGGACAAAGGGCAACAATCAATTATCCAAAAGCCAGACAACAGTTATTTGCATTAAACAAAAAAACTGGCATGTCGTGATATGCTTTGGGTGATAATAAATATACTATATCGCAAAGTAAGATTGTGGCCTTATCACCCAACCCTACCTTGAACACCAAGTAATCTACAGCTGCACAGTACCAGAGGTGCTGACGTGATGCTAACGAGCTGTTAGTGCACGACGGAGACTCCCAATAGCTTAAGCGAACAGATACGCACCTGCCTTCATTCAGCTGTTTATTGCGAGAACACACCGTTCTAACAATACCTGTCCCTTTCACCGAGGTTTAATTTTCAAGCATCATTGCATTATAACAAGTGGAGGCTTGTCTGTATTTAAAAGGTGAAAATGCTAATGACCACATATAAGCAGTTCTAACTTCAATAACACAAGCATAGATGGGTTCACTGGCTTCAATGCAATGGCTGTAGCTAAAATAACTTTCAATCTTAATTTTTTGAGCCTTCGAGTCCCTCTTTAAAACAACTACGCTCCACAGAGAGACACATTTTCAGACATTATATGAAAGTAAAGGCTGGGTCTTCACATCTCTTACTAAAATACTTGCGCCTGGAACTCTAAAAACATGCCGAAAAAAGAATCGCTCGGCAGAGAGTGGGAAGGCAGTGCTTCTCCTGGTGAAGGGAGAGAAGTCAAAAGGTGGAGTCAAGACCAGAAATAAGTCATAAGCCTGAAAAAGCATTCTCGTTATTTAGACGCCCTGCACGATGACCAGAATTGAGCACTGTGGATACGCAGGCCTGCTTCAGAGGGACCGGTGCGTTACGGAGGTGGTTCACCGTGACTTCCACACATCTGGAGGATGGCCAACATTACGTAATGGCGTGGGATTAAACAGGCCGCTCCCAAGGGAACCGCCGGCGAGTCGCTCAAGAGCTCGCCTTTCCTTATTATCTGAACAGTCTTGGAACAAGAACACAGACCAAGACCTTCCCAAAAATTAGCTAAATTTAGCACAGCAGGCGTACTGGGTTACAGTGCAAAAACAGGCACTAAGGGATTGCAATTCATTTGATTAATGAGTATGTACTATGCTTGCAAATTCTCTTACAGTCAACATTAAATTTAAAGGGAATATTTTGGACACAAACTGGAAAGACTTCAATACCAACCAACCTGCACCTCTGCAGTGTGTCGAAGGTCGTGTAACTGTGAAGCAGGGTGAGCGAGTGCAGGGTCCCAGAGGGCAAGGGGTAGAGATGCACCGAAACCGATACTGATATTGGATATCGGTCTGATACTGACTCAAATAGTTCGATCAGGTATCGGTGACAATGGGGCGATTTGTTATTGAGTACTATTATTTTAATTAATGAATATCAATTCAGAACATTTAAATCTATGCATTTATTTATTTGTTACATTTTTCCTTACAAAGTTAGGAACACAATATTTAAGTCAATCCTGATGTTGCCTTTCATACAAAAGAATGATACCCGTCTCTTCCATAGTGAGGCATACAGCTTATTAATTAAATACTGGTATCAAATCGATACTCAGTATCAGCCGATACTCAAAGCCCAGGTATCAGTATCAATATCGGGACTGTGAAAGTCAGATCAGAGCATCCCTACTGTGGGGTTATGGGAGGGCTGAGTCAGGAGGATAAGGGCTCTGAGACGGCAGCAGACCCAGAACACAAGACCGCAGAGGCACACAGCACACCAGTCTGAGGGCTCACACTCAGGCAGTGTGGCACCACAACACACACCAACAGCACGTCAGAGTACAAGCTGTCCACACCTTACCGAGTGGCCACAATGCACTGTGAGACTTCATTTTTGAAGCTCATTCCCTCTAGCGCCACTGTGGCTAGCATCAATGTAGATAAAAACATAGAACGCAATGCAAAAGTACCCTCGGCCGTATGGGCGTAAGGCAAGGAATTGCAACATATAAAGGGTTTTTTAATGTATGCCTATGTAACACAGTGTGTTTAATACTTTCGGGCTTGAGAGAAGTTCAAGAGTCAAAAAGAAGACAGAGGAAATTTTCCAATTTCATCTAGGACCTGGCAAGTTATATGGAAAGTGTGGAACAGGACAGCTGGGACTTTACATCGTTTGGCATTCAGAATATGAAGTCTGACATGATGCGCAGTCATCAAAATTCGATGTTATGTTGAAGGTGACTGAACAGTTTGGTTGATAATATTGCTACATCAAATTGTTATTAGACGGTATTTAAAGTAGGTGAAGGCCATGTACAACCCCAATTCCGAAATAGTTGGGACAAAGTATAAATTGTGAATAAAATCAAAACGCAATGACTTTCGAATCACACCAGCCAGTATTTAATTCACAATAGAACAGAGATAACGTAGCAAATGTTGAAACTGAAAAATTTTACAATTTTATCCACAAAATGAACTCATTTCAAATTTCATGGCTGCTACAGGTCTCAAAAAAGTTGGGACAGGGGCCTGTTTACCATGGTGTAGCATCCCCTCTTCTTTTTAACACCGAGTGGAGGCGTCTGGGCATTGAGGAGACAAGTTTCTTGAGTTTAGTTATTGGAATTTGATCCCTCTCTTGTTTAATACAGGCTTCCAGCTGCTGGAGAGTTTTGGGTCTCCTTTGACGGACTTTTTCGTTTAATTATGCGCCAAATGTTCTCAATCGGTGAAAGATCAGGACTGCAGGCAGGCCAGTTCAGCACACGGACTCTTCTACTATGAAGCCATGCGGTTGTAATAGCTGCAGTATTGTCCTGCTGAAATATACAAGGCCTTCCCTGGAATAGATGTCATCTGGAGGGGAGCAAATGTTGCTCTAAAATCTTTATATACCTTTCAGCATTCATGGTGCTTTTTAAAACATGCAAGTGTCCCACACCATATGCACTAATGCATCCCCATACAATCAGAGATGCTGGCTTTTGAACTGAACGCTTCAAATAAGAGGGGTGGTCTTTCTCCTCTTTAGCCCGGGGGACACAATGCCCAAGATTTCCAACAAGAATGTCAAATTTGGACTCGTCTGACCACAGGACACTTTGCAACAGTCCATTTTAAATGAGCCTTGGCCCACAGAACACGGCGGCGCTTCTGGATCATGCTCAACAATGCCTTCCTTTTTGAATGATAGAGTTTTAGGTGGCATCTGTGGATGGCACGGCGGGCTGTGTTTACTGACAGTGGTTTCTTGAAGTATTCCTGGGCCCATTTAGTAATGTCAATGACAGAATCATGCCGGCGAGTGATGCAGTGGTGTCTGAGGGCCCAAAGATCACAGGCATCCAGTAAAGTTCTTCGGCCTTGTCCCTTACGCACAGAGATTTTTCCAGTTTCTCTGAATCTTTTGATGATGTTAAGCACTGTCAATGATGAGACCTTCAAAGCCTTTGCAATCTGACGTTGAGGAACATTGTTTTTAAAGTATTCCACAATTTTTTTACGCAAGCCTTCACAGGTTGGAGAGCCTCAGGCCATCTTTACTTCTGAGAGACTCAGCCTCTCTAAGACATCCCTTTTACAGCCAATCATGTTACTCAGCTGATGCCAGTTAACTCAATTACTTGCTAAATGTTCTTTCAGCTGATTCTCTTATATATTAATTGCTTTTTCAGCTCTTTTTTGCCTGTGTCCCAACTTTTTTGAGACCTGTTACAGCCAGAAAATTTGAAATTAGCTAATTTTGTGGATAAAAATGTAAAATGTCTCAGTTTCAACATTTGAAATGTTATCTATGTTCTATTGTAAATAACATATTGGCTCATGTGATCTGAAAGTCATTGCATTTTGATTTTATTCACAATGTACACTTCGTCCCAACTATTTCGGAATTGAGGTTGTAGCTTCCATGTCCTCCAACTTGATTATCCAGTGAGTACACCTTATGAATTTGACATAGCTACACCAAAAAATTTCATGGTTGTCCGAAGGCATAATAAAAGTAACACTGTTCAGAAACAATGCAACCTTTTGACCCCATTAACCAGGTGAAGGTCATCCATCTTTAATGTTCTGCAAGCTGATTACCCAGAACATACACGCTGTAAATTTTACACGGCTACAACAAAAATAATGGATGTAATCAAGGAAACAGTGTTTACAAAGAATGTGACCTTTTGACCCCTTAAAGTAGGTCAAGGTTACCCATCTTCGAACTCGTCCAACTATATGTCCCAAGAACAGTCCCTGTGAATTTCATTACCCTGACATTAACCCTTAAATGCCCCCTGTGACAAATTTGTCACACGATTTTGGGGGTTGTCAAAACCACTGACCCCACATAAATTTTGCAACCTAATGCCCATAGTGACATATTTAGACCATCAGTGCTGCCACCTGATGCATAAAAGTGGAACTGACACTACACTGGCTGCACCAGCTAACCATTTCAATATGGCCGCCCCCATGGTGGAATCCACACGATAGATCAGCACCCATTCATCACTGGATAAAGTAGACAAACAGGTAAGCTAATGAAAAATAAGCTATGCCTAATACTTCAGCTATATGTCAACTGTTTTATCATTCAAGTCATTTTAGCAATAAGGTCCCCAAAATGCCCACTGTGACATATATGTCACAAAACTAAAATGAGGTCAAAGGTCACCAAAAATTAAAAATTGCTATTGGGCTGTTATTAGCCCCTCCCCAGGACATATTAACAGAATACACAGATTTTTCTTTCAACTTTTACTATAGTTGGGCATTTAAGGGTTAATAGGAAAGGAGTTACTGTCTACACAGACGGACAGACGGATGCAAGGTCTTCGCAATAAAAACCCTGTTCTGGAGTGTCTCTGTGGCTCAACCTGTACATTACAGCCATATCCACATGCTCATGATGAACCATGAAATCAGGGCTTCACATCCCACCACCAGCCTCTGTCACACATTTCCCCTCTCTCTCACTTCCCCTTCATCCTGTCTCTCTAACTCATCCTGAAAACTAGACAGTCCGATCGCCCGCAACCGCATGGGTGTAGCCCCCGAAAGCCAGCTTCTCCCCTTTTTTGGCATTATTTGGCCAATACTGTCACCACGGCAACGAAAATTGACAGGTGTCATAAGTGAAGTATAACACATGGCCACACCAAATATGAAAGAAGTCGGTCAAAAATTACAGCCGGTAGAGCTTCCACAAGGAAGTGTCTACGGACGCGGCGGCAAAGACAAGCATGAATTTACAGTGGCCGACCAACTTTGTTCGAGGGCTACAATAATGCATGAAAAAGCTAAGAGAGAAAAAATACCCTGTTCTTCACTCTATTTAATGGTAACTTTAATGTGAAAGTAAGCTCAACATGTGGTTTTTCTTCATCCACAATTGCCTTCAATGTCCGTATTGGTTCAGGTAGTATGCTATTAGGACAATCAGAAAACGTTTTGCAGACGAATCAGGAGGAGGTTATGTCACTGCGTTTTACATGCTTGAATGACGTGGACTCTGAGGTTGTGCTGCACGTACTGCGGCTCCAAATCACACATGGCGGTGCCCAACATCTCAACTTCCATGTGCCGAAACACTTCTCACCGAGCCTGAGGAAAGTCAATGGCCGACATCACTCACACACACACACACACACACACACACACACACACACACACACACACAAGTATGCACACGCTATTAATAAATACACACACAGTCTACAAACATGCACTTGCACACAGATGCACACTTACACATTACCAGAAGTGCACACACAAACACATGTCACTCAAAAAAAATAGGACCAAGGGTCCTGTAGCTTACCGGCAAGCAGTCTTACAACGATGATACAAGTTATGAAAATTTCATGTGAAATTTGACATTTGAATCAATGAAAATCAATGTCAAGGTCACTAAATAAAAGTTCACATACATTTATAAGACCTTCTGTAATACAATCCTAAACTCTGAAGCAGTTTTGGTGATACAAGTCATTAAAATATGTCAATATGTATTCAATATGTCAATTGTGAACTTTAAAGGTCACAGAATGTCAAGTTGCGGTACGCAGATGGACTTCATATATGACTTTCTAAATGTCTCTATACAAACCTTGGCTCTATCTGTGACCATTTTGGTGATACAAGTCATTGTAATTTCACTGTCCAGTTTGACCCTCAAGGGTCACTGACAGTCAAGTCGAATGTCACCAAATGAAAGTTCATACGTGACTTCCTAGATGTCAGTAACACAAACTTAGGCTCCATCTGTGACCGTTTTAGTGATACAAGTCATTGAATTTTCACTAGGTGACATTTGACCTTTGAAGGTCAATGTGAAGGTCACCAAATGAAAGTTCATATATGACTCCCTATATGTTTGTAATACAAACCTAGACTCCATCTGTGACCGTTTTGGCAAGACAAGTCATTGAAATTGTATTATGTCAAGTTTGACCTTCAAATGTCATCAACAGTCAATCTGAATGTCACCAAATGAAAGTTCATATGTGACTTCCTATGTCAGTAACACAAACCTAGGATCCATCTGTGACCTTTTCAGTGACAGAAGTCATTTAATTTTCTCTAGGTCAAGTTAGACCTTCGAAGGTCAATATGAAGATCACCAAATGAAAGTTCATACATGACTTCCTATACGTCTCCAATACAAACCTACTCTCAATCTGTAACAATTTTGCTGATATAAGTCATTGAAATTTCATGTATAGTTTGGCCGTTCAAGGTCACTGAAGGTCAAGTTCAAGGTCACCCAATGAAACTTCATACATGACTTCCTAATCCTATACGACCACAATACAAACCTAAGCTCTATCTGTAATAGTTTTGGTGATGGAAGTCATTGAAATTTCACAATGTGAAGTTTGACCTTCGAAGGTCACCAAAGGTCAAGTTCAAGGCCACCGAATGAAAGTTCATGTATGACTTCCTGTACATCTCCAATACAAACCGAAACTATCTGTAACCATTTTGCTGATATAAGTCATTGAAATTTCACTGTGAAGTTTGGGCATTCAAGGTCACTGAAAGTCAAGTTCATGGTCACCCAACGAAACTTCATACATGAGTTCCTATATGCCCGTAATACAAACCTAAGCTCTATCTGTAATAGTTTTGGTGATAGAAGTAATTGAAATTTCACTATGTGAAGTTTGACCTTCGAAGGTCGCCGAAGGTCAAGTTCAACGGCCACCAAATGAAAGTTCATTCATGACTTCCTATAAGTGTTCAATGCACATATGTTCCCAATCTTCAATATTTTCAAGCCTAGAAACCTTTGAAAATTGTAACATTTTGCTTGACCTCAAGTTTGACCTTTCAAGGCCATCTCAGGTCAAGTTTAACACAGCCAAAATATAGGTCATACATTACTTCCTATATGTCAGTAATACAAACTTAATCTCTATCTGCAACCATTTAGCTTCCACAGGCGATTTGGCCCATTCTCCATAAGACCCAATGTGAAAGTACAGCGCCCCCACTAGACCCACTTCCGTTGATTCAATCAAAATGGCACTCCCACTGTACATAAAGTGTATCAAGGTGAGTTGATTGCCAGATTTAGAAAAAAGTTATCAGACAGTTTTTGAGAAATAATTTTTTGAAATTTCAAGTCATATCTTTTAACATTGTTAATATATTCCCTGACCTCGAGTTTGACCTTTCAAAGTCATCTGAGGTCAACTTTAACATAGCCAATGTATAGGTCATATATGACTTCCTTTATGTCGATAATACAAACTTAATCTCTATCTGCAACCATTTGGCTTCCACAGGCCATCTTGCATATTCATAAAGTACAGTGCCCCCAATGGACCCACTTCCATCGATTCAATCAAAATGGCGCTCGCACTGTACATTGATGGTACCAAGGTAAGTTCATTGCCTGATTTAGAAAAACATTTATCACGCAGTTTTTGAGAAATAATTTTTTAAAATTTCTCAGTCCTATCTTTAACATTGGGGCCAAAATTTCAAGGGCCCATAAAATGGACAAAAATGATCCAATCAAAAATACGAGAAAAACGTCTGGAGATATGGTCTAGTGGTATGTTATTGAAAATTTACACGAAAATTCATCAGGCCAAAAAAAAGATAAAAAATGTTCAGGACGACGGACGACAGACGACGGACGCCGGACGACAGATGACGGACGCCACACCACGGCAATAGCTTATCGTCCCATAGGGCCAGTAAGCTAATAAAGAGACTCAGTCTAGACATATGAACACACACACACACACACAAACAGAAGTGCAAACACAAACCCACACACACGCAAACATACACATGCAATTCACAAATACACATACATAGTCAACACACAAACGCAACTGCACACTCACAAGCAGAAACACACATACACACACACGAAAGCACCATACCAGACAGCAAACCACTTATTTTTAACATCCATCTCTAAAGTCCCCTTGATTGGTTTATTCCTGACAGTGACAGAGGCAGACTGATGAAGGAGTGCCATTTCAGAGCCTCAGACAGACCCGTTCCCCATCAGGCCCTACTGGGCACGCTCAGTAATTGCGGCCTTCACCGTACCACCTGCCTCCCTGCGTCACTCACCCGATTTATTACTGCTGCCGACCTGCGTTTATTGGCACAAACCCATCTAGAAAGCTTTAAAAGGGAAACGCGTCAGGTCCCCGTGGCGCTGCGAGCTGTTCGGCCTGTCTGACAAGGAGATGGAGGGGAGGCCTACGTGTCTAAGCAACAGAAATAAGGAGTGAGGGCAGGAGCATGTTCGTGTTCACGTGTAACATCACTCCTTTGCGAGGCTGCCCAGGTCCGCAGTGCACTGACGATCCTTCCCATAGCATGATGAAGTGCCTCTCTCACCTACTCTCATCTGCCTTGACACACACACACACACACACACAAACACACATGCATACACTCACTCACATACACGCGCGCGCACACGCACCCACAAATACACATACGCACACACTCACAGGGCATAAACAAACACACAGACACTCAAGCATGAGCACACATCACCTGAAAAACTGCCACACCCACTTAACTCAAACGGACACACATACACAAGATAAAAAAAATACACATGCACAACACTGGCATAAAAGAACATGCACGCACAAACACGTATGCAGATATTAGCACACCACACCACCTCTGGCTAACTCCCACACCCTCCAACTCTACTGCAATACACACGCATACATGCACACAGCATAAACAAACAAACACACACACACACACACACTCAGGCACGACGGCACACCTCCTATGACTCTTGCATAATTAGGCTGGGGTCCAATCATTACTCCACCGTTACATAATTACTCCATCACTGTGGGAAGCTGATATCTGTAAAACAGACTGTGGAAGTGAGAAAAAATCTCAACCGCAAATGCTATATGAGAGAGATACTCTGCGTAGGCGATGATAGTTACTGTGCTAAAAAATGGCGGTAATTACACTAATTCTTTTTTCAGTGCTATTAAAATCAAGGTCACCGTGGTTTCCCCATCTTCTTTTCTCGAATCAAATCGACACAGATGTGAGCGTTCAAATTATACAGGCCAGAGGGCATAGCTGTTGAGGGGAAAAAACTGCACAACTACTGACTGTATCGATAAGTCAATCAGAGGCAGGGGCATGCACCTTCCACATGATCAATAATACCACATTGTGTCGTCACACTAAGCTGCATTGAGTCGCTGCTGATTGGCTGTCAGACATAATCATCACATACATAATGGTTTTTTTAACCAAATCACGAAGTCAGACATATTTTGTCTGAGGTAACATCACGTCTCAAAGATGACAGGATTGTTAATGTGCTCAAAAGAAATATATTCAATAATGACCATTCTCTTTAATGAAGCCTCACCCGAACTTATAAATAACAGCCAACTAGAAGAGCACTGAATTAGGGCACTCTAAAAGAGACGTCATGTGAACCAATGGCCAACACACAAGCAGAGTAAGCTCAAAACCCTCCCCCATTAGCCAGTCTCATAAACAAGAGACTGTGACATCACCGCAACACCAGCACAGCATTCTGGGACCAACAAATCAGACAGCAGCCTACGCCGATCCAGAACGGAAAAGTCAATGGTCTCTTCATGCCCAACAGTCTCCTTTCCAGCACAACCTGAGTGACATTCTTCTCTCCCTGCGCAATCCTATAAACCATCGAACACTTGGCAGTTTCCTTGTCATGCTCCCTCACAAGGTCCAGACCCCACACAGGTTAGATGCATCATGTAAGAAACACCCATAGTGTTCGAGGGCCATTTCAGTGGTGGATATTGCACCATGGGAGACGCGGTAGTGCAGTGGTCAAGTAGGCTTGACTTGAGATCGTAAGGTCCCGAGTTCAAGCCCTGGCCACGGCCTTCGCGGTGTGTTCTTGGGCAAAACACTTTACTCCCACACTCCACGCCACAATCCACCCAGGTGTATAAATGGGTACCAGCAAATAGACAGGGAAACTTGTCTAAGAGCTGGGGGAGTACCTGCGATGCACTGGAATCCCATCCAGGGGGAGTAGTAATACTCCTAGTTGCTTCATGCCATGGAAACCGGGGTTAAGCACCGGGCCGATGGGCCACTAGGCTCGAACAGGCTTACTTATATTGCACCCTGGGAAGCAGGTCGAGCATTGGTGCACCTGACAGGTAATTGGGTGAATCCAGAGGAAGGAGACCTTGAGAGCGTTCCTCATGTGCCCACTTGTGTGGAAAGGGACATACCGCTCACCTTCAGATCCCTCTCTCTCTCTCTCTCTCTCTCTCTCTCTCTCTCAAGGCAGAGAAGCTGCAGTAGAGCTTGAGTGTGAGGGTCATGTATGCAACTTCCTGTCAGACTCTGCCCAGATCTAAGAGGCCAGAGGTTTTCGAGGAGGACAAGGAAATAACTCCTGTAAGGAGGACAATCCATAGACCCCCACCCCCAATAAGGTCAGGTGACCTGCAGTGGAGTTCTCCACTGAATAGTTTCCACTGACAGGTTTCTGCACAGAGTAGATTCAAGGATTGATGGGAAGTGTGTTTCCAGCAGAAGTGAGGAAACTACTGAACATGTCTTCTTTAGACTGCACTCTCATAGCTTTTGACAATTAAAGGTGCACTATGCAAGTTTGTTTACTTTCACTTCTGTTGACATTCAAACTCAAACAAAACAGAGGTAGCCCGCCCCTCCCTCCCATAGTTCCCTCCTTCCCATGCTTCCATAACTGTCAGCTCTTGTCGGTGATTGGCCGGGACGGTTAGTTATGTTATAGGGCTCAGCCTGTGCCCCTTGTGTTTATTTGCAGTTTGTGACGCCTGTGCGGTCTCCAGAGCCCGGGGTTTTTTTTTTTTAACAGTGAATTTAGGGGCAGGCAGCTAGCGGATCGTGGAGAGATGTCAGCGAATTGAGAAAAAAATGTAATCGCGCAGAAAGTAAACAAACTTGCATAGTGCAGCTTTAAATTTGAAAAACTTTATTTTGCTTTCCAAAAATCACTGTTTATATTTTGCCCCCAATATACACATACAAAATGTGCTAAGATAATGACCTTTCTGATTGGACAAGCCAAAATGGCAACTCAGAACACGAGAAAACGCCAAATGGAAAACACAGGACCCACTGATGTAGTAAAGTGGTCGTGCTTCCTGGTTAGTTCAGGAGTGAGACTTTAATTTACTTATACTTTGTTGACTAATGATGTGGAAGCATTGCTGGCATAATTGCTTGTGTGGGATGAAGGTAGATTTGTCATCCATATTTGAATTAGGATCAGATTCAGTTTTTTTTTTCAATGTTATTTCCTTTATTTCTTAGTTTCTTTTGTGTTGGTTTTCTGTGTTTCTAGATAAGGCTTCTGTAATGATTTGTAGGTTTTTTGTTCCAATTTGACAAAGAAGAAAAAACAGGGTTTTAAAAGTCAAAAAGTCTCTCCTTCTCCCTCTCTCCCTCCCTCCATCTCTCCATCCCCCTTTCTCCTTCCCCTCTCTCCATCTCTTCATCCCCCTCCCCCTTCCCCCTCTCCCTCCTCCATCTCTCCATCCCCCTCTCTCTCCCTCCATCTCTCCATCCCCCTTTCTCCTTCCCCCTCTCTCCATCTCTTCATCCCCTTACCCTTTCCCCCCCCCCTCCCTCCATCTCTCCATCCCCCTCTCCCTCCCTACATCTCTCCATCCCTCTCTCTCCTTCCCCCTCTCCCTCCCTCCATCTCTCCCTCCCCCTCCCCTCTCCCCCTCTCCCCCCCTCCCCCTCTCCCTCTCCCCCCCTCTCCCTCCCCCCTCCCCCCCCCCCTCCCCCTCCCCCCCTCCTCCTTCCATCTCTCCCTCCCCCATCACTCCTTCCCCCTCTCCCCTTCTCCTTCTCTCTCTCTCTCTCCCCCTCCCCCTTCTCCCTCTCCCTCCCTCCATCTCTCCATCCCCCCCTCTCCCCCCTCCCCTCCCCTCCCTCCATCTCCCCCCCCCCCCCCTCCCTCCCCCCTCCCCTCTCCCTCTCCCTCCCTTCTCCCCCCCTCTCCCTCCATCTCTCCATCCCCCCCCTCTCCCTCCCTCCATCTCTTCATCCCCTCTCCCCCCTCTCCCTCCCTCCATCTCTTCCCCCTCCCCTCTCCCCTCCCCTCCCTCCATCTCTTCATCCCCCTCCCCCTTCCTCCATCTCTCCCTCCCCCTCTCCCTTCTCCCTCTCCCTCCCCCTCATCTCTTCATCCCCCTCTCCCTCTCCCTCCCTCCCTCCATCTTCATCCCCCTCCCCTTCTCCCTCCCTCCATCTCTTCATCCCCCTCTCCCCTTCTCCCTCTCCCTCCCTCCATCTCTTCATCCCCCCTCTCCCTCCCTCCATATCTTCATCCCCCTCTCCTATTCTCCCTCCCCTCCCTCCATCTCTTCATCCCCCCCCCCCTTCTCCCTCCCTCCATCTCTTCATCCCCCTCTCCCCTTCTCCCTCTCCCCTCCCTCCATCTCTTCATCCCCCCTCTCCCCTCTCCCTCTCCCTCCCTCCATCTCTTCATCCCCCTCTCCCCTTCTCCCTCTCCCTCCCTCCATATCTTCATCCCCTTCTCCTATTCTCTCCCCCTCCCTCCATCTCTTCATCCCCCTCCCCTTCTCCCTCCCCTCCATCTCTTCATCCCCCTCTCCCCTTCTCCCTCTCCCTCCCTCCATCTCTTCATCCCTTCTCTCCTTCTTCTCTCCCTCCCCTCCATCTCTCCCTCCCCCTCTCCCTTCTCCCCTCCCTCCATCTCTTCATCCCCCTCTCCTTCTCCCTCTCCCTCCCTCCATCTCTTCATCCCTTCTCTCCTTCTCCCTCTCCCTCCCTCCATCTCTCCCTCCCCCCCTCTCCCCTTCTCCCTCTCCCTCCCTCCATCTCTTCATCCCCCTCTCCCATCCCCCTCTCCCTCCCTCCATCCCCCTCTCTCCTTCTCCCTCTCCCTCCTTGTCTCACATCTTTCCCTCCTTCTACATGTCTCCCCTCTCTCGTTCTTGCTCTCCTTCTCGATCACTCCTTCCCTCTCTCCTTCGCACTCTCCTTCATGCTCTCCTCCTTCTCTCCGCCTCTTGCTCATCAATGATGACACTGACTTACAAGAACTTATTTTACTGCAGTGGATAGCATTTTACTCTCAAAGGAAGTAGGTTGTGGGTTCACATCTAGCCTGGGGCTTTTGTGTGGAGTTTGCACATTCTCCCATTGTTCATGTGGGTTTCCTCTGGGCACTCCGGTTTCCTCCATATGAAAATTCTAAATGGCCCACAGGCATTAATGTGTGTGGTATGTCTGGTGTGTGTGTGTGTGTGTGTGTGTGGTGTGTGCTGTGATAGAATCCTGCACCCCTGACCAGGAAGTGGGACAGACAGAGGATGAATGATTAGGTGGATAGATGGATGGATAAATGTTCCTTTTGGATGCTTTGTACTGATTCAATGAAAAACCCTGTCCCTGCTTACTTGCAGTGGAATGAATGGACAAGGTTTTTAATGAAAATCAACTGACTCTCCACTCAAACGTAAGGAAACATGATGGCAGGGAATGGCAGACACTCACCATTCTGTAGTGTCTGCGCCCGGGACTGTCTCTCCATGCCGGCCATGTAACCGTTCCCCATGGAGATCGCCTTGGCTCCTCCTTTTGCGGGGGGGGGTTCAGACAGAGGTAGAGCCATGAACATTATGACACATCCACAATAACTTCCTGAGTAGTGCTCAAATAACCACAACAAAGTAAAAATCTATCAGTCAAACCATGAAAACACACATTTAACACAAAATTTCCAGGAGATAAAGATTCTCTACTCCATGTGATACAGCCAGCAGGGATTAATCATTGTGGTATTATAATTGCTGCCATTATGAGTGCGGGAACACAGTAACTGTACATAATGTATGTAGGCATAAAAATACAAAGATTCATTGACATAAGAATTTGGAAGAATTAAAAAAAATTACACAGTGGATCTAGTCCTGGTTCTTTGTCAATCTCACAATTTCAATGGAATTTACCTCAGAGCATCAGAAAGCCCTGTCAACCTTCAGAGTTAAACAAAGACAGAAAAATATAACACCTTTCACTTTCCTGTGTAAGCAAATTAAAAAGTGCTAAAAACCATACAGACGGAATAGAAAGAAATGCCCATACCCCTGGTCTACAATACACACGTGAATAAACTGTATATAAATACAAGCACACACAAATGTGCATGCTGGCTAAACATGAGATGTCTGTGTGACAAAATATACCAACCGAGAGCATGTATTTTTGTACTGACGTGAAGCATTCATTCAATAGTGAAACATTTCCCCCTAGTGGTTACTGGTGGCAACGTGGAAACAATATAAACTGCAGGGAAAAGTTGGACACCCTGCTGCAAAAACAAACCAACCCACAAATTCATGAAAATTTAGATAGTAGTCCAGTTCTGTATTGTAACGTAAAGTACCATGTCAACCAATCAGCATAGGTCTCCATGGCACTGATTTAGAAATAACACTTCAAAACACCAACCCACAGAGCCCTAAACAGGCAGATATGATAATGCCAAAGAGAATTATCAGCGCCTGTCAAAATTTTTAAATGCTGAGGCGAACCAACCATTCCATTCTTCATTGAGACATAGCTTTCTTGCTGCAGAAACCTTGCATCTTTATATCTGCCGCATGATCCTACTTAAGTGTCACTCCACGAGAGAACCATGCAGGAGGTGCTAAGGTGGGGGTCAGCAAATCGGATTCATATTGGTAGGTATAACTCGGCCCAGTCAGACTACTTCACAGCCAAAATCGATGATCGGAAATATTTACTCCACCCGAGATATCGCCTCGGGCTGATTTTTGACCTTTTTGCCCCTTTTTTTCTGCCATTTTTTGGCCAAATATAATGGGGTTTTTTCCCACTTAAATGGACGCACATCGGAATGGGGGTGATTCCTGTTTGCAGGCGGGGTCTTAGTTTACTGACATGTCGTGCCAAATCTTGGCTAGCCAAGATCAGCACTTAGATATACCTCTTTTGATACAGCTTACTTCGGACCACTACGATTATCTGCTCTCTAAAAATTGATATATCTCCACTGCTGCAGGGGGAGGCGGAAACTGTGGTACAGTGTTATGTAGACAGTGATCCACCCTACCATCTGCTAAAATAAAATTTTACTCCGCTGGCCTGTAACAGTATGAAAATCATAGTCAAATTTTGGCATTTTCAGGATTTTCACCAGCATCATAACGAGTTATTTTGACACAATTCATTGTCCTGATTACTTAGGCCTGGTGAACACCATACTGAAGAGAGGTAGTCGCTCACTTTTGGATTCAACAACATGTTTTTGAGGGCCTTCCAGTTACAAAATTGGCCGCTAGGTGCCGCCACCTGCCTGAATCAATTTTTCCTATAAGAAATTAGCGTTTATTTCGTTGATATTTGGCGAGTCCCTAGGATTAGAATAGCAAACTGAGCTGAGTTCCACCCATAGACTGTATAAAAAGACGGACGCAGCACCTGGGCCTAAAAAGTGAAGCTAATGCGGAAATCTCTTAAAATTGCATTCTATTTAATGGCCAGCAGATGGCAACATCGGTTGTTGCAGAATGAAGTTCAATGCAATAGAAGTATTTCCCACCTGATTTATTATTTCAATTATGATTTTCCACATTATTTTATGGTATCTATCACAAGTTTCAAGTCTCCTTCGATATTTCATGATGTTGATTATTGTAAATTATGGTCCCAAATAGTCTAGAATCAGGCATGTGACTTTTCCGGAATTCCAACTTTTTCGCCCTGATTGTGAAAAAAAAAAAAAAATTCAGATTTTTACTGAGTTCATTGGATTTAAGAGCCCCTTTTATTGATGAATCATTCCCAGTCTTGGAACTGAAGATCAGTTCATAAAGCGCGGTCACTGATTGGTCTGTCTTTGCATGTTCAGAAGCGTAGAGGCATGGACTGTCAACTTGTCTTCTCGCAATCTCCTCTTCCTTTGCGTTGAGTGTCTACTGCAGTTGTGGTATGTATTTTGGAGTTACAGGGGAGCATGAGGGGGTATAAATTTGTCTAAGGTTATTGCATTAGGCTTTTCTTTGAATTTGTGTTTGATTACATTTCAGCCAACTTAAAAATATTAGCTAATATACAACTTTCTGACTCAATAAATTCCTAATTCTGTGTAAAACTAGCTCTGTTTGTATGTTTTTTACTTTACCTAGTCATGTCTTCTCTCAGAAATCACAGGGAAAGTGGTTGTGAGGGTCGTATGCTACAACATTAGGTCTGCGAGGAAGCGCAAGGAGCTAGGTAATTGCATTAGGATTATAGCGACGATGAAGCAAGATTAGGAGATTTTCTATCAAGGCACTGCTAATCAACAAAATTAATACATAGTACCTGTGCAGAGTTGGTGAAGGTCTGGCCTTAAACCTAAAATATCAATGATTTTTATTCCTTCCTTTGTTAATATGTAATTGATTTAATAAAGGCTACAAATACACTGCACAAATGAAAAGCAAAAATAAGTTTTATAACCATTAATGTATTGAAAATGTCAATCAAAAACATATCTTTTTCATTTGTGATGTGTTTGTTTACAGTCAATTAACATATGTGGGAAATACTGAAATGAAAGGCCTATCAATGAATACTAACACTGATGGGTTTTTCACATGGATGTATCATAAGACTGACTCGGTTTGTGTAAATGTTGATGCTCATGGACGTATGATTATGAGTGACATATTTTGACTGTTAAAGTCATAATGGTGACAAAAGTCAGTGGTACAGTCTTGACTGGAGTCTGCTATGTTGTCAGGTGGGTGAAAATGTTCAGAAT
The DNA here is from genome assembly GCA_029692085.1 of Gymnothorax javanicus. Lineage (NCBI taxonomy): Eukaryota > Metazoa > Chordata > Actinopteri > Anguilliformes > Muraenidae > Gymnothorax > Gymnothorax javanicus. The sequence goes on from CM056193.1 coordinate 87,371,481, forward strand.
TGGCCATGTTTATCACTAAAATGATGTTCATGAAAGTATTAATCTTTACTACTTTTTAAATGGAAAAAATGATGAAAAACCCAGGAGCTTCGGGGGGCTTCGCTCCCCTTGTCCCTCCACCAGGGTTCCACCCTGGACCTAGCCGGAGACCTATGGCACCCAGACCCCCAGCTATTTTTCAGACTTTTCGAAAATTGCCCAATCACATGCCTGTAAAATAACGGATAAAGCCAGATATGCCTTTGGGGGTGCGGCTACCCTCTGGTCCTCGTCAGATGCGGTCAGATTCACCCATAGATCCACCCCTTGCTCCTCCCTAGATCTTCAATTCACGCTCTCGTCCAATAGGCATCACATCTGGTTTCAAAATGGCGCTGTTCAAATTGCCAAAATCAAGGCTTCCTAAATGGTATGCTGAAACCAAATCAATAGTGCTAGTACTACATATAAAAAATTCATGTCTATCAGTTTTCATGGCCTCACATGGCTCTGGTGTGTACTTATTATCACGAGAGTTAAGAAAATTCTTCACTCCATTGTAATAGAAGACTTATGTTTTTCACACACTAATGTTGACTGAGAAGCTTGATATTGATAGGGATGCAGTGGAGGCAGCTAATCATATCATCATTTAAAATTAGGCAAGATCATAATCAATGAAAATTAGGGGCACCTAACGCAATAGAGACCCTATGTGATGCATTTCACAAGAAATTTCTCCAGATCTAGTACTGATGATCAGAAACTGCACAAGGATCAGTTAGGAAATAAAAATACTAACCTGTCCCAACTGGACGTAATATATTCCTGTGCAGATGGATTTCATGACTCATGGTCTTTGACAGATGCCAGAATGGTGTCTGTTCGGAGTTTCCATGAAGTGCGTGTTTGCAGCCTCTTGGAGCAGTCCATCTCAAGCCCAGTTTATAACGATGTACTCCACAGATGAGTCTGGCGTCCAACAGAACGGACTCCAAGTCAAAAATTCCACTTTGCAAAGCATTGAGTTGCCACTCATGCTGTACATTGTGAGTCGCGACTCTAATGGTCCCAAGGTGTGATTTGATATCTTTGGTACAAGATTTAAATCTAACGAGGTCCTTTTCATAGGGGTATCCACTGCGGATGCCACAATCCAGGCCCAAAGCACTTGAAAATCTGCACATTTCACCATCGGGCACCGTCATCTTAGATTCCTGCCCAAAGGTTGGATACCAAGCTCACATCCCTAGGTCGGTCACTGGCAAGCAGTCAGCAGGCTCCTCAAATGTTTTAACATTTTAAAAGCTTAAAAGCCATGATGCGCAGTAGTATGAAACGAAATCTGAGAGAATTTCAGTGGAATGTGGGATGTACAAAGAGTACAGAAGACGTAAAAATTTCCAAAGTTTGACTATGATTTTCATACTGTTACAGGCCAGCGGAGTAAAATTTTATTTTTCCAGATGGTAGAGTGGGTCAATGTTTACATAAAACTGTATCACAGTTTCTGCCTCCCCCTGCAGCAGTGGAGATATACCACTTTTAAAAGAGCAAGTGATTGTCATGGTCCAAAGTAGGCTGTATAGAAAGAGATATATCTCAGTGCTGATAGAGGATGGACAATATTTGACCTGACATATCAGTAGAGTAGGACCCCGCCTACAAGCAAAAATCACCCCCGCTCCGATGCACATCCATGTAGGTGGAAAAAAAACCCTGTTGAATTTGGCCAAAAAATGGCGGAAAACAGGGGCAAAAAGGTTGAAAATCGGCCCGATGCGCTATCTCAGGTGGGGTTAATTTTTCACATCGACGGTTTTGGCTGTGAAGTAGTCTGACTGGGCCGACTTATACCTACCAATATGAATCTGATCCGCTGACCCCCCACCTTAGCGCTTCTGGCTGATTTTGCATGGTTTTCTCATGGAACGACTCTTAATATCAATGCCATGTTGAATTTAAAACTGCTGGATTGATACTATGGGCAAGAATATTAAGCAGCTAGCACATCAGGCTTAGCTGAGGAGTTTAATTCATAGAACAACTGGGAAACAAGTATGGGACATGACTCTCCAGGGCTTGACAAGTACATTGGCCCGATGGCCCCGGACCTGTGGAAGTGCCGATCGGGCCTGCGCACCTCGTCCCGTGCTTGCCCGATCGGGCCATCGCCTCAGTGCATGCCACGAGACGGGCGCCGGCGCCCGTAAATGCCCGTCAAGTCGTAAAACGCCCTTCAGTCACTTCGCGGCCGCGCCACTATTTAATACAAGCTTTGTTAGCCCATTTCACCTACCGCGGTAGACCATGACAACGACGACAATGTCATAATCAAAACTAGCAATCGCAACATTCTCTCAGATCCAGACAACTAGTGCCAGCTGTGAGGAAGCGTACTCATATTCGGTTTGGTATATCCGACCCATCATCATAGCCGTGACTGGCAAGCTCGGACCTCAGTAAAAAATTCAGAGAGAGAAAAAAAAAATTCAACGTCTTTATCATTTTTGTTCTAGGTATGTTTAGTGTATCCCGCGTGAACATGCAAAGTTACATTTCACCAAAAATCTATTTCTGTTTGCACATTATTATTCTTTTCCTCTTACCTATGCATATATTGTTTGGGGGAGTTTTCTTTAGTTCAGTAGAATTTTTAGGCTATATTAATGCTGTTTGATCTTTGACATTTTGGTGAGGTAACTTCCTCCAAATTCGCGGTATTCTCCTCAGTATTCAGCTCTGCTGTGCAGAGATAAGATGAAATAAGTGCTCTTCAGTGGTTTTGTAAAACGCAGTAAAATGCTAAACGGAGTCGAAGATACTTCTTTGTAGAGGTCAAAGATTTTGTTCATTGTTGCTTCGATGGTTACTTTGGAGTTTATACATTTTTATTTTATCGTGTACGGTACTTTTGTGAAGCATGCTAATTTACCTATTGTAAGTCCAGGCTAATGGGGCATTAGGTGGTTTCTCGTGCGGTTCGCCGTTTCTTCTATCTCGAATTTAAAGGAGAATGTTCCCACCAGACCTATGTAAACGTTAATATATACCTTGATGCTGTAAGAAATCCACTGGTGTGACTTGAACTTCAAATTACACCAGTGGCCAAAAGATGCAAAAATTAGGGTGGTCGTACCTAATGTTCTGGCTGATCTGCGCTTACTGAGAACGGGCCGCTTTTGACGGGTGAAAGCCTACATCCAGAAACGAGGCTCTGTTAAATCCGTGAATGAATTTTTCAAACAAATACACATAATTTATTAACAACGCGTGAAGATTTCACTTTTAAATCATTGGTACCGTTATCCTCCAGTGCGACAAAAAGTTGTGTTTTTATGCATGCTATGTGAAGTTTATGAACATTCATGGGACATTGCCTTAGGTACAGTGGCGTCTCTGAAACTGATCATTCGTGGGGCCTGGACCATGCCTTTACATCAGTGATTATTCCTGGCTTGTACTCACTTATTTTCCGTTATTAACACGTTTTCCAATTATGACAATAATCCTCCGGCAATCGAAGTCACGGTTTCTCTCTCCATGCGATCTATTGACGACTAAATAATGGGCTAAATTCAGATCAGAAAAATTATTTAGGCTACTCAAAAATAGGCTAACGCTTTATGAAAGACAAACTGCTCTGAAACGTCTGCGCTACCTTGTCCACACATCAAGTGATTTAACTTGCGCTCCATGATCGTTTTGCTTAACACCGCGGCTATTCTTACGTGACCGTAATCCATTGCAGGCAGGCTATTCTTACCCGACTCCCGTTCGGGCATGCGCAGATTGAAATTGTATGACTTGTGCAATTTTTATCAATCATGTCAATTTGGCGGCCGAGCTTGTACAAGGGGCCGAAGGGTTAAGCCCATAACCATGGCACCGGTAAATTGAAATCTCTTCCCCAGGGCTACTGAGTAACAAAAGAAACGCAAGTTAGCTAGTTAGTTAATGTAGCCTACTCTTATGATTACTCAGTCAAAGTGATGAAATTGATGAAATGAGTGTAAATGTGCACGCGCTAGTAATAAATTTGATTTTCTATAATAATCACGAGCAAACTTATTTTCCGGTCTGTCTTTAATTAACTTGTGTTTCATTTGTTGCTCAGTATACTTGCTTCACCAAGGTTGGGCCATCTCGTGGTAGAATCTGGAACTAGGCCGTTAATCAGAAAGGAGAACTCCCGTAAAAAAAGTCATACATATCCACATTACACAGTCACGCAAACCATCAAAATGTGTCTAGCCATTCTAACGAGAGAACAAGAAAGGTAAGAAAATTATCCAAGTCCGACAATTTTAATCTGCGCATGCCTGACCGAAAGTCACGTAAGAATAGCCTGCCTGCTAGGGATGTGAATCTCCACCAGTGAGCCGATTCGATACGCATCTCGATACGCTGCCAGCGATACGATACATTAACGATACAGTGAAGCCCCTTGCCAATACGATGCGATACGATTCACCCTTGTTCACGATTAGATGTGATTCGGTTCGATACGATTCGATTCAGCACTATGCAAAGAATTTATAAGCCCACATTTGGTTTCTTACCTCACCAGCACAATTATTCTTTCCTCTCTCTTTCCTTGTCAGGGATGTATTCAATACTTGATTGTTTTCTATTACCCAAACCAATAAATTCAATAAAATAAAATAAAAATGCAATTCAAAATGGTACAGACAGAGGTAGACACAATTTATTTCTTATTGAGGCACAAAAACGTAATTTCAAGATTAATCAATATTATAACAATATAAACTGCGCAAGCCGCATGCAGCTTGACGCTAAGCTCAGATGAGAGGGAGAAAATGCCTGTGATCTTTCGCTGTCTGACTGAACAGCCTCATGGAAATTATATTTTACAATTCTTCATATTATAAACTAACGAAATTCGTTAAGGCAAGTAGTTTGGTGCTTTCATAGTCATGGTGTTAAGCTCAGATAGATTCCATAATCTGCTTGCATTCAGACGCTGCGGGTGGCCGGCACGGTGTGCGCTGCGGTGTCAGACTGTCGGCTAAATAAAGTCAGCGATCACTCAAAGTTAAAAAGCAAAGTTATAAAACGCATCCACTCACTGGGTGGGAGGTTTAAGATGGATTCAGGAGATTTTTCTTTATTCAATGAGAGCCCCATTTCACTAAAGCCCGCTGCATCTCTGAAGTGTTTTGCATAAAGTATGAATCCAGTGTTCTTGTAGTTTTGAGCTTTCACCTGGAGTTTTGTCTGAGATTTTAAATGTTGCAGTGAGCTGACTGTTGAGCCTCAGTCTTGCGCATTTGATCCCTCCCTCAGACAGTGCAACGCGCGTCCTCATTATTAAATATTTTGAAGTAGGCTCTTATGAAGTATTTCCACTCAGAGCTGATGTCAAAAATCGTGTTGTGTTAGTCTAATTCAGATTACAGACCCACAAGTTACTTAACTAACTGCGTTAACGGTCAGAAGTGTTTGAATTCAGGGCGTTTTGTGATTGTTAATCAGTTAAGGCCGATGTTAATCGCACTTACACGTGTGGCCAATGCTGAATTTTTTTCTTGGCCACACTTACTCGCTGCGCCAGTTGATGACCATTCCAGTTTTTAGAAAGTACCGCTTAAAATAGCCTACGTTTGGCCAAGAAAAAAATTTTACCTTTGGACACACTTATTTTAACTCCTTCAACCCCACAGCCCTCTACAGAGGGCTGACCAACATATTCCCTTCAACCCCAAATTCCTGTAGGGAAAATTCAAACAATCTGACTAATTGATTGGAACATATCAGGTTACATTTAATGGGATTCCAGAGATAACAGTAAGATGCAATGTCCAGATAATGACCAGCCCTCTACAGAGGGCTGTGGGGTTGAAGGGTATAGTGATGCTAGAATATCTGGGGTTGAAAGAGTTAAGTGTGGGCATTGGAGCAATGTGCATCTTGGCCACACTTATAAGTGCGTCTAACGCGAATTTCGATCAATTTTTGTGCTTGGATGCATTTAAATAAGTGTGAATAGTCAGTTCGATTAAGTTAAGTATTCTCTTCCCCTGCACGCACATACACACACACACAGCTGTTCCGCCTGCGCACACACACAGCTGTTGAATATGTTTTAAGAAAGTAAAACAGGCCTACATATTTTCTAAATATACTCCATTATCTTATGAATATTTTTAAAAAAATTTTTTTCCCGGTTTCTCGTTTTTCTGTTTCCCGAGAAACGGGAAATTGGTTTGGAGGTCAAATCCCGGGAATCCCGTTTCCCGGGATTAAACCCTACATTCAGGGCGCCTCGGAAACACCTGAGCGAGGGGAATAAAACTTAAAATTATCGCGTAAACCACATGTTTTACCGATACAGGGACGTTAGGAACGATACATTGCGAATCAGCTGACATTTGTGACCGATACACACTGAAGCTACCGATGCAGTCGCATCGCAAACGTTTGTATCGGACCACCGATACGCACCGGTGAATCTCGCCATCCCTACTGCCTGCAATGGATTACGGTCACGTAAGAATAGCCACGGTCTTTGTTTAAATAAAAAAAGACCATTTGAAACGTTTGTGTGCAATTCTGAATAACTCTGATTTAAATACACGAAATTACGCGTCCAGATTAATGATTGTCGCCGTAACGAAATTTTCCGTACTGTACCGGCGTGTTCTCGGAGTGAATCTATTGCTCAGTCCTTCAAGGAAGTTGCATGTCGCGATCGCGATAACGCAAATTCAACCAATCCAAATTTTTCGCGGACAAAAAAAATAAATCGCCAAGACATCGCAACTTTCATTGCCACTCTTTGAAAAAGCTACCGCAAAATCGGGAAAAAAAATCAATAAAACAATAAGAAAAGCCGGGAAAATCCTGGTAGGATTGTTTGTCTATTATGAGAATGATTGAGTGCAAGTCAGGGTTAATAATTGTTTTAAAGGTAAGCTCTGGGCCCCACCAATCTTCAGTCCTAGAGACGTCCCTGCGTAGGAGCCGTCTCGGCATGGTCCTCAGTGATTATAAAACATCGTATTCATGGCGCTTATATGTGACCAAGAGTGGAGCTCTGCTTATCGCCCGTCTGCTTAACTCAATTCTGTAAAATCAGCGATCGTGACGATATGAATGTTTTAATGAGTTTAATTTATAAACAATAAGCTATGAATGTTTGTCAAGGCAATTTGTGTAAAATCTATGGAAAAAAAAGTGTTTTCTTTATTGAAAAACAAAAAGATTTCCTTGCTGCAAGTAAAAATCCACAGAAAAGGGTCATCAAAAATTCGGGCCAGTGAAAAGTTGGTTTGGGCCAGTGGAAATGACCAGTCACCGGCCCTACAAGGACAGTGGATTTTTCAAAACTTGTCGAGCCCTGCTCTCCCATACAGTGCCTGACAAAAGTCTTGTCACTTATCCAAGTTGTAGGAACAACAAATAATAACCTGACTTGTAGTTGATCAATTAGAATCAAAAATGGCTTATATGAAAGGCAAAGCCCTCTAGATTATGCAAAATATACCAAAATAGAGTTTTGTGTCATTGATTGAGTTTTATAATTTAATTTGTACAGAAAGGTCAGATTTTGCTTGGACAAAAGTCTTGTCGCATTGAAAAAAAATGTGGAAATTATACATACACTTTATTTTGAATACACAAATATGCCACTATAATATCAGAACATAAAGCCATGGTGCCTTGGAAAAAAGAATTAATATGACTCCGTATGCGTATGACTCCCATGAGCTTGGAGGACTGCATCCATACGTCTTGGCAATGACTGAGATAACTTGATGATGAAATCATCAGGAATGGCATAGAAAGCAGTCTTGCGGGACTCCCAGAGTTCATCAAGATTCTATGGTTTCATCTTCCAAGCCTCCTCCTTCATCTTACCCCTGAAATGCTCAATAATGTTCATGTCAGGTGACTGGGTTGGCCAATCCTGGAGTACCTTCACCTTCTTCGCTTTCAGGAACTGAGACATGGAGGCAGAAGAATGAGAGGGAGCAGCAGTATAAGTAGGGCAGCAAGAACTTCTTGATATTTCAGGCTGTTGATGTTACCATCCACTCTGCAGATCTTTCTCACATCCCCATGCTGGATGTAACAACAAACCATGATTTTTCCTCCACCAAACACGATTGTTTTCTGGGAGAATCTTGGGTCCATGAGGGTTCCAACAGGTCTTGTACAGCGACTGGCATGCAGTTCAATGGATAATTCGCCAGAAAAATAAACTTTCAGCCACTTTTCCAGTATCAATGCTTTCTGCGAGCTGTGGGCCTTGGCAAATGCAATGCAGGTTTTTTGTTTTCTGTTTAATGCAGACTTCTGTGTACTAATTTGGCTATGAAACCACTTTGAGAGAGAATTTGACAAACTCTTCTTGTAGATACCGGGATTTTTGGTGACATTTCCTCATGTAGCTTCGCTGTAGTTGAAGAAGGGCTAGCCTTGTACAGTTGAAGCAACAAACGGTCCTTTCAAACAGTTGTCATACCGGGGTCTGTCTGACCTGCGCTTGCCATGAATGTCACCAGTTTCTTCAAATCTTTCTCTCATCCCCTCCACTTGACATTTGGATACATTAAAGATGTCTGCCACCTCAGCAGCAGACTCAGTCTTCAGGCTCTTGATGATCAGCACTTTGGTCTGTGGTTGAATCTTTGGTATGTTGTCAGAGGTCTAGTCGCACCTCATATGAAAGTCTGGTGTGCTGGGGTTATTTCTATACACATCTGGGAATGTGTTAATTACAGTATTTGTCATAGGTTAAACTCTAATCTGCGATTTGTTGCATCATCTGAAGAGACGACAAGACTTTTGTCAAAGCAAAAACAGATGTTATGGGCTTAGCCAAGCTGTGAACATCAGAACACTTTTTGGCGGTTTCATTTTGCACCAAATTATTAATGTGAAAGCCCTTGACATTAAAATGGACCATTTATTGTAACAATTGATTGGTTAGAAATAAAGTTATATGCTATTTTTAGTTACTATGTCCTTATGCGACAAGACTTTTGTCAGGCACTGTGTTCTAACTCATGTTCCAGCATGGCTTCCTTGTGAATACTTGATAACTGTTCCGGGTGTGCCACCTATTGATAGAATAGTGTAAATGTGTGCATAAATAGTGCAGCTTCATGTCCGCTGGTGTCTGCATCAGCACAGCGGGGTTAAGCATAAACTGCCTGCTTAGGTATGCCACAGCATCTCAATTGGATTCAAGTCAGGACTTTGACAAGCCTCTCCAAAACTTGAATTTTGTTTCTTTTGAGCTATACGGAGGTAGACGTGCATGCGTGCTTTGGATCATTGACATGCTACATAACCTAACTCCGCTTGAGCTTGAGGACACCAACTGATGGCCAGACATGTTCCTTCAGAGGCAGACAGCAGAATTCATGGCTCCATCAATTATGGCCAGTCGCCCAGGTCCTGAACAGCTAAAAAGCTTCAGACAATCACACTACCCCCATTCGAGCAATCGTCAATACACAAAAAAATAGCCAGATCTAGCTTTTTTGCCGAAATTTCTTACATTTCGAGACTACCATACTTCCTATGAGCATCTTGCTAGTGCTTACCATGCACAATATAACATTGAACGACAGCAATCTAATCTACATCAGCGCTTTTCAAACCTCTCCTTGAGTGCCACTTCTCCTGCATATTTTAGAGATCTGCCTGCTCCAGCACAGGTGAGTCACATGATCAGCTCGTCACCAGTGAAGATGCCTGATAATGAGCGAATCATTAGAGTCATCCGTGTTAGCGGGGAGAAATCTAAAGCATGCGGGAGAGGTGGTACTCCAGGAGAGGTTTCAGAAGCACTGATCTACATCATCTGCGATCATTGACGGCAATGACAAAAATGATGCGAGAAATTATATCAATCACCTGAATATCGCCATGGAAGGCCCTTCTCGAAACTTCGAGAAAATGACTCCTTCCCCAGCTGAAAGCTTCTTAATACGGCTTCTAAACTCGGTATCGTACGGCCAAGTATCCGTAACCATGCACTTTATAGTAACCTTCCGCAGCTCCGCAAGACCAGAAGCGAATCGGCCACCGAAATAAGCCATAAAGCATCGGAAATGGGGCGTGACTGCAACATAAGGGCTTTTTTTTCGTATTGACGATTGCTTGAATTGTGTTTGACTGTTGCAAAAATGTTCTTATTGTGGAATGATGGGTTATCGTTATGCCAGATGTTAAAGGACCCATGTCCTCGAAAAAGTTTCACTTTTGACTGAATAGTTCACAGAATACTATCCCAAAAGTATTAAAGGTCATGAAGATGTTTTTCGCAAATGAGACAAGCCTGTGCAATCTTTTACGTCAGCGATGGTTTTTTGCCTTGCAGCTGTAAGGCGAAAGCCATCTTTGCCCAGTCTCCTTCTTATTGTGCAATTATATTTATCGTCCTTAAAAGAGGCAGGTGAGGCCTGCAGTTCTTTAGATGATAGTCTAGGTTCTTTTGTGACCTGGATGAGCCTTCCGTGCTCTTGGATGAATTTGATAGGTTAGCCTCTCCTGGGAAGGTTCACCACGAATCAGAATTTTCTCTATTTGTAGATAATGGATCTTACCATGGTTTGCAGGAATTCCTGAGCCTCAGAAATGGCTTAGTAACTCTCTCCAGAATGACAAATGCCACCAACCTAATTTCTCATCTGCTCTTGAATTTCTTTATATTGCAGCATCATGCTACTTTTGACTACTTCAAATTGCCAGAAAAGTTCAATCTAGGAGATGTACAGATTCAGCTCGGCTTGCAGCTATCATACCTAGGTGTATCTAGTGAAATTGAATGCAATTGTCAATTAAATTTGTTTATTTGGTTGATGTCTAACTAAGGGGGTGAACTACTTTTTCACAAAAGACCACATAAGGTTGGATAGATTTTTTTCCATCAACAAATGAAATCATCTTTTAAAACCTGCGTTTTGTGTTCATTTGGGTTGTATTTGTTTAATAACAGAATGAGGTCGATGATCTGAAGCAGTCAAGTGTGACAAATATGCAAAATAGAAAATTTGAAAGGGGACAAATACTTTTTCACAGCACCAAACAAAATCAAAATCCTCTGTGACTTGTCCCTCAGTGGCCCTTCTGTCATTTTGGACCAGACAGGATTGCATTTTGTCACCCTTGTGCATTGATGTGCCTCGGGCACCCAACATCCAGTCAGTTCACAGTTCATCCCTCCTGGGACTACTGCTGGCAGACACTCACCACTGCTCACTATGAGCACCCCAGAAGCCTTGCCACTTCAAGACGCTCTGACCCGCTCCTGTGCTCTAAATGATTTGGCCTTGACCACGTCACTCAGGTCCCAGTGCTCTCACATTCCCCACGTACTACGAGAATCGCCCAGTCACCAACTGTCATAGGTCTGTCCGTCCAGAAACCTTGTCATGCACCACAGCAAATCTGTGTTATTTTCTTCATCTGAGCCTGTGAGTGATTTTCATCTTTTGACTCATCGGCGTACACTTGGATTAAATGATTGCGCGTAAATGTCTGACAGCGCATCTAACAAGAGCCATCAGGAGATGGCATATCCCCCTGGCCCCATGTCATCAACTTCAGATTAGCAAAAAGGCACCACTTCAGGTCATGATTAATGTGCACACCAAGTTTTGTGGATAAATATTGAACGGTTTTCAAGTTATGCTCTGGAAACGAAATGTTCATGGACGGACGGACGGACGGACGGACAGACAACCACACCCATGACTATATCCCCCCGCATTATATGCCAAGGGGACAAAAAATGCATAGAATGGCGCCAAATACAAAGAAAGTCCACTGAAAAACAAAAGGGAGGGTACTGCATGTATTAAACCTCTCAGACAGTACAACACAGGATATTTTCCCATGTACACTTCCAAAAAAAAAAAACAGCTCCTAATGCGCTTTTTTGACTTCTACTGCTCAGTACACAATGTTTAGAGAAGAGATTTGCCATTTCAAAACACCACCATAGCTCCCTGCATGACATGCACACTCAGCTGACAGATCTGACCAGAAACCCAGTCCTAAGATGACCCTGATCACCTGCTGGCCCCTAACTCGTATGATGGGTAAGGCAGCTGTGGAGAGCGGTGAACACACAAAGCACCGAAGCCAGAGTTTTATCCCCTCATTTTTTACCCAGATAATAGGACCCATTCATCTCACTCACAGGCCCATTTGCAGAGTGATGGCCTTCACCGTAATATAAACATTGTTGCTTGCAGGTATTATTGAGTTAGTTAGGGTATGCAAGGAAGGCCTTTTACCAAAAATGCATAACTGCTTCATTCGCAATAATTTAACTATGCGTCAAGACTACAAATGTATGAAGCCCAGGAAGTGTGATGACATAGGAAAGAATATATTTTCGTGGCCACAAGATAGAAGTCGTACCCATGATTTAGTCATCTCGTGGCCACGAGATATAACTTGTTACCTCAGTTTGCATTAGCCAAAGAGAACAAGTTAAATCTTGTCGCCACAAGTTACAGTAGCTCACAAAATGAGTACATCCTCAGCACCTTTGAAATTATTTCACTGCAACTTTCGAAGCAGTTGCACCAACGGCATTAAGCATGAAGTTCATTAAAGAGGAGACATTGTGATTTATCTGCACATACAAAACTGCTATTCCGCAACTAGAAAAGGTGTGTCCTTGGACACAGATGCCCCCGCCACTGAGAGTTTGTGAAACCCCTAAAATTGTGAAATTACCCAACAAACAAAATATGAGATGCATACCTTCGACCCATCTCGAAGGCATTTACCAAAGCTTGTGGAATTCTGTCCACTAGTTTTTGAGGAAAAGCGGACATCCAACATCCCCTACATACGGACAGACAGACGGATGTACGAACGAACATTTTGTCAAACAAAATCTGAGATGCATACCTCCGACCCATCTCGAAAGCATTTACCAAAGCTTGTTGAATTCTGTCCAGTTGTTTTTGAGGAGAAGCGGACAGACATTCCGTATGTATGGATGGATGGACAGAATTGTGAAATTATCCCATTTTGTCAAACAGAATATGAGAGGCACACCCTCAACCTATCTAGAAGGCATTTACCAAAGCTTGTGGAATTCTGTCCAGTAGTTATTGAGAAGCGGACAGACAGTATCCCGTACGTACAAACAGACGTACGGACGGACAGACAGACGTACGGACAGACAAGGGTAACTGTATATGCCCCTGCTATATTACGGCCGTTCCTAACAGACCACTGCCTTCCTGAACAAGCTGAAAGTTAAAGCAAGTAGTTAAAGCAAGTTTTCTCCAGTTGCGCACTATAAAGGTTTGAGAGAAAGATCTTGGAATGCGTGCAATTCCCAATCTAAAAGTTAAGGATACGAGAACCTAAACCGTTAAATGTCCACGCAGCAAAAACAACTGTGGAGCACAGTCCAATATGAGGGACTGACAACTTCTAGAAAATAAAGCTCAGACTTCGGAGCACGCTAGAAGTAAAATAATCCAAATGCTAAATAACTAGCAAACAAAAAATCGCAAAACAAGGCTAAAAGACCTCTGTTACCAGCGCCATGTATAGATGACACTAACGCAAAGAGGTGCCGGAATCTTTGGTAATTTGTAGGATTCGCAGACCTGATATTAATCTGCAATTAACCTGTGTGGCAGCCAGGTAGTCACGAGTACTGTGGCAGAAGATGAGTAGCCGATTAGCCAAACATACGTCGTTAGCATACTAAACAACACCACAGTAAAATGTTCCAAACAAACAAGTGATTATAACAAAATCAGAATCTGATGCAGATAGGTGCGCACAACCCCTGCCTTTCAAGAGGAAACCCTAAGAGCTGAAAACAGCTAAGGTGAAGGCAGAAAGAGACCTGACACATGACACGCACCATTGCCAAAATCAAACCATTTCTCTCCTTCAAAAATCTTGAAAAAGTCATACACACCTTTATATCCTCTCGGCTGGACTACTGCAATTCTTTATACACTGGGATTTGTAAGACATCCCTATCTCGCCTCCATCTGTTCCAGAACTCTGCAGCCAGGCTCTTAACAGGAACCAGGAAGATGGACCATATTTCTCCTGTTTTAGCTTCACTCCACTGGCTGCCGGTTCATTTTAGAATAGATTTTAAAATACTCCGATTTGTTTATAAAGCCCTAAATGGGCTGGCCCCCACCTATATTGCTGACCTCTTAACCCCTTATTCAACCTCTAGGTCACTTAGGTCGGCTAACTTGGGGCTACTGGTTGTCCCGCGATCTAAACTCAAGCTCCGGGGTGACAGCGCCTTTGCCATTACAGCCCCCAGATTGTGGAATACCATTCCCCTCCATATAAGATCTTCCCCTTCCACAGACACATTTAAATCCAGGCTCAAAACAAACTTGTTTTCTCAAGGATTTGAATCCTCTGGTTGTGGCTAATTTTTTTTTTTTTTTTTTTTTGTGCTTATGTGCTGTGTTACCTGTTGTCTATGTTGGTGTCTTCTTAATTGTACTTCGGATTTTAGCTATTTGCTTTGCTCTGTACAGCACTTTGGTCAACATGAGTTGTTTTAAATGTGCTTTAGAAATAAATTTGATTTGATTTGAAAGTGGAAGTGTCACAGTGACCTTGCATGTCACCTGATCTGAACCCAACTGAGCACTAGCGGAGCATCCTAAAATGCAAGGCGGAGGAACGTTAAGCGTCCAACATCAGGCAGCTCCAAGAGGTCTTCTGAGAAGCGTATAAGAACATTTCAGCAAAGACTGTGCAACTCCAGGGAACTCAATGCCAATTAGGATCAAGGCTGTCCTGAAAAACAATGGTGCTCACACAAAATAATGACACTGGTGCAAAGACAGCACTATTAGGATGTACTTGCTATTGTTGCCTATTTTTTAGAGTTCTATTTTGTATATTACCTTGTTTTTTTTTGCAATAGCAGTTCTGTGTGTGCTCACAAATGGCAGAATGTGTACTCTTTCATGAACTTCATGCCAGTGCCTCATGCAGCTGCTTGGAAAGTACAAAGGGCGCACTCACTCTTGTAAGCAACTGTAGCCAAATGGAAAGAATGAATGAATTAAATTAAGAAAACACATATCTTGTAGCCACTAATTAACCAAATCGTGAGAACAACTTATATCTCGAGGCCACAAAATTTTTTCTCCATGTCATTGTACTTCTCGGGCTCCGTACACATGGACAGGGGCCGTAGCAGAGTCGCCAATGGTTAAAGGCCAGGCTCGCCAACCAGACAGGACCACTGATGGCCCTCCAGGCGGGAAGCCATTTCATTCCGTGCTGTCCAATCTCGAGGGAATTTACCATCTGATGAGACGAATTGCCCGACGGCCGACATGCCTCCTCCGCTGCTCTCCACGAACGACACCTCAGACACGATAATGTTGTCCTCCAATACGGAGCCACAGCCCATACAGACTGCATCGCCCCGGGCCTGGTCAACGTCAATGTCCGTGCAGCCACAATTCTTGCACTGGCGAGAACTCATGGTGGCAGGTTTATTCCCTCAGCATGCAAGAAACCTGTTTGCAAAGCAAAAGATGAAGTCGCGTTAAATCACTCTCTGCAGTGTTATCAACATTATATCACAGACTGTCAACTAAATACCGATGTGTGACATCCCACCCTGGTCTATTAAGGAAATCTCACCACATTTATGATTTCATCCAGTTTTATATGAGGGCCAGGTCACGCGGTAACAGAGTTACAGAATTGGTGTATTTCATATCATAGCTCCAGAACTAAGTAAGATAGAGTTACAATTGAAGACCTGGGTGCAAGAAGTACTTAAGTCACATTTTCCAAAAAAAGAGCTGACACTACTACCATAAAGTAGTGTGTCATGTGCATCATTTAAAGCCAAAAAATTCCAAATATAAGTACTCAAGTCCTCAATACTGATATACGGCCTTCCCTGAATCTACTGAATTTTTGTGCAAGAAATACTCAAGTCTTTGCAGAAGTACTCAAGTCCTTGACGTCATCAGGAACAAGTGCCTAAGTCCATGACTGTCCAATCAGCTGCTAGTATGTATCATGTGACAAGCGTAGCAAAAATGACTGTTTGGCAATCAGAAAATGATTGAAACGCATTTGTGTGGTAAAAGTACCGAAGTCCATGCATTTTATGGCAATAAGTACCGAAGTCCAGGCATTTTATGGTAAGAAGTACCAAAGTCCGAAACTGATTTTCTTGTTTTTCTCGTAATAAAGCATTATTTTTCCACAAAAACGTGTCTGTCTACTTTGTATGACCCCTGGGACTAGCAGCAGGCACCACTGAATGTTATCTTTTTAAAAAAGTATCTGCAGCATGTTTTCAAAACTTTGACCCTTAATATCTCACTAGTGTTATTTTGTGACTAAAGTACTTCTTGCACCCAGGTCTTCAATTTAAATGGCTTTGTGTAGGTCTTCCCTAGTACTTCAAACAACAAAATAGCCAAGTTTGTTCATTTGACTTATTTTGGGTAAAAACGGCAAATATCTGGTCAGCAACGGAGAGACAAATTTGTAACTCCGTTACCGACCAGTTTTTTTTTTTTTTTTTTTTTTTGCCGTTTTCACCCAAAATAAATCGCAAATTCCCTGCCCCATAACGTGGTTGCTGCTTCACTGTAAATCTAGCCGGTTATATGTGTCTGAAAGTTCCTCAGTTTGTGAAGCTTGCCAAAAAGGAGTCGCCAAAGCGTCAGCCAGTCTTCAGACAGTGATACATGTGACAATACCGATGATTGATAGCTATCCATCAATGTGAACACTCCGGCTCAAAATGATGACATAAGCTTAATCAGGTGAACACGTACATGGCTACATAGGTTGCCATCGAGATTAGAAGCATGTTAATTACCTAGCTATCAAGTGAAACAGTAATGAAATAGGCGAGGTAGCTCGGTCACTACATGACTACAATCAACGTCTGATTATTGTAGTAAATTGCGGATAACGTTATAATGTAACCGGCGTGATTTTAGCTCAGCGTAACAGAATGAGAAGTAAACGCCCAGGTTGTCAACTCGCAGGTCGCAACGCGGCTAGCTGCAGGGCTAACTATCCAGCTGGACAACGCTAGCTTATTTGTAACCGCAAATACATCGCATCAACTCCAAATTAATACACTTCTCGGACACCCTTTGGATGTTAGCAACAAAGAAAATTTACTGCAAAAATTGTCAATAACTACCAAGAGGAATGTGCAATACCAAGCGTTACTGGTGTAAAATAGGAAGATCCAGATCATGCAAATACAAACCGGCAGGTGAGCTCCCGTGGCTCTGGAGGGGACACTCTAACTCCTACGCTGTCAAAAGGGCGGTTTTACTCTTTATTGCTATGATTACGATTTGAACAATATGGATATTTGTATCCTATGTTTTTTCAGTTTTGACGGATCAGTTCGTCTATCACATCAATTCATTTTAAAAATCGGTCTCTCGGTTTCCAAGCTTTACACACGTGTCTCTGCGTGTTGAAGTGGAATGTTCCAAATAACATTATCCGAAGGGTTCGAATAGTTTCTATGTATTTTAATCGTGTTGTTTCCTATACCTTTTCTAAATTATTTGGAAAAAAATGCAACACCTTTTAGTGAGTAAAATTATTTTGAAATAGTCATCGCTTAGTATATAATGGACGTGCTATATTTCTTAACGTGACTTCACTACAATCCCCTGTGACAAGTTCTTGCTGTCCCAGTCGATGAGTCGCTCTGAAACGTGGCCTTTACTGCTCGCATTGCTCATGATTGCAAGCCCGTCTGTCACATTTGAAGACCTGTGCGCAAGAAGTACTTAAGTCACATTTTGCAACAAATGAGCTGACACCAGTATTAAAAGCCACAATGGCCAGAGCATCGTCTGATACCAAAGATTTCTGCAAAGAAGCACTCAAGTCTTGTGTACTGGTGCGTTTCCATTGTCTTGATCTGCAACATGTTTTGAAAACTTGGACCCCCAAAGTATTATTTTGTGACTTAGGTCCTTCTTGCACACAGGTCTTCATTTGGTCCAGTTCCAAAATAGTGTCAATCTGGTTGACATTTTGTAAGCAGCTTTGTTTGCATTTTCTTTTTTTTTTTTTTTAAATAATACTGGTCACAATCCTGAGTGTTTGACGACTACATGTATTGATTGTCAGGCAAATAATTTTGGCGACAGTGAACCACAATGTTTCTTTTACTAAACCAGTTCAGTGTTACAGGTTTTAATTTCTGCACTTCCTTTTTCTTCTGAATGATTACTACCTGTTAGAGTTTTCTGTCGATAGAAAACTAAGATGCCCTGTTTGTCTTGATGGTTATACTGCTTCACTAAATCTCGGTATGTTAAAACCTAAAACATTGCATCTTTTGTTAGTAGGGTTAAATTATCTAGTTACAACCTCTCTCTCTCATTCTCATGCCATTATTGTTGTTAATAGGTCTTCATCCATTCTCTAAATGCCAGGGGGTTAAGAAATATTTTGTGAAGCACAAAGACTTATTTTTGTTTGTGAAGCAGCACAAAACTGATTTATGTTTTGCTCAAGTCACACTCGATCGCCATCAATGCAAGATTATGGAGGTCTCACTCTGCTGGTGCTCACAGTCTCTGGCACTAAACCACATTCTGTCTGTGATTTAATAGGTAATTTTCTTTATCAAGTTATTAAAATTGGCAACTTTGTTATAATTGTTAATATATATAAAGTTATAATTCTAAATCTGGAATGATAATCTTTTTAAAACGTCACAGTGTTAGATTCAATTCATTTTTCATAGCTTTCAAAGCTCTGGCATAGGAGGCAACTTCAACTTGATATTAGATCATAATATGGACTGTTGGCCTCTGTGAGATTCTACTAAAGATGATGAAAGTTAAAGGTATTTATGCATAGATCTAATTAATCTGTCTGGCATAAGTTGACCTTTGTTTCGCTTGTCCATAGGATTTTGTTCCACAACTACACTGGCATTGTTCGTTTTTTTTCCCCAGTTTTTGAGCCTTTGTAATAGTTAATATGTTAAAATAAATCCTCTGTATTTACCCTTGTGAAGTTTTCTTTTGATTGCTGACTTTGGCACTGATACCCCGACCCTGAGAGAATGTTTTTGATCTCGCCAACTCTTGTGAAGGGGTTTCCCTGAACCAGGGAGAGAATTCTTCTGTGATCTGCCACAGTTGTTACCTATAGTCTTTCTGGCATTTCTTTCTTGCTAAGCTCTCCAGTGCTTTCTTCCTTTTTAAGAATATAACAAAAAGTTCATTTACCAAAATGTAATGGTTTTGCTTTTTCTCTGGTAGGTTTGCTTTGATTCTACAGCCTAACGATGACTCGCAATACTGGCACTGACAACTCTTTGGATTTCATATTAACAGTTCACAGCTACAGATTCCAAATGAAAATGTAAATCTTGATATCGACTGTAGACCTTTTGTGTTCGTTTTTAATAAATAATTAGGGAATAAAACACACTTGGTCATAAAACAGCTGAGTATCCAATTGTCCACATACTTTTTGTCCCTAAAAAAGAGAAGACCTCTTTAAAAAAATGCTGTAATTCCTACACTGTCCACCCAATTTCTGATGTGTTTACCTGCAAACTGATGCAGAATATCCTCACTTTGAACTCATACCTATTTGATTTCAACTCCAATATTCTTTTGCTGACGGCTGAAATAATAACAACTTTCTCAACGTTCAAATATTTATGGACCAAATTGTATGTCAGATGAGGAGAGACAAGGGTTAGAAAATCATTGATCGAAGGTGAACAAAATGATACTTATTTTTCAAATTAGAAAGATATCATGGGAAATCTAATATAATCCAACAACTTGGTGTTAATGAATTTTTAAGTGATGATTTAAAACATAATTACTGATTATTGTTCCAAGATTTCAATTTTCAAGGAATCTATATAAAGCAATGTCAGCTATCAACAGCTGCATTTTTTAATTCCCTGAGTACTATCACTCAAACTAAGCAAGATGGGAAAAAAAAAAAAAACCTATGCGATGAAAATATAACCGCAGAAGTTGTTTATGCAACATCTTAAACAACTTAAAATTAACTAACCCTCTGAAGTTGATGACCTCTGAAGAATTTTATCAGGGTTTCACAGAGAATTTAGCTCCGTTTCTGCTTGAAGTAATCTTCAAAACTATTGCACAAGGAGCTCTTCCTTCTTCACTGACACAAAATTTGATTTAATTCCCAAACCCAAACAGGATCTTCTTTTCACTGACAATGCATAGCCCATTTCCTTATTTAATAATGACTACAAAATTTTTGCCTCAATAATTGCTAAGTTAATTATACATGTATTAGATCGCATTATTGATGAAGTCCAATCAGGTTTCATGAGTAATGGGTGTATTGCAAATAATATCAGACTTGGCTTGGATGCAAATGATTATTAGCCCCCTGCCACCCGAATGGCAGGTCTGGAGACTATTGATTTAGGCCGTGTCCTTTCATGCCTCTTTCCATCCTTGCGTTTATCCAGACCCATTACTCTTAAATTATATGCAGCAGCCTTGCCATTTCACACTGACTTTATGACCTTTATCAAAGCCTCACCTTTTTTTGTGACCACTAATCTTTGAACCTTCAGCAATTTACTTCCGTCACCTTTTTTTTTTTTTTTTTTTTCGAGCATGTCTCTGAAACTGTTGACAATGGCTCTTTGAAATCGCTTTCATAAGTTGGCCATATTCTCCAGATATGCCTTTTGAATACCTTTGAGCTTTTTCCCATTGACCTTAACCTTTCTCAGCAATTTTCAACTTTCTGAAAAATCATCAAATCTGTAAATGTAGCATATTAAAATCTTCTAAGTTTAGGTCAAGGAAACACCTTGCACCTCTAATGCACTTTATACTATGTTGGTTTGTGTTGCTCCAACGGAATTTCGTTGTAGTTATGACAATAAAGTTGATTGATTGATTGAAATGCGTGTATTAAAATAAACCCACTTCACCGCTGTCTTCACTCCAATAAGTTCTAACCCTGATTTTCCTCCGGGAATAACTGACAGTAATTTCTGTTTGAGGAAATAAAGGGATCTCTAATTTATGATTTTCTGGAGGGATCTTTTTGTCAACTAGTTGGAAAATACAATATTCAAAAGCAGAACTTTTTCCAATATTTACAAGTAAGGGATTTTGTCATGAGGGACACTACAATCCTTTGACAGTAAAAATATTTCAAGCTCAGAGGCAGCTTTTTTAACACAGCTGGGAAGCTCTATGAGCTCCTTCTACGAAATACTAAAAGAGTACACTACTACAAACACCTCTCAGCAAAAAGAAACATGGGAAAAAGAACTCGGCGTTAAGATTGCAGTTGATGCTTGGGGTGGTGATAGTGCCAAAAAGTTGTGGCAGAGTGAAAGTTACTCAACTCATGATACTGCACAGGGCCAAAATATCCCTTTCCCAATGTCATAAGCTAAATGCTGACTGGTTTCCACAGTATCCCAAGTGCAAAATAGAAATGGGTAGTCTCACCCATTGTCCATGGTTTTGCAGAAAAATACAGCAGTTCTGTTACATTATAGTGCAGGAAATTAATAAGAGTCCGTCCATTAGCATGAATGGGGACCCTTTGTGTTTGCTAATTGGTATATCTAATGCCCTTATCACTGACAAGCAAAAAGGGAAACTTAATAAAATGCTAAATTTCCGTGCTAGAAAATGTATTCTTTCAAACTGCGTTACAGATTAAGTTCCATCTAAAACACAATGGTATTGGATCATACTTTAATATATCCCATTCGACAATCTAGCATGTTGGTTTCACAGCAAAGACAATGTTTTTCATAAAACAAGGGAACCCTTTGTCATACGTTGCTCTGAATATTTCTTCTATTCTTACACAAGGCTTTGTGGTTATCTAAGAAATACTGTATGCCTCAAAGCTTTTTGTTTTTCTATACTTTATTTTAATTTATGGATTTATTATTTACGTTGTTTCTATTTATTTTATAAGTATACTTCAAAAATCCTGAGCCCCGTGCCTGTATAAATTTTAATTTGTGAGCCAAATAATAAGTGTGTTTGTATGTTCTTTTTTGCTCTCTGAAAACGTAATAAATGTAAAATTTAAAAAATTTAATAAATTTGACCTACAACCTCTGCTGGACATTTCATGTGACCTTTGACTTGGCAATTTGGTTAAGGCCACTGCAAGTAGTTTGGGAGATATTTTCCAGAAACTGAACTATAACCCCAATTCCGAAATAGTTGGGACAAAGTGTAAATTGTGAATAAAATCAAAACGCAATGACTTTCTAATCACACGAGCCAATATTTTATTCACAATAGAACAGATATAACATAGAAAATGTTGAAACTGAGAAATTTTACAATTTTATCCACAAAATGAGCTCATTTCAAATTTGATGGCTGCTACAGGTTTCAATAAAGTTGCAACAGGGGCCTGTTTACCATGGTGTAGCATCCCCTCTTCTTTTAACACAGAGTGGAGGTGTCTGGGCATTGAGGAGACAAGTTTCTTGAGTTTAGCCATTGGAATTTGATTCAACTCTTGTTTAATACAGGCTTCCAGCTGCTGGAGAGTTTTGGGTCTCCTTTGACGGACTTTTCGTTTAATTATGCGCCAAATGTTCTCAATCGGTGAAAGATCAGGACTGCGGGCAGGCCAGTTCAGCGCTCGGACTCTTCTACCACGAAGCCATGCTGTTGTAATACTTGCAGTATGTGGTTTTGCATTGTCCTGCTGAAATACACAAGGCCTTCCCTGGAATAGATGTCATCTGGAGGGGAGCATATGTTGCTCTAAAACCTTTACATACCTTTCTGCATTCATGGTGCTTTTTACAACATGCAAGTGTCCCACACCATATGCACTAATGCGTCTCCATACCATCAGAGATGCTGGCTTTTGAACTGAACGCTTCAAATAAGAGGGGTGGTCTTTCTCCTCTTTAGCCCGGAGGACACAACGCCCATGATTTCCGACAAGAATGTCAAATTTGGACTCGTCTGACCACAGAACACTTTGTCACTTTGCTACAGTCCATCTTAAATGAGCCTTGGCCCACAGAACACGATGGCTCTTCTGGATCATGCTCAACAAGGTTTTCCTTTTTGCAAGATAGAGTTTTAGGAGGCATCTGTTGCTGGCACGGCAGACTGTGTTTACAGACAGTGGTTTCTTGAAGTATTCCTGGGCCCGTTTAGTAATGTCAATGACAGAATCATGCCAGTGAGTGATGCAGTGGCGTCTGAGGGCCCGAAGATCACAGGCATCCAGTAAAGGTCTTTGGCCCTGTCCCTTACGCAGAGATTTTTCCAGTTTCTCTGAATCTTTTGATGATGTTATGCACTATCGATGATGAAACCTTCAAAGCCTTTGCAATTTGACGTTGAGGAACATTGTTTTTAAAGTATTCCACAATTTTTTTTTTAAGCCTTCACAGGTTGGAGAGCCTCTGGCCATCTTTACTTCTGACAGACTCAGCCTCTCTAAGACATCCCTTTTATAGCCAATCATGTTACACACCTGATGCCAGTTAACTTAATTACTTGCTAAATGTTCTTTCAGCTGATTCTCTTATATATTAATTGCTTTTTCAGCTCTTTTTTGCGTGTGGCCCAACTTTTTTGAGACCTGTTACAGCCAGAAAATTTGAAATTAGCTCATTTTGTGGATAAAAATGTAAAATGTCTCAGTTTCAGCATTTGAAATGTTATCTATGTTCTATTGTAAATAACATATTGGCTCATGTGATCTGAAAGTCATTGCTTTTTGATTTTATTCACAATTTACACTTTGTCCCAACTATTTCAGAATTGGGGTTGTAGTTCAGTTTCTGGAAAATATCTCCCAAACTACTTGCAGTGGCCTTAACCAAATTGCTTTTTAGACCCCCTCCACCTGACAGGTAGATCGGGGGACTGTTGGTTTAGGCTGTGTCTGTCCATCCATCCGTCCAACGGTCTGTCCATGCGTCTGTGCGTGCATCCTTCGGCAGGGGACTTTAGTGGTCTCTGATCGGCTTGTTCATCTTTATGTCCTGATGACGGTTTCATTCTTTTTCTGGATTTCAAGTAAAACTCCCCCCCCAAATAGCAAAAGGCACCAGTTTACAAGCCAATCAATGCACTTAAAAAATTTCCATCCATCCATTTTCTATATCGCTTCTTCCTCACGTAGGTCACAGGGGACCTGGAGCCTGCCTCAGCTAACTATGGGCGAAAGGCAGGGACACACCCTGGACAGCTTGCCAATCCATCACAAGGCGCGCACACGCATGCACACTTCACTCTCTGTTCATTCACCCAGTCATATCTACAAGCTATTTAGAGTCTCCAATTATCCTTACATGCATGTCTTCAGGAGGAAACTTGAGTACTTGAAGAAAATCTATGCAACCAAGGGGAGAGCATGCAAACGGCACACAGAAAGGCTCTTGGTGAGATTTGAACCCACAACCTTCTTGCAGTGAGGCGGCAGTGCAAAGCACTGCCATCATTACCTAACAATTAGGTAAAGAATGATTCTGAAACACATTGGGATCACCAACCCAGACACTGATGCAAACCAAGCAGAAAACTGCGTCTTGTTGGCGATTATGTACTGTATTACTTCAACCATAGCATGTTGATGGCAATATTCAAAGGTCTCAAAGTCTGTTTCTGAAAAAGTACGGACAACATGAAATTCAGAAGTCTGCAGAAATGTGGCAAATGGAGTTCAACGTAGCCAAATGTTCAACATGTTGGAAATACAAACATTAGGTAGGATTACTTTATAGAAGGTAAAAAAAAAAAAAAAAAAAAAAAAAAAAAAAAAAAAAACTGGAATGCGCCTTCCTTAAAAAAGATCTGGGAGTGATTGTTGACCAAACCCTTACAGGATCTGGCCACTGTGCCATAGCAGTTAAAAAGGCCAACAGGATGCTGGGAAATATAGCCAAAAGTGTTGAGAATAAATCTAAGGAGATTATAATCCTATTGTACAATACATTTGCCAGACCACACTTGAGTATTGTGCGCTGTCCTGGGGACCAAACTTCAAGCAAGACCTAGAGGCTTTAGAAAAGGTTTAAAGAAGGGCCACATAATTAATTCCTGGTATAAAAGATAAAAGCTATGCGTAGGGGCTAAAAAAATCCTCATCTCTTCAGTCTTCGTAAAAGGAGACTTCTGGGTGATTGGATTGAGGTGTTCAAATATTTTAAAGGGATTAACAAAGTTAACTATGCAGGATTACTAAGGCCAAGTTCGGTTTTTGGAACTCAGGGTCAGAAATGGAAGTTAGCCAAGGGTAAAATCAGCACCAATACATGAAAATATTTTTTATGTAGACATGGTGAGGAATAACTTGCCTGGCCAAATTGTTGAGGCAAAAACTTGGTACAGAGCCAGACACTACCTAGTCCTTAAGTCTCTGAAAAGTTAGGTCCACTTTAGTGAGAGGAAAATAGCAAGCCCAGTTTGGCTGAATGGTCTGTTCTTGCCACTCATGTTAACATTTTCAACAACATTACCCCAAAATACAAAAGGGCAAAGCATTCCACAATTTAATTGTAGCCCCCGGACGAAGTCGGGCAGCTACTATGGATTCATGCTCGTCATCTCCACTGCCACAGCCACCGCATCCACAGACACTTCCTTGTAGACGCAGTACAGGGTGTAATTTTTGACCGATTAGTTTCATATTTAAATGGACATGCGATATACTTCAGTTATGACACCAATCGATTTTGGTTGCCATGGCGACAGCATTGACCGAATAATGCGCAAATTTGTGCTGAAACATAGATTTTCTTGTGGATGCAGTACAGGCTGGAGAAGCGGGCTTTCGGGGGCTACATCCATGCGGTCGCGGGCAACCAGACTGTCTAGTTTAATCATGGACTTTATTTTCGCCAACATTAAAAAAATCCCATTAATTTTCTGCATAGACATAGGACCAATGGAAGAGGAAATATGAAAAGATGCAAATGAAGCCGCTTACAGATTTGCATCACACTGTGACTCCATTGGCATGACATTTCATTGCACCCGATTAAAATATGTAAACGGCATCTTCATTTTTGTGCTAAACTGCAAATGAAATTATGACCCAAGTCAAAGTTGTAGCCTCCTTAAATTCAGAGGTCACTATAATTATTGTGCAATACAACGCGCTGCCCTGTCACTTCTTGAGGCATGAAAATAAAATGATTTCAAAAATCATACAAGATGCAAGTAATTGCATGCTTTTAGGATGCTTATATATAATGTCACCGTTCCACACTTTCCAGCGATTAAGAGAATGGCCCCTCTGGTCAGTCATTTTTCTTTGTGAAACACTTTTAGTCTTTAGTCAAATTCGGGTTAATGTGAAATCATAATTACTGCACCATGGTTGTATGCCTCTGCCAACCAGACAAGATGCAGTTTACATCCATGACTGCCCAGACTCATACATGTGATGAAGACTTCAAAAGGAACTTCATAGAATGTCTTGTTTTTTTTTTGTTTTTTTTTTTTTTTAAAGGCAAAATGGAAGTACAATATGTATGATTCGAGTGTATCATTTCTAGTGAGAAACATGCCATCTACACTTGGAGACTATTTCTACGGAGGAACACAAGGGACTGATTCAGAGCTTCCTCGCATGGTGCAACAAAAATCACCTGAAGCTCAATATCACCAAAATCAATAAGCTTGTGGTGGACTACAAGAGTAACTGGAGGCCCCCGGTCCTGGCTGCCATCCAGAGACAGTAAGTGAAGAGGGTGGACTCATACCAGTACCTTGGGGTTCAAATGAATAAATAATGACTACAAAAGGTATTTGCAGAAGATTATGTCTCACCGAAGTTGACCTTTGACTTTTTGGATATAAAATTTCATCACTTCATTTTATGCCGTTAGATGTGTGAAACATTGACATAAACAGCATAAAATTTTCAGTTATGGCCAAAAACAAGCTTTGTGAAGTTAAGGTGACCTTGTTAACTGACCACCAAAATCAAATCAGTTGATCCTTCAGCCCAAGTTGAAATTTGTGCCAAATTTGAAAAAATTCCCTCAAAGTGTTTGAGATATCATGTTCACAAAAATGGGAAGGATGAACGGACAAACAACCCGAAAACATTATGCCTTTGGCCATGGCTTTCACCAGCATAGAGGCATGAAAACTAGCAAGGGCTCAGGTTCTCTTGAACACAAAAGGCAGGTCTTCCCATCACATACAGACACGCATATAAAAGGGATTAAAATTGAAACATCTTGAAGCAAAGAGATTACAAACTGGAAGACAAACTCAAGTGCTTGAGGCTTCCTTGAAGTAAACTTGACTGAATGGTTTGTGTGCATGTTCATGGAAAAACAAGCACGAAAACAAGTGAATACAAATAACTGTTTTTAATTTGAGTTATTATAACAAAATGTAACATTGTATGCACATACATTTGTAAACTATGATAAAATTACTGTAAGACAAGTACTGTAAAAAAATCTGGTAATCAGAGATAGAAGTGTTACAAAACTAGATCTGAGTGTATTCATGAAACATTATAACTATGGTTTAACTGTACTTTTTACCATTAATCAAGAATTGAATACTAAACTCAATGAAAGTACGTTTGGCGTTTCAGAGCCCTCCAGCCATTCCATGTTAAACTGCATTCTTGAATGTGGCCGAATCTCATGCGAGAGGTCTTCATGACACAAAATGATGCAATTGATTTAAATGGAAGCCTTGAGAACAAAATCCCTGACTTGATTACAAGAGTAATATCCTTTTTCTGCAGAAAAAAAGACACCCAGGCATATCAATCAATATATCAACCACTAAAGTTCAGTAAAATTCAGTAAAAGACGATAAACCCGAAGATTTGACAAACACGCATACATACTGGTTCACTGCAACATATAATGCCACATTATTCACATCTAGCAAACATTTTAACATGCCTCTTATCAAAAGAAGTGTCACAAGTTCAGAATCACATTTGCTGAGGACAACTGTAATAGTCCAAAATTTTATTTGATAAGTTTCCTAATCAATGAACAACTTCAAAAATATATGAAAAACTTTGTTATCAAGATAACATTTTACATCATGGCTTTATTTTCTGATCCCACCCAGATGAGATGATAAAAAAATGGTAGTAATTAAGCTGCATCATAGATATGTATGACAAGCAATATTTGTTGGTATTTGGTGCGAAGTTGAGGAATACTGAGTTGGTTAAATGCACACAAACCAAAGTGTTTTTCAAGAAATACATCTTCACTTTTCTTTTTCAAAGCTAAGCACAACAATTAGATTTTAGTGTGTTTTGGGCTTAGCAGAGCACTTCCTACGGAAAAAAAAAAAAAAAAAAAAAAAAATAATAATTAACTTTGTTTGCTTGGGGAAAATACCCACTCATTCCATGAAAGCAAGTACTAAATTCACCCCTTAGTGTAGGAAAAACAAACGTACATGAATGCTAGAAAAACCTAGTAAATACTTTAGCAGTAAAAAGTACATACACTGCATCTTCATTGTGTTAAAATAGGAATATTTAACAAAATATTTTTTACAAAATCCAATAAGTGAGACTACATTTAAAGCATATATTAAATGTAATATTGCACTAGAGTCAGTAAATACCTGTGGATCTCAAGAGCTCCTGAGATCCATCCTGCCTGAAGTGGGAACAGAAAGCAGAGTAAACAAAGTGTAGGCATTTCAGAATATAAGAGGCTGAACAGCAGGAATCACTTGGGTCTGCGCTCCCCCGCTATCGTCTCATCACCACGTCACTGATCCCGCGATTCATACAGCAGTTTTGCAGCCTGTTGGGGTCGGAAACACAGAGGAGAAATCAGTATTTATCACAAAACCAGTTTCCCATCCTTACTGACTGGATGTCCCCTTGGGGCAAACGTATCCACAATACTCAACACAGCCCTGTCATTTTCTTAAAAGGCCGAAAAATTTAACTGCTCCTTCGTAAAATGATACATTTCAGGAAGTTCCAAAACTAGGAGGGATTGAGTTGGGTCACGACGAATAGTGTACTAAAAAATGTGAGAAAAACAACCTGCTGTATATTGTAAACCGGAGATCCTCATCCAGATTTTCACCTGTAAGTTAAGAAAGGTGCCTGTTGATTGTATTATAAGAATCCTATAGCTCAGTCGCTAAAGTGTTTGACTGGGACACAGAAAGATGATGGTAATCAAAAGCCACAAAAATCCCATTGCAGCTGTTGGAATCCTATGCAAAACCCTTAACCCCTTTGCGCAAAAGCCAAATATGGCTATTTATCCGTTACCAAATTTAATACTTTATAATTCAAGATTTAAACTTCATAGAAAAGGGGAATATGGCTCAACTGAGACAAGACACTTGCAGCATTTTGAATTCCATCGTATTTCAGTTTATTTTAATGATTTTGGCAGAAAAAAGGGGCTGCAAACATAAAAATGTCTTTCTTGAAAGTTCAGCATTGAGATTGTATTTAAAAAAAAAAAAAGTAATACTGGGTATTGAAAAATAGCGCGCTGTCGCGAGCAGGACCCCTCAGCCTTGTGCTTTATTGGCAGCCATATTGATTATCGGAGCGGGACACAAAATCGATATAGAGCTTCCTGTAACCACCCCCAACATACCACCAAAAAATGAGAACATTTGGCCAAGGGGTTTTTCAGTTATCGTCCGGAAACGAAAATGAAGATGGCTACCATGGCGGGCATATTGATTATCGAAGCAGGACACAAATCGATAGGGAGCTTCCTGTAACCACCCCCAACATACCACCAAAAGATGAGAACATTTGGCCAAGGCATTTTTCAGTTATCGTCTGGAAACGAAAATGAAGATGGCTGCCGTGGCGGCCATATTGATTATCAGAGCGGGACACAAATCGATAGTGAGCTTCCTGTAACCAACCCTAACAGACCACCAAAAACTGAGAATATTTAGCCAAGGCGTTTTTCAGTTATCGTCCGGAAACAAAAATGAAGATGGCTGCCGTGGCGGCCATACTGATTATCGGAGCGGGACACAAATCGATAGGGAGCTTTCTGTAACCACCCCCAACATGCCACCAAAAAATGAGAGCATTTGGCCAAGGCGTTTTTCAGTTATCGTCCAGAAACGAAAATGAAGATGGCTGCCGTGGCGGCCGATGATCAGAGTGGGACACAAATCGATAGGGAGCTTCCTGTAACCACCCTCAAAATACCACCAAAAAATGAGAACATTTGGCCAAGGCGTTTTTCAGCTATCGTCCAGAAACGAAAAGTTAACGGACAGATGGACTGACAGACGGACGCCGCGCGCCACGACAATGCCCCTCGACCGACTTTCTTCGGCTGAGGGGTAAAAATGGCTGGGGGTTAAAATAATACATTTCTGGGATAATAAACTCCTAGACCACATGTATTCTTCACCCGACCATGAAATCTTATTTGGCTTCCTCTTTAAAAGCCAAACAAGATAGCTCTCAAGGTGGCTGCCCAAAACTCACAGCCCTCAAAATAGCGCACTGCCAAATCATAAAATAATCATAGTTTTAACACAAATCAACTTTTGACTCATGAAATTCAATACGTATAAATGATTTTCTGGTTGAATTTAGCATGAGTTTATCAATATAGGCGCAGCTGGACATCAATGGTCACCAGTAACTTCTCAAAACCAAAAACATGCCTTTTCTCCATGATAAAGTTCAGAGTTTCATTCAACCACACGTACTCGTTAAAGGAACTGCTTATTTTACGGTCAAAATTTCCACTCAGATGGAAAGGTTGCCGTTTACAATTCCAATCATCCAAGCAAAACACAAGCTTTTACCAATGCTTTTCACGCCCTAGAGCAGCAAGTATAACTCACTAACACAGTAATATCTGAAATTTACTTTATTTTAACAAAACAGACATTCCATCATCAGGATAAAGCAGGCAATATCCTACCCTAGATTGAACACAGTCATCAGTGCAATGAACGAAGTAGGGGATATACCGAAGTTTTCGAGCTGTTCGCATTTTAAACGAGCGAAAATCCAAGGCATTCTGTTTCGTTGAATACGGTATACATTCTAAAACAGATCACCACATTAAACAAAATGCCAGCACATGCAGTCTTATTAGCAAAGGCCGTTGACTACTCTTGTTAACCAATGTGACAAACTAGCTCTGTGATCACAGTGGTAAACTGGAAATAAGAAATAGTTGGCTAGTTAGCTAGCTGGCTAGAAGTACAGTGAGAGTAAAAAGTATTTGATCTCTTGCTGATTTTGTTGGTTTGCCCACTAATAAAGACATGATCATTCTATACTTTTAATGGTAGATGTATTCTAACATGGAGAGACAGAATATCAGAACGAAAATCCAGAAAATAACTTTAAAGAATTTATTTTAATTCATTTGTTTTTCATTGAGGGAAATAAGTATTTGATCCCTCTATCCAAAAGCACTTAATACTTGGTGGCAAAGCCTTTGTTTGCAAGCACAGCGGTCAAACGTTTGTTGTAGTTAACCGCAAGGTTAGCACACATATCAGGGGGAATTTTGGCCCACTCTTCTTTGCAGATCCTCTCTAAATCATTAAGGTTGGTGGGCTGTCGCTTTGGCAACTCGGACCTTCAGCTCTCTCCATAGATTTTTCGATTGGATTGAGGTCCGGAGACTGGCTGGGCCACTCCATGACCTTAATATGGTTCTTCTTGAGCCACTCCTTTGTTGCCTTTGCTGTATGCTTCGGGTTGTTGTCATGTTGGAAGACCCAGCCACGGCCCATTTTCAGCTTCCTAGCAGAGGGGAGGAGGTTGTCCCTCAGGACTGCACGGTACACGGCTCCATCCATCTTCCCACTGATGCGGTGAAGTAGCCCTGTGCCCTTGGCAGATAAACACCCCCAAAACATAATGTTTCCACCTCCATGCTTGACGGTGGGCACAGTGTTCCTGGGATCATAGGCAGCATTTTTCTTCCTCCACACATGACGAGTAGAGTTTTGGCCAAATAGTTCAATTTTGGTCTCGTCTGACCACAGAACCTTCTCCCAATCACTTTGTGCATCTTTGAGGTGATCATTGGCATACTTTAGGCGAGCCTCCACATGTGCCTTCTTAAGCAGGGGTACCTTTCAGGCACTGCAGGATTTTAATCCATTGCGGCGCAAAGTGTTGCCAATTGTTTTCCTGGTGACTGTGGTCCCAGCTGCCTTGAGGTCACTCACTAACTCCCGCTGTGTGGTTGCAGGCCGATTTCTCACTGTTCTCATGATCATTGCCACCCCATGAGGTGAAATCTTCTGTGGAGCAACAGACCGAGGTCTATTGATGGTCATGTTATACTTCTTAAATTTTCTCACAATTGCACCAATGGTTGTTACTTTAATACCCAGCATCTTGCTAATGTTTTTGTAGCCCATTCCAGATTTGTGCAGGTCAACAATCCTGTCTCTGAGGTCCTGAGAGAGTTCTTTGGTCTTACCCATGTTGGAGAGTTTGGAATCTGTCTGATTGTCTGATTCTGTGAGCAGGTGTCTTTCATACAGGTGATTAGTTAGAACAGGTGTCTTCAATTCAGGTAACAAGTTGATTGGGAGTGTCTAACTGGTCTGTGAAAGCCAGAACTCCTAATGCATACTAGGGGATCAAATACTTATTTCCCTCAATGAAAAACAAATGAATTAAAATAAATTCTTTAAAGTTATTTTCTGGATTTTCGTTTTGATATTGTGTCTCTCCATGTTAGAATACATCTACCATTAAAGTATAGAATGATCATGTCTTTATTAGTGGGCAAACCAACAAAATCAGCAAGGGATCAAATACTTTTTACTCTCACTGTAAGACAGAGCCACTCCATGCAAAGTCAGTTCTACCCACACTGCATGAGGAAAAACTCTCCATAGTTGAATTTTTCCTCCAAAGAATCAATGCAATCAGTCTGTTCCATTGAGAATAACTGCCATTTTCTATCTAAAAATCACATTTCCATCCCGCAATATAAGCTCAGCACTCTAGGGTTGGTACTGGAAGTCTTTTTTTCCCATGCAATCACATAATTCTCAGCTGCGCAAAGTTGAGAGAATACAACCCAACTGCTATTACGCAAGTGTTCAAGTACGTTAAGGGTCCAATTAACGTCTTTCAATTACTGAGGAAAGCTTATACTGTGTAGAATTGGAAAAAAAAAAAAAAAAAGTGTCAATCAATGGGTAATTACCTGGAGAGTTTCACTTGGGTGTGAACTATAGCTTTTCTTTTACGCAGATAATCCTGAGCAACCATTGAAATGACTGTATTTTCATAAGGGATTGAATGAGGCTCCAAAAAACAGCTGAATTCTTTGGAAGAAAAACCTACGCGTAAATCCACGGTAGGGAATTACGCGTTTTTAATATGTGCGGACTGTAATTGATGGTAGAATGACATGGTATCATCAATACCGTGGCAAATTTTTGTTTCAGAAAACTGATTTTTTTTTTTTTTTAACTACTTAATTAGGATACCGTTGGCTGAGGTAGTTGCTACAAAGGACAACAATTTTTCTGTCGCAAGAGATCATTTCTTTGAACTGTTGAATAGATCCTATGGGCAAGTATATTGACCAGTTTGCACATCAGGCTTCGCTGAGGAGTTTAATTCATGCAACTTCTGGGAAAAAGGGATGGGACTTAACTCGTCCATATTCTAAACAGTGTTCCGAGCTCGGCTTGCTCGTGAGTATTCAATAACTGATCTGGGTGTGCCATCTAGTGATAGAATAGTGTAACTGCCTGCATTAATAGAGCAACTCCACGTCCGCTGGCATCTACACCAGCCCAGAGGGGTTAAGGACTATTCCATGCCAAATCAACAAAGGGCTCCAAACTCACCATCTGAGATTTGCTTCTCACTTTCAAAGGGTACCATAAAATAATTGGTACCATCAAAAAGAGGATCTTTTTTAAAATCACAGATGTACCCCATAGCATAGTGATATCCAAGCAAACTATACTACAGAGCTGTGAGAAAGTATTTGGCCCCCTCCCAACTTCTTCTGTTTTTGCATATATTTTGCATTTAAATGTCACATCATCAAAATCATTTTACTATTAGACAAAGATAACCAGAACAAACACAGAAAGCAGTTTTTGAACAATAATTTCATTTATTGAAGGAAAAAAGCCATCCAACCCTACCTGGCCCCATGAGATAAAGTAATTGACCTCTTAGTTACTTAATCAACTAGGGGTGAGACAATTCTGAACCTCGTTTTTTTTTTTAAGGCGTAGTACCACCACTTGCTGCCATGGTGTGAACATCCGAGCTTTCCCTTTTCCTTTATTAAACCCGACGCAGTCTTGAACGAAAGCGCCAAACATCAAAGGGCAGGAGAAATGCTTCCGGAAAAAAACTTGACTTACATCAGTATTTTTCAGCCAAGTACTGCACGGAGCCAAGTAAAGGACTACAGAATTGTCTCCTTTTAACCAATTAGGTTACTCTAATCCTATCCCTGTTTACTTTGCTCAATTAGCAATCAAACAGGGGATTTGCTTATTTACTTTACTGAATGAGTAGAGCTGTTTATTAAGATAGCATGTTTGATTGCCGCATTCTGAAAGTTAAATGGTCAGCACAGATTTGCAAGAACGCGTATTTGGCCATTTCGTGTGATTGTGATCATTTATATCTCACATTCACGTTTCATCCACTTTACAGAATGTTTTCCACCTTGTGTATTTTTTAGACTCTTGAAATCCAGGGCAATCTGAAAATGAATCTCTTTATTTTTGCCTGCAGTAGTGATGCGGATTCCGCGAGCCGAGCACTGCAACCGCTTACCGCTTGCAGCTTGGTCACACTGCCTGCGTATCTGCTGCGGCAGGTCTGCCGCGGGCTCCTCCTTCCAACTCTGTCTCTGCACGACTTTGCCCAAGAAACCACTACAAAATAATATATTATTTCGTCGCATGTCGTTATAGCCTACTACACGTGATTAATATTTTGTATTGACAGTAGGGGAAGCATGCTTGAGCGTTTCGAATCGTACAAACAATTTAATTACATAATCACATTACAATACACAGCAAACCCTTCTGAATTGGTCTTGCTCTGTTTGAAGGTACTTTAGGGGTAGGGGGAGGGTGTCGGGGTGTGGAATGTGCTTTCAAAAGCGATCTGATTTACATTAGTCGAGGCTGAAACCATTCGTATAGGCTAGGCGCGGAACGACCGAAAAAGGAACAGTTCAGACAATTCAGAAACTGGCTGGTGTGCTGTACGTTCGTCTAGCCACTGTATCCAGCTTAGTTTTTTTTTTTCCCCCTTACCATTGGAAACAGTCACTTGAAGTGTTGCTGATACAAGTGGGGGCTCGTATGTAGGTTTAGCAATCGCGTGGGTGTCATGGCCAGAGTGAGAGATACGGAAAAGTACTGCCCTGATACTCTTTAATCATCTACATAATAAGCTATGTTCATTGGCTTGGCTCCGAAATTAATGGCATACTCCTGCAAAATACATTGATGCCGCCCCCCGAACATCTAAATCCAAAATAAAACAACAGCATATTAAAGCTTTCAAAAATAAGTTAGGAATGACTAAATACTTCCCCATATATTCCCTTTAATGACAGCAGCCTACAATGAAAGTCGCGAATTTCCCACTACATGTTCCAATATTTCACGAAGCATTGCTGAATTGAGCGGAAGGGATTATGTCCATATATCGAGCTTTTAATATGATAAACATGCTGGAAGTGTTGTTGCATTTTTTGTTTGTCTGCTTCATGCTTGTAACAGACAAGCATCCTCGGAAATATAGCGAAATGCATGCATTTATGGCGATATGACTGTTTCTGACAGTCATTTTCAGCTGTGCTTTGCGTTTTTCCGCATGCGTAGTGCGGAAAAATTTGGCAAGAGTCGGAATCTATATTTTCCGCACGGTAGCAGTACGGATTTTCCGTACGCGAGTTGCACAGCTTCGGCATGCTGTGTGGCCGCTCTCATTGAATAACATGGGAGCCGAAACGAAAATACGCATGCGGTATGCGGAATCAGCATCGGTACTGCAAGCAGTGTGGCCCGGGCCTAAGAGTTATCTACCGCTCCGGTGACAGGTAACATGCTTTGTTGGACAGCGCAATGGCGACATCTTTTGGTCAACACATGAACTCGTCAAGTCAAGGGTCAGTTGGCTTTTTCATCCAAGTAGTGCAAGTGCCCGTAGGGGGAGTGAAAATTTATGCAAAGACCTGCAAAATGAAGGATGCACACCATCGTGCCATGCGCAAGCCATATCCCAAAGCTTAGGCTGATCTGACGAACAGTCAGAGAGGTATGCCAGCCACAGACAGACACACAGATAGACGCTTCCTGCTTTATATACTGGACAAAGAAAGTTAGGGATCACGCTGATTTTTAATATTGAAATATGATATGGAACATAATTTGAACTATCAAATATTTCAATTTCAAAATTGGGGTGATCCCTAATTTTCTTTGTCCAGTATAGATAGATGCGTTTATTTGTGAACAGCTCTGCTGGTAGCGATTCACTCCCAATAAACTACCATAGAGTGACAACTTTGGTGTTAAAAGGTGGACGAGGAGAGTCAAATACGAAGCGTACTGTTAGACATGAAAATTGCACAGCCCCAATTTTAAGCATTTACTCGTCCCCTAATGTGCAGCTCAACCTATTGCCACACATACGCCTTTATTTCAAAGCAGGGTCTGGGCAAAGGCAATAATTATGCAGAGACTTACTGGCATACGCATTTCCATTTGAAATACCCGAAAATAGAGCCCACTGGGAACACATTGCAGGTGGTAAGTCAAGTGTGTAATGATCCTGACTACTTCTGACTTACCTTGTGCATGGCAGCGAGCCAAGCAGAGGCAATCTTCTTGTCATCTGCTGCCTCCATGCGCAACTGCTGTTGGTCCAGAGAACCCACTGTCTTGTAGTGGAGCAACATGCCACTAGCTTTAGGGTTTCCACCTGTATAAACACATAACACACACACACACACACACACACACACACACATGACAACTGTACTACGATATTACCGACTAACTCACTTAAGGCAATATACATATTTTTCCAGGTACATAAACAGGAACACCAGAAAAAACACGAGACAAGTTATAGAAAAGAAATTATAGCTACACTAAGCAATTTCTGACCACTAAACAGCTCTAAAGCACCAGCTCCATTTGTAAACAAGGCAACATTGTCACCAATATCCCCCGCCACAGTAAGAATGGTCACGGGAAATTCCATATTCATACCCAAAAAAAAAAATAAAACACACACAGCAATGACATGATCCACTGAAACATATGCAAGGAGAGAATAAAATGAAGGAATAGTTGCCAAGAAAACTTGTCCCCATTGCAAATCCCATACACCAAGTCAACGAACAGAAACAAGGACCATAACTCCGTAAAAACAAATTACTCGGAATCAACTGTCGAGCTCATTCAATAGGATCATTAGTACTGGCCACAAACAAAATTTCATCCACGTAGGTACAACAGTTGCCGAGAGAACTTGTCCCCATTGCAACACCTATATACTTCAGTCCACGAACAGAAACAAGGACCCTAACTCCGTAAAAATAAATTTCTCGGAATCAATTGTCAAACTCATTCAGTAGGGTCATCAGTACTGGCCACAGACAAAATTTCATTCACGCAGGTGCAATAGTTTCCAAAAAACTTGTCCCCATTGAACCCGGACGGACGGACGGACAGACGGGCGAGCTCCATTCCAATATCCCCCGATCCACGTCGTGGCGGGGGATAATAACACAGTCACTCCTCTCTCCCACTCCTCCCCCTTCGGACTCCCGGGGGCAGTGCCTTATGTCCTGTGCCACATAGAATGTCGCGCTCTCGACGCATTGGGGTTCAGTGATTTGGTGGTTTCATTGCTCTTTCAATGAGCTAGCAAAACCGTGATGTAAAGAAAGATTAGTTAATAAACAACTCACCTTACCCACAAGATTAAACCTGAATAAGCTAGCGAAACCATGACGTAAAAAGTTGTTTATTAAACAGTCTTTACCTTAACCACAAGATTCAACCTACAGGAGACCTTGCACGTAATTCCTAATTCAAACACGTAGTATCTTGCGTGAATAGATGCTCCGCTCAAACAGGTTTACAAGACCGACAATGAATTTCCATGTAACGTTCAGGTTACATGGGTGTGAGACCAAATATATAAATTATAGTAAAACATGAACAGTACATTCTGTACGCCTTCATACTTGACATGCATCAAATAAACTGATCTAATAATGTATGCATGCATGCTTGTTTGTCTTGTTCCCCTAATTTTCCAAGCTTTAGAAATACAACCCCAATTCCAAAATAGTTGGGACAAAGTGTAAATTGTGAATGAAATCAAAATGCAATGACTTTCAGATCACGAGCCAATATGTTATTTACGATAGAACATAGATAACATTTCAAATGTTGAAACAGACATTTTACATTTTTATCCACAAAATGAGCTAATTTCAAATTTTCTAGCTGCAACAGGTCTCAAAAAAGTTGGGACACAGGCCAAAAAAAGGGCTGAAAAGGCAATTATATGTAAGAGAATCGGCTGATAGAACATTTAGCAAGTAATTAAGTTAACTGGCATCAGGTGTGTAATAGGGCTGGGGCGATTCTGAATCAATTTTTTTTAAGGCGTAGTACCACCACCTGGTGCCATGGGGCAAACATCCGAGCTTTCCCTTTTCCTTTATTAAACCCGACGCAGGTTGAACGAAAGTGCCAAACATCAAAGGGCATGTGAAATGCTTCCGGGAAAAAACTTGACTGACATCAGTATTTTTCGCTGCACGGAGCCAAGTAAAGGACCACAGAATCGTCTCCCATTAACCAATTAGGCTGCTCTAAGAAAAGTAAACCTGTTCCATTTTACTTAGCTTGATTAGCAATCAAATGGTGGATGCATTTATTCTCTAAGTTGAATGAGTAGAGCTGTTTATTAAGACAGCATGTTTGATTGCTGCATTTTGAAATTTAAATGGCCATAGAACAGCACAGCATGAACACGATTGCCATTGCACGCCATTTCGTGCGACTGTGATAATTTATATCTCACATTCATGTTTCATCCGCTTTTCAGAATGTTTTCCACCTTGTGTATTTTTTAGACGCTAAATAATACTAAAGGGTGGATACCCTTTTGCCAAAGTTTTGCTATATCCCTATAGATACAACAATATACTCTGTACATGTGTGTATACATGGCGTGATTGTTTTCACAAAATATCTATTTTACGTTTTGGAGGATTACATCAAAACAAAGCAGAACACCTCTCTAATTTTTTGATATTATAGAGTTGAAGTGATGATGATGAGCATAAAACAAGTTCCATTTTGAAATCAGGTGGCAGCTTTGAGATAAGGAGGGCCAAAGTTTGGTACCCCCAAATAGGGTTTTCATCCAATAGTTTCCAAATCATAGGAGCTATCACTTATTCAACTGCATATTCAGAATCAGCATGAAAAATTACGTAAAAGTGCCAATAGGTGCTATAGTTTTTGATTTGTTACGAAAAAAGGATTTGAAAAAAGTGGGAGGGCACGTCGCAACGCGTGTAATAGGCGATTATTAAAATGGCGGCCATTTTGTAACCAGTTGGAGTTGGCAGCCAAAATTTTGGGATTTTTGTCCATGTACATATAGCAACTATTGTAGCAAAAATCAACTAAATCTGTGACAAGGTGGTGTCACCCCCTGGCCCATTTGAGCTGGAATGCCTCAAAAAGGAAGCCATTGTTTAGCATGATCCAGAAGCGCCACCGTGTTCCGTGGGTGATCTTCGGGCCCTCAGCCGCCACTGCATCACTCACTGGCATGATTCTGTCATCAACATTACTAAATGGGCCCAGGAATACTTCAAGAAACCACTGTCTGTAAACACAGTCCGCCCTGCCATCCACAGATGCCACCTAAAACTCTCTCATGCAAAAAGGAAGCCATTGTTGAACATGATCCAGAAGCGCCGCCGTGTTCTGAGGGCCAAGGCTCATTTAAAATGGACTGTAGCAAAGTGGCAAAGTGTACTGCGGTCAAATGAGTCCAAATTTGACATCTTTGTTGGAAATCATGGGCGTTGTGTCCTCCGGGCTAAAGAGGAGAAAGACCACCCCCTCTTGTTAACAGCGTTCAGTTCAAAAGCCAGCATCTCTGATGGTATGGGGATGCATTAGTGCATATGGTGTGGGACACTTGCATGTTTGAAAAAGCACCATGAATGCTGAAAGGTGTATAAAGGTTTTAGAGCAACATATGCTCCCCTCCAAACGACATCTATTCCAGGGAAGGCCTTGTGTGTTTCAGCAGAACAATGCCAAATCACATAGTGCAGCTATTACAACAGCGTGGCTTCGTAGTAGAAGAGTCCGTGTGCTGAACTGGCCTGCAGTCCTGATCTTTCACAGATTGAGAACATTTGGTGCATAATTAAACAAAAAGTCCGTCGAAGGAGACCCAAAACTCTCCAGCAGCTGGAAGCCTGTATTAAACAAGAGTGGGATCAAATTCCAATGGCTAAACTCAAGAAACTTGTCTCCTTAATGCACAGACGCCTCCACTCTGTGTTAAAAAGAAGAGGGGATGCAACACCGTGGTAAACAGGCCCCTATCCCAACTTTTTTGAGCCCTGTAGCAGCCATCAAATTTGAAATGAGCTCATTTTGTGGATAAAATTGTAAAATTTCTCAGTTTCAACATTTGCTATGTTATCTCTGTTCTATTGTGAATAAAATACTGGCTGGTGTGATTTGAAAGTCATTGCGTTTTGATTTTATTCACAATTTACACTTTGTCCCAACTATTTTGGAATTGGGGTTGTAAAACTAGCCCATACTTAGCCACTCAGCCCAACTTCTCATTTTCATATTCTGTTAACTTTCGTTTAAACTTTACAGCTAGCTAGTTAGCAAGTCACAGCCATCAGCCATAATTCATACTTATTGAGCCAGCACACCAGTGATGGACGGATGCAGCACCTAACGTTTGCTAGCTAGTGGCAGTACGCCAGCATTGACATCCAGTAACACTGATCAAGAACTGAACAAGCCATGAATACAGATGCTACCAACCAGGGGTTCATGTTTCATGCAAAGCTCAAGTTCTGCGTCTTCATCCATTCACAAAATAAGTATGGATTGGTTATTCCATGAGTTAGCCAGGCAGTAATATTAGCACTTTAATATAGATGCTAGCCATGTCCATAGCTGGCCAACTACCTTGGCGAGCAGCAGCTGGGCAAGTTGCAATTTAATAGTAGTCTACCTAACTTTACAGTTAGCCAAGTCTTCCTAGTGTACCAAACAGATCTGTGATTAGGTTTCACTTGTTTGGAAGTGTTTTCTAGCTAACCCATAAAACATGAGCCAAGCCATGCACATTCACTTATGAGCACTCAAAGCATGGGCTCAGGTGACCACAAAGCTCACTGCGGCATGCACGGCCACATCCTGCAAATTCACACCAATCTGGGTGAAATACCAAGTTTTTAGAGAATCACATGCAACAGGGGGGAAAAAGTGCGATGTCAGGAGCAGACGAGGAGCTTTGTGTTGGGCGGGGCCCACATAGAAATTTAGAAGACGCAAACCAGGCAACAACAGCAAGCCAGCTTTTAACAGTATGGTGGAAAAACACCTCAAAATGATGACTCTCACAAAAAAGGACATTTTACAGAACAAAACAGCATGTAATATTGCTTAGTGTAGCTTTAAATAGGGTTGAACAATATAATGAATCTCGCTCATTTTGAGTGCTAGAAGAATAACAACCACCATGAGGCAAACAGACAAGCTTGCTCCTTCAGTTTTCCACGAGTCATACCTGATGCGGTCTTAAACAAACAACTGCCAAACATCAGAGGCCATGTTATTTGCTTCCGTCTAAGAACTTTACTGACTTTAGTATTTATCGGTGACGTGCGGAACAAGAGCATGTCTGCAGAAGTCCGCAGAATCATCATCATCATCATCACCATCATCATCTTTTAACCAACAATTGCTCTCACCCAGTTTTCATTTACTTCACTCAATATACAATGAAACGGTTAATTCGTTCAATTTCCAATTTGAATCGGTAGACAGTCCAATTTATTTCATAGGACTTTTGTTTGTTGCATTTTGAAATTTAAATGGCCTTATAACGGCATAAATTTACCTGAATGCGTTTGCTAGATTTTTTGTAGACTTCCATTTAGCCCTTTCATGCAAATGTGAAAATAATTTCTATCGCATTTGATATGCTTACCAAAATGTTTCCACCTTCAGTGTAGGCCATTTAGACGCTCAAAAGTAACCTAAATCAAGACCTATGAGTAACTTTAATTTTAATCTTTTTCAATAGTCAATTAATAGAACTGCAAATATGCGGCACAAATTTGCCTAAATATTGTTCAATGAGAAAATAATTCAGATCTCACGCCCACGTTCGATACGCATAAATTGTTTTCTACTTTGCATATATTTTAGTTGCTTAAAATCCCGGGCAATCTTAAAATGAACTTTACATTTTTACTTAATCTTTAATAATATGCAACTAGAGGCTCTACAGAGTCTGAATCACTCACCTGGATCTGTATGAAAATGAACTAATTGTTAAAATTACAGAAACATAATCTACTGTAACAAGGTACAGGATCTTAACGAAATACCAAAAAACATGATTACGATTTCGACCTCGTCCCATAATTTCGCAAAATCGATTTTTGAATGGAAAAGAAATAAATCAGTTTGATTCAAAAGGAAATTCCAGGGGAATCAGATTATGATTTCAAGAATCTAATGAGCAAATTGAATGTGATGGTTTATTCAGATGCTATTGTGAAATACAACAAAAATCATCATATTAGATGTTTTACAGCAAATAACTCCTACAAAGAGCCATTGAACAATTTCAGTGTAATGGAGACTTTTGTAGAGCTTTATTTGCTTATCATTTTAGCAATTGAGAGTCTCTCTCTCGCTCATATAGGCTAAAAAAAAAAAAAAAAAAAACAACCATAAAATCGAGCTTGACATTGACATTTCAAGGCCAATAACTCCTACAAGGAGGCATTGTATGATTTCGATCCTGTGGAGACTTTTGTTTCATTTGCTGATCATTTTGAGGTAATGGTTTTTTCTCTAGCTACTTTAGTTCCTGAGATATAGCTGAAAATAGGCGGTTTTACCCCTATGTTCTATTTTTAATATAGTGGCCATTCAGACAGCAGGCATAAATCGACACAATTTTTAAAGTAGACATCCTAAGGATGCTTGTGGCTAATTTTAGTCTGGATCTGTTCAGTAGTTTCAGAGGAGAATATTTTTGGAAAATGTTAACGACAGACGACGATGGACGCCAAGTGATGGCAATAGCTCACGTGGACCTTTGGTCCAGGTGAGCAAATGAAAATGCAACAATGAGAGATTTTTTTTTTTTTTTTTACTAATAAGTGGTACATTTTCCAATCTAACACAGTAGCCTAGTTAGGTCTGCCTGCTTCTCGATAACCTCTTAAGACAGGCTTTCGGTTTTCAGAATTTGGTCGGCTAGATGGGTCGGTTGGCCGGTTATACCTTAAAAGGTGCTGGAAGTCGTTCAACCTCGCTGGTAATTTGAGGACTTCAAAACACAATTTTCTTCCTGTAAGCATTTCAAGTGGCCTCTGACATTTGATTGCCATTTGAAAAAGAAAAAGGAGCAAGCTTGTCCGTTCGTGCCATGATGGCAGCTATTCATATTGGTCTTGAAATTATCACAATTCAATTAATCACCCAGCCCAATGAGATGGAACAGTTTATAACACATCACATCAGATTGTATT
This sequence comes from Gymnothorax javanicus, assembly GCA_029692085.1. Classification (NCBI taxonomy): domain Eukaryota; kingdom Metazoa; phylum Chordata; class Actinopteri; order Anguilliformes; family Muraenidae; genus Gymnothorax; species Gymnothorax javanicus. The sequence continues at coordinate 87,415,261 of CM056193.1, forward strand.
CCAATAAAATTAAGCTGCAGAAGCAGGACTTTCAGACCGCCAAAGGGCCTTTAACTAAACCCATAATATGCGCACATACAGACACACACACTTGCCATAAGCCTGGGATAACTATATGCACGTCACAAAAAGGACAACCAGCTCCTAAAGACTTATGCCTCAAAAATCACACTCCAGCCAAGTTGCATGCAAGAGGCTCTTTCAAAGAGATGGCCTTCCACTGTACAGGGACCTGTGCTACCTACATTTTTATTTTTATTGGACAAGGACAATTAAAGTGTCAAATTGAGCAAATTTGAATTCAGCAAATCTATTTTTCTCCTGTTGTTCCAGAGTAAGCAAAGGGAATATGCATATATAGCAGGAGTTCATGCATGCAGATACTACTAACATAAAGGTTTGACATCCTCTCGGGTGAAATAAGTAGGCGAAAATAGTCGAAAGAAAACGCATTGGTTTTTATTCAAAAATTATAAATCAGTGTTCCTTAAAATATAGGTTAGGTCCGAAATGGGTTGTGGGTGAATAAGTCTGCACTCAATGAGGCTATGCTACTTTGGGTTCAGATAGCAAAAGCATTTCAAATTTTCATCCTGATGTTAAAAAGTTTAAGCATCACTGTCAGAGTGATGGTGTACATCCAACTTGCAGTTTTAAAAGTAAAAGATTACCATTTGCCAGTCATTTGAGTGAAAATACTGATATTGTCCTTTAAGAGTCATGAGCAGAATGCATTAGCAGAGGCCAAATAACTCAGTTTAGCTCTTCTAAAACCTTTACAGCATCCCATATGATGGCACACCTCTTTAAAAGCAGTAGCGTGAAAAGGGGTTGATGAACTCAATGAACAGGGGGAACATCGATGAGCATCAATGAGTCTTGGAGGGAGGGAGACAGAGAGATTGCTGACCTTCCGATATATACTGACTCTCCAGCAGACTGGTGTAAGTGTGAATGTCTTTCTCTGAGTGTAGAAGAGAAGACAGGCAGCCCAGAAACAGTGAAAGAGAGGGGGTTATTCAGAGGGAGTTACTGAGAACACTGAAGCCCTGAGGCACACCAGTAGCTTCTGGTACACAGGGCTTACCCACCGTCTGTAGCCCATCTAGCACACAACGACTGAAGGTCTGGCAACATTATCAGAATTTAAATATAGCTTCAAAATCTGAACTATACACCAGAGCTGCCCAACCCTGCTCATGGAGATCTACCATTCTATGAGTTATCACTCCAGCACAAACAATGTATGGCTCATTCAGCAGCAAGATCTTCAAGAGTTTCTAATTAGTAGAATCAGTTGAGTCAAAATAGCCTTGGAATAGTAACCTATTGAACAGCAGATCTCCAGGAATGGTGTTGGTCTGATAACCAAGTGGAGAGTTGAGACCATGGAACAGGGATGGGCAGCCCTGCTGAAGACTATGCACCACAGAAAGGTTGAAAGTTTGGCCAGAGGATGTGGGAAGTCTTTGGCTACACTTCAGAAACACCAAGAGTCGGGGACAAATTCACAGCCCTGGGGTCCAGGGAGCAGACCTTACCTCCAGGGGTGAAGCCCTCAGTCAGGACTTGCATGGTGGTAATCCGGGACAGCTCCACCTCAAAGTGGCTTTCGCCATCCAGGAAGAGATACCTGAGAAAAAAAGCAGACCTTTAGGCCCCAAAACATAGCCAGGATGACAAATATAGGCAGAAAGACACTGGTGGAAAAGTAAGCAAAGTAAGACAAGAAATAAACCAGGTTTACATGGAGTGCACACTGCACTGAGGCAAACCTTGCAAACTATGTCCTTTCAGCAAATAGAATTTACTGCCATCCATCTAAATTCTTTAACAAGCACACTAAAAACCTTCATATCACAAACTAACAAACAGCAGAAACTCCAATATGAATATATAAATGTTGAAAATTTCCAAGAAAACATGGTACCTGTGGTTATTAGACAGACGGCACACCATAGTCTCTGACTTCTCAGATGTACCCACTGTGACCAGGAATGTGCCACCTATTTATACAAAAGGAAGCAACCATATCACTAATCAGAAGTAAATTTTCAGGTACAAGTTATAAAATTAATGAGTGATTTCATAGCAACATATGCTCTTACTTACAAAATATGCCATGTGCTCTGAAGGCATAACGGCATGAGTCATATCTAAAGACAGCACAAGTATCTTGAGGAGAGAAATATTTACTGTGACCTAGAACAATAATGATCCAGCACCAGTGAGTACAGATGCTCCAAAAGACATAATAATCGCTTGAAATGAAAGCTAGCCAAACAGTGAGATACGAGTCCCTGGTTTAAAGATACTAGAGCACTGCCCGTGGCCAAATGAGGCTGTGTTCGAAGGTGGGACATACAAAGAGGCGTGGCTAAAGCTGAGAGCAAGAATGCGACAGGCTAGATAGGTTACACAGGCCTATGGGATTGTAACTTTTTGAAAATTAACCCAAAAAACTTCAAAATGAAGGATGCACACCATCGTGCCATGCGCAAGCCATATCTGAAAGCTTAGGCCAATCTGACAAACAGTCAGAGAGATATGCGAGCCACAGACAGACAGACAGACAGATCTTCCCCGCGAACCACGTGAGCAGTCTAGCAACGAAGTCGATGATACCCTTTTTCCACCAAAAAGAACCTGGTGCTAGTGCCATGCTGGTGCTAGTGGCAGTGCTTAGTTGGTTCAACCCACGAACCTCCTAAGAACCCGTTTGCTTTTCCATCGCCGAGGAGCGTAATCAGAGCCACGCGATTACGTCACTGTAATTTAAGACCAACAGATCAGGATAAAATAAACTTCGTTTGAGATCTGTGTGTCTCTCAGCAGTGCTCACGTAACATCTGGCGATACAGAAATACAGCATGGACTGCAGGAAAGCACAAATAAAAACTAAAAACTGAAATAATGCTTGTGTTCTATGCTGAGTAAAGCAGCTTGCACACTGGACGCGAAACAAATTTTTCGCAGGACAGATTACATTCAAAGTCAATGCAAAGTCTTTGCATTGACTTTGAATGTAATCTGTCCCGCGAAAAATTCGTTTCGCGTCCAGTGTACTATTATTGTCACTTAGGTTTTATCGTTTTTAGTGGGGGAAAAGGAATACAGCCTGATTGCTATGATCTCGTACTGAGTTAAGATCACATATGGAAAATAAATGTGTAACGTGTCTTGCGTTGTTGTCCATGCATGTTAATCCCAAAATCTTAAGCAGCAACAGGGTGTAATAACAGGAACAAGCTATCCATCGTTTCTCTTCCCAAGGATGCAGGCAGAAGAAATAAATGAGCAACCGTCGTATTTCATTCCAACTACACAAGTTTGAAAGATCTAACGCTGTTTTGTTTTGAAATGCCATTCAAGTTCGCTAATGGTAATAATTCATGAATGCCCTAGCTAGCCAGCTAACTCATATTCGTAATGCTTAATATAGACGTAAGCGGTGCACGAAAACATGCATGAAGCAGCAAAGTAAAATGCAATATTAACGCACCATGCAGATATAGTACAGATGCTTCTTTATTCCAACATTTACTGCGGGCAGAACGCTCAAAATACTTCCGCGATCGCGCTGGTCTTGTTGGTCAAACTCGTAATCGGTGCTTGCACTGGACCAGCAAGGAGTTGGTGCCACTCTGAGTTATCTACCGCTCTGGTGACAGGTAACAGGCTTCGTTGGAAAGCGCAATGGCGACATCTTTTGGTCAACACATGAACTTATCAAGTCAAGGGTCAGTTGGCTTTTTCATCCGAGTAGTGCACATGCCCGTAGGGGGAGTGAAAATTTATGCAAAGACCTGCAAAACGAAGGATGCACACCATCGGGCCATGCGCAAGCCATGTCCGAAAGCTTAGGCCGATCTGACGAACAGTCAGATATGCAAGCCACAGACACAGACAGACGCTTCTTGCTTTATAGATAGATTACAAGACATGCAATAATTCTAACATCAGCAAACACTAATCATGAAATGTTTAGTCTGTAAATCCAAATTTCTAAGTCTGGGGTTTATAATTACACAAATGCAGTTTCAGCACAGAACACTGGTTTTTAGCAGATTATATACTATGCAATAGTTCTGAGCTGAAATCAAATGAAAGAGACCAAAGGAGTGGGAAAGACTAAGGACGATGACACCAGCCCGGTCCAGGACTGCGAGGGTTAATAGAGCACCAATCCCAGGCGAGCCATGACACAGCTGCAGGTTGAAGGCTTTTAGCGGGTCTTAATCCCAGCACTCAGCTCACGGAGTGTCCGCACCAAGCCCTGTGCAAACTTGCCCGGGAGGGCAGTGCGCTAATGGATTTTTCATTAACACTGAGGAGGCTGTGGGGTGGAAAGACCCCAGGGTCAGGCTTATTCATAACACCCCACCTCCCCTCACCGCCCCACTTCGGGCAAGAGTTCAGGAGGACTGCCGCAATTATGAGGATGGATTTTTCTGAATGTTTTCTCGAAAAACTCTAATCACTTCATCTGCAAAGCCTCCATAAATATGATGGAGATGCTATAGGCCAATAGGAGCGATCTGATATACAATACAGCACATCGCCAGGCGGATATGACGGTAGAAAATCACGGGTCAAACGCAAAAATGTCAACGAGTGAACTTCCGCTCATATCCGCGCACGGTCCAACGCTAGCTAATATAATGGCGATTTATAGCGTTTCATTCCAAAATGTGAACTCCAGCTTTGACTCGTTTGTAGCGTTTATTTGAATATTGCGGTATTTTCATGTTCATATCTGTGTATCCGCGATGGTATTCGACTGCGAAGCTGCGCAATGCTCATCGCATTTTGTCATGCATGCATTGGCTTGGCGAAGCTGGTCTTATAACCGGAAGTGCGGATGTCGACAAAAAAATCCCCGTCCTTCATCTCATCTCCCTATTTACGACAGTTTTGCTATATCAGATCGCTCCTATTGTGGAGGGGCTATAGTGCTTTCCATGAACTGCACCTGCAAGACAATACGTAAATTTACAGTTATGATATTAAGGCAAGGCCTGGAGATTGGTGCAAAAATTTATCAATTTTTTTAAATTAAAATTGCATTCTCAAAAGTCAAAATGCGCACCTTTAAAATATACACTACCAGTCCAAAAAAAAGTTGCCATTTTGATTTAAATAAGCAGACACTCAAGAGCTGAATCATTATTACAGTGATGAATATGTATCCGATGTCAATAATTCTTTTAATCCTGACTGATTCAGGGCGCAAGTGCTCATTTCTTAAACCACCATGTCGGAAGACGTATCTCGTGGTCGTTGAAAGGATGTTACTGTTTCAAGTGGAGAAAATTACTGGCCAGCATCAAACAAAGAAAACGGGTAAGGAGACTGCTGAAATCACTAGAACTGGGTCATGAGCTGTCCAGCAATTTATTAAAGCCTGGAAGGATAGAAGTAAACTGTCAACTTCGTGGAGGAAATGGGTTGGCGAGAAATCATGACTGATCCTCATCAGAGATCACTAAAATGCTTGGTGAAGTCTCATCATAAAAAAATCAACAGAAGAACTCATAGCTATGTTTAATTATGGAGGTAAGAGCATTTCCACACGCAGGATGCAACAAGAACTTGGAGGATTGGGACTAAACGGCAGCCTGGTAACAAGAAAGCTACTTGTTAGTGAGGCTAACTGGGGAAAAAAAAACAAGTTCAATTTGCAAGTAAGCATAAAGATTGGACAAAGGAGCAATGGGAAAAGGTCATGTGGTGAATGTACGCCATGATCTAAGCCAAAGGAGGCCCAAAGAATTATCACCTCCACCCAACGAAGCTGGAGGAGGTCATGTGATCATTACCATTTGTCTGTTGGTTGGTTTGTTGGTTTGTTTGTAAGCAGGATTACGCAAAAAGTTATGGATGGATTTTCCTCAAATTTGGTGGAATGATTAAGTATTGTTCAAGGAAGAGGTGATTCGATTTTGGGAGGTCAAGGTCAAAGGTCAAGGTCAAGGCAGGCAAAAGGTCAAAAACACATTAAAAACATATTTACGCGAAGACTACAGGACTGCATAAACACAGGGGTTGCTAGCCAATACTGGCAAAAATAACATTGAGTACATTGGTGGAGGTACTTGCGCTCTCTGAGCGCAGCTCTAGTTAAAGAGTGCGACTTTTTTTTTTTTTTTTTTTTTTTTGATGCGCAGAGTATATTGCTCAATTGGACCCTGAAAACATTTAGGCAAACACAAACACTGCACATCAATAACAGTACACCGCTTGCTTCTGGGAGTGGTGAACCAGGAGCTTATAGGCTGTGAAAGTGTGAATCACACAGGATGTTAAATTCTGCTGCAGCCCAACAAGGGAACATGGGAGCACTCTCACCGGCCATAAGCACTTTGAGCTGCTTGTCGTAGAACTCCATCTCCTTCTGAGAGACCAGGCCGCACTCAGCGCACTGCCGCACCGGGTCCACGAAGCACATCCGCGGCAGCGCCACCTTCTTACTGCAGCACTTATCACAGAAGCACTTCCCACAGCGCCGGCAGTGGTGCTGCTCCGAGAACACAGCCATATCTCCACATCACCACAAACACACTGCCATATATACCCACTTTGTGAAGCTCTCAACTTTACTGTTCAAGGCTGAAACTAGTTGAGATCTGGATTTATTAGTTTCCGCCATTATTTTTTTTATAGCTGTAGTTTCATGATCGTTAGCAAATATCCCACTAAGTGATCATCGGTCTGTGTGAGAGAGCTCTGACTTGCGACCACATCAGTAGCCTCAATGCACTTCATTATTAACCAAGCGCCATTTTATCTGGAACCCATTATTGGGTACTGCCAATTATTGTCAATTTGTGCCAGCAATACATTAGAACTGTCAATCACCAGTAATGCATTACAATCTCAGGGTGAAGGGCAATCTGATGAAATGGTTCCGCCAGTATTATGGCTTGCGACTAAATGTTGTGGGATCAATTAGTAGCTACACCGCATCCACTGTACCCTTAGACCAGATAATTAATACCAAGCTGTATACATTACTTAATATACATTTGTGTCTGCAACTGCAATTACATTATTGGACACTCATTAAGCATACACATGCAGCTGTAACTTAAGCAAGGCACACTAAACTGCTGAAATGTAATCGGAGACACTGCTACTGAACGAGGCTGACTGCGCATAAGGGAGATGTCACCCAAAAAGACTGCCAAGTGATCTTGGACATTGAATTATAACAGTGCTTCCCAATTTCTGCTCTGGGAGATCTACCGTCCAGTCGGTTTTCAATCAAACTGTAACTTAGCACATGTTCGTCAACAGCTGAGGAAATAATCAGTCTGCCATCTAATGGAATCAAAAGCGCCAAAGTGGGGTTTGAAATGTTCCTGGAGAGAGGAGTGAGAAGAACTTATTTCTTACCTTCCTGGTGATAAAGTCAAATTTTACATCACACTGCATGCACCTTGGACACTGAAAGAGGAAAAAAAACAGAATAGTGACCGATTGCCTCACATGCAGTTCACGGCAGTTTAAGGCACGGGGCCACTGGTGAGCGCTCACATTTATGGGTCATTCCATGCCAAGTGGAAACACACCTGGGCCATCGTGGTCTTGGATTTTACTTTAACTTTGTCCATTTGTTCATTTTGGCCAAAATAATGGATATCTCAGATTTTTTCGCAAACTGCCCTCTGGTATTGGTTTTATGGACCTCTGAAGAAATGGCCTGTAGGGGGCGCTTCACAAAACATGCTGTAGGAAAAACCATCAGAGCAGTATATAGGCTTTTTTCACCGCAAAAAAAGACACAAAAAGTGAAAAATCTCAAATTTGCCCAACTTCAAACACAATTTCCATGGAAACAAGAACAGATACAACCATTGTAAATGATGGTGGTGCTAGAGGAAGCCTCATTTTACAAATCCATCCAAACCCCAGACCTGTATCAGTAATAGGGCTGGAGATACAAGGGTTTTTCTACAGCATGTTTTGAAAAGCACCCCCTACAGGCCATTTCTTCAGAGGTCCATAAATCCAACACCAGAGGGCAGTTTGCAAAAAAAAAAAAAAAAATCAGCGATATCCATCATTTGGGCCAAAATGAACAAACAGACAAAGTTAAAGTAAAATCCAAGACTATGATGGCCCAGGTGTGTTTCCACTTGGCATGGAATGACTCAACTATGATCAATGAAAATTTTAATGAACAGGTGTACATGGCTGTGCAGTTAATACCCAGTACCAAGAATTCCCTTTAACCCATTTAAACCGGGACAGCATGTGCGCATTTTAAGAACGTGTCGTTGCCGACACAGATATGCGCGTAATTTTGAAAGTACCGTAATTACTGTAAGTTTCGCGCAATAGAAAAAAATTCCAACTGTTCCTGAAAGCTGAGAAGCTGTGCTTCAGCCCAAATACAGGTTACTATGGTAAACATGGCAGCATGATTCTCTGCTGGGATTTTTGCGTTAGGCCTTAAAGGGTTAACCAAGACTAGTTAAGTTCATAAAGGGAAAGATTGTGGATTAAAAGATTTGGGATTAATGAAAAGTCTAGATAAAGTGGTTAACTAATAAGGTCACTACAATCGCAAAGAAAACCTGATATTGATATTCAGCTAAAATAAAGTAACCCACATGATGTTCAAGAGGGTTTCTTTATTGCCAGCACATAATAGTACATTGCCATGTACATTTCAATCAACAGAAAACAATGATTTTTACAACTTTTTAGGCCAGCTTTTGGGGAGGAACAGGCCTATATACTGGATTTTTGGGCCATAGCAGTGTAAATAAGGTCATTAGACACTGCTCAGGTGCAAAGTGGTGTCAGAGCAACTTTCCCCCAGGGGCGAGCCAGGCCCTTAAACTTGGGCTCTTTTCAGCTTCGACCAACTTCGAAAGGGTTAATCTGAACAACTACTAAGTTCTCTTTCGATTTTTTAATAGAAATGGCAAGAATTTACCTGAAATAAAAGGTTCCTGGCATCAGTTGATCACTCCCTCCAACTATTAGTGAGTAATTAGGATTGAAAAAGTGGAAAATATTTTTGTGAACCCCAACTTTGACCTTAATTTCCATGGCATTCACCATTGATAGAAGCAACCTTTAAGATTGTCAGCCTAGAGCAAGGTTCATGTCAAGGATCAAGCCACCTTCCAGATCCATATCTGTCATAGAACCAATGTAAGACTTTTTCTACAGCATGTTTTGAAAAGCGCCCCCTACATGCCATTTTTTCAGAGACCCATAAAATCCATTCCTGTGAGCCGTTTGTGAAAAAATTGGAGATAGTATACCCATCATTTGAGTACAAATGAACAAATATACAAAGTTAGAGAAAAATCTGAGACCATGATGGCCCAAAAGGTACCTTAAGCGCTTCCACTTGGCATGGAATGACCCTTATAAGAAAAACTATTTATTGAATTACTGAAGTTCAACTCCCCAAGTCTATAAATGTCAGCTGAATCTTTAACTATGCAAACAGTAACAGCTCAACATTAATTCAGTCTCATTCTGCAACAAAAACGAGCACAGAACGGCTTCCATTATCCCATTTTTCAAAATTCTGAGTACTTCAGTGACAATGTCAAATCTTATCCAAGACCAGAGTCTCAGTTGTCGTTACTGTATATTTACAGTAAATAATGCAATGCATCTGTGCATGTTAATTTGGCATCTGCGACCAAAACTGAGGACCATATTCTCAATGCGGTCAAAAAATGGCACTATATAATTTCCGCAAACAACCACGTAAACCTCTATACAACTGTAAAATATAGAATCACAAACTCTTCATTAGAATTTCTGCACCAACATCTGCAACAAGTACTACCGAAGTTGGGACCACGAAAATGTTTGTCATTAAATCCACATGCAATATGGGTTTTTTTATGTATCGTTATGGAAATACATGCAACTAACAAAAGCTGCCAAAAAAGATAAATCAGAATTAATTATACGCGTCCAAGGCAACAGGGCTTAATTCATGCCAATCAGCTTCATTGTAACCACTGACGACAGATTTATTCAAATACAAATAATGCAGAGCAGCAATGAGCCAAAATAAGCAAATGAGGTGTCTCTAGTTTCTGTTCATTCTGCTACCATAAACAAGAGCATCAAAGGCACGAACTGGAAGATGGCATTAAGTAGGCATTGAGTGTTTCAATTAGCAGTGTGCTGAGTGCTGACCCTACATTTAGCATGCAGTACTGACTCCTTTGATCGTCCTGATACCAGCATATCTTCCAAAAAGCCTGCAGGCCACCTGTGGCATGAAGACATGGCTCAGACAGCAGACTGTGCTGCTATGTCTGCACTACATAAGATTGGAGTACGATCTTCAAAGATGGCTGTGAAAATCGCAGTTATGACACATTCATGTAACAAGACTAGGTGCAACCTAGTATTGGGCTGGGCCGCCAAGTGCTGTATGAGAATGTGGGCCCAAGAAAAGGGTGCTAAATGAGGTAAAGCTCATGCAATCATATGAAGTGCAAGTTTAGTAATGAGCTGGAGCTGATAAATTATTTACAAAGTAGGTGGGGAGAGTGTGAGAGTGTGGGAGTGAGAGTGTGAAAGAGTGAGTGTGAGTGAGAGTGTGTGAGTGAGGGAGTGGGAGTAAGTGAGAGTGAGGGAGTGGGAGGTGGGGGGGTCTTGAGTAAGGAAAACATATCAAAAGCAAGTTATACATTTGAATAGACAAAGAGCTAGAGGAAGGGTAGCAGTTATTGATTTTGTGAATGTCAATTTGAGAGAGACAGCAGCAGCAGATGTAGATGGCAGTTAAAGTATGTATGTATGTATGTATGTATGTATGTATGTATGTATGTTCATGAATCATAATGAAACAATAAAGTTATCACTTCAGTTGTGCTAATCGGGGACGTGACGTGACTTTCGTGAACACATGGCAGTTCCTATATAGTGAGGGTGTAACAACGAACGTCAAAGTTTCCTTTTTCCCCCCTATATTTCTTATTTGGGCATGTTACGGACAAAGAATCCACAGTTTTGAGTAAAACTGCTTTGTAAATATGTTTGAGTGAAGGAGTTGCCATGTGTTTACATAAAGCATTAGACGATATTGGTGATGGTTGAATATGGTTAAGTATGTGACTAAACAAATTGAAACGCAATTAATTTTAATGAATTTATGACCTATTGAAAGCTCTTGGTGTCAACTACAAGGCCTTTTCAAGATCATGAGAATTGGCCGAGAAATAAGAAAGTTTTGGAATTTTATAGTGCCCCCAAATAGCAAATTGTTTGGTATTTATTTCAGTCACTGCGGATAAAAAAAAAGTGTTGCGAAGTGAGCAATTTAGGTCAATTTTACCTCAAATATGGTAGACAGTAAAAAAATGATATAATCAATGTTTAAAGAAATTAAATAAAATACAAGAATTCAGGAAAGAAAGCATGAACAATTTTCATAAGTGACAGTTATACACCCTGACTGAGTATTGCACTTTGTCACATAGCTAATATGATAATCAGAGGTATATGAAGTACTGGAAAAAATAACTAAGTAAAAATAGAAGTACCATTACTAAAAGTTACTTTGGTAAAGGTTGAAGTCTACCATAAGAAAATTACTTGAGTAAAAGTCTTAAAGTAGCTCACATTAAATGTACTTGGGTACCAAAAGTATTTTGTGAAAGAATATACATAAGTATCAAAAGTGCAAGTATAAGTACAAAGTATTTTTCATAGTGCACATAGAAAGAAGCAAAGCAACCACTCTTTGTTCCCTCCTTGTGCTCTTGAATCAATTTTCAGGTGAATGAAAAATACAGTATTAAAAAAACAAACAAGCAGTCTCTCCTTTATATACTTCTTCTTCCTCGAGTTTACTGGCGGTTTTAAAAACCACTATAATTGACTATAATTAATAGTAGAATTACATAGTATCAATACCATGCCAAATTTTTGCTTCAGAAAACTGATTTTTCTTAACTACTAACTGGGATATCATTTGCTCACTGTAGCTGAAGTGGTTGCTGCAGAGGACAACGATAATTTCTGTAGCAAGAGATAATTTTTTTTTTAACTGCTGGATAGATACTATGGGCAAGTATATTGAGCAGTTTGCACATCAGGCTTAGCTGAGGAGTTTTATTCCAGCAACTCCTGAAAAACATGGATTGGAGTGAACTCGTCCATATTCTAAACCTTGTTCGAACTCAGCTTGCTTGTGAATATTCAATAACTGAGCCGAGAGTGCCATCTAGTGGTAGAATATTGTAACTGCGCGCATAAATTTGCAGCTCCATGTCCGCTGGCGGACACATCTGCACAAAGATACCCCGCCGAGTACCGTTGTTCTTCTCAAACACGCCAAATCCAGATAATCCTTAAATGATGAATTGCATTCATCTTTTAATTTGCAACGAGTAAAAAAGTGGCCAGTGTCAAAGTAACGAAGTGAAAGTATACTTTTGATCTTTTAAATGTAGTACAGTAAAAGTCCAGGTAAAAAAAAAAAAAAAAAAAACTCAAGTAAAGTATAAATCCTCAAACTATTTAAGTACTGTAATGAAGTGCATGTACTTCGTGACTGTACACCTCTGATGATAGTGTATCCCAAGTCCCTTCATTGTACCTGTCTTCTCTCGTATCGGTTGCGAGATTCAATCGGAAGATTAAGGAAATAATCCTGGTACCAGCTATGAAATTCAAAAGGGAGATGGAGGAATGTAACACATCGTACCAATCTATCGTGAAAGAATCTTCACAATGGTCGGAATGTGTTTTTAATTCCCCTATTCAACCTCTCAACCGACACTGTCCTCCATGCTTGTTAACGGTTGTATCGGTTGCGAGACTGAATAGGGAAATTAAAAACACATTCCGACCATTGTTATGATTCTTTCACGCTAGATTGGTACGGTACCAGAGAAAGCAAGCATGGAGGACTGAAACAAACCAAACCAATCTAGCGTGAAAGACGATTAGCCTAATTATGGTCGGATTGTGCTTGTAATGCAACAAAATCGAATGGAACTTTTTAAAAGACCGGGATGCTAGCTAGGGCAAACACATCATATGCATCCGCTATGTGAATATTTAATCCACCTTTTGCTGTCCATTAGAAGAAATTACGCATTACTACATTACACATTATCCGGACAGCTTCAAATTTTATGGACATAATGATTGTTCTGCCCTGAATGCCCCCATATATTAATATCCTGCATTACTCATAGCGCCCCCTGGTGGTAACAGGAAGTGACCCTTTTTTTACTCTACCATGTACTGATCCAACATAGTTGACCCCATCAACTTCATTCCACTTCTAAGACATGCAGAACAAGTTGGTGAAGCTACATTATGCAGGGTTCTGCCCAGGATGCTAGGAGTGCTGGTCGGCAAATTTCTGCTGTGCCGGTTCCATTTTGTAGAGCAGGGGGCGGGGGGGAGGGAGGCTGAGATGCATTTTCTTTTGTTTTTTTTGTCCGTTTTTTTTTTTTTTTTTTTTTTGACCGGGCGGCACAGCCTTCTGAAGTTAAGTGAGAGAAGCCACAAATTTTTTCACGGAATTGTTAGGAAAAAAATAATACAATAAAAAGTTGACGCACTAGTCAAACCTATGGCTGGAGAGTGCGGTGCTTTAATTATCTAGGGTTTACAGTATGATAGCCTACATCTCGGGTACAAAATAAACATGCAAAGACCTCGATCACGATCATCAGGCGAGCTACTATTACTTTCTTACTGTTACTGTTGCTTTAACGTAAATTGAGATAATGGTGTTCAAAAGCCATGAGGAAAATGGTTTGTAATTTTTTTATTTATTTATTTTTTAAATCGCATTGAATACACATCTATTATCAAAGTCAAAATATGCTTTGGTTATTAAGACATAGTCAAGTGTACTCTTTCTTGGGTTAGGAAGAACGCTGCCGTTATTAATGTCAGACTGGATACCATGAACCTTGATCATTTTGTTCATTCTATTTCATGAAACATTGCGTTTAAAGAATACCGTTCATGTATACCGAAGTGCGGGATATATAGCCAACCCTGATGTCATATAACATATCTGTGCATATAAGAAGCTTACTTTTTCAGTTGAGCTGTTTATTATGCATAATTTCACCGAACAGGTACCCTATACAATTCATAAGGTTAAAGACATTCATTCATCTCAAACAAATAAAAACAGTTACGTTGGCGATTCACCTTTTTGAAGTCAAGGAGCTTCAAAACGGACCATTTAAATTTAAAATGGCCATTTAATTTCATTTTTCCGATTAAATGCGTTCGCCAATGGGTGGGAGGACATGTCTTGCAATATGCCCCTGCAGTGAACACTATTGGCGCCTCCTTTTGAAATCGTTCTGGGAAATAAAAAGCAGATCAAGAGGTTGGCCACAGAATTCTTTCCATGTTGACAATATTTTATTATAAAACGGGTGCTTCCCATCCTTAAATGTGATTGGCTGAGCCGCGCTCCATGCCGGTAAAAGAATCAGTGTAACCCACTGCATTCTGAGGCAGTCCGCAGCACAAAATATCCCTGCGTGGCTGGCCTAGAAACCAACTACTCTGCGCTCAACTGACTCGTTAGGTTACGTTTGTTTCAAGACTTTTAGCTCGCCATTTCAGTGTTAGCAAAGTTTAGCCTTTTAACCCGCTAACCAGCTGGCTATCTACCTAGCTAGCTATAGCATTATAGAGTTCGATAGCAACGTAGCTAGCAAGCTAAAGTGATAACTAGCTCGCTATTTCAGCATTAGCAATAAATTGTTGATTTTTATTCTTGTGTGTTTACTTTATGGGCTATGTGGGTAACCACATCCATTGTAGTGAACGCTAGCTAGTTGACAAGCTAACTAATGCACAGTTCAACATATTTTCCTGGACACCGGCAAGTGTGGAGGACAAAAGTCAATCTTGTTCCCTACTCTCGCTGCTGGTTGTAATGATATGGCCGATCGGCGCGAGTTGAGAACGAGGAAACTCGAAAACCGAAACCGAAACGAACTAGGGCTGGGCGATATGGATTAAAAGTCATATCTCAATATTTTTTAGCTGAATGGCGATACTCGATATATATATATATATATCGATATTTTTTTGGCCATGAACAGGGTTTACAGTTCTAAGGCTATTTGACCATGACTTACAGTACGCATGCGCAATTGTATCACTTTCGGACTTGGTTATATGTGTGCAGGACTAGGAAAAGGGGTTACTTGGGATTTTTTTTCCCATTCTGAGATTAACGGGGTATCTCAGTGATATCCCAGTGATAGTGATATCCCAGCACTACTGTACTGTCAATTTACAACACTTTGCTGTGCACAAATTCACCCATTTTTTTTTCTCAAATTTTTCTCAAAATGAAAAACTTGGATCACTCCGATTTTGTTGGAAAATGTCCATTTTCAAACAATGACCCAAGTGACCCCTTTTCCTAGTCCTGCACACATATCGGTAGGCTTGTAACTCTCACTTCTAGGTGACCGTTGTTATTTAGCTAACTAGCTCCATTTGGTTATGGAGAGGTACTGAATGAATATTTGTGAATATAGTTCATTTGCAAACGAGCCAGCGGTAGTCAACTACTCGGTTTTCTGTGGATTTAAAATCCGCAAAAGTTCGTTCAAACGCGAATGAGGGGCAAAGTCACTGTGTAAGCTTTCAGCAATAAGACCGCTGGCTATTTGCGCTAGAGCTTATCAACTATAAACTCTTACGCCAGTTGCAGAATAGACACTTGCTAGGGGGAGGTACGCGGTTCTCAACAGCTTTATTTACTACCAAACAAATTTAATTTCCGTTTGCACCTTAGTGGTTGCAGATTCCCATTTGTGATATCTGAGCATTGCGCTAATTCCATGACTCTCTCATTCGCGTTAGAACGAACGTTTACGGATTTTAAATCCACAGAAAACCGAGTGGTTAATTAACGGTAGCTCGTTTGCAAACGAACTAGGCAGAGCAGAAAGGTTGTGTGTGTGAGACAGGGATACGGAGAGGGAGAGGAGAAATAGGTGCGAAATTGCGGCCCATGTATTGTCATTTCAATGCAAAATGAACCATATCGATACAAGCGATATTGTCCCGTGTTATATCTTGTTTAGAAATATGTTGATATAGATTAAAATACCGAGATACCGCCCAGCCCTAAAACGAACGTAAAATTATTTAACGGGGCCTTCGGGAGACCGAAGGGGACATTCCAAATAGCCTGCTTTCATAGTATATCTACATTAACGAGCCCAAATAGCCTGATGTGACAGGATAATGGCGCTAGATGAAAAAGCAATCTTAGCGTCTGTGTTGCTTGCCAACCATTCTGTCCACTCTCTTGCTTGGAAGAAAGAATAGTTCTCAATTTTATTGTTGCATTATTACCAATAAATTGATAATTTTTTTTTTCTTGTGTGTTTATTTAATGGTCTACATGTAGGGTAACCGTTTTATAAAAGCATTAATCCCCTTGAAGCAGTGGGTTACAGTGATTTTATAACGGCGGAGGGGCACTAAGGCACTCCGCTGCGCGTTGTGCCTTAGAATGCCCCTCCGCCGTTATAAAAATCACTGTAACCCACTGCTTCTCGGGGCTTATTCCTTTAGACACTGAGACCGCCTTAATTTTTACTTTTGTGTGCACTATCGGACTACCGCGAATTTCGAACAATGTTATTATCTTGTAAGTGCAACACTGAATCTCACCTTAAAAATCTGTCAATTGGGCCCTGATTCTTCCGTTTGGCCATCTCTCCGCTAGCCGTCTGTACGTCAGCTACAATCGTGACAAAGCATACTACATGTACAATAGGAGGACTGCTATGATGACCACCTCAGACGATTCCCGCGAATTGGCTGTGTGAGTGAGCGGGTCGAAAACGAAAGTTCGCCATTCTTTTAGGGTCATTTATGTTTTGTTTCTTGCAGTTTTATTGGACACTGGATACATTCGTTTTAACTGATCTTTGAAAAAATAGCCCAGAGAGTGCTTTTTCGGCACTGCGCTGATTGGTGGTCGGTGGATTCCAAGTGCTGGTCAGCGCCGACCACCATCGGCAGAACCCTGATTATGAACGCTGGGAAGCTAGGCCCAATGACATTTGTCTGCCGGCATGGCGACTATTGATCCCTCGTCATCAAATTACTTTTGGCATTTTCATGGCTTTAACAAAGTCATAACCTCATGAAAATTGATGCACACGTCAAGAATGGTGAGTGCTTACATATGAAAGGGATGGTGCCCGGGGAACGACTCTATAGTGCCCCCTTGGAATTTTCTAAAACCCCTCCCCGTAGGGCTTTTTTTTGGAGTTGGTGGATGAAAATTGTTATGCATGTAGAATTTGTCCTGCCGCACAAAAAAAGTCTCTTGACGTCATGGTCCAACTCCAACAGGATGTCCGCCATTTTGTTTAGAATTTTTGATTACCTTCGATTTCCTGACCTCGTATTTTAACAAACTCCTCCTAGGGATTTTGATCAAATGACTTCCCATTTGGTACAGATCATCTAGAGACCATGCTGATCAAAAGTTGCTCAAAGAATGTCTGTAGGTCAAATGGCGTGGCTGCTAGGGCATGACAAACTTTGGTGACTTTTCGTGATTTCGCCATCCATTTTCCAACATCTTTCATGCCCACATACTTTATGCGAACAGCTTCAGATTTTATGGCCATGCTGATGGCTCCGCCCTGAACGCCCCCATATATTAATATTTTGCCTTACTCACAGCACCCCCCGGTGGGAACATTAATTGACTTTTTTTGCTCTACTATGAACTGATCCAACATAGTTGACCCCACCAACTTCATTCCACTTCTAAGACATGCAGAACAAGTTGGTGAAGCTACATTATGAATGCTGGAAAGATGGGAGCAATGGCGTCCCTCTGCAGGCGTGGCAACTATCGATCCCTCACCATCAAATTACATTAGGCTTTTTTATGGCTTGAAGAAAGTCATAACCTCATGAAAATTCATACAAACATCAAGAATAGTCTTGAGTGTACACTGCACCCGTCAGGATCTCACCACCACCCCCAACGTGCACAAGGGTGCGAGGGCCCGCTCAACGCTGCTTGCAGCTTTAATTTCATCTTACCTCTCCACAGCAGAGCTCAATACTGAGGAGAATATTGCGAATTTGGAGGAAGTTGCGTAGCCAAAATGTCAAAGATCAAACAGCATTAATATAAAAATTCTACTGAACTAAAGAAAACACCCCAAAACAATATATGCATAGATAAGAGGAAAAGAATAATAATATGCAAACCGAAATTGATTTTTGGTGAAATGTAACATTACATGTTCTCACGGGTTACACTTAAGATACCTAGAACAAAACCTGAATGATAAAGACGTTGAATTTTTTTCTCTCTGAAATTTTTACCAAGGTCCGAGATTGCTAGTTATGATGATGGGTCGGATATGCCGAACTGAATATGAGCATGCTTCCTCACAGGCACTGGTTGCCTCGATCTGAGAGAATGCTGCGTTACTAGTTTTGATTATGACACTCATCATCCTCATGGTCTACCGGGGTAGGTCAAATGGGATAACGCTTGTATTAAATAGTGGAGCGCCCCTGCAGTGACTGACGGGCGTGTTAAATTGTGCCTGTGAGGAGGACTTGACGGGTGTTTACGGGCGCCGGCGCGATCCCGCCCGTCTTGTGGCATGCACTGAAATATGCAATGATCATATATTCTTATTTAACTTGAACTATTCGTGAAAAAAAAAAAAGTACTTACCCGGTCTGATTTATAAAGGGATACTTCAGGATGGGACAGTATGAAATTTGTGCCTCATACAGGCCTAATATTTCAAAATTCCCTCCATGATCACTTCTGGTTTCCCAGAATTCTTTGCAAAAGGAAATCTGCACTGAAGTGAGATCTTGTGGCAGATACCTGAATTAAATATTGTGGCTTTTGCATGTTAGAAAAGTGAGAACCTGTTATATCTAGCATGTCAGTCCGTTACTGTCAGTCCGTTACCGAAAATCAGTCAGTCCGTTACCAAGGTACATCAATAATGCAGCTTAGAAAGTGAAATTAATTGTGGTATTCAGATTTGGTGCAGGAAACAGACGATTAATAACAAAGTTTGCTAAATTTCTTGGAATCCTATCAATCAGCGCAAAACATTCTATTGCAACATGGTAAGGGACTGACATATGGTAGCGCATCAATTTTCACACCGCAGTTGTGAAAAAACCTTGGGGTAATGATTCTATTATTCCACATATGACCACCCAAAAGAACCAAAATTACTAGAATATACTTGTAATAATCATCTTGTCCGTGTATACTGGAAAATATGACAAAGACAACACAATGGGTAAAAAGCTGAAAAAATCTGGACTCGGAATGAAGGGGTTAATTTCTCAGAATTTTACCTAAAACCAAGTTCTGCTCTAACTAGAATCAATTGAATTCATGAATGCAACATAATTCCCTCCTAAACGATACATCTTTCAACCATGTAGCATCAATTTGAAAAAAAAAAAAAAAAAAAAAATCAATGGAGGGTGACATTTTCACACAATTGCCCATATGTCTTTACCGTAATCATGCCCTTTTCTGTAGAAACGCCCATAACCAACTAATATCATGACTGCACAAATTACTGGGGGCTCTGCATATGGATTACAAAGCAGACCTTTATCCACACAATTGAAGACGCTGACTTCTGCTGTGCATGTGACTTGCATAAGCTCCCCTTGCAAAAAGCACCAACTGATTTACAGTGCAGCATTATAGGCCAAAATTGGACAAGGAAGTCAAGTTAAAGTGGAATACCAAAAGCTAGCTACATCCAATGATCAATAAGATTTAGTGATTGCAAAAACATTACCCTGGATCATAAACGGATTCTGAACTGGCAGCAAAACAGAGAGATATGATGCAGCAGGTGAAACAAGATTATAAATGGCATCCATGAATGAAAATACTTAGTCCAAATTCAGCAGTAAATGGAACCATTTTAGTACACCAGACCACTGAAAAAGACAACAGACACTAAGAGCTACTGTCTGAGAGAATAGCACTGGGTGTGGAAATGACCCCTCTAGATTTGAACGAAACTTTGCGTGTAGGTACATACACATGTATCATGGAAAATCCCCAAATTTTTTTGCCAGTGGTCGCTTCATTTGGTTGCAGCACCACCTGGAAGCCGAAAAGTCAGGGCCAAAATAGGGAAAAAGTGGAAAAAAAAAAAAAACCCAGTCTTATGAGATGTATTATAATGGGAAATGATTTCAATCTGCCAAACTATTTCTGATGGATATGTATACTTAAGTACTTGAACTTTCCCGTGAATCAGTCGCTACCTAACGGTCACTCGGAGAATCATGTGACAGGGGCTCAAAGTTTAGGGAAAACAAAAATGAAAATCCACTTTTTGGACTTAATCTTTAATTTACTCCAGCAACATACCTTGAGAAACGATGCTTTATGGTGAAGGCCTATGAACGTATAATAGCATAATATGCCAATTCCTCCACCATCTTGCTGGAGTTTTGGGATATTTGGCCTTTAAAAGCAAACTTTAGCTGTTTCGGCCCTACTTTGAGGTCAGATCTCAAAACTATGAGTAGACTGATTTATACCTTCTTCCATGGTGTATGAAAGGTACCAAATTTCTTTGGCTCTCTTTAGTATTTTAGTGCTTTCCCCAGTCAAAGTTGCCAATATGACCTGAAAGTGACCTTCTCAGCTAATTTTGGACCATCTTTAGGAGTCCATAAAATTTTACTCCAGCTAGATAAATACTTGAAATTTAGAGAATCTTCAGACTCAACCATGCAGATTCAAGAAAAGGTGGACTTATTATGGCACTCTATATGGTAAGTCAGATATTTGATGTGTAATCTCAGCTGAAACTGCCACTAGGTGGCACTTTTGTCAATACCTTATTTTACAGCATCTCCATTAAAGTGCCACAGTAAAACCTTTGGAAACTTAGTATATTAACTAGACTGATGAGAAAATAAGAATTTGTTATAGAATTAAGGTGGAGTTCTTTGCCGTGCCAGCAGGGGGTGCCGTCAGTTATTCAAGCGCGTAGTCAATTTCTCCAGGCAGGTGCCACAGGAAAACCTTCATGAATATCATTAATGACCTTATACAACTGTACTAGACACACTGAATTGTTCAGCAGGAGAGCTCTGTTTACCTCCTGTGTTCATTTTGGCTTATTTTTGGCACAAATGGTCCATTATTTAGTGAATTATGTTACCATGGCAACCAAAATCGATAGGCACCGTGTAGGGCTGTCATGAATATTCCATATTCGAATAGATAGATTTTCCATCGATAAAACGAATCATCGAACGTGAAAATTAATCATCGAATATTTTTTAAAAAGTCACATCAAGATAATTAATCCACTGTCAGTGAGTGCAGTGTATAGTGGGTGGCTACCGATGCGCTATACTGCAGAGACGGCTCACTGTCTTGAAACTGTTACATCTTTGGCATGAGCAGTGTATGCCGGTTTGACAGACAGCCAGGAGCTGGGGTCGCACCACCTCGTTGATATTTTACGGAATCACACTTGTGTGTTTAAATCATTTTGTCAATGACAAGGTAGCGAATTGTTTTTCCCTTTTCAAACATGAAACAGGCCAAAGTTAACAAGCTTAAATATCCTGGCCGTTATAAATCAACTTGAAATGTTATAAGAGCAGTACAGTGCCATGTAAGATAACAAAACGTCCTGATGAAATCGGGACAGAATTGCTTTTAGGAGACATGTCCCGCTAGGTTCAAATATGAATTCTACTAAGTGTACACCATTTCAAGTTGCCAAGTGACATCACTGTCATTCCTCCTTTTCCATCACATTAGGCCTGCTTGCTAATAGACACAGGCGATATCAACATATAGCCTTTCAGCACAAAACATTACCTACAATGATAGTTAGCAACAGGAATGTTAATCTATAACCTAAAACAAACAGCACGGCTGATCTTTTTCTGCCGGGAGTCAGAACCCTGATTCCAGAGAAAATTGAAGCAAGACACCGTGCAAGTCTGGACCAGGTTGTATATCATATATTGCATATATACCTGTTGCATAGTGTCGCGAAAATCAAAGTAAGCTAGTCCGTATTGGAAACTGCATGGTGCCAAAATGCAATCAGAAGTTGAAGGACAAACTAGCAAACAAATGTGTTATGTACATTTACCGTTGCCGTTACAACAGGTCGTTTTGTTTGGCACGGGGTATGGGGAAGAAAAATGGCGGCGCACAGTGCATTGCAGGAAAGCACGCAAAGATCCGTGACGTCCACTCATTGATTATGCACACCTGGGGTTCCTCTCATTTCAAACAGTTAACACTGAGCCAAGTTCGGCTGTTGCCCTCCTTCCTGACCTGCCTTAGCCCACCGCGATACCTGGCACAAAGACCATGCAGGTCGCAGCTGCAAAATACAAGCTAGATAGCCACATTGCAACAAATAATGCAGAGGACAAGTATCCCCACGGGATTCAAAAAATTATACACTGAACAAAAATATAAACACAACCGTTTAGTCCTTTTAATATTCCACATAATCATTTCTGAGGTTGGCTTCGTTGGGTTTATTTATCTGACCAAGGTTGTGTGCCACTGGTCTGTGTGCATTTCAGTCACCTTCTCCATATCATTGTCAAGTTCATGCCCTTTGTCAAAATTGGCCTGTCAGACAGGTGGGGCCTGATCCAGAGCTATTGAAATCAGGCACAGACAGTCCAGGCACATCCCGTACTCTGGTCAATAAAAGGCCACCTCAGAAGTCCAAGTTCTGCCATTGTTCAAAATGCCGAGGATGAATTGAGCTGTCAGGGGCTGTTCCATTGACATGCTCAATGCAGAAATGTTTTTCAGGGCTGTCCCAAGGGCTCGTAATGTCCATTTTTCAACAGTAAGTCGCATGAATCGCCTTTATGAGGAATTCGCCACGACAGCAGACCGCCCACATGCATGATGACCCCGTGCGATGACCCCTGCCCAAGACCGCCATATCCGGACTCTCCATCTCTGTGACTGTCTGAGACCAGCAACTGCCACTGCAGATGAGACAGTTGGTCCCCACAATCCCTGCATTTTCACCTGAACCATGAAAAATCATCTCCAGGAAGTCCATATCTCTGTGCATTTTGCTCTTTGTGGATTGGACCTCACCTCAGCTCAACGAAAAAATTGGTTTGACTGAATGAATAGACACATTTGATGGCCAATGGCACGATGGAGGACTGTTTTTTTTTTTTTTTTTTTACAGACGAGTCACATTTCCAACTTTACAGAGCAGATGCATGGGGGACAGTTATGCTGACATCATAGTGGTGCACACGGTGGCACATGGTGGCAGAGCGCTGATTTGGACATTGCACCCAGCTGCATTTCATCAACAGCAACGTGAATGCAGTGCGATATCACAATGAGATACTGCGGCCTATCGTCCTACCATTTGTCCATCAAAACAATAACCATCCAGCATGGCCATGCCAGACCCATGTCACCCATGTATGCACAAGTTCTTTGAGCCCAAAAACATTTGTGTGCTTGAATGGCCGGCTTATTCCTCGGATTTGTCCCCCATCTTTGGGATGTCCCCAACCAACGAGCTCATCATTGATTCACATTTCTAGCCAATATACGCCGACTGCGCACAGCTCTTGAAGAGAAGTGGGAACATATCCCCCAAGTCACCATTGACCATTTCTTACAGTCCACACAGCAGACATGTGTAGCGGTGCAGCAGGTCAAAGGCGTACATACCCAATATTGATTTGTGAAATTTGGACAATAGAACCCATCCCCTTTAACATCACACCATCGTTAGATTATCGTTTGTCTGCTTAAATCATTGATTGCAATTAATTGCAATATGGTCATACAATCTGTCAACACTCAATTAAAGCACGATGAGCTTCTGAACATGGTCATATTTCTCACAATAAAAAGTGTTGCATTTATATTTTTGTTCAGTGTGTATCTTGTCTGCCTGGTCCTATCTTAACGTTGGTCCACGCGACATACCAAGCAAAATATCGAAGTGAGAAGCTGCATATTGCGGTACTATTCATAATTTATCCACTGAAAATACTAGGCCAATTACTAGTGAGAGCTCTTTAGCTAGGGTTAAGTTACAACTAACAATAACAGCAGCAACCGTGGACTATGTACAAAGAAATGCGATCCAGAACTATGAGACAAGCAAGCCAGGTAGCTTACCAGCCAGGCAGTCATTTGAAATCAGTTAAGATCGTTGCTAGCAAGCTAGCTAGCCAAGTTCACTCACTTGTCATCAGTTACTCTTGCCCTTCGGAATGTGACAGCTAGCAAGGCTACGTAGAGTAGCGTTGCCGAGTAAGCTGCCAAGCGACAGACAGCAATCATGGGAGACACAGGAAATTCAATTTGCAGATAAGACTAATTGCTTATTTGCTTGCTACTTCTAATGGCCACTGTGAACGGGACGATTCGTCTCAGGACAAAGACAGGCATTGCTGTTCGAATGACATAACTCACTGGCTGTCGTAGCTATTGTTTCTCCGTGCACAGTAGCAAAACACTCATGTCACTGTGACAGCTGTCCAATTTTATTTCTTCTTTGTTGCGAAAGTTGGCAATATAAAAACACAAAATGCAACCAATATCGCAAACTACGGCAACAGTTTGTTTTCCAGAAAAAGTTGTGGCATGTCAATTTTGCAGAACGCCAAATCAACTAGCTAACAACGTTAACCCTTTGAGAGCAATCTCTTGCTGGTTCACCTAAACACACAGCTGGTATTCGCTAGCTTGTTAGCGGGATACCGACAATAATGCACAGCAAAGCTAATTGGTTATCTCACTTAGCTAGCAACGTCAATATACAGTCGGCTGGCCAACGTAACATTGTGAACTAACGTTAGCAAGGTAGTACATAGTCCATAATGCAACGCCCAGTCTGTTAAGTCTCACAGAAAGAAAAACTCATAAAAATTTACACAAGCTTCGTTTTCTCGACTCACTTCTTTGTCCGGCACCCATTGCGGCTCGTCTAGAGCAAACGGACTGTTAAACGCTCCGTTTTCGGGCACCATACGAAGTCCACTCGGACTACGAACCAATTTCTTGCCATCAGGCACGGAGGACATTTTTCCAACCAGCTCCCCTCCTCCTCACCCGTACGCGATTTAGAACCTCCTTTGATTGGCATGCCTTTAAGCCAATCGAACTACGTAGAGTTCGCTTCAGTGGCTAAATAATACAGGCAGGGGCCAATAAAAGGATCTTCGTTTGTTATTCTGACCCCACCCACAACCTGTGGCCAACTTGCCATAGCCTAATTATTGCGCTGCTGACAAATCTTGACACGGGACGTAGACTGCGAATCCTAGGATTGCATAAAAGCAATCGGATACTTTGGTATTTACTCGGTGGCAAACCTATCGTGTGATGGCGCCTATGTCGGATCTCCGCTACCATGTCATTTTCCAGCTACTGTTTATGTTGCAATCATCTTATCAGCAGTTAGTTCTTTGGGCAAGGGGTGCACTATCGTCTTCTATATGAAAAACAATCATCTAAACATATGTATATGCGCATTAAAATATAGATTGCTGAAGAAGCGCAGAAATTAAGAAGTATTCTACCGATATGTGACGTAAGTTATTAGTTGAAATTATATATTTTTAAAGGATATGTAGCAAAAGCTGTAAATGGATAGTGCTCATCCCTTAAATCGTGCAAAAACACAAGCCTCTGGGGAGACTGGAAAACTTGGAGAACGTGCATACTCCACTCAGAAGGACCCGTGCCGAATCCCAACCCATGACTTTGTTGAAGCAACATCACACACAGCCATCCCCTGCATCACCATACCAGCCGGCTGGCAGTGTGAGTCCCGCTCACGTGATTGACTGACTATCACCTATATAACGATCACGAGAAAAAGAAAGTAAACCCTCTTTCGGTTCTATGGTTGTACGTATCCGGCCATTAAAAAAAAAAATAATAATCAGCTGGTCCATATCAGGTCCTAAAATTAGTGTAAAACAACACACAACAGATCCCACCGTGCCATTATTTATTAGACCAAAATTCAGCCAAAACCTGGAAGTCATCTGTGAAGAACTAGGAACACCCCATGATTCAATAGCTTGTAGAACCACCTTTAGGAGCAATAAGCTGAACTAGTAATTTTCTGTATGATTTTATCTGTCTCTCACATCGTGGTGGAGGAATTTTGGCCCATTACAACATTGCTTCAATATTTGAGGGCATTTTTGTATGTATAGCTTTCTTAAGGTCCCGCCTCAGACTTGGCCATTGCGACACCTTGATTTTTTTCTCTTCCAGCCATTCTGTCATAGATTTGCTGGCGTGCTTAGAATCATTGTCCTGCTGCATGACCCAATTGCGGCTAAGCTTTACCTGTCGAGCAGATGGTTTCACATTTGAATGTAGAATACTTTGGTAAACAGAAGAGTTCATGGTCGACTCAATGACTGCAAGGTGCCCAGGTCCCGTGGCTGCAAAACAAGCCCAAATCATCACCCCCCCACCACCATGCTTGACAGTTGGCATGAGGTGTTTGTGTTGATATGCTGTGTTTGGTCTGCCCCAAACGTGGAGCTGTGCATTATGGCCAAACAACTCCACTTTGGTCTTGTCTGTCCAAAGGACATTGTTCCAGAAGGTTGGTGGTTTATTCAGATGCAACTTTGCGAACCTAAGCTGTGATGCCATGTTATTTTTGGAGAGAAAAGGTTTTCTCCTGGCAACCCTTCCAAACAAGCCATACTTGTTCAGCCTTTTCCAAATTATACTGTCATAAACTTTAACATTTAACATGCTAACTGCGGCCTGTAAAGTCCTAGATGAAGTTCTTGGGCTTTGTGCAATTTCTCGGAGCATTGCATCGTCTGACCTTGGGAAGAATTTGCTGGGACGTGCACTCCTGGGAAGATTGGCAACTGTCATGAATGTTTTTCACTTGTGAATTATCTTCATAAATGTAGAATGATGGACTTCAAATTGTTTGGAAATGGCGTTATAACCCTTCCCAGATCGATGGGCCGCAACAATTGCTTATCTAAGATGATTGCTGATGTCTTTGCCTCTTGGCATTGTGTTAACACACACCTAAATGCTCCAAACCAGCAAAGTGCCAAAACCTCTGCTTTTTTAGAGGTGGTCACATTTGCTGAGGATCAATTCTTCAAGTGCATTTGATCAGCAACACCTGGCTGCTGATTACCTTCTTAATTTCTATGGAAGCAGTAAGGGTGAACTTAGTTTTTCCCACATGGCTTCAGCGTTTTGGCTGAATTTTTGTAAAATGAATAATGGCACGGTTGAATCCGTCGTGTGTTGTTTTACACCTGAAGTTAGATTTTAGCATCTGATTAGGACCAGCTGATTTTTTATTATGTCCTGATACATTAAACCATAGAACTGAAAGAGGGTGTACTTTCTTTTTTCTCATGATATATGTATATATTTAAACCCACTCACGAGGAGGGCTCCTTTGAAAATGTAAAATGGCATCGAGTGTTTAGAACAGCAGGACAGGTATTTGGCTGTTACAAAGAAATTATACAACCCCAATTCCAAAATAGTTGGGACAAAGTGTAAATTGTGAATAAAATCAAAATGTAATGACTTTCAGAACACATGAGCCTATATATTATTTACAATAGAACATAGATAATATTTCAAATGTTGAAACTGAGACATTTTATATTTTTATCCACAAAATGAGCTTATTTTGAATTTTTTGGCTGCAACAGGTCTCAAAAAAGTTGAGACCCAGGCAAAAAAGGGCTGAAAAAGCAATTAATATATAAGAGAATCAGTTGAAAGAACATTTAGCAAGTAATTCAGTTAACTGGCATCAGGTGTGTAACATGATTGGCTATAAAAGGGATGTCTTAGAGAGGCTGTGTCTCTCAGAAGTAAAGATGGCCAGAGGCTCTCCAACCTGTGAAGGCTTGTGTAAAAAAATTGTGGAATACTTTATAAACAATGTTCCTCAATGTGAGATTGCAAAGGCTTTGAAGGTCTCATCATTGACAGTGCATAACATCATCAAAAGATTCAGAGAAACTGGAAAAGGCCGAAGACCTTTACTGG
This sequence comes from Gymnothorax javanicus, assembly GCA_029692085.1. Lineage (NCBI taxonomy): Eukaryota > Metazoa > Chordata > Actinopteri > Anguilliformes > Muraenidae > Gymnothorax > Gymnothorax javanicus. The sequence continues at coordinate 87,443,339 of CM056193.1, forward strand.
ATGCCCGTGATCTTCGGGCCCTCAGATGCCACTGCATCACTCACCGGCACGATTCTGTCATCAACATTACTAAATGGGCCCAGGAATACTTCAAGAAACCACTGTCTGTAAACACAGTCCGCCGTGCCATCCACAGATGCCACCTAAAACTCTATTATGCAAAAAGGAAGCCATTGTTGAGCATGATCCAGAAGCGCCGCCATGTTCTGTGGGCCAAGGCTCATTTAAAATGGACTGTAGCAAAGTGGCAAAGTGTCCTGTGGTCAGACGAGTCCAAATTTGACACTTTTGTTGGAAATCATGAGTGTCGTGTCCTCCGGGCTAAGGAGGAGAAAGACCACCCCTCCTGTTATCAGCATTCAGTTCAAAAGCCAGCATCTCTGATGGTATGGGGATGCATAGTGCATATGGTGTGGGACACTTGCATGTTTTAAAAAGCACCATGAATGCTGACAGGTATATAAAGGTTTTAGAGCAACATATGCTCCCCTCCAGACGACATCTATTCCAGGGAAGGCCTTGTGTATTTCAGCAGGACAATGCAAAACCACATACTGCAGCTACTACAACAGCATGGCGTCGTAGTAGAAGAGTCTGTATGCTGAACTGGCCTGCTTGCAGTCCTGACCTTTCACCGATTGAGAACATTTGGTGCATAATTAAACGAAAAGTCCGTCAAAGGACACCCAAAACTCTCCAGCAGCTGGAAGCCTGTATTAAACAAGAGTGGGGTCAAATTCCATTGGCGAAACTCAAGAAACTTATGCCCAGACGCCTCCACTCTGTGTTAAAAAGAAGAGGGGATGGTACACCATGGTAAACAGGCCCCTGTCCCAAATTTTTTGAGACCTGTAGCAGCCATCAAATTTGAAATGAGCTCATTTTGTGGATAAAATTGTAAAATTTTTCAGTTTCAACATTTGCTATGTTATTTCTGTTCTATTGTGAATAAAATACTGGCTGGTGTGATTGGAAAGTCATTGCGTTTTGATTTTATTCACAATTTACACTTTGTCCCAACTATTTCGGAATTGGGGTTGTATATCAAAGTTACCTGAGGCCTGTTGCACGAAGGTTTGTTTAACTTACTCAAGCAATGAACCACCTGTTAGCTTAACCATACAAAACAAATGCAATCGGCATTTAGTGTGTGTATGATGCTAGTTATCCACAAGTTATGTAGGACCAGACTTGCGCGCTCAGATTCGGATCACTAATCGCGCTCGCGCATAAAAGCATGTCATGCTATCAGACGGTCATAATGGACCAGGCAAGGGCTGCCTACGTATTTCACGGTGGAGGAGAGTAGCAGACAAGTACTATGGAGACATAAGAATCGCGTAAGGGAAAAGGCTTATGCATTCACGTAATGTTCCTAAAACGTATAATTTATACAAAAAAATTTTAAGGTAGAATACTGCTATTAAGCATGAAAATCTTTATTTCATCACTTACATCAAATTGCTTTATTGACATGAGAAGCAAACATTCAAATTAGCAGGGATGGAGGTGATTTGCATAAATTATGCAAATTAGGTGTCCAAGATGGCCGCCGCGAAGGGGCATATCATGACAATTTCAAAACACCATACCTCAGTAACTAATAGACATTTCAACTTCTTATTTTGCACACAGGTTGCCTGATCCAGCATCTATGGGCTAAACCTCTTAAAGTTGGATATTTTAACAAAATGCAAAGGTTTTTTTTTAATTTTGCTCTTGACTTGAAAATTCTCTACCTCATTATATATTCAGCACTCCCTGAAATTAAAAGAGTACCTAAAGGGCCATATTTTTTAGGTTCAGGACAACCACCATGCTGTTAACTATTCATGTTCCAAACTTCATTAAAATCGGACTAACGGTTTTTGAGAAATGGCGCGTGAAAAATGTGGAAATGGTGATGGTATTTTTCTAGCAGTAATCTACCTTAAATGTTTGTTTCTTTTTTGCCACTGAGTGAGTGTGCTAGCCTTTTTCCTTATGGAGGCACCTGCTTCGGACTTGGCATTAACAAAGTCTCATGGTGTGTGTGAATTCTAGCAGCAAAGAAATAGACTGTCCGGCAAAAAAAATTCACACACTCTAATATTTTGTTGGACCACCTTTAGCTTAGATTACGATACACATTCATTGTGGCATAGTTTCGATTGGCTTTTGCGATGTCACAAAATGTATTTCTGTCCAGATTTGCATTATTTTTTTTGCAAAGATCGTGTAATGATAGTGGGAGAGTCAGATCGCTGCGTAAAGTCTTCTCCAGCGCATCCCAAAGATTCTCAATTGGGTTAAGATTTGGACTCTAAGCTGGCCATCGATGTGTGAAAATAATATCTCATGTTCCCTGAACCACTCTTCCACAATTTTAGCCTAATGAATCTTAGCATTGTTATCTTGGCATATGCCCATGCCACCAGGGGAAAAAAAAAAATCCATTGACGGAAAAACCTGGTCATTTAGTATATTCAGGTAGTAGGCTGACCTGAATATACAAAATGACCTGAATATGCTAAAATCCCTCAGAGATTGCCGGAGACATTATACCAGCTGAGTGGGTGGAGGGAATCTGGAGGAGGTACCCTACCTCGTCAGAAGACAGACCTTCCTCGTCTGAGGTCTTAGGAAGATGGGCCGAGAGGTCCCGCTGGCTGTCACCCCCAGGCCCTGAGGCAGCCCGCACCAGTTGGTCAGTGTGTTGCCGGTTGAAGTCTACGATAAGTCAGGGGTCCAGGATGGGGCGAGTCATGACCCAGAACCTCTCTTCTGGGTTGTATCCCTCCCAGTCCACCAGGTATTGGAGGCCCCTTCCTTAGTGATGGGAGCAAAGCAGGCAATGACCCATGTAGGTGGGACCCCCATTGATGAGACGGGGAGGCAGTGGAGGCTCAGCTGCAGGCACCAAGGAGCTCTCTCTGACTGGCTTGACCTTGGATACATGAAATGTGGGATGAATCCCACAAGAGGATGCAAGAGTCCAGCGGAGGCCTGGTGCGAGGGCTTATGCTGGTTGCTGACTGAGCAAGTGTTAACAAACTCCCAGGTGTCTTCCTCCATGTGGCCTACTAGAACTTCTGTTGTTTGACGCTTTTTGTGCATTGGATCCCAGGATGACAGGTGAGTCTGGAAGCGTGGGCCCACTGGAGAATGTTGGACCTCAATGCCAGAGGAATGAACCGGCAACCAGTGGGGCAATTACTGGGTCCGGGTTCGCACTCCAGGGCAGTTCTGACCTTCTCCTCTATCTCCCAGGTGACAGCAGCAACCAGACGAGGGGCTGGAAGAATAGTAGTCGGACAGATGGATGGGTCCTGCCTCTCGCGAAGACCTTTTGAGACAGAACATCAGGCTTGACATTGTGGGACCCAGGCCAGTAGGAGAGGGTGAAATTGAACCAGGTAAAAAACAAGGACCACCAGGCTTGCTGAGAGTTAATGGTGCCATTCCTCAAGGGTCATTTTGACTGCCAGCAATTCCCAGTTACTGATGTCATAGCTTTTGTTCATCAGTGACAGTTGACGGAGGAAGGCGCAAGGGTGGTGCTTCTGGTCGGAGGGCATTCGTTGCAAGAGCATGGCTTCTACCCCCACATCGGAGGCGTCTGCCTCCTCCACAAACCACCAGTCAGGATTGGGCACCTGGAGGAAGGGGTCAAATGTGAAGTGAGACTTGAATTCCTGTCAGCAGCCAGTGTCCACTGGAAAGGCATTTTAGGCAAAGTCAGGGCTGTGAGTTGTGCGGCTATGGTGCTGTACCCTCAGATGATTCGCTGGTAGAAGTTTGCAAATCCGAGGAAATGTTGGAGCTGCTTGTGTCAGGGACGAGCTAGGATGTGACAGCGATACTTTAGCTGGATCCATCCGTATGCTCCCCGCTCCACTGTGTGCCCCAGAAAGGAGGCGAAGTTGAGGTGGCACTCACACTTCTCAGCTTTTATGAAGAGGGAGTCTTAAAGGAGGTCCTGCAGGATGGACTGGACATAGTGAATGTGTTCCTCTCTGGACTTTGAAAAGAGCAGGATGTCATCAAGGTAGATGCACACAAACTGGATTAATATGTCTCTGAGAACATCACTGACTAATGGCTGGAAAACAACATGGGCATTGGTCCGGCCGAAGGTCATGACCAGGTACTTGTAGTATCCAGTACGGTGTTGATTACCGTCTTCCATGTATTACCCTCACAGATCCGGACCAGATGGTACGCGTTGCACAAGTCGAGCTTGGTGAAAATAGTAGCCCCTTGAACAACTCGAAGAAGGAGGAGATTAGAGGTAGGGGTACCAGTTCTTATTAGTGATTTTGTTGAGGCCCCTGCAGTCGAAGCAGGACCTCAACGCCTAGTCTTAATTTTCTACACAGAAAAACCCAGATCCAACTGGTGATGAAGCAGGTCAAATGATCCCAGCAGCTAAGGAGTCATTGATGTCAGCCTTCATGGCCTTTCTCTTGGCACCCATAAGAAATGCAGGCATCCCTTGGGTGGATGTCTGCTGGGTAGTAGGTATATAGCGCAGTCATAAGGGTGGTCGCGTAATTTTTCGGGAATCTCGCGCAGCCGCGCTCGAACGCACCCCATATATAGAAACGACCGGTTCAACGTCATCAAGAGCTCAGCGCAAAGGCCGCGTCCCTTTTTGGGGGAAAACAAACGCTCTTATGCATTGAAATCAATGAGAAATAAGCGCGATAACTGAGCAGTAAAATGCCCAAAAGTTGTTGAGTGCGGGGTTGCACCTCCAATAAAATGACCAGTCCGGGCCTCAGGTTCCCCATCCTACATGGTAAAGGGAAGAATCCAAAAAGGAGAGTTAAGAGAAGATTAAGAGTAAAAGCTATGTATCCAGTATCTTCCCATGTTTATAAGTGTGGGAAAAGCTTCGTAACAGGCCATGCCACTCTTTTTTTAAACTTAGAAAGTGACGTAAGTACCCTTCAATGTGTAAGACTCGGTACTATCCACCTTATTCCCTGAACGTTCGATCTCCCAGGATTCATATAGTGGTTCAACGGACTCGCCGGTCTCCTACTTCCTGTCGAGCTGTTGCTTACATCCGTTTTCATTGAACCGAGTAGTCGCTTGCGGCTAGCATCTGGGGGACAGTAGGATGTGTACATACACATACATATAGTGTATATTCAAATATAAAGGCTAGCTAATCTATTTTTTATTCGGCAAAAACATTCTTTAGCTTGATGAAGACGTGATATCTATTTGGGTGGCTACACACGTTCCTACAGCCAAAGTAAAAAAAAAAAAAAAAAAATGAAAGACGGCGATCATACGCAGGAAGTGATTAGCTAGCAAGCTGCTTATCAAAATGCTTTTGATTCAGCAAATAGTCTGGCGAGCAGTTTATTTGTTTTACAAAACGGTAAAAAACCCAGCCGTCACCCGCTCCACTACTGAATGATATCACATTAGCTGTGGGCAACAATCATCATTCAGAGCACGAAAGTCCCCAGGCTTCACTTCGCATGCTGGAAATCAGCAATTCACGGAACTCTTAGATCTCAGTCCAATCCTTCACAACTGCTGTAGCTGACAAGCTAAATAATTGCCACAAGAATATAGTCGGCTAAAGCAAAGGTTTTTACAGAAGCCAGGATTACGATTGCACCTTTCAATTCACTATGCTACTGGTAAACCCCTTCACTGCTCAATGTAGCCTGTAGCCTATAACAGCTAAATGTGTAAGTTTCAGTATATCCCGCGTATGACCGTATATGGCCACTAAATACAAGGCAAATGCTGGTTGCTTCACAAGAAAACTAAACTGACCACTGGCTGACAATACTGCTTTTGTGGGATTTAGAAAAAAGGATACTTGTACGAATCTTTGAATTAACGTATCAGGGGACTGTATAATGTATAATACAGTGGGATCAGGATGATCATCCGTTTGTGGCTTTTTTACGAAATATTTTGCCTTCAAGCCCTGGCCACGGCCTTCGCGGTGTGTTCTTGGGAAAAACACTTCACTCCCACACTCCACGCCTCACTCCACCCAGGTGTATAAATGGGTACCAGCAAATAGTCAGGGAAACCTGACCAAGAGCTGGGGGAGTACCTGCGATGCACTGGCATCCCGTCCAGGGGGAGTAGTAATACTCCTAGTCGCTTCATGCCACAGAAACCGGGGTTAAGCACCGGGCCGATGGGCCACTGGCTCGAAACAGGCTTACATGTGTACCGGAGGGCACGGCGAAATAGCCGTTGAAATGTGAAAACGGTTGACGGCAAAATATACTCTGCGTTCACGAAATGGTGCGAGCGTACATAGCTATACCCTCTTGGGTGGGTACTTCAGTCTTAGTCACTCCAAGCGCCTACTCGCTGGCATTGAGTGTAGACTGTAAGGTGCTGGGCAAGGGCAATCTTTCCTAATCACTTTGATAATAAAGCACTCTGTTTCCATAAAAAAGTTTTATTTTTTAGAGTTATTGGTACAACTAACAACGGAACAAGTGGAGCCTGAACGCATTCTGTCGATCTCTCAGTACAGCGGAAGTAGGAGACCGGACCGAGGTTATGTTAGATTGCGCATCGTTAGAACAGGAATAAGGTGGATACTTTAATAGGTTTATTCGCTACGATTTTTGTCTCGTGTCATTATTTATTTTTTAATTGCTTAACTAGCTAACGTAAAGTAGCGTCAGCCAACCGAGTCAGGTTTGCGGTCTAACGTTATGTGCGTTTGTTAGTTATTCTTAATCCCAAACTGACACAGACTTCGAAATTCGCGGTAGTGAAAGGGCAAGAGGGTGGACCGATCAACCTTAATTTATTAAGAGAACGCGAACGCTCAGGTTCGGGCAAGGCTAAAATAATCGCTAGACATATCAATAAATGAATATAAATAGGAAATTTAATTAAATAAATCGGATAAATTTTACACCTGAAAACACATAAAATTTCATTAGGGTCAATGGGATTTTCTTCTTCTTCTTCTCTCGAATAACTGGCGTATTACAAGCAACATTCAGGTGCATACCGCCACCTACTGTACAAGAGTGTGTAGCACTATGTCATCAACCTCAGATTCTAACCATAAGGTTTGTGTTCTGTAAAAAAGCTAAGAGCGCCTTCCTTACAGCTCTAATTCTTTATTCTTCCCCTTCTGTTCCCAGAATTCCTGCCAGGGTCCACTCCTGTCCTGCTGCTCTAACTCTCTCTCGAAATCTCATTTGCTCTGCTGAGTAACAAACACAGTTAAAAAATCACGTTCTACATTTTCTTTAACACCACATCTGTCACACTTGTCATTATTCCTTTTCCCCAGTTTAAACATTGTGTCATTAAGTCCAGCCTGAGTCTCGATATGGTGATTTCCTCCTTTCTTTTCGTTCCTTTATAATTCTTTATTGTAACAGACTTTTGTATATTGTAGGACTCCCAGCCCTTCTGATCTTTCTCCCACCTCTTCTGCCATATTTCCATTCCATTCTTTTTAATCAGAGCTTTACCCTCTCCTTTTCCTAGCGATATTTGCATTCTGCTGTTCTTTCCCAGCGCCCCTTTTGCCAATTTATCAGCAGCTTCATTTCCTTTAACACCCTCATGTGCCGGCACCCAACAAAAATGAACATCAATCCCACCACTATGAAGTCTAAACAAGCTGTGCTGAAGATCTATAAGCAAGTCCTCTCTATCGGAGTTTGCTGACTTTATATTTTCTAAAACTAACACTGAATCCGTGCACACTACCACCCGATCTGGCCTAACATCCTCCACCCACAGCAGACTTACGATGACTGCCACCATTTCTGCTGTGTCAATGGGATCAGAGGTTTTCTATCCCTCAAAAAGGGGCACGACCTTGACGTTTGGCGAAGTACCCGGATGTGCCGGTCGTCTCTGTGTAAATTTCGGACTTCTAACCGCTTCTAATATTAAAAAGTCACATGACCAAGTAGCATTCTGTCCAAAAGATGGCGGACCACTATAGTCGGGCATATCGGGGGAGGTACAAGTTGTTCGCATAATTTGGTGAATTTTGAAACTGGTTGAAACAGAATTCCCAAACGGACTTGCCGTACTAGTGACACTATAGTGTAAACATGTTTGGGTGAAGTTGACTCATATGTACATTTATGTTCACAGGTTTAAATTTCCAATGCTGCCCATATTGAACCTGAATGGACTTGTCCAGTGAGCGCTTACAGTTTGAATGCATTTTGTGCGCCGCGGCTGCACTGGCAAATGCGAATACTGAACGACATGTGTTACAGTACGAGTGATAAGGAAGTTTTTTTTACCGTGGCAAAATGTAACGTCTTTTAGAATTTCGGATTAAGGTAATGAGGTCATGGACTGGGAGCAGCTGGAAGTTAACCCGAGGATAATACAGGCTGCTAAGAAGGGTAACATGACAATAAAATGTGCTTCTTTGAAAAAAAGTCAGCTAGCTTGTTAGCTAACTATATCGACCGCAGTTACGAGCCACTTTTAGCTAACTAGCTAACGCGTTATCTTGCGTGTTTGTTGCTGTGGGCTTTCGTTACATAGTGGTTTATGTGTCGTTGATGAATTGGATAACTAACCAGATAACAAGACAACCTTAGATTTGCTCAGACCTTACTTTTGCATGAAAAGAAGCGAATGCGTAGAATGTTGGTCATGTTAGCTGGCCATCATCGAAGAGGAAGCGCACAGTAAGACTGCTAATGAGTTGAGAACTGTTTACGATTGAATATGACTGATGCTATATTCTCAGCTAACTTTAAAGCTGCGCGGGAGATCCTGAGTCTTTCAGCCGCAGATCTGCAGCACCTCACGCGCCTCTCCCTCTGCGATGTGCAGTGTCTGCAAACTGCTGCAGCCGCAGTTCTCCGCAAAGCACCTCTCATCACTGGTAATTTTTGGAATGTTCTCTTCTTCTTGGATTGTTCTCTTAAATTATAAACCTTCATTTATCAATTATCTTTATATAGTTTTAATTCGTGTGATGCTTTTTCTATCTGAAAATTATCTAAGTGGAGGTGGCATTATAAACTTAAATGCAGTTAATGAGCTCGTAACCTTATGCAGGAAGAAATGGAGGTTATGGTGCGAAGTGCGCCCAGTATTACTGAACTGGCCTGTGTTACATATATCGTTGCTTTCAGCAGTATTCCTGCCATTGAATTGAAGTGTTATATTGGAATATTCATGTGTTAAAGCTTTTTTGTATTTACTGGAAGGCTTTTCTCTGATTGCCTGTGATAATTATCCAAATACAATGAGTGAAGTGTAATGTTGACCGCAATGCGCGTAGCCCTGCAGCTGCAACAAGGAGGATGTCCCTCGCTGGAACCTGGGCACAGGCTGACAATGGGCTGCCCACTGTTGGACAGTCTACTGCGAGGAGGCGTCCCTTTAAGTGGCATCACAGAACTAGCTGGCGAGAGCGGTGTGGGGAAGACTCAAATTGGCTTGCAACTCTGCTTGTCTGTGCAGTACCCCCGGGAACATGGAGGGCTCGGCTCAGGTGAGGAAAGAGTTACCGACGTTATCTCTGCCTGCCTTTCTCAGTCATGAATGTATGAATAAGTACAAATGCCTCTAGTTTCACACTTTTGGGTTGTTTTCCTGAAACTATGATTCAGGACCGAAATTGGGTTGTGGAAGTGTATGGAAGGGAGAGTTCCTAGACTAAGTGTCTATCACTTTGCTACGGTGGCGGTTCTAGGAATTTTTAACTAGGGTTGCAAAAGGATGTCCACAGGTGGGTATAATGTGCTATTCATTTGCGCGCTCAGTGCGCCTAATTTTTTTAATGTGCACTTATATTCTACTCATATTGGACTTAAACATAAATTAATGGGCTACATCCTTGCGCACAACTGTTGATGGTAAGTCTCCTATTTTGCGGAACTTTTATAGTCAAATAGGCTAACACAATGTCAAATAAATTGGGACCTTTCTCTGAGATCATTTATGAAGGTCAAGGTTATTAAGTAGTCAAATGCTCTGAGCAAACCACCAAAAAAAAAGCAAAATGCAAACCCTGGGTTCTAGCATCCTCTAAATTGGCTCAAACTTACTAATCTGAGTTATATAGTATACCATACATTATGACATGTTCTGGTTTAGTGAGACGATTTGCCTGGATGTCGTGGGATAAAGAATAAAAGACATGTTCTGACCATATTTAAGGTCAATAAAGTCATGGATTCTGTTCTGCAGAACAAACTAAAAGGTGTTCGGCAATCCCTGCTATGGTACACCAGCATAACAGCAATTTACGGGCTTTTTTTAATCTGAGAGGATGAGCATGGACTGACTGCAGAAGTAACATGCATCATTACAGAGTTGGTTTAAATGTGATTTTTGGAGAAAGCAATAATATGTCATACCATCTTCAGGCTCTGAGCTTTATTGTAATAAATCATGGATCTATATAAAACCATTTAAAAAGCTGATGAGGCCTTTTACCAAAATGTAGGCTGCTTTGAAAAAACAACAATAACAGTGATAATAATAAGATGATTTCATGGAAGCTGTACCTCTGCTGTTATGAAATAAGCTTGCAAGAGACTATTGCAATTACAAAACTGGAAGGGCACACGGTAGAGCGCATACCTCTGCCATGCCATATGTCAGTATTATTGGTTCTGGATCCACAATAATATTATCAACAACTATATCAATTCTTTATTAATGTAGTTTCAATTTAATGTTGAAAATTTATGAAAATCTGTTCATTACATAAGGGACAATCATTCTATTCAGGTATATTTTAACTTCTTCCAGATTTAGAATCCAGAATATGTTCTGTATCACTTCCAAAATTGAATCATCTCATCATTGGACTACCACCTACCATCCTACCAAATTTCGTGTCAATCCGTTCATAACTTTATGAGTTATTATGCTGACAGACAGACATGTGTGAAAACATAACCTCCTTGGCGGATGTAATGACATCACTCCTCAATTGGCTTTAAGGTAAAATTTAACTTTTAGTTCACAAAAATACTAGCTGATGCATTATGCAGCTCTAGAAGGACAAAATTATTGGACTGGAAAAACCATGACAACTCCTGGGAAGGAGGGGGTGGGATGAATCTGTGGCGCAGCTAACGTTATCTCTTACTCTGTTTTTAAGAGCCTCTTCTGCTCACTTGTTACTGAAACTGAGGTGAGCTCCTCAATCTGCTGCTTCATGGCAGACCAGTAAGCTAGTTAACCACTTGGCTTCAGACAAATAACATGGGATAGTGTTAACAGTAGCATGTAAATGAATTTCATCTGAGCAGCAAAGCTGATGAGAGCAAAATGATGAAGAGGCTTACAGACTACACTCAGTACGTTTACCTGCACAGTGAAGTCGAGCAACGTTTAGAGCTCGATTAGGCCATTTAATCGGACTACTGTCCTTGTCCCAGTACACTTGCACGGTTGGGAAAGCGGTTTATTGACTGAAGCATGTCCGTCTCCGCTACAATTGATGGCAATACGGCCCCCCCCTTTCAGCCTGTTCATGTCGGAGCCTTTTCTGGTTGACCTATTGCGTCACAGACCAAACAGTTAACGCTTTCACCCCCAGTAGTGCCGTATGGCACTGTTGCGTGACTGGCATTTTTTCCCAATAGTGCCATATGGCACTCTTGCGTGACTGGCATTTTTTTCCAGTAGTGCTATATGGCACTCTTTTTGTTATGTTTCTTTTAACAATCAGGAATAAGAACAGATAGCCAGAAATTTAGTGAGAGTGTCAACAAAGGCCATGGGGAGAAATAGCAGTGAGAACTGGGCACTCGTGGGGGTGAAAGGGTTAACAAACAAGTTAGCTGGCGGCCAGCTGATAGCATCATGTCGAGTGGTGAAAACATGGGCAATTTTACGGCTCTGTAGGTTATGTACGTGCTGTATGATATGCTGAGATGCATGTTATCAGTGTAGGTTATGGTTAGTTGAAGGCAGGCAGCAATGCTGTATGCTCCTGGAGTGCTCCAACGGCGTGACCTTCGCTATGCTCCACTTTGTGCCCTCTCTACAACCCCGGGCTGCCTTTGCCAAAAGCGTGGTTCCTGACTAAGTTAGCAACTTACATAGTTCATCCACTCACCGTCAGTGGTTCCAACTATGTAAGTTAGCATCTGTGCTTTCGGGATATACACCCCTGAGCTTCCCAAGCATGTTTGATACGGGTCAGGAGAAAAGACTGGTGGGAGAGAGACGTTTTCAAAGAGTATTCCAATGTCGAGTGGAAGGAAAATTTTTGGATGATGTGCGGGTCATTTGATAAATCATGCAGATTAATGGAAGAAGTTGAGCCTCCTAGATGTGACTGACCGAGCGCCAATACCATTGCAGATGAGGATAGCTACTGTTCTGTACAAACTTGCTTAGAACGCAGTGTACAGAGTTGTTGCTAATTAGTTTGTCCTCAAGTTTGGTTTTAGTCGGAGTAACGCAATAAATCGATTTTCTTTCTTTTTCTAACGTCATGTAAACGCACTCACTATATCGTTCCACTGAAAAATAGTGTCCTGAGGCTTGTGCAAAGCAAGTTCAATATTAGCTAGGCTTCCTTTGTATGAGCTGACTCAACAAACCTTAAACTTGCAGAGGTTCCATAATTTAGCATGGCAGGTTAATGGGAAACCACCTTTGAGACATTGAAAATCCCAGCTTTTGACTCAACTAACCTCGCTAACCCACTAATCTCACTCTCTGGTGCTTGCACGTGTTCATGTTACAGAGACTAGGGGTTTTGTTTTATGTGCTACAAAACAACTCTCCCTTGGAAGGGAAAACCTGACACACCAAATGTGCAGGCCAGGCACAGTAGATGCAGACGTGCTGGCCGAAGTCGAGGTTGAAGCCAATAAAGTGGCAGAAATTTTAGGGTGGCATCTGAGGTGGGCTATCAGATTGTAGGGGTGGCACTGGCCTCCCCGGCCATCCTTGTGAAACCATGCTAGGCTATGCTAGGATTTGTATTTAATCAGTCTGTCCCTATATGGCACTAAATATATATTTTGGGTGTTCTCTTAATAAAAGTATTTATAATTTGGGTCCTAATATTATAAAGTAACTACTGTTGTGCTTATATATATGCAGGAGCTGTATACATCTGCACCGAGGACACTTTCCCCATTAAGCGCCTGCGTCAGCTCATTTCCCAGCAGTCCCGGCTCAGGCCCACACTCCCAGTAGAGCTGGTACGCAGCATCCGCTTCAGTGATAACATCTACATCGAGCACACTGCTGACCTGGTGAGCCACTTTTGCTTACAGATAGTTTACCACGAGGTCTGCCTCAAAAGATGAGTTGAAATCCAAATTAAATTTCCTTTATTCTGAATTGCCACATGAAAGCCTTCTCCATTTACTCTATGGAGATTATTTACTTCTTCAATGTCCTGGAAAACAATTTCACTTTTCGTATGACATGGTCGTGTTCCTGGGCATAGTGTTGGGTGTTGGTGTAATGTCCCTGTCAATTTTCTTTCCCCTTCAGTCAGTGTCCTTTTGAGAATTTTTGAATCCATTACAATTCAGAATGCGTGTCCAGGAGTTGGGAAGGACAGCAAGTCCCATGGGCGAGTGGCCTGTGTCATGGAAAACCAGTGGGCCATTTTCAAAATGCACGGGCCATTACCAAAATGAAGTGCACCAATAATTTTAACCATAACAGACATTTATTCAAAATGTACACTCTGCGTGTAGCTCTCTCAGGTTGCGACAGGCAGCATCCAAGCTTGTTACCTTTGAAACAGGTGATGGCATGAGTGCAGTGATACTGAGGGAGAGAAAAATAGTGCTAAATGATTGCAAAGTGTGAGTTACTCACCGACCATGGTTTTATGACAGAAATGTATTACTCTTTAAAAACACATTGTTGTGGGAAGCAAAACTTCTTAGTTTTGTGACCCCAGCAAACTAGCCGGAACTAATTACTTCAAAACTTTGTAAGGCCAGAACTCTGCTCACAGGACACATTAACAAAAAAAAAATCACCGCTCATGCACTACACTGCTAAAGAGTATTTCATACAACTTCATGTCAAAAAATCCGCACTATCACTTTAAAGGTTGTATCAGCGATTCTGAGCCAAAACATAATTTGTCACGTACAGGAGATTTTTCCTCGCGAACTGTTAGCAGCTCCTCTCATGAGTGGGCGGTGAAAAACTCTGGTCTCTGTAGGCCACCTGCAGCCAGGTAGATACTGAGAAAGATACACAAACTCGTGGGGACCTACCCGCGTCCCCAAACATCAACAAAAGTGTTCAACGAATCGGGGGGCAGGGCTGGGACTTCTGCGCCAGTTCCATGCTCATGCACGACAAGTGGGTGGGACTGAGCGACAAAAGGAACTGGCTGTGGCACTACCGAGGCAGCAGAGTGAAGCATGGTGGAAGCTAAACCGAAAAAGAGATGGTTGAACGCGTGCATGTCGAGGAAAAAGGAACGCGATCGCAGCTATGCGAAGTCCCGAATAAACATAGGGAAAGCATACCAATGTTGGAGAGAATTCCGGGAGTTGAATGGTTTTAATTCTGACGCCCAGGTTGCCTTGTTTCTACTTGAGGTGAGTAGAGCTGGTGGTAACTTGGTTGGATGTGAATTGTAAATTGTCATCCTAAGCAAAATTGAGGGAAGCTCGTGTATTGTTTTTGTAAGGCTATCTTGCATAGATCATGCTGGTCAGAATGAATCAAACAGTAGAGAGATCGATATTTCCTCTTTGGAGCGAGTTAGCAACCTTTGCTAACTCTCGGTTGGCAAGTTGGTGAGTTTGCTAATTCTGTCTGATCAAACCAGAATTTGTGTTCGTGTAATAACATTTTTTCTCTGGTTAGTACTCAGAGTTGAAATTAGTCAATGAATGTATAACCGCGTGTTAAGTTTAGCTAGAAGTGGTGAACTATGTGACGTTGTTTAATACTCATTTTGTAATGCCGAGCTAAGATACTTGTCAGATACCTTGTTGTAGCTAGCACTAATGGTGTAAATTTATCGTCTGGCAATGGTCGTCATTGTTGCTACCAGGCGTTTATCACAATGAGCTGTACACGGCCATTTACCCAGCTGAGTGAGCCATTCTTAAGCTGCTTTCACACCGGACGCGAAACAAATTTTTCGCGCGACAGTTTACTTTCAAAGTCAATGCAAAGACGTGACGTTTCACTTTAAGAAAAGCGCGTTCATGTTCCAAGCTTTTGAAGGGGAGGGGCAAGCGGCTCTGTTGTGTTTCAACTGTCAACAATAGTGACGTCATATTGGTGATACAGCCTTTAAGGCAGTGGCTATTTTTACGACGGTTGTAAACTTGAAGTTGCAATCGGACTGTTCGCAGTGTAATGGAGATGCACCTTTAAATACAGTTTCAAATTAAGTAGCCTATAAATAACTCTGTTGGCATTACTATAGCTAACCTATGAGAACTCCATCTTAATGTCACCTATCAAGCACATAGGCTCGCTGATTTACCATTTTCAAATGTAGCCTACGTCATGTTTGTTGTTGAACTGGGTAAATGAAACTTTGCTTGCAAATTCATTCGTTTTTTCAGTAGTCTGCAACTTAAAACGCAATGCTGCCAACAGGGGCGGTTCTAGGATTTTTAAAGTGGGGTGGCACAGGGGGGATTAATAATCAGTCGGGGGGGCACGGGGGTCATTTTTATCAGAATACACCATTGAAAATCTGTTCAGAAATATAGGAAATGCATGATAGGATAGAACACAATGTAATTATGCCAAATTAGACACATCATTTTCATTCTTAATTTTACTTGTTTTTATTTGCAATAAATTGTATCCAAATACAATACACATTTTCTATAGGCTAAGTGTGCCACTTGTTTCAAAAACATTTTCAGTGCAAACAAAACAAAAACAATTCCATGGTATCAGAATTTTGGAAATTTTTTTACACACAAACATCCATGGTGCATATTTCATAACAAAATTAAACAGCTGTTTCACATTGCAGCGTGAGTGTCCATAAATGCAGTAGTGTCAATATCCCAGTCCATTGTGGTCAGATTCCCTATGCCAGCCCACGTAATTTAGAAGAGAGAGCGAGAGAGAGAAAGAAATGTAATGGTAACGGCATGCGCCGTACTACATCTTAAAATCTCAATGTCGTTCATCTGATCGCTGCATTCTCAACATTCTCAGACTCCGAAAATTTCAGTTTGTTCAACCACGTTATCTTGGGAGAAATTGATTGTGATTTTAGTCTTTAATCACACATGAAAGACTACATCTAGATAAATGAAAAGTTTAAATTTAGGGGAATCCGTAGACACCGAGCAAGTAAATGTAGCTTACTGGGAAAGTTTCTTTATATTGCCTAAAAGTTGCGGTCGCTTTTGGTTAAGTACTGTACTTGCCACAGCTGAATTGACCACAGTATAATAGCAACCAGCGTTAATTTGCGACTAACGTTCGACTTTCAAGTGACACTTATTCAGTATTTCAAAATATAGAACTGAGTTTATACATACCATGCAGAGAGATGCGGTGATTATGGACCACTCTTAAATTCTATGCATAGCATGCATTCCTATGCTAAAACGCAGAGTTTCTGTTGTGTCCCGCAGTGCAGTGGGGATGTCGGATTGCACGCTGATCTTATTTTTCATTGTTTTCCGAAAGATTATCTTCGTAGAACGAAATGGTTGAATCAGATGAGGCGATAACGCGATACACTTTTCCAATGGTTTTATTTTTCGAAGCATTAGCAGTGGCTTGATCAGGTCACGACTGAGAGTATAAGATTCTGTTCATCACATAATCGAATTGCGCAATTTATTATAAAACAAATGTAATTTATGTAAGCGCCCGCAAAGTACTTTCCAATATATGCTGCCACAGAGCTGACGCCATCACTCTGTTAACTTGCACAGCCGTCAAGCCATTACTTTCGCGTTTGAACTAGCAATGGTTTGTATTGATAACTTCCACATCATTAGTTGGGCAATGGCAGAAGTCCTAACGTTAGTTAGCTATGTGATAGAGAAAAATCCGGAACAAATGCCGAATCACGGTTTTCCTTCACTGTCAACTGATCTGGCTAGCTAACGTTAGCTCGCTAGCTAACAAACTTATGTTATGTAGCTAATGGTTATGGAAAGGAACTGCAGCACACTAGCAAAGTAATGTTAACTCACTTATGAGAGTGGCACTTAGACAGCCTACTACTATGCTAAGCCATATCGATTAAACCAATGTGACACTTGGTACTCAGTTTGGCTAAATATTAACAGCATAACCCAACATGGAATGGTTTTTCCCCACGCTGTAAGACAATGATATTATCAAAATCAAATGTGCCATGCGTTGGGCTTTGGGAAAAGTACCATAGTTCATGTGATGAAGGAAAATCTAGAACAAATGCCAAATCACTGTTATCTCTCATGGGCGAATGCTGAGCTTGTGGGAAGACTCACCCTCCGTATTGGAAAGCAAGTATCTTACATTGGCGGCCCTCTGGTTTAATCGTATTGAGCATTTGACAAATAGAAAGGCCACAATTGGAAGAACAGGCAGCCAAGAAGCAGTACTCTGATCCAATGGAAATCAAAATTGTCAGATCGACAGCACTATAGCCCAATGGATTGGGGGGGCACTAGGGGGTGGGCCAGTCATATTTCAGGGGGGCGGGTGCCACCCCGGTCCCCCTTCTGGAACCGCCCCTGGCTGCCAAGCTCCGGACTTTTTTATTTAATATTGTTTCAAGACTATATCGAAATGAGCAATGAAAGTAGGCCTATATGCCTATATCACTAATCTTAACTGATGCTTAGGGCAAACCTTAACCCACAATTAAAATACATATTTGCATGCCTATGTAAGAAGGATATTAGGTAGGGATGAGAGGAGGAGATACTCATTAGTTTTGCTTGTATAAAAAACAATTAGGCCTACTATAAAATGTTGCTTTTATTAGCTCCGCTGTGACGATAGTCACAGTCAGCGGAGCTTTTCTAATGTCCGTCTGTCTGCCTGTCCGGCGTCAACTTCTCACTTCAAATTTGAATATCTCAAAAACTGTCTGATAACTTTTTTTCTAATTTGGTGTGAGCCTTCCTTATGATATTCTGAATATTCGCTGTGAAAATTAGAAAATTCTATGTCCCTGTTTTTGAGAAATTAAGCATTTTGGACTTAGAAAATCAGTGTTTGTGCTCATTTTTCCACTCTTTCATCAATATCTCAAAAACTGTCGGATAACTTTTTGTCTAATTTGTTGTGAGCCTTCTTTATGATGTTCTGATGATCCCCTGCGAAAATGAGAAAATTCTACATTCCGGTTTTTGAGCAATTCAGCATTCTGGACTTAGAAAATCAGTGTTTGTGCTCATTTTTTCTGTCTTTCATTAATATCTCAAAAACTGTCTGGTAACATTTTTGCTCCGCTGTGACCATAGTCAGCAGTCAGCGGAGCTTTTCTAATGCCGAGTCGTCCGGCGTCCGTCTGTCTGTCCATCCAGCGTCAACTTTTCACTTCAAATTTTAATATCTCAAAAACTGTCTGATAACTTTTGTTCTAATTTGATGCGAGCCTTCTTTATGATAGTCTGAATATTACTGTGAAAATTTGAAAATTCTACGTCCTGGTTTTTGAGAAATTCAGCATTTTGGACTTAGAAAATCAGTGTTTGTGCTAATTTTTTTAGTCTTTCATTCATATCTCAAAAACTGTCTGATAACTTTTTGTCTTATTTGTTTTGAGCCTTCCTTATGAGGTTCTGATGATCCCCTGCGAAAATTAGAAAATTCTACCTCCCATTTTTGAGAAATTCAGCATTTTGGACTTAGAAAATCAGTGTTTGTGCTAATTTTTTTAGTCTTTCATTCATATCTCAAAAACTGTCTGATAACTTTTTGTCTTATTTGTTTTGAGCCTTCCTTATGAGGTTCTGATGATCCCCTGCGAAAATTAGAAAACTCTACCTCCCATTTTTGAGAAATTCAGCATTTTGGACTTAGAAAATCAATGTTTATGCTGAGTTTTTTTCAGTCTTTCATTAATGTGTCGTGTTAATATTGCAATAGTTTTCAAGGATTTCTGAAATTAAGTTATGACATGGACATTTCAGTCATCCTCAGCGGAGCTCTCTAGGCCGACAGGCCTCTTGTTAGTTTAGGTGAGTAGACTAAATCGGCATTATCATTACGCATGCTCGAAAATTTTCCGGTCAGAGTTCAAGACTACCCACGATGTCAACAAAGCCGATAAAGCCTAACTATCCCAGTGGAATAGCCGGTTAGTTATCGTAATTATTTGTTTTACATTGCCTTTGGTTGTTTTATGGCAATATGCTGGGTTCACATTGTTCAGTCTGTGATTTTCCTAAAGGTACATGCAGGCTTAAGAAGTGGATGGAGGATATTTGCTCTTTTCAGGAGTGCAATGAAGGAGCATCATGCTGTATATGCGACCCACCATATGTACTCATCCCTTTTCCTACCGAAAGAAAAGATCCAGAAAGATGTGTAGAATGGATTAAATTAGTAAGTTTGACATAAAATCTTTTATTATGCTAATCAGTAATGCAATTTGTAAGGGATACTAATAAGTCCACATGTATTACATGTGCCATTTCCTAAGCCTGTAGTCGGTAGTGCTGTACGTGTCTGTGGCCCATATATAAACCCCTAGCCTGTGCAGCTGCATGTATACATGCTTGATGTAAATACGTAAATGGGCTAACCTGTGATTTATAACATCTGTATTACATAAAATGTCAGTGGCGGCTAATGAACAGAAAACAGAAGGAGCGGAAAATATCCCTTGAAGCATTAGATTATTGACCCGTTTCCAATCATTGTCTTTAACCCATTTCCCCAATGATATCAATAATATTATCAATATAATATAATTATCAATTATGATATCAATTATATTAATAAGGTTTTATTAATTTGCCGAAATAGGTTACTCTATACTAAATGAAATAGCCTAAACTACTATGGATAATGCGCGTTAATTTGGCATGTCCTGCAAAGCAGTTTATCAAACCCAGAGTTCTGCCGATGCTGGTCGGCGGTGGTCGGCCCCGACCAGCACTCGGAATGCACCGACCAGCACTCAGTCCAGATAGTGCTTTTCCCGACCAGAACTATTTTTTTTCAAAGATCAGTTAAAATGAATGCATCCTTTGTCCAATAAATTGCTAGAAACAAAACATAAATGACCCTAAATATGCTCCACCCCTTCTTGTTATTGTCAGAATAGCGAAATTTAGTTTTCGACCCGCGCCCCGTCTGCGCTGGTCGTCATTGATATAGAAAAACCTGCCCAACAGTGATGGAAGCACCGAGTGCCATCCGAGCCCGCATGTGCTGGGTACTCATGGGCGAATTGAATCTGGGGCTGTGAGGAAATGATCGGTGCGGTTGTCACAATCTAACGAAAGACAGGCAGTTATAATTGGGGCAGGGTGATTGATTTCTGTAGCGTTGTACTTCGCATGTCGAGAGAAAAGTTTTGTTATTTAAACGACAACAAAGCTAAATAAATCTCTGTCGAGGACAGTAACATTCTTTACATGTTAATCTATAAGTGTTTAATAACAGTGGCGGTCAGTGAACGAAAAATCGAAGGGGCGGAAAGTATACCTTGAACTGGATGAGATTATTGACCTGATTTTAATCATTGTTCTTGGTTAACACCTTTTCCAACAATATGAATAATCCATTGGCGGTTAAGTACACAGTTTCCCTTTAATGAAATTAGGAAAGTGCTTTAACCCTTTGCTCTCCAGGTGGCTAACAGTCCTGTTATGTCATGTTATGTAATCAATGAATGGATGTCCCCAGAATGGTGCAACACCATTCAAAAGTGTACATTACTCCACCTAGGGACTTTGATGACCATGAGGAACGCACAATGGCAGAAGTCAATGTTCTCAGAAGGGACAGAGCTTTGATCCGCTGTGCAGTGTACGATATGCTGAGGAAGGCCCAAATCTGCCAGGAAAGAAATGGTGGACATGTTGAGGACTGAAAGTGTGAAAGGGTTAATTCAAAAGTAATGGTAATTTGTGATAAGCAAAGGGCATACCTAACATTGCTTCCTATGGTCTTAGGTCCTGTTTTCATCCCAACACTTTTTCGCGCAAAACTGATGAAGGATGAAGTTTCTTGAAGTATTCCTGGGCCCATTTAGTAATGTCAGGGCTGTACGTTAACTTTTTCTGCTCATAGCACTGGTGCTGCCACGGTTTATAGTCTTGTAGCATAAGACAAAAACTTGTAGCACAGTAAAAGCATCTGTTACAGCTCTAAAACCAACCACAAGTAGTGCAATTTATCATTTAAAGACATATAAAATATTAATAATCTCTTTGTAAATCGAAGTACTTTCAACGTCTCGGTATTCTTTAAATTCATACAATTGTAAGTAATTTCCAGAACTAGTCAAGCAGTCTTGACACAAATAAAATACACTTCAAATATAATGCAGCCACATAACTCACAGAAATATTAAGAACCTCTTTAAGTATTTATGCTTTCTGTGCATACTGTTTATATAAACATAATGTAATACTGTTTATACACATGTTATTAATTGCTTATTTCTGTATTGCCTTGGTATTGGCCTGAGGGTCGCCGTGGCCTCGGGCTAATACCGCAACCCAAAGGCCAATACTAAGGCAATGCGAAAGTAAGCAATTTATAATATTTTTATTAATTGGTTAAGTATGTTGTGCTATCATGACAATATTATGATTATGACTTCTGAAGTACGTGACTTCAAGACTCATTAAAGAGCTAAATGCTAGGTCTGCGACTGTCGTCTGCTTCTTTGAAGAGAGCGAATGCCACAGTTGCCAATGGTTACTTGTGCACGTGCTGAACTCAGCCAATACAACTTAACGTCGGCCAATACAGGATATAATGGCAGGCCGTTTTTACTGTATGCAAGCAAAAACATACTTAACCAATTAATAAATGCTGTTATTTATTATTGCATTCCTGAGACTTGCGGTGATGTGAGGCAGTGGCCTAACCTTTTATCGCTGGATTATGTCAACCTGTTCCCACGTACTGTACCTGATTGACGATCAAAACTATTAAATCCAAGCCTATAGGAAGCCTGTATACTGATAGGTGATGACGACAAAAAGATTCATTGACATATACGCTCCGATTCAAGACAGCAAGGATGGAAATACGTTTGTTGCACTGTACAGCCCTGAATGTCAATGACCGAATGACAGCCGGTGAGTGATGCAGTGGCGTCTGAGGGCCCGAATATCACAGGCATCCAGTAAAGGTCTTCAGCCTTGTCCCTTACGCACAGAGATTTTTCCAGTTTCTCAGAATCTTTTGATGATGTTATGCACTGATGATGATGAGAGCTTCAAAGCCTTTGCAATTTGACGTTGAGGAACATTGTTTTTAAAGTATTCCACAAAATTTTTACGCAAGCCTTCACAGGTTGAGAGACTTTGGCCATCTTTACTTCTGAGAGACTCAGCCTCTCTAAGACATCCCTTTTATAGCCCATCATGTTACACACCTGATGCCAGTTAACTTAATTACTTGCTAAATGTTCTTTCAGCTGATTCTCTTATATATTAATTGCTTTTTCAGCCCTTTTTTGCCTGTGTCCCAACTTTTTTGAGACCTGTTGCAGCCAGAAAATTTCAAATAAGCTCATTTTGTGGATAAAAATGTAAAATGTCTCATTTTTCAACATTTGAAATGTTATATATGTTCTATTGTAAATAACATATTGGTTCATGTGATCTGAAAGTCTACATTTTGATTTTATTCACAATTTACACTTCCTCCAAACTATTTCGGAATTGGGGTAGTAGTTGTTTAGATTAACCCTTTCAAAAGTTGGTCGCAGCTGAAAAGAGCCCAAGTTTAAGGGCCTGGCTCGCCCCCGGGGGAAAGTTGCACTGACACAACTTTGCACCTGAGAAGTGTCTAATGACCTGAATTACACTGCTATGGCCCAAAAATCCAGTATATGGGCCTGTTTCCCAACAAAAGCTGGCCTAAAAAGTTGTAAAAATCATTGTTTTTCTTTGGATTGAAATGTTCATGGCAATGTACTATTATGTTTTGGAAATAAAGAAACCCTCTTGAACATCATGTGGGTTACTTTATTTGAGTTGAAAACCTGATGTTGATATTCTTTGAGATTGTAGTGACCTTATCAGTTAACCACAAACTTTTCATTAATCTGGAATCTTTTAATCCACAATCTTTCCCTTCATGAACTTAGTCTCAGGAAAGGGAGTTCTTGGCAAGGGGTATTAAGTGCACAGCCGTGTACACCTGTTTATTAAAATTCTCATTAATCATAGGTGGGTCATTCCATACCAAGTGGAAACACGCCTGGGCCATCATGGTCTTGGATTTTACTTTAACTTTGTCTATTTGTTCATTTTGGCCCAAATAATGGATATCTCGGATTTTTTTGCAAACTGCTCTCTGGTGTTGGTTTTATGGACTTCTGAAGAAATGGCCTGTGGGGGGCGCTTTTCAAAACATGCTGTAGAAAAACCCTTCTATCTCTGGCCGCATTACTGATACAGGTCTGGGGTTTGCTGGGTGTCCCACAGAAAATAAAATCGGTTAAATCGGTCAAGGTGGTGACCGGGGGGGTGGCCGCCAGCATTTATTTACTATTTATAAATAAACAAAGCAGTTAAAGTGCAATAACACAGTGACAAAGTCAACAGTCATGTAACTTTATTACAAAGTCTTTATAGTGTAACACTTGCTTGTACACAATGTATTTTTGCCTTACTGTAAGAGCTGAGCCGGAAATAACAAGATCAAATGAAAACACACAATCTTACCAAAATTCATGCTACATGCATGAACACAGGCAAAATTATTAAAAAACAAGAGGCTCCTCAGAGCCTGTACTCGGGCCAGGTCTAGGCCTGAGCCAATCATGAAAACCGACGCTTGGCAGCGCGCATGAGCAGGACTATCGTGATCGAGAAAAAAAAAAAAAAAAAAGAAGAATGGAGCCGAAACTTAGACTCGTGGCCTACTGGCCCGAGTAAGTGGCCTACCGGCCCGAGTAAAAAGAAGAATGAAAAGCGCGTAAAATGCGCACAACCGTCCCTAAGGGTAAAACGAAAATTAATGTAAGAACGGAAGATGTATTTGTTATCTGTTTTGACTTCAGTTCCCCAAATGCTTTGCGGTTGTGGTTATGTTTGGGGAGAGGAGAACGGTATTATGTACGGAAGCGCATTGCATTCACAGGATTAAAAAAAATATACACCTTATCTCGTAATTACGAGATCTTGAGAAAATATTAATGCTACACTCACCGTGTTCTGTGTGATATAGCCAACCTGAACATTTCGGGTCCGCAGCCCACTCTGGGTTCCACCCACTACCTCGATGTTTAGAGGACTGGGGCTGTGGCTGTGGAGTTGGCGGGCGGTGGTGGAGGAGGAGGCGGCGCAGATGGTGAAGTAGGCCGGTGTTCTGACAATTTGTGCTGCCTTGTCAAAAAATGCTACTATAATGCAAAGCAATCGTAAAGTCTTTGTTTTCGCCTAAATATTGCAATATGAATCAGTTTACAGTAGTAACTTTGTTATTTGTTAGCTTATTATAACATAAGCAGATGTTATAATGAGTTGGGTAAGTTTGTTTAAAGATACATGCCGAATGCCATTATCATCCAATCTCTGCGTTTTAAGGAAAACCCAGCGTGTACATGCAAATATGTATACGCCTTCAGGTCGAAAGGCGCACCGAAAAAAGATGTATATTTATGATATTTGAAGATACTTGAGATGTGAGCGAAGAAATGGAGCCCAAGATTTTAGGTTTGCGCAAGCGCAGAACCGAGAGATAGCATATTTTGATAGGTAGCAAAATTTGACAGAACACTGGCTTCTTTGAATAAAGTACCCTGATATTTTTGACTGCTTTTTCCCATCCATTACTGTACACTAGAGAAAACCACGTGCAATTGTCAAACATAGCGGAAAGCCACGCGCAAACACATCGGTAGCCTTGATAAGAAACTAAACGAATTACATATAGCCTATCTTAATGAAACAGAATATGTGGGCAAGCAGTTGATAGGAGACACTATTCAAATGTTTAGTTTAGATGAATAATTATCTTACCTCCACATATCCGTCCCACGACGACGGCAGGTTATTGTATATCCAGATAATTAGCTTCTTCCCGATACAAAAAAATAATGTTCGCGTAGCAACAGGTGATAGATGGTGCAGTAACATATTTAACCAACAGATGCCGGCCGCTATTCGGCCTCATCGCGATGTGGCCTTATTTTATTGTCTATGCATGTGTGGATGTAGCAGATTTTGTTGTTTTTTTTTTTTTTTGGGAGACGTAGTCAAGGCGGGGGGCATTTGTTGTCAAGGCGGCCGCCCTAACTGTAAAGCGCTGCGGGAAACCCTGGGTTTGGATGGATTTGTAATATGAGGCTTCCTCTAGCACTACCATCATTTACAGTGGTTGTATCTGTTCTTGTTTCCATGGAAACTGTTTGAAGTTAGGCAAATTTGAGATTTTTCACTTTTTGTGTCCTTTTTTTTGTGGTGAAAAAAGCCTATAAACTGGTCCAATGGTGTTTTCTAGTATAATTCAGGTCACCTTACATGCAACAGGTGCAAATTCATAATGATGCAACTTTTCCCCGGGGATGGACAAACCCCTTGAACTTGTGACTTTCTCTGTTAGCAACTTTGAAAGGATTAATCTGATAAACTATTATGTTCTGCTTTAATTTTTTAATAAATGTGTCAACGATCTATCTGAAGTAAAAAGTTTCTTTTGTCACTTCTTCAATATCACCAGTAATTGGTGAGTAAGAAGGGGCGAAAAAGTGGAAAAAATCTCCAATTTGCCCAACTTCAAACAGTTTCCATGGAAACAAGAACAGATAAAACCATTGTAAACTAGAAAAGGCAGTTTCTGAAGTAACTGCGAGTGGGATTGCTGTCTGCTGAAGCTGCTGATGCTGAACTGCAATTGCAGAATTAAGACAGAAATTGTTTGAATAAAAGTCAAATTTTTTAAAGTGTGAATGATTGTAATGTTACCATGAATTGCTGAAAATATGAAAGAGTAGAAAGACTCTTGAAATCAGTGTGAATAGTTGTCAAACTTGTGCAGGAATTTGGTCCTTGGTGAAGTAAACTGATAGTCCCAAAGTTCAGGTCAACAACAATTTATTTACAGAGCAAAATAGTCCTCTTTACAGTATGTAATATACCGGGTAAAAGCAAGGCAAGGCAATTACAAATTACTGTCAGTCAGGAAGCAGCTTTATACCTCTCCTGAAGCCAGTGTACCAGTGAGGTGGCAGGTCACCAAATGGTCATTGTTACCTCAGCATGCAGGTCTGCTAACCCTTCTTGATGAACCATCAGACCCCCCCCCCCCTGCTTCCTTGTTTCCTGTGGGACTAAAGGCATCAACAGTCATGCATACTGAGGCCTTTTGTTCTAACCTGTTGGTTATTGTCACCTCTGTGTGTTTGTCTGCATCCCATTTGGTTACTGTGAGACGTTAATCACCACCCCCCTTGATAAGTTCCCATCCCCAGGAAGCCAATCCCAGTTCAAGTCAACACCTTGGCACATTGGGGAAGCTTTAATCTACCAAAATGCCTTACACTTGGAAAAAAACATTTAATATGAGTGAAGCTCTAAATGTAAGTAATGCCCAGAAATTTAAAAATGTGGAGAAAATTAAAAGCTGAAGCCAAACTGCTATGGCTGCTGTCTGTGAAAGCTGAAGCCAAACTACTATAGCTGTTTATTGTGTGTGTGCAAACACGATCAGGCCCAAGTTGTCCTCCAATCTCCAATTTCCTGACTCCAATTCCACTGAACTAGGTTGCTAGGCGGTTGCTAAGGTGTTCTGGGTGGTTGCTAGGGTGTTGCTAGGTGGTTGCTAAGGTGTACTGCGTGGTTGCTAAGGCGTTGCTAGGTGGTTGCTAAGGTGTACTGGGTGGTTGCTAGGCGGTTGCTATGGTGTTCAGGGTGGTTGCTAAGGTGTTGCTAGGTGGTTGCTAAGGTGTTCTGGTTGGTTGCTAGTGCGTTGCTAGGTGGTTGCTAAGGTGTTCTGGGTGGTTGCTAAGGCTTTACTAGGCGGATGGCAAGGCATTCCTGATGGTTGCTAAGGCTTTGCTAGGCAGTTCCTATGATGGTCTGGGTGGTTGCTTGGCTCTGATCAGAGCAGGCTAGAGTGTGGCTAGAGTTCCGCATCCATTTCTAATGGGAAAAATTTTTCGGAAAACAAGGAATATCTCGGAAATTATGAATTTTTGGAAAATTCTTAATGCATCCGATAATGTCTGAATTGGGCTGAATAATTTGAAGTTTGAACGGTTTGAACATGTTGAAGTATGTGGAAGTAGTTAATGTCCGTAAAACGGCGGAAGAGGAGGAAGATGAGGAGGAGGAATAATAAATAAACTGGTAGAATAACATATAGTGGGATTGCTGCAGCAATCCCACTCAATGATAGTGGTGCTAGAGGAAGCCTTATATTACAAATCCATCCAAACCCCAGACCTGTATCAGTAATGGGGCCAGAGATATAAGGGTTTTTCTACAGCATGTTTTGAAAAGCGCCCCCTACAGGCCATTTCTTCAGAGGTCCATAAAATCGATACCAGAGGGCAGTTTGCGAAAAAATCCGAGATATTCATTATTTGGGCCAAAATGAACAAATGGACAGAGTTAAAGTAAAATCCAAGACCATGATGGCCAAGGTGTGTTTCCTCTTGGCATGGAATGACCCTGTTTGAAAGCGAACCCTGAACCTTTTCCATCAACAAGGGAAGATTTGACAGCAAAGTAAACAGTCTTGGAGTAAGAAAAACAAGAAAAATCAAGAAATATCTTTTAAACACACACCCAATCAGCATTACAACACTCTGTTCCAGGACAGTGTTATTTGATACTGCATATTGATATGAATGCAACGTGATATCAAAGGACTTTGTCACGAGCTTATTTCACTGACAAAATAAACTCCAAATCAGTCTTTCACGCGATAGTCTATTTCACAGCCTCACTAATGGTGATGGACTGTGCGAGGGCCTGCAACTAGGATTGATCGATCAAGCATCAGAGCGTACTCGATCAACTGTGATCAGTGAATTTCTTTCGAAGAATTTTGGTACTGAATATGAATGGCAAATAAGCGGGCTTACCGTATGTACACACGCAAATTTTATTATGGCTTACTATCAGCTGCAGAATTTTGCGTGAACGATGACTGTTCGAGTGAAATTGAGTTTGCATAGCCTTCACGTAACCTGAACGATCATTCGTGCGAAAAATTAAGGCCTTTGCTACCATGTGTTCGATTTTTTTCTTTGTTATTGTGTTCCATGGTTATATCGAAATAAGCATTTAAAGTATGCATATATCTTAACTTCAGGGCAAATCATTGACTTCAATTAAAATGCACATTCACTTGCCTTTACGAATGAAAACATTTATTAGAAAATGTTGATTTTATTAGTTTTGCTGCATTATTCGCGACATCAATATTACCTTAACTTTATAATTGAAAGGGAACATAGGCCTAGTTGAGAGTGAGGGACTATCGCTGCTAAACCCACAGCATCCAGAATGGTTTATTCTGTGGACATGAATTATTTTCTCGATTGCTCAGGCTAAATAAATCTTGGTCAGCCAACAGCCCTTCAATCAAATAATTGACTAGTGGACTGAAAGGGGTCAGCCCCATGGGGAGAATTATTGTATTCCATGCTGATGATACCGTGTATTTTTTTGCGCGTTACAATACCAACACTAAGCTACTGTCCATGCTCTGCCGGTAATCCTGTCAAAAACGGCCTTCAATATTCACATTAATCAGAATAGAACAATAAAGACGATTATACTTCTGAGCCCTTCTATCCTACTCATATAAGCAGGATTTCAGAGCCAGCGGGATAATGGCCTTGTGTTTAACCCAGAACCCTGCCTCATCTAGAACATGGACTGAAGTGCAGTTGCCCGTTCCAAGTGAACTCAGTGCAGTTATCTACCTCTTTCTGTTATCCTGTTTTGTGAGCCATCCCAATGGATTTGGCTTGAAGCCAGGGGTACCCTCATGTATCCAGAAATGAGCTGGTGTGGGTGGAGTCTTTCATTCCAGCCAAACCGTTACACACCTGATTCTACTAATCAACTGCTAGAGATTTTTCTGAAGACTATATAAGCCCAAATAAACAGAGCAGTAGAATCAGGTGTGTATTTGTATGGTTGCAATGAAAGCCTGCACCCACACTGGCTCATTCTGGATAAGGTGGTACCTCTGCTCTAAGCAGTGTTTGACTTTTGATGAAGTAGTGCCCTGTTTACTCTTGTAGGCAGCACTGCAGGCCTGTGTGAATCAGCGGATCCCCATCCTTCTCTCCAGAGGCCTGGTGAGGCTGGTGGTGGTGGACTCGGTTGCTGCCCTTTTCCGCCTTGAGTTCCAGGCGAGCGAGACCATCGAGAGGGCACGTCACCTCCAGGCTCTTGCCAGTTCCCTACAGCGCCTGAGCCACTGCCACCAAGCACCTGTGCTGTGTATCAACCAGGTCAGATTATTTCTTTTCAATGCGTAACCTGACATTTTGCCCACTTCTCATTGAAAGACATGCCTGGAATTTTTCAACATGCTGGTCTGTGCAACTACTGTTACTACTGTAACACTGGTTTATGTCATGTAGTGTCTGTGCACAGTGACAACTGCCGCTGTGATGGCAATGCAGCTGTGGAGTGAGTCACTACTATTCTGTTGTTCTTCAGGTTACAGATATTGTGGGGGATACCGATCCAGCCAGGTGCATGTATGGGTGAGTGCTGGAGTACCAATTTCGTTATGAAACACTTGTATTTGCTCATTACTTCTGATGATGATTGGTTCTCAAATGTAGTGATTAACCTCATACAAACATGTTTATACACTGCCAGTCCAAAAAACATCACCGTTTGGATTTAATTAAGCAAATACTCTCAAGCCTATGATTCAGTCATTATGGTGATGAATGTGTTTCAGCTGAAATTAATTATTTTAATCTTGACTGATTTGGGGCGTATATTCTCATTTCTTGAACAACCACGTTTGAGGACTTGTCTCATGGTTGTTTAGAAGGTGTTGCTGATTCGATAGAGGAAAATTATTGGCCAGCATCAACTTAAGAAAGCAGCTAAGGAGATCGCTGAAATCACTAGAGTTGGGTCATGAACTGATCAATTTATTAAAACCTGGAAGGATAGCGGTGAACTGTCAAGTTCAGAGAGGCAATGGGTTGGAGAAAAGTCATGATTGATCCTGATCACTAGAAGATCACTAGAATTCTTGGTGAAGTCTCCTCATAAAAAAATAAGGCCAATGACCCTGTAGCTCACTGGGCCCATAACTGAGCCAGTTATCCAGCATTTCTGAGAAAAGCTTTTCAGAGATTCAATGGTGTGTGAATGCAGCATACTAAAATATATTAAATGAATCTGGCTACCGGTTTCATAGGAGATGATTGTGAAAGATTTTCCCATTATAAGTAAATGGGGAAAATTTAACCCTTAAATGCCCCCCCTGTGACAAATTTGTCACACGATTTTGGGGGTTGTCAAAACCACTGACCCCACATAAATTTTGCAACCTAATGCCTATAGTGACATATTTAGACCATCAGTGTTGCCATCTGATGCATAAAAGTGGAACTGACACTACACTGGCTGCACCACTAACCTTTCCAATATGGCCGCCCCCATGGTGGAATCCACACGATAGATCAGCACCCATTCATCACTGGATAAAGTAGACAAACAGGTAAGCTAATGAAAAATAAGCTATGCCTAATACTTCAGCTATATGTCAATTGTTTTATCATTCAAGTCATTTTAGCAATAAGGTCCCCGAAATGCCCATTGTGACATTTATGTCACAAAACTAAAATGAGGTCAAAGGTCACCAAAAATTAAAAATTGCTATTGGGTTGTTATTAGCCCCTCCCCAGGACATATTAACAGAATACATAGATTTTTCTTTCAACTTTTACTATGGTTGGGCATTTAAGGGTTAATTAGAAAAATTTGGTTAAAAATCAACAAATTAAAATTTTTCAAAACTGCGAAGAATCATGGTAGACATTTTCCCTAGGAAGGTCCATGCCAAATTTGAAGTAAATTGGGCCTGCAGTTTCGGAGAAGAAGATTTTGCTAACGGATGATGATCACGATCACGACTACAACGCTGGACGCCGCCTGATCACAATAGCTCACGGCCTATTGGCAGATGAGCTAAAAGTCACCAGTAGGACTCATGGCTAGGTTTAATCGTGAAGGTTAGACTATTTCCATGTGCACAATGCAACAAGAACTTGGAGGATTGGCACTAAACAGCTGCGTGGCCACAAGAAAGCTACTTGTTAGTGGGGCTAATTGGGGAAAAAAACGAGTTCAGTTTGCAGGGAGCATAAAGATTGGACTGAGGAGCCCTGGAAAAAGGTCATGTGTTGTAACAAGTGCAGATTTACCCTATTCCAGAGTAATTGGCTCGTCAGGGTAAGAAAGGAAGCCCATGAAGCAATGCTCCCGTCATGCAGAGTGCCCACTATTTGAAGTCTCTGGAGGCAGTGTTATGATGTGGGGTTGCTTCAGTTGGTCAGGTTTGGGCTCAGCATTGTTCTGCACCAATAAAATTAATTCTGCTGACTACCTCAATAAACTGAATGATCAGCAACCCATCACTGGACTTTTCAATCACTTGATGGCACGGGCATATTCCAGGACGACAATGCCATGATCCATTGGGCTCAAATTGTGAAAGTGGTTCATCAAGCATGAGGAATAATTTTAACACATAAATTGGCCATCTGAGAGTATGGACCTTACCCAACTGAAAGTCTTTGGGATGAGCTGGAGAAGGTTTAACCGAGTGGTCTGACTCACCCATCGTCAATGCAATATCTCGGCCAAAAATGAGTGCGAATCTGGTTGGAAATAAATGTTGTGACATTGCATATGATTGTTGAAACAATACTACGACAAATGTGCGCTGGGATCGAAGCTAAAGGTAGCCCAACAAAATATTATAGTGTGCGACTTTTTTTGGACGAGCAGCGTACTTTAGCTATAATGTTCTCAACTCTGCACTCTAATGGTGAGAAGTCACTAGTAGGCCCTGAGAATAGTATACATTGGAGTTCTTCAATACTAACCCTTAACATTACATAAAAACCTACTCTACATTGGTTGAAGTTAGGAGTTTAGCCATTTTTATGAGTGCTGGAGTCCTTGTGTTTGGGGTTCCCCAGGTTGGTGGATACTCGAGTGTTGCCAGCACTAGGGATGGCATGGGCTAATCAGGTGCTGGTGAGGCTGATGCTTCGGCGGCTGGAGACGTCTGGCGAGGCCGTGGGCTCCGCTGGAGTTCCTCGGAGGCTGGAGGTGGTGTTTGCCCCCCACCTGCCCCAATCGTTTTGCTTGTGCAGCGTTACGGAGGAGGGAGTGAGGGGGATCCCTCTCTCTGACCCCTCACAACCGACAGGTCTGGATCAGGGGGTCCAGCTAACCAGCACGTGGAGAACTCTTCAAAACCAACAGGCAGAAATACTGCATTCTTGTGCTACTACTGCTACTGGTAATCAGCAGAACATCCAATCGGACGGAAAAAAAGCTAACTAAACTTAAAGTGGCTGTAGCTAGAGTTGCATTTTTCTCTCCGTGAGAGACGAACTGCACCAGCCTTTCTTGACCAGGAAGGACATTTTTTTTAAAAAATGTGGACTTGCAAGACAGGAAGCAGAGGAATATTTTCATTTTTATTGATGTTTGTGTGTATAGCTTTATCATACAGTGCTTTGCAGAGGCAGTATTTCTTCATACTGGGGAGGTAGAGGATGTTGCCAGATCTACAGGGAGTATAGCCAGTATAGCACAGAACTGGTCCATGTCTACCACTGCACAACCCTGGCTTCCCTCCCACACATAGTGCCACCCACAGGAAGGAGCAAGTAGTGCACATAAAAAGAATATCAGACAAACAGTACATCTCAATATATACAAAAGGGTTATGTTACACAAGTCACCCAGTAAGGTCTGGAATGAAGGATCATAAGATGGTGTACCAATATATTTTTTATACTGTGCCATATTATTCTCTGATTGCTCCCTTTTAATGGAAGTCCCACAGAAAATTCATTTCCCCCCCATCACAATACCCGTCAAAACAGGTGTTATTTGTGTTGTAAATGTATTGGGAGTTAAGATTTCTGTCAGACTTCAATCAGGAATGTAATCTTTTCATTGGGAGATGAAATGGAGACCAAGACCAGCACTTGGTGAGATACTTTTCATGCAAAGTCTGGCAGTGTTAACATTTTTAAAAGCTTGAGACTAAACTTTTTGGGACCGATTTAATTTATTTATGATGCAGAATAACATTGGGCCCAAATCAGAAGCTGAAGACTGAGTTGCCATTTTGTACTTGTCACCCTTTTAAATCAGCTTTAAAAATTACAATAAAAAGTAAGTGGATAAATGACTTTCCAGTGCATTCAAGAGTGAATTTTTTCTTCTCAATTTAGCTATGCTGAACATGGATGCAATTCAAATGGTTTTCCTTCAGTTCTGCAAATGTTGTATTTGTTAGTTTCTTGAGAATGTGGGAAAAGGGGTACATTTGAACACTGTGACTAGAGACCATGAACATATACAGTATATAATGTACAAATTATTTATCAAAATGACTTTATTCCTTCAATTTCAAATCTTTATGTGCCTTCAAACTTCAATCCTTCTAATCACTCAGTCCCTTTGGTGCTTTTTCAGTAACCCTGGTCTTAAAAATAAAAATGACAAACATTTAAAATATATTGATCGAAAGGTAAACTGATCAACAGTCCGACAACAACAAATAAAGCAGATGTTTCCAGATGGTGTACACTTATTGATCTCCCAACTAATACAACACAACAAAGCGGAAACTTAGCAGCGGGTAACATAAAAACCAAACATTTGTTGAGCTGTGATGTAACAGGCTTTAGGTACTGGCAGCAAAAATAGAGCAGAATTTTGCATTTTACTGAATAGTTCTCTATAGACATTAACAAACAGCAGCACGATAAGGCTTTTGTGATCATTGAAAATAATCTATTCTCGGTCAACAGAATATGGGGGTATGCAAAAAAAAAAAAAAAATACATCTTTTCAAAAAGAGCAGTTCCAATATTGCACATAGTCACAATGCAGCCATTTTGACACATTTCATGCTTGGTTGATTGTAACTGACAGCAATTTGCCGAGGAAGGGGTGCGAGTGATTGCCTGCATGCAAAACTCGACACCTGCATTAAACGACAAAGATACAAAGGAGTCTTTTGACCTGGTTCTCTTGAGGAAAGGGAGGCAGTCAGTGCTGCCCAGATCTGGCCCTTAAATCCAAATCTCGTTCTGGTTTTCTCTTCTTTCAAGCAATTAAGTGAAGAGTAACTGCCACTGATTGGCCAGACTGTCATCACACCTGGCTATCAGGTAAAGTGAGGGTGGAAAACCAGCTGTTCTCAGTGTTCGAGGACCGTGATTTGGGGAGCCCTGGACTAGATGGTGTGAGAATCCCTGCACTTATTCTCAATCTGTGGGCAAGGTCTACCCCTCATTTACACATGCCCAGCAATCTTTATACTGTTGATAGTTGTGAATGGTTCCTCAACTAGAGCTTTAGGTCACAGTTGATGAAACCCCTTCTAACTGAAGAACCTCTTCTTCATAACATTCTTTACCTCCTATCTACAGCTCAATTCTTGAAGTCAACAATCCTAGGTGAGGACTCCAGGGCTTCACTGGATGTTCAGGAACTGCTTTGATTTTACTCTCCTGAGACAAGGGCATCACTCTCATTCCACAGAATCTCAAGCCAACCACTTTCAAGGCCCCAAAATAGCAACCGCTCAGCTAGTGTCACCAACACACAAATTAAGCCAAAAGACAGCTGAGCACGAAAGATGCAGAAAAAGCAGCTATCATTTACGTTTCATGAAAATCCCTGAAACCACAAAATGCAAAAGATAAGAGTCAAATTCATCTTTGAAGGACACCTATTATAGTGTTACAATGAAGAATGTTCATATTAAGTGTGGCCAAAGTATCAAATAATGAGATGATCGCATATAGAAATATTATCAAATATGTTGTGTATTTAGAGACTGTTGATAATAGCCTGGGATTTTTGACATGGTCACTATCCATTGACACATTGGGCCAGTGGCTCTTTTTGCTTGCCAATCAATAGGCACTTGGGGAAAAAACAGCACGAGTCCCCTTTAAGGCTTAGATTTCCTTAACTAACATGTATTCTTGATGCCTGTTGAGTGGTTTAAATTAGGACACGTAACAAGACACGTTACACGACCATCAGGTGACGCTTCTGAAGAAGACGGGGGTTCCCATTAAAACATGTCAAGGTATGAAAACATAACGTTTTTCTTTTCTTGTCTGACATAGAAGAAGTTAAACCTTTATTCTAACATTGGAGACATAATCTCGTTCAACTAGGTCTAAAGGTTTCTTCCACTTCCGTGGAGATGGAGGTTAAAACTACATATGGCCACTTGATCAGTACCATTGACCAAGAACGATGGCTTCATTGCCGTAGACCAGGCACAGTATGCAGCTATATCTGAAATTTGACCTCTGTAGTTGTTTAGACATAAATCAGATTGAATCTGTATTCATAAAGTTCATTGTGTAATCCACCCAGCAATACATGCAGAAAAAGTGGCGTCTTCGTAAGTGGATTGTTCCCATTTTGAGTGCCATATTAATATAGAGAGCTTTCAGAGTACAACTTTCCAATATGCCTTTTCTGTGGAAGGTTCTATTACCAAAATATACAGCACTGAGATAGTTGGACAGTTTCTAGAGAATGACTGTTCTATCCAGTCATGGGTGGAGATGGCTCCATTCTTGGAGGTCTGTGTTTAAAACATTCAGAAATCTGCGCCAAATTCATTATGAACAAAAACTATATTTTGAGATGCAAAAGTGGTGCATTAATAATTATGAATTGCAGTCATATTCCAACCAGATAAATCTTGGCTCTCATCATTAAAACAGCTTTTAAGCAGCTGGAGAAATGCTTGTTTCAAGGTTTTTAAAATCTCCAGAGGTTAAAACTCCCTCAGAAAGAAAAAAGTAAAACTTAGCAAGATACACCACCCAATGTAAACAGGTGCAGTCATAAACACATTACGGCAAACGACCATAAAATTGGTGGATTGAGACACAAAAGCATAGCTGTGCGATAAACTACAGTAGGCATCAGACGCGAGTGCTATAGCACCATCAGAACAGTGAACTGTGCTGCCCACTCAATCAGGCGGAGAGCTGGACTTGTCAAGATAAGCATTTCCGAGGACACAAAAATGAAAGGAAAACTAGCCGTGGATGACTATTGACCCACAGGTCACTCAAAATGAATGCATCCCCTTACAAGTCTATGTCCTTCATAATCGCCTGCTTCTCCAAGGTAGCCCCTCAGCTAACATTCTTTAAAATGAAATTAATTACAACCTTGGAAACAAAGGACATGACGGCCATCAAAGTGCAATCACAAGAGACAAACATTGGCTGACAAGTTGTTTGCGCAAGTTGTGTGTTTGGAAAGGAAAAAGTAACGTCAGGTGCTGGTGAGGGGAGTCTTGACAGGAAGGGGAGTGGAAATTTCCAGAAACCCCAGTCCATTATCTCCGCGCATTGCTATGCTTCTCCTTGATGATCCCGACTGGACCTTCAATGCGCCAGGTCCATTTGGCTGGCACTCAGGTCACGGCCTTTTTTCAGACGATTATTTCGTTCCTGTGTGGGTAGGACATGGATCAAGAGACAGTTAATGTCCTTTCAGTACATTAAAACCAAAGGATTTTTCTTTAGATGCATGAAAAAAATGACGTTAACTTTTCAGTTTTAACGAGAAGTTAAATGTCCATCCTTAAAACATCACCAGCTGAACTGAGGGCTATTAAGATTTATTGTTTTTGGCAGGCAATACTGTACATCAAGTAACTGCCAGATATCCTAATGTGCGGCAGTGCACTGTTCTGGGTCTCACTGACAATGAAGGTGTAGTTGGACTCCATATTCAGGTTTTATTAGTTCTTTTGCATAGGAAAACCACTGGTCTGAGCCATGGTAAGGTGTAGTAGCCGTCTCTGGAATGGCACAAAATGTCTGCCCATCATACCTCAAGGCAATTTCTAATTTGCCAAACCAGCTGGTCTTATTATGAGATATCTTTGGTAATTTAACAAGTAGACTACACGGCCCAGTGTATCTTCACTCTGGTCATTCAAGAATATACCGCTTGGCTATTAGAACCCAACTGACACCATAGAAAACTCAAAATTACTTAAAAAAAAGGTGAAAACCTTTTACATAACTCCAGGCTAATTATTACCACATCATCAATAATGGCTCCAAAATCCAGCCCAGTGACTCCATTCTCTGCATTACAGGATTATCTGTGTTACCAGCAGTTCAAGAACAATAGAGTCCCACACCAACGAAAGTACAAACATATCTGTGTGGACATCATTATGTCGAGCAAACCCCCAACTGCGTTCCCATTCCTTGAGCGGGAAAGTTGAGCCCTCATCAGCGGTTGAGTGCCATATTCAGAGTGAACTTCAAATAGAAAGTGTTATGGAATGTCTTTATTGGACAGTGCAGGCAAAATCCCAGATTACAGGACCATCACATGGGTTAGTGGACACAGTGGGACAGAAGGTGTGTTAGTCCGTGAACTGCACTGATGTTACACACATTGTTAGTGCCCAGAACAATTAATGCATCTGCTACAGGTGTAATGATGAGTTTTGCAGAGAATTCTGGTGGCAGTGGACCTTTACACATCACAAGCAATGACAACAGTAGAACATGGATCACAAGAGGCCTTGTCTACTTCGATATCAACCATATCACATTCATAATACAATTAGTGGGTCATTTTTAGAATAACTATATTGGGGACTGAATGAACAAGCTTAAAAAGTAACCAAGTTTTAAAAAAAAATGGCTACTGTAGGTTTGCAATTCATAACATTAGGAGCAAGCGCTAAATGGCATGCTCACGTCACTTTCATCATCCTTGTCCAAACAACTGTGAACTATAGTCATGACCAGGTCTCTCTTGAAAATGAGACACAAGGTCTCCATTAGATTACCTGTCGATGTAAAGATTCAGAAAACGGTGTAGATTTAGTCAGCAGTCAGGTCCTAAGATGTACAATAACAAGCCTGCCAGACTTCTGCATTTTTTCTCCCCATGCAGTGGCGGGGGACGGGAAAGAGAGGATGAGAAGATGGCCTCCTTACTTGGAAAGGTTCTCCAGCAGCCTTGTCCACCACGTTTAGAACACCCAATGAGCTGGCTCGCTTCATGCTGCATCCAGAACAGTCACATGCAAGGACAAATCAGTGAGAAGGGGGTGGGACCAGTCACCGCAGAGACACCGGCGATTGGCACAGCAGTGGTGAGGAGAGTGTGTGGAGTGTTAACTGCTGGTTAGCCTTCACCTGACCCAAAATCCCAGATCACAAAGCACCTATTTCGATAACCTTACAGATTGAGTTGAGGGCTACCGAGGAGAACTGTATCTGAAACCAAGCTCTCTCTATCTGAGATGAGAAGACCAAGTGCATGCAAGTCATAGTTTCAAGGAGAGTTGGAAAAAAAAAAAAGTTGTGTGATGGGCCATTTCCAGACAGAGCAAGACTAATCAATGGCAAATGCCTGAACTCCTGCAATGAGGTCAGACAGTTATACTGGGTGCCCAACATCTGGCAAACAGGAGGCCAAGTCGCGCGGAACAGACGCGACGGCTGTATCTGTTATGCCCCGCAGATAAACTTCTCATTGCCATGCAAGACACAAGAAATTCCAGCATGCACATAGCTCTGCTCATGCCAGCCTAGCCTGATAAAATACCAACTGCCAACTCATTCAGCTTGTTACACAGAGTCTTGGCATGCTTCATCCACAGACCAACTTAGGTTGAAATGTAATAAAAGTTGAAGGAATTGGCAGATGGACAGACATTTGTAGCAGTTTGGTAAGTGACCGATGTATGGCTATTTGTCAATAGATCCTTCCCTCATTCCAACAGTCTTTTAAGTTGCACTTTTGAAGCCGACATCCCCTTTTCTGTAATGTGAACCATGTGTCACCCCTGGCTTCCACTTTTCCTCGATAAATGAGACGGTGGTGTCAATGGAATCAAACTGCAAGTTAATGAACAACAGACACCATCGATGCATCATTAACAGTGGAAAATGGTGAGGTCCGCTTGAAAAGGCACCAGTGTTAGAGTGGTCCAGAGTATCATACGGAAAGCCACAGAGGACACAACACGCAGACAAAGAGAGCAAAAGAGAAAGGGATGAGGCATGCAGCAGTCGCCCAAATGCTTTGAAAGTTATTTATTGATGTTAAATAAGAACAACACAGCACAGAGATATCAAAATAATATGGTGCTCATGCAGATAGAAATTCATACAAATAAAGAATTACAGGCAACATACTTGAAAACAGGCTCTTAAAATATGTACACTTACAAAAATAAAATGAGAAATATAAAAATGTAACAAAATAAGGAAATAAATTTTAAAAAGCAGTAATATGGGGTTTGCATACTGAGGCTGGTAGATAATCTAAAAGACAGTTTGTGAGTAAAAAAAACTCCATCTCCTAAAGGTTGCAACCCGTTCAAATATATAACGTAAAAGCATCCATTCTATAGGACCTTTCTCAAGACCAGATTTTTCAGGTTTTCTGTAGGAACAGAGTCACACATCTTAAGCGGGTCAAGTGGTGCATTCCCATGTGTTTAGTTTTACAGGAAACCTCAAGATGCCAGACATTCTTCTTATGATCTGTGTACCAGCAGACTGTCAGTTCACAAACCCTCAAGCCTACATAAAAGTGCACAGAGAGTGAAACTCAGGCCGGAGCGCGGTCAGAGCTTTGCATAACTACAAAGGCATTCTTTTGGAGAAGCTCGGACAAGCCATGACCATTGCCAGTTTTGCAGGGGAATATTGGCTCAAATTTTCCTTTGGTCTTCAATGAGACTAAATAAAAGCATATTGAAAATGAGTATGCCTGTGTCAATCAGGTGTAACAACATGACACTTGTATATGTCTACAGGTGTCTGGGTATCCAGGAATGGGCATTGCTCTCCAAAGAGGAGTCAGGTGGGTGCAAAATCATCGGTGTCATCTATGGAGACAAACCTTTGAGGACAGATCGAGTAAAACACACAAAGCTATTCAAAATGAAGTAGAGAACTGAGCTTGTTCATTTTGTAATACTTCAAACGAATGCATAAACTCAGGATCACACACAGTAATATTTGGAGTATTGCATTATAAGTACAAAAAATATGACCCTTCCAAACTTGACACGTGTAAACATGGACTCTTTTTGCACACATCAGCTAAATTCTTGGGTAAAAATGACAGGGACTTCGGTATGGTCCCCATAACAAACTGCAAGCACAGTAACTAAAATGACAGTCAACTATATATTTGTGACCTTAGAATCAGCCTAGTGGCAAGATGCCACATAGCGGTGAAGGAGGCTTTGAGCCTGAAGTTAACAATTATAGATCAATCCACACAGAGTGACAAATGTGTCTTAAGCGTTAAACTGAGCAATAGTGGGTTCTTGTCAAGCTTAGACCAGCTAAGACCACATCCATGATTTAAAGAAATCCAGAAGTATGGGAGAAGGAACCACTGTACCATGTACAGTGGAATTGTATCAATAACAGTATTACCTGTGGAGGAAAAATCACCTTATCTTGGCCCATGAGAAAAGGAGTCATCAAAAAATGCTTACAATTAACATTTGACTCAAAGAACAATTTGACTATTTTATGAAGAAAATCTTTCTGCCCGACTCCAGAGTCAAATATGGCAAGATTTTACAAAGGCTTTTGAAGCTGACTTGCAAAGCGGTGCCACGACCTGTTACAAATTAGGCTGATGCTCTCCTTTGATTTGGAAAAGGCAAATTAGCAAAAATGTCCTCTGAAATGCTTGCATCTGTTATTCACGGAAATGAACAGGTTTGTTGCTTTCCTTCTGAACGGGATGTACAGACATGTTTCTGCTTCAGTAGTTTCTCAAGAATGCCAGCAGTCTGAACAGGGAGTGCCAATATTACATTACCAATTTACCACAGAAGAACTGCATAGGTGCTCATCTTTGGATGACCATAATAATGGCTACGCTTACATCTTTTCTACTAGAGTTTTGAAAGTGGTCCAAAAGTGACCATCTCCAAGGCCAGTCTTTTAAGACTCAGCATTCCCACACAAGTCTTAGACACAGTGTATGGAAACCAAGGTTTTGGATCATATCTTTGGCCCAATCAGCTGCTAGAATGGAAACCACCCTTGACCAGGTCAAGCCTGACTGGGTATGTCAGGAATTTTCTGGAGGTCAGGATGCAGACATTGAAGGGCCACTGTAGGCTTCCTTAGGAATCCACATAGAAGGCCAGAGTATGGTCACTAAAGACATGTACACCAACTATCCCCAACCCCCTCTTTCCCACTGTCCCCATTTGCACCTCTGACTGCACTTTTCACAATTGCAAAGAGAACAGTGATCTATATAGCAAAATAAGTACACAGACATCAAAGGCACTGCCTTTTGGAATGATTCTGGCACACTGAGAGCCGAGATACAGCTCAGGAGCATTTTGTCGAAAACAGGAACCCACTTCAGGGAGCACACATCTGTGCCCTGGAGAGAAGGGGTAAGTACAGGTACAGTCAGAGCCTCCCAGACTCTCACGGAGCAGAAAAGCAGGAATATGCCCTCTAAAGCTCTCGGCAAAGCTGTGTTTGTGTGTCCAAACCACGACTGCTGTTGGAGGCCTTTCCCCTGAGTTCCACCCAGAGTACGGCTCTGTTTTACCCCCACTGCCCAGAGTCTCGTCTCCACAGGGGAGTCCTAAGGCCAGATCAGAGTGGGGTCCCTCCAGGAACAGCAGGGGGGTTTTACGGAGTAGGTGAAGCACCCCAGCCCAGCGGAGGAGAGGAGAGGGGAGAGGGAGCCTTCGCCCAGGCACTGCGGCCCCGGAGCAGGGGAGAGGGAGGGGAGGGGGATGATAGTTACCCGGGGTTTTTAGGCTCACTGTCCCGCGAGCCGCCGCCC
Organism: Gymnothorax javanicus; assembly: GCA_029692085.1. Classification (NCBI taxonomy): domain Eukaryota; kingdom Metazoa; phylum Chordata; class Actinopteri; order Anguilliformes; family Muraenidae; genus Gymnothorax; species Gymnothorax javanicus. The sequence goes on from CM056193.1 coordinate 87,485,479, forward strand.
TTTAGCTTGCGGACGAGCTTCTCACTGCTGCGGCGGAGGGAAGCGCGCAGCTTACTGAAGGAGCCGCTGCGCTTCAGAGCACCCGAGCCATCCTGCGGGGAGGGTAGAGCAGGTTACACACACACACACACACAATAAAAACACGCATTCACATACACGCACACATTATACAGATACGCATGCATATATACACATGCATGGATATACATGCATGCATTATACATCCGCATATATTCACACTCTCACAATACACGTGCAGGCACACACACTATACAAACACAAACCCTACAGACACAAGCACGGACATACGCACAAACTCTTGCAATTACATAATATCCAACACATGCAAACATACACAGATTATATACACATGCATGTATGGATACGTACACACCAAACAGACATGTACACATATACACCAATGGATTTTCAGAAAATTTGGGATACTGTGTAAAATGTAAATGTACAGAATGCAATGATCTGTAAATCATTTCAACTATATATATACATATATTTATATTGTTTAAATTTGGCATTTCCAATCCCACCCGAATCTGGAATGTCCAATTCGAGAACTATGTACTGAAGCTTGCTCGTATGCAACCCTATGTTGCCATCTCGGGAGAGCAAAGACAGTCTGCGGCTCTCCTCCGAAGCGCATGCCTGTCAGCCACTGCTTCTTTACACTCATAGCTCAAAACTTGGTAAGTTCAGAATGAGGACGGAGGATACCGAACATGAGCAAGCTTAGAATCTTACTGACGAGCGCCAGGCTGGCCAATAGGAGGTGCTGGAGCAACGAACAAAGCTACTATTTTAATATCCGAATCGAGCATTCCCTCCCAATTTATTTTCCCTGCAGCGCAAAGCCAATTGTGCGCTGCTCTGAAAAGGCTACCGACCACTGCCAGCTGGTACGACCAGGGATTGAACCAGAGTCGTGGTGGTCACTCCTGCTCTGCCATGCGGTGCCTTAACCGAGTGAGCCAACCCGGCAGCCTGTCAACACTGCATTTCACAGAAAATGGTAAATAGACAATATGTTGCACGTTGAAATTGAGAAATTTTATAGTTTTCAAAAATTCACACTCATTTTGAATTTCATCAAGCAAGAATTTTCCTATTCTTGCTTGATGAAGGATTTACGCTGCTCATCATTTTGAGACCTTCTTCGTCATATTTTTTGTTTCATAATGCACAAAATGTTTAACTGGGTGACAGGTCTGGACTGCTGGCAGGCCAGTTTAGCACCGAGACTTGCCTACGGAGCCATAATGTAGGAATACATGAAGAATGTGGTGTTTGGCATTGTCTTCCTGAAAAGACCAAGACCTTCCCTGACAAGGACGTCTGGATGGCAGTATATTTTGCTCCAAAACCTGTATGTATTACTCGGCATTAATGGCATCTCCAAGATGTGGAAGTTAACTGTGCCATGTCCACAAATGCACCACCAAACAATCATGGATTCTAGCTTTTGAACTGTGAGCTGATAACAAGCTGGACAGTCCCACTCCTCTTTAGCTCAGAGGACACAGCATCCATGATTTTCAAAAAGAATTTCGCATTTTGATCGGTCAGACCAGTGGACAGTTTTCCACTTCACCTCAGTCCATCTTAAATGAGCTTGGGCAGCAGCGACTCAGAATCTTGTTTATACATGGTTTAATTCTTGCATGGAAGCTTTAACTTGCAGATGCAGCAACATACTATGTTCACTGATAATGGTTTACAGAAGTGTTCCTGAGCCCATGCAGTAATTTCTACAGCAGAATCCTATCTGTTTTTGATGCAGTGCTGCCTGAGAGCCTGAAGATCATGCCCATTCAATATTGGTTTTTGGCCTTGTGGGTTGCATACAGAAATTTCTCCAGATTATCCAAATTTTTTTAATGATTTTATGAACCATAGAGGATGAAATCCCCACATTCTTTGCAACTGTACATCGAGAAACCTTATTCATAAATTGTTGAACCATTCGCCCATGCAGTCTTTCAAAGAGTAATGAAGCCCTCGCCATCTTTACTTCTGAAAGACTCAGCCTCCCTGATATGCTCTTTTCATACCTAATCATGTGACTGCCCTCTAGCCAATTAACCTAATTAAGGGTGAGACGTTCCGCCAAGTGTATTTTTCAAGCATGAAACACCTTTTTCAGTTTTTTGTTGCCCCAGTCCAAATTTTTTTTAAACTTATTTCTGGGATCAAATTAAAAATGAGCAGATAATTTTCAAAAAACAACATTTCTCAGTTTCAATATTTGATTTGTTGTCTTTGTACGATTTTCAATTAAATAGGGTTTACGTGATTGGCAAATCATTACATTCTGTTTTAAATTTTACACAGCGTCCCAACTTTTTTGGAAATGGGGTTGTATAAAAACACAAATGCAGCACGCAGACACATGCACTAGTGCACGTGTATGCACAGAGGCAAGCATGCCCACACGAGCACGCATAATAACACACACCTCAGAAGTAACAGACATGCTTCGCATTCATCAGGCCTTTGAGTTGCTTCACTCAATGGCTTTTCGTAGGCTGTTGCATCATTTAGCAACACAACTTGAACCACTCAACATAATGCTGACGTAACACAATAATGTAGGGTGCTTAACAAATTTATCAGACCACCACCCAATGTAAGGTTTATGCCACAGCTGCCCTAAATTAACAGTATTGGTAATTACCAAAATAATTTTTATGTTTCTGTAATGGTTAATCCACTAGCATGCACAAGCTCTTTGACTGAAATGATTTTTAATGCCAAGATATAATTATTGTTGTTATCCATGAATTTTCAAATTTACCGTTTTACAAGAAAGCAGAAAAAATAGTTGAGCACATTATTTTTTGATTAACCCTTTAAGGCCTAATGCAAAAATCCCAGCAGAGAATCATGCTGCCATGTTTACCATAGTAACCTGTATTTGGGCTGAAGCACAGCTTCTCAGCTTTCAGGAACAGTTGGAATTTTTTCTATTGCGCAAAACTTACAGTAATTACGGTACTTTCAAAATTACGCGCATATCTGTGTCGGCAACGACACGTTCTTAAAATGCGCACATGCTGTCCCGGTTTAAATGGGTTAAGATGCAAAATAACAGTTATTTTCTTGCATTCCTGAACATAAAAATTAGTTTTATTGGTTGAACGCAAGAATGCAAGCTGTTATAAAGGCAAAAGGAGGCCATACAAAATATAGTGGGTTTATTTTGGTTTTTATGTATAAATAAGGACTATTTAGTTGTTTCAGTTTGTTATTTGCCAAAGAAATAACAAAATAATTTTTAATTTTAAACAAGTTTTCGGCAAGTTTCTTAAATATTCGTGTTTTCCAATTTTTTTATGACGGGTGGTCTAATAAATTTGTTAAGCACTGTACATTAGATAATATGGCTTAACCGATTCAGTTTAAGTAAAATATCAAAACTGCCAACACATTTTTCGGTAAATGCTATGACAGTAACCGATCCATCTGCATCTCAAAACCTGGGCTTTGAGTATCAGCTGATATAGACTACTGATTCAGTATCAGTGTTAAACTAATAAGCTGTTTGCCTCACTGTGTGGAAGAGGCTGGGATTATCTTTTTTTATGAGTAAGGCAACATCTGGCTTAACTTAAACATTGCTTTCCTAACTTAGTAAAAGAAAATATTTCAAATTAACGCAGGTATAAATGTACTTAATGAACTTATTAAATGTACTTGTGAATTTATTAAAATAATTCTATCTGATATCCAGATCGCCCCAGTGGCACTGATACCCGATCCCGGTATTTAAGTCAGTATCAAATATCAGTGCATCTCTAGTGTTTTTATTGCCAAGAACTGCTAAACCTGATGCCTCGAAACATCAGGCTTGTATTAATGCTCTGATAGTTGCATCAACAGCAGCCTATTTCTTCACAGATTATGAAATCAAATGTTGACAATATTGTCGTTCTTTAAATCAGTGATACTTCTGGATCAATTTCAGCATTATCATTCCAAAATTTTCCCTATTTGGTTGAAAAATCCAAGGGTAAAATGTATAAAGGCCTCTTACATGCACACTGAGAGAAGTGACAAAATGTGGGAAACAATAAAATATACCAAATGAATGAAGTTGTTGAACTAAAAAAAGTGATACACTTTCAATTTCTGCCATTATAAATTCAGTGCACTTCTCCTTCCAGCGTGCAGGCAATCAAATTTCACAGAGTTGTCTTCATATGCTGCAGTCATGAAACCAATTCAGCTTCCATTAAAAGTCAGTATGCATGGAGATCTGAAAATAATTACAATGCTCACGACTATTCAAAGTCCCACCAACAGCATTTACCAACACCAAATGACTGCAATAAAGGATACTGTTTGGTACCATTCTTTAATAGTGATAGTGTCACTTAGTTGTTGATTAGTGTGTTAGAGTAGAAGAGGAACACATTCATATCCAAGAAACAGTACCTGCCTACTGGCTGGTGAAAAAAATGACAAACATCCAGTGTCTTATTATGGTCAATTTTTCTTTTTTCTTTTTTTTTTTTTGGAATTTCAAGAATTCATTACTTTGAAGCCTAAATATTCAGGGAAATTAATAGGAGGAAGAAGGCATTGCATTTTCAGAGCTGGAGCAGTTCTGATGGAAAAATATGCTATGATATTGGCTCTGGCCTTTCTACAGTCACATCACTAAAGCAGTGAATGGAAAATGAAACCTCAAATTGTGTAAGCTTGTGTGAATGTGTGCAAGTTTGCAAATTACTGACATACAGCGTCCACCTTCTTTTCACTTCACTTAAAAAAAAAAAAAAAAAAGTTTTATGCTTTAATTTATCATACAACCAGGACCCAGGATGCACACAAGCACATCATATGCAAACAGACACTCATGCACATTTCAGATCAGCCACAGTGAGGCGCCATTCATAGAAGCTCAAAAATCTGATATCAGCCTTCATCCGTCTGACCTGAACACTGCTGCTTTTCACTCAGTTGTCTTAATGCATCATGGTCATGTAGTCAACACAGTCTACAGAATATTAAAAATCTTAGTTTCGGTAAAGAACTTAAAATAACTTCAACGCCTACAACTATTTATCCCTCCCCAGCAGACTTTATCACCTTCAACAAATGACTACAATGAATTATTCTCATTTTAGTTAATGTGTGAAATGATAACCAGCCGCTACACCATGGGCTGGCGTTGTTTTCACCTTTTGAGTTTGTATGTGTGTGTGTGTGTGTGTGTGTGTGTGTGTGTCATCAAGGCAAAATGTGATCCTAGAGACAGACTGTGGTGGGTTTTGAACACCGCGCTAGGTGCTTAACAGTCGGTCGGTCTGTCTGTCTGTGGACGGATTGTGTCAATGCGATAGTGTCACAACAGTGCTAGATGCAGTCACAGAACCTTACAGGTGTGTAGTTGAGATCAAAATGAAGAGACAGTTTGAAGGTGGGTGTGGTCTGAGAGCAAGGGTGCTATAAGTAGGGGGTAGGAAGAAATGCTTGTGTGATCCCATTACAAGATGGTCTCTAGTTTTTAGAAGTACTGATTCAGATCATTACTTGCAGGTCCTGCTTCATTTACAAGCAGATGGTCCGGAGAAGGTAGCATTACCCTCGACCACAGAGACCTGAAACCAATACGCCTGTGCTGTATGCAGGCCAGCTGACCACAGATTTAGGTGTGTTGATCCCTAAATATCACTGGACATACCTATATCTACACACAAGCAAAAACAAACCAAAGGGCAATCAAATAAATTAGAGAACAAATAATCTGATTGGCAAAAATTGTAAGTGAAAATCTCAAAATAACTTTCACTCAAAAGCTGCACAAACAAAGGGTCAGAAAAACTGGGATCATGGCCTGTTTTGCCTAATCCATCATCTCCTTCAACTAGAGTCTTCAACACATTTTCAATTATTTTAAAATGCCAGCCAAGGGACCAATGTGGGAGATTACGCTGAGCTATAAAACTCCGTACAATAAATTGGATGGTGGCGAGGCGGCAATCAATACTCATTGTACTTTCAAATGAGTATATTAATTAAATCATAAGAAACCCAGTTAACCAGGCATTAGAAACTTATTAAGTATGACCATATACGAATAAACAGCTGTACGATTATATGAATGCAATTTTCGTCAGGATTTATTTCATCGCTGGATTTGTTTTACCTCGCCGAAGTCTCACATGCACAATGTCTGCTTCACTTCTGTCAGTCAGTGATATTCTCTCACTCTCTCTCATTCGCGCTCTCAGTTTAAAGTCTACAGTTGAGCACGTAAATCAGCTTGTCGCCCGTCTGTTCGATACAGCAGACAGAAAGATGGAAGGAGGAAAAAGAGGGCAGATTTACTGTAGCGGCACGGTAAATCTTTACCACCTCCAGGGGTAGAAAGATTCATGCTCAGCAGGGAGAGAATTTAGCACACAAGAGGAAAGAGGCACACACGCAGGTGAGTAAGAAGCGAGTTTTATTAGAAGTTAAGAAACACACAGGTACACCAACATCACAGGAGACGCACACAAGAGATTAGTAGGAGCAAACGAGAGTAAAGGCCCATCCATACCAAGAGTAATAGCTATAAAGATAACCAACAATAATTATGCCAGCATCCGCACTGAAAAACGATAAACTTTTTGTAAATAGTTTCTCAGCTATGAGAAGCCCTGAAATAACCAATGCATTTTGATTGGCTGGCAATGTTTATATCACTCACACAGCTAAATGGGAAAAAATTAAAAAACGCTGTCAAAGGGACTCCAGAGATATCATCTGTCACTATCGCACTATCACGGTTTTTACAGTTGTGATGTGGACTTAGCCAACCACTCGCGTTAAAACAATCACCAAAACTACGTATTTCGTAGTTATCATTATAGCTATGGCTCTCGCTGTGGACGGGCCTCCGGAGATCAGTCCTGTTCCTCTCTATCCGACCCACAGTATGTCCCCCCCCCCATCGCTTCCTCTATAGCTGGGAGTGACACTGGATTTCACCACTATCATGTGACATTATCATCATGGCAAAGTTAGTCTGACATCAATTTATAAAAAAAAAGGTACAGAGGCAGACACTTCACACAGAGAAAACATCATCCTAAATATACAAAGGTTCTCTGTTTAAGCGAACGACCATGCCACTATAATCAGGTATGCTAATAATAGAAGTAGATGCTAACTAGGTGCTACACCGGGACTGAGTGAGAGGCCAGTATGGCACACTGTATAAAGCAGAGGCTAAAGGGGTTATCTCCTGGGGGAGGGATGTCGCGAGGAAAGGGGGCTGTAAGGAGGGCGGGGCCCGGTAGGGACATAGGAGAGGCCACAGGTAAAGAGGCCGGAGCTGGAGGCCGACAGACAGAAGAGTTAAGCTGGCAGATGGCGCGTTTCCTTCATGCAGAAGACATATTTGTTTTTGTTTAGGAATCACAAAAGGCATCTCGATCTAAGCCTGCCAGCCGGAGAGAGGCAGAGAAGGGAGGAAGAAGGGAGGGCAGGGAAGAGAAGGAGAGAGAGAGAAAGAGAAGAGCAGGTTGAACTGTTGTTGTCTGACAGCAGTTTACTTCTGACAGAAACAGCATTTCTCCAGGAAGGAGGGGAAATGGACAAGTGGGGTGAGGGCTGTGGTTTATTGCGCTCTCACTCTCAAATGAAAGGATGTAAAACAAGCAAAGAAAATGAGCAATAAAGCCAATGCTAAAGCAAATAAACGGCTGGCAGAATTAGTGCTGACTGTGGCCATTACGGATGAATAAAAAGGGGCCTTAAAAGCTCTCTAAATAAAATGTTGCGATTTATCTCCCTGATAGTGCACCCCGCTTTAATACTGAGCCCAGCCTGATGGAGCTGGACTTCCATGTCACCCAGATGTGAAGCTACAGCACTGCAGCAAGAGAACAACTAACTGACTCTCGGCATGCATGGTCTCCAATGATGCTTACAAATACAGACGTTAAAATGAGGAGAAGAAAGTAATTAGGTTGTCAGTTAAATATGAACACTGTGTGGGCCTCTAGCAATTTCATGGTAAAAGCCCAATATGCTGTAGTATAAATGCAGTGGGCCAAAATGATGTCATAGATAAAGATAAACTCAAAAATTCAGAACAATGAATAAGAGATTGAAAAGAATACTGAAGAGAAAGTGCAGGAGAAAGGGTCAAGAAGGCAACAAAACAGACAGGAATCAACAGAAGTGGCCAAAACGCGCCATGCAAAACGGGATACAGACATAGCCACGGCAGCTCAAACAAAGGTCAGTTAACAATGTTCAACTTGCATTTGTGAGAAACTGCTACATGCTAGCTATATTGTAGCTGCAGTATTTAACAAGGCAATGGTTGTTTCATGTTGTACTGAACCCCTTCCACTTGGTTCGCCCCAAGAGATACTGTGTCGCGCCTTTGTTCTGAGACAGTGGTGGGAAAAAAAATTACCTCTAACGAGCCCAAGGAGCCAGCGGCTCATATTGGATGCAGAGAGTAGTTGAACAGCAAGAGACCCCCTTTGAAAATTACGTTGAGAAGCCAGGGGGGCCAGTACAGATGAGCTACCCGAGGCTAATGGCATGCTCATAAGATCTTCTGCTACTCTAACCCTGGAGAACTGCCTGTAGACACTTTCCATGGTACCACAGAAGATGGTCACAGTCTCCTACTATTCATTCTGCAAGTCCTCTGGCTTTACACATAATTAGGACATCTATTTTTGGGCCATGATTTAAGAAATAAATTAATAATGAAAATGAATTCAGTTACATTGTTCATGCCAAGACTCATTTATTATTTCACACTGTTAAAGCTATAATCAAGTTACTCACTTCAGATCAACGCATGCAGTTTTTGATGAGGCTAGCTACACTTAATCTGCTCGACTGACACTGTTCATGAAACGTGCTGATGTAATAATTTAACAGTGCTGAGACTATAATAATGTCACTCACATCAAATCAATGCAAGCAAGTGTTGATGTTTTAAAATTTGGCGCCATTAAAGCAGGAAATGTGGTAGCGCAAACAAAGGGAAAAATGATGGGCAGTGGAGAGTCAAAACATGCACAAAAAAAAAAAAAAATCAAGATATAGAGATACCGTTTCTGCATGACACCATTGTTTTCCGCCATTTACACAGGTAACACAAGCCAAAGCATACGGTAAAGCAACGCAAAGGAAAGGACAGCAAGAGGAGAGTAAAAGGTTAGTCACACACTGAGCATGCTCAAAGGACAGCAGAGGAGAGAAGAGTACAGTACACAGAGCCCACCGGAGTTTCAGTGATTCGAGTCTCTGACAGACAGAGCGGGGATGCTGATTGGCTGCTGCTGTGTGGAATTTACCATTTCCACTGGAACAGTCTCAAACCATTCAAAGTAAGAGTCTAAGCAAAGCACTGACACAGGGATCAGATAATGCTACACCAAAATTACAGGCTTTCAGACTACAGCTATGAACTACAGACACATTAGCAACAAGCTTTTCAGGGCAAGTCTGAATACAAGTCTCCTACACCAGAGAACTCAAGAACAGAATTCAAAACTATGGGAGCAGATCTGTTTAATACTGCATGTCTATCAACTTTTTTCAGATGTCTGGCTAATGGAGTGGACGCTTTGGTTTATCAGGCTGTTTCTCTGAAGCAACAGAATCAATAAAGAATAGAGAATGCAGACAAACAACAGACATCAAGCCAACTCAAGCTTGTGTAAATACTCGGCTGAATTATAGGTTGATAAAAAGAAGGTGACCAAAGTAATGCCAGAGTTTTCCCAGAGAAAGCAACATTAAGACTGAACCTAATGGACAACAAGCCAAAGTAAACAGGAATTCCCTTAAAAACAAATACATCTCGTTCTGATTTGAAGAGATCCTGAATACAGAGCAAGCATCATTTATTCCATGTCTTCCAGGTAAACATGCAATAACTGACTTATTTTCTTCCTCAAAAAAAAAAAAAAAAAAAAAAATCTTCAAATAACTTAAAAATCGAAGTCCATGTCCGGCACGGTGATCGAATGTAACTAAAAGCGACTGTAGTAACTCTGACCTCCACCAATACAAACACTTCTGCTTTCAGACAGTTAGAATGGCCTATTTTCAATTCAGTTTTCCTCAGGGACAAAACCAGCCAGCAGACACTATGATGGCATATGTAGGCAGGGTAAGTGCAGCAGGGTAAGAATGGGTGTTAGGGAGACTGATAGTGGGGGCTAGTTACACACACTTCAAGAACTGGGCCCAGGACAGTCAATCAGCATTAAGGAAAGACTCAACAAGATGGCTGACATCTACCGAAAAAGACGGCAGCCATGAGGAAGGCTACAGCTGCCATTGCACACAATGGAGCAGCTGCCTTGCCACGACCAACCAAATTTTCAATTGGTTCATATTCTGTCAAAGGGCAAGCTTGGAAATTCCATTTTCCATAACAGTCAATCCAATATGCTCCTCCAACAGGAACCACCATTTTTAAGGGTCATTAAGGCTTTCTTGAGTTTTGTTAACTCCACATTACATTATGAACTAGGCAGTTACTGTAACAAGTAACAACGGTATTAATGATGAGGGTTTTGATGAAATCTAGAAAATAGAAAAACCCTGGCCAAAAAGAATGAGTAAGTTAAATAGGAACCTCACGTACAACAAGGAATCAACAGTCACACCATGTGCCTCTTTTCCTGAGGCGGTCATGTGTATGAGAGTGCAGTGAGGTCCAAAAGTATTTGCACAATGAGACAATTTTCAACGGCTGCAGTTCCTACAAGGCTCACTTCTTGTGACCGCAAATACTCTGAAATAAAGTAAATGCAGTCAGATTTATGCTGAAGGTGTTAAAATCCATGTGGGGTGGTGTGTAGTCGAGGTTGCGGGATGTGTCTGGGACTGGTTTGCGATTAAGATCCCAGTCAAGCCTCAATGAGACCCGAACAGCCTCACTGAGGCCTTCGAATAAGATCCTCGACCTCACACCGCTCAAAAGGAGCGTTTGGCCCCTGCTTAGTCAAATTAACTGCAGGTGGTTTAGGATAAAAGTGTCGGCTAAATGGCCGCGGTCAGATATGGCATGTACCTCGTAGGAATTTAAAAATTGCGTCACTGTTGAAACACAATCAGACCTGACTGTGTGTGTAAGTGTGTGTGTGTGTGTGTGTTGGGCTGGGCTGGTCTGTGTACTATACTCACCCCGTTCCACTCCACACTCATACTCACTTCCTCGCCCCCGTCCGGGCCGCTCTCGTACTTCACCACGTCAGAGGTCAGGCTCTCCCTGCTGCGCTGCTTCTCCCGCGACTCAGGGTCATTCAGCACCTCCGCCACACGCTGCTTATGCACCGTGTCCAGACCCTGCACACACACACACACACACACACACACAGACATACACACACATGCACATGCGCACAAACAGCACATTCACATACACATGCAAAAGCACGCACACACGGGCACACATCACATTATATTCAGCAGAGGGAAAAGGCACATGTGCGAAATGAGCTCCAGAGGTATTTGTAGAGAGACACCATTTTAAAGGGAATTACATTTCCTCATGGTTCACTGTGTGTGGGGGGGCACTCCTTCTCAAGTACAGACTGTCAGAGTTTGAGGATACTTACAGACATATGAAATGAAATAAAATAATTCTTATTGATGCCTTCTAAACTGCCAGTTAGAAATCTCTAGATAGTTCCCACTATAAAGCACTCTGTCTTTATAAAATCAGTTATAACCATCATAGAGTATCTCCTGAGGTATGAAGGAAAACATTATTATCCACAGTTGCTGCAGTGTAAATGAGGTCAGACACCATCATGCCATTTTCTCGTGCTCCAGTTAGAACAGGTCTGACAGCTACTTTCTGTCGCAGTAAGAGGCTCCAGTAAGAAGAGGAATTCTTATGCGAGCAAATAAAAATAGGACCAAGGGTCCTGCAGCTCACCGGCAAGAGTCTTACAGCGATAATACAAGTTATGAAAATTTCATGTGAAGTTTGACATTTGAATCAATGAAAATCAATGTCAAGGTCACAAAGTAAAAGTTCACATACATTTATAAGACCTTCTGTAATACAATCCTTAGCTCTGAAGCAGTTATGGTGATGCAAGTCGTTAAAATATGTCAATATGTATTCAATATGTCAATTGCGAACTTTAAAGGTCACAGAATTTCAAGTTGTGGTCAGCAAATGGACTTCATATATGACTTTCTAAATGTCTCTATACAAACCTTGGCTCAATCTGTGACCATTTTGGTGATACAAGTCATTGTAATTTCACTGTGGAGTTTGACCCTCAAAAGTTGAATGTCACCAAATGAAAGTTCATATGTGACTTCCTAGATGTCAGTAACACAAACTTAGGCTCCATCTGTGACCATTTTAGTGATACAAGTCATTGAATTTTCACTTGGTCACATTTGACCTTTGAAGGTCAATACGACGGTCACCAAATGAAAGTTCGTATATGACTTCCTATATGTCTGTAATACAAACCTAGACTCTATCTGTGACCGCTTTGGCAAGACAAGTCATTGTAATTGTATTATGTCAAGTTTGACCTTCAAATGTCATCAACAGTCAAGCTGAATGTCACCAAATGAAAGTTCATATGTGACTTCCTATGTCAGTAACACAAACCTAAGCTCCATCTGTGACCTTTTAAGTGATAGAGGTCATTGAATTTTCTCTAAGTCAAGTTAGACCTTCAAAGGTCAATATGAAGGTCACCAAATGAAAGTTCATACATGACTTCCTATACTTCTCCAATACAAACCTACACTCAATCTGTGACGATTTTGCTGATATAAGTCATTGAAATTTCACTGTACAATTTGGCTGTTCAAGGTCACTGAAGGTCAAGTTCAAGGTCACCCAGTGAAACTTCACACATGCTTTCCTATATGGCCACAATACAAACCTGAGCTCTATCTGTAATAGTTTTGGTGATAGAAGTCATTGAAATTTCACTATGTGAAGTTTGACCTTCGAAGGTCACCGAAGGTCAAGTTCAAGGCCACCAAATGAAAGTTCATGTATGACTTCCTATACTTCTCCAATACAAACCTACACTCAATCTGTAACGATTTTGCTGATACAAGTCATTGAAATTTCACTGTATAGTTTGGCTGTTCAAGGTCACTGAAGGTCAAGTTCAATGTCATCAAATGAAACTTCATACATGACTTCCCATATGCCCGCAATACAAACCTGAGCTCTATCTGAAATAGTTTTGGTGATAGAAGTCATTGAAATTTCACTATGTGAAGTTTGACTTTCGAAGGTCGCCGAAGGTCAAGTTCAAGATCACCAAATGAAAGTTCATACATGACTTTCAAGGTTATCTGAGGTCAACTTTAACACAGCCAGAATATAGGTCATATATTACTTCCTATATGTCAGTAATACAAACTTAATCTCTATCTGCAACCATTTAGCTTCCGCAGGCGATTTGGCCCATTCTCCATAAGACCCAATGTTAAAGTACAGCGCCCCCCCCGAGACCCACTTCTGTCGATTCAATCAAAATGGCACTCGCACTGTACATAAAGTGTATCAAGGTGAGTTGATTGCCAGATTTAGAAAAAAAAGTTATCAGACAGTTTTTGAGAAATAATTTTTTGAAATTTCAAGTCATTTCTTCTAACATTGGTAATATATTCCCTGACCACGAGTTTGACCTTTCAGTCGTCTGAGGTCAACTTTAACATAGCCAATGTATAAGTCATATATGACTTCCTATATGTCGATAATACAAACTTAATCTCTATCTGCAACCATTTGGCCTCCACAGGCCATCTTGCATATTCATAAAGTACAGCGCCCCCAATAGACCCACTTCCGTTGATTCAATCAAAATGGCGCTCGCACTGTACATTGATGGTACCAAGGTAAGTTGATTGACTGATTTAGAAAAAAATTTATCACACAGTTTTTGAGAAATAATTTTTTTAAATTTCTCAGTCCTATCTATTACATTGGAGCCAAAATTTCAAGGGCCCATAAAACGGACAAAAATGATTCACTCAAAAATCCGAGAAAAACGTCTGGAGATATGGTCTAGTAGTATGTTATTGCAAATTTACACGAAAATTCATCAAGCCAAAAAAAAGAAAAAAAATGTTCCGGACGATGGACGACGGACGCCGGATGCCACACCACGACAATAGCTTATCGGCCCATAGGGCCGGTAAGCTAAAAATGGAAAACGCAGAGTGCAGTTCCCTTGACCACCACTAGAAAGGGTTGTGCCATTGCTAAAGCATACGACAAGTATTCTAAATTGTAAAAGCGATTGATCCTATCCTGCAATTACTGGCTGTGCGTTCGCTATAGCACAGCGTCTACCACTCCTCAGAGGGATATGGACGCAAAGCACACACTCACTTATAAATGACAGGTCCTCGGGAAAAATGTATTGCTCGATTTCATTGGCAAATTCTCTTGCCATTTACTTACCCCATAACCACATCAAGTTACCATTTCTGAGTCAATGGAATTTTAAATAACGTGCATAAAAGGCTTTGAGTTAAAATAGTCAAGTAAGCATTGTAAAAGTTTCAGAGATGGCCTTCAAACAAATGAAGACCCAAAACTCCCACCTGCTTTCGGGAGCGCATGGCAGCCTCTTCCAGGGTCTCTGCGGCCTCAAATTTGCCCTGTCGTCTATAGAGGGCGCCCAGGTTCTTCAGTGTGGTGGTCACAGTGGGGCTGAAGGACAGGGGGGGGAGAAGCACATATCAACTCCTTAAAGGGCCCGTATCATAAAAATCACATTTTATGTAGCCTTGACGCATTTCATTTGGTCCTGCCTTCACCTTACATCTGACAAAATGTGAAAACGGACTGTCTCAACATTGCCGCTGTAGCTTCCCCTCTTAGAAATACCGAGCTTGAATATTAGAGCCTGTTTCCATTCTGTGCCCCCATCAACATCACAAGGGGAATCACAGGCACTGGACTGCGCTGTAAAGGCAAGTTTAAATTTTGATCCTCTTTGTTTTTTTTTTTTTTTTTTTTTTGCTTCAAGTTTTAAAACCTAGCGTGATACCAGAGAATAGTCTTAAACAATTTTTTTTTAAAAAAGAGGACAATGTGGAACCTTCAAAGGTGCACTATGCAAGTTTGTTTACTTTCACTTCTATTGACATTCGAACTCAAACAAAACAGATGTAGCCCGCTCCTCCCTCCCATAGTTCCCTCCTTCCCATGCTTCCATAACTGTCAACTCTGGTCGGTGATTGGCCAGGACGGTTTGTTGTGTTTATTTGCAGTGTGTGAGGCCTGTGCGGTCTCCAAAGCCCGGGTTTTTTTTTTTAACAGTGAATTTAGGGGCAGGCAGCTAGCGGATTGTGGAGAGATGTTGGCAAATTCAGACAAAAATATAATCGCGCAGAAAGTAAACAAACTTGCATAGTGCACCTTTAAGACTTTCATTCCAGCCATGAAGTTACATGCCTTATTCTCTCAATGAAACTATAGAGTCTGTGCAAAACACCTTAATTAGAAGAATCAGGAGTACAATCGCTAGGTTGAAATGAAAGCCCACACCCATGCCGGCCTTTGTGAACCCATTCTTCAAGGTAGAGGTTCTCACCTTTATCCCAAAAGAGCTGTTGTGGATGAAGGCTTTTGTTCCAGGTAAGCATTTACATACCAGATTCTACTAATGCACACCCAGTGTCTTTCAAGAAGACCTTGATTATTAAAATCAGGTGTTTACCTGATAAGTAGGAATGAAAGCCTGCACCCACACTGACTCTTTCGGGATAAGCTTAAAGGCTACATCCAAATTCTCTTAAGAGCATGGAATCTTAATCGCAAACGGACATGAACCAGAAATAGTTTGGCTAGTAGCCATGACAAGAAGCATCGAATAGTCTATTTCATGAAGGAAAGACGGTAGTTAGCTCTTCAATTACTTTCTCCCAGCAAGGAAACACAGGCTTATCCTTGGAAGAAAGGAAAGATTAAATGTGGATCACAATCCTTCGCAGCTGTGGTGACTGGAAATACTATTTGGTCATGAAATTATCCAATAAACTGCGAGGACCATCTTTGCCATCGAGCTCATGACGTTGCGCAGATATAGATGCCGGCGTCCGTAAATTCCAAAATTTAATTCCTAAACAATTCTGAAATTGAATTTCCAAATGTCTAGCTTCACTGGAATAATTTTCCAAAGTCTCTGTGACACAAATACTGAGTTATAAAGCCTAAATTAGGCTCATGCATAACAGGAAAAAATTGGCAATATTTTTATTCAGCGCAAAGGGGTTAAAGGAAAGACAACTGATTTTTCACAAGCATGCCCAAGGTAGTTTTAAATCTCCCTACAACTTTCCCTAGACCCAGGTAATGTTTTCTAACAAGGGCAAAGAAAAGGGGAGAGGAAGGGAAAAAGCAGTCTTTTTAAGAGAATGTGGATGTAGTCAGAGAACTACTGCTATAAGGTATACAATGAAGAGTATGATTACAATGTTCTAAACTGCACATTCCAGTGCAGAGGTAATAATCACTAACGGTAACATGAGCAAAGCGGTTCAAGCATATCAGCTAAATCTAGCATTCAAATAGACAGCAATGCTTTTAAGAACTCCGCAATCATTCACTGCCAGCCAGCCTTTGCGAAATACTACCATCATGGACATCATTGTTTTACCTTGAGTAACATTAGTCTCCCGGCTTAAAGAGCGAGCAGAGAAATGAGACATTCCATAATTCTGGCGCATTTAACTGGGGAAAATTTGCCTCATTTTTCCAATTTTTCATGTTACCCTGAATTTACAGATAAAAACTTCATAGTGATACAAATGGGATATCTATAAAATTAAGTGTGGCGTTTGATTACATTTGTGATAATATACATAAAATGCCAACGAGAAGCCGGATCCTAAGCAGTGCTGTCCTTCATTACCTTTTCTCTGCACCCTTTAAGCCCCTGCTTTGATATAATGATAAAACACTCATAAAAAGCACAGTACAAAAATATCAGTGAAATGGGCTTGTATCACTCATGGTCTCCTCCAAACATGTAAGCACAGATTAATGAAACAAACTCCAGTCCTGAATTGCCGCAGTGTCTGCATTTTTAGCAACATTCCTGTTTCAGACTGTAAGTCACTGATTGGCTAAAGCAGAGCTCGCCAAATTATGACCTCAAATCCAGATACAGTTGTGGTTTTCTTTCCTCTGAGGTAATTGTCCAATTCACTGTATAACTGGTGCTCTTCATTGGCTAGGATGTCCTTCTATACTCTTCCCTAGATAAAAGAGTCCACAGACCTTGCCATTGCCTGCTGAGTGAAACGAGACCACAAAAGCCAGCAGACACTGTGACCCACCAGGATTGGAGTTTGACACCCCAGTTTTGGGAAAGAGGGGCTGAAGATACCAAAGCTATGGCTTGGGTTACCCACGATTCAACCCAAGCACTGACCTGTCCACCTTGCAGGCCTTGTACCAGCCTCCGTACTCTCCAAAGGGCGAGCCGTCCTTCTGCTTCCCCTGGGGAAAACAAGGACATCCCATAATGTACTGGTGCAGCACACAAAAACACACACACACACACACAAAGAACTGCAGGGACTACCAGCGAGACTCAACACAACTCCAAAAAAGTCAAAAAGCCAAGCCATTACTTCACATACAACCCACTACACCAGTTTCACATGCTCCCATACCAGTGTGTTTTTCATAACACTGCACTCATCAGACACAAGTATATCTATGACTAAATATCCATGACAAAATATGATGTCAACATTAAAACCCATTAGCAGTCACTGAGCACTTTAATGAAGGCTTATGCGGCATATCCTAATTAAAGCAAGAAGGGCCCAATGAAATTAATGCACTCCGATCAAATTATCCCAATAGACAACATATATAAACAATTAGCACTCAACATTAAATAATGAACATGCTGTAATTGAACAGCATCAAATTATACCACAGCTTGACGTGTATCTCCGACTCAGCTGCCGCAAAGCAATCACTATGGAGCAACAGAGCTGGGGACTCCGTTATATCAGGGCCAGACCAGTTTTTGGCACTTAAATAGCCCTCATGGACATACTGAAATTAATATTACTTTAAATAAGCTCAGTCAGTGCAGCCAACATTTGGAAAACAGGGAACAAGAGCGCCACTCGGAACTTCTCAGCAGATTCCGCTACCCTTCATCAAGCCTCGGATGTGTGACAGAAAGTTGATACGCTGCTTCGCCTGACATTTCTTTCGCCGGAAGACCGATTTGCGCAGTTGTTTAAATCCACGCACTACATTGCCATCTAAAAATGGAGGCAAAACTGACCTTCGCAAAATCTATGTGTGGCGATGCCTCCTCTTGTCTTGACACAAGAGGCAACACGATGTTTTCACCAATTTGACATCGAACCCAGCACTGCTGCCACTGGACACCGCCATGTTTATCCAGAAAAAAAAGTTTCAGCTAATGGCTTCCGCAGTCACACATCCAAGGTTTGATTAGGAACGAATCGGCCGAGGTTTGCCAAGTGCGAGAGTGCTGTACACATTCAAACAGGCCTGAAGCTGGATAATCCACACTGAACAATCTAAGCTTATAAAACATGGCCTTGGCGCTGTAAAAATATGCAGAACGGATCCGGTAATGGTCCAACCATCACTTTGACAAATCTATACTGCGGCAACATAAACCCTTATTTTATTGGTACCGTTATTTGGTATTTATGGGACAAGTAAATTACTGCAAGTCATAATTCTCTAGTTGTAAGTCACACAGCAGCACAATAAGGTAAGGAGAGCTTCTGAAAGACTCAATGAATTTGACATTGCCTGTCGATCTGAAAACTACAGCCGCAGCTAAATGAGTGATGAGGCCTCTTAGGGATTATCTGTCCAAATCAAGCCTGAAATTAGGCCGTCCTGAAGACGTCCTGGAGCGAGCTGGGATGAAGGTGCAGGACTGATGACTGCGGTCACCTTGCTTTGCTCCTCTCTCTCCTCTGCGTGCATCCAAATAGGCTTGTTCTCATCTGTAAAACACGAGACAAGCCGACAGTGAGACAGACGGACAGAGATGGGCAGGGGTGGATAATGGGGTGGTTTACAGTCTGTCTTTCATGGATGCAGTCGAATAAGGCCAAGACATTGTGGACAGATGGAGTCAGTCGCGCGCGTCCCTTCCACACACAGGCAGTCAGACGCATTACAGATCAATCAGCCGAAGCGCTTCTCAGTCAGAGCAACTCAACACAGATGGATAGGTGCAGCTCTTCACATCACCACTGCTCTCATTTAAATTTGACCTGCACACCCTTGTGCAAACATACTTCAATGCTCAGTAGAACAGCCATAAAGGCAGCATATCTATCTCATTAAGGGACGAAAGATGGTGCACGCATTTCTTATCAGGAATCAAACCAATCACATTACAATCTGATGTGATGTTTTAAATCAATATAAAGCTAGTTCAAGTCCCTCAGTAGAGAGAGTAACGACAACTCAGGGGTCAGAGCCATTTTGTTTCCACTGTGCGAACCAACTCGATTTTGCACAATGGAAAGATTTTTTTAGTTTTTTTCTCAGAAGGGAAACATTCATTTGGGGCAAAAACAACAGACCAGCTAACAATGGATTCAACAAGCATTAGAGAGGAAAACTGAAAAAGGGAAAAAAAAAAACTAATTCTCTTCGAGACGGTGACTGATAACTCAATGGAAACAAAATGGCTCCATGACCAAATTTTCTCAACCCCTCATGTCCCAACTCTCCCCATATAAGAACTCTAGTCCTGATGAGAGAACACCAGCAGTTCCAACTCAGCTCCAGGAGATATAACATCCAGAATGTTTTCCATTCCACTGTAATTTAGCACGAATGAGGTCTGCAGCATTTTGAGATTTTCAAGATGCTGAACGAGGTTCTCGGAGTCAAGGTCGGTGTTAAAGCTGACCGTATATCTCCAGCAACTGGGTTTACCACTGGGTGCGCAAAAGAACTGTATATCAACTCAATCAGGGCTCTACAGTGCTCCTAGTGCTGAAGTGAGCTTCCTGGAAAAGTAATTTCACATTTGCAAGCGCACACAATTGTGCTCCAACATTCCTCCACTCAGAAGCTAACGTGCTACAAGGACAGAGCGTTATCCTTGAGCCCTGACAGAAACTGTATTTTCTTCAGAAATTCACTCTGACAGCTGTGAACACCAATACAAGTCATGAACAAAGACACAGGAGAAAGCAGAGAAGGCCTGTCCGGGAGCGATAACCGCTCGCGAGGAGAGGGATAAACGCCAGAGCTCTTACCGTCCACGGAACCGAACTCGCGCTCGTGTGCGCGGGTGAGGATCTCTTTGTACAGCGTCTCTGCCTGCTTGAACTTCCCCTGCTTGAGGTAACAGGATGCCTGGGAGAGGATGATATACAACAGTGCGGTCAGCATCGCTGAGATAAATACCTGAGCAGGAGACCGCTTCCGCTGCTGCTTTAGTCAACTGATCCCTACAGGGAAATAGCTGCTCAATGCCACAAGGAACCAATTCAGGGAGACAGACATGTTTTTTTGGTTTTTAATTTAAACCAGGGCTTTTGGTACCTGTGGACTCTGTATATAAAAATGAAGGGATGAATTAGATTTTTTAAAAATTATTTTATCTTCTATGCGCCTCCAAAAGGAATAAGAAAGTGAAGCTCTGAGCTGGATTGGTTCAATGCAAAGAAATTTAGCAACCAGAGAAAGAAAGTCAAATATTTTGGTTTCCTGGGTGAAGCTGTCATTTTGAAGAGACTTCAATGGGAAAATGTGCTTTCTGCAACCAGAGGTTTAAAAAGCTGTAATTTGTCATGTGAGAATGGGAGTTTGTCAGCTTCTGAGAAATGCAAATTCCAGATACAATCAGTTAAGGGCTCTTCGTATATTTACGCAGCATAATGACGCATCACATTTCAACTGTTGTAAACTTTTAAATCACGCAATTACAACTTGGCATCTTGGCCATTGCCTAATTAAAGTATAAATCAAGATAATGCGTAAAGAACACTATCTTTTTTATAGCACCCGCTGGCGTTAGTGCAGAATGTTCATAACATGAAGAAACTATAAATACAAAAAGCTCCATTTTCCTTAAAGCAGTAAGAAGGAGTTTTAATGCATTTTTGTGTTCGTGAACAAGGAATTTTTAAGTAATTAATGCTAAATCTGCATTGTTTTCATTGTAACAAAAGTCAAAGTGACCCAATATTTATGAAGAGAAATGTATTTTCAGGGTTTCCTCCAGGACTTTTTGAAACTGTGGCGGAGAGCTTCAGCATTGGGTCAAAACTCGTTATCAGGTGTGGCCAGTTTTCATTAATCAGCACGTAGGCGATGTAATAACTGAAGTCTATTTGCACGGAGGTTTCAGTTTCACATGCGTCATGGTGGCTTTCACATATAAGATGAAAACCGATTATGACTCCGGACTCTGGAATTGGAATTAAATAATTATGAAGACACAATTAGGTAGAGCAGGATGTGCTCACGGCAAACTGAAGTTAACATCATAGTTTATCGATTTGCAAAGTGAAAATATTTTTTCTCAAATCGTTGCAGACATTGCATTTAGAAGAAAGCAGCGCATTTTACTGCCGATGGGTAATTTTTATTCATTGGAAAAATGTGTTCATCAAGCAAAATGATTGACAATAGGTCAAGGATTATAAGCGCTCATTTTAACTTAACAAGGAGAACTGGCGACTCCTGATTGTCCTTAGGATTTTTGGAGTTTATGTAAAGTCATTTTACATAGGCGTGGCGGCTTTTATTTTGCCGTGGCGGTGCGCCAGGAATGTAGTGGAAACCCTGATTTTCAGTGACTGATTACTCATATTCAGAAATTCAAACGTGATGGGTCACCAAAGGCAATTATGTAATGCATAAATATAAGGACTCCAGAGCTGATAATTAAGGCAAGCACATTTTAAACAGGCAACTGTTGTAACAACAGAGCTGACAGCCACATAAACACCATCACTACACTGCTGGCATCTGTAAAGCCCCACAGCATGACAGTTGAATGGTCAGCAGTTACTACACCTTCACTTCAATAGCAGCACACCAGAGTGTGAGCTCTTGGCTCTCCAAGCTACCTTAACCGATTGACTGGCAATAGTCAATGACCCTCATCTAGATGCAGACGCAGGCCAACTGCCTAAGCGTGGGCCGAGCCACTGTAACGGCCCTGGAGACACTCGGGGTGCATCTCAAAGCATAGGCTGCATCCTTCAAAGGCTGCATTTTTAGGGATCTTCACTCAATTCCATCTGCCAAACTGACATAACATCATTTCATCTCTGTTAAATAGCTTTGGTTTAAGTGAGTTGTCATTGATTTCCCTAACTCTAACCTGAACTCTAACCCCCAACTTTAAACCTAGCCCCAAACCTAACCCTAACCCTAAATTTAACCAAATCCCTTACCCTAAATATTAGTTTGGTGGATGGAAGTAAGTGACAACCCCTAAAAATGCAGCTTTCGAAGGCTGCAGCCTACGCTTTGAGATGCACCCATGATCACCATCATCAGAGCTCTCTTCAGCAGCACAGCTCTGATTGGTGGGTATTTAATGGTTGGAGGAACAGCTGTGCCAATGAAAAAGGCTGAAGACAAGCTGCAAAGCAGACTGCGGACTCCCCTGTGGCTCCTACAGAGTCAGCTCATAAAGTGTGGCTATTAATTGAGCTAACAAGGCAAGCCAAGTCCTTCTTACAGAAACTGCTGAAGGATAATGGACACTGAAATAAATTTGCACTGAAGACTTCAGATAAAATCTGTTCAGAAAACTTCACTGAAGCAGAGGGCAGAGTTACAGGCAGAACTGAAATTTGAACAGATAACTTCATTAGAGATGCGGTGGGTGAAAATTTGAACTCCTCCTGGCTCTATTGTGGTTTTTTTAAATAAAACAGAAATATTGTCAATGAGATGAGAAATTTTAGATAAGATATGCATTGCTGAATCCAGTGAAAAAAAATTCTTCCCTCCATTTAACCCATCCTAGTTACTTAAGAGCAGTGGAAAGCCACAGTACAGTACCTGCGGACCAACTCCAGTTCTAAAGCCAGAGCCGTGGTCAGGAGAACTGGCAGGAGTGTTCCCATAGGGCACGTTTTTGTGGGTGGGAGAAACCCAAATGTACACAGGGAGAACATGCAAACTCCACGCAGAGTGGTGCTGGGACTTGAACCCTGAACCTGCTTACTGCAAGGCAGCAGTGCAGTATACAGGAACTCACCAAACAAACCGGAAATTAAACCAAACCAACATTCCCTACATGACAGGAAATAAATAAGATTTGAAGTCTTACTCCAAGACGAAAACACTTCACAAGACACCTTTTTTTTTGTTGGCAGTGCGGGCGAGACGTCACTCACCAGGTTGTTCTTGGTCTTGGCCACGTTGGGGTCGTCGGGGCCCAGCTTGGTCTGGTAGATCTCCAGGGCTCGCTGGTAGTAGTACTCCACCTCCTCATACTTGCCCTGGTTCTGGCACAGCAGGGCCAGGTTGTTCAGCTGCTTGGCCACATCTGGGTGATCCTTACCCAGCACCTGAAGGACACACAGTCAATGCGCTGAGCCACATAAAAGCACAGCAAAGACACTGCACTGTTTACCCTGTGCAGACGCGCTACACCGTCTACCCTGCTGACATGCTAACGCTCAGGTCTTTGGACAAAACACTACGGGATGACGATATGTGCACGTACATGCATGTATGCAAGCGCAAAACTGCAAGCACCTTAAACTCGAAACTCGCATCTCCAGTGAGACGCTTCCCAGACGACACGAAACATTCCCGCTGAGGCACCACCGCACAGCAGCACGTCACAGCCTAACAGTGACAAAACATTACAGTAACGGTGAGAGGACATTTAGAAGTCCCATATTAAGGAAATCACATTTTCCCTTGCGCTGAGATATAATTCAGCCGTCCCTCGACCCAATGAAACAAGAAACCAGATTGTTTCAAGGTGCCAAAAAAATCTTTTTCTTGAATGACCTGCTTTGATTGTGTCACTTCTGAAGTCACGAGGGGAGTCATTTGCATAGTACAGCCTGGTACAGGCAAGCCCAGCATCTGCAGCCATTGTTTATTGCAGTGAGACAGCCAATCGGAGTACAGCCTCATTTCCACACACTCACCACCCACTCGAAACAGTCCACAGTCACCGAGGGCAGAAAACGAGAGACTGGAAATTGACTGTGAGTGCTGCATTTGTGTTCCGTTTTTTTTTTTTAATCAACAAGCTTCAAAAACTCGTGTAACAGACAGTAGGGAATTGTCGTAAGTTGTTAAAAAGAAGTACAAGACAGGACATTAAAAGTGAGATGAGTTATCATCACTCGGCAGAGGGCGGCGTTTGGTGGGGGCGGAAGGGGGTTACAGCCGACCCCCGAGGCAGAGGAGACGGGTCACGGGGAACCTCAGCACAGCCCCCACATAAACCACACAGCCCTGCAGGGCGTGGGGCTGAGGGACCGCCCCACAGGAAGTGGGCAACAGGACTGTTTGTTTACACCTCCCCCTCCACTCTCCAAACAAAGATGAAAGAACCCCTATCCTCCCGGAGCACTTTATAGTGGAAGGACGGGTGGGTGGAGAGGATTCAGAAACAAAACAAAAACTAAACGAGTAACACATTGTGTGTGCATTCCCGAGGCTCAGGCGCATATTTTAATGAGCTGACAGTAAACAACGTTAGTACGCAGTGGGTGGCAGGCGTTACGCTTACCGAAAAGAGCGAAGACCGGGAGAGTCACTGAAGAGGCTTGAACATCATTAGATGGAGATTTACATAGATATGAGCGAGTGCCACGGTCTGGACTGCGCTCCAAATCTACCGATGCGCAGAGCATGGAGAAAAGAGCTTGTGTTTGTATTGACAGCAGGGAAGGGGTGAATCTCCCAGATCATACCCAACAGCAAATCTCTGAGCTGTCACAAGAGCCTTATCATCAGCGAGTTCTGTGAAGCGCCAGCGTTATTAAACCTCTCGCCCCGGCACTTAAGACGGTGCGTAAGCTGCGGCAGTGGAATGAGCAGCTGTTCACTACGCAGGGATGAACTGATGCGAGGACGGGAGGAATAACATTGAGGGGGAAAAGCTGCGCTCCACATTTTCACGACTGCTGAGTTTCAGAGGCCATCGGCATTTTATAATTCAGCACTGCACTTTTAGAGGACTAAAATAAACTGTGCACAGACTGAACTTTTACAGCAAGAGAGTCTCTTCATTACAGTAATACAGGGGAAATTGAGTGAGCCTCATCACACAAGGGGTCTGACTGCCCCCTTTTTATAATGCGACACTGCGCTATTAAAGGAATAAAATAAACTGTGCACAGACTGGACTCTTACATAGAGAGATTCTCTTCATTACAGCAATACAGGGCGGTTTGAGTGAGCCTCATCACACTAGGGGTCTGACTCCATCCATTTCATGATGCAATACGGCACTACTAGAGGACTAAAGTCAACTGTGCACAGATCGACCATTCACAAGGTCTTTCTCCTCATTTCAGTGGTATAGGAGCCATTTCAGTGTGACCTCATCACACTGTAGGTCAGACACTCCCTTTTCACAATTCGACATTGTACTATTAGAGGACTGAAGTAAACAGCACATAGATTGACCATTGACCAGGTGACTCTCTCTATATTACAGTGGTACAGGAGGGTTTGTGGGATCCCATCACACTGTAGGTCAGATGCTCCCTTTTAATAATTCAGCACAGCACTATTAGAGGACTAAAATGAGCTGTGCAAAGACCGAACTTTAGCAGGGTGACAGTCTCTCTTTATTACGGCGGTGTGGGGGGTTGTTTGGGAGTCCTGTAGGAGGTAGAGGAGAGAGAGAAGGACAAAGCTCAGTGCTGCAGTACTGCAGTCATAGTCTGAGCCACCTAAAGCCTGGGGTGACATCCGCTCCCTATACTGCTGCAGTCAGCCTCTAAACCAGCCTTAACCGTCCAATCACGAACGCCGCCTGCCCCCCATCCTCCAAATAGCAAGCGACCTCAACACCGGTACCCACCTTCTCCCTGATCTCCAGAGCCCTCTTGCACAGTGGCTCCGCCTCCTTGTACTTTCCTCTCTTGCCGTAGAGCACCGCCAGATTGTTAAGGGTGGCTGCCACCTGAGAGAGAGAGAGAGAGAGAGAGAGAGAGAGAGAGAGGGGGGGGGGGTTCACATAAGTGAAAGAGAGCAGTTAGTCTCAGAGCAAGGGAGTCCAATCTCTTCCTCAAATGACCAGTGGGAGTACAGGTTTCTGTGTTAGCCCAGCATTAAGGCCCCCTGACTGTGGCAACTGAGGTCTTGATTGAAGACCACTCATTAGTTAACAGCACCCGTCCAAGATCCTGCCATTACATCCCACCAGGGGTCCTCGCCATCAAATTAGCATTGCACTGTGGGTCATTTGAGCAATATCACATGAGAGGGAGTGATGTTGTTGCTGAATATCATCACAGCTGTGATGCAGTTGTAGATATCATTGTAGGTCAACGATATCACAGCCGTGATGATATTCAGCAACAACTTCATGACCTCGAGTGTGATATTGCTTTCATACAACAGTTCTACAAATGCCACTTATTAGTTGACGGCAATAAGCCACAAAAGATTATGATTTCTTTGTTTATTTAATGAGTTACGTGGCTTCGCCAGCGCAAATAGTTCCACAAATAGATCGGGACTTGACTGTTGCCAACAATGTAGTGCTAAATTTGTGGTCGGCAGTTCGTGTAATCAACGGTTATTAAAACATCTGTGAGCGGAGTGATTCTGCTGTTATATGTCCCAGTAATGTTGTACTCCAACATCAGCACTCATGGAATGCCTCTCATCCAATCAAACTACTCACTCGGAACTAACTGCCGTATAACTGACAACAAACACACTTTTCCGCTGGTGGGTTATAAATGCATGTTATTAATGGTGAGGCCTGTGTTTTCTGAACTTTTTAATGTAGATTTAAACCAGATACTGGTTACATAACACATGTAAGGATGGGATGACACTGTGAGGCTGCAAACTGCACATCCCATACAAATAGAGCAAAGAAACTTCACTAATATCCATTTATGACAGATGTCACCATTGTGAAATCAAGGCAGGCAGCTGACCAGAACCAATTAACGGAAGAGGCTGTGCCAACAAGCGAGTCTGAAGAGGCCTACCTACAGCGCCCCTGCTGGCTAGTACAGCTATCTGTGTCCACAGTCCAATTGGTTGAATCAGATGCCCTAGTGCTGGGTTAAAACAACATCCTGTACCCATACCGGCCCATTCTGGGCAAAATGGGACCTCGCTGCATAAACGCAAGTGCAGATCAGTTATGCCTTTGTCTGGAGTGAGATTCATAGCACCTCCATGGCAGCCGATCGAGGAGAATCACGCAGTGAGGGACCCAATTAAACACCGACAGAAAAACAAAAACCAAACAACTAAACGAAAGAGAAATAATCATCATCCATGTTTATGCCCATCAACACAATTAATTCCCCCTGCAAACAAATTACATCTGCAGACAACCCCATTGATGTGTCCGGGATTGCCACTTGATTTGTCTCGACGACCAAAACCCGCGCACGTAAGGAGGGAGTGACCGAGTTGGACCTCTGTGCAGGGTCGACAGGAGGCAGGGTCGCGAGTCTGAGCGGCGGGGACGCGGACGCGCCAGTCGAGTTAACAGCGAGAGCAGGAGTGTACGGTGGAATGGGCAGCTGCAGTGCGTGTGAAGAGGGGAGAACAGCAGCACAGGAGGGAGAGGGGCGACACTGGGGGCTCGTCCCGATACCTTATTTAACACGCTCATTCCCCTGACTCAAGTCTCTTCCTCGCGTCCTAGCTGTGCCCTTGTAAACCGTGAGTGAGGGATGCAAGGACCAGATGCCAGGACAGAGAAATCCTCAGTTAGGAAATAAGCATCCTAGTTCATTGTAGCGTCACTTTTAAACGACATCCTTTACTGATGGGATGTATGGTGTGTGTACAGCTGAAGCACTAGTCACTCGGCTAAGCGCAAAACCTCCTACATATCCCCTCTACAGTTTAGTTTTTTGTGCATTTACTGAAATTAATTAATCAAACTCTTTTTATTCATTGTATTCTATGTATTATTTTCGGTCCTGTACTTGTATTTCTATGTCTGAAATGTACTGTGCATTTTAATTAAAATAAAAACATGTAACACCAATCAGTGGAAGAATGGATCAGCCATTCTGTTATCAGAGGTTGGTTTTGTTCAGATGGACCTTGGATATTACATGTAATTGTACAACTAAATCATAGCTCTCGTCTTTCAATTTTAACTCAATTTTATCCACAGATGAATGGCAGATGCGACACGATTTAATGGGCAGATATATTCTATAACTTAATAAATTTAACCATTTGGCATTCAGTGTCCTGCAGATCCACATATGCACCCCAAACCTCTATTACAGACAGAATATGCAAGCATTTCACACATTTAAATGTTTGATAAAGAGTGGTATCTTGCCATTCATCACAGAGCTTTTCTAATAGTTATGTTTTCCAAAAATTCAAGCTAATCAAACATTTCATGGTTCTGATATTCCTTCTGCAGTCCACAATAGCTGCAGTATTCAGGGGCTTAATAGATTTCCAGTCCATACAAAAGCTGATACCTTTCAATTGATTAATGGAACATGCAATAATCAATGGTATGAAAGCAAGATGAATGGATGGTCTACCTTAAATTGCCAATTTCCATGACCCCCAATTACCATGACCAAGTGAAACTTTAAAATGGAAACTGTTGCCAGTGTTCTGGCGACATAGTCGTCAGGTCGTCATATGCTGACCGCAGCCCAAAGGTCGAAGGGTCTAATTGTCACAATCTATATGATAAATTTCATTGCAATTCAGTGGCAAAATGTATTTGTAAAGAACACTGTCAAACAGCTTCACAGGACATAATTTTCAAATATGTACCCAAATAGTTTTTGTCTGCCTTCATTAATCTGTATACGCTTATGAAACGAGGTGATATCGGATTTACGCAATGCGTAAAATATGTCTCCGCTGAACATGGTGGATGACCCTTGATCTCCCACCTCTAGAAGGCTTAGGTGTGACTTGACCCAAAGATCATTTCAACCAAGTTTCATGAAAATCCACTGAAGTATGTGGATACAGTGCCCAATGATGTAGAATTTGGATCAATGACCCCAAATGACCCCTTCATGACCTTTGACCCCACAACTGTTGGGGTCACATGTGTGATTTGACCAAACAATCACTGCGTCCAAGTACCATGAAAATCCATTGAAGTATTTGGATACAGTGACCTTCTGACCATTTTGAATCAATGACCCCCAAATGACCCCTAGATGACCTTTGACCCCCCACCTGTAGGGGGAACATGTGTGAGTTGACCCAAGGATAAGTGCATCCAAGTTTCATGAAAATGCAGTGAAGTATGTGGATAGAGTGATCAATTAAGTACAGGGTTATTTTTCATGTAGATATGTATGGACGGATATACATGCTGCTCATTTCATAGTCCCCTTCCGAAATTCACTTCCAATAATCGCCAATAACATTTTTGTGGAACTATTTCTGAAGCGGCACTCGTCCTGCCATGGCTTGCTTACATTCTGCAATCTCTGAAGTGGGGGTGGGTGGAGCATTTATACATGTGAGGCGATAACACTTCCCACAGACTAAACTTGTGTATCCTCTCTTCCCATCCCTTCGGAAGCCTCCTCTCTCCTCTATCTTTGACTCTTCTGAGCACACTCAAGAAATGGGAATCTCCTTCAAGATGGCAGGTCTTAATTGATTTTCAGGTCAAAAGATGGAGGACAGAGGGTAGAGGAGTTGAGGAGGGATACTGGGATTAAACCTGGGAGGGCGGGGCTGAATACGAGGCAGGGTCACGCACTCACCGCTGGGTGGTCCCGGCCCAATGTCTTCTCCCGGATGGCCAGCGCGTCGTTAAGCAGGTTGGCCGCCTCCTTGTATTTGTTCTGGTCCCTGGGAAGGAGGAGCAGAGGGACTCGTTAACATTATTGCCATGGCAACTCAGAGAGCGCATACGCCGTACCTCAGATCTTATACTATGCCCTGGCAAACAAAGACTCACCTCTGCCAAAGAGCAGAACAGGCTTGGCAGCTATCGCGGACTGTTATTTGGTAACGTTATATACAAGGAATTCACAAACAAGTGTGTGCACTTGTCAAGACAAGTAGTGGCAGTAAAGAATCACACTCACATGGTTGAAAACAAAAAAATGAATACATGAATATATTTTTAAAAATCAGCCAAATGAAAATTTTTGTCAGAGTTGAAGTCCCCTTATTATACCATTATATTTTACTGCAAGATGCTTCTTCTGAATATATTCCATTGCCAGCCCAATTTGAATATTCTTTTTAATCCTATAATAAAAACCCATTATTACTGTGGGGCTTGATTTAAGAAGACACTTATCACTGGTGCTGCTGCCCTAACCGAAGTTAATAACAAAGAACTGCAGAATGCTTGTAGCCTTCAGATGACCAACCATTTTGAAACCTAAAGCAATACACTTAATATACTTGTACAATAATACCATTAATGATGCAAGTATGTGTGATATAGTCTGGATACCATCCTTTTTTGCTTAAGCAATAAAAACCAAAGACCTCATGGCTTGGAGGAGCATGACACCATACTCCGTGCCCTCTCTTCACCTGAGAGAGGGCAGGCAATGGCACAGCTCAGCTGCATCAGATCATCAGAATACAATGAAAGAGGGAACATTTCACCTTTACTTGCACATAATGTGAGAAGAAAACACAGCAGAATAGCACTGGGCACTTCACAAGTTTATCTGTGTGAGCGCAGATGCAACCTGTGAGCTTCAGTTGCTGCTGTGCTGTCATTGACAGCTGACTTGTATGGTAACTACCGTTAGCGATGCGTGTAGATGGGACGTAGTCAGGATATTATCCTAAAAATATTCTCTAAAGACTCAGTGGAATTGTAAATGTGACAATGCGGTGACAATGATTTTTTCCTATTAATGATATATTACCTCCACCTCAAAAATTGAAGCCTATTTTTTTCCCGGAACTGTGTGCCAGCGAGGAATCTCTAGCTGGTATGACATCCTGGCCCCGATACCGGCTCACTTTCACCAGTGAAAAACACTGTGCCATCAACTACCCCAAAAATTAGAATGATTTTACTGGTAATGACTTGCTGTTCATTTCAAACGACAGCATCTTGCTGATTTTCTGTGATTTATATTTTCTGACAGTTGGCCAAGTTCAACTCTCAGCCATGTTTGAGGTTAAAGCCAATAGTAAAGTCTTACAGCTTATGGCTACGACACACAATAAGACTTTAAAAAGATTTTGAAAAGACTTTTTGCATGAGAAGACTTAATATTTCCAATAATATTAAAGATGTTTGATTTATGTGAAGACAAAAAAAAAGAAAGTTTTATGACCACCTAACAACAAACAATCAAAATGATGGGAGCATGCCCAAACTCAAGCAAAGCTCTCCTGAATTTATTCCCACATCGAAAATGGGTCTGTGACAATGAAATCACTTTAAAAGTCCTCTGGTGTAAGGCAGGCATAAGCCAGTTTCAACAGTATGGTGTAATAAAGTTGATATATAAACAGTTATTGAAAGATCTCACCATTAAATTGTTTTGTGACGCGACAACTAAAGGACAAGGTCAAGGCAGATGATGGAAGAGCAGGATGTGTCTGACCCAAAGTGCCATGCTTCCAAAAACAGAACGAAGTGTTCCTCATCAGTTTTTATAAAGACACTTCACACAGTTGATTTCTCTTCCTGTTCAGGGTATAGAAATTCAGTGCTTCGCCATGAAAGAAGTCAGTAGGAGAGCTTGATCAAAGATTATTTTGCCGACATCAATTAAAACACTCCTTTCCTGAGTCCTCTCACATTAGATGAATAGACGACCACTGTGCTGCGACACAGTCGAGTGCATGTGTGTGTGAGTGTGTGCAAAGGTAAAAACCTCCCTTATATTTTTGCGGTTCTGTACCAATTTCACAAATGGCCCATCTCAACATCAATTGATTGGAATTAATTTTAAAAAGGGGGGCTCACAGCACAATTCCGACAGGGGGTCCCAGAATTTCAAGCAACAACGCTGTAAATAGTCTACCTGTATACTATAGAAAAAATGCGCCAGGATATTGAGGATGGGGCCTACCTGTACACAAGAGCCAGGATATTGAGCATGGGGCCTACGTGTACACAAGATCCAGGATATTGAGCATGGGGCCTGCCTGTACACAAGAGCCAGGATATTGAGCATGGGGCCTACCTGTACACTAGTGCCAAGATATTGAGCATGGGGCCTACGTGTACACAAGATCCAGGATATTGAGCATGGGGCCTACGTGTACACTAGAGCCAGGATATTGAGCATGGGGCCTACCTGTACACAAGAGCCAGGATATTGAGCATGGGGCCTACCTGTACACTAGTGCCAAGATATTGAGCATGGGGCCTACCTGTACACTAGAGCCAGGATATTGAGCATGGGGCCTACGTGTACACAAGAGCCAGGATACTGAGCATGGGGCCTACCTGTACACAAGAGCCAGGATATTGAGCATGGGGCCTACCTGTACACAAGAGCCAGGATATTGAGCATGGGGCCTACCTGTACACTAGAGCCAGGACATTGAGCATGGGGCCTACCTGTACACAAGAGCCAGGATATTGAGCATGGGGCCTACCTGTACACAAGAGCCAGGATATTGAGCATGGGGCCTACCTGTACACAAGAGCCAGGATATTGAGCATGGGGCCTACCTGTACACAAGAGCCAGGATATTGAGCATGGTGGCCACATCGGGGTGATCATGGCCGGAGGTCTTCTCCAGGTCCTCCAGGGCCTGCTTGCAGAGGGGCACAGCCACCTCATATCGGCCCTGGGAGGCGTACTGAATCACCAGATTGTGCAGGGTGCGCAGGCGGGCCGGGATCTCATATCCCCCCTGCTGAGCCGCTGCTGCCGCACTGCTGTTGTGCTGCTGACCTGGCGGGAGGGAGGGAGGGCAGGAGGGAGGGGGAGAGAAAGATGGAGACTTATCAGCATCACTGCAACTACTACCTGCAATAAACAAAATTGAATCACAAGCTCATATGTCCACTCTGGTAGATAAAGGTATATCGCCACTGAAATACAAGTAGCATTTTATTCAGCGCACCCCCTGACACCAAAAAACAACAGCAGTCATTATGACAGAAGACAGGAATGAAAAAGATTTGATGGGCACTTCAATAAAGCAAGGCCTTGTGTGCAGGAACAGTAGAAATAGATTTTTTTTCTTTATGAGAGTCAATATAAGAGTCTAATCCTACACAGAGTGAATGATGGGAATTCATCAAGGCCACTTCTATATCAATAACTGGCAAGCAGGAGGAGCAAGAATTGACAATAATAATTTCACCACAGTAAGGACACCGGGGGATTGATCTACAGAGTTCACATGTGCCCATATTTCAGCTTTCCTTTCAACAGCCAATTATTTTTTATTCACCAAAACCAACAGCAGCACAGGTCTTTAGACTGATGTGACATGAGCCAAAAAATTACCATAACAGATGGAGCCATGAAGGAAATTGGCTCCAACTGCATGTAGCGGTATAATGAGAGTGCATATAATAAACCAAACAAGAAGGTAACATTAATTTATTGCTATGTCAACTTCCCACTGCAAAAGAGTAGGTCCAAGCTGAACAACCCTGCGTAGGAGTGACAGCATGGATGACAGATAGTTATGGAGAGCAGTGGGTGTTCTCTAATTGGTCTTTCTACACAACACGTTCATCAAAATAAGCCACAGATATTTCAACATGTTGCAGAGCACTTTTGATGATCCATTCCGCCTCCACCAAGGCTCTTCCTGCCACCCCTAACGCTCCCTTTGATTCCCCAGTGTGCCACATAATTAATAGCAAAAAGCCCAGAGTAACCATCTGAATAAACACAGGAGTACAGGAAACAAGGATATCTCTGGTATCTGTGTCTCGTCTTGGCCATAAATGGCGCATGTCACACCGTGAAGCCCACAGTCTCTTCCAGCGCCTCTTTAATCAGAGGGTCCTTCACTGAAGCCTAGACTACCTTGGGCACAGAAATTGGTCTACACCCTGTATTATACCAAAACCTACAAGCACTGCTGCCCAGCTTGTAATATTAATGGGGAATCATTGTGTTATTCCCCGCCAAGTCATAATATATTTGGAAGTCCAAAAGGGAAGTTTACAAACCTTATTGCAAAAAAAAAAGGACAATTTTTATTTTTATTTTTTTATTTTTTTAAATTCCAGTCATTCCTAACCCTTTGCTCTGTGTGGGCGTCCCCTCCATGGAATGTGCTTCATTCCAACTGGCCAGCGAACACAGCCACCGTGTCAACGGAGAAAGACAACGTCATAATCCTCCAGCGCCTGGAAAGTCTCTGAAGTTAGCAGCTAGCTAGCCATTAAACTGCGCAATGAGTATGGAAAGCTAACGTCTGCAGGCTAGGCAAACATGGCCGTCACATTCGCAGAAGTGCAACATGTAGTCACCAAAATAGTTTTACTCCACTTGTAATTCAGTCTCTAACGTTATGAAAGATCTGTAGCTAGCATCTGTATAATAGCAACCGTTAGCTAACATTCCTGATACAACAGTTAGTTCTGACCGAGTAATATAATTGGACGAGAGGTATTACATGAGAGCTGATGATAGCGAGCAACATCACTGGGACATAAAACAGCAAAATCAATCCGCTCACAGGTGTTTTAATAACCTTAATTACACTTACTGTCGACCACAAACTTAGAGCTACATTTGTGGAACTATTTGTGTTGGTGGAGCCACATAACTGATTAAATAAAAAAAGATATCATAATCTGTTGTCACTTATTGCCGTCAACTGATAAGTGGCATTTGTAGAACTATTGTATAAAAGCAATATCACACTCGAGGGTGTGATGTTTTTACTGTATATCATTGTGGCTGTGATATCTTCGGCACTAGGCCTGCAGCCTTGTGCCTACAACCGCATCACAGCCATGATGATATTCAGCAACATCATCCCTCCCTCTCCTGTCATATTGCTTAAATTTACTGCGCTGGCTACTCCATTAAAAATAGACTGAGTTTGACTATAAATATTCACTCTTTCTTTCTGTCCTATCAACGTGTCTACATTGCTTCTGGCTGAACTAGCAAAGGTTTCCAAATTCACTTTCAATTTAGTAACTCACTGGCTAATAAAAAAACACAATGATTATAGAAAGGTAATGCATGTATGGTAGCTAAATAAATGAGTTTTGAGAGCAGCGCTTAGCTAGCTGGCTAGTTAGTTAAATCAACAACCAAGATAAACACATTTAACTAAGGTTACGCTTGGAATTCAGTTTGAATATTCGCAAAAATGGGAAACCCCTACCAACCAACCTAACCCACAGATTCTCCTTGAAAACAAACCACCGCTTCTTTGTATCTTCCGAAAAGCTTAATAGGTCCTCCTTACTATAAATTGTGTTGCGAGCCCTGTGTTGTACTCATCCAGGTTAGCAGTATAAAAGCATTCAGATAAAAAATGGATAGCGCATACAGTAGTGTGCAGTGAAGGTCATACACCACCAGTTCGGTCTAAAAGGGGTCCTAAGATAGTAGTTCACTATAATTTTTTGGTGAAAATGTATTGAAAAAATGCTATTGTGGGCAATGAGAACAAAAAAAAAAAAAATTCCCCACAGGTATACTGAGGTAAAAATATAGGTAAGAAACAAAAACACTTAAAACAGCTATTTTTTAACAAATTAAAGGTGTTGCCATTTTTTTTACTCTTGCACAGCATGCATGCGTGATTGAAGGCTCATTCCATCATTATTGATGGTAAAAAATTTGTTAAAACTGGTTCAGGCAACATTATTCAGAAAAATTACCTCTGATGGTCAGTTGCTCCAGCATAAAAGGTGACATTAACTGAGCAGAATCACAGTGTTAAACGCGATACGATAGCACGGCAGAAGGAGTTCTGAGATTGTTTGTAGCTGCATTGTGGCCTTACATGATGCCGAAGACGTTAAATGCTGCCATGGCACTTTAAGAAACACCAACAAGCATTTCAAAGGGAACAGTTAGCTAAAAACTAGTGGCAATAGAAGTGCAAAACGGAAGTTAAGTGCCTCTGATGTTCGGTATCTGTGTATGACAAGTTAAAAAAAAAAAAAAAAAAAAAAAATTGGCGGTTGATAGCATGACAACTCCAATATGATAATACAGCCAGAAGTAAAGAGACAAAAGTATCACGATCTACTATTTCCAGACGCCTGAGTGAAACAGTCTGATTGGTCGTGTTGCTGCCAAGAGCTGGCAACATCAAAAGAAGAGTTGAGTTTGCCAAGATATTCAAGGATTGGACACCAATGGACTGGGAACAAGTCCTTTGGACTGATGAATCAAATTTCGAAAGTTTCTCACCAAAACGCAGAACCTATGCCTGCCGTAGAGTTGGAGAACATTTCAAAAATGACTGTCTAACCCCTTTAGTAAAACGGAGCTGGGAATATTATGGTTTGGGGTTCAGTCTGCTCAGAAGAAGCTGGTGATTTCATAAAATCGATGGAATCATGGATCAAAGGAATCATCACAGCATCCTTGTGAGGCACATACTGCCATCTGGAAAGGGACTGATTGGGTGGGAATTTTAATTTCAACAAGATAATGACCCTAAACACACTTCTAAGTTGTGCAAGAATTCTCAGTCAGAAATAATCAACTGGTGACTAAGAATTTATGACTTGGCCCCCGCTCAAAGTACCCCAGACCTTAATCCAATTATGCAAATCTGTTGAAAATTTGAAAGAATCTCTTTGGAATGAACTTCAAACCATATCGAAAGGTTCAGCAAGTGAGGAAATTAAAAAAAATATCTGATAACTGCGCCTGAAAGATTAAATGCTGTAATCAAAGCAAAGGGTGACTGCACCAGATATTGACCTTTTCTCTCAAAAATACATTATAATTTTTGTTTTTACAATAATTTGTAATCGGTTTACCTATTTTCATCTATATGATCCAATATTACATGAAATAAATACTTGAACAATACTTGGTTTCTGATTTATCTTCATTTTGTTGAGTGTATAATCATCACTGCTAACTACTGTATGGAGCTAGTTATGGGCTTTTGCTGACTGAAGCTGGGATACCACCATAAAAAAAAAAAAGCCATAGGTGGAGATATTCAAATGACGGGTGGAATGATTCTCACAAGCCTGCGTGGGACGTAGGAAGGGGAGCCAAATCTGAACGCAGTGCCAACTGTCATGTTTTATGAAAAAGGCAGCTCACAAAAGAATGACTGGGTTGTTTTACTTCACAGTTAGTGGGTTGGCAAGCACTCCAGATACCAAAATGTTTGTGCACAAGAACTAAAAAAAGCGTGTTTTTCATATTACTCCTTAAACAGAGCTTGCGGCAAGATCCAGTTTGGTCTCCGAGTTCTCAGGTTGTGAAAATTAAAAAAATGGAGAAGGTGAACAATTATGGAGGACAGGAAGGATAAAATGGAAGTTAAAACTAGCATGTAGATGGAGGGCATTTTTGGAGGAATCTCCCCATCTTCGCTCCATCTTAGGTAAGAGGATGTGACGTGGGAGACTTACTTCCTGGACCCTGGTCGTCTTCATCATTGGGGAAGAGGTCATCCAGCGTCTCTTTGCTGGAGTCAGAGTCTTTTTCTTCCTGTTGAAAAAAAGGGAAGGTCTCTCATGAGAACATTCATGTAATCCAGCAGGCAGGAGAAGACTTTCAAAAGCTTCTCCTCAATGCAATAAGTCCAACAAACTCAACATACAAGTTTGAGCACATTCCAATGCTACGGTCTGATATAGACACACTCACTCATTCTAAGCATTCAGTTTCAAAGCACAGCCATTTTTGATAGATCTAGTGATGTAAAAGTTTAAATTCATTTTTTTGCAATTCGGGAAAAACGTGGTTCAAATGCATATTTGAACCCACAGCGCTCTTCGCAAGGTTCAAACTTTTTCAGCAAAGAAAACATTCCAGTGAAGGAACCCCACCCTTGGGTCTTTACCTTGGCCAAAGTTTCCTTCAGACTGCAATTACAAGACACACCTATCGGGAATAATGTGGATATCTGCTTTCACTCTGAATTTCTGCCAGCTCATTTACCCCACATTCAGGGACCATTTCAATCCCGTTCCATCCAGGAAGTGCCCCACTGTGTTCACTTAACACCGTTCAACACCCGCAGAGCCGAACCTCAGAGAGCATTTTCATCTCCCTGTGAGCTCTAACATTTTTAGAATGACTAATAAATAGCCATATTCAAACAGAGCAGCGTTTTTGTTTTCACACCCACTCAGACCAATGTATTGGGCCCTAGTATACAGCACCAGAGTCCCATTGGCAGTAAACCTGTTCAACTACTTCTCTCACTGTATTCTTCATCTTAAAAAGATTGGGAAGATGTTTATCAGACACCCATAATGAGTAAAATTAAAATTTCTACCCCCGATAACGTACTAACTTACAAGATGAATCCTTAAAAAAATAATTAAGGAGGGGACTTGAGGGAGAAATGCTTTTGTGGATGATAAACCAGTGAGAACTGTCAAGTGTTCAAAGAGGTCTGGAAGTATTTGGATGAGAAAAATTTAAAAGGGCTGCAAGTCAAAAGTTGGATCCCTGTATTTGGACAAAATGCCCTCAAATTACAGCTCAGTGTATGCTGTTAACTAATCCTGCTCACGGTCCTCCAGAGCTGAGAAAAACTGCCAGCCTCCCTTTACTTGACTCTCATTCACCAAGACAGCTGTGCCAATCAGAAGCACGAATTCTTCATTAACCTTTAGCATGCTAAGTTAAATTAAGCCTATTGCATGCTGGCAGCTGAGTTCTGGATCAGTGTAATATAGCCTGCAACTGGCTTATTTTCAAGACTGATCCAGATATCACACCTACTGATACTAAAAAATTGGGTCGTTTCCACGAAAATAACCCAGAATTACAGACCTCAACCACTCAAAACAAGCCATTACGAGGACGCAATGGAGTCTCCCGTATTCTTATATATGAATGGCTAATATTGGCCACGTGATTGTTGGTTCATTAAATAAAGGTTACGGCGCAAGTGTTTGTAGCGGATTGGGATTTCGGAACGAGTTGGGCCGCAGAAGGAAACATCCCTCCGCGGCCCAACGAGTTCCGAAATTCCCAAGACGCTACAAACACGAGCACGGTAAACTATGTATTATTTTTTGTTTATTTTTTTGTATTCATTTGTGAGACAAAATAAGTTCTAATTCAACATTTCCTATAGATTTATTTGGTTCGTCAAAAAAAAAAAAAAAAAAAAAAAGGGAACTATTTGATGTAGTATGAGTGTACTGGTACTGTACAGCGATCACAACAATCATTTTACATTGGCATGTATGATGAAAAATGGCTAGATTTGCAATACCTGTCCAACAAGAATTGTCTACATAGCTAGCAAGAACAATGCAAAACAGATGTGGGACACAAAATCCATAATATCAGCATTTAATAATCTGTCACATTTGGCAATGGTCATATGCATAGCCACTGACTCTCCATTGCTCGCTATCAACGCGACCTCACTCATACTGCGTCATGTACTCACTTTAAAATGAAGTTATATTAGCACTTGCCGCTGAAACGATATTTAGATCTTCCGAAATTGTCGAGAGGTCAACGGTCCTAGTTGAACAGCGAGAATCCAAGTCATCTCGAACACAACGGAGGCCATACCTGATAGAAATGTTGACTGATAATCCGTTATAGCTCCTTCAAAAAAGCAACCTATCTGGAAAGAACTCTAAATGGGAAAACTAATCATCCGTATTATTTTGAAAATAACACTTATTCCTACCGCCCGAGGTGCCACGGAAACGTCCGATTTGAAAGTAGTTTCGACCATTTCAGCCCCGTATGGCACTACGGCAAACATTATGGCACGGGTGTACTGGTACTGTCAGCGACACGCGCATATAATACTTATTTATGAGAAAGGGCATTCCTAAACACTGTTCTTCTTGTCAAGCGATCTCACCGGCAGTCGAAACAGATATAAACAAACATGGCGACTGCGGTCGCCGGCAGTTGCACAGAATAAGGAATATATGGGCGAGTACAGTCGCCGGCAGTTGCATAGAATAAGGAATATA
Organism: Gymnothorax javanicus; assembly: GCA_029692085.1. Lineage (NCBI taxonomy): Eukaryota > Metazoa > Chordata > Actinopteri > Anguilliformes > Muraenidae > Gymnothorax > Gymnothorax javanicus. Next base: position 87,525,708 of record CM056193.1, read on the forward strand.
TGGGCGAGTACGGTCGCCGGGAGCACGCTAAAGGTTAAACTAGATAACTCAGTCGCCACAGGGACTGAGTCGCGTATCTCCCCGCTCCCCAAATTTCGGACAAAATGGCCGCCAGCAGCCATATTGGACATCCAAAATTGCCGAAAATCGGTCTTGAGCATTGTCAAATAAATATCTTCACCTGTGTAAAATTAGAAAAATTTCCTGTTATAACTGTCGCTTCCAGAGCCCGGAACAGAAAATCTCTGCAGGCGCGGCAGTGGCCCCGGGACTAAACCATAGTATCTCCCGACACAGGTGTAAAGTCCGGGTTCAGAAAGTAAAAATCCTGCCAAGAACATTATTCCAACCACTTGGATTTACTTCTGAGAGGAGATAGAGCCAATATGAGTGATCAGCTCATTCTGTGGGAGGGAGAAAAACTTGGCAGGACTTTTACTTTCTGACCCCTGGATTTTACATCTCTGTCTATCGACTGTCGTCATCGGGGAGATACAATTATATAATTACCATGAAAAAATCCAGGGCTGAATTTGGATTCAAGGGTCAGATTTGGTGATCCCCACTATAGCCCTTTAAAACGGTCACAATCCAAATCCTCAGTGTTTGGGGAGCAGGCGGTGGGACTCACTGAAGGCGAGAGGTCCTCGTCGTACTTCTTGAGCTGGTTCATAAACTCCAGGTGCTTCTTCTCCTCCTCCAGCTGGGCCACGCTCTGCTCGCTCTTCTGCAGCTTCTGCTGGGTGTTGGCCAGCTCGTCCCGCAGCCACTGGTTCTCCTGGCACAGCCGCCGCACCTGAGCTCGCAGCTTCTGTTTCTCCGACTCCACCGAGCTCAGGTGGCCCGACAGAGCCATCATCACCTGGAAGAGGAAGGGCAGGAGCAACAGTGAGAAGGGATAACGGATGGAGACATGGGAATGAAAGACGGAGACTACGAAGACATTGGTATTGCACAGGCAAATTAGAGAACGAGAGGTGGACATAGAGCTCAACCTACAACGAAAGATGGACATTGGTGAGAAGGGAGGAGAGAATGGAGAAGTGAAAATGGTACGCATAGAAGTGGACAATTAAGTAGAGAGTGAAGGGGGGAATCGTATAGGAGAAAATAGATTACAGATAGTACAGGGCATGATAAGTTAGACAAACCAGCCCACAAAATCCCACCTAGTCCAGTTCAAACTACTTTTATGATCTCTTTCACCATAACAGCTTCGTATCAAAGAGCACTGTGCGTTTCCCAATTCTACAGTTCAGGATCTACAACCCCTGGGTGGCCACCTTTCTCCAAAAAGCAAATAAACCCACACAGGAAAAAACATATTGTGGAAGCCATGGCAAACTATGGGTCCTAACCACCGAGGTCATCATCTGGAAACGTAACACAGAAGCCCCTCTCACCCTACAACCTAACTCCCCGAATGCCCCAAAATCGCTCCGCCACAATCCCCCCTCCCCAAGCAGTGACGCACCTGTGCTTCACTCAGTCCCAGCTCCAGCATCTCCAGGCTCTTTCGGATCATGTGGGACTTCTCCTCCATCAGGCTGCTCTCCTCGTCCTGCTTCAGACAGCTGAGGGTCTGCAGCAGGCCGTCCAGGATGGAGTGGTGCTCGTGCTTCAGGGCCTCCAGACCCTGGATCACCTGCTTGGTCCTGGAGATGATCTCATCCTGGGACAGCTTCTCATCCGGGTCCTCCTTCACGCACACCATCGTGGACATGTTCTCATACATCCTGGGAAGGATTGGCAGAAATAAGGGGAAAGAAAGGGTTACTAGCATACCCAGAATTTAAGGGAAGAGAGAGTAGAGATTCCATCACACCTGTCCTAAAGGTACAAAGCACCAGCTAACTTGAAGCATCAAGGACAGTGGACCCCTGCCACATCCCTGGAGCTCTGCCATCCTGTTGATTTACACTCTGACCCAAACAAAGGTCTCATTTTCAAAGAGGTGGGATCTTGTTGAGCTGCCAACTAGTAGAATCAGATGTGCTAAATTAGGGTTGATATGAAAACCTACAGGATGGTAGACCTCTAGGAACAGGGCTGGTAGCTGCCTAAAGAACGAAGAACGCTACTTCATTCTCTCTGTGCTATCCTTATCTGCCACAACTTTGAAGGAGTGGAATATTGGACAGAAGGTCCAGAAATGGAAAGTTGGGTCTGGCGAACACAAACAGGGAATTGAGTTTGCATTTAATGAGCAAAAAGCACCTGCTCATTTTACCGATTTTAAAATGTAATGGATTTCTGCAATGGGAAAAAAAGAACTTCCTATGGCTATATGAGGACTGCATCTGAAACCTGAAAATGCATAGCAATGAGGCTCCATAAGTTGCAAGCTCATTGCTGAAAAATGTATCGCAGTTCCCTCAAGGTTCAATTTATTAGCATTCTCTCTGAGGAAATAGGTAAGACATAAAGCTTACACTACTGCATTTGCTGCACCAGATGTGATGCATATATTCATGAGAAACAGGCAGTCTGAACAGTCATATTTATGATGCAGTTTGTTCACAGACATTTGTTCAGCTACCCTCTTAATTTTAGCTAATGTGCTCTCTGTACGCTGACACAAAAAGCTAGCTATATACTTGCACTTCTATATCAAACCGCTTATAGCCATAGTGGGCCGAGCTCAGCACAGCATGTCAACAGGGCTGAATAATGGACTGCATCAACTCCTGTGTTTTCATTCGCCTCGACCAGGTCATTCTCAAACTGTGAAGGCTTCAAACGCTTTTTTCCGCCAGTGCTGCTCAACAAAAAAAAAAAAAAAAAAAAAAAAAAAAAAAAGTGAAATGCATGCTCATAGCAGTCCACTCGCCAGCAGGCCGATTCCTTTGGTGCGTTTTTTGCTACAGGCGAGCATCCACACCGGGAGAATAAGCAAGAAGTCTGGAAGTTTGATTTTAAAAGCTGCTGAATCCCTGAAACTTGTAAGAAGACCATCCTGCAAAGCCACACTGAGAACATCAAAGAACCAACTGACCATTTAAATATGGCAGCTACACTGAACTACAGCCTGAACATCTTGTGTCAGAGTGTTTGTGTTTCGTAGGTTCAGATCAGGTAGCCCCTTCGAGATCAAATAACTACTGCAGGCAATGAAACTGCTACAGCAGTACGACTGCACATAAAGCACACACATGACCACAAATAAATAAGAGTAACTTGTTGCCAAGATCACAGCAATTAAAATGTATAAAAGTGGAGATGGCAAAAACTGCAAAGAGGCAAGCACAGCAACTATAAAAGCAGAAATCAAGACTCAAAAATAACGTGACCATGTTACCCGTGTTGTGCCAAGGTATTTATCCCCGATAGAAAGGGTTCCCTGTCCATGGGAGCGCGCACGTCTTGCTATTGAATGAAAAATACAAATGAAAACATCTATTTTGCGTTCATTTCTGATCAAGCCTGATAATACTGGAGAGTATGTACAGGTTAGCTCACTTCTATCCTATGTTACAGGGGGATACAAATTATTGCAGACCATGTTTTTGAGCCTGCTATAAAATGTATCCCTCCTCCAGAATGCTATAATCATGAACTACCCTCATAACATTTATTTTGTGTTCATTTCTGACCAAAGCTGATAGGGGAAACACTTTCTATAGGGGATAACTACCTCGGCACAACACCGGTTGTTCATCGTTATTAAACAGCGAAAAATATATCCGGGTTCGCATCGCAAAATGCAAGGATTTCTCGGTAAATTGCGAGGTAAATTTCATCATGTATTGCAGTACTTGCGAAACGCCTAAATCATGTATCGCCCATAGACTGTATAAAAAGGTTGACGCAGCACCTGGGTCTGAAAACTGAAGCCAATAATAAAATCTCTTAAAATTGCATTCTATTTAATGACCAGCAGATGGCGACATTGGTGATGGCAGAAAAAGTTCAATGCTATAGCAGTCTATGACCCTACTTTCCCACCTGATTAATTTTTTTCAGTGATAATTTCGGGCTCCGTTCGAGCGTGTGTGCGTGCGTCCGTCAACACATTTTGCTGTATCTCATCAACAATTTCAGTTACAGGCTCCTAATTTTTACTGGACATGCATCTCGTAAAGGCCTACAAATGACGTGCCTAAATGTGACCTTGCCCTATTTTTCAAGGTCACTGGCCTAAAAATATCACCAATAACTTTGACTATTTGCTTTGACTTATCAACATTTTCAGTTACAGGCTCCTAATTAGCTCCCGCCGCCCCAGTGGCACAGGAGCTATGGTATCGGGCTCCATCCATGCGTGCGTCCGTCCATGCGTGCGTCCGTCAACAAAAACTTCGACATTTTGTTTATCTTAACGGCGGGAGCTTCTAGGACCGCCAGTGCCCTATATTCCACATTATTTTATGGTATCTATCGCAAGTTTCAGGTCTCCTTCGATATATCATGATGTTCATTTTTGTAAATTATGGTCCCAAATAGACTAGAATTAAGGATAAAGCCAGATATGCTTTGGGGGCATGGCTATCCTTTGATCCTCGTCAGATACGGTCAGATCCACCCATAGATCCACCCCTCACTCCTCCCTGGATCTTCAATTCACATTACTTGGGTTGTTACCAACATCTGGTGAAAACTTCATGTCAATACCCCCGTTAGAAATATATTTACTGAGAAAAATGTTGGCATGTTCAATACTAATTTTCCCAGCTGTATATACTCAAGATATCTCCAGAAATATAAAGCAGACTTGCACTTATGTTACATTTTCTCCGTCAAGCAAAATTGCTAATCAAGATTGATCATTTGCTAATCAAGTTTCAAGTTGATTAGCAATAATCGCTATGCAAAATTTCACTCATATATTTTATGATGTTAAATCACTAAATAAACTAATTGCACAATGCATCGGCGCATGCGCAGGTTTTCTAGGTGAATTACGTTGGCCAACAAACAAAATTTCTGTAGAAATCCATACGGGGACAGATAGCAGACAGCAAACATCAAAGCATTTAAAAAAAAAATAATAATAACTTTTAAAAAGCAAATGTCTAGCAGGAACAGAGCAATCAGCTATATTCAGTCAAAATTATATTTCAGCCATTTTAACAGGTTAATGACAGAAAATCGGTTAGTGGATGTCCAGTTTTAATTTTTTTTTTTTTTTATTTCCTTTATTAGATAGGTGTACAGTAGAGAGGAACAATGGGTTGAACAGTGGGAAAGACATGCAGCAAAGGGCCCAGCCCAGATTCAAACCCGGGACAACTTTAATGTGATGTAGGCGCTTGAAATGATGAGTCACTGGGGCACCCCAAACTTTCATGCTTATGCTCCACAGTTACTGCCAGGAGGAAGGAGGAAATGGGAAGTTGACATCTAGCTACATTACAAGAGAATGTAAACTAACCACATTTCCAGAACTATCAAAATAAAAACACCTAAAATAATGGGACATTAACAGAGTGTTGCAGAATGCCTGAAAAGCTTATATCATACGCTGGCTAATGGTGTCTTCCTGACAAGCTGATCAGTGACAACACAGAGGTAACTCAGCTGAAGTGCCATCAGTGTCATGCTGTGAATTTTTAAAAATGAAAATGCACATAAGCCTTATTGATTGTGAGCAAGAGTCTTCTACTGATATCACTACTGTGTTTGCCAGCTAATTTATTATTGATTCAGTGCTCTAAAAGTTTTATCTGTGTTCATAGCCATCGCGGCTTGAGCAAACCAGCTATAATCTAGCAAGTTAGACGACCGGATATTCAGTTAGCCAGGGGGAAGCTGACTAACTCACTTTTGTACCTCGCTGATGCTGACAAACCCTTAAAATGATCACTATCAAGACTGACCACTCTCTCCTTCTCCTTCGTCAAAACACCCAGTAAGTTCTGGACTGATGCTGCGTATGCAAGCGCAATCGTTCTTTTGTATCGTTTCGGCCTGCTGCTGGTCACAGTCCTGGACGTCACAGACAGCTCACCATGGCTGCAAAACAATTTTAAAAACATCCAGTCCATATCAATAGCAACAGGACATTTTTTTCCACTCCACAAATGTCAATGAGCAAGGGTCCATCAGCTTACGAAGCTGAGGCAGGCTGCAAGGCGACAGGTCAATGGCTACGTTTTATTGCTGTTGAAATTGGAAGTGACATATGACCTTAGTGGAAGCTGTTTATCGTCCGAGCCCCTGTCCTAATCCCATCTCCCGCTCTACGCAAGTAAAGCGAGGTCAATCGCATCTTCACTGAGCACAGCTGGAGTAGGATACACTAATGGGATAAAAGGGCTAGCAAGGAAACCGCAGAGTCCAATTTCTTCAGTCCGGGGGCAGTCATTAATAGGGGAAAAGGCAACAAAAGTAAGCTTTTCTGGTTGATGTGAAAGCAGGCCAGTCACCACCCACGTTACTCTCCAGCTTGGTGACAATGCAAATCAGAGGTGAGCCTTACATGACGCATTTAAATGCTGCAGTGGCCCAATTTGAATCAGGAGCCAGTAAGATTGGGAATCCAGGGCTGGCTAAGCTTGGAGGGATGGGGCGGTAGTTGTGAAAGAGCAACTGACATTACTGTACAGCAGCGCAGGTTTGTGGTTTACACACACACAATAACTCAAGCCTCTATCAATTGAGGTCAACAACACCAGACCAAGCTGTGATTATGGTGTGACAGAACTTGCATCAGTGCTAAAGGTAAGGAATGACTTAAATGCCCAGTATTTCAATGCAGTAAATAAACTCAATGCGTCAGCTCGAAATGCAATTGCTGCAGGACAGGAAAGTAATAGATAAGCACATACGTCACAATCATCCAACAGCCGCAAAAATAAACAAGTGCTGCCAGGCACAACAAACCCCGCCCCTCGCAAATACTTTCACCTACTTGTACGAAATTCAATAGGGATCTATTGTGGGTCAGTGGCAATCCCTAAACTGAATTTGGGGTGAATGTGCCCATTAGTTTTGCGGCTAGAGTGTTAACAAACAAACAAACACAGAAATGCAGAAACACACAAACAAACCGAAGCAAAAACAATACCCCTTGCCCTCACCCTTCGGGTGGGGCGGGGTAATAATATTATGCACTATAGGTAAAGCCACATTTAGGCAAAAGGGAACACCATCAAATTAGTCACAAACTTCAATCTTATCTCTCAACACAGATAGATCCTCATGTGCTCATCTACTAAGCAACTCTTCCTCAACCCAGATACATATCCTTTATGTTGGATCACACATCCCTGAGCACGACATCTTCCACTTCACTCTGCCCAACACCTCCTCTCCTGAGGTGCAGATTCCTCACTCTGCCCAACACCTCCTCTCCTGAGGTGCAGATTCCTTACTCTGCCCAACACCTGCAGATTCTTTACCTGCCCAACACCTCCTCCTCCTTTAGGGTGCAGATTCTTGCCCAACTCTGCAGATTCCAACACCTCCTCTCCTGAGGTGCAGATTCTTTACTCTGCCCAACACCTCCTCTCCTGAGGTGCAGATTCTTTACTCTGCCCAACACCTCCTCTCCTGAGGTGCAGATTCTGCCCAACACCTCCTCAGATTCCTGCCCAGGGTGCAGATTCTTTACTCTGCCCAACACCTCCTCTCCTGAGGTGCAGATTCCTTACTCTGCCCAACACCTCCTCTCCTGAGGTGCAGATTCTTTACTCTGCCCAACACCTCCTCTCCTGAGGTGCAGATTCTTTACTCTGCCCAACACCTCCTCCTCCCTTACTCTGCCCAGGGTGCAGATTCTTTACTCTGCCCAACACCTCTGGTGCCCAAACACCTCCTCTCCTGAGGTGCAGATTCTTTACTCTGCCCAACACCTCCTCTCCTGAGGTGCAGATTCCTTACTCTGCCCAACACCTCCTCTCCTAAGGTGCAGATTCCTTACTCTGCCCAACACCTCCTCTCCTGAGGTGCAGATTCCTTACTCTGCCCAACACCTCCTCTCCTGAGGTGCAGATTCCTTACTCTGCCCAACACCTCCTCTCCTGAGGTGCAGATTCCTTACTCTGCCCAACACCTCCTCTCCTGAGGTGCAGATTCCTTACTCTGCTCAACACCTCCTCTCCTAAGGTGCAGATTCCTTACTCTGCCCAACACCTCCTCTCCTGAGGTGCAGATTCTTTACTCTGCCCAACACCACCTCTCCTGAGGTGTAGATTCTTCACTCTACCCAAAACATCATCTCCTGAGGTGCAGATTCTTTGCTCAACACGTCCTCTCCTGAACAACACACCCTTTCCTGCGACAAGCATCCACCACTGATACACATCCTCTATACCCGGAGTGAGCAATTCCAGTCCTGCAGGGCCACTTCACAACCAAAATTTAGTTTGCACCAATCATCCTGACTAAATTCGCTAATTGGCTCCACAAGCAAACATGCATCTACTCATTTACTCATTTATTTATTTTACCTTTATTTAACCAGGGATGTCCCATTGAGATTGAAATCTCTTTTTCAAGAGAGTCCTGGGGGGTTGCGGTGGAGAGGGAGGGGACAATTTGCATAGTCAATTAGATCAGGGGATGATTAGGAGGCAGGTTGAACGAGCCAGGTTGGGAATTTACTCATAATACCGGGTAACACCCAACTCTTGTCGAAGAGTGTCATAGGATCTTTAATGACCACAGTGAGTCAGGACCTCGGGTTAACGTCTCATCCGAAAGACGGCGTCTCCTTCAGTACAGTGTCCCCATCACTGCACTGGGGCATGAAGGGATTATTCCACCAGAGGGAAGATCGCAACCTACTGGCCCACCAACACCTCTTCCAGCAGCAACTTAGTTTTCCCCGCGGTGGTCTCCCATCCAAGTACTAACCAAGCCCACATCTGCTTATCCTCAGCCACGCGGCTGGAGAAAATCATTTTGTGGTTCGGCTGCTGAGATGAGATCAAAGAACAACGTTTCATTTAGGGACACAAGAACAGTCTTACGTGGTCGTTCAAGTTTTTCCCCCGAAGAAATGCAGCTAAAATGTAAAGATTTCATGGTTTGGCTAACTGACCAAATTATACAATTCAAGGTCAGAATTTGGCATGAAAGTCAGGAACAGATGCAGCTCTCAGTGTCCACCTTTCGTCTATAGTGAGACATTTACACACCCTGCATTCTGAGATGCACATCCTGTACACATCTGTTACTCCTTCCTCAACTCAGGACGCCCTGTACAGCTGTCCCAGCTTCTGCCCGGGTCATTCTGACTGATCTCCCCAGGCACTGCTCACAGCAGCAACCTTCCCAAACCTCACCCTCAATCCTCTCCTGAAGGGCTCTTCACTTCACCTGCCTGTCATTTCACTGCAGATTCACTCTCACAGCACATTGTGTGTGTGTGTGTGTGTGTACGCCTATGTGAGTGCGTGTGCGGGAGTGCGTCTGAGTGAGTGTGTAAGTGTACATGCACGTGTGAGTGTGTGTGTGTGTGTGTGTGTGTGTACGCCTGTGCGAGTGCATGTGCGCTAGTATGTCTGAGGGAGAGTGTGTAAGTGTACCTGCACGCGTGAGTCTGTGTGTGTGTGTGTGTGTGTGTGTGTGTGTGTGTGTGAGCAAAAGTGGACTTGAACGAGTGAGTGCATGTGCATTTGTTATGTGCGCACGTGAATTTAAGTGCATGTATGCGCAACAGTGAATGAGAGTGTGAGTGAGAGTAAACGTGTTTGACAGTGCGTGGATGTGTCAGCCGGTGTGCACCTGTGTGTGTCCACGCATGTGAGTGTGTTTGTGCACGGGAGTTCAAGCGTATAGCGTGTGTGTGCGTGTGTGTGTGTCTGTCTCCACCTGTCTGCGTTGTTCTGAATGCCAGTGTCTGAAGGTCCCAGTCAGGCACACAGCCTCTTTATCACCAGCAGCAGGTGGCCAGAGCTGGGCTAATTCCGACAGAGGGAGCCCAGGGTTGCCTATTCTGGCCACGTTTAAATCACAAACCTTCCCCTTGAAGCTACACCTCTGTTCATAACCCGTACAGGCCCAGCTTTCAGGAGCTGTAAAAACAGTACGCTTTCTGCAGATGGCCATCTGTGTACATAAGCAACAAAAACTGATGGCTGAGCTTAAACAGCGAAGATAAACACCAAACAAACATGATGCAACCAGACTTGACTGACCAGTCATCAAGATATTGCAAGAATGCACATCTTTTATTGAGCCAGTACAGAAGACAATTCTGCCGGCAAAATCAATACCTGCTTTGGCATCCTACCTAGATAACACTATTCACACAAAATTACATGCTTGTGAGGATTTAGCTGTTCAAATAAATAAAAATAAACATTGATCCACTAAAACAGCAAAGAACAGAGATATTCTTGCTGATAGCCTAAATAAATATTCATTTAAATCAATGTTCATTTAAAATTTACCCCGCTGGTCGATCAGGTGACAACTAATATACCAGTATATAATACTGACAAAGATTCATCAGACTAATGGTGCTTGAGGAAATGCCCGCATAATGTTAACAAGTAAACACCACATACCACAACAGAACATATTTTCCTCACATGATTTGGGTTCTCAGGAATCAAGACTGCAAGTAATCAGTGAACTGACATTCCATTTCAGTGCTTAATACCAAACAATACAGTCTTTTTTAAAAAAGTTGAAGCATGATATTTCGTTCAGTTATGGTGCTGGACAATGTGCAGGCAATAACTCGCATTCGACTGGGAAATCATGTTTTGTGTACATTGGAGCTGAAGACTGTTTCCTTGTACACTGCAAACAGAACAAAAGTGCTCCTGTCCCCCCACTCCCGGCAGCCCCTTCCTCCTCTACCACTGCGGTCTAAGCCTGCTTTACTGCTCACAGGAAGAATTACATGCGTATTACAAGATTAGGGGGACCAAAGGATCCATCTGACGTGAAGTAAATCTTCAAAGCCAACAACGTTCCAGTGACAAACCAAACTTCCCGTTTTCTGATGGCATAAAAGCCAAAGCAGCAAGGCCTGGCATTCACTCAGGAAAACCCACGTACACCAGCATGCTACACTTTCCTAGAGCCATTTGTTTCAGCTCATTCAACTTTACTTGAGTACAAGAGCTACAATCCCCACTGATCCTTTATTTACGTCTTGTGGTTGGGATGAGCCTCTGAAGAGATTTCACTGTTTTTAAGAGATGACTAATCTCAATCACGAGTGAGTTAATTTCACATATTTGGCATCATGACAGAATTTAGTGAGGTCTGTAATTTCCACATCAGTCTTCACCTGGGCAGCACCAGCGAGTGTCCCTATATAATCCCTATTTAATGCAGTTTGAGTTCTTTTTCAAATACGACATACTTTCAACTAAAAGAAAAAAAAGGATTTACAGATTTCATTGTGAAGTGTGTCCTTTCCCTTGCGGGTAAATGATGATATATAATCACCTGACAACTAATGCCTTGATTTGAAACACATGAACGGTTTCAAAATTCATATGATATCAGTTAAAAATATTCTTGCCATCTAAATAGGGTCTAATGAGGCCAAAAGGTAACTGAAGTCCAACCGCTGTTTACAAGCAATGTTCAATTAAATAGCTAAGAGTGCAGTGGAATGTTGCATGCTCTGTTATTTTAAGCGCATTTTCCCGATTTTATCATTGTCCTGAATGCAGCACGCGCATGAGTCACAAGGCGAAGCCATCACCATGGACATGGTCACCAGGATACCCAGGGGACGCATCCCCTCCTTCGTAAATGGGGTGTGACCGTATGACTGCGTGCATGATGTGTGAAGGCAAGCAACAAAGGTAGTGTAAAAGATCATTAAAAAAAAAAAGAAAACACACTTCCATGGGTAAAAAATATGGGCTCCAATGCCCAGAGAAATATGGAACAGAATTCTGCTGCACTACAGTTATGTGAAAGAGGTAAAAGTGCAGAAGCTAATGTTCACTTGAGGAAACGCGAAATAACATGCGGAAGAACGTAACTCCAAATTTTCCACAGGGCCGCCCCTGCTCTCGCTCTTCCGGCCAGCAAGCAGTGGGGATTTGTGGTTTGCGAATTCGCCGACGAGTACTTGAGTGCCTCATTGTTTCAAACCTCCGCCCCTTCTCGTAACATTTGCCAAGGGCAACAGTGAAAGTGATGGAATTAATGAGCTACATACTTGGCAATGCTTTCATCTTAAATGACATGTCCTATACTCTTATAAGCAATGTCTACTTTGTGAACACAAGTGTGCTAAACTCGCTGTGCCGAATACAGTCATGAAGTGAGGCGCCAGGCCCAGGCTGTCATGAGTGTGTAAGAGACTCACACATGAACCAGGTACAGTTTGTGCTTATTTCAGCAGAGCAGTCCTGAGTGCATGAGTGCACTAACCCCAGCAATGCAATCTCCGCTACAGTGGATCTGCAGGAAGTACAAATGAAACTCATGCATGGTGCGCTTTCTCCTCAATCATGTGACTATGAGTAGCCAGTGGTCTGGCATGTGACCAGACAGGAAAGACGGACACGGAGCGAGCTCAGGGATGAGCCCACACACACACACACACCTCTCTCTGTGCCCCTTTTCCCATATACCTATCTCACTCACACACACACACACACACACACACACACACACACACACAGACTCACACGCATGCTCTACCTCAGAGACACACACACACACACACACACACACTCTCTGACACATACACTCACCCTCTCCCACTCTCTCAAACGCTACCTCCCTCACACACACAAAACCCCACAAATACAACAAATGCAGCTCCTCATTCCTTCAGCACTACAATATTTTTTTTTTCTAATGACAAGCTTCTTCAAAAATGAAGCACAGTAATGAAATCATTTGAAATATTGACAGATACAGAGAAGTGTTTTGAAGTTTGCCAGAGGAAGGGATTTTGTTCTAAGAAAAACAAATAAAAATCCAGTGATGGAGTGGTGAGCTTGATGCTATGGTGACGGACTAGTAGCATTTCAGTTTCTCTGCCAATTGCACGCCTCAACCACAAATACAGGGAAATAAATCACACTCATCTTTCTCGAATATAGGGAACAAATCACACACCTTGTTCACAATAGCAAATCATCAAACAAACTGCCATAAATGCTTGCTTTGTGAAGCTTGCAACATACTGCTTTTGTTCAGGTGTGGATTGATTCAATTCAGCAGACAGAGCAATAGTTCTGTGGTTATTCACAACCATACTACCAGTCAGCCCTGATCAGAGATTTTGACTTGTGGGCATAAATCTTTCTTTTTCCCCCAGCAGGCGTTTTTTAGCATTTGCGCGTAGCCATAATTTTTCCACATAGGTTTCTTCAATACCAAAAATTTTGCCATTTTTGCAGTGAAGTCACCAGAAATTCTAGCATCAACATATTTTGTCCCTTTAAGAACTCATTTACTATCCCCACACTCTGGAGACTTACCAACAACAAACCCAAATGATACACAGTTGGGGCAGTATGTTAAATCAGAACGAGAATACAAGGCAGTGATTTATTAAGCATCTTTGACCTGTTTTTAGAGGAAACCAAGACACAGCACATTATTTGATGTTTCACCACATTAATTTTGTAGATTTTTCAAATTTAACACTCTTGCAACCTTTTTCAACAACATTGGGACAGTGAAGTACTTACTTCTTTGTACTGTTGCCATTTCTTTTCACAACACTTAAAAAATGTCTAGGGACTGAAGACACTAAGTACTTAAGTGTTTCAGGAGTCATTTTGTCCCATTTTTCCAGTAAACAAGTCTTAACCCCCACTGAGCAGATGTAGAAACCTGCAGACCAGGAGCTGCTCTATTTATGCACGCAGTTACAATATACTATCAATAGGTCGAACAACCTAAACGGTTATTGAATATTCAGAAGGAAGCGGTGCCAACGATTTAGAATATGGATGAGTCAAATCCCATCGCTGTTACCCACGAATTGTATGAATTAAACTTCTCAGCCAAGCCTGATGTGCAAACCGCCTAATGTACTTGCCCATAGCATCTATCCAGCAGTAAATAAAAATGAACTTGTGACAGAAAAACATTGTTGTCCATCGTTGCAACCATTTCAGCTATAATAGGCCAAAGGTATCCCAATTAAGTAGTGAAAGAAAATCAGTCTTCCAAACAAAAATTCAACATGGTATTGATACTATGCCATTCTACTATCAACTATAGTCATCAGATATTAAAAACGTGTGATTCCCTACCATGTATTTACACGTAGATTCGTCTATCAAGGAATTCAGCTGTCGTTTAGAACCTCATACAATCCCTCGCTGAAATACAGTCACTTTAATTTATGCTCAGGTTTATCAGTGTAAAGCACAGTTGTAGTTCATGCCCACATGAAACCTTCCCGGTAATTATTCATTGATTAACACATTTTGTATCCAATTCAAGACAGCATAAATTTTCCACTTTAACTGATAGACATTAATTGGACCCTCAGAAAAGTATTTAAACCCTAGCGTAACAGCAAGAGAGGTTGTATTCTCTCAACTTTACGCAGCTGAAAATGACATGATTGCCTGGAAAAAATGACTTCCAAAACCAACCCTGAAGTGCAAAGGTTACATTTACAAGGTGGAAATGTGATACGAACATAGACAATGAGCATTATTCTGAGTAAAACAGGAATGGAGGGCTGATAGCTTTGATTCTCTGAAGGAAAAATTCAATGATGGAGAGTGTTTCTTCTTGCTATGCAAGTTCAACTATCATTGTATGGAGAGGCTATATATTACTTATGGTCAACAAGCAAGCTAGCTAGCCATTTCTTATTTTTCGGTTTTCCACCATGATCACAGTCCTAGTTTGCCACTTGCTAAATAAGAGTAACTATTAGCCTTTTGCTATCAATACTGTATGTGGTAGAATTTTGCTCAATGTGACGATCTGGTTTAGAATTTATACTGCACTCAACAAAATGCATCATACACGAGCGAAAATCCTGGGCAAACACCTTGAAGACTTCAGTAACTCCTCTGCTATGTTTGTTGCACCAATATTGTTCAATCTAGGGAAGCATATTGCCCGCTTTTTCCTGATAATGGAGTGTCTGTTTTTTTAAAATAAGATATATTTCAGAATATTACAAGGGCTGATCCTGTTAAGTCAGCTAGTTGATTGTTTGGTTGATGGGCTGTTGGTCGACCCAGATATGTGTCATGGTCAAGCAACCACATATAAGCCACATCCATAGAATAATCAATTCTGGGATGCAGCGCTATATGGCCAACGCTCGACTTAAATAAATTATATTTGGCAATTAAGGTAATATTAATGTCGTGAATAATTCAGAAAAACTAATAACAGCAACATGTTATAGCAATTGTTTAAACAGGCATGCGTAACACCCAGTTTCATGCTGTAATCCCCACGTCCAATCAGAAAGCGATTGTGTCGGAAAAAAACCAGAGGCAGTTCTTTGCGGAAGTGATTGAGGAGGGAGAATTTTAGCCCGGAATCCATCCATATCAAGCTTTGGTCCCTCCCAATGGTCACTTGCTTAAATGTCTGGCCTCAGTCGGTAGACCAGCGTTTGACTTTCAAATATTCGCACAAAATCCATGCGAGATCTGTGATTGGCTCACAGTCGCAAGGGTGCCCCGCCCCTTTAGACAGACTTAAAAATAAATAAAATACCAGAGTTCTGCATTCAATGGAAGTCCCGCCTCCCGGCTCGTGTTTATACGAGTATTCATCTGAGTGGCAGCAGAGTCTCTGTGCAATGAACAAGCCGGGAGGCGGGACTTCCATTGAATGCGCGAGCTTACTTGAAGCAGAACTGTGGTATTTTATTATTTTTAGCGAAAACTAACCGCGTTTCTAGAGTTCTGAGGATACAAGTGGACAAAGCAGACTTGGATTATACTGGACGATGCGTTGGACGATGGTTTGAAAGTTTGTCAACGGACATTTTGTGGAGTTTTCCCATTGCTACTGGGTGACCCCATTTGCTTCCAGCAAAAAAGGAATTTGGAAAATTTTTCAAAACTCTCCAGTGGCCATAAAGTTGCGCCAGGTGAAGAACAACTTTGTCCATTCAAGACATCTAATGGTGAGCAATTGATATACAAATTATAGTTTTTGGGTGGAGTATCACTTTAATCTAGCTGACGCAATCATGCCCTTCGAGCTATAGCTAATGCCAATTACAGTGAAATACATTATGTAATTTGAGTATTATTTAATTTAGCCTTTATTAAACTGGGGAATCCCACTGAAATAAACAAAATGCAGATATGGCCAAACATTATCCTGTTCAAAACCTAACAACCACTCCAAGAGTCAATGCAAGGAAGCCACAATCTAATTTTTAAGCTCATTTCAAATAACATTCACGAATGCCATTGCTGGCCAGCTAACTCATATTCGATTGGTGGTTCTCGCCAAAAGGTCACCCAATCAGCCAAGAGCAGAAAACATGAGTATTCATATATTCACTTCATTAGTGACGTAAGGGCTAAACGCTGGCTATACGACTGAGGCCAGACTGATATCAGTCAGTGACCATTGGGAGCGACCAGCACTTGATATGTATGGATTCCAGGCCAGGAGAATTTAGATGTGAGTCTCAATTCGCTGAGCATCCACCCACGATTCCCCCCCATCTCTCGTCTTTGGAGCGAAAGGTGAAGCTGCCTGGTCCTGCCCCCCTCCCCCAAGACCTCCCTTCTGCTGACCGCACCATGCCTTGAAGAAACAGGAACTTCCATCATCTGTGGGGTCATTACATTGGAGAGCCCTTATCTGGAGAAACCCAACTCACAAGCAGGGGAAGAGAAAGAAAAGGGAATTATGAGAAAGAACATGACCTGCGGGGTCTTGTCATTCAGCGTGTGCTTGCAGGAAGAAGGCGGTAATGAGACAACTACAGAGAGCAACAGCACTCTGTGCCTCTTTCAGGCTCTGAATGACTCTGCCTGAAGCAAGAATCCGGGAACAGTCTGCAACAGTCCTGGGGTAAGTATGATGCATGAAGCTCAGGCAATGCAAGAATCATAATAATGCCTCCAGCCAATAGATAGAGAAAGGAGAAAGGCCACCTCCTGTCCTGAACTCAGACTAAATATGCATGTAGTTTTAATCAGCAGGAAAAAAAAAAAAAAAAAAAAAAAAAAAAAGATCTGGCAAACATTATCCATTTCATCCACCACAAAAATGAACCCATTGTTTGCTTGCCCATTTACCACTGATGCTATGATGTTTTCTCCAAATGTGCTCACTATTCACAGCTCCATCTTCTCCAATCAGGAACAGCTCAACCTACCTGCCAACTCGCCATAGTGATGACTGCTGGAAGTGGCCAGCATGACCTTGTGATTCCGTCTGACCGCAAGAGAGACATAAAGCAGTTCCGTCCATTGCGGCACAGAGGAAGTTGATTGGTTTCCGCTGCTGGGAGACTCAACACGATGAACTGCTGGAGAGACAGGAAGTGCCTGGGAGAGATGCCCCAAGAGCTCAATAAATCCACAGTTCAGAGAGCAGAGAGCATCACTCGCCACGTTTCAGGAAGGAGGGATGTGGAAATCACCAGGGAGAGATTCCGGGCACGGACAAATCCCGTCCATCTTCAGATGGCTATGGGACGCCGCTCTACACCAGGACCACCGTGGGACCTGGGCGTCTAACACAGCCACGGATGCATACTCAGGGGAGGCTGCATTTTAACCTCATGGGGGTGCGCTCTCAAAGTGAATATTTTTCAAGAGAACAATGCAGGAAGTCTGTACAGCCAAAAACCGCATCACCTGGCATGTGTAGCAGAGGAACTTCTTGTTCAGCACTTCCTTCTCTACTGGTTTCACAACCTACTTGGCTGAATAAACCTGATTGAAAAGGGGAAACAGGCTGGGCGGAGCATTTTCTCTCAAGGCTGATCAAAAGTGCTGAAAAAGTAATAAAATTCAGTGGCAAGCAATGGAGGAGGGCGTAAAACAGGAGGGACATGCCTAATGTCGCAAAGGCAATTTAGAGGAGTGAGACAAAAAATGATACTAAACAACAAGATAAAAAAATGACTAGAGTAAAAGAGCAAAATGTAGTGCACAAGCCGTAAAATTATGAACACATTGAAATGAGGGCTTCAAATCCAAAAATTTGGCGTGAAGGTGGGAAGACGTGTACTCCCCTGCTGGCTGTGGGAGCAGGATAAGCACGCTTCATTTCCCTGCTTCTGCCAGGGCAGTTTCCGGACGGTTCCGGCTCAGCCTGCTCCTACCAGCCCACACCAAAAGGTGCTGTATTTCATGGCAGGAATCCAAGCATTCCACACCCCCACACAAACAACCATACTCCCCAGAACGTTCTAGAAGGTACTGCTTCCCCAACAGCTGCATAAAATTCCTTTCTTCATAAGCTTTGGATATGCTACCAGCCCGAGAATGCTGCCCAGAGTTCCAGGGAAACAACCCTACCAAGATCTGAGGGTTTCTGTAGGCTGTAATGTCCCTTGCTTTTGAGAGACCCCGTCACCTGGTGGAGAAATGCCACTAAAGCTCAGCATCACTTCGCATCACTGCCCAAAGTGGCATCACAAAAAGTCTGTGAAAGCATGTGATAGTGCACAGCAGCAACTGTATAGATGTGTGTGTGTGTGTGTGTGTGTGTGTGTGTGTGTGTGTGTGTGTGCGCACGCACTCTCTCATTTGTAAGTGCACATGTGCGTGTGGTTGCATCTCCGCAGATCTTAGTGCAATGAGGCTACATTTCAGACTCGAAGTCCAAGATTTCACAGTTTAATATTCTCCAATCTCAAGCAGAATAACCAATGAAATCCAGGTCTTTCAGTCAGAAATGAAGCTTCATTAGACTAGGACACCAAACCTAGACTCATCCACAGGTTGAAAAAATTCAATAAGCAAGAAAGGCATACAAACACACAAACTGCAAAGCACAACACCCTCTCAAATTTGTTTGGATTTGACTTGTTCACTGTGGTTTGCTTACATACATGGGCTCATGACAGCCTTACTTTGCCTGCAGGTTCCCACTGGTTGCCACAGCAATGAAGGGGAAAGCGTAGCCACACTCATTACACACTGAATAGCCTGCACTGCTGCTCACTGAGCAGACATTGAGCTGGAGACCAATCATCTTTATGGCGACTGCACAAGACAGAAGGTTACTGAGGTCACTTGAACGAAGTCTCAGATAGAAAGTCCCCTGGTCTCCATTTCAAATGCAACCAAAATGCAGAGAGCATCACAGAAAGCACCAAGACAGCCCAGCAGAGAGTGTTTCAACAGTCACAAAGTCATCAAAGGTTAAATAAGCCAGAAATGGAATTTCCAGCAGAAGAACTGAAGGGAGAATAACCCAGAATAAAAACGAGAGAGCAGACCTTACAAAGGGACACAAAGCCCAGTGAAAGTCCATTGCGAATGTATTTGTGATTACGAGCAAAATGGGGGAACGATTAGCACCCCACTGCGTTACATAATTCTCCAATGAAGCTGATGCTGCAAGGCGCTCAGATGCGCAAGTTGTACAGAATTAAGGAAACCATTTCATTGAGCCTCACAGCAGATGAAACTTGCAGCTCGCTGCAGTAGTGGCAAGACACCAGATCCACCTGTCACTGAGACAGAGGGAGCTCAGTAAGCACGGCCATAGAGCCGACATCCTGACCAACACAGACACGCTTTTAAGGCGGCAAGTCCTCTGCCAAACATACGCACCCTGAATATAAATCAGAAATTTACACTGAATTTATTAATCACAAAGACAGGTGTAATTTACACGAATCTGGAGTTGTGATGCATATTCTGAAATGTGGCATTGGGACCATCTTATATGTTACTTGAATATGGTACATTAAGTAGGAGAATTTCATCGACACATAAACCGGATTCGGCAGAAAAAAGTTAAAACTGTCAATAGAAACTACAGTATGATGCGATACTGAAAAACGAGGAGCAACAACTAAACACTGGCAATCGATCTATTGTTACAATGTAGCAAGAACAAAAATAAATTACGATGGTTTCAATAAAATCATTAAATCAACAGGAGTTTAGTTGGTTGCTGGCTAGTCAACTAACATTACAATGTCTCACTTCGCTGCGCTGAATGGACTGAAGTAATGTCAAGTTACATCGCTATAACAACTTGGCTTCAAAGACACGTCCAAAAAGAATCCCATCTAGTGTTTTAATGGGGCAGCATCAATGAATTCGCCGAAAAGCGATTATTGCAACGTACACTTGATCGGAATCGGTAAGTGAGAGATTGACAACCGTCAAACGTCATTTGAGCACCGTCAACGTTGGGCTACAATTCACGACCTCCTCAGCCAAGACATTAAAGCCATCCAAGTCTTATGAAGCAATAATTAGCCATCACCGCAGTCCGTTCACTGGCGATCAACCGAGTATCACGAATGCAAACACCTAATTATCGTTAGATAGCTACCTAGCTTGTCAATATTGGCAAACAATTCTTACCGTTCCGCTGAACATCCAGTTGCCTGGCGATGTGGGCGATGTGCGGCAGGGCTGTGTTGCTACCCGGTGTTGCTTTGCTCCAATTGTAAGGTAGCTAGCAGACCGTGAGCTACGTACTTTTAACGTGCTTTTACTTCCTTTCTGGAGTTATTAAGACTGAGCCGCCAAGAAAACCGACCTGAGAATAACCAGCAGTCTCTGCTTTCCGTTCTCCCAAGTTTGGCTTGCGTCAGTCAAGCGTTGTTCTTATGAATAATTATTTGGTAGCTAGCTAGCTAAATGGCTAATATAAACGATTTAGCCAAGATGGTACTTCTCAACGCTCCGGGCGTAGGGTAGATCTTAAAGAGCGCAGCGTACTCTATCAAGTTACATGTTCGTCCGTGTTGAGAGCCACAAACAAGCCAGCGTATTGTTTAAAAATCGCTACAATACTCCGCAGCGCATCTCCTGACAGCTCCAGTCCCTCTACGAAAATGGCGTTACCTTATCCCCCATAATTCTCTTCTTCCTTAATCATGATGTCATCTTTTTCTGCCTCACACCGGAAGTATGAACAACAGGGACTGATGCATTGGATCAAGGA
Source organism: Gymnothorax javanicus (assembly GCA_029692085.1). Lineage (NCBI taxonomy): Eukaryota > Metazoa > Chordata > Actinopteri > Anguilliformes > Muraenidae > Gymnothorax > Gymnothorax javanicus. The sequence continues at coordinate 87,546,672 of CM056193.1, forward strand.
TAAATGATTTCTCAGAAACCAGTGCATTGTACGCTATGAATCATATTCTGATGTTTAAATTTCATACGTTTCATGAACACACATGCATTTTTTCAGGTTCAACACAACCTTTCCACTATTTAGCATTTCATTTGGTCAATAATCACTTTGAACACCAGCAAACATCATAAAGCAAACAAAACACTTCCAGCTTGCAAATACTTCTAGAATGCGATACTGAACATGTATACTGTTATTGGTTACTAGACTGTCTAGTTCATGTTCTTTTATTTAAAAAAAAAAAAGAGAAAAAAGCTGTGGCTGGTATGCATATTTCCTCAAAAAATGCCAATGAAACAAAAAGCACACAAAACCACTTCAGTATGGTTTATTTTTTTTCTGAGGAAATGTTGCTTACTTCATCAAACAATCAGTTCACAATGTATTTACATATGAATAGGAAACAGACATTCAGACCACTTAAATTCTGTCACAGAGCATCTTCGTCTTTAATAGATGAATGAGTTCAATGTCCTCCTTTCCTCCACAAATGTTTGCAGAAAGTAAGCTGTTCCATGGATATTACTGAGCACCAACAGCAGGTAAGGTCAAGTCATTTTCACCAGTACTGGTAAGTCACCGTTTGTGTGATAACCACTTTAATTCAAACTAATAAACCTGATTAGAATCAGCAAAAGTTAATACACTTTTGACACAGGGCTAAGATGGCTCAATTAATTTGATAGTCGAGCACATATCAAACTGCAAACTTCATGTTAATTATATTGTCAGGACCGCAGGCCACTAAAATGTGAACAAGGTATCCCAGTAAAGGAAAGTACGAGCAGTGATCAATTAAATTTATCGATTATCAGGCCCATTTATATTCCAGTCAAATGGGATTCCAGAAAGGAATAAATAACTGCATCACCTTATTCAGCATAAACTATCAGATGTCAATACATTTGGGACTTAATTAAAATAATAGGCCATTGCTTTCAGAGTTAATGGGGCAAAACACAAATAAAACTTTTTTTTATTGAATGCAAGTTTGTTTAGCCTCTTGTTCACCAGTAAAACTTCCCAAAATATACAGGCAGTCTGAAAAGGAAAATGTGGCAGAACCACACCTCAAGTTAGTGATGAGAAACAACCCAACTGGTCTTGTTTCTCAAGAGACCAATGATTCATAAAATGCTTGAAGAGACAATTAAGCAATTACAGTTCAAACAACATTTCTGCTTTATACTGTATTTAAAATGCTTGTCCTGTCCTCTTAAAGTCCTCAGACTTCTCATTACCATCAAAGCAGACACGGCACGTCAACAGGCACCCACTTTGTGGACAATTATGTCAGGACCGTGCCACTTCATCTCTTCTTCAGCCTTCGCCAAATTCTGTGCAGTGCCACCCTGCCCATGAGCACGGTGATGCTGAAGTTGCGTTTATACCACTCTCTGTGAAGGCAGGGAAACAGGCCATGAGAAGTCAGCACTATGAAGAAAAATAGTAAATGCTCAGGGCAAGGTATAGAATCTCACAATGTATCTGCACACCCTTTGGCACAAAAAAATCATCAGTTCTGGAGCGTGCTGCCCGCTCAGATCCCTTCCGTAGCAAGCTTTGGTTACAGGCAGCCTCTTACAAGCCCTGATTTAGCTAAATTATTAAGCAGAGAGCTTTCTGGGGAAATGCATGGGAAGAGCTGTCCATTGAATAGACAGGGCAGGAGAGAAATACAAGCCTTTTGTTGATGCCACCTTGCTGAAAAATTTACGCTGGATTTGTAATTGGTTTCCGTGGTCTCCATTCTAGGCAGTGTTTAATGGGGTACTTGCCCTCTCATTCCTTTCACAGCGCTATTTTATTTCTGCTAATGCCCACAAATGACAGGCTCGTAAAATTTAGGTTATTTCAGGGAAAACTCACCTGTTGTAACTGGAGTGTTTGGCGCAGTTCTTTTCCAAGAACTCCTTGTAAAAAACAGCCATATCTTCAGTGCTCAGAGTTCTCTTCCTCCCTTAAAAAAAAAATATATGTGTAAACATCACCAAAAACTGCAATAAAGGGCTCGTAACCGAAAAAAAATATTCCCGAACAATATTAGACCTATAAAGTATTAATAATAGGTCTATCTGTGCATGCATACAGTGCCGTGAAAAAGTATTTGCACCTTCCCGACTTCTATTTTTGCTTATTTGTCATATTTAAATATTTCTGATCATTCAACTAATTTCAATACAGCACAAAGACAACACGAGTAAAAACAAAAGCTTTTCAATGATTATTGAGGTAACGAGTTAACCCATTTAAACCGCGACAGCATGTGCGCATTTTAACCTTTAAAACCGGGGACGCTGTTACGCATTTCTACCCTTCAGGCCGGGAAAGCGGATACGTCATTTTGTTGTTTCATTACTTTTCCGACCATTTCCGGGCTCATAGCTGTTCTTTTACTGGCACTTTATACTAGGACAGATGCCATAGTAACACTTCAAGACACTTTATTTTTTATATTTTTGAGTTTATTTTTATTTTATTTGAACGGACACTTTATCATGCCTGCCACCCAGTAGCGGAGCTACAAGGGGGGCAAAGACACGTCCCTTTTAGTCCTGGCTAGATCTCAATCATTTTCCTTTATTGATGTGTTTTCCAATTATCGTAATTGGCAACTGAAGACACGGTTTCTCACCGTATGCGATCTAACAGCGATGAAATCATGGGCTAAATTCAGTGCAGAAAAATAATTTACTTATTAATTGGCCAATGCTTCGCGTGATTGAACTGGTCCGTGTTCCAATGAAACGCGGACTTTCACTCTCGGTATTTCGTGGGTTGATTTAAAAAAAAAAAAAAAAAAACAGTGGCACTTGGCAGTTAAATAGCCTATGTTAGAACAAGCGTGCGGCTCAAGCCATTTGCGTGAGAGTCGACAGGTAGGCTATGCAATTTTGAATAATGTAGATTTAAATACAGCAAATATGCGTCCAGAGGAATGATTGTCGTCTTACCTAATCGGGGAGAACAAGCAGCACCTGTTAAGTGCAGAGCGCTCTCGAAGTGAACCTTTTGTTAATCATGAAGATGACTGAGAACAGATCAGGATTTATAATTGTTTTAAACGGCTGTTTTGCGCAACCCAATTCTCTGTTCCGCCACTGTGCTGAATTTAACCTGCAATTTAATCGCTGTTAGATCGCATGTGGAGAGAAACCGTGTTTTCAGTTGCCAATTACAATAATTGGAAAAGACGTCAATAAAGGAAAATGATTGAGATCTAGCCAGGACTAAAAGGGACGTGTCTTCGCCCCCCCTGTAGCTCCACCACTGCTGCCACCTGTTCCTGAGAAAGAAAAAATGTTTGTTATTCTCTAGTGCAGAGCTTATACTTTTATTTATTAGGCCTCTTTATTCCATTTGAGTTGTGCATGTTATGTAGATAGAGATTTGTTATTTATTTTATTGGTTTTATTATATTTTATAGTTTGTTATAGTTTGTTCAGTGTTTTAAATATTGTGATGAAGATTTGCACAAATAAAAAAACATATTTCTTATGAAAGCCACAGGTGTAAGCTCTCAAATACTTTTTGAATTTTGTTTCTATCTGCTACAGAGGCTGAGATATCAGCTTTTTACTAGACATTGACACCTGGGAGCTGTTTTCCAGAAAACCTCAGGTTTTAGGGGTTCTTTTCAAAATCGCCCATAGGTTTTCATAGGCGTTTTTTGAATAGGCCTCAGGCCTAAATGGGTTAAAGAAAACTTATATCATCCATGTGAAAAAATTGCCCCCTAAACCTAAAAATAGTGGCAAAGCCACTGCGCCTGCTTGGCCAAACATGGCCAAAATCGAATCTGGCCTTAATTTTCATCCCATATACACGCATATAAAATATGAAAAGGATCCGTGGAAAACTGAAGGCGCTAGAGCGCTGACAAGGCAAAAAGTTTGTGGACGCACGACAGACCACCACGAAGGCATCTAACCGTAGCATAAGCCTGATTGGCCTAGAGGCCAAGTAGGCTAAAAACTGGTAGTGCAACTGTTATCGATAACCAGCAAAGAGTCTTTGACATTGCTGTGGAGGACTTTTCGCTCACTCTTCTTTGCAAAATTGTTTTAATTCTGTAACAATGGGTTTTTTTTTTTTTCTTTTTTTTAGCATAAACTGCCTAAGTTCATGCCACAGCAAATCAACTGGATTCAAGTAATGGAATTCCAAAGCCATACGGAGTTAAAGATTTGTGTAGACGTGGACGACTTTCACTAGGTTGGGAAGTAGTGGCTAACCATGAATTTGACAACCACTGTAGACTTTAAGAATCAGCTATTTACATTTCACAAAACACCTCTGTAAATGCAATCTATCCCATGGCTAATGCCATGTAAATTCATCATTTGAGAGGTACCACTTCGTGGCTTTTTCCATTTTTTACTGACAAAGATCAAAGATTAAGCATTGGGGGCCTACATACAATGTATTCAGCAAAATTCAACAGAACAAACGACAAATATCAACAGAGCCAGGGATATACAAAAATAGGACCAAGGGTCCTGTAGCTTACCGGCAAGCAGTCTTATAGTGATGATACAAGTTATGAAAATACCATGTGAAGTTTGACATTTGAATCAATGAACATCAATGTCAAGGTCACTAAATAAAAGTTCACACACATTTATAAGACCTCCTGTAATACAAACACAATCCTAAGCTCTGAAGCAGTTTTGGGGATACAAGTAATTGAAAATTCAATGTCAATTATGAACTTTAAAAGTCACACAAGGTCAAGTTGAGGTCAGCAAATGGACTTTCTAAATGTCTCTCAACAAACCCTGGCTCAATCTGTGACCATTTTGGTGATACAAGTCATTGTACTTTCACTGTCGAGTTTGACCCTCTGGTCACTGACAGTCAAGTTGAATGTCACCAAATGAAAGTTCACACGTGACTTCCTAGATGTCAGTAACACAAACTTAGGCTCCATCTGTGACCATTTTAGTGATGGCTCATTCCATACTAAACTGTGCAAATGTGTTAGAATGGTGATGAAAATTCAAATACACCTTTTCCAATTCTGCAACCACCGATTTCGCCATCTGCTGGCCATTAAATGGAATTCAATTTCCGCATGGTCCTCACTTTTCAGACCCAGGCGCTGCGTCCATCTTTTTATACAGTCTACGGCGATAGCACACAGATTGTTTATGTTTTTATGGTCGTAACACAATATTAGGACACGGAAAAATTTTCTTTATTTTTAAAAGCATGGTGTATATGATTGTCTGACGCCATGTGAAATTTTGATGCAGGAAGTCAGTACCTTATTTTGCCGAGGTCATCTTTACTCCATTTGCATATATTATGCAAATTAACCCACAGGGATGGACGTAACACGTGAGGACTCGTCTGGTTACGCCCACGACGGTCATTTCAAATTGCATTTCTGATCAGACGAGTCCCGATAATTTAGTGCAGACAATTGAAACCGTTATTATGGGTATTTCTCTGCAATATTTCATTTCACTTTCTTTCGAAGTATCAACAAACATGTCATGAGCATTTCATGAAGTTGGCTGCCAAATTTTGTAACAAAATATGTCCTTCACAATGCCTTGGCTGACATCAGTACACCACTTTTTCTGCTGTGTTGTTGGACCAATGAATCTGATTTTTTCTTATGTACATCTTCAATCTGGGAGTGAATAAATATGAACAATGAAAATCATTTAATTCTCCTAGTAAAAATTTTATTGACCATTCTTATACAACACAGTGAATTGTACAGTTTAGTATGAGTGACCCTGATAAGTCATTGAATTTTGAAGGTCAATACGAAGGTCACCAAATGAAAGTTCATATATGACTTCCTATTAGGAATGGGAACGTGTACAAAAAATTCTAAACGTGTACACGCGCCTTATAATTGCGTGTACACGTGTCTTCAGAGTTCGTGGATTTTGACCGCTATACAACCATTAGAGGGCACTGTCACCATTCCAATAACACAGTCCCCACATCCATTAACGCAGTTATCAGCCAGATACGTTCATTAAATTAATAGACGGTAACAGTGAATTTGTAGGTTACTCCAATACAAAATTACGGCCTTCATCAGATAGACATAGAATCACAACTAAATGAATAATGTTAGGCCCTTTCACCATTGTAAATGAATCAACCATAAACGAAAATCATAATTTTGACAAACAAGAACATGGACATGAATGAATTTTAACAGTTTTGCTCCGTCATTGTCCTTATTTTTGTACCTTGTTTTTGTACAATTTGATTTGTAAACTTAAACAGCAAACTTGCAGAGATGCCAAGTCTCACGCATTCAGCGTAAGTTTCGCGCATTTTTTACGCTTATTCACCGTAGTCCGCAATTATTCAATGAACGCTTATCAATGAGATTCTCACGCGGAATTAAAATCCTTGTGCACTGAAGTTTCAGTTTCACTTGCGTAAAGGTGGACCTCACCACAAGTAACACGGAAAGCGATTATGACTCCGGACTTCTCGTCCTTCTCTTTACTCGGGAATTGGAAACAATCCATGTGTTTCATGATCGTTTAAATTGTTTTAATGAAATAAGACCATTTGAAACTTCTTTATGCAATTCCATTGCTTTCAATCCCTCAGTAAAGACAAGCCTGAGAATTCCCAAGTCATAATCGATTTCCGTGTCACTAGTGGGGAAATCCACCGTAATGCACGTGAAACTGATTAACTTAATGCACAATGACTTAAACTCCGCGAGTGAATTTCTTCAGTGCGCGTTGATAGAATAATTGCTGACTATGGCACAGGAACGTGAGAGCCACTAAGAGGCAAGAGACTCACACCGAATGCATGAGACTTGGCATCTCTGCTGCATCCCTCACAGCGGGAGCTGCGTCTCACTATCGTTACGTTTCATAGCATCATTAAAGTGAATTGTAATTGAGGAGGAAAAGCAACTGATAAAGTAAAACTAAATTGAGAAACTATTTTTACATCCACAAAGCTAAGACAAAAAGAAATGTAAACTGCGTTTTACGTGTTCTCATTCAAATAACAAAATGAATATGCTTTTCTTTAACGAGCAGACGCGAGGATGACACTGTGCATGCAAACATAGGCGGCCGACAGTACATCCACCAAAAATGTAAAAAACACACAGTGAACAATATGTGAGATAAAAATAATGAGCTATTAACAAATCGTGTTTTAAAGCAACATAAAGAGGAATTGAGCGTGGAGACAATGCCTGCGTCCGAATAGTCTTTTTTGCTTAGGAAAGTTCCTAACTCCTAGAAAACGTTCCGGAAGTATTTTCGTGGCAGTCATGATAAGAGTGTTCGGATTCTTTAAATGTAAAGGAAAGGTGCTACAATGCTTCCTAATTTATCACATTTAGCATAGGGCGCACTGAAGCATCCTTTTTTGAAAAGAAGGGCGGAAATGCTATCCCGCAATTCCGCGATGATCGTCCATCTGGCCAATCACGGAAAAACAAACAAACATGACAGGCAGGAGGCGGGTGATCACTGTGCCTAGTGTAAATGCATTCGGATTCTCTTATTAGCGCGGTTCTCTTCCTAAGCTGTGAAAGACTCCCCTTTTCACCTTTCCTTTACCTAATGACGTTTTGCACAGGTTAAAGAAAAGTGGTTGGGAATAAGACGATAGGACGTAATTTTTTTTTTTTTTTTTTTTCGGACACAGCCAATGAGTGCGTGTACACGGTTAGTGTTTTTTTAAGAAACGTTTATGATTCACTAACCGTGTATACGTGTACACGTTTACAAGTCCCACCCCTACTTCCTATATGTCTCCAATACAAACCTAAGCCCCATCTGTGACCGTTTTGGCAACACAAGTCGTTGTAATTATATTATGTCAAGTTTGACCCTCAAAGGTCACCAACAGTCAAGTTGAATGTCACCCAATGAAAGTTTATATGTGGCTTCCTTTATGTCAGTTACACAAACCTAGGCTCCATCTGTGACCTTTTTAAAGATAGAAGTCATTGAATTTTCACTAGGTCAGGTTTGACCTTCGAAGGTCAATATGAAGGTCACCAAATGAAAGTTCATATATTTCTTCCTATACGTCTCCAGAACAAACCTACACTCTATCTGTAATGATTTTGCTGATATGAGTCATTGAAATTTCACTGTATAGTTTGGTCGTTGAAGGTCACTGAAGGTCAAGTTCAAGGTCACCCAATGAAACTTCATACATGATTTCCTATATACCCACAATACAAACCTAGCTTCAATCTGTAATTGTTTTGGTGATAGAAGTCATTGAAATTTTACCACGAGAAGTTTGACCTTCGAAGGTCACCGAAGGTCAAGTTCAAGGCCACCAAATTAAAGTTCACATATGACTTCCTACATGTGTTGAATACACATATGTTCCCAATCTTCAATATTCTCAAGCCTAGAAGCCTTTGAAAATTGTAACATTTTGCTTTACCACAAGTTTGACCTTTCAAGGTCATCTGAGGTCAACTTTAACACATCCAAAATATAGGTCATATATGACTTCCTATATGTTGATAATACAAACTTAATCTCTGTCTGCAACCATTCAGCTTCCACAGGCAATTTTGCCCAGTCTCCATAAGACCCAATGTTAAAGTACAGCGCCCCCACTAGACCCACTTCCGTCGATTCAATCAAAACGGCACTTGCACTGCCCATAAAGTGTATCAAGGTGAGTTGATTGCCGGATTTAGAAAGAAATTTATCAGACAGTTTTTGAGAAATAATTTTTTGAAATTTCAAGTCCCATCTTTTAACATGGTTAAAATTTTCTCTGACCTCGAGTTTGACCTTTCAAAGTCATCTATGGTCAAATTTAATATTGCCAAAATATAGATCATATACGACTTCCTATATGTCGATAATACAAACTTAATCTCCATCTGCAACCATTTGGCCTCCACAGGTCATCTTGCATATTCATAAAGCACAGCGCCCCCACTAGACCCACTTCTGTCAATTCAATAAAAATGGCGCTCGCACTGCACATAGACGGTACCAAGGTTATTCTCAGTCCTATCTTTAACATTGGGGCCAAAATTTCAAGGGCCTATAAAAAAGACAAAAACGATTCAATCAAAAATCCAAAAAAAACATCTGGAGATATGGTCTAGTAGTATGTTCTGGCAAATTTACAGGAAAATTCATCAGGCTAAAAAAAAAGATAAAAAATGTTCCGGACGACGGATGCCACACCACGAAAATAGCTTATCGGCCCATAGGGCCGCTAAGCTAAAAATGATACACAAGAGGAAAAAAGGAATTAGTATTTGCATGAAGACATAATAAGTTTTACTTGTTTACGGTGTTAACAACTTTTTTGTTTTCTGGGTTAGCTTTATACCAGATGTAACTGGACCCATATCATCCAAAAAGTTCCACTTTTGACTCAACAGTCCACAGACTATAATCCAAAAAGTCTTAGGGTCATCAAGATGTTTTTCTGCAAATGTGAAATGAGCCTTTTTGTTTTTTTTTGGTCAGTAGTGGTTTCTGGATTGCAGCTCTCCCATAGATACCTTTTCTTCCTAGTCTCTCTTATTAAGGAATCATGATCATTGACCTTAACTGAGGCAAGGGAGGCCTGAAGTTCTTTAGATGAAAGTCTGGGTTCTTTTGTGACATCCTGGATGAGTCATCGATGCACTCTTGGAGGAATTTTGGTAAACCTGTAACTCTTCAAAAGGTTTACCACTGTTCCTAGTTTTCTTCATTTGTAGATAATGGATTACACAGTGGTTTGCTGGAGTGCCAGAGCCTTAGCAATGGTCTTGAATCCTCTGTCAGCACTGATATGATTTTGTTTCTCATCTGAATTTGTTTGAATTGCAGCATCATATGCTGTTTTTTGCCTACTTCACATTGCCATACAGGTTCCAGTTGAAATTGGATCCAATTATAAATTTAAATACTTCAATTGGTCAATTTAATAACTATGGGGGCAATTACATTTTTCACATAAGGGTCATTCCATGTCAAATCACTCAATGAGCAAAACCTCACCATCTCCAGTTTTGCTCAAATTTTGTGTGTGAATTGGCCGTGACCCAAACCCCCCAAATCTCACATTTCAGCTCAATCGGACCTCCCAGTGCAAAGTTACAGCCTTTTGTTTTTTTTTCGATATTTCATAAAAAATGGCCGTGGCCGCCAAAATTCAAATGGCCATATCTCCAAAACTACTCGACCGATTTTGACAAACAAGTTATTGTTGGAAAGGAATCAAACAAGCATTCCAAATCAGCCATTTTTAAACTCATTCTGGTAACTCTGGGTGTGATGAATTATTGATCTATATTTTGACCTCAAAATTGACCTTGAGGGTCGCGTGACCTTGAATTTTTTTAACACCAAATTGTACGTTTGAGGCCATAGCCAACTTGCATACCAAATTTGATGAAAATCAATACAAGTGAGGAGTAGAATCCCATTTTTTTGGGGTGATTTGACATGGAATGACCCATAAGGCCAGGAAGGGTTGGTAGGTTTTTTTTATTGTAATTCATGATATCATCATGTAAAAACTGCATTTTGTGTCTTCTCGGGTTCTCTTTGTCTACTAACAAAATTAGTTTGATGATCTAAAACTTTAAAACGTGGCAAACATACAACAATAGAATAAATCAAAAACAAAATGCTCTTTGTTTGGCCTTGATATACTTTTTCACAGCACTTTCCATCTTTACAAGGTGATTGTCACTTATTAGTCATCAGTATTTGGACAGCTGCGCAACGCTAGCATCAAACCTCGAGAAACCTCAAGCGTCAAAAAACAAGCATTTCATGATTCAGACAAACAAATTAAGTAATCAAATAGAAGATCAGTTTAGTCGAGAAAAGCACAAATGCCACCAGGTGATTTTACAAATCCCATATGTTGTGCATCTTCCTCAGGAGCACCATATTGCTTAATATTATATCATAAATTTTCATTTTATTATAAAATATGCTAGGATACAGCCCCGTATCCCAAAAAAAAAAGTTGGGATGCTATGTAAAATGTAAATTAAAACAGAATGCAATTATTTGCAAAGCATTTAAACTCTATTAAATATAGTACAAAGACAACATATCAGATGTTGAAACTGAGAAATATTACTTTTTTTTTTTAAATATATGCTCATTTTGAATTTTATGTCAGCAACATGTCTCAAAAAAGTTGGGATAGGGGTATATTTTCCACTGTGTTGCATCACCTTTTGTTTATGCAACACAAAGCGCTTGGGAACGGAGGGGACCAACTACTGTAGGTTTGCAAGTAAAATGCCTTTCCAATCTTGCTTGATGTTTGATTTCGGCAACAAAATACTTCAGCAGGCCTCCTTTTCATTTCATAATGTGCCAATGTTGTTGTAATGTGCACAGAATGTGGTTTGATATTGCCTTCCTGAAATAAGCAAGGCCTTCCCTGAAAAACACATTGTCTAAATGGCAGCATATGTTGCTCCAAACCCAGTATACCATTCAACACTAATGTTGTCTGCACAGATGCGCAAGTTACCCCTGCCATGTGTACCAATGCACCCTCATACGGATGCTGACTTTTGAACTCAGCGCTGATAACAAGCCAGATGGTCCCTCTCCTCATCAGCCTGTAGAACATGGGGCACATGATTTAAAAAAGAAAAAAAAGAAAAAGAATTCACATTTTGACTGGTCAGACCACAGGACAGTTTTCCACTTTGCTTCAGTCCATCTTTAATGAGTTCAGGCCCAGAGAAGTTAGCAGTGTTTAAGGATATTGTTTATATACAGTTTTATTTCAACATGGTAGATTTTTAACTTAAATTTATGGACGCAGTGACAAACTGCATTCACTGACAATGGATTTCAGAAAAGTTCCTGATCCCATGCAGTGTTGCCCCCTAAAGAGTCATGTCTATTTTCAATGCAGTGATGCCTGAGGGCCTGAAAATCAAAGCCATTCAATATTGTTTTTCAGCCTTGTCTCTTACATATAGAAATTTCTTTGGATTTTCTTCATTCTTTGATGATAGTATGTACCATGGATGAATAAATCCTCACCCACCTTTACTTCTGAAAGACTCAGCCTCTCTGGGATGCCCTTTTCACACCTAATCATATTACTGCCCTGTTGTCAATTAACCTAATTAACTGTGAGATGTTCCACCAGGTGATATTTCTTCAGCATTATACAACTTCTCCAGTCTTTTGTTGCCCCGCCCCAACTTTTTTTGAAATGTGTTGCTGGCATCAAATTCAAAATGAGCAGATATTTTTCAAAAAACAAAACATCTCAGTTTTAACATTTGATCTTTTGTCTTTGTGCTCTCTTCAAAAAATGTGGGGTTAAAATGATTTGCATAGCATTGCATTCACTTTTTATTTACATTTTACACAGCATCCAAACTTTCTGGGGGACAGGGTCATAGATCACACACAGCAATACCAGAGGGAAAGCTGAGCTGGAAAGCTGAATGAGGAAACAGGAATATTTGGGAATGCTCACCATTCTCATCTCTACGGCTTAACCCTTGCGACATCAGAAATCTATGAATAAACTCATCTTTTTCCTGATGGGGAAAAAAATAGAAAAATATGTATCCATTCCTCAGACTTGGGCAAGAAATAAGCATGCAAGATGTTAAAAGACAACCTGTGACCACACAAACATAGTTGCTGCAATTGGTTGCAAAACACACTCAATTTTTTAAAAATTGCTAGCAGGACACATCAATTTAATAATACACAATTATGTGATTATCCACAATTCCTGAAACAGCATTGACACTTAAAAGTAAATGCTCCGATCTAATGCTCTTATGAAACTAGTCCAGGATGTTGAACATTTCCAACATAGTTAAGGACTGCCCTCTCCTGGTAAAACATTCAAATGCGCAGGTATCTCCAATCATTCTTACCTCGCCAAGGAGGTTATGTTTTTAGCGGCATTGGTTTGTTTGTTTGTCTGTCTGTTTTTCTTGAATAACTATTGAACCACTAATGATATTGATGTGATGGGAGCAATGACATTACATGGGGAAACTGAGGTGCTTGGTGGAGGTTTGCACCCTCCGAGTGCTGTCTAGTTATTACTTGAAAAATAGCAGGTATGTCATAGTAAGTTACTGTTCAAGTTGATAATGTACTCTAACCTTGCTGAAAGTGACATTCTGATTTGACCAGAATTGATGATTCCAGTCCTCAGTCTCCTGTCTGAGGTGCCTCAAGCGTCTCTCCAGTGGACTCTCATTCTCAGGGATGTGGTATATGATTGGCCGGAGATTTGACAGTCTGTCAGGGGGACCAATCCAGTCGTGCTTGGAGCTAGCAACAGGTGCAAAACTGGACTCCTGCAGAAGACAAGAGGCACAACCACTGTCAAGAGGAGATATGCTCGAACCTCACATGCAACAGCAGGCCAGATTTTAAGATGGTAAGCTGGAAGATTGGACCATGGCATGTTCATAAAAAGTGCCATGGATTTATGCCAGCATTACGTGTTGCAGCAATGTCACCCCTCTCTCTTGTATGCAGTTAAATGCTGAAGTGACATTACATTTCAAACCTCTGACTGTATGAGAATGCCTGACAACACTGACATTTAACGTGAACACTTCAGGCATGAAAACACAAAGAAAAAGTCACAAGACTACTTTTGCAACTTAGGTTTCCAAGTGTGTCAATGTGGCAAAAACTGTATTATGCAAAATTTACAGCATTACTGACACTTGCTGTGTAAAAATATTACCTTTCTAACCAGTTCAGAGTAGGTCAAAAATAAGTAAAAACAATTATGTACTTGAATATCAGCGTCAAAAAAAAAAGAAAGATTAACGGTAAACCAGGCCTGCCCAAACACGGGGGCCGACGGGGTATAGTATCAAGCGAGATTAGAGGGTTAGCAAGGAAACGAAAACCCCTGGAATTTTAGTCCAAGTACAGAATCCACATATTAGTATATATATAACCTTGCCAAAGCTCAGCCTTGTTCATCCAACCAAACTGGTGTTTTTTGCTAATTAAAAAAAAATCAGTGGGTTCGCATCTTATATTAACCGGAAGTGACGTAGCGGCCACCCAGCATATTGTACACAAACCTTATACACAGTACATTCAGGACACACAATATGCGGCATACATACAGTGATTTTGAGTATTAAAGTGCGACATGGCGCACGGACCACAAATGAAACCTTACCAGTATGAGCCTGAGTATTCTGAGGAGGAGCTACAGATGTGAAAGCAACCGTACCTGAGCACAGAAGATTACTGTTGTGTGTTACGGCTCTCTTGTTCTGACAAACGCAGCAGCGAAAAGGATCTCTCCATTCAAATGAAGAAATTCAATGCTTGCTCGAAAGTTAGGCAGACGAAAGCATACAATTACAGCTGGATAACACAAACAAAAACTCAGATTTATGGAATAATTTGTGAGTAGTTACATTCGCGTGGTTATCACAGAACAATACATCTGAGCCGTGACAAACTAAAGAAATTGCGGCTGCAATATTTCAAAGTGCGGGACGCGGTGCAAATGTCAGGCAGCTCAAGTTATGAGAAAAATAAATTTTTGTGGTATGAGGCAGTGGACAACATAATCGGCTAAAAACACAAGGGGAAAGAATTCCGTCTTCAGCCTCCACCAATATCGAATAAATCATTACTTTTTCGGCTTACCTTGATATTTGGGTACCCAGAGAAAGATTCGGGTGATTAAAAACATCAAGCATCCAGTTTAATTTCTCATGCTGCTATATGTGGTAATCCATGTTACTGATGACACACCAGGTGCATCTCAAAGCATAGGCTGCAGCCTTCGAAGGCTGCATTTTTAAGGGTCGTCACTTATTCTCATCCACCAAACTAATATTCAAAGAGGTAAGGATAAATTCGGGTTAGGGTTAGATGTGGGGCTCGGTTTAGGGTTAGAGTTAAGGTTAGGCTTAGTAAACCAGTGACGACTCGCTTAAACCAAAGCTGTTTAACGAAGATGAAATGTTGTCATGTCAGTTTGACTGGTGGAATTAAGTGACAACCCCCAAAAATGCAGCCTTCGAAAGGTGCAGCCTACGCTTTGAGATGCACCCACCGGGTTGCTAGGGCACGCGTAGCACGTGCATTCATGATATTAATATTCTAAACCCCTTCTCAATAATAAAACCCCCCGAAATATATTGGTGCCTCCGTTTACTGGCAAATAAAAAGCTGAAAAAAGTGGAGGTTGGATACGGAATTCTTTCCACGCAGGAGTTTGCTTCTTCTTGTTTCTGTATATTTCCCCATTTAAAATCACCAAGGTTCATACTGCAACGCTGTATCAATCATGATGGGTGGCCGCTACGTCATACTTGTGCAGGTTCACGCGAGAAGTCGGTGACGAGGAATGAATGGTGCCCTGCATGAATTGATGAAATCATCACCTTATAATGCAATCATGGTTTTATAATGACATATTAAACATTGGTTTTGGCTCAGATGTGTATTTTTATAGCTAAACATTCACTGGAATGGCGCTTTGTGTCAAGGTCTTCTTTTCCTTTAAGCTCAAAGCCGGGGCTTTCAGTGTCACAAAGGCAGCTCTCTTAACTGGTCATAGTAACTTATGCAGTGGTTTTCTAACTTGGTCTGGGGGACCCCTGAGTAAGCTGGTTTTTGTTCAAACCACAACTGTAGGCTGTTCATTTTACTAAATTAGGTGCTTATGTTGTTTAGAGAGATTATTTACCTTTCCAATCTACATTATGCCAATGTAGTTTTTCAATGCCACAAAGATTACCAATTTTACTAGAAACAGGTCACAAATGAATGAGGTTAATTGGCCAATTTAAAAACTTAACAGGTTTAATGGTTAACTTTCTTGTTGACCACGCAATAATTAGCTACTTTTTCCCCTGATACTAAAACACAGTGCAGGAGGGCATCATTATTTGCGGTGTCATGAAATTCATTACATTCCAGTTACAATTGGTAGTCAGATGTACATTCCAATTATGAGTTATGATTAACCTCATACTTTAATTTCACTGGTACTAAATGATTTAGCTTTTTTCATGCAATTGTAAGCATATCAAAATTTACAGTTTGAAATATAAGCACATAAGTACTGCATGCCCATTGAAGATGTATTTTTAATGGCATTCATAGTAGGGCTGCACGATAAACGGAATCGCGGTTATCGCAAGCGCAATAAAAGTAACTGCCACTATGAGGCAGACAGACGTGCTTGCTTATTACCTTTTTCTATGTCACTTGCCTAATGCGGTCATTTGAAATGTTTCGGGAGGAAAACTGTGATTTGAAGTCCGCTAATTACCAGCGAGGTTAAATCCGCCTCCATCACCTTGGCCTAATTAGCTTACCTTAAATCAATTCCCGTGTACTTTGCCTAACTTGCAATCAAGCCATTTATGCGGCCAACTGACTGATCAAAACCAAAATATGGCCAATAATGATTAAGAAGAGATAATGAGAAGCAGACGGACCTAACCAGGCTGCCGTGTTAGATTGAAAGAATGTTAATAATCTGAGTAAATAGCAGACCTCTAAATTCCACCTCTCGTAGAATTTTTACATATTATTAAAAAGATTTCTTAAGAATAAACCATTTCAAGATGGCCTTGGTTTTTAAGCATTTCAAAACATGCACAAAGTGGATAACATTTTGTGAAACAGCTCGGCGTGAAAGAGAGAAATTATTTTTCGCATTGCGCAATAGACAAATACAGCGCCAGACTTGGCAAACAAGTTCAGGCGAATCTGTGCCGCAAATTTCTTGCATTTTTTATATGATAATTGAACAAGATTAATTTAAAATAAAATAATTCATAGCTCTTGATTTTGGTGACTTTTGAGCGTCTAATAGCCAACAGTGAAGGTGGAAAACATTTTGTTAAAAGCGTGTCGAACGTCACATGTAAATTGTTAATGCATTTGCACGCCCGCGGTCGAATGTAAAACTAGAAATAATCTAGCAAACAAATTCAGGCAAATCTGTCATGTTTCATGGTGGCATTTAAAATTCAAAATGTAATAAACACAACATAGGCTATTCAAATAAATCAGACTGTCTACCAATTTAAATCGTTAATTGAGTGAATCAACTGTTTGATTGCAAATTAAGCAAAGCAAGTGGGAAGGGGTGAGAGCAATTGTCGGGTAGAGGATGATGATTTTGCAGACCTTAACTTTGCTTTGTTCAGCACGTAATTTACCTGAATGTGTTTGCGGATAATCTCTAGTTTTACGTTTGAGTCGCTGCGTGCTAATGCAATTACAATTTCTACAAGTCACGTTCGATACACTTAAACAAAATGTTTTCCACCTTCACTTTAGGCTATTTAGACGCTCAAAAGCAACCAAAATAAACAGCCATTAATTACTTTATTTGAAATCTTGTTCAATTATCAAATAAAAATGCTCTAAATTTATGCGTTTGCCTGAATGTGTTTGCCAAGTCTTCGCTGCATTTGTCTATTATGCAATGCGAAAATAATTTCTCACTTTCACGTTCGATATGCTTTACAAAATTTTTCCACTTCATATATATTTTGAAACGCTTAAAAACCAAGGCCATCTTAAAATGGTTTATTTTGAAGAAATATGTTTAATGATATGTAAAAATTCTACGAGAGGTGGAATTCAGAGGTCTGCTATTTATTCAGATTATTGACATTCTTTCAATCTAACACAGCAGCCTAGTTAGGTCTGTCTGCTTCTCATTATCTCTTCTTAATCATTATTGGCCAGATTTTGGTTTTGATCAGTCAGTTGGCTGAATAAACGGCTTGATCGCAAGTTAGGCAAAGTACACGGAATTGATTTAAGGTAAGCTAATTATGCCAAGGTGAAGGAGGCTGTCCAACCTCGCTGGTAATTAGCGGACTTCAATCACAGTTTTTCTTCCCGAAGCATTTCAAATGACCGCATTAGGTATGTGTCATAGAAAAGGTAATAAGCAAGCACGTCTGTCTGCCTCATAGTGGCAGTTACTTTTATTGCGCTTGCGATAACCGCGATTTCGTTTATCGTGCAGCCCTAATTCATAGCCATTTCTGAAAGAAGTCGATTGAAGAGTTAAATTCAATCCCACAGTATAAGATCCTAATTAAGAAAAGTGAATTGCTTGTTCATGTTCTAGGACTACCATTGTGGTTGGAATGAAAACCAGCATGCATAGGAGTATCTCCAGGACCAAGTTTGAGAACCACTGGACGAGAGATTGTGAAGCCTCTTGCACCAAGGTGGGACAACAATCAGTATGTTTACATGCACATTTAAGCTCGAACAGGCCATTTAACCGGACGACTGTCCTTGCCCCAGTATACATGCACAGCAGGGGAATCAATTTATTGACCGAAAGCATGTTCGTTTCTGCTACGATAGGTGGTGATATGCCCCCTTTCAGCTTGTTTGTTTTGAACCTTTTACTGGTTGACCAATTATGTCACAGACCTAACAATCGACAAACAAGTTAGTTGGCGGCAAACTGGTAGTATCGCGTGGCAAAAACATGGACAACTTAATGCCTCTGTGCATTTCGTACGTGCTGTCCGCTTTGCTTTTTGTGCAGTTGAGATGCACGCTACCCCTGATGGTTACGATGTTTGTCAAGGCAGGCTGCAATGCCGAATGCTCCCGGAGTACTCCAACAGCGCGACCTCCGCTCTACTCCACTTTGTACCATCTCTACTATCCCGGAGTGCGTTTTCCAAAAGCGTAGTTGCTAACTAAGTAAGACTGACAAAATTCGTCCACTCACAGTCAGTGGTTCCATCTATCATAGAAAATGCGAAAGGAAATGGTAAACTAGTCTAGGAAAACATTAATAAATTGACTAGCCGGCAAAAAAACCACGAAAATAAGATACTTCAACTTAAATTCGGTGAGGAGCTGGTGTCAGAACCAGTTACCCTGGCAGTTAAAATAAATGAATATTTCCTAAATTCTATCCTGAAGATTACACGGCTCCTCCCAAAACTTAGTGATCACAACGATCCCAGCGGGGTTGTGCCTACGGCCACTGGCCCAGCAGCTGGCAACCTGCTCCATCTTACTACCTATAGCAGTCCCAGTGGGGCCGTGCCTACGGCCTCTGGCCCAGCAGCTGGTGACCTGCTCCAACTCACTGTCCACAGCGATCCCAGCGGGGTTGTGCCTACGGCCACTGGCCCAGCAGTTGGCAACCTGCTCCATCTTACTACCTGTAGCAGTCCCAGCGGGGCCGTGCCTACGGCCTCTGGCCCAGCAGCTGGTGACCTGCTCCAACTCACTGTCCACAGCGATCCCAGTGGGGTCGTGCCTTCTGGCCGTGGCCCAGCAGCTGGCAACCTGTTCCATCTTACTACCTACAGCAGTCCCAGCGGGGGCCGTGCCCTCTGCCTCTGGCCCAGCAGCTGGTGACCTGCTCCAACTCACTGACCACAGCGATCCCAGCAGGGTCGTGTCTCGACCACTGGTCTAGCAGCTGGTAACCTGATCCAACTCACTGTTCATAGCGATCCCAGCGGATCGCGTGCCCCTCGGCCACTGGCCCAGCAGCTGGTGACCTGCCCCATTCTGTGAGCCCTCCGATTCTCGACCTCAAAGTCATAACCGTATCCGAAGTGTTAAAAATTATTGACTCTCTTAAGAACTCTAAAGCCAGGGATGATCTAGGTCTTGACACTAGCTTCTTGAAATGTTATAAATTTCCTTTATTGCATCCAATTGCACACCTAATAAATCTGTCAATCACACAAAGAGCTGTCCCCTTGGCTTGGAAGGTGGCAATAGTGACCCCTGTTTTTAAATCTGGGGATAAAACCGACCCTGCCAATTATAGACCAATTAGCATTCTCCCGGTGATTTCAAAAATAGCTGAAAAATGGATTGCTAAATTGATCACAGCTCACCTGGATTTGAACGGCCCGTCTTTACATCCCATGCAATTTGGCTTCCGTTGTCACCATTCTACTGAAACAGCTGTTCGCTATTTTATTGAAAAAGTCACACTCTATCTTGATAGGCATACTTGCGTAGGTGCTGTTTTTATAGATCTTAAAGGGCATTTGATACTGTAGATCACAACATTTTGCTATCCAGACTTTCTGCTTTTAATTTATCATGTAATGTCATTGATTGGGTTGAGTCTTACCTTTCTCACAGGAAGCAGTGTGTACAAGTTAAATATACTAAATCTCCATATATGAACTGTCCAGTAGGGGTCCCCCAAGGGTCAATCCTAGGTCCATTACTGTTCTCCTTGTATGTGAATGAACTACCCAATGTATGTAAAGATGTGGACACAGTCATGTATGCGGATGACACAGTAATTTTCACTTTTGCCAAAAACACATATGAAGTCACTCAAAAGCTGTCATCTGCCCTGGCATGTCTTCAGGACTGGCTAATAAAATCATGCCTCTCTCTGAACACTAAGAAAACGGTCAGTATGACATTTACCAAACCCAGGACTCATCTATCTCCCTCTAAAATTTTTCTGAGAGGTGAGGAAATTCAAACTGTGAGTGAATTCAAATATCTTGGAGTTGTGCTGGACTCAACTTTGTCCTTCAAGAGCCATATTAAGAACGTCGTCAAAAATGTAAATTTTAACCTATATAACTTTAAACAGATTAGAACATCCTTGACTGATAGTGCGGCCCTCCTGTTTTTACATTCCATGATATTTTCACACATGGATTACTGTGTCTCTAGCTGGTCATTCACTTGTCCCTCTTTACTTAAACCTGTTGAATCCTGCTTCAAAAAGGCTTTAAAGGTTTTGGACAAGAAACCCTTTTCCTACCATCATTGCAGCATCCTGGAAAAGTATAGGCTCTTATATTGGGCTAATTTTAGAAATTTCAAAGCCACCTGTCTCGTGTATAAAATCCTGCATGGCCTGGCACCACCACCACTCAACCAGTTTGTCAAACGTAAATCCAGAAGTTCCACTGCACGAACAACCAGAGCCATTGATCGGGGTGATTGTGAACCCTCTTTTAGAAGGACATCATTTTCTCAAAATGTTCTATCATTGAAAGGTTGAGCTCTCTGGAACAGTTTGCCATCTGCAATAAGGGAGTGTTCAAGCCTGGAAGCGTTTAGGAAGCAGTTAAAATCATGGCTAGGCGAGAGCCAAGCCTGTGATCATGAATAGATCTGGTATACATGAGAAAGGGGTGTCCAGACTATTGTCAGTACATCTACGGCACACATAAGCGTTTTATGTATGGCACTTTCGTGTATTAATGTTACATAATCTACGTGTATATCACTGTACAATAATTTTTACACTTTTGCGAGTGCAGTGTATGTTTGGGCATCGTGCAATACAATCTTGAGCAATGTGGCAATGTGCAATGGAGAACTGAAAAATGTGCAATATATTGATATCTCAGCATTTTTGCACTTAGCACTCGGCACTTTGACTATGCACTCTAGCACTTTAACTTTCGGCTCTTTGGCCATGCACTCTTGCTATTTATTCCCTAACTTTTGTCTTATCCTGTTATATTGATATGTATTATGCTTGTGGTCTAGTCTCAGTGGTGTATGCTATTTTATATTTTCTTTTTCCTTATTGATTCTGCTCTGTGTTTCCATTTTTTATTGTTGACTACAACCTGCCATAGGGACTAAAGATGGAAATTAGCCTTTGGCTATAATCTTGCATATTTACATTTTTTCTTTTCTTTTTGAAAAAAAAAAATGTCCATCAATATGCACTGTCCCTGTTTAAAAAATAAATAAACACAAATAAACACAAATCTACAAACCCAAAACCAGTGAAGTTGGCACGTTGTGTAAATCGTAAATAAAAACAGAATACAATGATTTGCAAATCCTTTTCAACCTATATTCAATTGAATACACTGCAAAGACAAGTTACTTAATGTTCGAACAGGTAAACTTTGTAATTTTTTGCAAATATTAGCTCATTTGGAATTTGATGCCTGCAACATGTTTCAAAAAAGCTGGCACAAGTGGCAAAAAAGACTGAGAGAGTTGAGGAATGCTCATCAAACACTCATTTGGAACATCCCACAGGTGAACGGGCTAATTGGGAACAGGTGGGTGCCATGATTGGGTATGAAAGCAGCTTCCCTGAAATGCTCAGTCATTCACAAACAAGGATGGGGCGAGGGTCACCACTTAGTAAACAAATGCGTGAGCTGATTGTCGAACGGTTTAAAAACAACATTCCTCAACGAGCTATTGCAAGAAATTTAGGGATTTCATCATCTACGGTCCATAATATCGCTCAAAGGTTCAGAGAATCTGGAGAAATCACTGCACGTAGCGACAAGGCCGAAAACCAACATTGAATGCCCGTGACCTTCGATCCCTCAGGCGGTACTGCATCAAAACCGACATCAGTGTGTAAAGGACATCACCACATGGGCTCAGGAACACTTCAGAAAACCACTGTCAGTAACTACAGTTCGTCGCTACATCTGCAAGTGCAAGTTAAAACTCTACAATGCAAAGCGAAAAGCCATTTATCAACAGCACCCAGAAACGCCGCCCGGCTTCGCTGGGCCCAAGCTCATCTAAGATGGACTGATGCAAAGTGGAAAAAGTGTTCTGTGGTCTGGACGAGTCCATATTTCAAATTGTTTTTGGAAACTGTGGACGTCGTGTCCTCCGGACCAAAGAGGAAAAGAACCATCCGGACTGTTATAGGCGCAAAGTTCAAAAGCCAGCATCTGTGATGGTATGGGGGTGTATTAGTGCCCAAGGCATGGGCAACTTACACATATGTGAAGGCACCATTAATGCTGAAAGGTACATACAGGTTTTGGAGCAACATATGTTGCCATCCAAGCAACGTCTTTTTTCATGGACGCCCTGCTTATTTCAGCAAGACAATGCCAAGCCACATTCTGCACGTGTTACAACAGCATGGCTCTGTAGTAAAAGAGTGCGGGTACTAGACTGGCCTGCCTGTAGTCCAGACCTGTCTCCCATTGAAAATGTGTGGCGCATTATGAAGCATAAAATACGACAACGGAGACCCCGGACTGTTGAACAACTTAAGCTGTACATCAAGCAAGAATGGGAAAGAGTTCCACCTGAAAAGCTTCAAAAATTGGTCTCCTCAGTTCCCAAACGTTTACTGAGTGTTGTTAAAAGGAAAGGTGATGTAACACAGTGGTAAAAAGGCCCCTGTGCCAACTTTTTTGCAATGTGTTGCTGCCTTTAAATTCTAAGTTAATGATTATTTGCAAAAAAAAAAAAATTTCTCAGTTTGAACATTAAACATCTTGTCTTTGCAGTGTATTCAATTGAATATAAGCTGAAAAGGATTGGCAAATCATTGTATTCTGTTTTTATCTACGATTTACATAACGTGCCAACTTCACTGGTTTTGGGTTGTATGTAAGTTAGCATCTGTGCTTTTGGGAAATGCGCCCCTGGGCTTCCCATGCATGTTGGATGCGGGTCAGGAGCAAAGACCAGTGGGAGAGAGTTGTTTTGAAAGGGTTTTCCAATGGCGAGTGGAAGGAAAATTTTCAGATGACACGCAGGTCATTCAATAAATTGTGCGGATTAATGGAAGAAGTTATGCGCCCCCAATAAGTGACTGTTCAAACACCAATACTATTGCAGATGAGGATAGCTACAACTATATAAACTTGCTAGTTGTGCGGTAGTACAGAGTTGTAGTGAATCAGTTTGGTGTTCACAAAAACTCAAGACTTTCAGGTCAAAGCCCTGCACAATGAACTATGGAGCATCGCAGATCGCATAGTCCAGTTCAGATCGATTAAAGCGTATACACAGTGGAGTAATTTGACTCATATCTGCATTACATGTTTACATGTATTTTAAATGTCCGGTTTTAGTCGGACTGACACAATAATAATAATAATAATAACAATAATAATAATAACAATAATTATATAGCACTTTTCCAGCAGGAGCACAAAGTGCTTTACACAAAGTAAAACAAACAGGAGTAGGAGTACAAAAATGAGTAAAACATTATTAAAAATAAATAAAAGAAGTAAAAAAATAATAATAATAAAATAAATTTTTAAAAAAATAATAAAATTAGTTAAGACCCAGGAAAAGCCTGCTGATAAAAATGTGTTTTAAGACGTATTTTAAAAATGGACACTGATTCAGCTGATCTGACACTTGGTGGTAGACTGTTCCAGAGTCTAGGAACCATTACTGCATAGGCACGATCCCCCTTGCGTTTTAACCTAGACTCTGGAACAGCCAGAAGACCCTGGCCAGAGGATCTAGGAGGCCTCGGTGTTACGTAAGGATTTAGCAGCTCTGTAATGTATTCAGGTGCAAGGCCATGTAGGCGCTTTGTAAGTGATTAATAAAATTTTAAAACTAGTTCTAAAATTCACAGGCAACCAGTGTAATGAGGCCAGCACCGGGGTGATTGGGACATAGCTGCTGTCCTTGTCAAAAGTCGGGCAGCTGAGTTCTGTACTAACTGGAGGCGAGACAGTGTCCTAGGGTTGAGGCATGAAAACAGGGCATTACAGTAGTCAAAGCGGGATGAAATGAAAGCATGTATAATACGCTCAGTGTCCTTAAACGACAAGGCTGATCTTAGTTTTGCAATGTTTCTAAGTTGGTAAAAGCATGACTGAACCAGTTTTTTAATGTGCTTATCAAGGTTTAATTTTGAGTCAAATAAAACTCCCAAATTTCTTGAAACAAATTTAAAGTGGTAATCCGTAAGACTTCCATTCGTTACTGTCTGTTAAATCAGTGTCTATCAGAGAGGGGGGATAAAACAACGGTGATTGGGCTGATGACCCACTGATGAAAACACTTCTATTTCATTCTTTGCCAGGTAAAGTGATCAGTGTGTCTGTGGTGACATTCCCGTGCTATATTCAAATACAGGCGCACATCTAGTGATGCTTTTTACGTCAGTAAGCAGTGTTTGGTCTGTCCAGAAGGTAGGAGGAGCCGCAAGCTAGCTTGAAGGAAGTAAGGAACCCCGGGAGAAGGAATGGCAAGGTAGACGTCAGAAGGAATCCAGTAGCGGTACTTTCCCTAACCTGAACCTTGGCTCTATCCCCTAACCCTAAATCTGACTTGTCCCTTACCCTATATGTCAGTTTTACGGATGGAATTAAGGGAGGACCGTTAAAAATGCAGCCTTCCAAGAACCAGAAAGTACCGCTACTGGATCCCTTCTGACGTCTACCCAATGGCAATGGCAAATACCATACTGTGTAGCTATAGGGTCATTCCATGTCAACTCAGCCACCCAGGCACATGACACCTCTCAGATTTTACTCAAACTTTGCCCAAAAAATACCAAGTTTCATGGTATCCAAAAAAATTTCAAAAGAATCCCAACTTAAGTTTGGTCATTTCATTTTGTATTTTGGAAGGACCATAACTTCTCACGTAATAGACAAGTGAAAATTTCATTCTGAAATTTGCAGCCAGAATCACCATGTGAAATCAGAGGCGTGAAAATTTCCCCAAAATCAATATTTTTTTTTAAGAAACGATTTTTCTCTTTTTTTGGGGTCCCTAATGTTCAGAGTGAATGTTACTGTTCGATTTCATTTTAAACTAAGTTTTAGGATAATAGCCATTTTGGAAGGACCAAAATGATCAACCCTGGACTTTAGACTCCTTCTATGATGATCATTTTTTATTTAAACATTCATTTAATGAAAAATTATCAACCTCCTTCTACATGGCATTCTGAGACCCTTTTTAAAGCATTTCCAAGTCCAGAAACTAGGTCAAACAGGATTACATAGAAAGAGTGGACTAAACTCTCTAAAATCTGTTATAATTACATTAATACAGATGTTCATCAATGAAAACCTGAGGTAAGCATCCAAAATGATGCAGAAAGGGACTTAAACCCCTTGTACACCATAACACGACCATGACCTAATGTAGTGGGGAAACCAGGTTACAACTTACTGCCAACAATTGTTTAAGACGTGGTTTCAGCACATAAGCAACATAATTTATTGGGACACGTGGTAGTATTCCATTGTTACTAGGAAAAAGGAATTCCATTTATTCTGAATCCTTCAGGTCTTTTGTCCCACAAATTGAGGAAGCAGCAACATGATTTTTTGATGGTCATATTCCGCAACTTTGTACTGGCGCGCATTACGTCCATGAATTTCAGGTGCTTCTATACAGCGGATAATATGCTGGATTGGCACCCAGCATAGAACCTGTTCCTGGTCAGATGGTCAAGAAGGGATATTGTAGGCACTTTTCATGAATTTCACATAGACGTCACCATGTTGCTTCTTCCTCAACTGTCTTGCATCACTTGGAATCCTTGCAAATTTATTCTGATTGGGTTCCAGCGAATTGACACTACCCTTGCTTAAGACATACAGTACTTGGGCCCTTATTTTAACCCTTAGCTATATCTCATTTGGTAGGAATCATAAACAACATAATTTATTGGGACACATGGTAGTAAAACTTGGGATGCCTGATCTTGCATGGAGTATGTTCAACCTGACCATGTTGACAGTATGTTGTAACCTGGTTTCCCACTCACATTAGAGTCGCTTTATTTTTTTTGTAAATAATCATTAAAGTCCTTTTTAATTTTGGATACTTGCCTCAGGTGTTCATTGATGAACACCTGTATTAATGTTATTATAACATTTTTTAATTTTTCTCACTCAATCCTGTTTCTGGACTTATTTCTGACAAATAAGGGCCTCAGAATGCCTTTTTTCGTAAAAATGCGGTCATATACAAGGAGGTTGATAATCAAAGTTTTTAGTTCAGTAAATGAATGTTTAAATATGCATATTTGTCCGGTTAAAATGCCATTACCATCATCCAGTGCCCACAGGGTCATCTGGGCGTCTAAAGTCCAGGGTCTGAGAGGATCATTTTGGTCCGAAGTGGTTTTCTGACCCCCACAAGTCCTCCACCAATGGTACTATAATCCTAAAACTTAGTTTAGTGGTGGGAAAATTCCGAAATATGAGGGAGAAACACATTTCAAACAGTAACATTCACTGAACTGAATCCTAGGGACCCCCAAAAAGAGAAAAATCACTTGCTGCCTTAAAAAAAAAAATTGGATTTTGGGGGCCCTCCTCTCACCCCTCTGATCTCTCATGATGATTCTGGCTGCAGAATCCTGATATATGGGCCAGAATGCATAAGCACATGAAATTTCAGCTTCCTGTTTCTATTACGTGAGAAGTTATGGTCCTTCCAAAATGCTACAAAATGAAATGACCAATTCACATAAGTCAAAAAGGGGCGTTTCACCCAAATTTCAAGAAATTTTCAGATGTGAAACCGTCGGAGATACTGACATGAAACTTGGGATTCTTTTGTTTGGTACCATAAAGTATTTTTGGACAAAATTTGAGCAAAATCTTAGAGGTGTCATGAACAAGGCACCTCAATATTGGCTGTTTAGACATGGAATGATCCTATACTGTGCACAGTAGAAACTAACGTTAGCGGAGTCTCTGTTGAGGCTACTACTGAAACTAAAATTATAATGTAATTTCAGGAAGCCAACGGGAAGAAAAGCTACGTTAACCGCCTCGACAAATTATTTTTATAAAAAAAAAAGGCTATAACGTTACCTGTTAACCAACTACCATTTTCATTATTTACACAGGGCTCTCAACTTTCACATATTTGGCTTGAGTTTAAATGACATTCACGTTCCCGTGCTGTAGTCAGAAATTATTCTATCAGACCTTTTGTAGAGATTCACAGGTGGAATTGAAGTCCTTGTGCATTGAAGTTTATCAGTTTCACATGCGTTACGATGGATTTTGCCACTAGTAATATGAGAACAATTATGATTCTGGAATTCTCACGCTTTTCTTCACTCAGGGGTTGGAAGCAGTGGAATTGCATAAAAATGTTTCAAATGGTCTTATTTCATTTAAACAATTTGAACGATCGTGAAACACGCATTTTGTTGATTGAATAATTACTGACTACAGCACGGAAATGTGAATGAAGCACTAATTCTCACAGCGAATGCGTGAGAGTTGGCAGCCCTTTAACCCATTTAGGCCTGAGGCCTATTCAAAAAACGCCTATGAAAACCTATGGGCGATTTTGAAAAGAACCCCTAAAACCTGAGGTTTTCTGGAAAACAGCACCCAGGTGTCAACGTCTAGTAAAAGCTTGATATCTCAGCCTCTGTAGCAGATAGAAACAAAATTCAATAAAAATTGAGAGCTTACACCTGTGGCTTTTTTAAGAACTATGTTTTTTATTTGAGCAAATCTTCATCACAATATTTAAAACACTGAACAAACTATAACAAACTATAAAATATACTTGTCAAAAAAGAAACTTCACTCTCAAAATTTCTAAATATTTTCCAAACTTAATACAAGAGATTATTATTATTATTATTAGGGGTAAATGCGTTGTCAAAGACATCATGACACACAGCAACTCTGGCGTGCACAAGCATGCAGCACGTAGTGTGCGAGCATACATCAAGGTAAAAGCACGTTTCCTCGTGTTCCTAGTCACGTGACCTTATGAGACACGTGCAATTCAAACCACGTTACATTCACTAGAGTGACATCTCGGAAAAACAAAAATCTTACAGTCGAAAATCCGTTGATTTGCAATGCCACGACTGTCAAACATTCAACGGTGAACTTGCCATTGGCATGCTGAATATAACGCCGGTCACTGGCGTTGCCAAGGTTATGGGATGCAGTCTTCGGACTATCCATGATCTTCGGACACGGTCCAACAAACTGGCACCACAGCAGACCGACCTCGTTCGGGCAGACCACGCGTCAAAAGGCAGAAGACCCAAAATCCCTTACGCCATTTTGCGTAATCGATTTCTCACTGCAACGCCCACTAGGAATGAATTGTTTAGAGGTCGTGTTTTGCCCAAAATCATAGAGTGTCGCCAAGCACCTCTTGTCTCCATTTGCACGGGCCATATCGTGGACCAATTTTAACCCAGTTACACCGGCGTCAACGGCTTCTCTGGGCACAACGACATCTGAGATGGACTTTCAGTGATTGGAATAGGAAGAAAAGTGACGTTAATCCAGATTCAAATTGCACTTTATTGATGGGAAAAAAAAAGTTTGGAGGAGACCTGTTAACAAACGCCCAGTTTTGTGTGCAGGAAGGGGACCGTTTTCACATATTTGTGTTATGGTTTAAATTTAATGGTCCTTCCCGTTCCCGACTGATGGTCGTCAAGAAACCCTAACTCTATGCAGGATACAGAGTTTTTGCCATTCATGGCAGCTCATGGCCCTTGGTCTGACATTCCAACACGTTTCACCAGACCTCATACGGTGGATTTAAGGCGGAATTTTCTTAGGAATGCTGGCATCAATGTCATGGAGTGGCCCTCAAGGTCTTCACTCAGGGGTTAATCCCATAGGAACATGTATGGGATGTGTTGGGCAAAAGTCTCCGTTTCAAGTAAAACCCTCCGAGAATTTGCAGGAACTTGGTGCCATGTTGGTTCAATTATGGCGACGCATCCCCCAAGCTGTGTTCAGATGCATCATTCAATCCATGAGGAGACGTTGGTCGCCCTGTGAACCCATGGAGGGCATACTAAAAAACTATTGACATGCTTTTGATCAAGTTGTAACTTACCATTTTTACTGTCTTACATTTCAGCATTTCGATGGAACTGATTACCTTATGAACATGCTTTTTATGGATAGAAACCGTCCTTAAAAAAGTACAGAATGGAATTAAATCATTATTTAAAACCACTTTTCTTGTATGTTCAACTTATCTTCCTCCAAACGTGTGAACAAACTTTTTTGGCTGAGTATGTAATAAAACCAATAAAATAAATAGCAAATCTCTATCTACATAACATGCACAACTCAAATGGAATAAAGAGGCCTAATAAATAAAAGTATAAGCTCTGCACTAGAGAATAACAAACATTTTTTCTTTCTCTGGAACAGGTGGCAGCAGTGGCGGAGCAACAGGGGGGCGAAGACACGTTGCTTTTAGTCCTGGCTAGATCTCAATCATTTTCCTTTATTGACGTCTTTTCCAATTATTGTAATTGGCAACTGAAGAGACGGTTTCTCTCCACATGCGATCTAACAGCCATTAAATCGTGGGTTAAATTCAGCACAGTAGCGGAACAGAGAATTGGGTTGCACAAAACAGCCGTTTAAAACAATTATAAATCCTGACCTGTTCTCAGTCATCTTCATGATTAACAAAAGGTTCACTACGAGAGCGCTCCGCACTTAACAAGTGCTGCTTGTTCTCCCCGATTAGGTAAGACGACAATCATTCCTCTGGACGCGTATTTGCTGTATTTAAATCTACGTTATTCAAAATTGCATAGCCTACCTGTCCACTCTCACGCAAATGGCTTGAGCAACGCTTGTTGTATAACCTAGGCTATTTAACTGCCTAGTGCCACTGTTTTTTTTTTTTTTTAAATCAACCCACGAAATACCGAGAGTGAAAGTCCATGTTTCATTGGAACACGGACCAGTTCAATCACGCAAAAGCATTGGCCAATTAATAAGTAAATTATTTTTCTGCACTGAATTTAGCCCATGATTTCATCGCTGTTAGATCGCATACGGTGAGAAACCATGTCTTCAGTTGCCAATTACGATAATGGAAAAGACGTCAATAAAGGAAAATGATTGAGATCTAGCCAGGACTAAAAGGGCGTGTCTTTTTGCCCCCCTTTGTAGCTCCGCTACTGGGTGGCAGGCATGATAAAGTGTCCGTTCAAATAAAATAAAAATAAACATAAAAATATAAAAAATAAAGTGTCTTGAAGTGTTACCATGGCATCTGCCCTAGTATAAAGTGCCAGTAAAAAAGAACAGCTATGAGCCCGGAAATGGTCGAAAAATAATGAAAACAACAAAATGACGTATCCGCTTTCCGGCCTGAAGGGTAGAAATGCGTAACAGCGTCCCCGGTTTTAAAGGTTAAAATGCGCACGTGCTGTCCCGGTTTAAATGGGTTAAGTTAATGGATTTATCATAATAGCCTAACATGTTACTGGAATGGGATGACGCTAATGGATGACTAACGTCACATAATTTTTACTTTCATTGAGTTCAATTGCTGTGTCAAAGAGCATCTTCCACGTCTGCATGAGAGTTGAGGTGGCGTGGGAACTGGTAAGAGCCGTCAATTTACTGGCGTCATACAGGCGACTCTGTTGGGTCTCGACAAGAGTTATGGGAAATGAGGTCCAGAAGTGCACCTGCAATTAAAGCTTACTGCCAAAGATGTCAATATAAACAAACCAATTCAAATCTTACGGATTATCACTTTAAGGTAAGGAGCTAAAGGCCCTAAGTTAGATTGGATTAGTTTTAATGACGGCTCCGGGCCAATGATAAGGACCTCTATTTTCTCAGACTTTCACTAGAGGAAGTTATCAGACATCTAAGATTTAATGTTATTGATGCAGTCATGCAAAAGAGCCAGCTTATTAACATTATTAGGCTTACATGAGAGGTAAAGCTGGGTATCATCAGCATAGCAGTGAAAAGAAATGCCATGCCGACGAATAACATGGCCTAAGGGCAGCAAATATTGTGAGAAAAGAATAGGCCCAAGGACAGAACCTTGAGGTATGCCACATTTGATTAAAGATGTGGAAGATACATGATCACCAACAGCGACATAGAAGGATCTGTTAGACAGATATGAAGAAAACCACTCCAACGCAGTCCCAGAGATACCAACCCAGTCCTCAATCTGTCAATTAAAATAGAGTGGTCTACAGTGTCAAATGCTGCACTGAGATCAAATAAGACTAACACAGGACATTCTCCAGCATCAGCATTCAGCAAAAGGTCATTCATAACCCTCAGAAGGGCAGTTTCTGTACTGTGTTGTTGTCTAAAACCAGATTGGAATTTTTCAAAGATATTGTTTTTCTCCACTACATCGAGAAGTTGTGTACACACCACTTTCTCCAGAATTTTGGAAATGACTGGCAGTTTCGAGATGGGTCTAAAATTATTTAAGACAGAAGGATCAAAATTTGTTTTTTTAAGAACAGGGTAAACACATGCAGTCTTAAAATAGCCAGGAACACATCCAGTACAGAGAGAGCTATTTAGAATAATCAGCAGATCAGGGCCAATAGTCTCAATGACCTCCTTGAACAGACAAGAGGGTATGACATCTAAAGGACAAGAGGACGGTTTCATATGCGATACAATGCGTTTAAGGTCCATCAATGAAATTGGTTTCAAAGAGCTGAAAAAATTGACACTCAAATTGGGACACTGTATCTCAATGGGAGAGGCAGTCAGGGGGATTGAAGATCTAATATTGTCAATCTTTTCAACAAAAAATCACAAAAACTGCTCACTATCAGCCTGTGATGAAACAGAGGCACCAGCAGTTGGAGGATTAATTAGACGATCAACAGTTTTAAAAAGAAACCAAGAATTGTGACAATTAGTTGCGATGAAATTGAGAAATACTTGGCTCTAGCATTTTTTTATAATTGCATTATAAGAGGCCATTAAATCCTTCATCTGCTGGTAATGAACATGGAGGTTTGTTGCTTTCCATTTTCGTTCAATTTTCCTGCAATCTCTTTTAAAAGAACGAATGTCATCATTTATCCAGGGTGAGTTGGTAACCATAGACTTTAATTTTGTTTTAAGTGGGGCAAATGAATCTAAGGTCGTTTGACACATGCTATTGAACATTTTTAGCATCACATTTGGGTGAGGAGTTTGCGCAAAATTTGCACTTGAGCTCATAAAAACAGAGGAAAACTTCGATGCAGTTTGGGAATTAATGAAGAGAGAGCGAAGTGTGCGCTTTTCAACACTGCGAATAACGGGGAGAAACATATCAAAGATTAGGAAGCGGTGATCTGAAATGCACTGGTGCTGCATGGTAAAATTATTTAGACTCAAGCCAAGCGAGAAGACGAGTTCTGTGTGCCCATGATCGTGAGTAGGACCACACACGTGTTGCACAAAATTGAAAGACTCAGTGACATTTAGAAATTCTGAAGCTGGGGGATTTGATGACACGTCAATATGCAGGTTGCAGTCACCTGCAATAATGACTTTATCGTATTTTAACACGAGAAGATAAAAGATCCGAGAACTCCGAGAGGAAAAAAAATATTTGATTTTGGGGGTCGGTGGACAACAACACAAAGAATGGGGTCGTCATGGCTGAAAATAGAGAACATTAATGTCTCAAAGGAAGTAAATAGACCAAGCGATACCGGGGAACACCTCCACTGTTCTTTAAAAATCACAGCAATGCCGCCACCACGGCGAGATTGTCTCGGTGCGCTCATAAAACTGTAGTCAAAGGGGCAGGTTTCAATAAGTGTAGCCTGTTCGTCGTTCTTAACCCACGTCTCCGAGAGTAAAATAAAATCCAAATCATAAGCACAGATTAGGTCATTAATAATAAAACTCTTGTTGGAAAGAGACCTCACAATAAAAAGTGCTATCTTTGCTCTGGTACTGAGCGGATACTGGTTCGAACAGGGAGAAGGTTTAATGCACACGAGATTATGTGGGTTTGAACTCTATGGCGAAGAATTTCTTGAACAATGCAAGTCCAATCTTCATACTGCATTTATTTTTCCCCCCATTGTTCAGGTTACAAAAAAATGCATCTTTGAACAGAATCAAGACTGAGGTGTCAGTAAGCTGCTAATTAGGTTCCGTTAGAGTATTACTCTGAGGACACAACACAAATATAACACCAAACAGTTTTGAATCACAATTTCCACTGTCTGTGAATTCTTCATTATCTCAAATGTTGGTTTTAAAGACCATAAGCCTCGTGGCCAACAGGGTAAATGATCCCAATAAACACCAAAAATGAAACTGAGAAAAATCAATAACGTAAAAATTCTGGGATTGCTTTTAAGGTTGAAACAAAAACACAGCATACAGTGGTGCTACTGCTGCTGCGATTTTGAAAACCGAGCCACCCCTGTACTGTACAACGTGAAGGATCATACAATGTGAGAAACGTAGTTAAAACTAGCAGGAGTTACTTTCGTGGGGTCCAGGTGTTCTTTCAGTGGTACACACCTTTATGAAGGGGAATAAACGTAAGCCTGATCCCAAATGCCACTGGCTTGGATCTCACCGAAGGTGTACTTTAAAACAGCTTGTTATATAATATTCTCCTAATTAGCTAGCGGGCGAAAAAGCATAACAAAAAGTAGGCCTACGTTAACAATAGCCTCCTGAGATGGGTAGTCCTGCTTGCTGGTCGTTTACCTCCTTAGTATATAGCTGGCCAACTAACTTATACTATATTGCTTGCACAATTGCACATAATGTTGTTAACAAATGTATAAAGACAGAGTTATTCTACCAAGCGAATGATATCAATTGAAACACCCAGCAGCATTTGACACCATTCTTTGTATTAGCCTCTTTTTGTACTTACATACAAGAAGGTCCGTAGTCAGTAAGTCAACTAAATACACAGCCGTTGATTTTTGCCACCAACATAATACTGCAAAGTCAAAAATGTGTAACGTTACATAAGTACTGTAAATCTACACACCTTGCCTGACTCACGCCTCTGACTGTCGTTCAGCTCGCGCCCGCTGAATGTTCGATGGCTGGTACAGAGGCTCCTGATCGGCCGGAGACGAGGTAGGCTGTGGTGGAGATAAGATCTCCACAACAGACAGCATATCGCTTTCATAGTGATATAACTTGAAGTCTTTTATTTCCTTACACTAAAGCTGACCATGGACCGTCTCCAAGAATGCTGGCAACAGAGCATGACAAGTTAGCTTCGATGTTGGACGACCAAAACCTTTCTCTGCAATTCTTACTAGCTCGCTCCTCTATTTGCAGGGCTGGCGTTGAATAAATGAACCCAGCCACTTATCCCAAAGGTAACTTTTTCTGCTACCGTGCCAAAAATATGCTGAGGGGGGCTTCAGGGTAAAAATGTCAATATTTTTGATTTTCACATAAAATAAATAAAGGAATGCAGTGAGATGCCAGTAAACACCAAGAATCTATGTTTTTCCTCTGCCTCAATTGTTACTTGCGACTTTAAATGCAAATTATCGAAAATCGCAATTTTGACTGATTTTTAACCTCGTGGAATTCATAAAATCATTAATATTCATCTGATTGACTTGAAATTTGAACTGAAGTTGCATCTGTTGGAGATCTATGAAATGACCAAGGAACTTCTTGATAGGTGCATCCCTAGGGGGGTTAATTTTGAAAATGAAGAAAGTTGATGATGGCGATTTTCATTATGGTTAAGTTACATAACAGAGCTCATTAAATATTCATAACTGTTCCGAACAAAAACGTCCTATGTCATTTCATAGAACTATCTTAAACCTTTCATATGAGACTAATTTGAGTAAAATCCGACCATGGGTTATTGAAATATCAGTGCCACAAACTATTTTATGATTTTGTCATTAAAGTGCCATTTCCATGGAAACCATGTAAATTTTTCGCAAAATACTACATTTTATGAGGTTAAATCATGCTGAGTATGTTTATTTCTTAGTTTTTACATTATTATGGTTATTTTTACATTTTATCCTGAAGACCCCTTAACGTATTATTTATACCAGTCACGTCGCTACAAACTGGTGTCGCCACCTAGTGTTTCATAGGCAGACAATAATTAGCTTAGTCAATCCACCTTACTAATACATGGCGTGCTAGCTAACTTTCGTTAATAAAGCCTTAACTTATCTTGCACGCTGAGCAACCAAAGAAGCATCAACCTACGATAACGAAGCTAGAAGTGAGGTTACCTGTGATATTGAGGCTTCGTAATATCTTTCGAATACCGCAGAAGCTCCGTATTGATGTTTCAATAAGAACATTGACTGTAGCCTATACATTGCCCGTCCAAAAAAAAAAAAAAAAAAAACCAAAAACAGTGCCATTAGGATTTGAATAAGCAAATACTCAAGTAGAGCCTATGATTGAATATTTATTGCAGTGATGAATATTTTTCAGCTGGCAATAATTCTTTTAATCCTGATTCAGTGCATAACTTCTCATTTCTTAAAAAAAAAACCCACGTCGGAAGACGTATCCATGATCGTTGAAAAGTTGTTACTAAGTTTCAAGAGAGACAAATTTTTGGCCAGCATCAAGTAAAGAGAACAGCTAAGGAGATTGCTGAAATGTCTAGAATTGGGTCATGAACTGTTCAGCAATTTACTGGAACCTGGAAGGATTGGGGTGAACAGTCAACTTCGCAAAAGAAATGGGTTGGAGAAAAATCATGACTGCCCTGCAAAAAATGTTCTATAGGACTTCTATGGAATTCTATAGAACTCTACAGAACATCAATGGAACTCTATAGAACATTTTAGTAGAAGAGCATGTTCTACAGGATTTTCTGTGTGTTCTATAGGAATTTGCTAGAAACCTATAGAGCACCTCTATGGAAAAGAAAGTCCTATAAGATTATTGCTGTTCTATAAGACCTTCCTATAGAACACCCTAGTTGAAAAACCTGTTCTATAGGACTTTGATGGTCTTAAGGACCTTCTAATAAAACAAAAGCTTAATGGGAAAGACATCTTAAATAAGGGTTAAATAAAAATAAAAATAAATCTTATGAATCCTTGCAATGCTCTGTCGAAGGGTCAATTTACCTTATGTGTACCAGGGTTCTAGAAGTGAGAAACCGGACTAATGGTATGAAAATGTGCAATATGCAGTGATATCCACGATACTGAAGTAGCAAGGAAATTGTGTCCCTTTTAACTTTAAGGTGTGCTTAAGCACATGGGTTTCCAGGCACATACCTACTCATTGATTCTCTGATCAGACGATTGATTGACTGACTAATCACACGACTAAGCAGTATTTCAGTTACGGTATATGAAGACCTCTTTCCATTTCCTCGGCAGCAATTCAAAAATATAAATGTAAGGCATTACAACTTTATTATGCTATAATCAAAAACTTGTGTTCCTCTTTTGCTTACAGACAGAATTAAGTTGAAAGTTTGACCTTTTGAACTTTTCCCTTAATTTTAAAAATTCAATCACATTATTCCTTTCCATTCACATGCATGTGATTGCAGATTATATACAGATTTAGAATTAATTTGAATACAATTTCTGTCTGTTGAGACTTATTCCCAC
Organism: Gymnothorax javanicus; assembly: GCA_029692085.1. Lineage (NCBI taxonomy): Eukaryota > Metazoa > Chordata > Actinopteri > Anguilliformes > Muraenidae > Gymnothorax > Gymnothorax javanicus. The sequence goes on from CM056193.1 coordinate 87,583,725, forward strand.
CATCTTTATCTGAAGGTGATTTCTAACCATGAACGTACAAGCTTGTTTGTGGTTTCCTTCCAAATTTGGGTGGGATTGAAAATGCCAAACTGAAAAAAAAAGTCCTCCAGAGATTTTCTATGGAACTATTTCCAATAGAAATTTTCTATAGAACTTTTTTTGTATAGGACTTGAGGTACTAAAGTTCTATAAAATTCTATTGAACTGTCCTATAGGATTCCTATAGCACATTTTTTGCAGGGTGATCCTGATCGGAGATCACTAAAATGCTTGGCGAAGTCTCATCATAGAAAAACCAACAGTAGAACACATAGCTACACTTAATTATGATGGTAAGAGTATTTCCACACGCATTATGCAACAAGAACTTGGAGGATTGGGACTAAACAGCGGTGTGACCACAAAAAAACCACTTGTTAGTGAGGCTAATTAGTAAAAAACCACAAGGGAGCATTAAGATTGGACTGTGGAGCAATGAGAAAAAGGTCATGTGGTCTAATCATAGACTGTATAAAAAGATGGACGCAGCACCCAGGTCTGAAAACTGAGGCCAATGCGGAAATCTCTAAAATTTGCATACTGCTTAATGGCGAGCAGATGGCGACTTCGGTGGTTGCAGAAAGAAGTTCAATGCTATAAAAGTCAATGAGAAAATGACCCTACTTTCCACCTGATTTATTATTTAAATAATGATTCCACATTATTTTATGGTATATATCAGAGGAGGCGGTGAACTGGCGATAGGGGAGGCTCTAAACAATCCCTTAAAATTAATGATTGGTCATGACCTGTTTTCAATCAATCATTTAAATTACCATTACTGAAACTCCGAAAACTCTCAACATTATCAGGTGTGGCCAGTTTTCATTTATAACGCATACCTGTCAACTCTCATGCATTCGGTGTGAGTTTAAGTGGCATATTTACGTTCCTCTGCTGTAGTCAGCAATTATTCAATCAATGCAAATGTAAGAGATTCTCGTGCGGAATCAAAGTACTGGTGCACTGGAGGGGTTGGAAGCAATGGAATTGCATAAAGACATTTCAAATGATCTTATTTCATTTAAATGATCATGAAACACATGCATTGCTTTCAATCCCTGAATAAAGAAAAGCGTGAGAAGTCCGGAGTCGTGATCGGTATGCGTTTAAAATGAAAACTGGCCACATCTGAAAATGTTGAGAGTTATCGGAGTTTCTGTAATGGTAATTTAAATTAATAATTGAAAACAGGACATGACCAATCATTAATTTTAAGGGATTGTTTTGAGCCTCCCCTATCACCAGTTCACCCGCTGCCACTGGCATATATTGCAAGTTTCAAGTCTCCTTCGATATATCATCATGTTCATTTTTGTAAATTATGGTCCCAAATAGACTTGAATAAAGGATAAAGCCAGAGTATGCTTTAGGGGCGTGGCTATCCTCTGGTCCTCATCAGATACTTGCTCCTCCCTGGACCATCAATTCACGCCGTCGTCCAATAGGAATCACATCCGGTTTCAAAATGACAAAATGGCGCTGTTCAAATTGCCAAAATTGAGGCTTCTAAATGGTATGCTGAAACCAATGGGTGATGTCACGGTTGCTTCGTCCATCTTTTTATACAGTCTATGGGTCTAATGAGTCCAAATTTACCCTATTCCAGAGTGATGGGCATGTCAGGGTAGAAGAGGAAGCCCATGAAGAGATGCTCCCATCACGCATAGTGCCCACTGTACAAGCCTCTGGAGGCAGTGATATGATCTTGGGTTGCTTTAGTTGGTCAGGTCTAGGCTGAGCACTGTTCTGCAGCAATAGAACAAATTCAGCAGACTACCTGGCTACACGGAATGACCAGTAACCCATCTAAAGACTTTCTAATCCCTCGCGGCACAGGCATATTTCAGGATGAAAAGGCCAAGATTCATTGGGCTCAAATTGTGAGAGTGGCATGAGGAATCATTTTAACACATAAATTGGCCACCTCAAAGACTGGACCTGAACCAATTAAAAGTCTTTGGGATGTGCTGGAGAAGGCTTAATGGAGTGGTTAGACTCACCCATCGTCAGAACAATATCTTGACCAAAAATTAATGCAAATCTGGTCTGAGCTTACATAGTTCGTCCATTCACAGTAAATACATCCAACTATGTAAGTTAGCACCTGTGCTTTCAGGAAATGTACCCCAGACTAACTGAGCCAATCTCAAGGTGACGGGAGTACTGCAGTGTGGAAGGATGACTGAGTAGAAGAGCTATCGAGGTGGGGTTAAAATCTAAGTCTCTTGGAAAAAATGTACAGCTGTGGCATAATTACCAGTCTATCCTGGTTCCCGGGTTCATCCCCTACCTGCATGTGAAATATTTATGCTTGATTCCTTCCAGTGAGTTGCAAATGATGTTTTTGAGCAACTTATATTGTGATACTTCAGCTTTGTTAACAAAGCTGTAGTCACCAGAAGTATACTGTCCCCCATCTTGGTTGGGAATGGGCAATCACCGAATTGGATTTTTAATCCCTGATGGCACAGTCATATTCCAGGATGGCAATGCCAGATTCATTGGGCTCTAAGTATGAATGAGTGGTTCAACAAGCAAGGGGAATCATTTCCACACAATTTGACTACTACTGAGTCCAGCCTTTTAGCCAGTTGAGAGTCTTTGGGATGTCCTGGAGAAGTTTTTACACAGTGGTTTGGCTCTCCCATCATAAAAGATTTTGGCCCCAAATTACTGCAACTTTGGATGGAAATAATTTTGAAGACAATGAATAAGATTGTTCACACAATGCCAGGAAAAGTGCACGCCATGATCAGTGCCGACGATAGTCCAACAAAATAGAGTGTGCAACTTTTTTTTTTAATTTTGGCCAGGCAGTGATAGCACAAACCCCAATTCCAATGAAGTTGGGATGTTGTGTCAAACGTGAATAAAAACAGAATGCAATGATTTGCAAATCCTTTTCGACCTATATTCAATTGAGTTCACTACAAAGACAAGATATTTATTGTTCAAACTGATAAACTTTATTGTTTTTTTGGGAAATATTCACTCATTTTGAATTTGATGCCTGCAACATGTTCCAAAAAAGCTGGGACAGGGGCAACAAAAGACTGGGAAAGTTGAGGAATGCTTAAAAAACACCTGTGTGGAACATTCCACAGGTGAGCAGGTTAATTGGAAACAGGTGTGTCATGATTATGTATAAAAGGAGCATCCCCGGGGCGCCCCGGTGGCTCATCGGTCTAAGTGTGCGCACCATAAAGGCTGTGTCCTTCTCGCGGCGACCCGGGTTCGATTACAGCTCAGGTCATTTGCCGCATGTCTTCCCCATTCTTCTCCCCAACTTTCCTGTCTATCTCCACTATATAACTGTCAAATAAAGGAAAAAATCCCCCAAAAAAATCTTTAAAAAAAAAAGGACCATCCCCGTAAGGCTCAGTTGCCCAAAAGCAAGGATGGGGCGAGGTTCACCACTTTGTGAACAACTGCGTGAGCAAATAGTCCAACAGTTTAAGAACGGTTATCAACGTGCAATTGCATGGAATTTAGGGATTTCATCATCTACAGTCCATAATATCATCAAAAGATTCAGAGAATCCGGAGAAATCTATACTCGCAAGTGGAAAGGCCGAGAACCAACATTGAATGCCCGTGACCGTTAGTCCCTCAGGCAGCACTGCATTAAAAACCGACATCATTCTGTAAAGGATATTACCATGTGGGCTCAGGAACATTTCGGAAAACCAATGTCAGTTAACATAGTTTGTCGCTACATCTACAAGTGCAAGTTAAAACTCTACCATGCAAAGCGAAAGGCATATATCAACAACACCCAGAAACGCCCCTGGCTTCTCTGGGCCCGAGCTCATCTGAGATTGGACTGACGCAAAGTGGAATAGTGTGCTGTGGTCTGACGAGTCCACATCTCAAATTGTTTTTGGAAATCATGGATGTCTTCTGCTCCGGGCTAAAGAGTAAAAGGACCATCCAGATTGTTATCAGCGCAAAGTTCAAGAGCCAGCATCTGTGATGGTATGGGGATGTGTTGGTGCCCATGGCATGGGTAACTTGCACATCTGTGAAGGCACCATTAATGCTGAAAGGTACATACAGGGTTTGGAGCAACATATGCTGCCATCCAAGCAACGTCTTTTTCAGGGACGTTCCTGCTTATTTCAGCAAGACAATGCCAAGCCACATTCTGCATGTGTTACAAAAGCGCGGCTGCGCAGTAAAGGAGTGAGGGTAATAGACTGGCCTGCCTGCAGTCCAGACCTGTGTCCCATTGAAAATGTGTGGCGCATTATGAAGTACAAAATATGCCAACGGAGACCCCGGACTGTTGAGCAACTGAAGTCGTACATCAAGCAAGAATGGGAAAGAATTCCACCTACAATTAGTGTCCTCAGTTCCCATACGCTTTTAGAGTGTTGTTAAAAGAAAAGGTGATGTAACACAGTGGTAAACATGCCCCTGTCCCAGCTTTTTTGGAACATGTTGCAGGCATCAAATTCAAAATGAGTGAATATTTCCAAAAAAAAAAACCAAGAAAGTTTATCAGTTTGAACATTAAATATCTTGTCTCTGTAGTGTACTCAATTGAATTTTGGTCGAAAAGGGTTTGCATATCATTGTATTCTGTTTTTATTCACGTTTTATACAATGTCCCAACTTCACTGGAATTGGGGTTTGTGTGACGTTTCTGCATTACCGCAGGTGGCACGTGATCTATAATAATTTTGCTGGCCTAAATTATGCTTACCAGCTGGTGTCATTAGTGTGCATTTTGTTCAATGAAGCTTGCATTCTGCCTGCATTCTGCTGCTGCTGCTGCCCGGCTGGTCTCCTGTGATTTTTATCTTCATGTTAAAAATTTCTCTGTAAAAATAGTTTACAACCCCAATTCCAAAAAAGTTGGGATGCTGTGTAAATTGTAAATAAAAACAGAATGTAATGATTTGCAAATCTCAAAATCTACATTTTATTCACGATAGAACATAGACAACATATTAGATGTTGAAATTGACACATTTTACCATTTCCTGGAAATATTGGTTCATTTTGAATTTGATGGCAGCAACACATCTCAAAAAAGTTGGGAGAGGGGTAACAATAGGCTGGAAAAGTCAGTGGAACTAATAAAAAACAGCTGGAGGAACATTTTGTAACTAATAAAGTTAATTGGCGACAGGTCAGTAACATGACTGGGGATAAAAAGAGCATTTTAGAGAGGCAGAGTCTCTCAGAAGTAAAGCTGGACGGAGATTCTCCAATCTGCAAAAACAGCGTCTAAAAATTGTGGAACAATTTCAGAAAAATGTTCCTCAATGTGAAATTGTGAAGACTTTGCATCTTCAGTTCATATCATCAAAAGATTCAGAGAATCTGCGCTGGGGACAAGTCCGAAGGTCAGTATTGGATACTTGTGATCTTTGGGCCCTCAGGCGGCACTGCATTAAAAACAGGCATGATTCTGCACTGGAATGCACTGCATGGATTCAGGAACACTTCCTGAAATCATTGTCTGTGAACACAGTTCGCAGTGCAATCCACAAATGTAAGCTAAAGCTGTATCATGCAAAGAGGAAGTCATATGTGAACACAATCCAAAAATGCTGCAGTCTCTCTGCGCCAAAGTTCATTTAAAATGGACTGAGGCAGAATGGAAAACTGTTCTGCGGTCAGATTAATCAAAATTGGAAATTCTTTTTGGAAACCATGGACAGCGGTCTAAAGAGGAGAGTGACCATCCAGCTTGTTATCATCGCACAGTTCAAAAGCCTACATCTCTAATGGAGTCGGGCTGCATTAGTGCCTATGGCGTGGGGAGGTTACACATCTGGAAAGGCATTATCAATGCTGTGTTGCTACCATCAAATTGAAAATAAGCTAATATTTTTCATGAAATGGTAAAATGTCTCACTTTCAACATCTGATATATTTTTATGTTCTAGGAAATGATGTAACTTGAGTTTGTGAGAAGGCACTGTCTATTTAAAACTTTTTGTTGCAGACCAAAGGGGATAATAATAGGCGTTTTTACCCCAAAACGCCTATATTTAATAAGATGATTAAATAGTGAAGGAGATGAGAAAACAAGTCGTAATTTTGATCAAATAAAGCTAAGATATATACATTCATGTAGAACAAGTTTCATTACCATGAGTTACTGCCCACATGGAGAACTTGCCAATCCAAAACTGACAAAAAAAAAGACTTTTTCAGCTGAGACCCTTTTCAGGGTCTCCTAACTCCACTATTATGCCTTGGGTGCAGTCAATCTTCCTTTTATAGACAGACCTGTCCTCATATAGAAGGAATCCAGCACAATTTAGCCTTTGTAAGGGATCCTGGCCTTATAGGGGGCCCTTGAAAACTGAATTTTTGATTTCCGCCCATCAAAAAGTTTCATATTTGAGAGGCCAATTTCTTGAAAATGATAAGAGACAGATAAATTTTGACAAGTGGTTCTGAAAATCTGGACCCAAATTACCCTGGATAGCAATTTTCAGCCCATATCTATGATTTATTCCAAAGATATTGGCCTCCAAAATCCCTATAAATTAACATTCGCGATTCGCTTGGGGCATGGCCCCTGATTTTTGGGGGGCCATATCTTGAAAATCCCTTGGAGTAGGACCATAAAGTTTTGTATGTGTTCATTATGAATATAGATGTGCTCCCAAAATAAAGTTGAGCCAAATCTGAGTCGGTGACCTAGGGACCTCTGGTTGACTTCGTATGGAATGACCCATATGTTGTATTATATCGGAGAAGGTCTCCACCAGTAATGACCATGGAAAAAGCCAAATCCGTGCTTGAGAAATGAGTTTTCACAATTCATTATGGCAATGAATTATTTTCCACCATGTGATTCAGCAGGTGTAAGCCTTATGTTGGCACACTCCTTTCTTGAGCATCTAGCAGCAAATATAGCCTAACTGTGTAGATTCTAAATGACTGGGGACAATTTTTTTTGTATTGTCTGTGGATTATAAACCCTTGAAAATAAAAAGATACACTGAAATCAGTTGAGATTTGTAACTTTAGGCGTTATATAAACTATAGATCCAGGAAACCACGACTCCTGAACTAGATCCTGGTGCAGGGAAGTGGTGATTGGCAACACTGGACTGAGACTGGACGAGAGATGGCAGAGGGAAGTGACAAATCAGAAAGTGAGATGGGAGGAATTGAAACAGGTGGCAGGATGAATTATGGCTGGGGTATGGCTGGTGAACGATAAAACAAGAAAAAAACTAGGAAAAAAAAACAGCTAAAAGGTACAGTCAGGGTAGAGGAAACTGATACCTCATTCACTCATAGTCAGAGTGAGCTATGCGTTACCCCAAGGCAAATGGTCTGCAAACCATAGTCTCAGGCCTACCAAAGAAAATGGCCAAGATGTAACAAAAGTTTGTCAGATGTCTACATTTTTCAAATAACCAGCAACACAAAATCGAAAACATGCCACATTCCCACTAAACTTTGCATCACAACACTTTGAAGTCGATACATTTTCACCAAAACCAAACTCAAAAAATCGCACGGCCTGTGACAAACCCAGAGACAAACCACATTAGTTGTCAACTGTGTGTTGCTGGTTCTTTGAAAAAGGTAGACATCTGACAAACTTTTGTTACAGCTTGCCGGTTTTCTTTGGTAGGCCTGAGCCTGTAACTACAAATCTACTGTTCCACACTCCAGTCCAGTAGGTGACGGTAATGCACCTATAAGTGGACTATACAAACTCAATAGAAGAAGAACCGCAACTCCTCAGTTTGCTTCCATTTGTTTACAGGTCCTTCTTGCCCGATCCAATATGGCGTAAACGCGAACGAATCGCTGCATTGAATCTAAGCGGCGTCAAGGTGTATATGTCTATGTTTGGGAGCCAGGAGTTCAGGCTGTCTTCTCGCTTGGCCACAATCACTTAGCATCCCTCCCTGTTTTGCGTGTGATGTTGATTGCTTATTTGTCTCTTCTTCCCAATTGCTCCGATGGCTGTTCGATGGCTATGCAGGTACATTTTTGAGTTGAGGTCATGATGATGGCTACAGTTATGTTGTTTAAGAGTTGCCAAATCGACGCAAGTGCAATTAACGTTAAGCCACGTTGTTAATGTACATGAAGAAACACAGCAAGCTAATAGTTAGTCTAGTAACGTTAGACTTACTCTTACTTACTTATGAAATATTTTCTGGAATACTGCGTTGCTTACTGTTTGGACTCACTATTGGGGTGAGATTCTTGTGCTCTTCGTTTTTAGAAAGTCACATTAGCTAGCTAGACCATAACAATGAAGCTAGCAATATTGCTAGCCATGCGGCTAACATTAGCTAGTCAACGTTGCCTTTCTGAGTAATTGTTCCAAAGGATTTACGCTATCTTGCTATTTATATAACGCTCGTTAAATTTACCAAGTGTGCTAGCTTGCTAGTCAACGTATTTGCCTGGTTGACCTAATAGTTTTACGTTTGCGGAGTGAGCTGGTGCTATACAGAATGATGCAGTATTAACTAGCCAGATGGCTGGATAACTACAATCTGGCGAGAGTTATGGAAACGGGATGGCTAGCTAACGTTAGCTAGTGGATTTAACCGTTAGGTAAAGTTAGCTTGCTGTCTGCCTGAGGTTATCTCAACGTGATGGAGTCACGGTCCGCAGTCTCACGTTATTTGCTACGCAGTAATGCATTATGTGCTTGTGTCTTATTATTCTGCAACCATTCAAAATCACGATGGCAATCCTGTTTGGCTGCTTGGGTCGTAAACTATGCTGGATTAGACAATAAAAGCTTGACATTGCCTAACCGTTACACCACAGTCGCGGGTAGTCATAGCGAAGGCCTGAAAGCGCTAGCAAGCGAGCCACATTGCACTGTTGCTTATTATGAAGCAAAGATGATCGTTTCTGCTGGCCCTCGCAGGAATTAAATCCACGGGTCCGAGACTAACTCTCTGGCGTTCCAATGGGACGCGGTATTCCTTAAGCTGCTTTCACACTGGACGAGAAACGAATTTTTCGCACGACAGATTACATTCAAAGTCAATGCAAAGACGTGAATACACGCGTGTATTCGCGTCTTTGCATTGACTTCTAATGTAATCTGTCGTGCGGAAAATTCGTTTCGCGTCCAGAGTGAGAGCGGCTTTAGTCCCACAGACCGTGGTTTCTTCTCTTTCTTGCATTGCGACAGCTCTAGATCCCCCTACTGACGGGCACATTTTGGTACTCCCACTTTTTCCATTTGAGCGTGGGAGGGGGAGACGATGCTGCGATGCTCAACGCGAGGGTAATTTTTCTGTACGGATCAAGAAAAGCTGATGTTACAAATTATTGACACTCAAGTATATGAGCGCCAGCAAGCGCCGATGTTTTAGCTGATGGAAATTGACATCTTTAGCAATGTGCGCGAATGTTTTTGGCGCTTTGAAAAGGTGAGACATTTCTTGCGTTTCTCTTCAGGCGGTGAGAAATGGCACTCGTCAGCTGGATAGATAGCATGCATGTTAGAACAGCTCACCCGCCTGCCGGTGGCTCAACATGTTTCCTGGTTTCTGAAAAATTCGTACCAATGCTCAGTAGATGCAGGACTGAAATCACGGGGAGTAACGTTACGGGCTACGGTAATATGCTGTATGTCTATCATCATTTAAGGCTTTCGTGGCAAGGAAACGCTTGACAATTACTGGCAAGACAAAGCTTTCGTTAATGGCTAGATTGCCCGTTTTGATTTTAGCTACAATAATCCTTGGTTTATTTAAATGATGTACAAGACCGTGGCATGGAGACCGTGCTCTGTATCGTGTATGGGCTATTTCATGTTGTGGGTGTGCCGAACAGAGGTAACCAAATTGGTCGACAGCCGCATGCAGTTTAGAAAATACCGATAAATTGTGAATTCCACTCATGGATAATTCTTTTCCGAAGGCAAAGACAAAGGTATCATATGCTCATCTTTTTGGAACCATTGGCATTTTGGTTTAAGATGTCAGAAAGGCCGAGATGCACTCCCGCTTGAACAGTTGATTCTTAGATAATCGTTGAGCATGAAGATCCAGTATGGCTATATGACAGTACAGAAAAAAAATTTCATAGAAAAACGGACGTTTAGCTAGCGTTCAAGTGCAGAATGCATCAAATGGCCGATTCCCAGAGATCCCCAGAGGAATCTTTGGGTGAGTGAGCAAACTTAGTCCGCTGGTTTCCTCAGAGAGACCTTTTTGGCATTGACAGCTCCTGCCCTTCAGAGAATTTGGAGCTGAGCCCCGCATGATGTGTTGTCGAGTGATGAAATAAACATCTGGAGGGGGAAGCAATGTGATGTTACTCGACATAATGACTCATCCTGCACGGACCGTGTTTGTTAATATGGTGGCTGTTTATCGTTTGATCTGATAATTGCACTGGAAAAAAAGGCTATGACTAATTGGTAGTTTTATTCTGCCATTTGTTGGCGATAGTTTAATTGTAAAGCAGAATTTCGCATTTATCCTGCAGAATTTTTGAACGTCCTCTTCTACGTCTGTGAAAAATGTGCTTTAAAGATCAGTGCCATTGCAGATATCCTGAGAGCTGTGGGTTATTTTGTGTATAGACCGGTGTTCTGGCCAATAACTTGGCTAAAATTTGCACATTCTGGTGTGATTATCAGTAGCGTTCATGCAAGTGTTTCCAGATATCTTGAGTGAAAGCACGGCAGTGTGAATTTTTGTAATATTCTGAAAAAGCCCTGGCATTTTGATAAGTTGATATCTTGCGAAATTTAACTGTGTAAATTTGAAAGGAATTTTCCTGCTTTAAAATCTAGTGCCTGGAGTTCAAATTTTCTTGGAGTCTGTTATGATACCGAACCAGCCCAAACTTAGGCGTTTGTTTAAAAACCTTTAAAAACCAAAGAAAAGTAATCTTGGGGGGGTGGCTTGTTTCTCTTCTTACGCAGACCTTCAGAGGAGGCAGTTGAGGTGCACAGTTTTGTGTTCCTTATAGGGATTCATGGTGTTTTACATTCCTGACAGATTGATGCTTCTAATAAGGAATTGAGGATTGTTTCCCCAAATATTTAGTTAAAACTGACGCAGAAGTGAATCCAGATTTTGCGGGAAACCGGTTGATGAATTGGTGGCTTTCGTTAATCGTATGTATTGACAAATTTGAGCCTGCGTGTGTACACACCTGCAATGTGAGGCTAACGGGATTTAAGGCCAGCGGGAAATGCTTCTGTCGCTTTAAGAAGAAGCACAAGCCAAGTGCCAAACTTGGGTGTGGTGACATCACAATGTCGTCACTATGCAATAGCGACAGTGTGAACTACCGATAACGCATTCTTCGGTCCTCCCCATCTTCACAGGCTGGAGGGCAGTGGCACGTAACATGAACTGTTGGGAGTTTTACATTGCAATGGAACCTTTTTCAGTGGTTATTGTAAGTAACGGTGTGCTTCATGCATTTTTGCTGCATTCTATTTTGAATCAACTACCGGTATTGTCTTTTTTTGTATAATTTTTGCTTGTCAGGGGGAACAATAATGATCATAATATGCATATTTAATAATCCAGTAACACTGTGAATTGGGGATTAGGAAGGTATTTGAAAGTGCTGTTATTGAATTCATTTGGTATTTGAAAGTGCTGTTATTGAATACATTTTTTAGAAATCCTTTTAGGGGCATGGTCTTTGTCTACGTTTGCGTAATTTGCAAAATAGCAAAAATGGAAAGCAGTATTTGGCCTTAAAATTCATATTGACGCAATAAATTCATATTGACTTGGGTCACTGTAATGGTTTTAATGGTAGCAGTGGCAGCTAGAATTACAAGAGTTGGATAATTCACTGAGCTGTATTCTCTGCAGTTTCACCTTTGTGGAGCTAATCAATGCATATTTATTAAATGGGACAAAGAATGAAATTACAATTCAGCATAGAATTTATATGTTGCAATTTTTTAAATAATCCTTTGCTATTATTTACATACCCAGGCTACATAAGCCTCACAACATTTTAAAAAGGCCAGAAATGGCATGAAGTGAAACTAGTGATGTTTTTTATATGACTGCTGTTGGAAGAAGTCCTGGAGTCTGGGTGGGTCTGCTGTTCAGGTGTTTGGATCATAAGTGGGGTCATGTAAATGGCATCTACTGTTCGGATCCTTGTTCTTTTCATCAGTGAATGTGTTGCATTTCTAGATCACATTGAAACAAATAAAGCTCTAATAACAGAAATAAAGGTGTTTTAAACAAATATTTCACTGTTGTAATGAAACTTCAAATCTTATTTTCCGGCTCTTGTGTAGGAAATATTCGCTAGCTTCAAGTTGCTGTTGGATTGACTTGTGAAAATTTCTTATCCCGTTCAGCTTAGGCGTGGTCATGGTAGCAGTATGCATATTGCTATTTCCATGCAGTTGAATGCGTTTGTGTTGGCTCTGCCTTGGTCAGAATACATCAGTTTAATTTGGGTTTACGTCCCTCTAGGGGTTTCTCTGCTTTTGTTCCCGCTAAAGGCACTTTGTTCCGGGTTGCTTTGGATAAGACCATCTGCTAAATGCCTGTAATACAAAGTAATTTATTATGGCTTAATATTTTAACAGTGCAATATTAGTAGTGTGCCTTTATGAATGTTACAGCACAAATTATGCACTTGCTCCTGTTGTTTCTTCTTGCAGGGGTGTCCATACACATGCACAAGGCTACAATGTGAAACATTATGATGGCATATTTTTGTCAAAAAAAGACAACAGTGTCATCACTATCCCCCGCCACAGTCAAGGGCCGTAACTCCGTAAAAAATACGCTTCGACATCCATTTTCGAACTCAATGTATATCATGAGTACTTTATTAAGCATACAAAATTTCACGCGTCTAGGTATAATAGTTTCAGAGAAATCTTGTCCCCATTGTGGCCGGACAGACGGATGCACACACGGACGTACAGACGAACCCCAATCCAATATTCCCGGTACCAATTCTAGGAGGGGATAATAATGTAGATGTACAATGTCATAATGGTTGACTGCTATTTTGAGCCAAAGTAGACCTTTACGGTCATGGCAAATAAGGTTTGCCAATGGCCAGTTTTGCAACATTTGCTATCAGTTTGCTAGATATGTGTTTAATTAAGTTTAGGCTATGTTCAATCTGAATTGCTGATGGAAAATGCTGGAAAGTACAGCAGGATGTGATGAACCTTGTACTGGGAAGAGAGCTTCTTCATCAATTGTTTAGAAAGCAGATAGAATGAAGTCCAAGGATTTGTCCAGTCACCATCGTCTCAGCACATATGTGAAGCTGGAGCCCATTTCAATATGACACGTGAATATTTATGGCCATTAACTTATTTATTATGCCTCCACCACACACAGTTGGTGGGAGGAATACTGTTTTCTGGTTGTCTGTCCATACATCCATCTCACCAACGCACTTCACAAATAACTAGCCTGTGCTATACCTACTGATGGAGTAGGTATAGGGATTTTCGCCAAATCAGACGTAACTCAATAGAGGGTAGCTGAACTGACTAGGTTTAGGAGTTCATCAGGTCAAAGGTCGAGGTTTAACCCATTTAAACCGGGACAGCATGTGCGCATTTTAAGAACGTGTCGTTGCCGACACAGATATGCGCGTAATTTTGAAAGTACCGTAATTACTGTAAGTTTTGCGCAATAGAAAAAAATTCCAACTGTTCCTGAAAGCTGAGAAGCTGTGCTTCAGCCCAAATACAGGTTACTATGGTAAACATGGCAGCATGATTCTCTGCTGGGATTTTTGCATTAGGCCTTAAAGGGTTAATAACGTCAGTTGTATGATCGCGTAAGATCAACTTTTATCAACTTTTAAGGCGCATGAAGCAATGGTTGCAGAGGCGCAGCAATCAACGCTTTGTATTTAGTAGAACCCTGATGGTTTTTGCAATCCGTCCCCTTTGAGTGCAGGTCAGCTTCCTCTGCTCAGTCCATGGGTCTGTGGAGGGCGTATGCAGTGAATGCTCTGCTGTGCGCTAATGCCTAGGGTTGTGTGGCGTATGCAGTGAATGCTCTGCTGTGCGCTAATGCCTAGGGTTGTGTGATGAGTGAGTGCAGTGAATGCTCTGCTGTGTGCTAATGCCTTGGGTTTTGTGGTGAGTGAGTGCAGTGAATGCTCTGCTGTGTGCTAATGCCTAGGGTTGTGTGGCGTATGCAGTGTATGCTCTGCTGTGCGCTAATGCCTAGGGTTGTGTGGTGAGTGAGTGCAGTGAGTGCTCCGCTGTGCGCTAATGCCTAGGGTTGTGTGGTGAGTGAGTGCAGTGAATGCTCTGCTGTGTGCTAATGCCTAGGGTTGTGTGGTGAGTGAGTGCAGTGAATGCTCTGCTGTGCGCTAATGCCTAGGGTCGTGTGGCGTATGCAGTGGATGCTCTGCTGTGTGCTAATGCCTAGGATTGTGTGGTGAGTGTGTGCAGTGAATGCGCCGCTGTGTGCTAATGCCTAGGATTGTGTGGTGAGTGTGTGCAGTGAATGCTCCGCTGTGTGCTAATGCCTAGGATTGTGTGGTGTGTGCAGTGAATGCTGGTGTGTGCAGCTGTGTGCTAATGCCTAGGATTGTGTGGTGTGTGCAGTGAATGCTCCGCTGTGTGCTAATGCCTAGGATTGTGTGGTGTGTGCAGTGAATGCTCCATTGTGTGCTAATGCCTAGGATTGTGTGGTGTGTGCAGTGAATGCTCCATTGTGTGCTAATGCCTAGGATTGTGTGGTGTGTGCAGTGAATGCTCCGCTGTGTGCTAATGCCTAGGATTGTGTGGTGTGTGCAGTGAATGCTCCGCTGTGTGCTAATGCCTAGGATTGTGTGGTGTGTGCAGTGAATGCTCCGCTGTGTGCTAATGCCTAGGATTGTGTGGTGTGTGCAGTGAATGCTCCGCTGTGTGCTAATGCCTAGGATTGTGTGATGTGTGCAGTGAATGCTCCGCTGTGTGCTAATGCCTAGGATTGTGTGGTGTGTGCAGTGAATGCTCCGCTGTGTGCTAATGCCTAGGATTGTGTGGTGTGTGCAGTGAATGCTCCGCTGTGTGCTAATGCCTAGGATTGTGTGGTGTGTGCAGTGAATGCTCCGCTGTGTGCTAATGCCTAGGATTGTGTGGTGTGTGCAGTGAATGCTCCGCTGTGTGCTAATGCCTAGGATTGTGTGGTGTGTGCAGTGAATGCTCCGCTGTGTGCTAATGCCTAGGATTGTGTGGTGTGTGCAGTGAATGCTCCATTGTGCGCTAATGCCTAGGATTGTGTGGTGAGTGTGTGCAGTGAATGCTCTGCTGTGCGCTAATGCCTAGGATTGTGTGGTGAGTGAGTGCAGTGAGTGCTCCGCTGTGCGCTAATGCCTAGGATTGTGTGGTGAGTGTGTACGATGTGTGCCCTGCTGTGTTCTGATGCCCCAGGGTGTACAGTGAGTGTGTTTGGTGCGTCCTTTGCTGTGCGCTAATGGGCTAGGGTTTGTGGTGAGAGTGCAGTGAGTGCTTTGTGGTGTTTTAACGCCCCAGGATGTGCATCTGTCTTGCAGCCTGTTTGGGAAGCCCTTTGATGGTGGGAAGAGGATGGACAATGGCGGTCAGCAGCACCCCTCCATGGGGCGCCTGCAGGAGATCCAGGCAGAGGTGGCCAGACTGGGTCAGCAGGTGTGCACCTTCAGCGGGCTGCAGAGCGAGCGCGAGTACCGTCGCCTGGAGCGGGAGCTTACCCGCCTGCAGATGGAGGTGGATCAGGTGGAGACGGAGGGCCGGGCAGAGCTCCAGCAGGCCCGAAAGCGGGCGGCTCAGGACCTCGAGGGGCTCCTGCGCTACCTGGAGGAGAACGCCACGCACCCGTCGCGCCTGGCCATCGAGGAGCTGAGCCAGGAGGCACAGAGGCTGGTGGAGCAGGGCGTGCTGGAGCCGCAGCGCTCAGGAGCGGCGGAGATCGGCGACGAGCTGGTGGACGCGCTGCAGGAGCTGGTGCTGCGGCTCACGCAGGTGAAGACGGGCGGGCGCGTGCCCTTGCGCAAGGCCCGCTACCGTGCCCTCACCCGCCTGTGCGCCGTGCAGGACGTCATTGAGGGCCGCGCCCGGCACCAGACGCTGCCGCTGCCCTTGTCGGAGGGCACGCACGCTGCCGTGCAGCGGATCAACCAGGTGATGGTGCAGGTGAGTGGGGTGCGCAGCCAGCTGGTGGCGCTGCTCATGGGCCTCAGCGGCAGGGACAGCTGCGCGCACCTCTCGCGCATCCTTACCGAGCTGCTGGTGGAGCTCGACGCCCTGGACGTGTCCGGGAACGCCTCCGTCAGGAATTACCGCAAGCGCGTGGTGGAGGAGATCAATGGCTTGCTCAAGCACCTGGACCTGGAGGGCGAAGGGGACGACACGTCCAGGTATGAATTGGTCCTGGAAAAGGCCAGGGCTTTCCAGTTTAACCGCCTCCATATCGGAGCAACATCAGTTTTGACTGTTAAAAATGTCAGGCGCCTGAAATGTGACAGAGTTGTTTTATGGTGAACTTTGAGTTGAGTCGGATAGGTGTGGTCAGAGTGTGGTGTGTTAAAAATTCCAGCGAGACTCTGTTTGGGAGAAACTGGCAGCTTTATTCAGAACAACACACTGTAGGGTAATTTGGAATTTTTAACTATTGAAAATACTGAGCGCCAGAAGTGTTGCAGTTGATGGTGTTGCACGATGAATTCTCGGCATTTCAAGCGGAGTCGGACATGCCTGGACTGAGCGGGCTGATTTTAATGCGTCCTGGGCAGGATACTTAATAATCTTTCCTTAGTGCACTCCATAATCCTTCACCATGGGTTTTGGCTCCTGCTAAATGCTGAAATGGCACAAATTATTTTGCCACTGCCAGTTTGTATGCTAAGCTATTATTTTTAATCTCCTTACTTTGAGTTTTTGTTTTGCATAATGTGCATCTTAACCCTTTAATGTGAGATCTACATTGAACATTCTATTGCTGATTCAGTGTGGAGCTACATTCATATCAAGTGTGGTATTTCGACTTGAGAGCAGACCTATTGATTTCATGAGTAGATTTTGCAAAGTATTTCACCAAAATTCTGCTCTCACATTCAAGTATGCCCCTGCTTGCGTTTGGATTTGCGCTGCTTCCACTCAAACTGCAGCCTTTTCTCCTTGCACACAAACTGCCTCTGTGTGTTTGGAACTTTTCTGTTTGCGCTTGGATTTTTTCGTGACACATTCCTGTCAGAAATCCCCAACCAATTGAATGCCGGGTTTCGTGTTGACCAATGAAATTGTCCCTGCCTCATTGCAGGCCCGTCTGTTTTACAGTTTACTCTGTTATTGGGTTCATACGCTCTTGCCTTCCTGGGCTACAAATGTACTTCCATTGCTTTCTTCACGACATCGGAATAAAAGGGCAGTTTGTATATTTATACTGCAGTGCCTATTCTTTTCTTCATCCATAATAACTACATATCGTTAGCCTAATAGCATAGTTGCCTAAGTCATATTTGAACGTTTTTTTGGAAAACAAGAAAAAACACAATTTTTAACAAGCACATTGGTATCTTTTTTGATATTGCAACAGTAAGCCAAAAAATGACTTAGGCAATTATGCTGTGAGGCTAACGGTAGCCGTACAACAGCGGCCTCCAGTCCACTGTGTGCTATTTTGTGGAGGAATCACAGAGTTGCACTGGGAAGGGAAAAGTGCATCTTGCTGATAGCATCATGCTGCTACATCAAAAAAGACTTGTGAAATCCATTGCTCAATTATTTTTGTTTTTATTGTGCTGTATTGTCACTTGTA
Source organism: Gymnothorax javanicus (assembly GCA_029692085.1). Classification (NCBI taxonomy): domain Eukaryota; kingdom Metazoa; phylum Chordata; class Actinopteri; order Anguilliformes; family Muraenidae; genus Gymnothorax; species Gymnothorax javanicus. The sequence goes on from CM056193.1 coordinate 87,601,478, forward strand.
ATCATATGTTTTCACTAGCAATAGCCAGATATCAACACAGTGATATCTCAGGCTATTTGATGTGTGTTTTTCATGAACACTGTTAGATCGTTAGACAAATGTTATGTTAATTAGCTAGCTAGCTACTCTCCTGCAAGCTGGCAAACATTATGAACAACTACTGTATAAAACTTTCTTCCAGTATTGATGGTATTCGCAGACAGCCTTCGGAAGTCACGGCAGCCATATTGTTGACATACCGCTGAGGAGCAGAGCGAAGATTTCAATTGAGTTAAACGAGCCGTCATGGCATCCTCATTGCTGCCTCCCAAAGCGCCTAAATTAAATCCTCGTTCTGTAAACTTGCATTAGGTCCAAAACGCCGGTTTTTCAGTCAGCATTTATATTTTGTATTTCTGTGTCTTAACCGGGCATTTTATGGCGTTTTAACTGGCTATTTCTGTTGTACAATAAGAGAGTGCTAACCGGGCATTTTATGGCATCTTAAGACACAAATACAAAATCTTAATGCTGACGCCAAAACCGACGTTTTGGATAAAACTGTGTTCCATAGAACGGAAAGGATGCAAGTGTAGCTACAGAACGAGGATTTAATTTTGGCGCTTTTGGATGCAGCCATTAACTCCATTCAACAGTAGCTCACCATGAATCTCGTAAGTCAATAATATCGACTGTCATATCAGCTGTCTTGACGTCGCCTCCCACCAAAACGATGTCAGGCGCCGGTAGCTAGCACCTTGCATCTTTCATCACATCAAGCAACATTCACTGTCTGACAAAACGATCTCTGACTAATAAAACCGTTATCTACCATTGATTAAATGCTGTGCACACACTTTACTGGGGAAAGTGGCTTATCTAACTCTAACCTTACCTGAGGTAAAATAATCGGAACAGACTTTGCTGTAAGGAGTACCCTGGAAGTCTCTCCTATTGATTCTAGCTAGCCACAGGTCTCTCCTCCGCTGGCTCAACTCCTCTGCCTCTCTCCCCTCTCTTTTCCTCACAGTGGGTATTGCAAAAAATCTAACGCCGTTTTTTTTGTTGCTGTTATTAGAACAGCCGTGAACCACACAGCAAACCATGTTGAACCAACCAGGGTTGATACGATCACTAAAGAATGTGAGGTAGAAGCCTCTCGATAGAGTCGCGTCAGGAATGTTAGTGGGGATGTCAACAATATGGCCGCATCGAACGTTGATGACGCGGATTGAATACCATGGATATTAAGGGGACTTATAGTTAAGCAAACTTTTTTCCAAGATATTCACTTTTTAAACTAAGAATTATTATCAAAATAATTCTGTTAGAAATTGCAACTTTAAACACTGATTTGCCGTAGCATTACATCAGTAGTTGCCATGGCAGCGGCTTTTTAATGAATGTATAAATACTTCGAGAAACAGTTATTGAGATAACTGAACAGTGTTTGGTTATAATTTCAGCTGTAATGCAAAGGAAAAAACATTCCTAATGTCACTACAGAGCTTTTTTTTCCAGGTTTCTATTTTCTAGTATTGATTTTTACCCCCCTAAATCAATTTTGGCGGGAAACAGCTAATTAAATATGCATATTTTTATTTACTCATATTCAGAGGTACATATTGCAAAAAGAGCTCTGTACAGACATAGATCATCACAAAATGAAGAAAACTGCCAAATGTGAAGTCAATTGGACGTACAGTTGCTGAGAAATTTGTATTTTCTTGTTGAAAATCTTTATTTTTAGAAAAACTTGATTTTAGTTCGGCAGTAATAATGTGATCAAAGTTTGACAGTAATGTTGGCAGGAGGAATACATACAGTATTTTGTTCTTAGTAGTTTTTTGGATTTTGGATTTGGATCCCTAAAAGGCACCAGCCTCAAGTAACTCCCTCTTCTTCAATCTGTGTTTCTTCCCTAGTTTTACGTGCTTGTCGAGCGTCTATTCGTTTCTTTTTTTTCAAGTTCTAGTGCGCATTTTTCACTCTGTTTCACACGTTTTCTGTCCATTTCGTGATAGCCTTTCATTGAGTGTGCCCCTGCCTTTATGCCAAGTTTTATAAGAAACATAAGGTGGCAATTCCACGTTGGCCATCATTGAAAGTCACCACACTCATAGCTGTTCCAGCCTCAAAGACAGTGTTCCTGGCAAATGTTTCTTTTGGAATACAACTCCATATTGTGGACTATTTGAAAGACCACTTCATGTTTTTACCTCAGAACTAAAATTTTAAACCAAGATTGGCATTTTGCTTAGCTATAGGTCTCCTTAAACTTGACTAGATTGTGATCAGTCTCCAGAATCTACCGGTCGAGTATTTTTAGCTCACCGGCCAATAGGCCTTGAGCTATTGTCATCAGTTTGCGTCCGTCATCCTACTTCCATTGTTCGTGCATTAGCAGCTGGATCTTGGAAACTGCTCCATGGATTTTGATGAATTTGGTGGGATGATGCCTTGGGCCAGTATTTCCAGAATATTTTTTTTGTTTGTTTGTTTTTGGATCACACCATTTTTGGCAGTTTTTTTCCCCTATTTTTATGCAAAATTTGGTGTTTTTGCGAATTTGACGTTCAACACCTCAAAAACTGATCCATAGATTCAGAGATTATGGTTTAAAAAGATGAAAAACTATATTCTGTACTACCTTTCCAAATTTGAGTTTCCCTGTGGGCCATTTTATGGGCCATTTTTGGTCAAAAACTGGTCTTCCTGTATTATCAGGTTTCATATCTCAGAAACTAATTTGTAGATCCTGAGATTTTGATTGAGAATCATCAGTAATGGCATTCAACAGTGCCTGTGCAAATTTGGACCTTGTAGTTTCATTTTGGGCCATTTTATGGCCTGGTTTTGGACCTAATTATATAAAATGTGCCATATCTCCTTAATATTGAATTTACATCTAAGGTTTGCATTGTTGGATATTAGCATATCATGTAAAGGCTTTTTGCTGGTCAGGTCAAGGGTGACCTACGGTGACCTTGATAGGCCAATCTCAAGATCACGGTGCATAGAATGGCCATAATCATGGTTAATATTCCATATACAGCTTAGGTTTGCATTATCGGGTAATGGCAAATCAGGTATGGGCTTTCTGCTGGTAAGGTGAAAACTGACCTATGGTGACCTTGAAAGGTCAATCTTGAGGTCATGATGCATTGATTAGTCAATATCATGTTTAATATTGCAGCTTAGGTTTACATTGTTGGGTAACAGGAAATCATATATCGGTTTTCTGCAGGTCAGGTCAAAAGTTACATATGGTCACCTTGAAAGGTCGATCTCGAGGTCACGATGCATCGAATAGTCAGTATCTTGTTGTAGCCCGTGGACAAAGTCAGGCGGCTACTATGGATTTATGCTTGTTGCCACCGCGTCCGAAGACACTTCCTTGTGGACGTTATATGGGCTGTAATTTTTTACCAATTACTTTCATATTTGGTATGGACAAGTGATATACTTCACTTATGACGCCTATCGATTTTGGTAGCCATGGCAACAGTATTGGCGGAATAATGAGCAAATTTGTGCTGAAACATGGATACTTCCTTGTGGACACGTATAGGCTGAAATATTTGACCGATTACTTTCATATTTGGTATGGACATGTGTTATACTTCACTTGTGACACCTATCGATTTTGGTTGCCATGGCCACAGTATTGGCCGAATATTGCGCAAATTTGTGCTAATTCATAGAGATTTCCTTGTGGACACAGTACAGCTACACCCATGTGGGCGCGGGCGAGCAGACTGTCTAGTTTAATATTGCATTTACAGCTTAGGTTTGCATTGTTGAGTAATAGGAAATCATGCATGGGCTTTCTGCTTGATAGGTCAAAAGAGACCTACAGTGACCTTGAAAGGTCATGATGCATGAAATGGTAATAACACATATTGCAACAGTTTTGTTTCTTCTCAACAGTTTAAGTTTACATTTCAAGCAGTACCCTACATAAAGTATCTAGTTAATAGCCGGTAAGCTACAGGGTCCGTGGCCCTATTTTTTAGATGCTTATATCTGAAATGGTTTTATTAACTTTGTTATATCAGAGTCCATTGTAATTACGGGCTGTTTCTCCGTTTTCTGCACAAAAAGTGTGAGAAACAAGCTATTCAGGAAGCGGTTAGCTATCAAGTTGGTAGGCCAAATTGGATGCTTGAAGCTAAAGTAAAATAAAAGGGAAAATCATTGAGCAATGAATTTTGCGTGTCTTTTTATTGTATCAGCAGTATGCTTGCAGCAGGATGTGTCTTTCTCTTCTGCCAGCTCAGTACACTGCTGCAGTTCATCCACAAAATTGCAATGTGGCACACGGACTGGAAGCCGGTATGTTATAGGGCTACTATTCTATGTAGCTATTATGGTGAAGGAAAAGAATGGGTACTGGTGCATAAATATATAAACTGTCCATTTATACCAAATTCATGAACAAAGCAATGGAACTACATGTAGCGCCGCAAAGTTGTGCAAGATGGCTTACTCAACCAAAAATACTTGCAAATAGGGTGTAGTACGGAATGGTGCTGAAAGTCCGCCATTTTAGTGAACAACTCCGGTGGTCGCGTCGCTCATTCCTTGGGCATTAGCAATTCTCAAATAGTACCATCCATTTGCTTTCTAAACTACACCTCGGGGAAGTACCTGAACGAACTTGAGAAAGGCCAAATGCTGATCATACTTACTAAAATATTTTGCTTACCATACCCATACTTGTTCTATGGAAATGTGCAAGAGTAAGCCATCACTTTATCATCTTTGGTGCATATGTTGCCCAGGAGGTCAGGAGCGTATGAACCTAATAACCGAGTAAACTGTAAAATGGACGGACCTGTAACAAGGCAGGAAAAATTTCATTGGTCAACACGAAAACTGGTATTCTATTGGTTGGCAATTTCTGACAGGAATGTATCTCAAAAAAATCAGAGCACAAACAGAAATGTTCCAAGCACATAGAGGCAGTTTGAGCACGAGGAGAAAAGGCTGCAGTTCGAGTAGAAACGTTGCAAATCCAAATGGGCAATTCCATGAGAAGAGGGACAGGATGACCAAAAATAAAATCTGTTTAACATCCAGCAAAGGGCCTCAATCTATCCACAAAACCCCTAACTTTAAGAAACATATATATTTATGGCTGAACCACTATTTTTCAGCAAGAGTTTTGCATCCAAACAGATGGTGCGAATTTTACTCTGAAATCGGCCCAAAATCAGGTAGTTAGGACCTTTGAAATTACCAGTAACTAAATGGGTTTTACAATTCATAGCACTAAATTTGTTATGCCATGGCTTTAGCTTATTTTAAAAATGAGATAAGCATCAGTAAAAAAAAAAACCAACAATAATAATAAGTAAAATAGCAATATTTGAGCAAGAGAAAAAATGAAGCATAATTATAAATAAAAACATACTCAACAGGTCAAATTATTTTCACCATTGCTCATGCGGAAATATCCATAATAGTTACACTCTTATTCAGTAAATTGCAGTCGTACTATGGACAGCTTCGTGCGGTTTTGTGTTCAACAAAAATAAATAAAAACAAAAGGTGATTTAATAAAATTATTGACCAAGCAAGCACCATTTCTTATTAGATTACTCCATTAATCGACAGAATAATCAATAGAATACTTGATTACTAAAATAATCGATTATTGCAACCCTACTGAACCTGACAGTATTTTCTAACCATAGCCTTAAAGGAGCTGTGTCACGATTACTGCGCATGCTCACAATTTTGAAAAAAGTAAATCCGCACGACTGCAAGTCAAAATATACATCCATTAGAAGGTTTTTTTTTTTTTTTCTTCTATGATTATTGGCGATGGCAAACCAGCTTGCATTCTTGTGTCCTTCAGCTAAAATGAGGAAATAACGCTTTGAATTCTCATAGAAAACTCTCTAATATTACAAGCAGAATACTGTAGTTACTAAAATGTATAAATACAATGGAAAATGAAAACTGATTTGCAAGGATGGAATCAGATTCTTACTTGCAGTCAAGCAGATTTACTTTCTTGGTATGCAAGTTCTGAGCATGCGCAGTAATCGTGACACAGATGCTTTAAAGGAAAAGTATACCCTGCAATTTTACCGCATGTTTAGAACCAGCAATGATATAACAGTAATCATGCACATCCGTTAATCTGCACACCCATTTTCACTGGGAATATTTAGTAATTAAACTTGCCTTGTGCCCCATTCCAGCCAGGTACTGGAATCGCATTTTCCATACACCAGATGTGACATACGCGCCACCCATAACAAAGCTTACCATTGCAACAATAACCGAATAAACAACTGACTTCTCCTGCTTTATAATCACGTTATCCCAGAACCTGCCCTTAAAACTCAAGCGGAAGCTAGCTAGGTAGCCAGCCAGGGCAGCTATTACAGCCTAGAGAAACTGGTGAAGCGTAAAAGTCCTCATATACGGGATTATGAAGTGGGGGAAGTGAGCCGTTCATTTGGATTGGTTGTATCAATTAAAGACTAATGTTCACCTGGGGGCTCTTACCAATCTCTGGTTTCTCTTGTTTGTCGTAGCTGTTCGTTGTTAGTTAGCTAACATAAGATGGCTACCGCTACCATTTTTGAGTTGGGGTACGGAATCTCATGTTTAGTAATTAGGGTAACATTTAAATGAGTGGCTAATTCAAGCAGGTTGTATTTATAAGAGAGTAACGTTAACTAGAGAGCTTCTTTGCTCCTCTGATTTCTCTTGGTTGCCGTCTCTGTTCGAAGCTAGAACCCTGGTTACATATCGATACTGGCAGGGTATTCTTTTTCCAGGCTGTTTTCAGCAGCTTTGGTACATGTTTCACGTGGTAAAACTTCACTCCTTCAGAACGTTTGTATGATCTCGTTACAAATGCCAATTGCACTGCTGTAACAACCCATCTCTTTGTTAATAACATCGCTTTTGGTCAGTAACTCAGTACACCATTTTGAACATTTAATGTACCCTTGACCTCTCAGGGTCAAGCTGAGTGTGATGTCTCGCCATCTTTTCTGACCAGACCCACTGAAATTAAATCTTTAATTACTCCTGACCGGAGTGTGTCTGTAGATTTTATTTGGCACAGTTGCAAAGCCAAAGCCAAGGAGAAATGAACGTAAAAATGAGACTTTAATGCAGAGTGTACTTTTCCTTTAAAGGGGGGCTGAAACAAAAACAGAAGTATACGTGGTGCACTACCAGTGGTGCTCTGGTTAAGAACTAAAAAGTGCCGAAGTGCTTCTAAGGAGAGAAATCTGTGAGCAAGTTTGCCATTTTGTTAATAGGGGGCCCCCATTGTGAAGTCCTTCTAGAAGCGACGTCACTGGATTGGTTGAATCTATAAAACTCTTACAGAAGTGAGCTATAAATCAGCAGTTTCTAAAATAAATTGTCAATGTACCAGTAAAAAGAGAGAAAGAAGGACATAAGTTTTCAAAATATGAATTACATGATTGACTTCTTTCATGATCAGATCAGTTTTATATTAACAAATGTATTGATAAGTTGCCAACAACTAAGATGCAATGCAGGACAGGTGTATACAACACAGATGATACACAAATGACTCACATGGAGGTGAACGCTCCAATGAAGATTGCCAGAGGATACAAATTCCTTTTAAACTGATCCTTTCTTAACTTGGATTGATTAAAATTAAATGCAATATGGAAAAATGTTTTATTCTCAAAAGGTTACTCTTAACGAAAAATAGAATTAACTGGTTATTTTCCGCATTGGCTTGTGGCGTAGCCTGCTGTTCAGGCTATTCGATATATAAAGCTATTTATCAAATGAGTAATAAATAAATATTAGCTTCTTATACAGTTATGTATATTCTGCCCTATCTGCATGCAAAATTAGGTTTATTTATTGTCTTACCATAACAAAAAGAACTGACTATATCTGATTGTGCTGCGTGTTTTCGGAGTGAACATGTTTTTACAAAGAAAGCAATTGAAAAAGGGTGAAAACTTGTCACCTGTTTCAATAGATTCCTCCTCAGCCAGGTGTTTGTCTCCATGCTGCAGTAGGCATACCATGGTGTTGAATACACCTGCATTGAGTTTTAGGTGTTAAATACACCTGCACTGAGTTTTAGGTGTTGAAAACACCTGCTTTGAGTTTTAGGTGTGGACAACTTACAGATACATTTGCTCATCGTATCTCCCCGACGACGATAGTCGGGAGATACTATGGTTTAGCTCCGGGACTGCCGTGCCTGCCGCTTCGCCCGCAGAGATTTTCTGTCCCGGGCTCTGGAAGCGACAATTAATACAGGAATTTTTTTCTAATTTTGCACAGGCAAAGATATTTATTGGACAATGCTCAAGACCGATTTTCGGCAATTTTGGATGTCCAATATGGCTGCCGGTGGCCATTTTGTCCGAAATTTGGGGATCGGGGAGATACACGACTCGGTCCCTCTGGCGACTGAGTTATCTAGTTTAAAATTGGTTTGATTTTCTAACAAGTCGATTATTTACTTAATATTTTGAAAACTTAAATGGGCGATTTTCAGCCAAGTGTGCAAGTAACATAAAAGACACATTTGAAAAATCAAACTCATTTTTTCTCCATAATTTGGCCTGATTTTGTTTTCTCAGTGAATTTCTAAGGATTCTACCTAGCTGCAATGCAAGAACTATCTTTAATTATGAGAAAATGCATTTTTTAATTTTTCATGTCGTCTTTCTTGTTACTGCCGTAACAACCATGTGATTTGTCAAAGTACTAAGTTTTAACCGTGTTTTTGAGGTAAAATCATTTCAGATACTTTGTTTCTTAAGTGTTTTACAAAAAGATTTAAGGGAAAAGGCTTAATATCCGCAGAGTAACAAAAAAAGACCAATATGGTAAAAGTTGGTGGTTTCATTTGATTTCATTTGTTTAAAAAACAACAAAAAAAACAAAACTGTCCAACATAGAAAAAAGTTTTAAAGAATTCAGGGAATGGGGCGGGGGGTCGGTTGCTCACAATGCATAAAACTTGCTTTAAATAGTACAGCCCTCTCCATCCACTACAACACTAATGGAGGGTTCAAGCATTCTCTCCCATTGTCAGCATCATTTGAGTTAAAGTTTTGACCCTTTCGTTGTCAAGGGTGAAAGGTGGAGGGCCCTCAAATATCACCTTATCAATTATGAAATTCCTTTCAACTGTTAAAATATCATCTCTCCTTGGCCAGTCATAGGTATACTGGGGACGGCTGCCAACAAGTTCTCTGAATTTTATTTTGACGTTTACTCATCAGTAAGCCTCCCAATATAGAATGAGTGTGTTTTCCCTCGTGTGAAAACGACTGCATAGAAACTCTGTTCCTCTAGTCTTAACTCACTTGGCTCTTTGTCTTTGCCCAGTGCCTGTGTCTCAATTTGCTCACCGACTACACTGCTGAGACTGTTTGCCTTGCTGAATTTGCCAAGCCTTCCACAGCATATCCTCCTTGCCATCTCCTGGAGACAAAGTGGAAATTTCTTCCACCACATCATTAAACCCTTCTAACAAATGCTTCTCAAACAGATTCCTCTGTATTGTGCTAAGCTGAGCTTCAATCTCCTCTAATGTGCTGTTGGGTTGTTTGCTCTTTAGAAAAATTGGAAGCTCTGTTTGTTCAGGTGAATGGCAGGTACATACCCCACATGACCCATTGCAGTAACATGACAGTGTGCGATGTCTAAAGCAACCGGGAATTCAACATCAATTTGGTGTATTTTGAGGGTTCCCTTTACCGATTGGATTGACATATCATTTAGACTAGACTCCACATCAGACGTGTCATCAGTGGTGACCACAAACAATTTGACATTCAAATTTATTTGTGATTTGTTATACATTGCACCACAAAATCATGAGGTGTTTTCTTCCGCATATAAATGACAACGTAAAATATCAATGTCTTATTCTGCGCTCATGTCGCTTGTGCAACGGCACAGATTTGCGTGAATTAGTTTGCGAGGCTCAGGAAGCAGTAAGTCATGAGAATCCATTCTATATTCTGAATGTAGTTACACTACACTACAATGCAAATGAAAAGCAACTGCAAACAGGTGATTGATGATGAATACTGAATATACCAGTGTTTCAAATATAGTGTAATTTCAAATGTGGTTATCTCTATATTTGTAAACTTGGGGACAGATTCTTATTTTCAAATTTTGAATCAAAAGCTGCTCATTTCCACAGTACTCAAACGTGGTCTAACGGCTGACGTAGGTGACATCGATCAGAGCGCTGCTGTGGTTTCAATGCTGTGAAAGGGAGGTATGAATACAGCTCTTTTTTGAAGGTCAGTCTTCTTGCGTATATCTGCTCTGTATTGCTGAGAGTGGAACATAAGTGAACCTCCCTCATTACCACAACAGAGCCATCTAAAATGGACAATTTCATTGAAAAAAGAACCAACGGTACAGTGCATCAAATACCACAAAGCAGGAGAGACCACATCTAAGGATATGTGAAAATGTATTAATGCGTAAATCGCACACAATTCCAATGTTTGCCTCCTTAATCAATAAAATTTCAATTGAACATTTGACACAAAGACATTATACCCCAATTGTGTTCACCAGTGCAACAGAAACACTGCATTTTACAGAAGCAAGGGAATCACTTCCATACGACTGAGTTAAGTAATTTCAAATGTGATTACTTAAACTGGCCTGAAATCAAAGAATTTAATCACGTAAGGAACAGTTTCACTTTTTTTCTGAATAACTACGCAATAAGTCCAGGTTCTGTTGAAATATTTTATGCCTTTTTTGGTCATTATGAGGAATAAGCGTATAATAATCTTGGGGCAAGCATCACATCATCAATCAAACAAAATGTCAAATATGTTCCCAAAGCCATTTTGGGTTTGGCCGCTAGGAACTGGACGAAACTAGTGGTCTACTCAGCCTAGTTGGTATAGTCAGCCTAGGCTTTGGCCTTGTTTCATCAAGATTTCATCAGAATTATATGTCTGTGAACTGGATTTTTTTTTTTTTTTTTTTTTTTTTTTTATTATGGCCTCATACCCGTCTTTTGTGTTACCATTTTGTCTTTTTTGTTACTCCATGATGGTAACAAAAAAGTCAAACTACGGTAACAAGAAAGACACATCCAAATGTTTTTCAGGGTATTGTGGTCACCTGTCCACACACAAACATGCCGTAATTATGGCAAACTGGAGTAGTTACACCATTACAGGTCACTTTCAGTTTCTACCTGGAATCATGCATTATTTTGTAGTAACAGACAGTAAATGACGTGCAATTTGTGAGAGACGCAATTTGGGAAAACTTACAGAGCTGTCTCTTCCTGGTAAACCATGGTAGTGACACCTTTTGGAGACAACGTTAATTATTGTCCTCAGATGTGATTGTGGTAACAAGAAAGACAGTGACTGAACCAAGTTTTCGACATAAGCAGCTATGTCGACTAATATTTCTAGAGGAAAACTAGGAAATGGGGAGACAAATCTGTTTTAGAGACCTAAAATTCAAAGAAACCTATGAAGTTTTATAAGTGATTAGATTTCTCAAGGGAAAAGAGAAAAAATCAACTTGAGTAAAAGTGACCCAACTTGAGACATGTAACAAAATGGACATTCTGACCATAAAAATCCTGCTTTTTTTTGTTTTTTCCCTCAAACGTGACCCAACAATGTTTTTAAACTAGAAAAAAGTGTTCTGTAACATACCAAATTGCTTCCTGGGTGTTTATTTTGAATTAAATTGGTTAAATGTGATAAGACATTTTTTACCCCTAAATTGCACACTTGGCTGAAAATCGCCCTAACGTCCTCCTTTCATCCTCTCTTTTTCTGGTCCGTTGAAAATTTAATGGGGAAACCGCTTATGGGTCATTTCGTGCCAAGTGGACCAGGGTCTGCACCGCAACGTCTCAGAAAATTTTGAAAAAAATCTTGGGTGTTTGCCATCATTCCAAATGGACAAATCCCAAGTCTTAAGTTCCAACACCAATTTTTAGTAGAGTAATTGCCAATTTATGGAGGTGGTGTTTAGTCACTTGCGAATGTAGCAATGACTTATAAACATTTTTGAAGGGATACAAATACAGTTTCCAGTGCTCCTAAATTAATGGCTATGGGTGCGTGTAGGTAAAATTACCTGAAATTTATGAATCTGCTATCAGATTTGGAATATCTCATTTCATTTTCCTGAGATAGGCTGTTGAATATGAGAATTTTCACAGAATCAAAATTTTTATTTGATCTTTAGTTGGTCCCCTTGACCAAAGTATGCATTATCAGGGGTTCGTATTGCAGCTTCATCCTCGGCAGCTACAGCACATTAACTCAATCCAATCTCCTGTCTCTAGTTTAGGAGTAACTTGCATCTGAAAATGCTTATGATAAAAAAATGCCCAAAAATGCCTAAATTCAAGGCATGATTTGGTCATGTGGACATAGCAGAAAAAATCTGAGAAAATTTGTGGAGCCGCTTTTATGTTAGGGCAATAAACAGTAGAAAATGAATCTCGTGTTTCCAACTTACTAGCTCCGCTGTGACGATGGTCAGCAGTCAGCGGAGCTTTTCTAATGCTGAGTTGTCTGGCGTCCGTCTGTCTGTCTGTCCGGCATCAACTTCTCACTTCAAATTTGAATATCTCAAAAACTGTCTGATAACTTTTTGTCTAATTTGTTGTGATCCCCTGCGAAAATTCGAAAATTCTACGTCCCGGTTTTTGAGAAATTCAGCATTTTGGACTTAGAAAATCAGTGTTTGTGCTAATTTTTTCAGTCTTTCATTAATATCTCAAAAACTGTCTGATAACTTTTTTGCTCCGCTGTGACGATAGTCAGCAGAGCATTTCTAATGTCAAGTCGTCTGGCGTATGTCTGTCTGTCCGTCTCACTTCTCACTTCAAATTTGAATATCTCAAAAACTGTCTGATAACTTTTTTTTAGCTCCGCTGTGACGATAGTCAACGGTCAGCGGAGCTTTTCTAATGCCAAGTCGTCCGGCGTCTGTCTGTCTGTCCATCTGTCCGGCGTCAACTTCTCACCTCAAATTTGAATATCTCAAAAACTGTCTGATAACTTCTTGTTTAATTTGTTGTGAGCCTTCCTTATGATGTTCTGATGATCCCCTGTGAAAATTAGAAAATTGTACGTCCCGGTTTTTCAGCATTTTGGACTTAGAAAATCTGTGTTTGTGCTCATTTTTTCAGTCTTTCTTTAATATCTCAAAAACTGTCTGATAACTTTGTGTAATTTGTTGTGAGCCTTCCTTATGATATTCCGAATATTCACGGTGAAAATTAGAAAATTCTACGTCTCGGTTTCTTGAGAAATTCAGCATTTTGGACTTAGAAAATCAGGGTTTGTGCTCATTTTTTCAATCTTTCATTAATATGTGATATGTTTTAATATTGCAGTAGTTTTCAAGGATTTCTGAAATTAAGTTAAGACATGGACATTTCACTCATCCTCAGCGGAGCTCTCTAGGCCGACAGGCCTCTTGTTTTAGAATAATTCTGGCATCTTTATTTACCATGCTGTGTGGCTTATTTCAGCCTGTGGGTCATTCCATGTGAAGTCAACCAGAGGTCCCCAGAACACCGACTCAGATTTAGTTCAAATTTATTTTGGGAGTACATCCAGGCTTTCATAATTGATCGATCTCTTTTCATTTTCAAGATATTGGCCTCTCAAATATGAAACTTTATGGGAATAAATCAAAAATTCAGTTTTAAAGGGCCCCCTGTGAGGCTAGAATCCCTTACAGAGGCTAAATTGTTCTGGATTCCTTCTATTTGAGGACAGTTCTGTATGTACAAGGAAGATTGACTGCACCCAAGGCATAGTAGTGGAGTTGGGAGACCCTGAAAACCATCCCGGCCTAAAAAAGTCCCTTTTTTGCCAATTTTGGATTGGCAAGTTCACCATGTGGGCAGTTACCCATGGTAATGAAACTTGTTCTACATAAATGTATACATTGTCGCTTTATTTGTTCAAAATTACAACATGTTTGCTCATCTCCTTCACTGTTTAGTCATGTTATCAAATATAGGCATTTTGGGGTAAAAATGTCCATTATTATCCCCTTTGTTCTGCAACTATAAGTTTTAAATAGACAATGCCAACTCATAAACTCAAGTTACATCATTTCCTAAGATAATCTGACATCTGACATGATGTTCCATTCCCTCCGTAGGATCTCCCAGGTATTGCATCATCTTCCATGCGTATTGCATCAGCTCTCCCGTGTTTTGCATCATCTTCCATGCGTATTGCATCAGCTCTCCCGTGTTTTGCATTGTCTTCCATGGGTATTGCATTGTCTCTGGTTAAAACAATAGGGTAGCTAATTAGTTAATTCATTGAAGCTTCAGCATGGCATCTGACATGTGCAAAATTGGGATTTCCTTGGATGAGGAATGCAACAGTATGCATGTTTGTCGCATTCCTTATCTAAGGAAATCCCAATTTTGCACCTGTCAGAAGCCATGCTGAAGCTTCAATGAATTAATTAATCAGCTACCCTATTTTGGTTCTGTAAAAATTGTCATTTTCAACAGCCTATTACAGGGAAATGAAATGAGATATTCCAAATCTGATAGGTAAAATTACCTGAAATTATAAATCTGCTATGTGCAGCCATTGACATTAATTTAGGAGCACCGGAAAGTGTATTTGTATCCCTTCAAAATCGCTTATGTCATTGCTACATTCTCAAGTGACTAAACACTACCTCCTTAAATTGGCAATTACTCAATGAAAAATAGGAGTTGGAACCTCAGATTTGGGATTTGACCACTTGAAATGATGGCAAACACCCATGATTTATTAAAAAATTTTCTGAGACAGTGTGGTGCATACTTTCTGAAAACTGGTCCATTTGGCATAGAATGACCCTTATTTATAGCTCACTGCTATAGAAGTTATATATACCTTACCATTCCGGTGATATCACAGATAGCTGAATTTAACTATGGTTGCCCCCTAGTAATGGAACCAAAAACTTTGGTCACCGTTTCCCCCATGTAGAAGCGCTTCGGCACTTTTTAGCCCTGGACCCCTATAGCACATCATTAATATTGCATTTATTTCCATGTGTGTTTCAGCTCTCCTTTAACTACTCCTCTCATGCTTAAACCTGACCAACCAAACCAACGAAGGGAAGGAGCACTATCCAATCAAAGGCAGAGTAGGGCGGATCATGGCGTAATGCCAGTCAGAAAAATAATCCAGCGCTCTCAATTGCTGATTTAAAGCTGTTTTGTACTTGCAAGTGAGATGTCATTTGACGCTGTCTGAGGACCAAAATGGTTTCAGAGAGATGGTAAAACTATGGTCCGACGCAGTCTTTTAGCTTTCAATATTTGTCAAAAAGATTGGTCGGTGAAGACGACTCCTTGCGCGGCAGACGTAATCCGACACTTCATTTAAGCATAAAATCATTTGCGTCACCTGTCTTTTTTCTTAAAACGTCTGCAGGAACATCTTACAAGTATAAAACAGCCTTTAGCCTGTTCTTTTAGGGTTTGAATAAAAAAGGCTGGCCTTGATCTGTGTGATGTGTGCGTGGTTGCAGGTATGACCTGGCTCAGAACGAGTCCATCCAGCAGATTGAGGCGGTGAGGGTGCGCGTGGCCCAGCTCCAGGGGGAGGTGCTGCGTCAGGGCTGGGCCGGAGGCTTCAGCTTCAAGCCCAAGGCAGAGCTGCAGAGCCTCCTGACCCACCTGGACCAGGTCGACACGGCACGCAACCCCTGCATCCGGGAGGCGCGCCGCCGCGCTGTGCTGGAGCTGCAGGCCGTCATCACCTTCCTGGACCTGCGGGAGGCGCTGGAGAGGCGGCAGCCTGGCACGGAGGAGCACCCGTCCCACAATGCTGTGTGGCAGGTGTTAGCCAGCCTGTCGGACCTGCAGGCTCAGGTGCTGGGCTTCGACGGCAAGCGCGCTGACAAGAGCTACATGATGCTGGAGGAGCTTCTGACCAAGCAGTTGCTGGCCCTGGATGCCGTGGACCCGCAAGGAGACCAGATGACCAAAGCGGCCCGCAAGCAGGCTGTCAAACTAGCCCAGAACATCCTCAGCTACCTGGACATGAAGACTGATGAGTGGGAATATTGACCACCTCCACTCTCAGACCCTCAAATGTTTCCACTCCTCTTACATAGACGGCACGATGCCATATCACCAACAGATATACAGGCTGGAAATGAATACTGCTCTGATGGCTGGCTCTATGTACTATGTGCTACATATGGAGATGATCTGCATAGAGGGAGGGTTGTAAATATTGATGGAGTTCTACAATGGACTGCAGTGGTCAACTCCATTTTGCCATTGTGCTATGTTGATGGATGGTGAATCTGAATAAGAATTCCTGTGTCCATAACCTTTGGGAATCCGCCTATTGTCATTGTGTGTGGGAAGTATCCGCAGCATCCCCGGACACTCGCTCACTTGTGGTTTTTATCTGTCTTTGTTGGCATGGTGCCAGAAACTGGACCAGAGGCCTGCTGCCGATGTTCTGCTGGGTCGGTTTTTCTCTCTGGCTGCGTCTGTCCCGTTCCGATTTTGGACGGCGAAAGGCGGTCCTCTCATCGACCAGCCTTGCATTTTTAAACAATGGCTCTGCAGTGATTTAATCTGCAGAAAATTCAGTCTGTCAGACAATCGGCCCAAAATATCTACTAACAGAGAATTATGCACTTTATTTATAGAATGTGTTTCCTTTGTTACATCTTCACTCTGGTTACACTTCAAAGCGATTTCAGCGCAAGCTCTCTACATTACAATTAGCATATCATTCAGATGTTAAAAACCACTTCCTATGTGCTACCCTACAGTAATGTGGGGGATTTAATAAAAGCTGGTTAGGGGCATGAAGTTTTACTCAAAGGAGTGAGGCAAAAGTCCAGCTTTACAGGAACCTCATCAAAGATGCTGTTTGAAGACTTCTCATCGTCCAAGTCTACCTAGACTTCAGAATTCACTGCAGTGAAACCTCTGTTGCTCCTTCGGTCTTATTTTTAGTTGCGTGAAGGAAAGTGGAGTGCGTCAGCTATGTAAGCCAGAGGCAAGGAGTGTGATGTTTTGAAGTGTAGACCATGATCAGAGTGGACAGGGTAAGTTGCTTGCTCTGCTGTGTGAGGAACCGTTTTATCAGGACAGTTTTGCCTCTGTGCTGAGGAAGAGGAGAGACTGTCCTTCCCCTACTAAAGTATTGATTTTAAGCACAAATCAGGATTAGTTGTGTCGGGTGCAGTTGCCCAGGAACAGGGTTTTTGGTTGGGGTAATTTGGGGGAGGGGGGGGGTCATTATGTTTGTGCAGTCCATTTCGCTGTTCTCCATTCAAGAGCCTGCCCCAACTGCTGACTCATATTTGCACTGACCTCCGATTAAAGCCCCCCTCTGTAGTCACCCTTGCGCCCTCAACTTGTGGCTCATTTCTCGGTCCGGACACTTTCTCGTGCGTGCTGTCCAACTCATTGCAGCAGGCAGTTCTACCCTGTTCTTTGTGATTAGATGGGGGGGGCGTAGGTAGCGTATGACACTACAAAGCCACTGTATGGCTCGTACGCCCCAGCAACAACCATCCGCGCTAGCTGATCCGCAGAATTCGCCACAACAACTGAGGCGCTCTGGTTACAGCAGGGTGTCAGCCAACCAGAAACCATACAGTACTATGAATAATTTATTGCGGCCAACCGACCAGCATTACAACAACGACGTGACACTCTGCCAACCATTCCATTATACTCTGTGAATGTGCGCTTTATTTGTGGGGACCAGTTCCTCTAAAAAAACAACTTTTCTTGGTATGGGTGGGTAGCATTTGTCTCCAAGAATACAACATTATTATTTCTGTTACTTACTTTCCTCAAGTTTTAGGTTAAATATTAATTTTTTGTTTGTCAATTTTTCATTAATTTATGTCTGTCAGGGTTAGAAAGCAATGCATGCATTTGGAGCTGGGGTGTCAAAGTGGTGTCATCAAGAAGTGTTGCAATAGCTAAAATGTTTTCTTCCGATAAACTATTTACCAAGTTGCTACAAATGGTTGAAATGCATTCTTTACTGCAGCTCTCAGCTGAAACAATTTGCAAATAACCAAGTTTTCTATTAGAAAATGTATTTTAAAGACGTTTGGAAAATACAATTTTCAAGCGGTGACTTTTTATGGTCAAGAGCACATTTTAATAATTAGAATAGTAATTTATTAGAGAAGAACTTCAGTGCAAGTAATGAGACGATTTACCTTATTTAACGTATTGGAGATGAAATTGTAACCGTGAGCAGCATGCTGTATTACTTTGGGAAAGCAGTTTGATGACCCTGCTCAATAGATGTTCTGACTTTGCGACGTCCCAAGTTCGACGAGAGCAGGTTCAACATGTTCAGCTCAGACGGGATCCAACCCGAGAGCAATGAGGGCTCATTCATTACCAGTCAAATCAGTGAAGTACAGCAGGGAAACATCTCCTTAATGCGAGAGCTCTTGCAATCCACACATCTCAGGCCTCTCGCTCTGTTTTTTTTCATATCTGCAGCCTTTTAAGATCATGGCTGTTGGAATAAATGTCTGAATTTGCTTAATTTTACTGTTAAAGTTAAGGATGAAAAGGACAGAAAATTCAGAATCCAAATACAAGAAAACGCTCGTTATGCAGCCATTTGAGGCTTTCGAATGTGGAATGTCTGCCTGGCCACCTTTTTGAAAGGGCGTTTGACGATGCCCTTCCAGGAGGGGAGTGGAGAACCGAGCGCCGCTGGAAAGGAATGCCACACTGAAGTAGCTGCTGTCAAGGGAAAAAAAAAAAAAAAAAAACTTCACACTTAGACTGCTGCAAAGCTGTAGCCCCTCTCCCAAGCGGAAACCTTCTCTTGCGCATCGTGAGAAAACCGTAGAACTAGAATGTAGCAATTGAAGAATGTCATGGTTGTGTCTGGAAGTACCAAAGCTATTTTTGCATTAATTTATTCCATTATTTTTAAAGAAAATATATTTTGTTATTGTGAGGAGCCGACAGCTGGCATTTGTAGAAGATGCCCGATTCCACTCCGGATTTTTTTTGGTTGATTGTTTGGGGGCATGCGTTTTGGCCAAAACAACTTTCGTTCACACGCTCGACATTTGTTTTCTGTTGCTTTTCATAATCATATTTTGTTGAAGCTGTTGTAAATATTATGAAGTGGTGAAAGATTTACTTTTAGGTATTGCGGAAAGTGTCACTGTTAAACAAGGAAAAAAAAGTCGATTGTAATGGGCTTGTGTTTGTGAGTTCAACAAGTGATGCTTGTATAAAGTATTGGGGTTGTAACTGTGTGAATGCTTCAATAAAAGATCCAGTTCTCCGGTTTCATTTTCTAATCCAGCCAAATAAAGGAGTCTCTATCTTGATGGCTTTGTATGGAGACATTTACTTTCCCAACAGTGCCCATGTTTACCTGCACATTAATGGGGGTTAGGAGGTAATTTACAAAAACATCCTGCAATATCTTGGAGGAGAACTTGGGACGATCCAGGAAAGGATGGCATGGCCGTGAAAAGATGTACTCGTCTGATGTTTATTCAGCAAACCGTTAGATGAGCTTCCCTATTGTGGCCGATCAATGTAATCATCAGGAAAATGGTTGTTGGTGGCCTTGATTGGCCAGTAACTCATGCCGATCTCAAACCTTTCTACCTTTTCTTCCTAACTTTACCTGTTCTTTGCTCCACCCATCAGGGAGAGGAAAAAGACAAGACTGATTATTTGGCAAAATGGAATGTCCTTGCTCCTAGAAACGTCATGTCATAGTGACATAAGTTAGACTGTTACAGGCCTGGTATCTGTGATGGGTAGGGAAAGATGGATTCATAGGTCAATCAATTATAAATTGCACATTCTGGGAAAAAAATACTTCCGTGAAGAATAGTCTTGACATTCCTTATGTTTCCAAGAGAAAAACTAAATTCCTTTTTCCTAAAGCATTTCATGGATTTGAATCTCCTAAATGACAGCTGATTGAGATTTTGGGGTTAGCCATAAGGAAGGAAGAAAGGACTAAAAAATAGTCTAACTGATTGGAATAGGCCATTGTCACACATGGCCCTCTCTGATTGCTGATAAGTAACAAGGAGGCATTAAGATAGAATTTATCCTGCACAGCACACAATGGCTTGTAGAATTGATGGTGTAGTGTATTCATGTTCCTGTGTTGAAAGGTACAGTTGTGTTAAAAAAAAACAGCACTGTTACTAGTAGTAGTGGTATTTCTGGATGGCAAATAATTCACTTGTAGAGGTAGTAGTGTAATAGAAAAACAGCAGACCCAACTGTCATGACTTGCACGCTGCTTTTTCTAAGTAATTGACTCATTTATTTAAAGGAGCATTTTCAAAATAATAGCAGTGTGGAGTTTAATTAGAGAATTCATTCATTCTGCGAAGAAACCAGTGTCATTAATTGTCCTTTATTGACGAAGAGGGAAACAAATGTTTTGCACTTTGTTATAAAATGTATTTCCTTCTGAATTGCAAAGTAAAATGGGCCTTTCCAAACTTTGTTCGGAGGAACAACAAATTTGATTAAAATGTTGATTGGAGAGGGGAAAATACAAAAAAGCACAGCAAATTGTAGGATGCTCAGCTAAAATGATCTCAAATGCTTCAAAATGGCAACAAAAACCTGAAGCATACGATCGAAAATGAGCAACTACTGGGCAATTCCGAGAGATTTTTGACAAAATGTCCCCCATCCCCCAAATGAAATTCTGATGATGTATTAAAAAGTTTTTTTTTTTTTACAATTTATGGGTATAATAGTGCACTACTATATTGGAGAGTAAAAAGCTCCATTTTTCCCTCCATTTCGGGATCATTCTAGTGTCTGTCACGGAGGGGACATTTGGTTGACAATAGCTCGGAATTGTCCTACTGTTAAAACGGATCGAAGAATAATCAGAATGGCAAAAATTCAGCCAGTCATCACCTCCAGAAAAATCAAAGATGATATAAAATTCCCTGTTAAGTGCTGTCACAGTCGGAAGACGTTTGACCGAAGCTGAGCTATCAGCAACAAGCTCCCGTAAAGCACCATAGTTAGAAAAAAAAAACGGCATGTGCAGCATCGGTTAAAATTTGCCAAGGAACATATCAATTGGCCCAAAGAGAAATGATGTAACATTCTGTGGACTAATGAGAGTAAAATTGTTCTTTTCGGGTCTAGTGGTCGTCGACAGGAGGTCAGACGACCCGCTGGGTACTGAATTCAAGCCACAGTACACTGAAGACAGTGAAGCACGGTCCTGCAAAAATCATGGTATGGGGATATTTTTCATTCTATGGTGCTGGCCTATTTAGCATATACCAGGGATTATGGATCAGTTTGAATACATAAAAATACTTAAAGATACTAAGTTTCCAAATTCCGCAGAGGAAGTGCACCTGAAATGTGTGTTTCAACCAGACAACGACCCCAAACACACGAGTAACATCTTGGTTCTAGACAAGCAGGATTGAGGTAATGGAGTGGCCAGCTCAATCCCCCGACCTCATCCCCATTGAGAACTTGTGTGGTGACATTAAAAATGCATTTTCTGAAGCAAAACCCAAAAATTCACGGGGACTGTGGAATGTACACTTAACAAAAATATAAACGCCCCATGTAAATTATTTATGTAAAATAAAATGTGTTACCTCAAATGAGCTGATAGAATTGTGCAAAATGGTTATTTGTCTTGATTTGTATTCAACATTTGTGTTCATCTCTGCCAGTGAGTACTTGCTCAGTGATGCATTGATTCCACCCACAACACACACTGCTCAAACAGCATGAACAGAACTCAGACACTCCCTAAAACTGGGGACAATAAAAGGCCACCCCAAAATGTCAAATTTCATCAAAAGTTACCATGCCACAAATGTCACAAATCATGCGGGAACGCGCCATAGGAATGCTGGTTGCAGGAAAGTCCACCAGAGCGGTTGCTGCACAGATGAATGTTCACTATCAGACAATTTGGTGTTTAAGAGTGTGTTTTAGACAGACTGGCAGTACAGCAAATCGACCTCACCCTCGTCGTCCACGTGTGACCACACGCGCACAAGATCGTCTCATCTGGCTTCTCCACTTGCGTGATCGCCTCAAACCTGCAACACGCACAGCAGATGAAACAGTTGGTCTGCACAACAGACGTATCACACCTCAAACTGTCCGGAACCGCCTGGGAGAAGCGAACCTACACGCTCGTCCTCCTCATCATGATCCCAACCATGTCTACGAGTATCCCTGATTGCCATACGCCACTATCTTGCTTTAATGCTCCGTAATCTGTTGCATATTGAACAATAAAATGAATTGTGTACGACTTAATATATTGTAAAACCCTTAATGCTAATTAAAGTTTAAAAGTGTCAAATGGGGCGTTTATATTTTTGTTAAGTGTAGTTTGTTCATCCTGCCTGTTTTTAGGTGCCAGAAGTTGGTTGACTTGATGCAACGCAGATGCGCAGCAGTTAAGAAACAATGGCTATGCAACTAAATATTAGTTCACTAAATCAAAGTGAAGTTATATCTAGTGTTTGAGTTTCTAGAGAAGATTGTCGACGCCACTATTGTTTTTAACAGATTAATATTCCTTTTCTTTGCTTCCTATAAAAATAACACAGACTTGATCAAATTTGTCAATGCTTTGATTTGGAATTGAATGTGTAATGTTTCCACTACATTAGAAATATGGAACTGAAGGCTATTAAAAAAATGTGCACTTAATTCACATTTTTTAACATACTGCTATATTTTTGAACACAGCTGCATGGTAACATCCTTACAATTTTCACTTTTCAAGCACCTGGTAACTTAAACAAAGCTAATGTTTTCTTCTTGGGGTAGAAAAAAGTCTCGCAAGATTGAAAGACTTTTTCCGACAAACACTTTTGAGTGAAGCTCTGGAAATGATCCTCAAAGAATAACCTGAGTTGGCAAACAACTCCCACACAGTAACTTTCCACTTCAGTGGCTGAAAGACAAGTTGATTTTCCCTTTACAGGTCAGGTCAATGAAGGCACCAGCACATCCAGCAAAAGACTCTTTAGCTCTTGACCACTGAACACTAGGAAAGAGGATAAATATCCCTCTAGGTGCAGAGGGCAAGCTAAGGTTACCATAACACAGTGGAGTGCTCGCAATTTCACCGTCTTTTTGATGCTCTTAACACATTAACAACCCATCTCAAACCCCCTTGTTGCATCTGTTCTCTGGCAGGGCTTCAAACTTCAGCTAAGATACTTGTTTACGCATTCATCTCTCCAGGGCCTAGCCTGAGATTGTTGATGTAGAATGAGAAGGTGGACCATATTAGGTTGTACTCTGTCGACACTACGTCTTCGGTTGCAGTCACTGCAGTCCTGTTCCACTGAGCACAGTCCTTGTTTTCACTGTGTTTTATCTGCCGGTGGGATGGGGAGGCTAAGCTTGCAAGGTGACTGCCTTTTGTTTCAGACTGTTTGGAGAGAGCTTACTGTTCCTCTGTCCCTGGTGAGAGCGCAGGGAGGCTTACATAACCAAGTTAATGCTGAAAGAGAGCCTTTGTACCCCAGCTCACTCCTCTGCTATACTGTCCTACTGCAGCAAAAAATGTTCCCATCTCACTCCCCAGATGTTCAATGATGTGTCATTTTCCCTGCATGCAACCTTTATCCCTCTGCACAGGTGTACTGTTATTATCTACCCTCCTTTTTCGTTCAGTCATTGTAGGGGCTTTTTGACTAACAGAAAACGGTTGGGGTTCCCATTCGCAAATTAAGTTCTGGGCATTTCAATGAAAAATAGGTTGGTTTGAAACCTAAATTATCGGCTCCCAGCAAGAACCAAATGTCAGTAGGATTCGAATGGGAATCATGACAACATATGCGTCATAAGTGGGCACGAGCTCAACCTGCCAAACAAGCAAAATGGAGAAGTGCGTTGCCTGGTCATCTGAAGAAGCTTAGCTTTTCGGGTCAATATGGGTATCTGGAGAGATTCAGCAAGAGCTCAAAGGCTCTACTCAGAAAAGTGAATTGTATGCAGAACTTGCTCAAGAGTTAGTGAAGGCTGTCCATCCACCAGACTGGAGTGTGGAACCGGAGTTGTGGTCGATATGTGTCAGTTCGCTACATGGCGATTGATGAAAATGGAAAAACAGCAGTTCTCTGTTGGTCAGAAATCCTCAGGTTAGACCTCTAACTGAGCCCAGCCCCTGCCCCTGCACATCCACTCTAAGTCCATTGTGGAGAAAGGGAACCATCAAGCATAAATGACCCTGGCCAGTTTTGTTTCCATGGAAATTAACTTTCTTCCTCCTCTGTGCTATAAAATGAAGGGAAGACCCACTTTTCACTGGTGCGAAATATCACCCTCATCATTTTTACTTGTATTCTGGGAATATTCCATTTAGCTCAGTTATGAGCTTGGAACACAGGCATTTCAGATGCAGCGGTGATACTGATTTATGAACTGGTTTATGTAATCTACATGTTAGATGTGTCTTCTTTGGTTTTTGCCTGAGCCACGGAATAACATGGCGGTGGCACTGGAATAGCTGGACTTGTGTTAAAGGAATTGCTGTATTGGTAATGCAGGAAAAGATGCTTCCTTATTTCTCACTCTGTACATAATTCTAAGTGCAAGACTGCGTATGGAGGGTCGCCATCTATTGCCGAGCAATAGTATTGCAGTTTACGACATTGCGAGCAAGCACAGCAAACTTATGAAGACTTTAACCAGCAGACTGGGTGCAAGGAGAAAGCATTTTTTATAGTTCAGGGCTAAGCCAAGCATTATATCTGCTGATGAACAAGTTTCATTGAATTCTACCAAATAAAATGAAATAGGCTAATACAAATGAAATAAATGGCAATAGTTGAAGTGTATTCATTCATTCATTTTCTATACCCGCTTATTCCTCACTAGGGTCGCGGGGCGAGCTGGAGCCTATCCCAGCTGACTACGGGCAAAGGCAGGAACCCACCCTGGACAGTTTGCCAATCCATCGCAGCTTGCCAATCCATCGCAGGGTGCATACACCATTCACAGAACCATTCACTCTCACACTCATATCTATGGGCAATTTAGTGTCTCCAATCAACCTGCATGTCTTTGGACTGTGGGAGGAAACCGGAGTACCCGGAGAAAACCCAGGCGATCACGGGGAGAACATGTAAACTCCACACAGAAAGACCACAGGCCAGATTCGAACCCACAACCTTCTTGCTGTGAGGCAGCAATGCTAACCACTGCGCCACCGTGCCGTGTTAAGCTTCACATAATTTTTGAGGAGGCGCTTATGCTGTATTTCTACATAAATTATTTGTGTTGTAATGTTAACGCTTATAAATAAGCTTTCACCAAAACCTGAGGAAAAACGGTCTGAAAACATTCTGTCAGTGGCAAGGTTAAGGACATATTTGCATACCAAAGAGAATTTAGCCCGTGAACTACATGTTACATCTCACTTGCAGACAGTCATAGGAAAGGGAAAGTAGGCTACACCCTTCATCAAGTCTGTGTTTTAATTTATTAGGGTCTAAATAGCTGTTATGTGGTCCTCAAAAACTTCTATGATCAAAGAATAACCTTAGGACCATATCGGGTGGGCAAAAATGTCCCTGTTGGCAGTAATGAGACACGAAGTAAGGTAAAGCTGCACCCGAGGAGGCTGCCGTTTCAGTACCGCAGTTGTGGGACCGCATCTCTCGGACCCTAATTTTTCCCATTCTCATACCAACATTTTTAAAACGGACTCCTCCCCTAACCCTAACCATAAACTATAACCTTTAAAATAAGGAGGCCAAAAGCCTACTTTTTAAAAATTTTTATCGTATATCAACGCTTGATCAGAAAGCGTCGATATATGACGAGTTGGGATGAGAATGGCGAATGGCAGTCCGACGACTGCAGTCCTGAAAGTGGGGTCCTGAACTGCAGGAATATAATATCGCTCTGATTAGCCTGGAGGCGTGCTTATTTTTCCTAACCAAATTGTTGTACCGCTTCCACTCTGAGCCACACTTCAGCCAATCAGATTGTACCTAACTGGAATTGCAAGCCAATCATATTGTACGTAACTGGAATTTTTCCCAGGTTATGAAAAATAATCCGGCTGCCTGCACAGAATCGATTAAAGGAGGATTTCCCCTTATGCCCAGCAGATGACGCTTGAAACCAAGAAATCCACGCAACGGCAGCTGCTGTGTAAAATTGGGCCTAAACAGTAGTATCATATTTTATTTAAACCAGAGGAAACCCTGCATCTTGTTCGCTTGAAAAGGAGGGGTCACTTGCAAATGGAGGGGGGGGGCTGCTGTGTGAGGTAATCCGTGTGACAAGGGCATGAAAGCACCACCAAAGAGAGACCAGACTGCATTGTGGGATACAGTGCATCCTTTGTACTCCGAGCAGCGTGCTGGGCGGCCCTGGCCGTGACCCAGAGGAGTCGTGCATTTCTGGTAATGACGAGTATCCTGGAATTAGGTCAATCATGTCCCAGTCCCATTAAGCTCATTTACATAGACAACAATTGACCTAAACTATGAGAACAGATATTTGAGTATTTTTAGAGTTCATGTAATGTTAATTTGAATATATGACTGAAAACAGGTGAAGACTACTTATTAGTTTCAAGGGATTTTTTAATGCCTCTAATGTCAGCTGGCCTCCCACCACTGGTGTGTATGTGTGGGCTTATTCCAAACATTTCTGTGCTTTACTTCCTGCCTTTTCTTGCTTGTTGCTCACCCCATTTATGAAGCAAGAAACGGATGTCACAATGGGGATGGGGAAAAAGAAACTGAAAATAAGGAATTGGGACCTCCTTGCTCCTTACAATGTCAAGTCAAAGTGGTGTTAGTTACAGGTGCAGCAGATACTTGGATCTGCCTTCCTCCATGAACCATGTATCAATCATTTATAAATCACATATTCTAGCAGAAATGCTCCTTCAAAGGATTGGCGTCACCTTTCCTCACCTTACCCATTTAGCAGATTAGGGTTCCCTTAATAATGGTGATCTTGATCAATTTCTGAGTTGGGTTCAAGGAAGGAAGAAAGACAGTGGAAGTGATTAGAATGGCTCAGATGGCAGTGTTTGTTGTTTTTAGCCATCCCACAATGCATTGCCTTCACCCAGCTAAGTGCACAAGCCTATGAAAGGTTGAATTTTCCCTCATGGCCACATTACAGGCCTAATGTTCAATTGCGATCACTCTCCAACATCACAGCATGATTTTGAGTATTGAGCTGCACTCTAAGTAGCTTGCAGTTTTTTTTTTTTTTTTTTTTTAGCTTGCTGACAACTGCACTCCCATATCTCTCCTCGCAAGTGTTCCAAGTGATGAGGAGATTGCTCTCACAAGCAAGGCACAGAGTTGGAAAAAAAAAAAGTGAGATTGCATTGCACATAAACGGAGGTAGCGCAAGCCTAACAGTCAGGTGGTCCGTTTCTGTTTTATGCGTTCTGCCTTCTGCCGTCTCCATGGCAATCATCACACGGGTCATGCCCCATTTTTTGGATCCCCCCCTGCTCTCCAAGCATTCACATGCCCTGGCTAGAAGCCCCCTGAAGAAGAATCTAATTGATCTTACCCCCAGAACCCACCCCCACCCCCCATCCCAAAGCAAGGCAGTTTATAGAGCAGCACGTGTCCTGGGCTGTATAAATGCATGTTACATAACTGCATCCATTTCTGCACCATTACCTTGGCTTACAAGCAGCTTTCACAAGCCCATAAATGTTCACATAACTACAGGAGCTGGCACTGTATGATAATTCATTCTGCTATTTTATGTTATTTTCCACTCCACAACAGCAGGCAAATCAGCTTTTCGCGACTGTAAATATGAATTGATGCAACAATTCTACCTGCTAAATAGAAAATAATGTGCTGTAAATGTCTCCTAGGATGTGATTTTCATTGACATTGACATTCTTGGGGTACATTTCAATTGGCTCATATTTGCTGACAGCAAAATAATATGGTTTGTTTCTTCTGAATAAAACAAGGGCCTCGTGGCAGAATGAGAAGTGGGTGGTTGGGCTGGACACACAGAAGGACATGGCTGAATATACTCCCCCCCATCGATGGAAGAGCCGAGGCTCTTTACATAACAGCTCTCAGCCGAAGGGTCATCTGGCACGTGTGCCCAAACACACATCTGTGCCAGCAGGGGAGCATTGCACTCTGCCAGCTGCAGACATCAGACCATTCTGCACCAAGCGACACCCAATGCACTTTGCTCTGTCCGATATGGCATTACACATGGAATCTCTACCCCATTTCCGTTACATAATCCAGCCGGCTTCCCCTGCGATGGAATGACTGACAGCTGGCTCAGTCGTGTGAAAATGGCTGGAAAAATTCCAGAGCAGGGACTCATCCAAATCCATCCCTGGTGTTGTTTCATCATACGTGATCAGCTATTAATTCAGCACAGCTGCTTGGCCAGACTGGCTTCACCTGACTCAGACAGGAAAACCTGACCCTCAGGGAGGGTGGAAATCCAGCAGTTCTCAACTCTGAGGACCATGATTTGATTAGAGGAACAGGGGTCAAGTACATTAGTCTCCAGCCCTGATCCTGGAGATTTACCATCCTGTTGGTTTTCACTCGAACCCCAACCTGATTCAATTAATCATCAGCTCAGTGCAAACCTCTAGCTGTTCAATGCCGAGGGTTCTGTTAGAAGTGGACTGAAAACCTTCAGGATGGTAGATTTTCAGGAACAGCACTCATGACCTCTAGTCTGAAGGATGACACGGTCTGGAAGAGCTCAATGACGTGATACGGCAACGGTTTTCCAACCCTGTTCCTGGAGATCCACCGCTCTGTAGGTTTTCACTTCAACCCTAACATGGCACACCTGATTCCACAGATCAGCAGCTCGAAGAAGTCCTCAGCTATTGCGTGATGTGTGCTACATTAGAACTGGAGTTTAAACCAACAGGACAGGTGGTCTCCAAAAAACTGGGCTTGGAGCTACTGAGATTCATCATGTACTGCTGCCTGCTGTGTGGGCCTCCACAAGGAAGGGTGGGCAGGGAGAGGGAGGACATAAAATATAAAGCAAGAATGAAACTAAATACTCAGAGAGGCCACAAGAGGGCTGAGTGGAGCATTTTTAACGGCACGGAAGGTAGACAATTTCATCCAAGCTAGCCCTACTGAGCCTCCACTTCAATGGATTGTGAGCATGCCTTTTTCTTTTATTCTCTTGCTGTGAGTCAGAGGCTGGTCAAATATTTTGAATTTTATGAGGCCTCTCTTGCCTCATCTCCCCCTCTCTCTATTACCATCCATCTCTCTGTTACTTCCTCTAACTCTATTACCATTTGAGCCTCTCTCTCTTTCTCTCTCCTCCCCTCCCTCCCTCGCATTCTGTCTGTTTTTCTCTCAGCGTTGATACACAGGTTTGTCCCTCATGCACTCCCAGCCAAATAACACATAACCAGCAGGCACAGCTGCAAGACATTTTTCTCCCCTCATCTCAGGCTCTCATGAGATATCTGGCCAGCTCTAGAAATGAGTCATACAAAAACAGTGAACACCATTTTTATTTCTCCTGGTTTTAGTGGAGGGAAAAACTGTTGTATGGTACTAAAGTGAGCTTCAACAGTTACTGCTAAAATCACTATTGTCCTTTTATTAAACTGTCTATGGCCAATAGACAGCTTGTTGCTTCCCATTTTATTTTACTTTGCACCCAATCTCGTTTTTGTGAGGTGTAATTCAATTTCCAGATTCAAGTCCTGACCCTCTTGTTGATGTTCTCCCCATGTTCATGTGGGGTTCCTCAGGGTATTCTGGTTTCCTCCCATGATTTATGTCTTTTATGCTCACATGCAATCTTTTTGAGATGTGTTTAACTCATTCCCTACGGCAAGCCGCTGCCAACGGCGCGGCGAATTTTACCATTCCCTACGGTAAGCCGGTGCCAGCAGCATGGATGACCATTCACAGTCCGATGAAAACACGAAATCAGTTGACGATCGTGGTGATGGGCCACCTGTACTTGAATACTTTATATTGTGTAATTTTCGGGAAAAGTATTCTGTACAAACGCGACAGTTTTATATAAAAGTATTCCGTAGGGAATGAGTTAATGTACTTTATTATGGTGGCACTAACAAAATGTCCTATGAGTTTGCAATGGAAAGGCTGGTGAAAAAGTAAAATTTTGGATAAATTCAAACAGACATGAGGATGCCATATTTCTCTGGTTTGCTTTCTGAATAATGAAAAATTAAATGAGGTCCCACATCAGAGGTTGATACCATTACAATGAAAACACAAAGCTGCATATTGAATATAAGCTCCATTTGATACTATTGTCTCCTCACACACAGTCATCAATGTAAATAAAAGTCATCTAATTCAATTGCATCCCAGACAAGACCAGGAAAGAGGGAATGCAGGAGTCTGGCTGTATGACATAATCCAAAACTGGTTTAGACTAGTTATCGCAGAGCGTAGCCAGAGGGGGCGCAGTGAGCACATGATAATTCTGGCTCATTGCGGATCTGTACAGAAAGACAATGCCGCTCAATATAAGGCATAAAGGATAAAGGCAGGGCGGAATGATTTGGAAATGGGAAGATGCAAGACCCACTTCTATTCTGACACCACACCCTCCTGCCAACCCCCTTACCTCAACCCTGCAAAATGAGGCCCAGACAAAGAGAATGCATTGATGGTCTGTTATCAGAGAGTACTCTGGGGTCTTATGAATAAGAACTAAAGCCCCACCCCCAATCCTCAACCCTCTCCTCTCATCCAGAATTAGACCCCTTGCCCCCCTCCTGCCCCCCTCAGCAGCTCTTTGTGTCTGCACCTGACACACTGTCCAAACTGTATATATTGTACAATTCCAGATAATTCCCTTATAACTGATGCAGGCCTTCTCTGCTGGGCATAAAGGGTAAATCCCCAGCTCGAGAATGTGAATTACATGGCTGATTTAGTCCATTGTGCTATCCTAATTAGACCTACAGTCCCATCCAGCATCCTCAGGAAGAAGTAGGGCAGATATGAATGCAGGTGCCTCCAATATTGAGAGACCATACTGCACTGCATTCAGCACATTCACGATCGTGACAGTGGCGATCACTTCTCTAATCTACAATAAATGCTAATCATTTTACAGTGAGGGGACATGAACGGTTCATTAATGAGAATGTAGTCTATTCACACGTGAAGCAGTAAATGAGGACAAAGAAAACGCTTTCTGCAATAAAACCCCCCATCCCTTGGTCTCTGATCACCCGAATTGCTCATAAATATATGCATGCAAGCGTGCTCACATACAAGCACGTAGCTCATGGAGCAGAGGCTTCTAAAATTTTAAGAGGAATCCTTAATAAGCCAGGGGCATTGTGGGAAGGGGCTGTCTCTATGGTAACATGCAACAATTCTAAATCGAACCTGAATGGCAAGCAGTGGAAATTCTGAGGGGGCACAATAGCCAGGCAGACAGTGTGCTGAAGGGAAAGTCCTCGAGAGAGTACCCATCCTGCAGAAATAAAGGCTATCTAAAGAATTTAAAGGTCCCCTATCATGCCATCCAGTGCACAAGCAATTTGTCATTACTAGCTATTTAGCAATCTCTCTTTTGTGACATCACAAGGAGGAGAGACCACCCAGAATAACAAAGGAACTGACAAACTGATTGGCTGAAGTTGACCTTTCCTGCCTCTAGGAGGTCACTTCCCCAAGTGATGTCACAAAGGAACAGATTTTGAAATAACTTGCGATGGCTTATGGGCTGCAGAGCTAGTGACATGATAGGCTACCTTTAAATGCTTTAAGACTTAAAATCATATTTATTTTCACTCAATTCCACAACTGGAAACAAGTAGCTTTTTGAAATTAGTATTTGCTTGACAAGTAATTGTCTTTCTCGCAAGAAAATCTTGAAATTAAATCAACTGTCTTGAATATAATACAAAGAATGAGGCGTATCAAAGAGCAAATTTAGTTCTGAGTGAAGCCTCTGCATATAAAAACTCGAATTAGTCCAAGATTAAGTTTAATGTGCATCTTGGCAAAGTTATTTATTAATTTATCCATTTTGCAGCACACATAATAGCACAGAAGCGTATCTGCTGCTGAGTTCACACACAGGATTTTGAGCTGAGGAACGCTGATGACATCAGAATGTTTCAGATCTGCAAGTGGCAGACTTTACTTTTCTGCTCTAAAGACTTGCATTTTTTCCCCCACAGGGATTGCATAAGCAGATAAACTGTGATTACTGTGTGTTGTCGTCACAGATGCCCTCCAGGGGCTTGTCGCTCATTGCGATAATGAGCATGGGAAAGTATAATTCTCCAGACTAGGTAAGGTGGCCATCATTGGGCCAGTTTCCCCGCATGATAAAAAAGTGGCTATTGTCATGAGCAGTGTCCAACTCTCTGCAAATCTGTTTGCGTGGACAGACAGGAAGGTGCCTTCTTTGAAAAATGGACACCTATATTGCTGCAACTTACTATAAAGTGATTCTTAATTTCTGACACTGTTCCGCTTTATTTTGCAAGGTAGTTTGGCTGTTCATAGGTTTCATTTCTAGCATGAAACAAGATTCTTTGATCCTTTTTATTTGCCAGGTAGATTTATGGCCCTTGACTGTTGCTGGATTGTTTAACTCCCAACCATCCATGACGCACCAAGCCTGCAGATCTGATTCATTTTCATTTTTCTGCTTAGGTCTGAGGGGAATCTCTGTGTGTTGCTGGCTGCTGTAAGTGCCTTAATCTGAGGAAGTTACTGAAGTTCCTGATGTTTGAAATCTTTAAATAACCCTGGTTTCTCCACCCATATGACTCACCCTTCATAAACGTACATGTTCATCGCATTCTTATCAGTTATTCTTTTTTATTTGTTAGCAGCATGCTACGCCCTTTTCGGGTTAGGTACATAATGTTGAATTTACACTGTTCTTGATGGAAAGGAGAGGAGAGAGATAATAGTAGGATTAAGCGAGGCCAAGGTAAATCTGACTGACCTGGGGACAAGCACAAAGGACAAGCTTACTGCAAATACAAGGGCTGTATCTCCGAAATGGCAGTTTTTATCCGCAGTGATCTCCACCTTTTAATTCAGCCTATGATAATCAGCACTGTAGTTTAGTGATAATGAGGACCTCTTATGTGAGTGGCTTCTGTTTTTTTCCCTAAAAGCCTGTATTCCCTAGATTGGGCCTGATAAGATAGATGACACTTTGTTTATGCCTCCATTGCACACTGTAATCTGGCTTTCAAACCTCCGCAAAACAGCCATAAAACCAGCTGATGTTGCCCCACCATCTCAAATCCAGTGAAGACTGGGGGAGGTGAAACTTCATGACGTCGGGGAGGAGCAGAGGCAGAATGCTTGGGGTCTCATTGATGACCCTGCATTTTTGCCGTGTGGGGGCAGCTAATCGCACAGGCATCTACAAGAGCCCGGCGCCATGTTCTCTTATGAAGAATCAGCCCTTTCATCTTCAAGGAAACCTGCTGCAGTTTGGACAATGGAGGCTCGCTCTGCTCTGCACTTGAGGACTGACGGGCTCTCTAAGCTGAAGGGCACTCCACTCTTTATCGCCACGACCTCCCAACGCTCCCAGCCATTCCTCACGCGGCTAAATCAGAGCTCCGCAAGGGCATTCTGCATAGAGGTATTTTAATTTGACATGCATTGAATTTTCTGTACTGTCCACAGTGTATTCCAGCCTCTGGTGCATTGGATGCTGGAAAAGGTTCCAACAATTTTTTGTGACCCAGGAGAACACCACGCTTGAAAACAGATTTTAGTTTTTCCCTTCCTGAAAAATTCTTTAGTTGACCATCTGACCTCATGTAAGGCAGTCCACAAGTACTTGGACAATGACATTTCAAACAGGGTTTAATCCATAAGAATGGGAATTTGGAATGCAATCTATTCAAAGCTGACAGGCTGTATTTACAAACAAATAAAGTGAACTCTGTGTGAACCCTCTTTTTACACCCTTATAATGTTCAGCCTGGGACTACAGCGCAGTCTGAATAATTAACGCTGTAATTGTGAATATATGAATAAAAGACCTGCAATATTGGTAAAACATTAATACACATGTAGACGCAAATACACGAATAACACTGTAATATCTCTAAAATATCATACTAGCACATGAAATGACAATGAACCCAGGCATTAATGAGCCCAGCATCACAGCAAATATTATGAACTCTGACGCTGAGGACCTGGCTCGTGCTTGAGCTTGAGCTGGGCATCACCTGAGGGAGAAACTTCCTCTTAGATGCCACAGGAGGGGAGGGGCTCTCCACGCAAAGGCAAAGTCCAGATACACTGCGCCGTGTCCACAGCAAACAGCTGACTGACAGGACAAACAGCCAGTGCCTTTGGGTTGGATGCGACAGGTGCCACCGCTGTTTTCATCCCTCCAATCCTGTTCAGTTCAGACTGGCAATTATCATTCCATTACTGAAACGACTGCAGATAAAGTGCGCGCCTTTCGAGAGGCTGCCTCACTCCTCACTCCATGTATTACCACCAGTAACAGTTAAATTGAACTTTGGCAGTGTGAGGTAACGCCATTTATGGTCATGGAGGAGGGCAGGGCAGGTACAACCAGTTAGGCCTCAGAAGTCGAGTCCTCGTTCCCTTCAGGTGCTTTAGCATTTTCAAGACTCGCAACACAAAATCAAACAGTCATTGCTTGCCATTAATGGAGTATTTCTAAAACTGTCAAATAATGGCATTTGGATATTTTGTTTGTATATTTTACGTGAAAAAGAATATTTTCCTGCAATTTTGATGGTAAAAAAATCTGAGTATATTTAGGGAGCAAAACACCACTGACAACAGGTCTTCAATTATAGCGCACATAGCCACTGTCCGCTAATAAATCCAATTTGGAAGGGGTCTGAATGTGCTGCTAAATTCTAAATATCTAAATAATGATGAACTATCTAAATATTGCGTACATTGTAGTGATTATACAGACAATGCAGGATAGGGAAGATCTGAGATCACTCTGGAGGTGGGGTGGGGGGGTAAGTCACGGGGGCCATTCATCCCAGACGTTGTCAGTTTGTCTGCTCTCTACAGTTATCACCATGTTGCAGATAAGTACTGCATTAATACGGTCAGCAGCAAAGATTAGGAGACTCCATAAAAGCACTATCAGAGTGTGATTGACAGACAATGATGTCATTGTGTGGCGTGCATTGGACCCTACGTGTGCAACTGCAACGCTGAAAGCAGATAGGTCATTAAAAAGATATGGGCATATCAAATGTAGAACATACGTGACATTTGCTCATGTACTGTAATAACTCCAACAGACCAGATACTGACGTACATGCTCATTTCTTTGCTCTGTTTCACATACTGAAACACAAACAATTATCTGAAACTGCATTCCACTTTTTCTTAAAAATACAGTATGCTTTGCACCACGAGTACATATATAATTTGCTCCGCCTAACACACTTCCAAGGTCAATAGGCTACAGACTAAAAAACTGGTTGCAGGCTTGACAGAAGCAATCCAAGTCACTGTGATATTAGCCTTTTACAGTCCTCGCAGCTTTATATAAAGCATATCGGCACACTGAAGCGCAGCTGTTCAGCGGCACCATGCTGTACAACATCTTGCAGTGTATATGCACTCACTATGTTAGACAGACACTCAAGAGCTGTTAATCACAGAGCCATCCAGTGTGTGACAGTAAGCTTGTCATATTCACACCCCAACCCTCAAAGGTGGGTGGGATTTTCTGAAAAAAATGTACAAACCCCTACAAAAATAATTCTTCTCAATCATCGCTTATGACCTCCTAGAAGTGTGTGTGTGTGTGGGGGAAGGGGGGGGTGCACGTATCTCCAGAGACTCTGCCCATATTTATTTACTTTACTTCACACGAGACGTTTTTGGAAATCAACCTTTGGGCAGTGGGTGCCAGCATTTGTGCTAGTCACCTGAGGATTGTGCAGGATGATAAAGCATATCTAGCTCAGAGTGCAGCTTGAATTACGGATAGAGGGCATGCACTCCTGGTGTGGTTGAGCCGCGGAAGGGAGGCCAACTTTGAAAGTTATGTTTACAAACAGCAACGGACAAATCTTATTTTAAGCCAGGAATCAGGAGGAGACTATGACTTGAAAAGCATATTGTTGTCCAAAGCCGCAGATGAATGTTGGTTACTCAAGTAATTATGTCATTAATAAAGAAATGCGTATTACAAGCCGATTGTTGGTCACTCTAGTTAGCTGCAGAGATACAAGAAATGGTTATGCACGTAAAAATTTAGGGGCAGAAGACAGTTTTATCCAGACGCAATCCAAGTTCTAAATCACGATTACTTTTTCATCCGAATTTCAGAAAACAGAAGTGGTAGCATTTCAAAGAAACCATATGTGACGTTCTAAAATTGCAGCATTTCATTTAATTTTCCAAGTTTTTAGGAGCTAGACTTCAGAAGAACAAATATTTAATATTATTGATAGACTCAATCATAAAATATCTCCATTTTCCATGTTATCACTTACATCTTGCAACATTCGGTACGTCCATCCATCCATTATCTATACTGCTTCTTCCTTACTAGGATCGCGGGGCAGCTGAAGCCTATCCCAGCTGACTGAGGCCGAAAGGCGGGGACCCACCCTGAACAGCTCGCCAATCCATTGCAGACTGCACACATCATCCACACACATCTATGGGCAATTTAGAGTCTCCAATTAGCCTGACGAGCATGTTTTTGGGCTGTGGCAGGATACCAGAGTACCCAGAGGAAACCCAAGCGAACACAGGGAGAACATGCAAACTCCACACAGAGGGGCCCCAGGCCAGATATCAACCCACTACCTTCCTGCTGTGAGGCAGCTGTGCAATCTGCTACATTTAATACAAGATGAAATACAAGTGTTTTACAGCAATTTCATACACAACTAGGCAAACCCTGTACATTGAAGAAATGACCCAAAAAATATTGATTGCAGGTGGCTCTCACACAGCTCAGCTGTGAGTTCAATGTCATGATGGATTTTCCACCCGAGTAATGATGAATTTGTCCATAAAGCAGCCGATAAGTGAGAGCTGTTCTAAATGCCTGTGTATACTGTGTTACACACAGTCAGTCAGAGACACAGCATAAGGGTGACATTCTGAAAGCTGATAAGAGGCCCTTCACTCTCAGCTGACGTGCAGGGCCACTCACGACACCTAGAAAGAACACACCAGGCTATGATTGGACAGTTCACAGAAACGCCATTTCCAATCTTTTCCACTCGCACCGAGATGGCGTACACAGCAGGAGGAGTGTTGAAGAGGACGCACTTGATTAGATGCGCAATGATTGGACCAAATCGGCAACCCTGTGGTGAGAGTTTTGTCACTTTTTCATTCTGCTCCCACCTCTCTTCACAAGTCTATGCTGCTGTGCTCTAAACTGCCAGCTCACCGGATGGAGATCTCCCTCCATGTCCTTCTGAAAACCTGGAGTAGGTTAATCAAACACCATTTGCAGATTTTCAACTTAATCAGTTTTCAGAGTAAATATGAATACAGCAAGGTCAAACCTGAAATCAACAAGGAGTTTCTTTGAAAACACTTCTGCTACTTCCTCATTATACTTTGATTCGAAGCGCTACCAAACGCATCTAACAATGATGCTGCCGGTGTGGTTTATCGTATTTGCCTCAATGTCATGAAGCTTTGCTTTTTTTACTAATGTGCTTGGGTCAGTGTTTCTGGACCTTTCTCCCGGAGTACCCCCGCCCTGCACATTTTGGTCGTCTCCCTGACTGAACACACCTGATTCAGCTGATCAGCTCGTTAGTGGAGTACTAGATGAGCTGAACTAGGCGTGTCAGATTATAGAGACACATAAAATGTGCGTGGCAGGGGTACTCGAGGAGCAGGGTTGGAAAATACGAGCTTGGAGGAAGTACAGTTTGAGTGTGTGTCGCTTTTGCGATAAGACAGCCATCAAAGGCTTAATGATCTCCAGTAAATCTTTCATTACATGCTAGTTGCTAACCATGGTTCAGCAGCACCACTAAACAGCACCAATGGGTCATGGTTTTGCCCAGGAATGGAAGGACAAAACGTTGCCATTAAAACGGTATTCTCCTGTGTCACGGTACAGAGGGGTGGAGAATTTGCATGCAGCTAATCCACTACCCCAGCACTCTGACAGTAGGTTTAATCCTACTTAACAAATGGATGAATTTGAGGAACTTGAATGGGAAATTTGACATGATCTCATTCCTACAGAGAGTGACCTTGGGGATTCACATACAGCAGCAAATGGACAAAGCAAGCAAGCACTGTGTAGTATAAATGCATGCGACACGTGTACAGCTTTTCGTCCCCTCTCTTTCTCATTCTCTCGCCTCCCTAACAAAATCCCACTCTCCTCCAACACTCTTCCTCCAGTCTCTCACCCCCAGTGCTGTGATAGGGACACCGTCGGTCAAAGTGCAGTCTTCTCCACCACGCCACGCCCTTCAGCCAGGACTGTGTTCATGGAAACGGGCTAATAAATACAAGCCACATCCGCAGTCCCCAGAAGCAGTGCCTCAGCATTTACCAACTGCAACACCACACCCATAATGCATGACCCTGTGCATTGATCGCGTGAATTTCCATTGCTTTATCATGTCCTGCTGAGCCTTTGCGTTGTTCCAAGTAACTGTGGGTGGACAAAAATAACCAAATACCATTTCCCATATTGGCAAATCACTATCTTGCCATTAGTCCATGTGTTGATGGGACAATTGTTGCACTGAGCAGGACTACAATTGCGCATTGCTCTATTGCTAAATCTGTTCTGATTGAAAGGCCCTGGGGCTCTGGCAGCTGTCATTCACACGTTGTGCTACAGCAATGATGCTAGGTTATTATGTGATGGACCTAGCACTGAAACTCCAGTCCACCTCCAGCACTACATTTCCCATAACGCCACAACCGACCATCCTGTAAATGTCATAGCTGGTAGAGTGTTCCCCCTCTAACCGACCACCCTGCCAACTGGTCTGCTACAGTGGCTACGTCTCAAGCCCATGAACTGAAGAAATGGGCCAGCGACATACGAACCACTTCGCTGCAACAGTGCGTTTTCTGCAGCTAAATGGGACTCACCGAGTGACACTGAAAGTATAATTCACTCCAATTAAAATCATTGATTAGCCAACTCCTGAGTGCCTTGCTGGAAAATTGCCAAGTAATTCAGAAGGCTATCTGGGAGCACTCAGAAATTCAATCAAATCCCACATGTCCTCCTCTTATAGAGGGCCCTGAGCTGAAAAGCAAAGCAAAATTTTATGAGAAAAGCGTAGCAGCGTCAGACTGTCTTTCCAAAACATATTGGTCCTAATCAGACAAATCAAGAGTATGAACTGAATCTTTCACGCCTAAAGGTGAAATTATACAAACAGTGCACAGAGATGCAAGTGCATGCCGTGAAGATTGATCCTCAATGACAGCTCGTCTTAATTGAGAGGACGTGAGATGCCGTAAACTCGTCCGCAGCAGACCTGCAGCAGCACAGAGACATGCTAAGGGAAGAAAGACCAACTATTTGGCAAATAATCAGCATGGAATTGTGCTGTGCTGAGTGCTATGGCTGGACTGAGGGACTGGGGAGTTTGTCATGAGATGAGCGATGCAGTTCGGCTGCCGCTGAGCAGAAGAGGAAGAGCTTGGCACTGCAGTGGAGTAGGGGAGAGTGCAGCAATCCCTGAGGTCCCACGACCAACTCCATCTCAGTGACATACTATTGCTGTTTTCTGCAGTGGCTCGGCTGGGGAAATTTATTACAGCCCGTTCCTCACAGGGCTGATCAATTCCAATCTGGCGAAGGTTAGCAAAGGCACATGTTACACATCAGCCTCACAGCTGATTTATGGAGAACTGTACCCAATTTAATATTCAACATCCATAAGACACGCCTTTTCTCACCCAGAGCTTCATTAAAAGCACATAAACACAAAAGACTGC
This sequence comes from Gymnothorax javanicus, assembly GCA_029692085.1. Taxonomy (NCBI): domain Eukaryota; kingdom Metazoa; phylum Chordata; class Actinopteri; order Anguilliformes; family Muraenidae; genus Gymnothorax; species Gymnothorax javanicus. Next base: position 87,641,423 of record CM056193.1, read on the forward strand.
AGAGCCACATGAACAGGGAGTGGGTGTGTTCATGGGGGTGGGGATTTGTTGATTTCATTGAAGAGTCAGGCAGTAAGAAGAAAGATGTGCAAGATGACAAGGAATATTTCAATATTCACTCTGAGGTAAAAAAAAGTGTCCCAAAACAAATGTTTATCCTCACAGTTCCTTTACCTTCAACTCTGCAGCCATTTTAGCGTTCCCACCCATAGCAACAAACAGCAGCTGAGAACAGCAGAGCTACTCTCAGAAATAAAAAAGAGGAATAATTAACAGACACATGACCGCGTACAACGAGACACTAGCAATTGGATTTAGACTGAGGAACAGTGACACACAAGTCTTATGACTGAAGATGTGTGCGGTGACTGGGAAACATTAGTCCTCCATCAGATGCAGAGTAACAAACAGAACGGAGACCTAACATCACAGAAACTCACATTTTACATTTGTATAAACAAAACAGGGCACAAGGTCACTTTATGTCTTCCCCAGGAACAGTGTGTTTGCATCTCTGTATGAAAAAAAGCCATCTCGGCAATCTTCCTGCATTCTGTTCCTCATAAATCATCTGAAGGCAAAACTAGATTGTTGATTCCTGCTGCTACAGAGTGGCTAGATTCCAGAATTTTCTGAGACAAACAGCATGAGGATTATAAACAATTAGAATTATGCATACCGTAACAAACACAAATCAATAGGAACACAAAAACTGACCAGACGCATGCGTGGATGTTTGACTAGTCAAACGCAAGGCTGGTGTAGTGTCCTAAATTCAAAGATAATTGAATGGTCCCTTTCACCCAGGGATTAAAAATGACCCAGTTGCAATTAATCCAAATGCATAATTTCAGCCAATGGGTCGTTTCATTTGGCACAAAACCCTGCAGAGGCAAAGAGCAGGTGCAGAAATGGAGGAAAAAGGTTTGTCTTTCTTCCTGGAATACAGAGATGATCTGTGCCCCCTTCTTGATCATTCACTGCCACAAAATGAAACAGAACCAGCAAGAATGCGAATTTTGGGGACAACCACAAAAGAGCCCCTGTATTAAGTACACACCAGGACAAAGGGGACAAGCCTCCTCAGAAAACCTTAAAAAACACACATGGTGTCAACTGTAAACCAAGCAGGTCGTTTGGCAAGAGCTTCTGCCGGCAGGTTACATAATCTGCTTGGAGCTTGAATGATAGTGTGTGAAAGGGATGGAGGGTGTGTCTGAGAAGGCAGTGAACTTGGTGGGATCCATTGAGAGAACTCAGTCTGAGATACTGTAGATGCAAGGGCACCATAATTCTGTAGACACAGATGCAACAGGACATTACCAGGGAGAACATGAAATGGTGAACTGTATTGGGCATCGCTGGTTTTGCAAGCCAAAATTAACAAACCATAAAGGTGGTAGTGTGGACTCCACCCCCCATCCCCCCTCTGAAGGGAACAAAGCTTGCTGTGCAGTAGAGTACTCTATTGTAAACCCATATAACCAGCACAGGGTCAGAGGAGGACTAAAGTTACTCTATAGAACCCTACTTATAGGACACTGAATGCGACTATGATGCAAAACAGGAGAAAAACAATGATACTGAATGAAAGAACAATTTCTCAAGTGAAATCCAGCACCTCTTTAAAATGTGTTAGCTAATGAGGAAATTCATGATGACAGGCCCCAGAACAACCCACTCAAGAACATTCCACAGGAAACAGTCTGTAGATGGAGAAGGAGTTCCAAGTCACATGATGGCGAGGGGGTGGCGGTTCTTCCCTGTCCAATGATTGGCGAGCAGCTGTCCGGACAGAATACAGAGCTGCTTGCATAAGAGGTTTACTGGACTGAAGCACCAGCAAGAGGATGCAGCTTCTCTGCAGGCTCTTTAATGAGATGAACTGAAAAAAAAAAAAAAAAAAAAAAAACCAGGCGCAAGCCATTCCTGGGATTACGATGTAATTCCAGTACCAAGAACCAGAGAGCGCGAGAGAGAGCGCGAGAGAGAGTGGGAGGATGAGAGCTTTTCTAAAACAGGAAAAAAAAAAAACTAATAAAGGAACACAGAGAGCCTGCAGCACTGTTGGCCAGTGAGCGTAATGGAATAGAGGAAAACATTGAGCAGACGAGCCGCAGAGAAGGCAGCCCTCCCATGAAGAAGCACACACTCGATATGTTTCCCCATTCCAACAAACCCTCCCATCTCATGTCCCGTGGATTCCCGCCTGAAAAGAGGAATAAACACTCAGAGCATGCTGGGATTCCAGCTGGTGGCCCCTACACAGGCCACGCCCTCTCACCAGGCAAGGAGGTGCACGTGCGCGAGCCCCGTCCTGATGCACAATCGTGCCCGTCCACACGCGTGCCTGCCAATCCCGTGCCAGCCTCCCACCTCCGCTGCTCTGGACTTGGACCCGAGGCCAGCTCAGCGGAGCTCTAAAAGAGAGCCCAAGCAGCTTAAGCTAGATTTTCAGGGGCTCAGAGCTGCTATTTCTGGCCTCGGCCCACCAGATTAGAAACTCTAGTGTAGGCCTGTAGGTGAAGGGTGGGATGAGGAGACAGCCTAGCACTGGGCGGCCACTTTATATAAACACACCGAGCAGTATGGATTCCCATTCGATCCTACGAGAGCAGCAACCTCTAATATTTTTACATTACGCACTTCTTATCATGGTTATTATTATAGTGCATGCATCGAGTTATGCTCTATGCTTGACACTTCAATTACATTAGAAGTAGGTCAGCACAGAGTTTTTATTACATTTTTACACTTTACAAACCCAAATTCCAATGAAGTAGGGACGTTGTGCGAAATGTGAATAAAAACAGAATACAATGATCTGCAAATCCTTCTCGACCTATATTCAATTGAGTACACTACAAAGACAAGATATTTAATGTTCAAAACTGATAAACTTTGTTTTTTTGGAAATATTCACTCATTTTGAATTTGATGCCTCCAACACATTCCAAAAAAAAAAAAAAAAAAGCTGGAACAGGGGCATGTTTACCACTGTGTTACATCACCTTTCCTTTTAACAACACTCAATAAGCGTTTGGGAGCTGAGGACACTAATTGTAGAAGCTTTGTAGGAGGAATTCTTTCCCATTCTTGCTTTATGTACAACTTCAGTTGCTCAACCGTCTGGGGTCTCCGTTGTCATATTTTGCGTTTCATAATGCGCCACACATTTCAATTGGAGACAGGTCTGGACTGCAAGCAGGCCAGTCTATTACCCGCACTCTCTTACTACGAATTGAATTACTCAATGGAATATAGTTCAAAAAGGATTTGTAAATCATTGTATTCCCTTTTATTCACGTTTTTCACAATGTCCCAACTTCATTGGAATTGGAGTTTGTACATACAATGAATGTTTATGTGTGTGTTCATGTGCGTAAGCATGAGCGAGTGTATGAGCGTGTGTGTGTGTGTGTGTGGGTTTGTGCGTGCTTGCGTGTGTGTGCACATGCACAAGGGTTCCCAACACCCGAGTGAGGCAGTAATAAAACCACACAGAATTAAATGTTTGACACTGACAGGGCGCGCCTTATTTACAGTCTGGATGGAGGGGAGGGGAGGGGAGGGGAGGGAGGGGGGGGAAAGACGCAAGGAGAAAATGAGTGGGAGAGATCTGTAATAAAACAAACACAAAGCCCATCGTAGCTCAGAGCAGCAGTCCGACTCCAGCTCTCCAGCGCAAGACAGTGCTGCCATTTCCAGCCCTTATTTGGTGCGGAGCCACAGGCAGCGGAGCGCTGACTGCAGCAGAAAGGCTCATCGATACCACACAACAGCAGGGAGCGTCGCAGGCAGTCCATCAGCAGGGGCTCCGTACAGCCGGGGAACAGGTCTGCACCATATCTGGAGAGTCCTTTCTTATTCCGACGCCCCAGATCCAGCACAATACTAGATCGGCTGCTTCACGCACAGCCAACCACATTACCAGCCACAAAGTGTCCACTGTCTGCAAATCACTTCATTTTAGCTTAGCAGAAATGCGCGTCATGCCATACCACAAATAACTAGATTCATTCCCGTGAAGGCCACAAACGGAGACCGCATACGTGGAAGGATTAGAGCTTCCATCCCTGGGATAAACAGGGTATGGACACATAGTACATCAAGTACTTAAGTGGCCCAGAAAACTTAAACTGCAGCTAGTGCCAAGTCAAATGAGAAGCATTTTTTTGTGAGGAATTAATTGACAGATTTAGAAAATAAAACACTCCTGTGATATCATGAAATGTCAACTGAACATCAGACACCATTAACAGTAATACTTGGCCTGTATCAGGGAATCTGCTCAACTTCTGGGCGCTAAGAGGAAATGGCCACGATACAAAAAAATGGCAGACTGAGCGAAGCACAGATACTCATACCCCCTCCCCCCAACGATTTCTCAGAGAATCAAAGAACACAAATCATTTTCAGCCTTTTACTGTAGTCAAGTCCAAAGTACAAATAAAATACAAAATAAGCACAGGAGGAAATAACATAATACAACAGAGGCCTTTTCTGTTAAAAATTAAACTGAGTGACGAAAGTGGCGCATTGAAATAACCAGCAACACCACCAGAAAAGATTCATGGCTCTCTTTATGCACCAACATTATAAACTCACTTCCTTCCTGGTGCCTCACACACTACCCTTGCAGCTCCAGCACTCTGTACATGGCACGCTGAGTGTGTGTGTGTGTATGTGTGTACAAACAAACCGATATCGTAGACTGAATGCATACGCGTATGCAGGTATACACATCACACATAAACATGCTCTCTCAAAGATAATGCCAGTGCAGCCAGCAGACACCAGTGTAATGAGGGGAAATTATCAGGTGCCAAGCAGCATGAAGTTCCCCCACACACCACACAGTGAGCTGGTGACATACTGACCGTCACATGTAATGTGGCCCAACATTTCTAACAGTCTCAAGACCGTACTCGCAGCCAGCAGTCGCTCTCTACACTGCGCACTTGGTGGCAAAAGTGAGGTACCCAGTGTGGCCCACCATTTCCCTGGGCGGCATTGCGGTCCTGCAGGTGACCACGGCGTTAGCTTTGGCGCTAGCTTTAGCATTAGCACCTGGGGCGGATGTTGTGCCACCTTCGCCGGGGGAGTCTGGGTTGTCCTGGACGGGGTCCTCCTCTCCCAGATCGGGGAGGGGCAGGGAGACGGTGCGAACGTCGAAAACCCGGAGGAGCACCTCCATGGTGCTGATGTCGGAGAAGTCCTGCTCGGTCAGCGCCTCGCACGTCCGCTGCACCTGCTCAATGCAGGGGGAGAAGGAGCAGATGCGGCCCCCTGTGAACAGAGATGGGGGGGGGGTCAAAGGTCACAGCCACCGTAAACACTACTGCCGCTGTTCCCCTTACAGTTAGCACCAGTAAGAAAAGGTCAACGCAATATACCTATATAACAATAGCAGCCATGAGCAGTGCTGTGCACTTAAAAGTGCCGCATTGCTGTAAAAAGACATTTCTGCGCTTGGATTACAGTCCCTGGATTATAAATTACAGAGGTGCCCATATTGCCAGCAAAATACACTTTCAACATTAATGGCTTCCTTGACTTTATTTCAATACTCAGACCGGAAAATTCCTGCTTAAAATGTTCACCTGAAAGGTTCTGCCTCTCTGATGAACAGAACATTTTTCTAGAGAGCTCAATCATCTGTTAGGTATAGATTAGAGTGTAGCCTACAATGAAATGTTTATTTAATGAAAGACCAGAAAACAAAGTGACCTGGCGACTCAGATCAGTAAGTGAGGTGACAGTAGGTGAGGTGATTAATGCGACCCTCAGTAGAATCAAACTTCCTCGATAATGCACTCTAAACCAAAGGAGATGACGTGAGTTGTAAAGGTAAAGGGCTCAAGGGCACAAGGTAACACACACTTCCTGTGTGTGTGTGCGTAAGGAGTGGGAGTATTCAACCACATTAAAGTCCCTCCAGCGTCTCCAGAGAGGGCAGAACAAAAGAGCAGTTGCCATGGGAACAGCCCAGATGTGTGCAGTACTGGAGGCAGAAGTCAGGTGGTTCAAAGATGGGGGCGAGGTGTTATGCTGTTGACAAGAGTGCTTGCCAAGCCCCCGCCAAGTCTTTTACGCACAGAAGCTATTCTGAAGAGCAGGTGAAAACAGTGTGAAGTTCCTAAAATAGATAGACGGAGTTTAACGCTGCCTCACCACTTGCGTACGGACTCTAAACCACCACAGCTGCACTCTCCAGGACCGGGGCGCACTCACATTCAAACTCTACCAGCTCCTCGCATCCTCACCAGACGCACAGGGAGGTCCACAAGTATTTAAGCAGTAACTAAAATTCACAGGATGGCAATTCCCAATGAGATTCACTTTATATGGGTGAGCATGCCCAGTCAGCTGTAGAGAGTCGGTGGCGATGTGAGGAAATTTACGACATGCATACGAAGCGAAGTGTTGGGATTATGGCCCTTCGTGATTGCGCAGCTGTCAAAATACTTACACACCTGATGAAAGACAGCGCCATGAACAGTCAGCCGCAGTCATGTGACCCCCCCCACTCCCCACCTCCCTGCTCTCAGTTGAATGGGCGGGCACAGGATTCAGCTCGGCTCGTGAAGCAGCAGCTGATGGAGTGCAGAGTTGTGTAAGGTTTAAGCAGATGAAGTACGGCGCTCTCGAGGGAGGTGGGAGGCGTGAAAACGGTGCCGCTAATCGCCGCGGTTTACTCCCGAGTCCTCGTTTAAAATAGGATCCTTTTACAATCTCCTTTATGGAGGATGCCTGCTTCAGTTTACTGCAAATGGAAGCCGCAGATGACGGCCCTGCTCTACAGACTCATGAGGGAGATGTGTAACGGTCAGAGGGAGAGGAGCAGATGAGTAAATCTTTATGGAATTCAATGGACCCTCTGCTGTAGAGAGCAGCTAGTATAGCAGGTGCAAAATTTCACTCACGCACTAGTCATACCGTTTTCTTAACCGAGAAGGCTAGGAGTGCTCCTCCATACGAACGACAGACATTCATTTTAAAGTATTCACCGTTAATTAGGTACCAGCACAAAACATAGTGGTGACACATAATGATTGTAAAATGATGATCAAATTGCTAGCTTGGGGAGGCCCATATGCCTGTGTAGCTCTGTTCTCCAAAAGGCCACACCCTGTCTGAGCACGAGTGATACATTTCATTGGGTGATTTGATGCGGCAGTGTGAAGCACGAAAGCCGCTGCCTTGATGGGGACAGTGTTATCACTCCGCGCTATGAGATGCGAAGCCGAATGTGGAGATGTGGGGGCTCCACACAAGAAAATGGGAGGAATACAGCACAATGACAGGGGATGTTATGTGAGCAATCAAACTGTAGTAGTGGTGGGGGGGTGTCCTCTTAATGCGCACTGAGCTCCCCCCCACCGTCTGCTGCCTGCAGCCCACTTGCTTCCCGCCCCCACCCTCACTCACCATGCCAGAGTTACATAACAGCAGAGTGTCTGCAGGAGACAGCAGTGACATCACAGGGCAGTTGACGCCCTCAGCCTAGACACACACACACACACACACACACACACACACACACACACACACACACACAAACACAAACACACACACACACACACACACACACACACACCTACCTTGTGGAGGGCCAGGGCAGTTCAGCTCCAATGGGGCTGATCACTCTGGAGCCCTCAACTGGATTCAATGGCTAAGGGGGGTTCAACTGGAACAAGACATTCACTTTCCACAAAAACACGTTTTTCTTTTTTTTCCAATTTCCTTTAACTATGAATGCTTTTCTGTTTTTTCATATCTTTCTAAGTGATAATGCGTTTTGGTATGGAATGGGGTTTAGAGGATGGGAGTAATGAGGGCGCTTTATCCTTTAAATGACCGTTTGTGTATCGCATCAAAACCACCACAAATGCTGAACAAGCAGAAAACTGTACAAAACAGTAAAACAGGACCTGGGATTCACTCTGCACCAATGGGGACATTTTAACAATGTCAACATGTTTTAGCCTACATTTCACCTTTGACCAAACCCTGAGCTCTGAATAAAGATGTAGCTTCATGTAGGGAGACACGTACACACCACACCACAGCGTCCACTTATAACGCCCACACTGGCGGGTGTGGTGGCCGCCACACTTCTGAGTCACCCTCAGCTTTCTGGAAAGTTCCTTAAAAGACAGTTATGTCCTTAAGACCCGGAATTTTTGAGTGTGCGTGCAGGCTGTTGAGAAGTAGCAGCTGATGACAAACAAAAACAGTCGATTTAGACTCTATTCATTCATAAAACATGACGCTTGAGAAGGGATCCATATTTTCAGACTGTGGCCCCCTGAAATCCAAGCTTCTGTTAAGCTTTGGTTGGAGACCAAACATAACTCACTCCATAATACAGTCAAACTAAATCAGGGGTCCTCAGCCTTTCCCAGAAAGGGCCGGTGTGGGTGCAGGCTTTCAATCTAACCAAGCCGTGACACATCTGTTTCTACTAATCAAGGTCATAGGCAAAGACTCTAGGGGTTAATTAGTGATGTCAGGTGTGTGACTGCTTTGTTAGATTGAAAGCCTGCACCCACACCGGCCCTTTCTGGGAAAGATTGAGGACCCCTGTACTAAATGATACAGCGCAATGTTTTTATTGAACCTAATGCCCAGATACAGAAATTTAAAACTTACGTTATCTCAGTGAACACACCTTAGCATTTCTAAAGAAATTTGTCTCAGCAAGACATTCAATGTGTCCCTTTCCCCCTCCTTATCTATACAAGCTCTCAGACACACCTTCTGCAAACAGGCTGCTGAACGAGAGCATTGCTCACCAGATCCCTGACCGAACTGAAAAATGCAACGCAAGCACTAAAGGCAACCAAACAGTAAGGCACAGTGATGTCACTCGCTCACATGGAGATAGATATTTTAAGATATTTGCAAATATGACCAAAATATGATGCCGAACCCATTGAGTGCAGAGGTTACAAGCTCATGAAAAAAGCCGTTTTCGTAGGCGTTGCTGTATGGCCAGATTTGGAGAGTCCTCTCCATGTCAGTGACGTGCTGGTACCCCAAGGTTTCATAAACTACCTGCATAGTGCACAGACACTGACGCAACATCTCATTTGCTCCAATTCCTGAAGGATTCTTGGCACGGAAGTGAGACGCACATGAAGCTGAAGTGAAAGGAGTCATCCAGCATGCTGTAAATGCAAAGCCCACAAGAGAACACTCTAATTAGGCTGGGTTAAAACGAAGAGTCTCTGCTGCACCGCCATTTTAGAGGAGCGCCGTCTACCTAACCCCATTCCCATGAGACAGTATTTCCATTCAGCACGAGCAACGGAACACTGCAGTCATTCAGAGCACATGGACCTCTTTAAACGGCTCTAGTTCAGCAAAGTGATACATTTTGGGCCAATATCACAAATAGAGATGAAGTCCTACACTTTAGTCTTAATAAACGCATTTGCATTTGCAACAGAAACTCTCCATAGTCCGTATAAAACTACAGGGCTGAGCGCAATGAGCTCCTACTAAACTACCCTCAATTTTGGCTAAATCGGGTATTTTACAGAGTGCCCTACACCGAAAGAGACAAAGCTCAAAGGAATAGGGTTTTTGAAAAGGCTCAGGGTGGAAAGCAGTCACAGCACAACCAAGTGCGTTCCCCTGAAACAAGCGTTCCATTGACAAATAAGGCAGGCTGTTCGTGAGCGCAAGCATAAACACACACTGCAACTCTCCTGGCAACCAGGCCTGGGAGAGGGCGGCTTATGCCAGGACCAGGGATCGCTCCGTCTGTTCAGCTTCTCTAAACAAGAAGGCCGGCTGATGGCCAAAAATGAAAGGAATTACTCGGGGAATAACTGGAAAACCACTACTTGCAGGAGAGCCAGACTCTTTGTAGGCCGCCTGCCAGTCTATACTCAAGCCACAAAACTGCTTTGTTGTTAACCCCCAAACACAGCACATGAGCAAACAACCTTATGGCGCATTAAATGAGACTTAATCAGCAATCTGGCTGAGATCTGTTCCCCCCCCCCAACAGAATTTATTCAGCTGCGCTTACCATGCCGCTGCTGCCGTTAGCATATTCATGCATTAATAAAGCACAGTGGGGATATGAGGCTGTGGGTGTGTGGTGTGGCAGCCACAGGGCTACATGCTAACCCCCTCCCCCTCTGCCAGGCAAGAAGAGAGCACTGCAGCCTCTGACCTGCTCCACTCTGCTCCAGTCTACTCCTCTCTGGGGGATAGAATATGGTCTCTCCTGCAGGAGTCCAATGCAAGCTGCTCTTCCTCGGCAACTTCACCCTATATGGGCATCCAATCCGACCTAAATCAAAACAAAGCGCCTACGAACAGACTGTATGTGCATGAGAGAGCGCGTGTATGGCTATTTTTGTGTGTCTCTGTCTGCGTGTGTGTGTGGGTCTGTTTGTGTGAGTGTGTGTCAGTGTATGCCAACCCTTGCGGGGACAAAGTGTCCCCACAGCAGATGCAATGAATTTCTTTGTTTTCATGGGGACATTTTCAGGTACCAATAAGGAAATTGTGCTATTTTAGGGTTACGAGTGAAAGATAGGGCAAGGTTAAGGAAAGGGTTAGGCATGTCCTGTACATGGTTAAGGTCAGAGGAAAGGGGTTGGGGAATGAATGCAAGTCTATGGGATGGCCCTATAAAACATGAAAACGCAACTTGAGCGTGTGTGCGCGCGCGCGAGACAGAGTGCAGGGGTTTACCTGCCCCCGTGTGCGCTGGGGCTTTTTTGTACGTATCAGAGCGAAAAGAGGATTACAAGATGAAAGAGAAGAGAAGGGAACTCAGTCCTTGCTTCAAATCCCTCCACCTATCTACAGACTATCGCACACATGTATAATCGCCAACAGGTACAAACATACAAAAATATGATAACAACACTCTGAATTGTGTTTTTAGGTTCTCCCTAGTCTCTCTTTCAGAAGCACGACAGGTGCCACCCTCAATCATCCCAACAGGACCGCAGTTTCCATGCATATTTGAAAAGGACAAAAAATGATAACGGTCATCTGGTTAGACAAGCGAGGCAGCCCATTGTTTAAACAGCTCCACGGAATTCAGCGCAGCATGAAGCCTTCAGATCACTGAGCAGTTTCCGACAACAACCTGGACTGACGGCTCATTTGGGATAGGAGACTGATGAGCAGAGTGAGAAGAAGGACTGAGAGAAAGGGGATACCATAGCGCCAGTTTCCACATCTATCATCAGGCCATAAAACTTTCATGCAGTCGCTCATGGAACAAGGGGAAATAAAAACCACCAACAGCTCACGTGACCGAAAAAAAGCACAGGCCCTGAAACCAGAGCATCCAGGCTTACAGCCCAGTGAAGGCTTTTACTCCACTTCATACCCAAGTATGCCTCTAATGCACCCCAGAACTAATAATATTCCTGATTAAGCTACAGGGGTCATGGAAATGTTCACAAGCGTGAAAGACTCCGCTGACTCTGGAGGATTTCTCATTGGCTTCAAGAGGAGCACATCAGCCTCGGAGACGACCCTGACAACTTGTGCCAAGGGAGAATGTGCAACCCTACCCAATCAAGGGATGGGCCCAAACATTTAGAAAAAGTATCCTCCCATCCTGCACTTGTCTTCTTGTCCTATATGGATGTATAGGGGTTGACGACATGGCCAGGAGGATCAACATTTTGAGTACTGGGATGCACCCTGACCTCTCCAGCACCTCCTCTGCCTGCTCTTCATCAGCAGCCCTTGAATCCAGGGTCTCTGAGAACCTGACTCAGCCATAATGGCAATGCCCTGACACTGAGCAGTCCTGACACACCTTCAGTGTTCCCCCACAGAAAGGGGAGCACACAGGCTGCAGAGGATTTCATCTCCGAGAGCATAATCCACTCTGCTGCAGAAAGCCTCCCCAATCACGAAAAAACACAAATTTCAGAGACTAAAAGCATGCCTGCAAGACTGAGTATCAGTCCTGGCGGCTAAATATTTACCCTCTTTTGCTCAGTCTCAAGCCCAGTCCTACTCAATAGCAAGTTCTGTGTTGCAATAGCAAGAACTGGCACCAATCATGCACCACAACACTGAAAGATACTATCACTTCAAGTCCATGATTCAAGGCAGTGAGTCATTGGGTGAAATCTGGTGGCACAGCTCATGTTCGGAGCAAATATCCGCAAATTGGCCAGCAGGACCTGAGGTTCAGTAGCTGTTTAGCTTCCATACCTTGAAGATAACACTGAGTCCAGCATGTTCTGTTGACCTCACAACTACAGGAGATGGAGGGAGGCGCCACCATAAAGGGATACATGGAAGTCAGCAGATGATTGTTCCAAAACCACAAGTTTGCAACATTCCAACTGGTGTTGAAGTTCTGACCTAGGATCAGCGACTCGGCATTACCTCCAGATGGGCCCGCAGATCAAAGCAATCAAGGAGGGATGGCACACCATCGGGCAGGAAACTCCCCATAGAAACCGTGGTAACTTTACAGGCGCTTGCTTGCCCAGACATGCCCATTGTCCCTCACGTTTCCCTGTTGCCGTGGATACAGTGGCATGCTCCACAGCCGTGTGAAATTAACTCCCGAGTGGGTGTCCGGATGAGCCAGGCGCATGGCTTAAACCCTGTAACCCCTCTGTAGTCACTCACAATGGTTCCAATCCAGCAAAGCACTGGAAGACCAATTCCAGTACAAAGATGAGGTGGCCATACAATGTGGTCCCAAAGTGACCATGCAAAGCAACCAAAACTAGTCAAGTCAATTTGATACTGGCAGACCATGTAAAGTGACAAAAAAACTAGTCCCAAGACAATATGACACCATCAGACCACACTGAGACAGAGGATGGAGGTTGGTTCCTCACTGCAGTGCCATACAGATGGTACTTTAGCAGACCACGTAAAACAACAGACAATGGAGGATAATCTTTCCTAGGTGGTCCCAAATTGAAACAACACTTAGTGACAGAAGTCTGAAGCCAATAATAGGGGGCTCCCTAAAGCCAAGGGGTTAGGTTGCTTGACTTGGACCTGGAGGGATTGTGGTTGAAGCCTGACTTAAAGGGATAGTCCACCCAAAAACTAATTTGTATATCAATTACTCACCATTAGATGTCTCGAACGGATGAAGTTGTTTTTCACCTGGCGCAACTTTATGGCCACTGGAGAGTTTTGAAAAATTATCCAAATTCCTTTTTTGTTGGAAGCAAATGGGGTCACCCAGTAGCAATGGGAAAACTCCACAAAACGCCTGTTGACAAACTTTCAAACTGTTTCTAGAGTTCTGAGAATACGAGTGGACAAAGCAGATTTGGATCATACTGGACGATGCGTTCGACGATGGTTTGAAAGTTTGTTAAGACGTTCTGTGGACTTTTTACCGTTGCTACTGTGTGACCCCATTTGCTTCCAGCAAAAAAGGAATTTGGATAATTTTTCAAAACTGTCCAGTGGCCATAAAGTTGCGCCAGGTGCAAAACAACTTTGTCCGTTCGAGACATCTAATGCTGAGTAATTGATATACAAATTATAGTTTTTGGGTGGACTATCCCTTTAAACCATAGTTAGAGCAGTTCATCTGTTGGGCACAGCCCTTAACCCAATGTTCTTAGTCAGTCCTAGTCCGTTCTAACCCACTGCAACATTGCTTTGGATGAAAGCATCAGCTAAATACCTAGTAATCACACACAGTGACAGAAGATTGAGGACTGTGGTGGCTGTAATTATTCTGCATATGTAAGCGGAAGGGAAGAGAGAAACGGTCTCATTTAGTGAAGGCAGAGCAGCCCGTATTCCATTTCACAGCATGGGCTCATCATGCAGTGTGCAGCAGAGCAGACCCTCCTCCTGCAGCACACAGTCAATGTAAAAGGCCTCCGTTAGCACTACCAGTCACTTTTAGTGGAAGCAGAGGGGCATGTAATCAGCCAGTGTCAAGTAGCCTTGTCTCTTCTCTGCATTCAGCTACTCATCCCTTTTTTCTCCATCCTTTCAACGCTGGCCAGGTTTCAGCTCATAACATTGGATGGTGTGTGTTGGCTAAACATGGAATAAAATAGAGCAGCAACACAGCACGGTGACTCTCCTTTAAAAGCGTAGTGAGGAAAGCAGCTTTGTCGGGACTTCCAGCAAGCTCCTCTCAGTGTTCACAGACAGTGTGGGGTGGCTGGTTAGTATTCTGGGCACCAGTGTAGCTCCACACACAGTGATGGATGGTCATATTAAACCCCACACGTCCAGGCTGACGAATCAGCACCACAAGATCAGAAAAAAAGGGGGGGGCGAGGAGGAGAAAGAACTGACATGAATGAAACAGACAGAGGAAAAGATGAAGAGAGGCGATCGATTATAGAGCAGCAGGGCTATTCAAGAGGAATGCAGAATTGCTGACTGTGTAACTACAACTGTGAACATGTTCACTTCAAGTACTTGTTGAGGATGTAAGATGCGCATACAAAATAGTGCCAGGCAATAATAAAACTAGGGAGCGTGTTGGAAAACATGGGAGCTGAGATCAGACAATGCCCCAATAGTGCATCCCTTTGTGGTGGACCCCCTACAGCAGTCAGATTATTTGAGCAGTATGTTTGATTGACATTATCTATGCCCTCCTTCAGCCCAATTTCCCTACATCATATTTATTCCCCCACCCACCTTCCAATATCCCCATACTTGTTTGTCAATACCCCCATACCTCCTGTGATGTTTTCCAAATCTACGTAATGACCATTTGTTCCTCGATTTCCTTTGACGGGGAACAATTTTCACTTTATACCCAAGAGGTTGGTTCTTGTTGATTTGTGCTTGAGGAACAGACCCACTAGTAGCTTTAATGCATGCAACAGTCCCCTTTTCGAACCCGCATTCATTTTTCTTCTCGTCAAAATACAGGGGAATGTACTAGTTTTTTTTTTTTTTTTTTTTTAATTCAACACAGAGCACGTGGACATCAACATTCTGACATTAGGAAAAGCCTGAAACTTATATTGTTGCTAGGCAGTCATACGTAAATATCCATTTGAAGGTTAGCTGAAGGGCTCGCGTTTCCTTGGTCACAGTTATTTTTTGCCATCACTGAATGTGCGAACACAAGAGCAACTCAGTCAACTATGCAATCATCGCCTAACAAGTGTGCAGCCAGCTGATCATCAGCTCTATTCCCCACTGCAGACTGACATGACATTACATTAACATTTATGTAATTCCGTGGTATTCATTTTGTTACGGACAGGACATTTAGAGAAGTAATTCCATTGCAGCTACTAATGTGTTGGTCCTCTGAATAGTTTGAATGGCTGAATTTGAAGTACTCTGGGAGTACTTCAGGTGATATAAAATGAATGTCATCAACGGTAATTAATGCACTTAATTGCATGAAACGGTTATGGACAGGACAGATTGCAACCTGTATTTTTTTGTAAAGTGGTTAAATCAAAAGTTCTCTTCATTGAGGTGATGTTCTTCAAATTCAGCCATCCAGTGATGTACCCTTATATCAAAGGACTACCTGTCGTTCAGGAATTTTCAAAAACATATCTGAACAGATGAATTCGACAGGGGCATCAATGTGCGCTACGGACAGGACAGGGCCAAATGTTACGGATAGGACACTTTTGTCACTCTATATAAATACCAATTAATAACCACTAAAACTTGTATTGATCAATATTATGGATACATTTGCTTTGTGAGAGAGAGAGCTACATTTCTTTTAATAATAAATCTGTCATTTTAATTTCACATATCAAGACTTACAGCCTCATATCTATAAGCATGTACAAAGTGTTATACAACGTAAAATGCACGCATCTAAGTCCAATGCCTGGCATGACTAACTTGAAAAATGTTAATTTAAAAAAAATTTCATATGCTGATGCCGGTCACAGTCATGAAATCGACGACGGTACACAATTGCCATGAGTGCAATGATCCATGAAGCCAAAATACATTTTTCAGAAACTTTTGGATGTCAACTAACATATCCAGCAGCTATTTCATGAAAATTCTGAAAAAAAAAAAAAAAAAAAAATTTCTGGAGCCATGTCACAAATACCACTGAATGCCCCTTATATAACCAAGACAATCCCAAGATCCCAAGGCAGCCAGGGCCTCGTAAATGCCGAAGCGCTAATACTAATAAAACTGACCATTACCTTTTTTAATTCAACCTTATAAATCATATGAGAAAATTTTTTTTCATTAGACTGATTCCGCACCAGCCCTTTCTTAAAAGCAGCTTGCATTTGATTAGACTAAACAGGGGCCAATCCCTGTTGGAGTAATGCCAGCTTTAGGGCCTTGCTCAAGGATCCTACAGCAGCACTCCAGTATTGCAGCTACATGGTGGCTTGGACCATCATCAATATTGGGACGTCCCAATCAACCAGCTTAGCCAACAGACTGCTGGCCACACCATATAAATTCATAACATACAAGTCAAAACCCATACAATGAACAGCTACCAATGAGCAGTCCATGCATTGAGTACTAATAGCAGGAAAAAGTCTGGCCTGTTGAATCATGAGGAGCCGTACAAACTGACCAATAGTGCATTATCTCTACATCCAAACAATCTGTCCCCTTTCCATCTGGCCCTCTGCTCCATCAAAACACAAGGGTAACTGCACTCAAATGCTTTCATCACTCGCAATCAATAACTATATGGTGCTTTCAGACCAGCACAGCAAAGACCCGAGAGCGGCCTTTATCTCTGGGCAGACTCACTGCCAGTAAAAGCTCTTACACAACAGATCAGAGCTCCAGAGCAGAAGGGGAAGGGCCAGACAGACCAGTCCACACCCAGCCAGCAGAGCCCTACACCAGGTTAACAGACAGGTCTATGGGTGAAGGAAGAGGGTGGAAGCCTCTAGAAGAAATCAGGGCCATGTGTTGGCAGGTAATGAAACACACAACACCAGCAGGGAGCAAGTGGTCACGGCAGCTTTCAGAGTTTCAGGCATAAGGGGAAGGGATGGTGGGGGAGGTGCATTTGAGGGGTGAAATACTGACAGGAGTCCTGTAAGCCCCACCTAAATCATGATAACACCAGCGACAGCCACTTCATTATGGCGAGTGCGCCATACTAAATTAAATGCCGCACTCAACACCTATCAATTATCTTTTTTTTCTCTACGTTCAAGCACTGGTCAGGGGTGTGCGAGAACAAATGGCGCATGGAGACCAATCCGTCTCCAGATATCAGCACTGAGCATGCTACGCACAGACACTGGAAAGCAGCTATTGCAGAGGTATTTCAATAGCTGGCGCATCAACCGGAGCAGACAGAATGTGTGATGGCTTAACCACTTTGGCTTAGCTTTTTATGACATTAGCGGCACTTAAGGGCCTGGGTCCAGACTCTGTGACAGGAGATGCCCACTCCTGTGGCCTGTTGTTGCAGAATATTTCAGCACCAAGAGTGGAAGATAATTTTTAGCAAAATGAATATTTGTTTTCATTACTCATGGTTCAGAATGCATTTGGGCAAACTAGTTCTTTCATGGCCCAAGAAAACAAGAGTCATCAGGAGATGGCATATCCCCCCGGCCCCACATATTGGAAGAATGAAAATGCCACCTGATCCGGAAACAAACCATATCCCCTAAAACTCTACATTCAAAATGTTTACATGGAAACCAGAAAAAATACAAAATTCATTGACTTCGGATTAGCAAAAGGCACCACTTCAGGTCATGATTAATGTGCACAGCAAGTTGTGTTAAAAAAATATTTTTTAACAAACAGTTTTCAAGTTATGCCCTGGAAACAAAATGTTCGCAAACGGACGGACGGACAGACAACCACACCCATGACCCCGCATTATATGCCTTAGGGATAATAAGATTAATATAAAATATAATTGTTCCTTAAATGAAGTTCCCAATTTACTTCCATTCATTTTTTGCAGTCAATAACAGGAAGAGCACTCCTGTGAAGCATGACATCAGCCTTAAGACAAGCTTACCATTGATTCTTGTGAGTATTATATCTAATGCCAACTCACATCTGTAATCACTGGAGCTTCGTAAAGAAGACACTACCAAACAACCCCTCCTCACCTCGCTTCTTCAAGGCATCCTTGGCGTGGCCAATGGCTTCCCAGGGGGACGGGATGTCCAGGAAGACCGCGTCGGCCACGCCAGTCACCCCAAAACCCTCCTTGCAGACATCCTGATTGAGCACGGTGACCAGGTGGCCAACCTTGTGCTCGGCGAACTCCTGGCTGGCCTTCTCGGCCCGCTGTTGGTGGAACTCCACGGTGTAGAGGTGGCCGTCAGGGGCGATGGTGCGCAGGATGGCGTGGGAGAGGGAGCCGCTTCCTGTCCCTGCAAGATAAAACCTCGTCAGCGTGTGCCGTGGAACCCAGAAAGTCCCCTGAAATCAAAGCTCAGGCAGGGCTGCTACAGCTGCTGTTCAGTGGTGCAATGACTGGGAAACCAGCATCAACATCAAAACACAGAGAACGGTTTGGCCAATACAAACCTGTTTTTGAACCACAACAAGAACATGAACCTGGATTGAGCCATACTTCAAAACATATAAACTAATTTTAAAACACCATAACAACATTTTTACATTTAATGAAATGAAAACTCTTTCTCCAACTGCCCGAAACTCATTTCTACACGCAGATCATTCCCTAATAATTTCTGTGGCATTGAGATTCAGTCTCTATTTCTCCATTATTAAATGCAAGCTTTGCTAACCTATGCCACAATACATTTTCAATCAGAGCTACAGCAAATAATAGCATCTCTAATCAAGGACACCTTGTTAAACAGCCAGTGTTTAAGTAGCACCAATATTGCTCAATTTCAAAAGCAATACGAACGAACACTTCTTGCTAATGTTTGACGCGACACAGCAGGCATTTACTCCAGGGTGACCAAATGCTGAAGGGCCATGACTCACAAAACATTTAGAAGCTACACTGGTGTTACACTTGGCCCTAGACAGCGTAAAGCAATTTAGGACAGGAGATATAGTCTCAGCAGAAGGCGCATCTTTAAAAAAAAAAAAAAAAAAAAAAAAAAAAAAAAAAAAGGCCAGCCAAGGTGTGAGAGGTGGCCAATTCACAAGAGAAGGGCAATTCGCACAAGCATGCGATGGCAGCAGTTCTAAAACAAACCGATCCGTCAGAGCCCACAGCAAGACTCTACTACACCCAGCAGAGAGGTATTGAACAGGCCAAGTTAGGAGACTGGACGGGCCCAACATGCTGTAGCCCAAACTAGCAGTCTATTCATAGCCAGTCTAACACAAACTCACCAGCACAGCCACCGGGCTGCACCTCAACACTACAGCCACAAGAGCACTTTAAATGGAACAAGCAGGAAACATGCTACATGCTCACATGGTGCAGTGACAAACCAGCAAGGGGAAGTTACGAATGTGGCCAGGTCTCCACAGTGTGCACATCACGGGCCACTGAATGTATGCAGGCCAAAGGCGTGACTCCTGTGGCACGTCAATTAAGCAGGGAAGAGGCGGCGGATGTACGAGGGGCGTCGATTCGGCCGCGTCCGAGCATTACGTCACCGCTTTGTTTCCAAGCAGACAATGGAGGCTGTGTTGGCTCAAAAGCTCCAGTTTCGCATGAAAATGAGCCCAGATGAATGAAGCCTGACTGGGGGGGCTGTGGTTGGGGGAAAACACTCCCTGGCGCATCCCTGGAGACACACTCGCTGCATAAAGTTTACATCAGATGGACAGTTCACAGGCTAGTGGAGATTATTGTTTAGTTGTAGCAACAGTTTGAGTGGAGATTATAGGATAATTGCAGCAACAGTTTCAGGGGAGATTATGGGATAGTTGTGGCCACAGTTTGAGAGGAGAAGAGTGATGAGTCTGTACACTGCTTTACTGCCAGCCAGAGCAATCAATTTAAGTGCATGCAGAGGGAGCTAAAACGGCTTGGAGTGAGAGTAGTTAAATCCTGCCTACTACTCCATTTGGCGTCTGCCAGATACGGGAAGCATTTTCTGCACTACAGTGCGATAAGTCAGTGGAGGCACTGAGAGTGTAGCTCAGCGCCTGTTCACCAATGGAGCAATAAAGCAGTGCTGGTGGTTAGTTCTGTGCCGAGAAAATACATGAAATTCACAATCACCGTCAGTGAGGGCAGCCGCTACTCACTAATTCCTGTTCAGTGGTCTCTTATCTGTTGACTACTAAAGTCTTAGTAATTCTATATTTGCCTTTATGCACTGTAAAGTGATTGAGCCCTTCTAAAACAGTGGCTGGATCTGAGCACTGTTAAGGAGAGCAGTTAGAGCACTGTCCAAAGCCCTGTGACAGACATGCTCCAACACAGGCAGGGACCCCAATTTCACACAATTAGCTCTCATGACTAAGGGAATAAAACAGCTCGACAAACACATGTACACTGCCTGGAAAATAAATTCAACATTTCCTGGAATAGCTGGCGTCTCTCATGCCAGGACCATGCAAAATAAACTGTTCTTTTCAGTAAGACGTGTCAGTCCCGCTGCATCCCTGCCTCCGCTTCAAGACAAATTATCCCTGTATCCCACTCTCCACAGGAAGTACGTCAGTGTGACTTCCTTTCCACACACTACAGCATTCCCTTCCATACTGAGTATAAAAGTGTTACAGATGCTACTGAAAACACTGAGAGAATGTTAATTGTCAATTAACTGGAGTGCACTACAATTAGCCATATCCATTTCATTATCTTGTACCACATGCTGCACAAGTTTAAGTTGTTCTCCACATCCTTTTTTAAGCCAAGCCCCTTAGGCCATTGACCTTGCTTACAGTCCTTAAGAATTAAAAAAAAAAAAAAAAAAAAATAGATAGAGCTGGTGGAGCCTGCAGATCATATTACAACAGCAGTGTATTCCCAGTAGTTTGGCAGGGATAATTCACATCAGGGCAATTCCAGCTGAAATGTAACATGACCACTGAAATTTCAAACATGAAATAGCAATACAATTTTTGTATGGCTGTATTGTTAGCATATCCAGGTGTATGGTTCAGAAGAAATTGAAGGTCTGAGGCAAACCAAATTTTTTTGGTACGCATATTAAATAAGAGTTTGACATCATTCACATAATGAAGTCGAGAAGAGAGTACTTGGTTGGTTGAATTATGAAAAAAAAAAAAATGTTATTGGTTGTCTGGTTGTTTTGAGAAACTAAGGGCCACGAGTGTGACATTTGTATTTGTCCGGGGGGGGGCTCAGCGGGTGGAGGATGGACTTGCAGATTGGAGCCTTAGAAATTGGAAATCATGAAGGCCTCTTGAATACAAATGGCTGGCATGGCTGGAACATTGTGAACGATCCGTAAAATGCTGTGTGGTCAGCTTCCAGATACTTAAAACCTAATTGTAACGTAAGTAACGCAACATGAATAACAGGACTTTTTTTGTTTTAAGGACCCGTTGCAGAAAATTTCTGTGGCATTAAGTTGAAATCCTGGTTGTGGTAGAATTTTCAGCGATAAAGGTTCAAACATAAATAATCCAATTTATTCTGTAATGCATCAATGATCAAGAAGATGGGACCAAAGTTACGTGGAAAAAAAGGCAACATGAGTAACGCCTGAAAAATCCAGTCTGCCAGCCCAACCATTAAGGGGTTCATTCTGGGTTTTCTCTAATAAAGTTGATTATGGTCGGAGGTTACCACAATGTAGAAGTTTTGAAGTTCTGTCCATTGAATAAGTGGTGAAACAATTTTATACTGTAGCCTAATGCAGTAAATGTAGCATGAGTTATGCTGGAATTGCCCATAAAAAGATTCAGACATTCGCCTTTATTAGAGAGGGTGCTGACATGTTCTGAAAGTCCAAAAGGGGTAGTGCTTCAAACCAGGCTCCAGT
Organism: Gymnothorax javanicus; assembly: GCA_029692085.1. Classification (NCBI taxonomy): domain Eukaryota; kingdom Metazoa; phylum Chordata; class Actinopteri; order Anguilliformes; family Muraenidae; genus Gymnothorax; species Gymnothorax javanicus. The sequence goes on from CM056193.1 coordinate 87,663,250, forward strand.
ACAAAACGTAAAAGTGTATGAAAGGTAACAAGTTTCACAGGCAGGTTCCCACAACTACAAACCCAACTCTGAGATAGTTGGGACGAAGTGTAAACTGAATAAAATCAAAATGCAATGACTTTCAGATCACATGAGCCAATATGTTATTTACAATAGAACATAGATTACATTTCAAATGTTGAAACTGAGTCATGTTACATTTTTATCCACAAAAATGAGCTTATTTCAAACTTTCTGGATGCAACAGGTCTCAAAAAAGTTGGGACACAGGCAAAATAGGGCTGAAAAAGCAATTAATATATAAGAGAATCAGCTGAAAGAACATTTAGCAAGTAATTAAGTTAACTGGCATCAGGTGTGTAACATGATTGGCTATAAAAGGGATGCCTTAGAGAGGCTGAGTCTCTCAGAAGTAAAGATGGCCAGAGGCTCTCCAACCTGTGAAGGCTTGCGCAAAAAAATTGTGGAATACTTTAAAAACAATGTTCCTCAACATCAAATTAAAAAAAGCTTTGAAGGTTTCATCATCAACAGTGCATAATATTATCAAAAGATTCAGAGAAACTGGAAAAATCTCTGTGCGTAAGGGACAAGGCCAAAGACCTTTACTGGATGCCCGTGATCTTCGGGCCCTCAGACGCCACTGCATTACTCACCGGCATGATTCGGTCATTGACATTACTAAATGGGCCTAGTAATACTTTAAGAAACCACTGTCTGTAAGCACAGTCCGCCGTGCCATCCACAGATGCCACCTAAAACTCAATCATGCAAAAAGGAAGCCATTGTTGAGCATGATCCATAAGCGCCGCTGTGTTCTGTGGGCCAAGGCTCATTTAAAATAGACTGTAGCAAAGTGGCAAAGTGTCCTGTGGTCAGACGAGTCCAAATTTGGCATTCTTGTTGGAAATCATGGGTGTCGTGTCCTCCGGGCTAAAGAGGAGAAACACCACCCCTCCTGTTATCAGCGTTCAGTTCAAACGCCAGCATCTCTGATGGTATGGGGACACATTAGTGCATATGGTGTGGGACACTTGCATGTTTTAAAAAGCACCATGAATGCTGAAAGGTATATAAAAGTTTAGAGCAACATATGCTCCCCTCCAGAGGACATCTATTCCAGGGAAGGCCTTGTGTATTTCAGCAGGACAATGCAAAACCACATACTGCAGCTATTACAACAGCAAGGCTTCGTAGTAGAAGAGTCCGTGTGGTGAACTGGCCTGCCTGCAGTCCTGATCTTTCACAGATTGAGAACATTTGGCGCATAATTAAATGAAAAGTCTGTCAAAGGAGACCCAAAACTCTCCAGCAGCTGGAAGCCTGTATTAAACAAGAGTGGGATCAAATTCCAATGGCTAAACTCAAGAAACTTGTCTCCTCAATGCCCAGATGCCTCCACTCTGTGTTAAAAAGAGGGGATGCAACACCATGGTAAACAGGCTCCTGTCCCAACATTTTTGAGACATGTAGCAGCCATCAAATTTGAAATGAGCTCATTTTGTGGATAAAATTGTAAACTTTCTCAGTTTCAACATCTGCTATGTTATCTCTGTTCTATTGTGAATAAAATACTGGCTGCTGTGTTTTGAAAGTCATTGCGTTTTGATTTGATTCACAATTTACACTTTGTCCCAACTATTTCGGAATTGGTGTTGTAATACCGAACACAAAATATTGGAAACTCTTCTGAGAAATGGCTTGAACTTCTAAGTCTCTGAACCAAAATTACAAATGTCCCAACACAGGTAGTCACTCCTATTAACAGACACTTGTGTTTGATAAGACGTAGAAGTACTATGCCGGGTTAGTCTCCAAAGCAAGATGAGGATTCTAGCAAGAGTTTCAAAGAAACAATTTTTAGTGCCACATTGGCCACAAAAACTGCAAATTATTTAAAGCAGTGACTGGAACAGTCAAAAAGTATGAGAGCATTGCGAACACCAAGAAACAGCAACAGCAAAACAGAACTGTGGCCAGCCACAAGTCAAAACTCTCCTTGAGAACTATGGAAACTTGTTAGGATAGTTGCTAGTAACCTCATAACAGCTGCTCTACGAAACACAGAGGAACTGAAGCAACCCATAACTGAAACAGTCCAAAACAAACAAACAAACAAACAAACAAACAACAACAACAACAACAAAAAACAGCACACCATGAGCACCCAAAAACAAAAAATTTATGGCAGTGTTTGCAATGATCTGTATATCCCCCGATCAAGCATATAACGTGTCAAAACGTTGAGAAGAGAGGGACATATTGAGGAGTGGACCCAAGAGGAATTTAAGGAGGTAATATGTGGGTCATTTCATGCCAAGTCAGGTAAGGGTCCCAGCTCGACCATCTCAGATTTTCTTCAAACTCCACCCATATGTAAATCAACTATTCTAAGGAGGCTTTGCAAAGTATTAGGTTCCCTTTATCATTATTTCATGATTTATGGCCCCTGCAAGGGGTGGGGGATACCACTTGGGAAAAGCATCTAAATTTCTGAGCCGTTTTCAGAGCTCTGCTGGAGCTGAAGTATTCAAGCCAGCTCTGTATTTTTTTCTGGGGTGACTCTCCTGTACCCAGACCAGAACCGGCGATTGGCATAGGTGATATAGGCGGTCGCCTAGAGCGCCATCTGCTGGAGGGGCGCCGCCAGTCACCCTTTTAGCCTCGAGAAAAAAAAAAAAAAAAAAAAAAAAACAACTAATAATTTTCGATGCCCATTGGCGCCCTCCCTTCGTGTGTTCCATCTTGAAAAATAGTAACTGACTATTGACTAATCATAGAATTAGAACATCAAACGAAATAAAACATGTTTATTAAACATGATCATCCTAGGGCGCCCCCTCAGCCACAACCAGATCCTCAAGCAGATGTTTGTGTCAATCATTTTGTGGACGGGGGGGAATTAGCGTTACGTTAGGCAAGTGTTCAGCTGCTGCATTGATCAGCTTGACGTTGATTCTCAAAATGAAGAGGTCTAAACCCTCTGGTGCGCAAGGACGAAAACGGAGAAAAGAAGAAGAGGAAAAGAAAGCCTGGGATAGAGGTAAGTCTCATCTCAGCCATTAGAGTGTCAAATGAAATAGTATTGTGCATTACCTAATATTGGACGTTTCATTGTTGCCACTCAGCTATTGCTAGCTAGCAACTGTTACTTTGCTAGCTTGCTAGTACGTATTGCTAGCTATCGTAACTTCACTGATAACTATATAGCTTAACTAAAATCATGGCCGTAACCACCACTGAGGACACCGAGGTCCGGACCTCAGTTAATTGTCCCAGAATATGCGTTTTTTCCCCCTTCCCCTCACTGTGCCCGTTGATTCAGCAAATCGTGTGTGTGTGTGTGAGTGAGAGAGAGAGAGAGATGCATGATACTCCCGTTTTCAAAGGTGCATAGTAACGAAGTACATGTACTTCGTCACAGTATAGTTTTTTTTTTTTTTTTTTTGGAGGATTTGTACTTTAAGATTTTTTTTTTTTAAACCGGGACTTTTACTCCACTACCTTTAAAAGATAAAAAAGTATACTTTCTCTTCGTTACTTTGACACTGGCAACTTAGTTACCTGTTTCAAATTAAAATATGAATTTAATTAATCATTTACGGATTATCTGGATTTGGCGTGTTCGAGAGTAACGCCGGTGCTCGGCAGGGTATCTGTGCAGACGTTGTCTGCCAGCGGATATGGAGCTGCAAATTTATGCACGCAGTTATAATATTCAATCACTAGATGGTACACCCGGATCAGTTATTGAATATTCACAAGCAAGCCGAGCTGGAGCACAGTTTAAATATGGACGAGTTCACTCCAATCCCTGTTTTTCAGGAGTAGCCAGAGTAAAACTCCTCAGCTAAAACCTGATGTGCAAACTGCTCAATATACTTTCCCATAGTATCCCAAATGCCCATAGCATTTCTGTGTGTGCAATTTATTAGAGTTGATTCTTCAAGTCATAATTTGCTTGTTGAAGTATTGGAGTGACTTGTCATAATTTGTTAAATACTCTTGAGCATCCTTCATAGTATTTTTGTATACAATTCATTAGAGGTGACCCTTTTGCTTATTTTTATATTGTCATTAAAAGTGCTTTTATTTCCACAGTTAATAGACTTAATTTCTGTATCTGTTAATTTCTATATTTGTTAAATATTCTTAATTTATGGAGGTAGACCTTAGCTTTCTTAAGATTCCTCCTATGAGCGCCTTTATACTTATGTTATTTAAGTAATTTAAAATAATTAAAATGAAAATGTTTTGAAACTTTTCTGTTGTCTATTGTCCATGCATCACACATTGTTTAATTGCAATGTAGTATACTAGAACTATAAGTGGGTGAAAAAACTACTATCCAAAGTAAAGCAGTTAATATGTGTCTTCAGTGATGTTAAGTATAGTAATGTCAATTATCAGGGCAACGCTTGTTATGGGAAGGGGGGGGCAAAACTCAATCTCGCCTAGGGCAACCAAAGAGCTAGAGCCGGCCCTGACCCAGACAGCAGGAAAACATAGCACAAGGCCTGCTAGAAGGTGACCTGAAGTACCTGGGAGGAGCCAAAAATTGGAAAAAAAAGAATCGCAAATGAAAAATTCCAGTTTTTAAGTACCCACCTGACCCTTTTAATGAGTACCTACAACTCTAATTAGTTGTATATGGAATATCTAAATTGTTTCCTTGTATGTAGGATACAAAAGTAAATCAGATGCTATGTGAATGGGAATGAGAATAATGCGCAATTTGCCTGGAGCATTTCCCCGCAATTTTTCGTTACTTTCATTTCTAGAAATAAGAAATAAATTGACTAATTTGCCCCATTTTATAATAGAAAATTATGATGATTGGATTAGAGAACCACACAATTTCTGAACAGCTCTGTAAAATATTTCAAAATATTCTTGATGCCGATGTCAGCTTGCTCCCTTTTGCTGTGGCTGGAAATGTCACCATAAATGCGGCTGATGTGAGGATCCCTTACATACCCTGCTCTTACATTGCAATTTGGTTTCACTTGTAGGTTGGAATCATCGAAGGCATTTGTCTGGAAAACAGTGATGCATTAATAAGAAATTTGCATCCCAAAGGCCCAACAAGAAGCCTCTCCTGGCCAAGACTTGATGATGAATGCTATGTACCTGTGGATCATATATTGTTTTCAATCGAAGCACCTTCCACATCACCTTCAAGTCGCAAATACACCCTAGATGAGCCAACCCTTTACAAAATTGTGCTTCTCCACAGCACGTTTTGTGATAAATACATTAAAACTCGATGGAGGAGGATGTCAAAAACTGTACAGATTCCATTCACCCTAAAGGTATGTTCTTTTATTCATTAAATTATAATGCCTAGTTGAGACTACTCATGCGAGACGGGTAGAAACTAGTAGAAATTTTTCTCTCGCAAATGGTGCTTTTAAGTCAAATTCACATGCAAGATTTTCTAGGAAGGAGATAAGACACCAACATAATTTTTGGACATATTATGCACTCATAACCCTTCTAGAACATACCAAAGATTGGGCCTCCTATTGTATGTCAGCACTGAGTTACAGCATGGTAAAGCAGGCCCATATTGGCCAAAAATACAACTATAAGACCAAATATTTTCCCATTCACATAACATTTGATTTACTTTTGCATCCTATGCAATTGTGGGGTTTTTTTTTCAATTTTGGCTCCTCCTAGGTACCAAAGGTCACCTTCTAGCAGGTCTTATGCTATGTCTTCCTGCTGTCTGGGTACAGGAGTCTCACTCCAAAAGAATTTATAGTGCTGGCTTGAATACTTCAGCTACAGCAGAGCTCTGAAAAGGCTCAGAAATTTAGTTGTTTTTCCCAAGGGGTACCCCCCACCACTTGCAGGGGCCATAAATCATAAACTAATGATGAGGGGAACCTAATATTTCGCAAAACCTGCTTAGAATAGTCAATTTATATATGGGTGAAGTTTGAAGAAAATCTGAGATGGTCCAGCTGGGATCATCCTGGAATTTGCCTGATTTCACATGAAATGACCCATGTGGATATTAAAGGTCCGATCATTGTTTTGTCCTTCATCAGATGGAGGTCTCATTGAGAGCCAATGCCGCAACAATAATCTGGGAGGGAGACAGTGATAGATCACCATCTGTGTATCTTGAGCCAACTCTAGTGTAGTAAATAGCCTCTGCTAACTCAAACACTGAGTAAAGCAATCCTAGTAAATCTGCTTTAGAGTTAGGGCCTCCTTTCCCCTTCAACGCTGGAAGGCAACAAGAATGAAGGAGGGATTATGGATGAATCCTTCAGGCAAATTCGGTGACTGGATAGCCTGCGGATGAGCTCAGCTGGTCCATGTCAAAGCACCGCAAATGAACCGGGTTCTTACATTTCTGCCGCAAACTCATTTCATAGTCTGAAACATAATCGCAGAAAAGCGCTGCTTTTAATTTCAACACGTTTTATGCTGTCAAAATGGCAAAAGTCTTGTCATGTCCATGACAAATCTTCAATCTGTCATGAAAATTGCAATTTTTAACTAGAATGGAAAAAAAAACATATTGAAATGATAAAGAACTGCAACTACACTTTGTTCAGAGTGGGATCAAATGGACCGCAGGTACACAAAAATACCTCTTATTATTACCCACAGGTCATTCCATATCAAGTGTACCAAATTTCCAGATGGTCTGAACCTGACCTACTCAAAAAAATCTGGCAAAAATATGTTGCAGTACATGACTTAAAATTCATGCATGCCAAAATCTAAACCTCTAGGTAAATTAACCCCTGAGATACGGCCCTCGCATTGTACAGCAACCTTACAAGTTCACGCATTCATTGAATTTTCAACTGTTTTCAGTGGTCAATTTTGAATCTTTCCTAAAAAGGTACTACTCTGCTGAATGGTGATTCTAGCAAAACTTTTTATGTAGATTTCAAATCTGGCATCAGTTTTTTTTTGTAATTTACTACAGCCATCCCAAATCCAAAAAAAATTCATGATGCTGAAATTTATCAGGATTTTAGACAGCCCTAGCTAGGACTATACCTAATGACTGTAGAATATTGTACTTTGGCATCTTTAACCACAAAATGTGAAACTTTAACCCCAAACATTAAAAACGACTATTATATGTACTGTGGTGGTTTTAAAGGGGTCTCAAATCCATTCCAGAATTTACCACACTCTGCCTTCATATATACAATAACGAAATGGGTAACAAATGCTGCCCTACAAAGCCACAGAGAAGTTCCATATTGGGTAAAATGTGAGTTTTGCAGTCTTATAATGTATAAAGTATGGAGGTCAGGATTTATTTGGATAAAAATTATACCATGGCAAGTCAGTTAACCACAATCTATCGCATATGTACAGCAGACAAACTCTGAAGCCATTTTTTTACTGCTTAAATTGTTTTGTAGTAAGCCTTTGTAGGGCAGTATGGTCTTCACCAAATCTATTTTTAACAAGAAGGACATTCGATAGAGTGCATACTTCTGCCTGCGCCATTGTTTTTTATGTTTTTGCCATGCTGACCTTGATTTTTGACCTTGACCAGTGAAAATCTGATCACTTTTCAAGGTTGTCATGTATAACCTTTCCACAAAGTTTCACCCAAATTTGTCGACAACTGATGGCAAACAAATAAAGACACAGACAAAACAAACGGGGGTAAAAACATGACCGAGGAGGTAATGAAAACTGAACTTCTTAAACTCCTGACAGTTGTCTTTTGGAGAACAAATCAGGTGGCCATTATCCAAATCCACGAGAAGACTAGCCTCTGCAGTCACCTGCTAATGACTCCAGCGGAACGAGGCAAGGAAAATCACAGGGTTTGTGACTCAGCACGCAATGAACAGAAATCACTTGGTTCCAGCATTGACTAACACAGCTGCAGCTTCAGTCACTTTAAGGGTCTACTTCAGTCACTAAAAGAAACCTAATCACTATAGATTCCCATAGCCAAGAATTTCTTCAGAAGTTCAAAATAAATTTCTGTAGAATTTTGCCTCATCCCACCCAATGGTACGAAGACTCACAAAGGACAGAATAACCAGACTGCCATTTCACATTGCTCTCCAACAGTGGAGACTAAGTTTCCCAGCTAAAAGCATACTGTCTGCCATGCTTGCTCAAATTCAACAGATCAAAAAGAGGAATGATAATACTTCCTGTGAACAATTTCACATGCCAGAGACATGGTAAATACACCAAAATTGTTATTAGTCCCCTGAACTGAAACCGGCAGATGACACCATTTTGTCACACCCTTTCACAAGAAAGACCTTCAGTCACAAGAACCTGAAGACAATCTGAGCATTCTCCCCAAGTGAAATCAAACATACATTTGCAGTAGTTCTGGGATCCAAAATACGTGACCCCAAACTCATTGCAATTACTCTGCCAACACAGTTCATGAAACTTCCCGGCTACTTTGTCTTAGTCTTAGCCATATTAAAGTACCTCCTATGCAAGACTGTTGCTTGTTTGTTTCTTTATTGTTTAAATACACTTTCTGCAGTTCTTCAGCCATCTCATGCCACCTGCCGTACTCTTCTAAACATGTAGGAAATCAAAGCACATACCATTCATTCATTCTAATGCAACATTAAAATTTGCCTAGTATGCTTGTCTTAAAATCCTTTCCACAAGATGAGCAGTAACTTTATGCACAAGCGTCTAATGATTTCGCAATCGTGATTGTACCTAGAATACACAACTGCACATTGAATATTCATGAGGAGCCGCAGCAGGAGCCATATATCTTAGCCAAACATATTCATCACTGCAATAATAACTCAATCATAGGCTCTTGAGTATGTGCTTATTTAAATCCAAACAGCAACTTTTTGGACAGGCAGTTCATATTCAGTAATTGCATTGGAATTGGATGACATTTTATAAATCGGTCCTTGAAGGTTCTTGTTGCTTATCACGCGAGTAAGTAGTGTTGCTATGTTGATGTACCTGTGATGTGCCGTGTGTTGGGCTGCATGGAAATACTGCAATTCCTGAACAACCTTCGAGTTGTCTTACAATTGTTACCAACCCACCAATGAGGAAAATTTGACACAATGCAAAAAGAACTTAAATCTAATTAGTGGTGGAACATACCATTTGTCTCAGTCCTATGCATCTTATCCAGGCTTTACGATCGCTCCTGAAATACCTTTCAATGCTCAATTACAAAATGGAGATTTAACTGCAGAATAGTTGGCTAAATGGCAAAATGGTGATGGGAAGTACATTTTGCCTAAACTGTCCCTTCTGAATTCTATTATCTGTGCATAATAACACAATGGAACAATATGCATAAGCAAAGGTCTCCTTTTCCACTGCATAAGGGTGGTGACGCTAAAGACTTTAATAATTATTATCCAATTTCCAAGCTATCTTGTCTGGCTAAGACTCTTGAATCCTTTGTTAATCGTCAGCTCCGTTTATTTTTAAATAGAACTTGCATTTTAAGTATATTTCAGTCTGGTTTTAAAGCAAGACACATCACTATGTCTGCGGCATCTCGTTATAAATGATCTTGTATGTGCCCTTGATGGTGGGTAATATTGTGCCACCCTGTTTGTTGACCTATCCAAGGCCTTCGACACTGTCGATCATTCACTCTTACTCAATAGACTTGGCTCATTAGGCCTAGATCAGAACGCTTGCAAATGGTTTTCAAGTCATCTTTCAAATAGAATACAATGTGTTGTAGCAGACTCTGCTCAATCAACATGTTTGGAGGTCACTAAAGGGGTACCACAGGGCTCAGTTTTAGGACCCTTACTTTCTACTCTGTATATTAATAATATGGTCTCATTTGATAATGGCTGTAAGGTGCATTTCTACGCTGATGATACAGAGCTTTATACTTCTGCTTCTTCATTGAATGCATTACAAAGAGCCTTTGTCTCATTTCAGTACTCACTTCTAGAGCTCAAATTAGTTTTAAATGTGGCAAAAACAAAATGTATGCATTTCTCTTGATCTCGTTCTTTGAGGGACTGTTCATTTTTAATTCGCTCCTTGGATGGCTCTGAAATCGAGCGAGTGTCTTGTTACAAATACCTTAGAATATTTATCGATGAAAAACTGTCTTTTAAAGTACACCTTGATTAACTTACAAAAAAGTTAAGGCATAAAATCGGGTTTTTTTACATAATGGCTCTTGTTTCTCTTGAGATAATAGGAAGCTTTTAATTCAATCAACCTTCTTGTCAGTGTTAGATTATGGTGACATCATCTATATGCACGCTGCCCCAACGACCTTGAAAAAACTCGATATGGTCTATCATGCTGCACTTCGTTTTATTACTAGAGATCCATTTAGAACGCATCATTGTTCTCTGTATAAAGCTGTGGGTTGGCCATCATTGGCTACCAGCAGAGTGCAGCACTGGTTGACCATCATTTATAAAGCAATCTTACACAGATTACCATGTTATCTTACAACTTTTATTTCAAGGCGCAGTAGCAATTACCAAGTGAGATCTCAGGACTGTTTGGTCCTAGAAGTCCCCAGAGTTAAGAGAACTTGGTAAAACTGCTTTTAGTTACTGTGCTCCTAGGACGTGGAACTATTTTCATGAAACATTTTAACTTGGAAAATTGATATCATAAGAGAATTTTTAAAAAGTGATGAAGGATTTAGAAGTTGGGGACTGTGAGGGTTTTGAATAAAATTACTGCAATTTTCTCAGCCACATGTATTGTATGCACTCCTGTATGATAATTTTATTGTTTATTGTTTGCTTTTTTTTTATATATGATAATGTATTGCATTGCATTCGGTTTTGTGTTGTTAACAGGGCACCATCGCAAATGAGACTGAGGTCTCAATGGGTTCCCCTGTATAAATAAAGGTTAAATAAAAAATGTAAAAAAATGTATGTGTTTAGATTACAACCCCTCAAGAATGAGATTCTAGTTAAAACAATACACCATTTGAAAACAAATATCTACAATTCGATTAAATGGCTATACTTCTTACCAAAGTCGTAAGAAAGATTCAAACGGACAAGAAGTGCTAAGAGAGAGAATTTTCAGATTTGGTTCTGTTTTCAATTTTATGTATTTTTTTCTGGAGTGCTCAAGAGTGGTGGAAAAAATGAATGCTGCATTTTGAAAGGGATGTCTCTGTGTTAGAAACAGTAACATAGTGCATTTTAATTAATATGAAACAGGAGATTTTGATGGACTGACAACACAGGAATTTATCGTGCATATTTTGTTATTCCTTAAGCTGGGTTTTGCAACTGTATTTGTGTTAATGTTTGTATGTATGGCTTTATTTTGTTGCTATGAGGTTAGACAAAATTTTCACAATCAATATATATAATGAATATCCCTGATTGCTTCTGTAGCCAGATATTGCCAAGTGAGTAGCAGATCAGGTGATATGATTCTTGCATTTTTTTCTGTTTCTGACTTAAGAGCTCATATTTTTTCTGTAATTGTAGGGCACCCAGCTGCTGGTAAACGGACTGATTTTGTCAAAGTGATCCACCCTGGCTGGAAACGGGGCCATTGTGTGCCCTCATCGATAAGCTTAAACCTTTATCAGCGTAATACTCCGTGCAAAAAAATTCCTTAGTACAATAATTGTGGTCAATTTTATTATTTATCTTTTTGACCTTTAAATTGGAGGGGGGGGGGGGGGTTGAAGTACGTTTACATTCAGTCTCCAGACTAAACATAAAGCTTACTGGAAGTGCTATATTCATTTGAAGTGCATCAGATTGTCTGTCACCATGAATAGTGACACCAAAAAAAAAAAAAATAATGCAAATTCATCCTCATAGGCTCTTTATTTCCAATACCAGCTCGTGAAATCATTCACTGTTGAATATCGCGCTACTCTCCAAAGTACACTCCCCATCCAAAAATGTCGCACACTGTAATATTTGGTTTGGGCACAGTGTGATCACAGCGCACATTCCTTGTGGTCTTGTTACGACAAGCTCATAGTGTTAGAACATCTATTTTCAACCAGATTTGTATTCATTTTGGCTGAGATATTGTATTGACAATGGGCAAGTCAAACCACTCCATTAAAGCTGCAGTAAGTGATTTTTTTTTTCTTAAACAAGAGCTAAATAGCTCCGACAGAGTAAATTGATTTAGTGTCTGGTCCGTAACACTGACTAAATCAGTTACAGCAGCTTTAAGCCTTCTCCACATCCCAAAGACTTTCAATTGGTTAAAGGTCCCATGTAAACAGAATACGTTTGCTCATTTTTACATGTAAATATATATACTGATAGATTTTTTTTTTTGCATGTTTTGCCTGTGAAATCACTACTTTAAGAAATAAACGGAAATTTCTGTGCATTTGTTAAATTCCTGAGACCCGCCCCTTAAAAAAGTTCACTCACCACGAATGTGAGTTTTGCGACTGTATATGTCATCTCAAGAAGGGAAGTTTACTGCTGCAAAGTCAGCATTTCAAAAAAGTGTATCTGAATACAGATATTTAAAAAAGTTCACTCACCACAAATGTGAGTTTTGTGACCGTATATGTCATCTCAGGAAGGGAAGTTTACTGCTGCAAAGTCAGCGTTTCAAAAAAGTGTATCTTAATACAGATATTTTTACCAGCAGAGAGAAAATGTTGCTTATTTTCTCAATTGCTCATTCATTATTTCAATCTTCCAGCCACCTTGAACCAAAGACAAAGGACTGAGGTCCAGTTAAATGTTGGGAAAGTGATAATGTTAGCGAAGTGCAATGCAACAGTGCAAACACGCATTAGGCTAGCAAGAGATGTTTAAAGCTATTCATGCTTGCTGATTGAAGCTCCATTTGTTCTTTTAGCCGAAATCAGATATCACACGGTCCGTATAGCTCAAAACTAAACGTACATCAACGTTAGCTGGCTGGCTACACAGCCACGCTCGTTCAGCATTGAACCTTAATGATCATTTATATACATCTTTTTAGCGATCTATTGAAAATATTGGTCAATGAGGTCATAGCATTAGCTAATTTGCAAGTCAAACTTCATGTCTTTCAAGCATCATCTGAACAATATTCAGATGATGCTTGATGCGCGATATTACGCGGCTAACAATGACATTCTCATGGCAAATGATTATCGGCGAGTGGTGAGCAATGTTAGCTACAGATAAACCATTTCTGAAATGGGCATTTTAGCTGACCAAGCTCACTCATTTGGTGCGAGTGTTTGCTAGCTAGCCAATAGCCAACAGAGGGAATTTCATCAATTTTGATAGTACAAGTGTTTGAAAGATTTACGGACTCTTTCAGCATGTGATGGCAAGCATAGTAGAGTTCAATTAGGCTGTAACTTACATTCCAAACAATATTTCAAACAAACTTTAATGGAATCAACTGAGATAAACTTTGCATGTTTTTACCACGTGAGAAGAATACATTTGTTGAAAGCAATATTCATTTCCTAGTGGCCCGACCGGACCAGTGAAATGCAAAGTCTGGTGGCCTGTACTAGCCCATACATCTTTTGACATGAAGGATCGGCAGCGGACGCGGAGGCGATAATGATTCCATAATATCAAGGGAACATAGTTCCACCGATATAATAAATAGGTTTCAAACCCCAAAATTTAGCATGGAATGGAAACAAAAAAATAGCAGGTTTTTCTTGTGAACAATGAAGACATCAGACAGTAACAAAACAAAAGCTTGGATGCGATCTTGCTTGCCGTAAATGCAGTTTTCTTCCATTTGGGCTGCACTGTGCCATGCCCTTTGTTCAGGATGCACTGATTCCACTCAATACTGGTGGGAACGCGAGCTAGTTCTTTTAAGTGAACCAACGTTCAAATAATCTAAAAGGGAACCGGTTCAAGAACCAGAATGGTTTTGGTGAGAAACCAGTGATAGAATGGTCCAAGGTCAATTCAAACCCAAAACCTTCTTACTGCAAGGCAACAGGGATAATAACTAAGCCACTGTGCAATTCCTCTTGTTAAAGAGCCAACCATGACAATCTAACTTGCTCAAGTCACTAGGCCAGCCAAGGTCAGGGCTGATTGAGACATGTAACGAAGACTAAAACGTCTACCACACCACCCATTATCGCTGGCACACGATCAGCACACATGGACAGAAAATGGCTGGTGACAGGCCTGAGGGTTAGATTGTCTCGGGCGCTCTTGGCTCTCATTAGCCCTGACACAATTGCAGTGTTAATAAAGCCAAGCCAGACATTATCTACATCTTTAATGCAGTCTTGGCAGCGAGTTCTGGTCAGGGCAGGGGACAAGAGGTGCTGGCACAGGACACCAGAAAAGCTTCAAGGACGCCAATGACCTTGAGCGCAATCTGCTCACAAGGTGACCCCCATCCACCAGCAGGGAACAGCCTGCAGCACTCATATATTAACATTTACTAAGCCAATATTTGACCCACTTAAAATATCCTCAGGATATTAAAGCAATATGCACCTAAAAACGTCAGTCAGTAAACCGCTGTATACCTTTTGTTGAGGCCGATCATAGAACAAAATAGGCTATAACACTACAACTAGTTTCGACCCATTATGTGCCCATATTGAATTTTTTATTTAACAATTGGGGAAAAAAAAAAAAAAAAAAAAAACCTCTGATGTCTGTAAAGCAGGGTTTAGAAGTTTGCAGCAAAAAAAAAAACATATTCAGCATTTGTAACCAGTTTCCAGCCTCCTATTGTCTCCCCTAATTACCCCTGCCAACAAAGTCGGACAAGGTTATGTTTTCGCCCAGTTTGTTTGTCTCTGTTTGTAAGCAGGATCCTGGAAAAGGTTCAGGACCAATTTTGATGAAACTTTGTGGGAAGGTTATATACGACAACAGTAAGAGATTAGATTTTCGCTGGTCAAGGTCAAAGATCAATGTCAACATTGCAGAGCAGGTCAAAACCAATGCTGCAGGAGGACCTACCCACTCTACCAAGTGCCCTATTTGTAAACTATGTGCCGTCTGAAACGGGATGAGAGCCACAGAAATTGAGGGTGTGCCTTGATTGGCTGCCTTATTGTGGCATGGAAGTGACTGTTGATGACAGACGCCAAAACTAGTCTGTAGTGGGTAGGCACAGACAATCTCATATTCACTCAGATGTAAGCTAAAAAACTTAACTATACATGCGTTGGCAGGAAAAAAAATAAATGAATTTTTAAAACTGGAGACCTACGGATTTATTTTATTTACGCACAGGAGATCCATTAAAGGGATAGTTCACTTTTTTGAAGTGGGGTTGTATGAGCTACAAATTGCCACTACGTACATTAGATGCAGTAGAAAGCTCTCTGATCTCCCCCAGGTAGCCGCACCAGCGCATAGTGCTGGGCGGAGATTTAGGCGATACACTGTTGTGAACGGTCCCAAAGTAAAAGCATATTTTCGCAGCCTAAAAGACGTCCTACCTGAAAATAATACACCACTTTAATTGTACGCTATATTACAAAAATTTACAGTGCTTCAGCTGCTCGGAAAAAACACAGTTGCTCTTGAACTAACCAACTGACGTATTCCTCCGCGCAGACGCATCGGAGTAAACTGTGCACTGTAGGGATCAGCTGTTTGGGTCAGACTCTTGGCGGTTTGTGACAGAGACAGCATTTCAATGGCATAGAATTACATCTCAAATTAAAAATAAAATCTTATAACCAGCACAGCAGATACACAGTATGTGGCTGCGTAGGCCCTGTGTGATATCAGTTTGTGCTACAATATTACATTAGACTTTTTCACAGGCGTTTCACTCTCTTACCTGATGCATGGGTACAGCAGTGCTCTTCAGCGTGCACCATTGAGATTTCCCTGAATGCGGCCTCACAAAATCCTCTTTGGAAAAATGAATACTGCAAACATGGAGCTCTTTTAGGGATTCGGGTGGCGTATCAATATCCATGTGGAGCACAACAAGCCACAGCTGCCGAAGTCCAATATCCCGCAAAGGAATGCGGTGAAAGCTGTAAGTGCACCAGGATACAGCTTTGCTTTCACATCCAGTAAAGCAACACACACGGACCATTTTTGAAATGTCTGCACAAGTTTAACGACCGTCCGACTTCGCAACCGCAGTTACTGTGACCCAAACAGTGATTGCTACAGCGCACAGTTTACTGCGATAGAATACATCAGTTTGTTAGTTCAAGAGCAACTGTGTTTTTTCCGAGCAGCTGAAGCGCTGTAAATTTTTGTAATACAGCGTACAATTAAAGTGCTGTATTATTTTCAGGTAGGACCTCTTTTAGGCCACGAAACTACGCCGTTACTTTGGGACCGTTCACAACAGTGTATCGCCTAAATATCCACCCAGCACTATGCGCTGGCGACTAGCTGGGGGAGATCAGAGAGCTTTCTATTGCATCTAATGTATGTAGTGGCAATTTGCAGCTCATACAACCCCACTTCAAAAAAGTGAACTATCCCTTTAAGAACAAGTTCTACTTTTTCAAGGATGCCCAAGGAAAAATGTCGGATTAAATGGTTGTAAGCAGAGGGAGCTAGAGAGAAACAGGGACAAAGCTCCAAGAGCTGTTTTCCTGTTGGGGCCCAGGAGCTCAACAGCAGAGTTATTCCCAACTTCACCTCTTCAGAGTGAAGTTGTCAGCCCCACCAGGGGGCTCGAGACAGCAACTCTACAGCTGCTGGTCAAGCAACAAGCAGAGTGCTTCTTGGTCGCCCAGTCACCCCTAGTAAGGATACCCATGGGGGTGTGTGCATGGAGCTGAGTGATAATTCACCATATTAAAAGAATCAAGCGGTAAATGGCTGCGCAGAGAGCCAACAAAGTGAAGCGATATAATTATACCATTAAAAATGAATGACAACACAGGAAAACCAGGGGTTCTTCAGTGTGGGGGGGCACAGGAAACAGACCAAATTCATGCAAGCCCTGCCACACATTCTACCGTTCACTGTAGACTGAACTGTCCTGACATTTTAGCCTTGTTTCCATCATCAGTCCAGTTCATTTCGTTACTCATTAGAACAGCAATTTTTACACTCCCACTGTAAGAAGTTTTGGATGGTACCAAATGACCCGTTCCAATCCATTCCGTTTTTTGTGTTGGGGTACCCACCACACTAATCCGATACAAAAAAACTAATCCGATGATTATTTTTCTTTTTTGTTTGTTTGTTTTTAGATGTTTAAAATAAAACTGCTACTACTACTAAATAAAAGACTGATAAAGTGAGGTGAGCTGGCTGATGCAGCCATTTTAAAAATGGCAGAGAAGATATTCATTCATCAGTCAATAACAGCTGGCCAGGATGCGTTTGGGGCCAAAATCTGAAAAAGGGCAAGGCTTGGTGCAAGGGTCCTCAACCCTACCCAGAAAGGGCCGGTGTTGGTGCAGGCTTTCATTCCAGCTGCGCTGTTACAAGCTGGATCCTAATGATCAACTGCTTAATTCTTCCTAAAAGTTCTTGATAAGCAGACTCAGATGTGTGACCACTTGGTTGGAATGAAAGTCTGCACCCACACCAGCCCTCTCTGGGTAAGAATGAGGACCCCTGGCTTAGCGCATAAAATCTGGGTAGTATGCGGGAAATCAGGGCTGTCAGTGCCTACTGGACATGAAACTCCATCTGTTCCCACACTTTCCCAGTTGCTTCATACATTATGCAGCACAGCTCTATACTGCGCCGAGTGTGACAGTGTGCGCACAAAGAGATTCACTGCAGTTTTGAGCCAATGCATTTCATTTGAGCCCTTTCGGTCAGCACTGAAAAACATGTAAGATATGAAAAGTAGCTCTGTGCAAAAACCACTGAACAAGAGCAATAATATTTTATTGCACTATGACACAAGCAAAGAACAAACGCGAGGGTAAACACACCCATCACTCAATATACCGATGAGGAGGAGAATACAGACCTCTACTGCACTACACCCCTTGAGCACTGCTCAACTCCCAACGTAAATTCCATGAGCATTTTTAGATTCTGCAGCACTTTGGGTCCGCACTACACCATAGTACACGGTGTGCTTCAATGAACGTGTTCTACTTCATGACTACAGAGAGGTGGAGGCATTCTGGCATTAAACCAGAGGCAGTGAGAAGCAGAATCATGTGCTGTGTAGCAATGCGGTATGTACCACTATAAAAGCAGCCTGCAGTATGTGCAAGTCATCGTCTGACAGAGGACAGCACACGTGCCCCTTCAGCAAATGTCCCCCCTTCCCCACCGCAGTGATGTACCAGCTCAGCACACAAGAAAATGCTTCAGAATAGTGCAGAGACAACTAAAAAAAAAAAACTCCTCACGTAAATACCATAACAATTATAAATGAACGTGAATGCATAGAGTCCAAAGAAAAACATCAAGACAGTACAATGAAAGGATGGTTGTAACCAGGGGCCTTAGCGGACTAAAATCTGAACAGGGTTAAATGTCCCCAGCATTCCCATCAAGTCTAAATTCATTAGAACAGTAGAGGACTCTTCATTACAGAAATTAACAGCAGCCACTAACTGGCATGGGCTTCCTGACACAACAATATAACACACAAAATTTTCAACACTTTCTTTTAATGTTTTTTTTTTTTCAGACTTATACAACTTTCACGATCACTTCCCAGGTGCAAAAATAATTATTAGTGGGGCATAAACTTCAATAAACAGGAGCAGAATCCAAAACAGTTCACTAATCTCCATCTAGTCAACAAAGTACAACCTCAGTGAATTTCTAGCAAATGGCAGACACCCAAGCTGGTCCATCAGGTCCAGGCAAACCATATCGAACGCAAACATGGTATGGCAACACCCCTGATTATGAAGCCACAACATACTGACAGTCCAGTAGGTTTTCTTAATAATCGGGTTGGATAATAGCTGGATTTTATGAAAGTGCAAGGATTTGTGCTGAAAGGGGCCTTGACTACAAAGAGTGCTGATAATATTCAATAATCATGATGTCAAACTAAAATGTGCACGAGAGTTTTAAACTCCACCCACCTGACTCACAAACCACAGAGCCTGGCTTCAGCTCCAGCATCATGGTGATGTTGGCGATATCGGTAGTGTACAGGATCTGGGTGCGGTGCGGCAGGTTGAGCGTCCATAGCTCCGGGGTGGGGTGAAGCACGTACACCCAGCCTCCCTTGCTGCACGTGACCTTGGAGCCGAAGCGTCGGCCGATGAGGTCGGTGGAGTGGCGGATGGCGCCGTAGCGTGTCTGCGTCTGTGCCCCTTGCTGCACTTTCACCGGAAACATGGAATCATGGCTGATGAAGATGATGGCCACATCGCCTTCCTGGATGAACTCGCTATACTCGACAAAACTCATTGGGCAGGATAGGTATGGTGAAGTGGGGGGGCCTACCTCCTGCCTCAGGTTCTATAAATAAAAGATTTCATTTGTTAGTACAGAAGTCAAATTTCACACAAAAACTCCAGGACATAAAGGTAACAAAGGGCGCGTTTCCACTAGGTACTTTTTGCCCTCGTGAGCCGCTATGGGTGTGGCTTGGGAGAGAGGATCCACCCAAGATCTGCCCACATTTACCGATAACGGCTCACGAAGAGGTAGGTACTTTCTCAGCCGCTTTCTGAGCCGCTACTCACTAGTCGATGCTGATTGGATACCGTTGAGACGGGATATGACGTGAGTAGAACTTCGACACTAACCACAACATAAACATCGCTAAGAAATAAGCAGAGCAACATTTGAGAGAATCGAATTCAAGAATAGAAAAACAATAATGGAAAAAGTTAAAAAGAAAGACCGCCGACAAGTGGGTTGACTCACGAGGTCAGGTCCTTGCCTTGCTCGTCTACTGGGGGCAAGAGAGGGTCCAGACGAGCCTGGAAGGATCCAAACGAAATGAAAAGATAACACGTAAGTGTCGCAGGAGTATTAACGTCACACTCCAACTCCGTTGGTGAGCCGCTACTAAAGTACCTAATGGGAATGGAGGGCCGAGAGGAACTAAAAAGTGGGCGTAGCCAAAACACTCAGCCGCTTTCCAAAAAGTACCCAGTGGAAACACGCCTAAAGAGACTAAGAAGAAATGGCAATTTACTGTTGAGAGGGACAACAAGGATTTCCAGCCGAATTAGCTCGGTCATAATTACCTGCATTACACCGAACAGAGAATTGTCGTTTCTTTACGACCAAGTTTTATGTCATGTTTAGTCAGCAACAACAAAAAAATGACTTGACCATCAGAACCGGCACAAGACTTTAGAGTAGACTCTGTTGCAACAATGATAATGAAACAACCACCCAGCAGAAGCCATCCCTTTATGGGTATATAAACTTCTTTTAATTACATCATGCAACATTGATTGTCCACGCAAATTTTGCTTCAGAATAATACACAACGTGGAATGTATTCCGCAAACGCCAAGGCTGGTATCAGCACTTGCACCACGCAGGAATAGCGAAAAACAGATCAGAGAGCAAATTTACACTCCATTTTTTTCCTCAAACAAAAGTGATAGCCAATTAATTTGTGAATAATAACCCATCATTAGCAGGGCAAGTCCATGGTGAATGACATTACATTCAGAGAGGGAACAGGCCCTTTGGTATGACTTGGTAGTAAAACTTGCACTCCTTGGATGTTCATATTTTGTGACAAGCATACTAGGGACTAGGTCTACTTGGAGGCAGGAGGAACTTTGCTGGTGTTATGTATAAGTTGGTAGGATGTGAAATTGCGAGCATGATTGGCATTACACAAAAACGGCCCTTAAGAAAAATCATCAACTTTATTGTAAACTTCCCTTCAAACCATACAGGGTTGACAGCTTCTTTCATTACAAGATATAAGGTAACATGCAACAGAAATTCTTGAAATTATTACCATGTTTCAAATCAAAAGCATTACCAGAGAAATTACATAATTATGCGTGACTGACGTTACGTGGCTAACGTTAGTCTGTCACTCAGAATTCAAAGTTACAGAGAATGGATTTCTTTTGATAAGACAAGATAATTTGACAAGCAATTGTCATATTCTACATATTAATTTACTTTGACAGCTTACTGAATGGTGATAATGGTATTTGAATGTTTTCTAGCCCAAACCAGGTGCAATGCTGTCAATACCTTCTGGCTTCAAGTGAGATGTGAATACTCTGCCACTTTATTGACACAGATTTAATGAGTGGTGTTCACTAGCTTGACAGGCCTGAAATAAAGCTTTTTAAAAAAATAAAATAAAATAAATTAAAAGCTTCTCAACTGAAATCGTAACCAACTACCACTGGCTGGCAGGTTCAAAATACCCCCAAAATAATGGTGAGGAAAAATAATCATGTATTGGGTTAATGCTGACTGACTCTAACAAATGTGTGGACGACAGTTTGGAATACTCAAAGATTTTTTTTTTTTTTTTTTTTTACAGCACTATGTACATTTTTTTTTGACTGACATTACAGCCATGAAACTAGTTTATTTAACCCTTTAAGGCCTAATGCAAAAATCCCAGCAGATAGTAACCTGTATTTGGGCTGAAGCACAGCTTCTCAGCTTTCAGGAACAGTTGGATTTTTTTTCTATTGCGCAAAACTTACAGTAATTACGGTACTTTCAAAATTACGCGCATATCTGTGTCGGCAACGACACGTTCTTGAAATGCGCACATGCTGTCCAGGTTTAAATGGGTTAAAAGTAATTTCGAACCCAATGCTTTGAAAAAGCCATTCTGCTGTTGTCACCTTTTCAATGTGGACACTGGTACTACAAACCTAAAGCACTGGATAAGTAACAGGTTTACACACGAGATATAAAATGAGGCTAATTCCTGCATTTCTTGATGGCTGAAAAACATGAAAAAGCATGTCCTCTTCGATGCACCCTAGCTACCTTCACCACATCATCCCAATGAAAACAACTTTTGTTCTACAAAGCTGAACATGTGTTCTGTTCATTTCAAAGCACCATTTTCCCCAATTTCTGGAAAATATTCTCTGGCCTCTGAGCTTCTGCAAAATGGAATTTCCCAGCATATTAAGAAGGGGTTACCAAGTCAGGGTTGAGATGTAGTAAGGGTCATTCCGTGTCAACTCAGTGAGACTAAGGGAGATCAGTGGCTTGACCACCTCAGAATCTCTTAAAACTTTCTAAGAATGGTTTTGGCATCTGAATCTTCCAATTTTTTAGCTGAAATTCCAGAATTTTCATAATTTTTCACCCAATGGAATTTTTCAATAAATCACTCTCGAATTGGAAATTGAACAAGATGCCACATTCAGATGTCCATATCTCTTGAAGTATATGACCTAGAGTCTTCAGATTTTCAGGGGATGTTCAGGACGTTTCTGGTGAATGGAGAGAATGCAGCAAATTCAGGCAATCAAGCCTCCATTTTTTTTGCTCAAGACCTCTCAAATTCAGGATTTGTTCGAACACAGCAAATAAAGTGGATTTTCAAAAAAATTAGGAAAACTTTATCTGTTATACATAGGATCTATTTGATCAATTTTATTGCGAGAATAATATTGGAGTGACATTACCTATGCTTAGAAAGCTTTCATATGTTAGTAAAAATGGGAGTTATGGCCAATCAAAGTTGACACAGGTAAAAAATAATTAATTTTCCAACAGCCAAATGGACATCTTGAATCATGGGTAGGCTGATGAAATTTAGGATAGTAAGAGATGGAAGCATTATCTTCTTACGTGCCAAGTTTCAATATCCTTCCGTAATGCCTTCATGCTAAAACCATTCTGCTCCTGACCCTACATAAGCATCCATTCCTTGTTGGAGTATGAACAAGATGACTCACTAAAAATTTTTTATACTCACATTAACTACTTCATTTATCAAAGTGATTAATGTGTGCATGGATTACACTGTTCATGTGAGTGCTGTTTAATACATATATGCATCAATTTCAGCATGATCAGTATGAACACAGATCTGGCTGATGTCAGCCAACTTGCTGCAACTTGCTTGCCACATGGTGTTTTGCTTGGATTAATGCCTGGCCTGAAATGTTAGAAGTGCGATACAAGCATGCACGGACAGTCCCAGGCACAAGAGACAACCACTCTTTGATCCCAGATGGAGGACAGCTGAAGATCAGCAGAGTGTCTGGGCAAGCTGAAGTGCAGTGGCAGTCTCAGCTCCAAAGGTGCATCCAGGCCAGAACGCAGCCTGCATTTACGATGGGAAATGGTGGCTAGGGTTGGCATCTGAAACTGATCAGGAGCATGAAGACATAAAAATAAAGTACATGAATCCCAGTGGTCCAGCTCCATCATTCAAGTGGCTTGATCCTGAGGACATTTGTTGGGTTCCAATTGTTCATGTCCTGTGCTGCATCGAACTACACAGAACAACTCGCACAGGTCGGCAGTACGCACTGGATCCTGCAACGGCTAAAGTCATTCATCAGTCATATAAAAAATTCCTGTCTGAAAACAAATGAACTTGCCTCTTACTTATCTGTTCAGAGCTTATTGTATAAATGAGTTGAAATATACCTTTGTGTGATTTTCAAATCTTTCACGATAAAGATGGCCTCAAGTTGCTTTGTCTTCAATCAATGAGCCGAATTATTTGGTTAGATAGATTAAATATTTTAGCATGAAACTTTGCACACAAGTAAATGATACTTCCATCTCTTACTGTCCCAAATTTCATCAATCTACCCATGATTCAAGATACCCATCTGGCCGTTTGGAAATTAATTACTTTTTTACCTGTGTCAACTTTGATTGCCCTCAAACCCCATTTATACTAACATACGAAAGCTTTCAAAGCATTGATAATGTAATTCAAATATTATTCTCACAATTAAATTGATCAAACAGATCAATTGTATTAGGGATACATTTTTCCTAATTTTTTGAAAACCCACTTTTATTTGTGATTTTTGAACAAATCCTGAATTTGAGGGGTCTTAAGCAAATAAACTGAGGCTTGCTTGCCAACATTTGTTGCATTCTCTCCATTCACCAGAAACAACTGAAAATCCCCTGAAAATTTGATGACTCTAGGACATATACTTCAAGAGATATGGACATCTGAAAGTGGCATCTCGCTCAATTTCCAACTCGAGACTGAGTTATTAAAAATTTCTATTGGGCAAAAAAAAAAAAAAAAGAAAATGTTGGAATTTCAGCTGAAAAGATGTCAGTTTCCAATGCCAAAGATCATTCTTACAAAGTTTCAAGAGATTCTGAGATGGTCAAGCTACCACCTTCGATGAGTTGACACGGAATGACCCTGAAGTCATTTTGACACGAGTCTTTCCTGTCCGCTTTATTCTTGATTTCATAGATATATTGCGAGTTGTTGATACATGCAACACATTTTTTTATCTGGCACAGATTTTACCTCTATGTATATTCATTTAAATGAGGATGAAAGCAACCAGTATTGCAAAAAAGGGTTTTATGTTGTGCTATGTTTAAAGCAACTTCTTGCGAGAACGATTATGGGCTGTTTCACAATCGGGTAAATTCTAAAATATTGAATAAATTTAGCATTTTTTCTAAAAGTATTTGAAGCAAGGTGACACATATCATTCATTTTAAGTTCTGCTATCATTGACTAATCTACAGAAGCCGTTATTTGATGAAAAAATGTCAAATGTCGAAAATTTGACATTACAATATCCATTTTTTTTTACATTTTGGTGTCTCATTTTCTTTTTGATACATTTGTATTCCTCACCAATAAAATACCACAGCACCCTGTAGCTTGTGCAATTATTATTTTAAAAATGGGAAGGTTTTTTAAGCTACAAATAATATTTGGGGGGTCAGAAACGCATCGATTCATGAAAACTTGACTTTTTCTACCAAGACATTCTGTCCGTCAAAAATGTCTTCTCCTGAAGTGTTTTTTTACACCATTAATATTTCAACACGGGAGAGGGGTAAGTTTGGATGTATTGTATGATTTTGA
Source organism: Gymnothorax javanicus (assembly GCA_029692085.1). Lineage (NCBI taxonomy): Eukaryota > Metazoa > Chordata > Actinopteri > Anguilliformes > Muraenidae > Gymnothorax > Gymnothorax javanicus. Next base: position 87,688,069 of record CM056193.1, read on the forward strand.
CTCCACATATTCATATGATTGCGCATGAGGAGCACTGTGTCAGTATATGCACTGGTCATTACACTGTTTACCATGTTATGAGTATATATTCTTTGTCCGTCAAAACATGTCTTCTCCGGAACTGGTTAAAAGGGTGAAAATAGGCAAATTGTCATTTGTACTAATTTTAGGAGAACCTGTGAACCCAACGCTCCAAAATTTTCAGCATGCGTCCTCAACAACATATGAAAACAAATAGGCATCAATTTGATTCTATATTCCACAATTGATTTTTGGGGGTCCGTGAGACAAACTTTGGTCCCTGATTGCGAAACAGCCCTTATATAAAAGCAGCTGCCAATATTATTTCCGATACACAAACATAACTGCTGAGGTACTCAGACAGAGGGCCAATCCAAAAGGCAATTAAGCTTATATCATTACTGACATAGCATAAAGACGTCAGTTTTAAACTCGCCGTCAGCTCAAATTTCTCTACATGTTGATTCAGCTAAGGAAAATTCCCACTCACAGTTACTTTGACAACTGCTCCGCAGTGTTAGCGATGAGCAAAGTGTGCCTCTTAGCAACTTTAGCTAGGTAGTTAGCGATAGGCAATAACCGACGAGCCAACGTGCAAGTAAGTAAAAGGGCTGTGTTCAAGTTTAATTCACTTCATCTCTCAAGCAAAGAGATACTCACAACAGCTTTCAAATTGTCAGGTATTGCCACAAAAAGTGAACACGAAACACTGTTTTAAAATTCTTCTTACCTTGTCAGTTACTAAAGAAAGCTCTTACGAGCAAAACAAGTTGTTTCCAACCAGCAGACCGCCTGGCACTGCACGCGTATCGTGTGTGCGGACATTTGACGCCGGCTGATGACGCAGGTGATCCCCTTAAAAAGACAGGCTCGCTAGAAACAAGGATGTTTGGCTAGAAAGCACACATTAGGATTCAACAATTTAAATGTATGGGTTGTATTCTTGTGATGTCATCGGCCAAACCACGGAAGGCATTTAGCCATTTTTCTTTCCTAGATTATGTTTTATCCGTAGCGAAAATATATTGTTTTTGCTGTACCAGGGGTCATCAAAGGTCTTTACTAATTATAAAACCCCGAGGATTATTTCAAACCAAGATAATGAAATGTACAAGCTAAGCGAAGAAAGATGACGGCTGCTGAAACGTACTATAAGGCCCCATAGAAAAGTATATTAATTGATCATCCTGTTAATCTGAATCAAAGTGACACTATCGTTAACTCCTGGATAAGCTGTTTGTGAATCAGGGACCGGTAATCCATGCCAAGATCATATTTATCTTACCATCCGTGGTCATGCTAACAGCAAATTGATTGATTGATTGATGAGTGAGTGACGCTCGAGTCTCATCACAACACTCCTTCCAAGGCTTCGCTCATCCAAGAGTAAAAACGTGATACAGGCAAGCAGATTTTTTTACTTTGATTTTTTAGTAAATATATATTTATATACAGTTTACTTATGCTATTGTGACATGTTTTCTAGGTTTCTAGACCTGTTAAAGGGCATCTAAAGTTGATTCTCAGACAGGACGTTGAATGTCCAATGTTTACAAACAAATCACTTGCTTTTGTTGACATCTTGCATTGTCTCATGACCAATTTCATTCATATTAACCAATGTTTTGTGCACATGCGTAGATAATCCTTTTATTTCGGTTCATTTGCGCAGGTGCGGCTTGCTGATTGGCCGATAAACAAAAACAATGGGAATCGACTTTAGATGCCCTTTATTTTCCCGGTACTCGACTGACAGAGAACAACACAGGAAAATAACTTTTTCAAGTAATCGGCTTTAGTGTCCATCTATGGGTACATTTGGGGTGCTTGCTAAGAGCATTATGCCTATTGCCCTTTTTTCAATGCTAAAAATACTAAATTTAAAAAAAAATGATGCTGCCATGAATTCTGATGCGGGCAGGGATGATATGGGGCCTGTTAGGAGAGGTATGGTCTCTGAAGTGGAATCACACTAGCCAATTATGTGTTCACACCATTTTGTCAATGGCAAGATAATTATTTTTTCCCTTTCAAACATGTGATAGACCATAATTAACAAGGTAAAATATTCAGATAATTATTATTTGATAATTAACTTGAATTGTAAGGGCAGTGCAGTGGGGCCCCTAGATGTCCTGATAAAATCAGGACAGTAACAATTTTAAAAGCCATGTCCTGCCTAGTTCAACCATGAATTCTACTATAAATAAACAATTTCAAGTAACTTAATGACATCATTGGAATTGCTTCTTCTTTTAAGTCATATTAGGCCTGGTCGCTATTAAACGTAGGCTATGTCATTACAAAGCCTTTCAGCACACAAACATACCTTTTTTCTGATAGGAGTCTGGATTTTCATTTTGGAGTGAGATGTAGCAGTAAACTGTGTGAGTTGGGGCTAGTTACATCTGTTGTACACCTAAAGCAGGGTACACACATAAAGATAATCTGGCTGATTTTGCACCGATTTTCCCCCTCCCGACCAACGACGACAATCGCAAGATTATCTTATGTCTTATAAGATTATCTGATAAGATTATCCTGTGGTCTGAGGTGTGTTAAGAGTGAATTTGCCCCGATAATCGGGTCCGAAACGGGTCGGGCCCGACGATCGTAAATATTAAACTTGTTCAATATTTATGACCAAAAATATTCACGTGTGTGGGGAAAGCCGACGACTCCCGAGTCATGGCTCCGTGAATTGTGACGTGAAACGGAATGTAGCCAATCAAGAAGCGACCATCATTCCCTCCTCTCGTGTGTCCTCTTCCATGTTGCGTCTTGTGTTTGTTGTTGCTATGTTTCTTCTTCTTCGTTTTTGTTAGATCATGTTTGATCACGCGAGATTTCTGTCTTGGAGGACTAGGTTCTAGATCGGTGGTGGAACAAATCGTTATGTGTGTGGTGTGCTGTGTTGAGATTATCGGAGCACACCACACACAGTACGGTCAAAACTGTTCAGTGCCTGATTTTTTATCTTCATGTGTGGGGTCTGCAGCAGATAAAAAATCTCTTCAGATTTAAAAAATCCTTATGTGTGTACCCCGTCTAACAGGCTAGTTACATCTGTTGCACATTGTGGGACCAAAGTTCTCTGTGTTGTCACAAAAATCACGGTAGTTTTTATTTGAAACTGCACAATGCAAAATATGCATTGAACCAAAGAACAAACTCCATAGCAAATAATTTGTTGTGCATATTTGTTGTAGAAATGACAAAACATTGTTTGCCATTGCAGTGGTATGGAGGCATGGGGAAGAGTCATGGCGGATGTGGGAAAGTACATAAAGAACTGTGAAGTCCGTGAATACAACCAATAGCCCTGTCGCTTTTTTATAGCTTACTGACAGCAGCAGGCGCTCTCAGCGGCCTGAATAATATGTACAGCAATGAATAAATATTTTTTCATCTTAGGCTATGTTTTAATATCTTTTTAAGTGTTCAATCAGATGATGGAAATATGCAGTGAAAGCAGGTTTTTTTTTTTTTTTGGATCAGATATACTTTACATTTCTGAATGTAGGCCATACACGTCACAAATGTCTGACAATAGTCGCATGTAATTCAAAGTCAACCTTGGAATTACTGGGTTGCCTATGTATTTTTGTGTTGGCCTACAGTTTGATCAACAGTGACATGAATAGAACTGTAGCAAAATATGCATCTGTATTCGTGCATGAGCTTATTGGTCCAATCTTCCTATCTAATAAAACAAGCATTGACGAGTTAAAAATTAACATGAGGTTAATGCATTTTGCGGCTCTAAAACAGCCATTGACACCAACAGAAGTGCCCGATCAATCAGATTTTATTTGTTGAATTCTGAATACGATTATTAATTCTGAAGAGATTGTGCATTGGACACTGAGAAAGCGACTTTACACTACTCTGCACTGTACAATTATCGTTGCAGAGACTGCACCAGCACACGAACTTCCAATAGAATGAATGGACTGCAAATAGCAGCCAATCGGAGCAAAGCTCGTCCGCTATATAACAAATGATCCAAGCGTACAAAATTCTGGAGTCCAGAATTAGCGTTGGTGTGCGCGCTCTTCCGATCAGGAAAATAGGGATCTTTGTGTCTTCCCCCACCGATCAGCAGCCTGGACAGCGGCAGCAGGTAGGGCGGATATTTTCATCATTCTCATTGATGCATTCAGAAAATGTTTCTTCGTTCAACAGGACATAATTTACGTTTTACAAAAAAGGAACAGTATGCGTTTCACTTCAGGAGGCGCTGTCAACCAGTGAACAAAGCCTTGCATTTAGATCGTCTTGCGTTCAAGAGCGCATTGAATTATTTCGCAGCATTTCAGCGAAAACTGGGGTAAATCAGAAACGTCAAACATGAAGGAAGATAGTTTATTTGAACGGACCGTTTTGAAACATAATAAATTACCGCTTAAAAACTTACATTTTGCATAAAAATGCGGAACATGAAATGATTCGCATTCTTTTGTTCGGAAAAATCTCCCGACCCGTTGTCAATTCATTTAACGATTGAGAAAAATATGTCCAGAGCAATGGTCTTTCTTGTAGGCTATACGGTTTTGTTTTCTTACGTCGGGGCCGTCTCATAACAAAATGATTCACATGCCGGCGTGAGGTTTGTAGGTTAATGCAGTCACTATTTCGACCTCGCAAGCGATTAAGCATTCTTTGCGACGGAATAGGGCCAGGTTGTTTAGCGTTGCCTCTGAATATTGTAAAAGGCTTTTTTTTTTTGGGAGAAAGAGTAATTTCCTCATTACATTAGGCTGTAGCCTATGATGCGCGTCCTTCTGTTCCTGAAATTCCGTGAAATTTTGCGATGGCGGGAGGTCCATGCGGAATCCATGATGCATGTAATGTCATGCCGTAATTTCATTCTCTCCGGGTATTTTCGTAAATAGTATCATTTTTCTCTCTGGAAGTAATTTATTTGAGAAACAGTCACTATAATATCTGCTTTCAACATAACAAAACAAAATAACAACAACAACAATAATAATAGTAATAATAGTAATAATAATAATAATAATAATAATAATAATAATAATAATATCCATCCATTATCCATACCGCCTCTTCCCCACTGGGGTCGTGGGGGAGCTGAGGCCTATCCCAGCTGATCATAGGCGAAAGGCACGGACCCACCTTGGACAGTTTACTTACCCATCGTAGGGCGCACACATCATTCACAAACACGCTCATGCCTATGGGCAAATTAGAGTCTCCAATTAGCCTGACATGCACGTCATGTCTTGGGAATGTGGGAGGAAACTGGAATACCGGGGGGAAACCCACGCAAACACGGGGCAAACATGCAAACTGCACACAGAAAGGCCCTAGGCTGGATTCAAACTCACAACCGTCTTGGTTTGAGGTGGCAGTGCTGCCTACGGTGCCACCATGCCAATTATTATTGGTAGTATTGTAATTACAACAACAATGTATGATGATATGTCAACCTCAATTGCTAAGTTAGTTCAGTCCTTCAAAAATTTCCTCAGATGTATCCACGATTGTTCATTGTTTTTCCTTGTAATGCATACAGGAAAAATCAGCCATGCCTTTCAGCAACACCCACAACCAGATGAAGATGAAGTTTTCAGCGGAGCAGGAGTTCCCAGACCTCAGCAAGCATAATAATCACATGGCAAAAGTGTTGACTCCGGCAATTTATGCACGCCTCCGGGACAAACAAACTCCCAGTGGATTTACGCTGGATGATGTCATTCAAACTGGGGTTGATAACCCAGGTAAGGACTCGGGCAGATTTTTCAACGAGGCCATCTGTTCTGTCTGTTAAAGTGTGCTAAGGAAAAGACGACTCCAGCGTCCATTTCCAAGGCGAGTGATGTCAAATCACCATTTACCCTTTACTGGACTCACAACTTTACCAAAGAGTGATTTGTGGTAACGCAGTCACTAAAATTTTATTTAAATTCAAAATGAAATGAAAATTGAAGACCCCCATGATGGAATGGATACCTGTCTAGGGTGTATTTATGTATCTGTCAAATGCATTCTTGGACAAACTTCAGCACTCCCTTGTGATGCCGACCAGTAATAAGCAGGTTAAATAGACTAATTGCTGGATGGATGGAGAGATGCAGCTTTGCAACTAAGACTACAAATATAATTCAAAGTTTATGTTTCATGTAGAGTATCATTTCTCGCAGTGTCTTGCGTCAGGTCAGAATTGCACCTAATAAACCCAATATTCACACACTTTTGCTCTGGAGTGATGCAAATTGGAAAATAATTTATCTAGACTTATATTTAAGAAGGTCACTATAATAACACTTGGGACTAACATATATGCGATAACATTGATAAACACCAAAGAATTGTGGTCAACTAACATTTGGGAAACACACTAACACTTGAACGGCACTTTAAGGCATAACAGATGGCTTTTCTTTACAATATAGAATTTGTTATTGTTGTCATTCAGCATTACTAAAATGGCCACACTGACAAGCAAGAAGTCTGCTGAGGAGGAGTACCTTGGCCTATGTCAACACAACAATCTCATGGCCAAGGTCTTTACCGCGGGCTTGTACAAGAAACTACGAGCGTGCTCAACGTCAATGGATTCACCATAGATGGTGTCATTCAGACGGGGTTGATAATACTGGTAAAAATTTGTCTTGAAATCTTAAATAATGCTGTTTGAACTATTGATCTAAATCAAGCACTTGCTTGTTTTAGCCAATGGCAGGATTAAATGAAACTGTCTGAGTAGATCAATGACAGCTGGTTGGCTGAAATTAGAGGAGGCTCAAAAAAATCCCTATTAACTTATTAGCAGTCTTAACTGGTTTTAAATTGTTTTCCAGTATTAAAAACTTTCCAGTTATTTTAAAAAATGCATTGGCATTAAAACAATTTCCTTCTTGATGCAATGTTGTGGCAATTATATTGAAAATTCAATTCAGATAAAGATGTTTTATTCACTTTACAAAAAAACTACTGTTAACTTCTGTTTCCTTGTTGCACTTCCTGCAATGCATGCTGTCTCGCCTTCACTTCATGATTGTTGAAGGTACCATGAAGAAAATAAAGATTAGCAACAAGTATCCACATTCAAATAGCATTGATTGAAATGCAATTTTATGTAAAAATGACTTGTTTTATTTTCTCATCTTACCTTAAGGAGGTGAACTAGCCAGATCAGGTTGTGTTGAGTGTTTTTGGAGTTTACATAATGTTAAGTTAAAAAAAAATCACTGAATACTGCTCAGGACCAATCACTAGTTGAAAGGGATGTTCTGTGTTTCCTCTATTTTCATTAACTGACACTGGGGTGGATGTCAGATGTGATGCATGTAATGATATTTGTTCTTGAGTTGACTCCTCTGCCTCTGTGCCTTTGTCTTCTACAGGCCACCCTTTCATCATGACAGTGGGCTGCGTGGCTGGAGATGAGGAGACCTACGATGTCTTCAAGGATCTGCTGGACCCCGTTATCCAGGACAGACATGGAGGATACAAGCCCACAGACAAACACAAGACTGATCTGAACCCTGACCATCTGAAGGTACTGTTTCTGCTCAGCTGAAGTGATAATACCCACCCGAATATTTCATTCAACAAAGCCTGTACTCATTGTTTTACTTTGGCCAGGGTGGAGATGACCTGGATCCCAACTACGTCCTCAGTTCCCGCGTTCGTACTGGCAGAAGCATCCGTGGGTTCTGCCTGCCACCTCACTGCAGCCGTGGAGAGCGGCGTGCTATTGAGGCATTATCCATTGACGGTAAGCAAGTTTCTTAATGTTGTGATATTTGGGATTGCAATTTATTGCAATCAGGAGCTCTGAATTGAACATAAACTGCCTAAACTGGCCAATACTTCTAATAATCACAATAATAAACGATGCTCATATATTTTTTTCCATAGCACTAAGCTCCTTAAGTGGGGACCTGAAAGGTAAATATTACGCACTGAAGAACATGACTGACGAAGAGCAGCAGCAGCTGATTGATGACCACTTCCTGTTTGATAAGCCAGTCTCTCCATTGTTGCTGGCTTCTGGGATGGCCCGTGATTGGCCTGATGCCAGGGGAATTTGGTGAGGAAAATTTGTATTCAACATATAGCAAAAATGTGATTGCTAGCTTTTTGCCTTCTGAGTAATCAGGCTTTAAAAGGAAAGTGATTCATTCTATATTATGTTCAAAAGGGTCACTATAAAAACAGCCTGCAAGGTCACAGTCATCTGAAACCTATTTGTGACGTGTTGGGGCCCTGATGGGCTGTTTAGCTTTTTATTTTTTCTTTAGTAAGACAGGCTTGACAACTGAGGTTTAAATAGCGTAACGTGGTTTTTACTATGAAATTACTTTTTGAATCAAGTTCAATTTCACGTTTGTCATGCAGGCCCACTGTCACCACCATACTTATTTTTGCTACACTTGCCAGAAATGTGGAAGAATTTGTTGTAGTGGAACACTGAAAATGTTTCTCATAAGTCAGATTTTTCTGCAGGCACAATGACAACAAAACTTTCCTGGTCTGGGTCAATGAAGAGGACCATCTACGAGTCATTTCCATGCAGAAGGGAGGGAACATGAGAGAAGTCTTTACCCGCTTCTGTAATGGCCTCACCAAGGTAAGAGCTGGGACTTCAGATTCATGAAGGATGCCTTTGGGACATGAATGATTAGTCAGATTTTGCCTTGAATCTTGTTTACTTTTGCCTTCACTCCATAGATTGAGGCCCTGTTCAAGCAGAAAGGACATGCCTTCATGTGGAACGAGCACTTGGGCTATGTGCTGACATGCCCCTCTAACCTGGGCACTGGCCTGCGTGGTGGAGTTCATGTGAAACTGCCCAACCTGAGCAAGCATGAGAAATTTGGCGAGGTGCTGAAGAAGCTGAGGCTACAGAAACGGGGAACAGGTGCAGCACACACCACACTTAAATTTTCCCTGCCAAGACCACAAGCAGCACGTCGTTCTATCGTGCCATTTTCATGAAAGAGTAAAATGTATAATAAAATTTGATTATGTCCTGAAGTGATTATTTCAATGTAAAGGCAAAATGTGAAGCTCATAGAAATGTGTGGGTATGCGCGTCTTTTCTGCCCTGTATCTGGAGATTGTTTCCTTTTTAATACTGCCATTCATTGTCAGGTGGTGTGGACACTGCAGCTGTGGGTGGAGTCTTTGACATCTCTAATGCGGACCGCTTGGGCTTCTCTGAAGTGGAGCTGGTGCAGATGGTGGTGGATGGAGTCAAATTGCTCGTGGACATGGAGAAGCGTCTCGAGAAGGGCCAGTCCATCAATGACCTCATGCCTGCACAGAAGTGAACACTCATCGCGTTGTATTCCACTTCCCTCCTCCCACCCTGGTCCTTCCAGTGTACCTTTCAATCAAGTAACCTGATCCATATAGAGGAATACAGTTCTGTTGAATGCTGGAGACTCCTGAATTAGGGCTAATGGGTCTTCCATCACTGCGATCAGAAGATGTTTGTATCTCGCAGGTATTGGAATGCACTTATGGAAGGATTATAATGCCCAAAAATAAATATTCTTGGCCCACGCATGTTGTTTCTGTCTCTTTCTTTAGGCTACAACTTTTCAGGCGAATTGGTCACAGGAAACATCATCATCTAGGGTATAATATCAATAAATGTCTGTTCTCACAACAGTTGACCGAATACCCGCTGAATATTGAATACTTGCAATTTTTCAGTATCATTGAAACATTTATTGTGTTGCTAGAAAAATTACAGCAAAGTAGAGAGGTTCTGATGCTATTTGCTTGCTATTTACAATGTGGCTTTATATCACATGAACAGCTTGCTGAATTCAAGTCAGTTTTTTGGTACCCTCTGTGTGAACTCGGGTAAGGCACAATGAGCAATTCTCTTACTCTTTGTTTCCTCACCTAGTTGTGCCTTAATATAGTACTGCTGAATGCAAGGATAGGGCATCCATTACATTTTATATCTATTTGGGAGTTCATATCATAATTTTTAAATTTACTTTACACAAGAATGACACCACAATGGATGGTATTATCCAATGCATAGTACCAGGGGAAAACTAATGAAAAGACTTGTCATGATTGATCAGGTGACTGCTTTGCTGTAAAAAGACTTGAATTGATATCCAAATATATTTGCCTCCAGTCCTCAAGATCTGGCCATCAGACAGACTCTAAGCTGAACAAATCAGGAAATCAAATCAAAATCAAATCAAATCATTTGCGATAGGTATTGGAGTTCTCAGTGTGAAACTTTGAAACTTGACTGATTCATTAACTTCAACTGCCCTGCCAAATGACCAATAACACTGGTCTGGGGTTGTTTGAATTGGAACAGTTTTGGCAGGCAAAAGATGCAATTTTGGGAAAATTTGTCAACTCAATGTTTGAGACACAAATTCCCAAAGAATTTGGTCACTCACTAAATTTCAGTGAATTTATTTTTCTCAGTAAATCCAATACACATTTTCAGTAATTCAACACACACGCACACAAAATAAATAAATAAAAAATAACATTAATAATGTTAATTGTTCTTATTCACAGTCATAAATATTGCCATTTTTCTGACCGCCAAGCAAAACAATGCGGTGTCCCTGCACTGACTGTAACAAAGCTCAATACTGCCACTATGTGGTAGTCTCACGAAGGTAATTTTATAACTCCAGTCCCGGGCTACTCATTCTTTTCCAGAATGAGACGGTGTGGGTGCAGGCTTTCATTCTAACCATGCAGTTTCACACCTGATTATACTAATCAAGGGTCTATGGTTTAAGGTTTGATTAGTAGAATCAGCTGTGGGACTGGTTGGTTAGAATGAAAGCCTGCACGCACAGCGGCTCATTCTGGATAAGAGCGAGTTTCCCTCCTCGAGTTATTGAACGTCCTGAGGTGTCAGTGCCTGATATATTTTAGATTTTGCTCTTGAAGATTAAACATTTTCGAAAACAATTAAGTTGATTATGCCAACAAATTCCATAAAGAACAGCCAACATGAACCTGGGACTAATTGACGTCCTATTAATTATTAGTTACTTTTAATTGACTAGTGTTGGGCATACTTTGAAGTCATCCTGACCTGAAATGAGCGGCCCATGCTGCTTTGCGCAACCGAAAAAGATACGTTAGTGGACTGGAAATTACAGTACCAGCATCATTTGCTTCGTGAGAAGAACGAGAATTAATGTCAGTTGACGGCGTTACTTCAGTCCACGGAAGAAGAGCATCAAGTTCACAAGATGGAAATCCTGTAAGGTCTTCTCTATAGTTTCATCAAATAAATGTTATCTAGCTCGCAGGTTTATTTATTGACAATCACCACTACATCCCAATCAAAGTAACTTTCCCCTCATCAACAGTATTGCGATAAAAATATAATTTATAATTGTGTCATCGTTAAATGGGCTACTAGGCTAGCTTACTAACTAGGTCGGTGGCCAATTAGTTAACTTAACGTTAATTTTGCGTTAACTGCGGTAAAAACAAGTTGGCGATTCATTAATAGTCATTGGTTGAAACAGGGAATTGTATTGATTGAAAAAACTTTTATCCTTTTAAATGTCACAATGAACTACTTGGCTACAGTATGTGGAAATTACAGTGGCATTGGCTGTTCTAGCAATGTGAGTAAGCTTGCTAGCAGGCTCGGAAAATGGAAAGGCCTCGATACCAATTAAGCTAACTCTGTTCTTTGACGGTGACGTTGTGACAGAACGTTGTCTAAGCACTGGCAACGGTCGTACATCCCATAATTTGGTGTTTTCTTTTATTTCAAACTGACATTCCAAACTAGCTCACGTTCGCAAGCTGTGCTAGTGATATTATTTAAAATTCAGTTGACAGTTAGGGATCGGCAGCTAACGATAACGGCTTATTCAGAAAACACAAGATCGACCCAATGCACGCAGCTGAAATGGAAAACATGTAAGTTAGAAAACTAACTTAAAGTTGACTATTGTGATTTCACTATCCTAGAGTCCCTTAATAGAGACGTTTAGACTAACTTAGCAAGCACTAATCATTGCTGACTTAGCTAGCTAACTAGACAATCGTTTGCTTCCGACTCCGCTTGCGAGCTATACTAAAATTAGCTAGCATTAAGCCAACGATGTTGCTCTGGTTACGCAACTAGCTCGCTACTATAAAGAGCTAAAGAAATATATCTTCGTTTATGACTTATCATAAAAGCATGACTATTTTATAACCTCACTTGTTAATGTTGATATATTTCTCGTTACAAATAGGCGCGAAGAGGATGAATACTTTATTTGCCTCCATAGATTATTATTATTATTTTGTTTTTTACTTTTTTAGCACTACTAAAATGGCAGCACTGTCAATTAAGAAGCTTCCAGCTGAGGAGGAGTATCCTGACCTGAGTCGACACAACAATCACATGGCCAAAGTTCTGACCCTGGACATGTACAAGATGCTGCGAGAGAGATCAACACACAATGGATTCACCATAGACGGTGTCATTCAGACTGGAGTGGACAATCCTGGTAAAACTAGTCTGATCAGATTGCACAAATGCCAGATCCTTGTTAAATAACCACTAACTTAATGGGATAATATTACATAACATCTATTTATCTGATGCTTCATCAAAAGCAAATACCAATTGAATTGACTCGGGAGGGCTTTGGGGTTCAGGGCTTTGCTTAAGGGCCCTCCGCTGCACTGATTTTCTGGTGGCTACACTGGGGCCTAAACCATCAGACTTTTAAAATACAATGATACAGCCTTGACCCTAAGTCATAGGCTGCCGCTAATGAAATAATAAAGTGTAAAATTTCAATATGGATGCTTAGGCCTCAATTCTTGGTTCGAGCTTTCAGTTTCTCTCTCCACCAGGTCACCCATTTATCATGACAGTTGGTTGTGTGGCTGGAGACGAGGAGACCTATGATGTCTTCAGGGAGCTGCTGGACCCTGTTATTGAGGACAGACATGGAGGATACAAGCCCTCTGACAAACACAAGACTGATCTGAATCCTAACAACCTGAAGGTGGCTTTTTCACTTCCTTGCTGAAGTGATATACCCAGCTGTATTGACGAGGCCTTTGCTTACCGCTTGTTTTAATTTGGCTAGCGTGGAGATGACCTGGATTCCAACTACGTCCTCAGTTGCCGAGTCCGTACTGGCAGGAGCATTCGTGGGTTCTGCTTGCCACCTCACTGCAGCCGTGGAGAGCGGCGTGCTGTCGAGAAACTCTCCATAGAAGGTAGATCTGCCTTCAGGGCAATGTGGGAATCATGCTATTCGCATCTACCTTTAGTGTTGCTCATGTCTTATTCATTATTGGAGTCTTACTTTTATATGGCATTAATTATAAAAACAATCCTTTTTTTTTAATATGCATGTAATTTCTCCCTGCAAAATTTTATTTATGCTTCTAGTGTTGAGTTCATTGGATGGGGACCTGAAAGGTAAATACTACGCCCTGAAGAACATGACTGAGGAAGAGCAGCAGCAGCTGATTGATGACCACTTCCTGTTTGATAAGCCAGTCTCCCCATTGCTTCTCTCTGCTGGGATGGCCCGCGATTGGCCCGATGCTAGGGGAATCTGGTGAGTAAATTTACACTCTGCATTCCTTTATCCCCTGACAATGCTCTATCACCATTGGTCCATGTCAATCCAGTGGCATTGATTTTTAAGTATTATGTAATATGTGTCCTCAAAAAAACAAAATGAGGTGTACCTCTGCCTGAATTTTGTTTGAGGACTCAGTTTCAATCAATTGATTAGTTCCTTTTTGAATCTGTTTATATGCATGTCATACATCCTCACATACAAAGTAATATTAATTAAAATGTGCACTACAATCCCTGGGTGTAAAATCTAGGCTTTAAAAGCAAGTCCACCCCAGTTTATTGTTCCCATGCCTTGGATTTGCCAGTTAGCAAGATTACGATTTTCTAACTTCTGGATTTTCCACTGTACTTAAACTTAAATATGCTGAAATGTTACCAGTCACAGTTTTAGAGTTAGATCAGCTAAACAGTAAGAATGTGCCACTAATTTGTCCCTCATTGCCAAAGGCACAATGAGAACAAGACTTTCCTGGTCTGGGTCAATGAAGAGGATCACCTACGAGTCATTTCCATGCAGAATGGTGGGAACATGAGAGAGGTGTTCACCCGCTTCTGTAATGGCCTCACCAAGGTAACTGCAAACCAAAGACATCCCATCTTTCTTGGGATTCTGAGACTGAGTCACTCGTTGCCTGAGCCCATCTTTTTACCCCCGCGCAGATTGAGGCCCTGTTCAAGCAGAAAGGACATGCCTTCATGTGGAACGAGCACTTGGGCTATGTGCTGACATGCCCCTCTAACCTGGGCACTGGCCTGCGTGCTGGAGTTCATGTCAAGCTGCCCAACTTGAGCAAGCATGACACATTTGAGGAGGTGCTGACGAGGCTGAGGCTACAGAAACGTGGAACAGGTGCAGCACACACCACACTTTGAAGTGTCAGGACAACATGCCATACATGCTGTAGCTGTTAATTTGTGGTGTGTGGAAATGGTCCGCACATATTAGATGTCTGTTTAAGTCACCTCTTTATCGGGGTCCAAAAATTAAGGTTTAGTGTATTTAGTAGTTTGGCATTTAATTGCTTCATTGTGTGGACAGTTCTAATCCATGGCTTTCATTCATTGTCAGGTGGTGTGGACACTGCAGCCGAAGGTGGAGTCTTTGACATCTCTAATGCAGACCGCTTGGGCTTCTCTGAAGTGGAGCTGGTGCAGATGGTGGTGGATGGAGTCAAATTGCTTGTGGGCATGGAGAAGCGTTTGGAGAACGGCAGGTCCATTGATGATCTCATGCCAACACAGAAGTAAACCAGCAGATGACCAGAATTTCCACTAACTATATTGAAATGCTGTTTTTAAAAAATATTTAATGAGTTATTTTAAAATGCATAGATTTTAGCCTTCTCTAAGTATATTTTATCTACGTTATGAACTGCTGAGTGTTAAAGCCTTAAGTGTGACAAGTCTTTTGTCTGTGCAGTACAGGATTCCTGTATGTAAGCAACACTGCGTTGTTCTTGAGGATACGTCCTAACAAAAATAAATTTGTTGGTCTTTGCTTGTCATCTGAATCCCTTGGCGAAAGACGCACAGACTTGACTGGGAAAATTTGGTTTTTCTCTTTGTAATTTAGCTTTCATGATTAAAGATACTCATAGTGCTGAGAAGACTAAATTGTACCATCAGTGTGGACGGTGTCTTTAGGATTGTCCTTAGGTGAGCAGTCTTGGATACCAAAACGAAAGCAACTGGTCGGAAGTAAATGTTACATTGCATGAGATAGGTTGAAACAATGCCACGACAAATTTGCACCATGATCACAACTGAAGGCAGCCCCACAAACTACAAAATGTGCGACACTTTTTTTGGCTGGGCATTATGTGTGTGTACATACATATTTATACACGCTGGGCTACCACATACGCTTCACTTATTTAGACACTATTGCAAGTATACCCATTTCCAAAACATATACATATCTTCTCAGCTTTGTTTACTTGCATTTCTATGGCTGTCTACATGCGAGGGTAAGGAGACGTGATTGGTTGCAGAAAGCAACGCAATGGAGAATCAGGACGACACGTGCATACTGATTGGACAATATTTTACAAAAAAAAAAATTTTCTGTGCGGTTTTTCTTCCATTTTTCTCCACTTTGAGTAAATTACATTCTTGTCAAGTTTCACAGATGTATTTAAATATATTTCCATTCAAGATGAGTGCATATTATGTAATTGCCAGGCAGCGGACACAAAGAAAAGCACAATTTGGGGCTTTGCACTGCAGTCTATTCAGCAGTGCCACAGGGAGAGAGTTACTGCTCAAAAGTACTCAGATTTTAGAGCCTTCAAGACATTACTTCTTGTCATATTACAATAAGGTGATGCAAATCCAAATTATGCAGCCATGACTTTGTAATACATGCAGAAGAGGAGGGGGCAGTAGTTGTATTGGGCTGCCTGTAGTCCTGACTTCTCCCTCAGAGGGAAGGTGGCGCATTTAAAATGCAAAATACGACAACGAAGACCCCGTACAGTTATTTGCAGGAAAAACTGGACAAAATTACACTGACACACTTACTTACCCAGCATCTTTCAATCCCTAAAGCTAATTAGTGATGTGAAAAGGAATGGAAGTATTATGAAGTGGTAAATACATTCCAAACTTATTCTTAAATACTTTGTTGGAATCAAATTGAAATATAGTGCTGTGAAAAAGTATTTGGCCCTCCCCAATTTCATCGATTTTTGCTTGTCAAGTTTCAGATCATCCAACAAATTAATACAGGACAACAGGAGTAAACAGGAACTGCAGCTTTTAAGTGATCATTTCATTTATTGAAGGTAAAGAGTTATTCAAAACCTGCATTATCCATGTAAAAAAAATTGCCCCCCTAAACCCAATAACTGGTTGTGCTGCCTTCAGAGGCAACAAGTGCAATCTACCCTTTGTGGTAAATGGCAATGAGTGTTCTACATCGCTGTGGAGGAATTTTAGCCCACTCTTCTTTGCAAAATAATTTTAATTCAGCCAAATTGGAGGATTTTCAGTATCAGTTGCATATTTAAGGTCATGCCACAGCACTTCAATGAAATTCAAGTCAGGACCTCAGCAAGTCCACTCTAAAATCTTCATTTGGTTTCTTTTGACCCATTCAGAGGCGGACGTGCTTACGTGCTACAAATCATTGTCCTACTGCATAAGCCATCTGGTCTTGCTCTTGAAGTCGCAATCTGATGGCCGGACATTCTAGTTCAGGATTTTCTAGTAGAGCTGAATTCATCATTTGATCAATTTTGGTAAATTTCTCAGGTCTGAAGCAGTAAACCAGCCCTAGACCATCACACTACCAACATTGTGTTTGACTTCTGGCATGATGTTCCTATTTTGGAATGCTGTGTCAGCTTTACATCAGATGTAATGGGCCACATTTTCCAAATAGTTCCACATTTGACTCATCAGTTCACAAAATATCCCAAAAGTTTTGGCAATCATTTACAGTGCTGTGAAAAAGTATTTGCCCCCTTCCTGATTTTTTTTTTTTTTTTTTTTTTTTGCATATTTGTCACACTCAAATGTTTCAGATCAAACAAATTTTATTATTAGACAACGATAACCAGAGTAAATGGGTCATTCCATGAAATAGAGAGCCAGAGACCCTGCATTTTTTACAGGACTATATGATTTACAAAATTGGATGCCACCTATAGAAAATTCCATGCATGAAGGCCAGAGTATATAAAAAAAGCTAACACAGGCAATATAATTGGTCTTCTGAAAAAGATAAATAAAAAAAACTGCATGTCTTTGAAAAACTTGTGGATAAAAAGTGTCCAAATTTGTGACATTCATTGCCTTCAGACTTTGAATGTAAAATTCTACAAATTTTTAAATAAAAGTCTGGCTGAAATGGCATTTGTTCTTAACATCAATTCCAAGTGATTAACCCACAACGGCAATTAACTGGGAAATGCGGGTGTATAACACTGCAATTAGCGCTTAAAATATTGTTGCGAACGTAACTCATGGTGTCCTTAAAAGTTACGTTGAAACAGTGCTGAGAAAACCCAGGAAACATAATATATTATCTAGATTTTTGTACCAACGTGTTGATATTAATCTGTTGCATAACCGTCCAAAATATTATCTCAGAAAACATACGGGTTTTTAAAAAATTCTTCTTTTTGTGGAGCAAAATTTTTCGCGTCATATTTTTCCAAGTTACGTTCAACACCAGCCGGGCTCGCTGCCCAATCTGCTGTATCCCCTTGGGGTCTCACAGTGGTCATAGATATGGATTTCCTTTCGAACTTCCTACTTCTCATCCGGGAACCAGTCTATCGTCTTCATGATGGAAGCTGAGCAGGTTAGTATTTTTGTGTCCCAGAAAGTTACGTTCGAATGAAGTGACGTTAAATCACTAAAATCTTTTGGTAAATCACCGATTTTCAACACAAGAATGTTTTCTATAGGGATTCATACTTTGGCCTGCCGTTTCACGTGTTTTTTTTTGAGTGGTGCATCGTTTTTGGTCGCGGAAGTTAATTTGGATTAATTAATTACAGGAAAAATAACGCGCTAAAAAAATAACGCATTCAATCGCACCTTTCTCAGTTCCCTCATTTCTGGCACACCGATAACACTGATGCACACACTTTAGCCCGGTAGGTGGCGTTAATGCACCTTAAGTCTTAAAATGTTGAATAAAAAGGCTATAATTGCACTTGGGAGTTCGCACTAATCAGTGAATGTAGTACACAGATGAAAAATGCACTGATAAATATAGATGAAAAATAAACATTTTTGTTGTTTAAGATCACATATATGTCTATTCATTGATTCAGTCGTCAACCAAAATTTATTTGAATTGAAAAACTTTGCTTATTGTGTCAAATTGGTATTTGATAAAAATGTGATTAATCGAGATTGATTAATTACAAAGCCTTGAATTAATTAGATTGATTTTTTTAATTGCGTCCCACCACTACTGTTTACATGTCTACCGGCACCTCTCATCCATATATTTTCTAAATGAAAGCGCCACTTGGCAGTTAGGTGTATTTTTGTGGGGGTTGTGGCAAACCCAACTGGGACATGGCCAATCACTGCTGTTATTGCATCCATGTTGTGTTCAACGCACTTTGGCGAAAGAAAGGATAAATTTTTCTAAAAGAATTTTGATGGAAGTTTTACGGCTAAATTGCCCGTTTCACATTTACTATTTTTTAAATAAATCTTGCATAGCAAATGTAGGGTTGCTTTTTATGAAGTTCCTGTATTTCAGCCCAGAATTGTGTTGAATTTTTAACTGC
This sequence comes from Gymnothorax javanicus, assembly GCA_029692085.1. Taxonomy (NCBI): domain Eukaryota; kingdom Metazoa; phylum Chordata; class Actinopteri; order Anguilliformes; family Muraenidae; genus Gymnothorax; species Gymnothorax javanicus. The sequence continues at coordinate 87,706,927 of CM056193.1, forward strand.
ATGCTCCTGCTGAGGAATTGAAATCAACAAATTCATCCTGTTGACCATTTGTTGTACCATTGAAAATTTAATAATTAGTGGTTTCCAATATCAAAAAGGGCGTAGGGTGAAGACAGGTGATGCATTTGCTACGTCGAGCATTTTTCGTGCCCATGTTACATTCGCAACATTTGTCATGTGGTACAATCCAGATGACAAATTTTGCATTTAGCAACTAGTCTACTCTAAAATATTTTCAGAGCTGATGTGTACTTACATGGGCTGCCTTCTCATTTATATTTTGTCCAGAATATTGCATTTGTTCCGTCCTCAGATGAACATAACCAATGAGTGACTTATCAAAGCCCTGGCAAACATGTTCAGACCTTATTAGAGCACAACTGGGCATTGCCAAACTGCTGGTTTGTTTTAAGTTTGTTCTCTGTTATACTAACTGAACAAGTTGAGAGTTTGTTATATTTTGAAATAAAATTTTTATTGCATACTTTTGTGTTAGTTTCGTGTCCTTGTTACATCGGCAACTCTGAACGTTCAACACCTTGCCTCTTGCATCCCACAGTAGATCTTGCCATTTAACTTGTGTCACATTTTGACTCATGGGAATGCCAACAAAAGTGAACCAGTACTTTGTGCAAAATCTTTGTTTCAAATTTGAACAGTCATGTCACACTTTCATGTCTCTTTTTCATGGAATGACCCAAATACAAAATGCAGTTTTTATTAAATGATGATTTCATTCATTGAGGGAAAAAATTATCCAAACCTACCTGGCCCCATGTGAAAAAGCAATTGCCCCCTAAAGCTAATAACTGGTTGTGCCAGCCTCGGCAACAACAACTGCAATCAAGCCTTTGCGATAACTGGCAATGAGCCTTTCACATTGCTGTGGAGGAATTTTGGCCCACTCTTCTTCGCCGAATTGTTTTAATTCAACCATATTATAGGGTTTTCGAGCATGAACGGCCTGTTTAAGGTCATGCCACAGCACCTCAATCAGATTGAAGTCCAGACTTTGACAAGACCACTCCAAAGCCTTCATTTTTTTTTTTTTTTTTAAATTCATTCAGGGGTGACCTTGCTGGTGTGATTCAAATCATTGTCCTGCTGCATAACCCAAGTGCGCTTGAGCTTGAGGCCACAAACTAATGGTCGGACATTTTCCTTCAGGATTTTCTGGTAGAGAGCAGAATTCATGGTTCCATCAATTACAGCAAGTCGTCCAGGTCCTGAAGCAGCAAAGCAGCCCTAGACCATCACACTACCACCACCGTGTTTGACTGTTGGTATGATGTTCTTTTTATGAAATGCTGTTAGTTTTACGCCAGATCTAACGGGACGCACACCTACCAAGAAGTTCAACTTTTGTCTCGTCAGTCCACAGAGTATTTTCCCAAAAGTCTTGGGGATCATCAAGACGTTTTTTGGCACATGTGAGACGAGCCTTTCTGTTCTTTTTGGTCGGCAGTGGTTTTCGCCTTGAAACTCTCCCATGGATGCCATCTTTGCCCAGTCTCTTCCTTATTGTTGAATCACAAACACGGACTTTAACTGAGGCTATGAGGCTTGCAGTTCTTTCAGTGTTGTTCTGGGTTTTTTTGTGACCTCCTGGATGAGTCGCCGATGCGCTCTTGGAGTAATTTTGGTAGGCCAGCCACTCCTGGGAAAGTTCACCACTGTTCCAAGTTTTCTCCATTTGTTGATAATGGCTCTCACCATGGTTCGCTGGAGTCCCAAAGCCATAGAAATGGCTTTGTAACCCTTTGCAGACTGATAGATGTCAATGACTTTGTTTCTCATCTGTTCTTGAATTTCTTTAGATCACGGCATGATGTGTTGCTTTTTGAGATCTTTAAGCCTACTTCACTTTGTCAGATAAATTCTATTTAAGTGAATTCTTGATTCAACAGGTCTGGCAGCAATCAGGCCTGGGTGTGGCTAGTGAAATTGAACTAAAAAAAATGTGGTTAATCTCAGGCAATTCATGATTTAACGGGTGGGGGGGGGCATTACTTTTTCACATAAGGCCAGGTAGGTTTGGATAGCTGTTTTCCCTCAATAAACGAAGTCATCATTTAAAAACTGCATTTTGTATTTACTCAGGTTATCTTTGTCCAATATTAAAATTTGTTTGATGATCTGAAACTTAGACAATAAAAAAAAAAAAAAAAAAAAAAAAAGGAAGGGGGCAAATACTTTTTCACAGCGCTGTGGATGTTTTTTTTTTTTTTGCAGATGAGACTAGCCTTGTTTCTTTGCAGTCAGCAGTGGTTTTAGCTTTGCAGCCCTCCACTGGATGCCATTTTTTCCCGGTCTCTTTGTCATGGCGGAATTGTGAACACTGACCTTAACTCAGGCAAGAGAGCCCAACATTTTATTACCCCGCCTGAAGGGGGAGGGCAAGGGGTATTGTTTTTGGTTCGGTTTGTTTGTGTGTGTGTTCGTCTCTTTCTTTGTTCACACTTTAGCAGCAAACCTAATGGCCAGATTCACCCCAAATTGGGTTTAGGGATTGGCACTGACCCAGAATAGATGTCTATTGAATTTAGGAAAAGTAGGTCAAAGTATGTCCGAGGGGCGGGGTTTGTTGTGCCTGGCACCACTTGTTTAGATGTTATTCAATACAGATCGGAGACCGGGACTAACTGGATAGCTGACGCAATAGTAAACGGCGCTGGAAGGTTGAAGCAACCGAGCGGCCATATTGATATGCCCGGTCGCAATCGACCATTACATTGAATCCTATGGTATGGCTGACCCCGAGTGTATGTTTTCAGCACAACAAACATTTATCGAGTTATTTGTCAAGACAATTCACAGGGTGTAGTTAATAAATGTGATTCATATGTTAACGTTAAATGGCGATTATCCATCTACCTTAACATAGCACGTTGGCGAGCTACAATCAACATTAGTCAAGTTGGTCGTCTCTAGAATAGCCTAATGTTTCTTCAAATGAGTAACTTTGCGTTAACAAGGTTTCAAACCGCATCTGACATTACCAATGAGATCCATGTCACACGCCGTAACTTTTGTAAGCCAGCATCACTGCTTCGCGACACCGTTTTATAATATACTAGGTTTACAAAACTATCGTTCTGGCACCTCGCCATTAACTTTCATAGCCAACACCCATCACGACGCGAGGCTACAGCTGACCTTGCGCCACCATATCCATTTCTTATTCATCTGAGGTAAATTACTGCCATTGCCCACTGAAACGTCAGTGCAGCTGAAATACAAATAAACTGTTTTGCTTAAAAAAAAAAGAAAAAAATTCTTTCATCTAGTGATTTTATTCAACACCGAAGTAATATTGCTCTGACCCATATTAAGATTCTTTAAATTCTTCAGGGGCAACGAAAAGGATGATAAGGCTTCAGAGTTTCCAACCTCGTGAAGGCCGTTAATATTTTTCCAGATATTTAAAAAAAAAATGACAATAGTTCTAGTCACAAAAGCACATTCTACTTTGAAGAAAGATGTTTTATGCGACAGTATTTCAAAACAATCATTGCAATTAAGCAAATATAAGAGTGCCGAAGTCAAGTTTCATAACATTAATTTTCTAAACCATTACCTTATGAAAAATTAAAGACATGCCATGTTATGCCCTATAATAAATCATGCGTCCCCGCAGAGCTTGTGAAAATGCTGTAAAACAAAATAGGGCAGCAGATGGGGTTATTGGCTCATTTTTGGAAAGCTAAACTTCCACTGAAGGGAGTCCAGGGCAGAGAGGCTTGCTGCTTCCCTATGAGCGATACGTTTAACACCGAACGTCGCTGACTATTTTCAAGCTTAAGGGAGAAAAAACATGCTGAAAAAAATAGCGGCCTCACGCCATACATGGATATTTTTTTCTACATGGCCAGCTACAGGTTCATACCAGTAGTTCACCTGTTTTGCGTGTATGATCGTGAAGACACTGATGTTTTGAAAGAGCACCTCGTCCATAGACTGTATAAAAAGATGGACGCAGCGCCCGGGTCTGAAAACTGAGGCCAATGCGGATATCTCTAAAATTTTCATTCTATTCAGATGGCGACGTCGGTGGTTGCAGGAAGAAGTTAAATGCTATGGAAGTCAATGAGAAAATGACCCTACTTTCTCACCTGATTTATTATTTCAATAATGATTTTCCACATTACTTTATGGTATATATCGCAAGTTTCAAGTCTCCTTCGATATATCATGATGTTCATTTTTGTAAATTATGGTCCCAAATAGACTAGAATAAAGGATAAAACCAGAATATGCTTTCGGGGCATGGCTATCCTCCGGTCCTCGTCTGATACGGTCAGAAACCACCCGTAGATCCACACCTCGCTCCTCCCTGGATCTTGAGTTCACGCTCTAGTCCAATAGGAATCACATCCGGTTTCAAAATGACAAACTGACGCTGTTCAAATTGCCAACTTTGAGGCCTCCTAACTGGTATGCTGAAACCAATGGTGACGTCATGGTTGCTTTGTCCATTTTTTTATACAGTATATGACCTCATCCATGGACTGACAGAAGCTCGAATGCTAGGCTAACGTTAAGCACTCACTTTGCCAAATCATTATGGCTAATTTTAACCAGCACATACAAGGCTAACGTTATCGTATGACCCGATTATCCGACTAGTTTAATTTTTCAAGGTTACCTGTGGGAATGTATAACTGCAGAAGTGGCACTAAATGATTACTATCCTTCACAAATACCAAACAGTTTCAGCTAGCTACTTCTCCATAACGCACCTCTCTTCTTACATGAACGACTACTTAATGTATCAGCTTATTATTATTATTATTATTTTTTCATTTACCGCGTCTATGAAGGGATGTTTCCCCCCCGATACCTGTGGGTAGGTATGTCCATGGAGACTACTGTTGGGCATACAATATGGTGGCACGGTTACTTCAAAATTCTTACGTAACATCAGCTATCCAGTTATTCTATACAGATCAGTGGTCCCAGTTCTGTTGTTACCTCCTGGATAAGTCCTCCATATGCTCTTAGAGAAATTTTCATTGACCGGCCGTCCTGGGAATGTTCACTGCTGTTCCAAGTTTTCTCCATTTGCAGACAATGGCTCTCACCATGGTTCACTGGAGTCCCAGAACCTCAGGCAACATCCACACTTATACGTTTTCATTTTAGAATGATTTTAAAACAAAAACGATCTCTGTGCACCCTAAAACGAAATCTCTGAGTTTTTAAACCAAATCGGCGCCAGCAGCACTTCCATAAGTCTCTGTTTTAGGGGTTCAAAAATGTCGGAGCAGTGTGGATGCTTGACGAAAACATAGCAAAATTTATGCATTATGAAATTTAAATGTATTACGGTGGAGGAAGCCTTAGAAATGGTTTTGCAACCATTTCCAGACAGATGTCAATGACTTTCTTTTCTCTGTTCTTGAATTTTAGATTGCAGCATGCGGTGCTGCTTTTTGCCGACTTTAAATGGCCAGGCAGGTCCTCTTTAAATGATGCTTAGATTCAACAGTAGTCAGTAGTCAGTAGTAGTTCAACACCTAGGCTAGGTCTAGAGAAATTGCAACCAGTGATCAATCAAATTTGTTCAATTGATTGATTTAGTAAAGAAGGGGGCAATCGCTTTTTCACATACTTCTGAGAAGGGTTAGATATGTTTTTTTCCCTTTATAAATGAAATCATCATTTAAGAACTATTTTTTGTTTACCTGGGTTATCTTTGCCTAATATAAAAGAAGCTGAGTCACGATTACTGCGCATGCTCAATTTCGAACGAAGTAAATCTGCTCAACTGCAAGTTGAAATCTAGTAGGTATCTTTTTATTATTTTATGATTTTGGCGATTGCAACCAGCCTACATTTTTCGTATCCCTTGGCTAAAGCCTAGAATAGCGCTTTGAATCCCCGAATTTCCATAGAAAGCTCCTTTATACAAAATGCACAATGCCGTAGGAACGAAAATATTTAAATACAATGCAACACGACAACAGCTTGACAAGAATGGAATCAGATTATAACTTCCAGTCAAGCAGATTTACTTTCTAAGGATGTATGTTCTGAGCATGCGCAGTAATCGTGACACAACTGTACGAGTTCATTTTGTTAAATAAATTTAAAAAAAAAAATCAAATGTGCTTTTGCATCGTCTTCAATGCAATTCAGGTCAAAGATCATTTAGAAATGGCTGCTTTCAATTTATAATTTTTATTGTAAGAAATGGTCCCCACTCTTTCTGATTTGAGTTGGTAGATTTGGGTTGGTACCACCACTCGGAATCAAAGACTGTATAAAAATATGGACGAAGCAACTGTGACGTCACCCATTGGTTTCAGCATACAATTTAGGAAGCCTTGATTTTGGCAATTTGAACTGCGCCATTTTGTCATTTTCAAACCGGATGTGATTCCTACTGGATGAGGGCGTGAATTGAAGATCCAGGGAGGAGCGTGGCACTGGATCTGACTGTATTGGGAGAGGACCAGAGGATAGCCACGCCCCCAAAGCATAGTCCGGCTTTATTCTTTATTCTAGTCTATTTGGGACCATAATTTACAAAAATGAACATCATGATATATCGAAGGAGACTTGAAACTTGTGACAGATACCATAAAATGATGTGGAAAATTATTATTTAAAATAATAAATCAGGTGGGAAAGTATGGTCATTTTCTCATGGACTTCTACAGCATTGAACCTCTTTCTGCAACCACTGACATCGCCATCTGCTGGCCATTTCGTAGAATGCGATTTTTAGGGATTTCCGCATCGGCATCACTTTTCAGACCTGGGTGCTGCATCCATCTTTCTATACGGTCTATGCTCAGAATCAACAATGAATTCAGTAAAACACACACAGAGGCTTATTGATTTTTGGATGATTTAATGGAGACAATGGTGAACCTGACTGGTGACAAGTTGCATTAATTCCATAATTCCTGACTCATAGCAGGACTTTAAAAAAGAAAAAAATATTACAATATGCAGTTGTTGCAAAACTAAGTTACATTATTTACATTCAAAAACAGTGCTCAACTTCTTGGGCGGGGTGGGGGGAGGTGTCAGGAGTCTTGACTTAAAAAAAAGAACAAATAAATAACAGGAAAGCCAAAAATTGACAATGAATGCTTTCAGAACGTTAAACCACATCAGTCTCCGTCCTTGGGCTGTATAATACTATAGATGGCATTGGGACCAGCTCAGGTGACAACAAACAACAAAAACAAAACTGGAGTCCACAGATTGGCTAAGGTTGTTTGTCGGAAGTCAAGGAAACGTGTTGAATACCCATCAAAGCTCCACAATGACCTTCACACCCAAGGCTTAAAAAATACAGGCGGCTTCTGAAGCAGCAGCATCACATCCGGGTTTGATTCTTTGAGCAATAATACTAACTTGTCCAGTGCGAAAGAATTACTGACCATAACTGCTTGGAGACAAGGTAATGAAAATGTATTTCAGCAACCTTCTTGCCAAAATATTAGTAACAACTGCAATCAAATTCTGTGCAATAAATACCCAAGGTAATTTCCCCAGGCAGAAACATTTATGTTCTCCATGTTTAAAAGTAACAGATTGAACAAATTTCAGGGTTCTCTGAATGAGGCACAGTTCCAAGCTACTGACTTAGAGCTGTGGCCGTCTCCTATCTTGCAAATTGGACTGCATGTTGCAGCTCTCTGACCCTGGGTTTCCCCAGTAAGCAAGGGACAATCCCTGCCCTCATTCACTGAAAGCATCACTTGAACAAATTTTAACCCCCCATGGAATACAACAGATAACAAGGCTGGGTGGTCTTTTCTAAGCCATAGGTTCCTAAATGCAGTAGTGCAGTTCCAGTAAAAAAAAAAAAAGGCCAAATTCCTCAATCTAAATGTCAATTATCTTCTGCAGCAGATAAAAAACCTTTTCCATATCAATAACAATAGCCATAATAGAATTTCAAATATGCACGTAATTATGGGTTATATTCTTGTGACGTCACCTGCTTAACCACAGACAGTACGTCGCCATTTTTCTTCCCTAGTTTGTTCATTTCATAGTGAAAATATATCTTTTTTTGCTGTACCAGGGGTCAAAAAAGGCCTTAGTTATTATAAGACCCCCCAAGAATCATTTCTAACCAGGGTGAAGAATTTACAAGCGAACTGACGACAATGGTTGTGGAAACTTGCTACAAAAAGATAGATATTTGCTCTGAAGTGGAATCGCACCATGATGTGTTCAAACCATTTTGTCAATGGCAAGATAATTATCTTTTCCCTTCCACACATCACAGGCCATAGATTACAAGCTTAAAGACCCAGATAACTACTGTTTAATAATGAACTTTAAAGAGTCATCAGGGCAGTGCAGTACCATGTAGGGTGGCCAAACATCTGGATTAAATCGGGATGGTATCGATTTTAAGAGCCATGTCCCGCTAAGTTCAAGTATGCATTCTACTGTCAATAAACCATTTTGAGTAGCTTAACGACATTGTTGTGATTCCATTTCCATCATATCAAGCCTGTCGCTATCAGATGTGGGCTATATCATCACCAAGCTTCACAGCACAAAACATTACCTACATCGATAGTTCGCATCGAGAACTTCCACTCATAACCAACAACAAGCACAACCTACCCTTTATGTCAGGTGTCAGAACCCTAGTTCCAGAAAGAGATGAAGCAAGAAACCGTATGAGTACATGAGCTAGCCCTATGAAAAAAATTAGCCAGCTACATCTGTCACATTTTGTTAGATCAATTTTTTGCATTGTCAGGAAACTAAAGTAAGTTAGTCGATATTTGAAACTGCACAGTGCCAAAATGCAGTTAAGAAGCTGAAGGACAAACATTGGCAAATAATTTGCTGAGTATATTTGCCATTGCAGTGAAAATATGTTGATTAATATTGCAGTGGCGTAGGGAAGAAACATGGCGACGTGCTGTGCCTTTTTTTTTTTTTTTTTTTTTAAAGTACGCAGAAATCTGTGACATCCGTGAGTACAACCCCACTGCCTAAAGTATTATTCTATACATTATCAATACATACCTTTTGAGTGTTTTCGAGAAACACATTTACGCAACTGCTACTTTTAAATAATGTACAGCTCAATTATGCTTTTTATGTTCTTTTTTTCCCCCCAATCTTCACTGTATTTTTACAATTTTAATTCATTGGCAATTTTGGAAGCTATGTTCTTAAAAGCAATGGATGTTCCTGATATCCTCTTGAAGCGCACGCCATTAAGTGAGAGGCGGGGCAGCTTGCAAACCTCCATCTCCCATTGGACCAGGCTCTCCGCGTGGCCATCGCCATGGACGCAGAGCAGCAGGAAGCGTTCCCGCTGCTCATAGTCACAGTTATTGGCATCCAGGACTTTCCGGATCTCCCGCATGATGTCGCTTGGCTCCATGGAGCTGGTGGTTTTCATACTCCAGGTGAATCGGAGTGAGCGGGGTTTGCTGTCTTTGTTTTCGTCTTTCTGATCCCCAGATACATTGCGACTGCAGGGGAGGGGGGAAAAAAAAAAAAAAGGCCTAGCAGGTTAGTGCCACCGAGCAAATAAGTTTGCATTTCTGTCCTGACTAATGGGATGGTGTCTGCACCTGTGTGAGAGAAAGAGAGTGAGTGTGTGTGTAAGCTTGGATAGCTATACTTGTGAGAACCAACTCTTGAAGAACCACAATGTTGTGAGGACATTTGGGGTTGTTTTGGGTGGTTCTCACAGAAGATTATAGAGGATTTCAGCAAACTGATTAAAGTTAGGGTTACAGTTTGGGTCAGGTTACTGTTAGAGTTGAGCATAATTTCGTTACATCTATGGTTTGGGAAAGGCTGTGTAGAATGAATTGCAAGTCAATACAATGTCCTCACAAGTATAGCTGTAGAAAAATGAGAGTGAAAGTGTGTCTGCTCATGTGTGCGCGCGTGCATGTGAGTGCTTGAGTGTTGGCATGTTCTCCATCTCGCAAAACCATGCAAATGACAGAACAGGTAGAGGTGTATTTGATTGAACAGAACAAGCATTTCACAGTTGGACATGCAAGCCTCCAAGGAAATGCAAGCTGACTAAAAATGGCTAATTCACAAAGAAACTGAAATCACAAAAAATTTTAAGTTAATGCTGAAAAACTGAGGCAGTAGAGAAACAGCAGACCATGAGACACAAGGAAGCAGGGTTTGAACAGAATGTCATGCACGTGAAAACATACTCCCCTTGAGCCAGAATTATGAGTCCAAAGAAATGACTCAAAGAATTTCAGTAAGTATTAAAACGTTATGTTCACCGCTTTGTATAACTACGTTACTGCTCTTCCCCCCGACTAAACACTGCCCTCTCCTGATACTACTGCTATAAATCAAGCACGCAGATAAGACCATGATAACAGAAGTCTATAACTCCTAGAAGTGAACAACGGTGACTCAGATTGGGTAAGCCAAGCAAAACACGTGACGTCTGATCACAAGATCGCCGCGGTAAATTCACGAAATCCGTCACTTTGCGCAGAGAAGCCAACCGTCGGAGAAATAATCAAATTCAAAATGAGCTAATATTTTTTCATGAAATGGTAAAATGTCTCACTTTCAACATCTGATATGTTGTCCACGTTCCATTATGAATAAAATGTGGGTTTATGACATTTGCAAATCATTGCACTCTTTTTATTCACGTTTTACACAATGCCCCAACTTCATTGGAATTGGTGTTTTTAAATGTGATGGCCTGTTTTGTGTAATTTTACCCAATATTTTATTCTATTAAAGTCCGCTTACTTTATGCGTTATTAGTTATCTTTTAGATGAAATTACTTGTATAAATATAATATAAAAATCCCATGATTCCATGCGCCTTATAGCTGGACTGGTTTGTGGACAGCCTGCACTGCATTCGCGGAGAGCTGATGCGATTTGGTTCGAACATGATCGCCTCCCGACAGTTTCCAGATTCACCGCTCGAGACGCCCAAACTCACCTGATATGATTTTAACGGACAAATGCCGAAGACACTCAATGAGTCCTAGCACACTTCAAGGAGTAATAGACATATGATAATGAATGCTTGAAGATCCAAGAGATGGGTAAATCCACTCATTACGCCCAATGACAAAATTAAAATAAACTTTAAATTAAAGCAGAAGCAGGTTCAAGATAATATTGAATGATGCTTCATTTTAGCAGCACAGATGAGAGGAGGACCAACCAACATTAATATGAACTTCACTCGAGGATGAGCACTAACTCAAATGACAGCATTCCATTGTCAGCAAAGATGGCTCCAGGCAAGCCCAGAGGTTTTTACATGTCTTAAAGGGAGCCCAAAATGGGTAACAAGGCGGGGGCCATCTCTGATCGATGGAGGGGGAGAGGGAGACTTGTAGTCACATAATTTAAAATAATGAGTCATCAGAACCTACTGTACCAATCTCACCTTGAGCCCTCAAATCTCCCGTTTCTCTCAAACTCTGGTGGGACTCTATCACAGGTATAACCACCAAGGAGAGGGAAAGAGGAGGCAAAAGAGAAACACACCTTTTATGCAAGTATAAGCAGGATAAGAGTAACATTTTTAACAAAAACTAAGAAGAGATACAACAATGAGAGTGAGAAAGGAGAGATGACAGCATATTCACAGAGTTAGAAAACCAAGAAAGCCATCAGCCAGTTTTTTTTTTTGGTTGTTAATTTATTTATTTGTTTATTTTTAAGGAGCTAGCCACTGGCTCCCTTACGGCCCACATTGACAGTGATATAGAGGAAACTTCTGTATGGCTCCAAAAATTATGCATGCACTTAAATGAAAACTGAGGAAACTGCAATGTTAATGAATGGCAGAAAAAACACAATATTCTGAATTATGCTAGTGCAGAGAAAGGGACTTGCTTGAACCTCCAGGCTTTATTTTTCACATGCAAAGCTAAAGACCAAAAACGGACCACTTGTCCTGCTGGCAGTCACTTTCTTGCTTCTGTAACCAAAAAACAATGACAACAGAAAAAAAATGTGCCTGTGTTTGTGTGTGGGTGCACATGTGTGAAGACCAGAAAGGCACACAACTGTGCTAGAAGTGGGCAGGAGGCCAACACGTGTGTGTCTGTGGACAGCTCAGATTTACAGACATGTACAGAAGGCTTTCACAAAAAAAGACTTGACAAACTGTCACTGGCATGCAAATACAACACGCTGACACCAGTAGGTCTGGGGGCCCATGCAGTCTGCTCTAATCAAGTAAAGGTGTGTCCATGGATGAAATAAATGAAGTGTTTTTGAAGGAAAAGAGTCCTGGAGTTCAATGGGCACAGTAGGAAGACAGAATGCAGAATTCTCAGGTCATCCTAACTGTTTTACACCACGTGAAGCCCTCAGCCAAAGTGGCTGAACTGTGGACCAAAAAGTTCACAAATCAGGCTGTTGTGAAACAAGAGTCTGGAGGCGTCTTGACTGCCATTGCCCATGGAACCGATCACAAAATTCCAATTCATTCCACTTGCACTAAGAAAATGTGCAAAATCTTTTTTTGAAATTCTACTTCCTCTAACCAAACTGCATTAATGATCATGACCAAAAGCAGAATGTTCCAAGTTCCAGGCAGCGCACATATCCATGCTAAGAATAACCAGGCTTCAAAAGAAAGCCTCCTTATCTGAAAGATCCTTGACCAAGCAGGGTCTAATGTTCATTATTTCTGCTCCTGGATGGAAACAGATGTAGGCAGTGTTGCTCCATTGCTTCAATTATGTGTACTAAGTGGCTCTAAATGAGGGGGAAGCTGAGTGGTATTTCAAATTAACAGCTGGATTGTAACAGAAACAAGACCGGCCAAAAATTAGTGCAGGCCTGTACCTTAGATTCGATATTGCCAATGCCGAGACTCTAACGAAAAGCTGTCAAGGGCTTTGGCAGAGGCCAATGACTAGTGCAAATTTCTAAGTAACCCAGTAGGGCAAAGTTGGCTATGGGGGTGTTCCAGGGCTGTTGCAGGCCAATACCCCATGTATGTTGGTGGGGGGTTATGTTACGGCACCATGTGAAAATGTGTGGTGTGTGCCAGTGTTCATCTGTGTCAGTCAGTCAGTCCGTCCATCAGTCCATGATTGTTCTCTGAAAACAGCGGGGACCACAAAGCCCTAGCACCTTACTCTATTTCTCCTTCTCCGATTTTCTACAACTTTCTATATCTTCCGCTCCTGAATCTGCAAGAAAAGATGGATTCTGAAAAAAAGAAGGTTGGTTGTTTTTATTGACAAACCAAAGTTAAAAAAAACAAAAAATTTTCGATGTAAGAAATGTTTCACAGAAAAAAATGAATGTCGAGAGGAGAAAAAGACTTCTGGACTGAAGACTTACTAAGAGTCTTTGCTCCAGGGACAGGGGGGTTGGCAGGCCCCGATTTGTTGGAGGTCTGTCGTTTGGTTGGGTCAATAGTGACCCTAAGGAGAGGAAGAGTGGAAAATTACGCCGAACAAAACAGATGAGGGTAAACAGCATCACTAAAGAACACTATGTGGGAGGGGTCCGCGAAGGAGAGTTAAACATGGAGTTTTAAACATCAGGACACTACTTCAGTTTTACACACTGCCGCAATTTTAAAAAGCCTATAGAATACGAGAATACACTAGTGCGGCACAATATGATCTTATGGATTTTTCGCAGTGATGATGGACGGAATGCAGTCAATCAGGTCGCTGGTGCTTATACTTGAAAAGTCTGTTCTTACACGAGATCACTATGGGCCATTTTATACTCGTAAGATATATCAGACATCATCAGTAAAGTGCCAGAAGACACAGATGCTTTTATGCTCAAAAGAAGTGTCCATGCTGATTAAGTATTTGTTTTTTAACCAACCAATCTTTTTGCAAACGCTATACTATCAACTTTATGTAAGAATATGCTAGTGTACTCCCTCTCTCATTTACGTACGCTATAAAACCCATAAAAATGAGCAAAGATATGAGTAAAAATATAATATTAGCCATATATGCAGGAGAGATAGTTTTGATAATACCATTATCAAACTCATTACATAAATTGATCCATATAAAACTGTGACTTCGGTGCAAATTTATGTTTCTACAGTTTGGGAAAATTAAGGGCGTTGAGCACGACATCAGTAACATATATCATGGTGTCCACATCGCAAAGTGCCCCAGTGCTCGAAGAAATAGTTGGAGTGAGCCGTTCTATGGTTAATACAGTTGAAACTAAGGTAACTAACGGCTATGCTTTTCTCACATTTAATAAATTCTGAGGTAACATTTAGGCCTCAAGCTGGACACGATGGGATGTATGTTAAATTTTTGAATGGTCCACAAGCCAAGCCATTTTTCTCGAAAGCCCTACAAGATTTTATCTTCCCTCTTGAAGCATGGCGGGGGGGGGCTCATTCAGCTCTCAACTAGATATGAAATTCAATACCTTGATATTAAAGTCATGTAGTTTTATAATTCATGCAGATGTCACTTTTTGGACCACTAGCATATTCTAACTTATAGCAGTGACAACACTGCATAGCAACAGTTCTTTCTGTCTCTGACATAACTTTGATAGTCAGACACCATCAACAGACATGTCTCACAAGTATAAAATGGCCTTAAGGCAGAATGCAGTAACCAAATGGAGGAAAGTGATCCACTTTGCAGTGGCGGAGTACATCGGGGCAGGCAGCAGGGCAATAATCAAGGGCACAAGGAAGAAGAGGTCCTCCCCAAACTCCACCTCAGCAGGAATGAGAATCAACTGAGAAATGGCTGGAGTGACATCAACATCGGAATGGAATGAGCCAAAAAAAAAAAAAAAAAACAAACAAAAAAAATTGAGATGGATGAGACAAGAGTCATCTCTGGATGAGAAAAAAATACATATGGCACGAGACGCCTGCCCATTAAATGTTTTATTTTTTTAATTGATCAGACAGTGAGAAAACCACAGTCTGCCAACTGGGCAAAGCCAATTGTGGGACGATCATCTTTCATTCTTAGTGCATTGTTCTCAAATCATAGAGATACTGTATATTAAGATACTCCCACATTAGAAGCAGATGCAAGGCTCAAATTTATTGCACCTTCCTACATTTATATGAGAAAAGAATATTGAAATAAAACGTCTTCTTAAAAACTCCACACAGGTAATCTGGCCTTGCACAATGGAGCCAAGAAGCTACTGAGGGGGCAGACAAAATGTAAAATGAGTAATAGCCTGCACGCACCCAATGAGCATCACAACCCAGAAGGGGTCTCAATACCTCAGTGTCTATTTGAGAATTACCCCTCTGAATTGACATCTTGTTTAACTGCCAATCTGAGAGGCCAAAAGCATGAAAAATCAAAAGTTTGTTAACGGCACACAAATATAGGTCATGCTCATGAGTTCTCAGCGAAACCACACAGGAACAGCGACAGAAATGAGGCAGAAACTACATTGAGCAACTCTTCATGAAAAATGGTAACTGTTGGATTTCTGTGGACCTTTGAAATACTTCCAAGGGAAGCAGTGATTTAAACTAACCTTGCAATAAAAATGTTTATATGCTGTGCACTGCCTGTAGTGCTAATATGCAAAGATAATGTCTACATGCAATAATTAAAAAAAAAGTACTCCAATGTTTTGGGCCAAATTCCCTTTTTAGACTTACCCAGACTGAGACAAGCTGTTCGATAACATTTTCACTTCTGTATGTCAACAGGTTCAGTTTCTATTGGTAGCACTTCATTGCACGTTAGCTAATCAAATAAAATATGTCTCTCGGAGGCATTAGCCTAGCTCTGTTAAAGCGAAAAAACTGACCTTACAGAAACTTCAAAGCAGTTTTATTTGCACAATGTATTTTGTATTTGAAATACACCTCTTAGAAAAAAAAAAACCAGAATAATTTTGGGAGAAGTTAGAGGGTTGGACCTATAATTGCTGAAAGCATGTATCCTTTTGTCGAGCAGCAATGAAGTTATAGGTAGATCCGGCAGCAGTCCCTCAATCTGTACACTCAGGCTCAAACAAATAAGGTCCTGGGTTATAATCTCTCCAAAGGAAATCATCTTTATCCTTTCTGACAAGGATTACCATGATCCAGAGTTAATGTTTTAAAGCTACTTACAGTGCTGTGAAAAAGTATTTGCCCCCTGTGGTGGGAAAAATATTTTTAAATACTCTCAAATCAAGGTATTACCATAATCACAGTTCAACACAGAGAAGTGAGCCAGGTCCATTAAACTGCTGTAAGAGTGTGGAGCTGAGAAAAGGCAAAAATTCATAAATCTGTCAGAAAACCTGATAAAGAAGCTCCTGCAAGCCGGTCAAGGTCGGCTAGATGAGCTGATCTTCCGGAATGACCATATCAGTAGTAAATCAACAGGCGGTGCCATTATTTGGGCATGCGTACTCAAGTGTTCTGGAACCATCCATGGCCCCAGATACCTTACAGAACTTCAGGTGAACCCAAGGTTTGGGAGGCTCACATGTGGTCTTCGAGCATCCCTGGAGGCCTAAAATGAATTTACCCGATGATGTAATGGCAAACTTGTTACTAAGGGTGGAGGGTTGCTATATGACAATGTACCAATCAGAATTAATAATGTTGGATAAGGTAGAAAGAGTCACATTTAATCCTACCTAAAGGAATGAGCCAAAAAGCCAATAAATATGAGGGTTTGGACAATCGGTGGTCAGTCGGCGTGGGGTGATTGATGAAGAATGAATGCTACGTGGTTTGTGCAGACCAGCCTGCTTTTTTGTATTTTACTTTGAGCAGGAATACAATAAACCCAATTACATCAGGCTCTGGACAATGGGTCCATTTTTGGAGATAGATTTACAAGGGTCAGTGGAACACTTTGTCCACTTGCTTGGACAAAGTTTTATTTTCCTATGACACCCCTTCCCCATTTCCTCTTTTTGCTTAATGCTTGTCAATTTAAATGTTTCAGATCATCCAACTACTTTTAATATAGCACAATTTGAGTAAACACAAAATGCAGCATTTAAATGCTCATTTCATTTGGTGAAGGTAAGAAGTTATTCAAAGACCTGTATCACCTATATGAAAAATTATTTGCCCCCCTAAAACTTATAATTGGTTGAGCCACTCTTGGCAGCAACAACTGCAATCAAACATTAGCAAGAACTGGCAAGGAGCCTTCTGCACAGTAGAGGAGGAATTTTGAACCACTCTTTTTGGCAGAATTGTTTTAATTCAGCCACACTAGAGGGTTTTCAGACTAAAACTGCCTGTTTGTGGCCATGCCGCAACATCTCAATCAGATTCAATTCAGGACTTAGATAAGACCGCAACAAAACCTTTTTTTTTTGAGCCATCTAGAGGAGGACTGAGGATCACGATGGACTTTGCTTTGGATTTTTGTCCGGCTGCATAACCTGACTGCACTTGAGATTTAGGTCACAAACTAGTGGCCAAACATTCTCTGCATCAAAATTTTACAGATGAGAGCAACATTCATGGTTCAATTAATTACGCCAAGTTGCCCAGGTCTTGAAACAGCAAAGCAGCCCAAGACCATCACACTACCACCAACATGTTTGACTGCTGGTATAATGTTCTTACGTGGAAACTATGTTAGCTTTACACCAGATGTAATGGGACTTATGTCTTCCAAAAAGTTCCAGTTCCAACTCATCAGCCCAAATGTCTTGGGGCTCATCAAAACATTTCTGGAAAATGTGAGACAAGCCTTTGTGTTCCTTTCAGTCAACAATGGTATTCCCCCAGCTGCCGTCCCATGGGTGCCATTTTTGCTGAGTCCTTTTCTTATGGTGCAATTGTGAACACTGACCTTGACTAGGGCAATTGAGGCCTACAGTTCTAAAGATGTTATTAAAGATTTTTTCTTGACCTCCTGGATGAGTTGTTGATGCAGTCTTGGGTGAAATTTGGTGGGCTGGCCACTCCCGGAAGGTAAATCACCCTTCCAAATTTTCTCCCTTTGAAGATAAAGCCTCTCATTGTGGTTTGCTGGAGTCCTAGAGCCATAGAAATGGCTTTGTGATCCTCTCCAGTCTAGAAAATGACTGTTTCTTCTCTGTTCTTGAATTTATATGGATTGCAGTGTCCTGAGCAGCGTTTTGCCTACATTACATTGCCAGACAGGCTCCAAGAGATGCTTAAATTCCACAAGGCCAGCAGTAATCATACTTGAGTGTGTCTGGTTAAATTGAAGCCAAATATCAATCAAATTTGTTGAAATGATTGATTTAGTAACTAAGGCAGCAATTACTTTTTTATATAGGGCTAGGTAAGGTTGGATAGCTTTTTTCCTTCAATAAATTAAATCATCTTCAAAAACCTACATTTTGTGTTTACTCTAGCTTTCTATGTCTAATATTCAAATTAGTTTGAAGATCTGACATATTTAAATGTGACAAATATGCCAAAATAGAGGAAATTAGGAAGGGGGCATACTTTTGCACAGCATTGTAGCTGGTCACGAGTTTCGTTTACTGCTGAGTGAGCACACTTTGCGCCTGATCTAACTATACCTTCAAGGGTGTGCGGATCACTGCGCTTGATGGAAGGATCCATCCACGTGTTCATTGGCTAAAGCTGGAACCATTTAACTAAAAACAATGAAAATATCTAAAACTCCCCTCGTTTTTTTTTTTTTTTTTTTTAATTTCCAGGACGTGTATTTCAGATGACACACTGCATAAATAATATTGCTTCAGTGATCCTGAAAGGTTTATTTTGTTCACTTTGAGCTAGGCAAATGCTTCCTATAAATTTCAAATCTTTATGCTAAGCTGACACAAAATGCCGCAAATGAGCGCCAAACCAACAGACGTACAAAGGTGAACATGGCATGGAACACATCGTCTCAGTCTGGGTAAGTTGGAAGAAGGATATTCTCCTCAAAACATTGAATACTCCTCTAAAGATTGATTAATGGTTTCACAAAGGTTAACAATCTGCCCTACAAATGTATTTTATTGCTGGTGTAGTAAACATGATTGCAAACATTCAAAAAAAAAAAAAAAAATTTAAGGTGGCCTGTTAAAAATCTGGTCTCTCATTCATCCATGATTACACATCCCACAAAAACATCTGGAGACTGGCCAAAATGAAAGAAACCTTGTTTATGAGTGTTGAAACCCAATCAATTACAACACAATGACTTAATAGGGGACACTGTACAAAAAAACCCATTCTACTCCCCGATACAAGCATCTCAAAAGGACTACAGGTTCAACTGCCATGAAAAATCAAAATGGCAAAAAAAAAAAAAAAAAACGCAATTAAGGACTGCCGGCTGGCATACACTGTGTAAAATATAAATCAAGACACAAGTAAACTTACCTGAAATAATGCCAGTGTAATAAACTGGGAATGCACTTTTTGAGAAAACAAACCAAACAGATCCAGTGTTTGCCCACAGACCAGTAGAAAAGCATGCATGGGTGAGTAGTAAAGGGTTTGTTGGTTGGCATTTCCGTTGATCAGTTGATAAGACAGTTTTTGAAGGCATGCTCAATCACATTTCAAGTGGCTGCTCGGTGCTTGTTGCAACTCGAGCTTCAGGCAAAAAGTTAAGCTCTCAAAAAAGTAGTAGAAATATAAATTCCATATAAAGGTATTTTTGCTGGCACTTTCACAAAGCGCACAAGCTTCAGGTTAATTGCGAAGGAAAGCCAATTTGATAGTCCTACCTTTTTGTAAACCTGAATGACATGTTTCTAGAAACAAAAACATAAAAAAGAAATCATAATGACAAAAGGAAAACTGACAGCTAAACAATGTTAATGATCTAAATGGGTCAAATTAACAAAGAAGCTGGACTAAGGGACAGACAGAAAGGCTTATGGAGGGGAAGTTGATTTCGATTCCTAGTTTCAGGCCAGAGTTACAACAACATAAAATTATAAAATAAAGCCAAGATTCACTTGATGAATTGAGCACAGCTCTGGGCTGATCCTGTGGCGCGTAGACTCACTAAAAAGGTGGTGGCTTTCTTTGGCTTCCACATGACAGTCACCGGTTTTGAAATTCCAATAGACTTTCACTTTTCCCCCTCCACTGGGAAAACTCCCAAAACATATAAAACTATCTTTCACACATAAAACGTGGTTCTAAGAGGGTGCTATAAGAAATACACCATCTGCCCAATCTTAAAATATGCAAAATGCAATGAAAGAAACAATTCAATATCAAAGACCTGAACATCATAATAACAAGACTTAAATAATTCATCACTTAAGGGCAAGTGATGCTCATATTTTCATGAAGTTAACAATGACTATAAGAAAATGAACCACAGCTTAATATTTGGGTTTCTCCCCAGAGGTAGGGCTGTGACAGAATGCATCTTTTCCTTACTGCGGTGATAAGCAACACATTACCGCGGTTTACCACAAATGCCTAACCCACCCCCAAAAAAAAAAAAAAAAAAAAAAATAAATCAATTTTGTCTTTTTTTTTTTTTTTAAATTGAAATTAGACAATTTATGCAATTTAAAAGCGGCTACAAACAGCATTGGATGATCTGTAAACAAAGCTTTCAATTAGTTTAATAACTAAACAAAAGGAAAGAGAGCATGCAGCTTTAGAGGACTTTGACTAGTAACAAACCAAGACGTATAGTCTGGGTAAACGATGACTTCACCAGAATCATCACAGAATTAATTTTTGCAGAATCGCAGATTCAATGTTCTGAATAATAAATAGTACACAGTACCTAGCCAAAGATTAAGATGTTATAATAACAAAGATATAAGAGGTTACAAAATGAGATTGTATTGATGGAAATCATCAGGATGATAAATTAGAAATGAATTTCTCAGAATGCCATCTATGTGGTAGCGTTTTTCAAATCAGCGTTAAAGGCAATGGGCCTACATTGGCTACCGCTTTTAGAACAATCAGCCATGCAAACATAAATATGTACAATTTCTTTGCCATTTTATGAGCGCAATAATGCTAACTAAACATAGATTGCCTAGTCATCAAACTAATTGCCCTTGCCCTAAGAAAATAGTGCCTTACATATTGCCTTCTGATGGCACGTCCCTGCGGTAGCCTGAAAAACTGTATCAAATAAATAATGGTTATTCTTCAAACAGCAAATGATAGGCCATGCACACTGCCGTAGCCAGCTATGAGGGCCCCGAGGTCCACCTCGGCAGTTTTTTCGCCTCAGGCTGATGTTTGCATTATGAGTGTGCTTGTTTGAGTGAGGGCAAGAACGTGAGTTCTGATAATGAAAGAAACTAAAACAAAAAAAACTACTTTGGATTTTCAATGCTAAATTTTGTCATATACTGCAAAGCAGGCCATCAAACCTACACTTCATAAGTGTTTAATTGAAAAGAAAGACTGAAATGCGCACATTTTTACATCCAAATGACACGTTTTATTTCTAGTCTTTACCAAGATAATTGGCAACACCTGAAAGAGGCAAGTTAAAGTATCTTTAATCCAAAAAAAAAAAAAAAAAAAAAGATTGAAAACCAA
Organism: Gymnothorax javanicus; assembly: GCA_029692085.1. Taxonomy (NCBI): domain Eukaryota; kingdom Metazoa; phylum Chordata; class Actinopteri; order Anguilliformes; family Muraenidae; genus Gymnothorax; species Gymnothorax javanicus. The sequence goes on from CM056193.1 coordinate 87,728,339, forward strand.
TAAAGACTAATTATCAGTTTAAAGGCATGTTTTCCACCCTCCCTGCTTTATGGTTATATACAGTATTCAATTCGATGTTATATGCCTTAGATATCACAAGTATTGAAACAAATGAAAATAATAATTATAATCGGACACAAACCAAAGAAATCCCCCATATTTTTAAATAAACGTGCACCCCCCTGGCAAAGATTAAGTGATGAGCAACTGAAGTTTTTTTTTTCCTCCAGAAGCTCTTACATAGGATGGACGATAGATGACAAAACAGTGATTAATGTATTCATTAAATTTGATATCACACACCATATGCAAAAAAAAAAAAAAAAATTAAAATAAAAATTGCGGTGATGATGCCAATTAGCTGAGCCCCGCGGAAGGCATCACATGACCGCGGTTTTGCGGTCATTCAGATATCACAGCACAACCCGGAGGTATTCCCCAAAGAAACCATAGAATGAAACTAGATGGTACACTAATGCTTGAATGACATAAGTGTGATATCAAACCATGGTGAGAAGTGAAGGATGGTACATGGTTTGTGTGGTTTGAAGGCACCCCGCAGACTGGCAGGAGTCTGCGAGTGAATTCTTCAAGAGGTCTTACAGCGAATACACTGTGTCGAACAACAGCCTTGTGAGAGTGCAGCATGCGTACCTGCGCGTGAGTTTTGAGGTGAGCTTGCTGAAGAGGTTGGATGAGCCGCGGCTGCGGGTCTGCGAGAGGGGTGTGGCATCGTGTGAGAGGGTGGGCGAGGCGGGTGGGCCATTATAGGTGGCGGTGCGTCGTTCCCTCAGCTGGCCGCCGTGGAAGGTGCTGCGGCTCGCCGTGCCACGCGGGAAACGGAACCGGTCTGGCGTTGTGGCGCTGCTGATGCTGTGTGTTGAGGCTACAGGGTTCCGCTGGGCCGCTGTTACCGTCGTGCTGGGACAAGGTGGGGTCAGGGGGTTAGAAAGGTCATAGGGAGGGCCTAAGGCCAGACATACAAGCCTCTTTCCGCCTGGGCCACAGAGACAAAACACTGCCTTCTTCAGAACAGTGTCATCAATATCACTTCCAACCTGCATGCTAAAGACCATTTTCACAACAATGTTGGACTGTTTTAAAGTAGGAGAGAATATTGCCACATTTGGGTGGAAACATCAACATTGTTTTATACAGAAGAGCCCTAACCTGGGATGTAGAATTCTCTTTTACAGGACATAGGCAAATGTCCTATAAATGTATACAAACCTAAAAATATCAATGTTCATTTTAACTACCTGAAAACATGCCAGTTTACCACTTCTCAGCAATAAAAAAACAACAAATTGCAACAATGTGCTCATTAAAACTTCACTGCCAATGTGATTCTCCAGAGATTTTAGGTTGCATATGACTGTCTAACAAAATCAATTCCGTCAGCAGTGTCTAACATTTGAAACATAAAATTCTGCATTAAGGTTCACCTGTTTGATGAGCAATGAAAAGAAAATCCTCTTACCACACAGTTTGCTGAAAAAAAGCAACAGTTGAGAGAGTACCCCAGCTGAACACTTACAGAGTTAGTCAGAATGTTTATGGGCCACTTGAATTCCAAAGGAAAACTGGGCACCTACAAGTATACCGATCAAGTTAATGTTATTAATGGATTAATATTTACTAATACCACCATTGTTAGTTTCAGAAAAGACACTTCTGGAGTTAGCAATGGCAAACTGATGGAGGGTTTCCTCTTGGGGGAGAAAAAAGACCACTATTTGTTAGACAAAAGAGGCCCACGACGGGGGGAAAATGGATTTAAGAAAATCCGAGGGCAGAACCACCTGGATGTCTGATGTTCAGAGCCTCTGTGATCAATAATGGCTGTGGCTCATGCCATGATCTACATCATTGGACATTTAAAAAAAAGGCGTTGGCATGGGGTGGTGCTGCACCCAGAGGCCAGAGGGCGACGTGGCACAGGGATTAGGAAGCAGGGGACAGGACTTCAGACTCAGGGGGCTCATTCCAATCCGCTATTTTTCAGCTCCTTCCCTCCCTTAACTCCTTTCCTTGATATTAGGTCCATTAGGTAAGGAAAACAACCGAGGAGAAAAGTCAAGTAAAGATGTGGAAATTGAAGAAATATGAATTAGGGCAATGGCTCATGGTTGAATAGTTCCTTTACAGTTGGTTCAAAGCGTCGCCACATTCAGGCGAGGCAAGATGCATGGTGCATATGGAAGTTGGAGACACCCAACTCCTGTTTCAGAACTCCTTCTAGAGGACATCTAACATTTTAATCTCATTCATGATGGACCTCAACCGATTTATGGCTCAGGCACAAGCAAAGGAAGGAGGCAAAAAAATCACGTGACTAGACTGAACCCCAGGTTAGGGAAATGGACACTGGGCCCTCGCGAGGCCTTACTTGGGCCTGAAGACGTCCGCCCCACTGATGGCAGGCAGTAGCACAGCTCGGCTACAGTGGGCGGAGACAGAGAGCGACACTGCTTTCTGGTGCTGCAGCCGGGCTGCAGTGGCAGACGCCGCTAGCGCGGACGCATACGCAGACGAGCTAGTCGCACGAGCGGAAATTGCTGCCAGGCTGTGAATTTGGGTGTTTGCCGGGCAGATGCAGGCAAAGTCCATGTCAAACAGAAGGAAAGAAGAGGTTCAATAAATGAGATAAAGGATAGGGCAAAAACATGGGGATGTGTTTTAGCATACCGAGAGCTGCTAACAGTTGGATTCAATGACCTTTCAAAGAGGCTCCATGGTGTTCAACTATACATTACATACAAGGTCACATTCATAATGTACCGCTACCAATAAAATACAAGGCAAGCAGTGATTCATGCAAGAATATTCATTTATAAAACCACTCAAAGATGAAATGCAAAGCTATTAGATCTTAAAAAAATAACTTCTGCAAGAAAAGACCATGCTGTTGGAGGCCAGGATGATGGAGCTGGTAAAGGAAAAAAATAATTTTATGCATCTCAGCACAAATAATAAAAAAGAAACACTTGCTGGAAGATTCAATATGACAGAGGCATGCTGAGGTATGAAAGGCCTGCAGTGACCTCACCTTACACCGCTTCATTACTCCCGTGTTGGTTCACTCCACTAACAATTTATATGCTGAAAAATCAAAACTAATAAGCCTATAATGATAAAAAAGGATAATAACAAAGCGATTGCCAATTGGTTACAATTAAATAATGGATGTGATATTGCAAGGATGGCAATAATCTAAGTGAATGCAAATAATCTGAAAACTCTGTTTGACTTGCATCTGTCGTTACAGCATTTCTTCAGCAGAATCATAACATATCGCTTGATTTCTTACAAGCGCTCAGATGAATACATCTGAGGAGGAAGAAATCTTCAGCGTATGGTGCCATACCAAAGTTTTGAGCAAAAAGCTTCAATTACTAAAAAGCCTTGCAAACAAATTTACAAAAATCTGTGCCAGTTCATGAGCTACAAGTTCAGAATCTTCAAATGACACGGCGGTATTTTACTTTGTCAGTACTCTGCAAAGGAAAACGCCTCAACTTTGAGGTGCAATGTACAAACACAGCGCTGTGAAAAAGTATTTGCCCTCTTCTGGATTTCTACTACTTTTGCTTATTAGTCATATTCAAATGTTTCAAATTATTCAGCTAATCATAAACTAAGACAAAGACATACGGGAGTAAACACAAAATGCAGCTTCTAAATAATAATTTCATTTATTGAAGGAAGAGAATTATTCAAAACTTATACCACCCATGTGGAAAAATAACTGCCCCCTTAAACCTAATAACTGGTTGAGCCACCCTTAGTAGTAACAGCTGCAATCTAATGTTTGCAATAACTGGCAAGAGGCCTTTTACATTGCCGTGGAAGAATTTTGGCCCTCTCTTCTTTCCAAAATTGTCTAATTCAGCCTCATTGGAGGGTTTTTGAGTGTGAACTGCCTGTTTAATTTCATGCCATAACATTTCAATCAGATTCAAGTCACTGCTTTGAATATGCTGCTCAAGAACCTTCTTTCGATTGAGAAGGGGTCTCAAACTCAAATCCTGGAGGTCTGCTGTGACTGAGGATTTTATGTTTTTTATGCTTTTGAGGCATCCAGAGGTGGACTTGCTGATGTGCTTCCGATCACTGTCCAGCTGCATAACCCAACTGTGCTTGAGCTATCATCCATGAACTGATGACTGTTCATTGTCCTTCAGGATTTTCTGGTTGAGAGCAGAATTCATGATTCAATTCATTATGGCAAGTCGCCCAGGTCCTGAAGCAGCAAAGCAGCCCGAGACCATCAAACAACCACCATCGTGTTTGACAGTTGGTATGATGTTCTGATTGTGGAATGTTCCATCAGCTTTAAGCCAGATGGACCTATGTTTTCTAAAAAGTTCCACTTTTGACCCATCAGTCCACATAATATTACCCCAAAGTCTTAGGGGTCATGGAGATGATTTTTGGCAAATGTGAGATGAGCCTTTGTATCCTTTTTGATCCGCAGTGGTTTTCACATCGCAGCCTTCCCATGGATGCCATTTTTGCCCGGACTTTTATCATGGAATTGAGAACACTGGCCTTAACTATGGCAAGACAGCCTTGCAGTTCTTTGAATGCAATTCTGCATTCATTTGTAACCTTCTGAATGAGTCACTGATGTGCTCTTGGACAATTTTTGGCTGGCTGGGCTCCTGGGAAGGTTCACCACTGTTCCAATTTTTCACCATTTGCAGATGACGGCTCTCACTGTAAACTAGAGTCCCAGAGCTTTAGAAATGCCTTTGTACCCCTTTTTTTAGACGGATAGACAACAACTTTGTTTCCCGTCTGTTCTTGAATTGATTTAGATTACGGCACGTGCTGCTTTTTGCCGACTTTACATTGCCAGACAGGTTCTATTTAACCCCTTTGCACCGCAGAAGCAAAATCTGGCTATTTAGTGTTACCTTATTTAAGGCTTTATAATTCAAGATTTCAGTGTCATAGAGAGGAAAGAAATAGCTCAACTGAGTCAAGACACTTGTAGTATTTCGAATTCCATCATATCAGAGTTTAATTTCATGATTTTGGTAGAGAAAAAGGGCTGCAAACATAAAAAAATCTTCGTGAAAATTCGGCATTGAAATTGTAAAAAAAATAATACTGAGAATTGAAAAATAGGACTGAGGGTCCTGTAGTTTACCGGCAAGCAATCTTATAGTGATGATACAAAATCTGAAAATTTCATGTGAAGTTTGCCCTTCGAATCATTGAAGGTCAATGTCAAGGATGCTAAATAAAAGTTAGCATACATTTATAAGACCTCCTGTAATACAATCCTAAGCTCTGAAGCAGTTTTGGTGATACAAGTCATCGGGCCGGTAAGCTAAAAATGGCTGGGGGTCAAAACTATACATTCCTGGGATCATAAATTCCTTGACCACAAGCATAATTCATCTGAGCATTAAATTCTAAATTACCTACTCTCTTGGAGCCAAATAAGACAGCTCTCCAGATGGCTCCCAAAACTCTAAGATACCTTAAAATGGTGCGCTGCCAAATCATAAAATAATCATATATTTAACACAAATCAACTTTTGACAGATGAAATTCAATATGCACTAATGATTTTATGGTTGAATTTAGCATGAGTTTATCAATATAGGTGCAGTTGGACATCGGTGGTCACCAGTAACCTCTCCAAACACAAAGCATGCCTTTTCTCCAGTTTAGAATTTTGTCCATTTTTCTTCAGTGTCCTAAAAGCCAGCACACATACTCATTAAATGAACTGCTTAATTAAAGGTCAGAACATTCACCCTGCACTGAAAAGCTAGCAGTTTCCACTTCCGAGCTTGCGAAATTATATAAAAACTTTCCACACCTTATAAGGAACAAGTATAGCTCACTGACTCACTAATAGCTGAAATATACCTTATTTTAACAGACATTCCACTATCAGGAAAGATCAGGCAATATTCTACCCTAGATTGAACAGAATGGTGCAATGAGCGTAACAGAGGGTCTACCAAAGTGCTTGAGCTGTTGGCATTTTAAACAAGCTATTCAATTTCGGTGAATACGGTATTAAATCCAAAACAAAAAGCCACATTGAGCAAAATGCCACCATGGTAGCCATATAACCTTTCTTCATTGAATCCCTCCTCCAGAGACAGATGTATCCGGTATAAGGAACCCTCCTGTCCTGTTTCATTCGGAGTAATTCCCATTGACCATGTCTGTACCTCATTTAAATCCCGTAAATGTAACTGAACACTTCAGGCAGGCATTTTCAGCTGCGCAACCGAACGCAACGTTAAGAGAATACATCCAATGTTGCTGTTACGCAGAGGTTTATATACTTTTCTGATTGTCCAATCAATGTCTTTCAGTTACTGTGGAAAGTTTATACTCTCTGGAATTGGATAAGAAACGAGTCAATCAAGACATCATTACCAGGGAACTTTCAAGTGGGCGTGAACTATAAGTGTGCGTTATGCAGTTGAGCTTAAGTAAATAATTGAGTAATTGGCTATCAACATGAATACTTAGGAGGATATAAGGGAGCGCAGAGTTCGTCGATGGAGTAATGTATGCGTTAATCCACGGTAGGGAACTACGCGTTTTTGATATGTGATGACTATACTGCCCAACAAAGCCTAAGTGCAGTAACTACACATTAGATAAAATGCGAGTTGTGCAGTTCTGGGCCTGAAAGTAAATGGAGGTCAGGATTTATTTGGATAGAAATTATACCATAGCAAGTCCATTAACCATAATCTATCATAGATGTGCCAACTATTTGTTTGTTGGGACAGCAAACAAATTCTGAAGCCATTTTTTACTGCTTTTTTTTTTTTTTTTTTAAAGATTTTTTTTTGGGGGATTTTTTCCTTCATTTGATAGACACACAGTGGAGAGATACAGGAAGGTTAGGGAGAAGAACGGGGAAGACACGCGGCAAATGACCCGAGCCAGAATCGAACCCGGGTCGCCGGGGAAGGACACAGCCTCCGTGGCGCGCGCGCCCAGACCGATGAGCCACCGGGGTGCCCCCATTTTTTACTGCTTAAATGATTTTGTAGTTACTGCACTTAGCCTTTGTAGGGCAGTATAATTGATAGTAGAATGACACAGTATTAATACCATGTTGAATTTTTGCTTCCGAAAACTTTTTTTTCTTAACTATTAATTGGGATAGCATTGGCTCCCTGTAGCTGAAGTGGTTGCTACAGAGGACAACTTTTTTTTCTGTCGTAAGAGATCATTTTTTTGAACTGCTGGATAGATACTATGGGCAAGTATATTGAGCAGTTTTTGCACATCAGGCTTAGCTGAAAAGCTTAATTCATGCAACTCCTGAAAAACAGGGATGGGACTGAACACGTCTATATTCTTAACCGTGTTCGAGCTCGGCTTGCTAGTGAATATTCAATAACTGATCCGGGTCCATCTAGTGATAGAATAGTGTAAGTGCGTGCATGAATAGAGCCACTCCACGTCCGCGCACATCTTCATTTGCACAGAGGGGTTAAGAGCTATTCAGATTCAGTAGGAAAGAAAGTGATCATGCCTGTGTGTCAGATGAAAATGAACCCTTTTATTTAAAAAAAATTGTTTAATTGATTGATTTCAAGACTACGGGTGCAATTACTTTTTAAGACTGGGCCAGGTAGGGTTGGATAGCCTTTTCCCTTCGATACATGAAATCATCATTTAAACACTACATTTTGAGTTCACTCTGGTCCATCTTTGTCTAATATTGAAATTAGTTTGATGATCCAAAACATTTCAAGTGCGACAAATATGCAAAAAATAGAAGGAATTGGGAAGGGGCAAATACATTTTCACAGTGCAGTATGCTACAAAAATAAAGCGCTATTCATACTTCTAAATTAGACTTTGTACTTGCTAATCAGGCAAAGTAAACAACAAAAGGGATAGAGTAATGAAGCATTAAAAGATGAAGTTACCGCAGGTCTTTCATTCCGCTGATGGCATGCCACTGCAGTATGCAGCATCACTCGGACGTGCATCCTGTTTCTAATACCAGGCTGTAGTAGGACTTAAGCCGCATAAAAAAATAGTCCGGTCAGATCCTCACCTGTTCTCTTTTCCATTCTGGATGACAGAGAGCCGGTCTGAGGTGTTCCTCTCACTGCACACGTATGTGTTCCTTCTGGTCATCCCACCAGACACAGAGTTATTCTGTGAGAGAGGGCAGGGGTCAATTCAACCGATTCCACAACATCAACTCCAAATTAAGTGGAAGAGCTTCACACCTAAAAGAAACAGCTGACTTCAATGATGGGTTGCTACACTGATATGTAGAATTCCTGGCTTTAAGTGGATACAGGTTTTCCAAGTTGTATGCCTTATGGCTATCCGTCACATTTCAATAAGTTGAGCAATGTATACTCTCACTAAGGACTCTGAACACAGAGGTCACTGGCAGTGCAATGAGCAGAAATAATCCAGGTCCTGGAAGAAAAATTCCCTCCCCAATAGTTTCTTCCAACAACCACAACTTGCTACCTGACAATTCTTCAGCCTGAAAGCAGAGCAATAAGGCAAAAATCAGCCAGCCATGTTCTTAGGCGGAACGAATCTCGCATGGCAGGACTCATGCTCGTCCAGGCCCCTGAACTTCACTTTACAGGCTACAACGCAGTCACATGGCTGAGAACACTCACACTGGGGGCGGTTGAGCCCTTCTTGCGGTCCGGAATGTCAGCCTTGTTTGGATTGCTGGCGTTGCCCAGCATTGGGCTGGTAGGGGTTACGCCACGTCCACCCACCGTGCTGGACTTCCGTGGCTGGGCCGCACCCTCCTCTTTGAGGTCGTTGTCTGCTGTGCTGGTTTGGCTCCTTTTGGGATAACCCACCCCTGAAGGAATGGGAGGGCCAGCTGTATAGAGGGGGGTGAGAAAGTGCAGAGTCGCATTAAGCCTGATCTCTGCTTCAACAGATGAACAGGTGTGGAGAAAATTCTACCTCTCATGCTATCCTAAAATATACAGAATTTGAAAGCTTAGTCTTGGGGTTGTAATGGGGCGAACAATCTTTTGTACTCCTCCGAAAAAGAAAATTTGAACTTGCATAAAACTAAAGTTTGTTGACTTGTTTAATTTTGATGCCACACAGGAAAATCTTGAAATGGTTCAAACGCGTCTATTCTCAAAGGCAAGACTCGGAGAAAAAAAGGACAAAACAGTATTGGAAATACAAGACTAAACAAAAGATTAAGATATGCAGATGGCTTCGGTCAGCTGAGCTGGTGTCCATTGCACTTGTCCTGCAATCCCTTACTTAACTCACTTATTTACAGTTTTTCAATAAACATTAGCCTGCTTTCCATGCTGGCAGTGTGGCTCACCCTGGTCGCTGTACCGCCGCTGCTTCTGGGTGGAGGAGATACTCCTCTGGACCTTAAGGTGGGAGGGAGACTGGCCATTGTTCAGCTCACTGCTGGGCCTGACTTTGGGCAGGGAGAGGTTACTGCTGGTGGAGTCTTCCAGCTAAGAGTAAACGAAAAAAACAAAAACTCAGTCCTGCGGTTACAGAACGATGGATACTGTATGTCTGAAATACAGCTAGCCAGCTGCATTAGAGCTTTACACAATCGTGAAAATATAATGTCACTGTGACAGCAATGCAGGGCACTACAGAGCTCCCATTATCTGGAAATTTGGTGTGTGCTGCTTGGAAAAATGATTTAGGGAGACATCTGACTGGGAATTCCAGTCTTCTCCCATAATCAAAAGAAATACATATCATGCTAATTGAAAAGACTACGTTGTGGAGAGATACGAGTGCCTGAAGTTGTATGATCTCTGCTATGGATTGGCAAGCTGTCAAGGGTGTGTTCCCAACTCTTGCTCTATCGTATACTGGGATAGGCTCCAGCACGCCCATTAACTTGACTAGGACTAAGCAAATTAGGTAAAAGATGGATGGCTCCAACTGGGATACATTAGCATGTCTCTAAATTTTCCAACATAAGAACCCATATACTCTTTAAAAAATTTAATGTACAGCACTGTTGTAGCACGTGTCTTCCACACTATTATAAGTCAGGAGACAATATCAAAGGAGCACAGCATGGAAAAACATCAAGGAGGCACATGTAGTCAGAGTCTGCATATAAACAGGTGATTCGGTACAGTATTACCTTTCATTACAGGCATTTAGCAGATGCTCTAATCCAGGGCAATGTACAACACAAAGAGCATCAGCAAGTACTAAAGCACTGAAAACCCTTGAGGGAAGTAATGTTCCATGTGCGGCAACGCCCCTGGAGTGGGACCCAACCCATATCTCACCTCAGATGACTTCCGCCCCAGCAGCAGGTAGGTGGCTGTAATCTCATCGTATTTCATTCGCGTCAAGGACTCTTGGATGCCCTCCCGAGAGTAGCCCATTCCTGCCATTATGTCTGCATGGCAGCACAGAGCAAGAGCCAAACATAAAAGGGAGCGTCATCACCAACAGGGAGGTCAGTATGTATTTGGACAGTGGCTCCATGTTTAGGAGCTACAACACCAGCATGGTTCACTTAATAAAAAAGTAACCTATATCTGCTCAACACAAAGCAGACAGTCTGCACTATAATTTCAAGGTATTTGCACCCATGCAGAGTGAAGAGTGTAGGAATTACAGCCCCTCAAAACAGTGTTGCAGTCCAGTGTCGCAGTTCAAATTCCTACCGGACCTCACATTTGATAGGAATATTGAGAGCAAATTAGTTAAATTTGCAGACAATACTAAATTGGGAGGTTTGGCAAATAGTTTAGAGTCCACTAAAGTGATTCAGGATGATTTGGGTAGAATCCAGAATTGGGCAGAAATGTGGCAAATGAAATTTAATGTAGCGAAATGTAAAGTTGTACATGTAGGTAATAAAAACATTAGACGGGATTACTGCATGGGAGGTTTAAAACTGAAATGTGCTCCACACAAAAAAGATCTGGGAGTGATTGTTGACCAAACCCTCACAGGCTCTAGCCATTGTGCCGTAGCAGTTAAAAAACCCAATTGGATGCTGGGATACTTTGCCAAAAGTTTTGAGTACAAATCTAAGGAGGTGATGCTTCTTTTGTACAACACATTCATCAGACCACATTCAGAGAAGTTCTGGGGACCATACTTTAAGAAAATATAGAGGCTCTAAAAAAGATGAAAGAGCAACTATGATAAAAAGATGAAAGCCTGAAGATCCTTAATCTCCTTAGTCTTAGGAAAAGGAGACTTACGGGTGATCTGATTGAAGTCTTTAAATATGTTAAAGGGATTAACAAAGAGAATTTTTTAGGATTCCTTCAACCAAGTGTTGTTAGTAGAACTCGGGGTCACAAATGGAAGTTGGGGCGCCCCTGTTGCACATCGGTCTAAGCACGCACACCATAAAGGCTGCGGCCTTCCCGCGGCGACCCGGTTCGACTCTGGCTCGGGTCATTTGCCATATCTTTCCCATTCTTCTCCCTAACTTTCCTGTCTCTCTCTACTGTGTGACTATCAAATAAAGGAGGAAATCCCCAAAAAAAATCTTAAAAAAAAAAAAACAAAAACAAATGGAAGTTGACCAAGGGTAAATTTAGCACTGATATTCGGAAATATTTCTTCACCCAAAGAGTAATTTCGATGTAGAATAGCTTGCCTGACCATATTGTTGAGGCAGAGACCTTGGGAGTTTTCAAGACAGCCTTGACTTAAAGCTAGATACCATTGAGTCATTGAGTATCTGAAGTGATATATTCACAATGATATAAAGAAACTGGTGAGCCTATTTGGGCTGAACGGCCTGTTCTCGCCATTCATGTTATGTTATGTTATTTATCCAAGTTTCACAATTCTGCACAAACAAAGAACCAACACCTGCCGCCATTTTCATATTTTGCCTGCCTCATACCTATCCTTCTCTGGTCCGAAATGTCCAGTTCTGGTTCCACAAAGGGCTTGAGTTCATCGTCCTCATGGCCAACGTTGATCCAACGGTCCTTCATTATTTGCTGGAAAACACAAGGTTTGCAGGGAAAATAATAATTTATCAATGATCTGACACCAGACCAGAGCTGTATTTTTACCATTAATTAGCCATTCATTTATCCCTTTACCTCCTAGGGGTGAAATACAAACCAGGCCCCTCCTTCATGAGGCTGTTTCAGCCAGTTAGCTATTTTTATGGTGCCCTCATAAAAAGCTCTGCACAGGAAAAACTAAAAGCTCAACAACACCATGTTAAGCTGTTTTGAAAAGTTTTGACAAAACTCTGGTTTGACTTTGGTCATCACCCCATCTGTTTTCATGTTCAGACTCACTTTCACTTGAGGAGAAGTCAGATGAATCATTTGTATTAACCCTCTATTAACCACCGTAGCATATCTGCTACATAAAGTGAAAGGGTTAACAGCCTGGACATCCTGCTGGTTTTGTTTCTTATTGCCAAATAAACATTTGAGAATAACTTGAATGGTCCGTCACTTTAATTTTTCCCCATTCGCATTATTACCCAATGTAGCAGATCTGCTACATTTTGGAAAGGGGGCCAAAGGGTTTTTTTTTTTTTTTTTTTACTATTTTTCCAAATATTGGCCCATAATCAACATATTTGCCTAGGGAAATGATTTTTACACAGTTGGAAAGGTACTTGGTTAACAGAGGGTTAATAGAAACACTAATGTCATTTTCAGTCGTCTCTTCTCTTACACCAGGGTTGGGCAATTCCAGTCCTGGAGGGACGGTGTGTACGCAGGTTTTTATTTCTATCAATTACCCTGACTAATTGAGTTAATTGACTGCATACACAAATATAGATTTGTGCAAAGATTAGATCAAAGAAAAAAATTTTATGTGGGGAGATGAGAACAGTCTTTGTTGGCCATTCATGATAACTTAAAGAAATGCACCTGAAATGTCAGATTTCAGAAATAGTTTGCTAATTTAGATTATCAACTAATTAAAGGCCAGAAGTTGGTGTGAAAACTAGGGACAGATACAGCCCTCGTTGCCCACCTCTGTCTTAAACTATAAATCCTCTGGCCAGAACCCTTCAAAGTCCATTGTGTCTGAATTGCTGTCAAATATATTTTCTGCCATTTTGATTACTAAAAACTGAGAGCTACAATTTTGAAATTTTTGAGTATAGCTATGCCACGTGATCATTCAAATGTCATCTATAAGGCTTGTTCTGACTGGATAAGACAGGCTAGCACCCAATAAAAACATAAAACAAGTGTTTTGATAGGTCTAAACATACAATAGCAACTATGAGAGTGCCATATGGCACTCTCAGGAATACAGAGGCATTATGGGAGGAGGCAAATGGTTGGCAAAGGGGATCAAGGGAGAAGGTGTGTAATTCCCAGTCAAATCACCCCGGCCTGACACCCACCATCTCAGATGTTGCTGAAACTTGATTAGACAATGTACAATGATGAAAGAAGTGAAGAGTTTCAAAGCAAAAAGCAATAAACACCACTTTTGATATTTTTGAACCACCACTGCAAGAAGATCATCATTGGTGGGCCAGTAGCCATGCCAAGTTCAGGCCTTAGCAAAACGCTATGTATCCCAGTGTTTAGTATGCTTGAACATTAGCCTTCACTCCAAAGTGCAATAAACACCAAGGGTAGTTTTTCCACTAACTGCGATAAATTTATGCAGCCAATCAGCGAAGGAGAATCTCTTATTGCCAACAGGCTCAGATTGTTTCTTGTTTTGGGCAAATCAAAAATACAAATGTCATTTCCATGCTGCAAGCTCTGCGGAGAAAATGAGATTCCATGATTTATCTGTCAAGAATGCAATTCCCATCAGTGGACATAGTTTTCTCCCCGCTGACCAAGTTTTTAGCCGCATTGGGTAGCAGATTCGCAAAAAGAACGGTATACAACACGCAGAGGAGTATTACGAATTATGGAATTATGGAAATATTTACATCTATGATATTCAATGACAGGTATTTGACTTTGAATTGCACTTCTGATGACACATTGCGTTTCGCCAAATAATCACCACAAAGTTCACCTTTTCACAAAATTCACTATTCTTAGATCTAACTGCATCATGGTATATCATTTCAACTTGATATGCAATTAGCAAGACGTACACTGCTTGGCCAAAAAAAAAGTCACCACCTGGATTCAACTAAGGGGCATTCCATGGTATTCATTTTGTTACGGACAGGACATTTAGAGAAGTAATTCCATTTCAGCTACTAATGTGTTGGTCTTCTCAATTGTTTGAATGGCTGAATTTGAAGTATTCTGGGAGTACTTCAGGTGATATAAAAATTAATGTCATCGACAGTAATTAATGCACTTAATTACAAAAAGGAAAAACTGTTACGGACAGTTTGATATATAAATATCAATTAATTACCACTAAAACTTGCATTGATCAATATTATGGATACATTTGCTTTGTGAGAGAAACATCTACATCTCTTTCAATAAGAAATATGTCATTTTCAAATATCAACACTTACAGTCTCATATCTATAAGCAGTGTTTCCCACAGAATTTTTGGAGAATATGGGGGCTCAGTGTTTTCCACAGACCAGGAAGCAATGTGTGGTGGCAGACCGATGTCTAGGGGGGGGGGGGTCATTGTCATTTTGTTGAGCAGGGGGAGAATTGCGCAAATTCCGCGTCTTCCAACACCTTTCCTATTTTTCCATTTTTTTCCTTTTTTTTCCCCCCCAAACGTGCACATGTTTGATCAACAAGCGGCAATTGCGCATATTGAGACTATGGCAGGGTAACTCTCAATAACTTTAAAATAACGACCCTGATTTTGACCAGTTTTGGGAGCATAACTGATTAAACCTCATTAGCCCCAACCCCCGGAAATGCCAGCATTACAGGATTTTTAGTTTTGTGCCATCAGAGGTAATGCAGGCCTCTCCCCTTGTATGCATGATTGATCTCAACCTGTTCCTGCTTAAGAGCGCATGATTAACAATAACACAATTTAATGTAAAACTAAGAACAATACATAAGTGTGTTATGATTAAGACATTATTTTTAAGAAATGATTGAGAGATTACCAATAAGTTACACTGAAAATGTACACATACTACATGTGACATTGTAGGGGTGATTATTATTAATCCAAAATCAATAATAATTAATTAATCCAAAACTTCCTCTGAATGCCATTTCCAAGTTAAGCATTTTTTTTACATTTAAAATGGGGAAACATCTTTGGTGTATCAAACCCCACGGAACATTGGTGCTGAAAGGCGTCAATAAGCCTAGTTCATGAATATGTGCCGTTTTATGAGCAATAGGACATCTTTACCTCAAAAAATAAAAAAAGTAGAAAACTTGGGAGATTTCATTCTCCTGAAAAAAGGAAAAATGACCATCGCAATTTTCCAACAGAACAATCCATAGTGCACAGAAATTATTTTGAAAAGTTCAGCTCCATAGGTCTGGTTCCACGTGATGTAACTGTATTGTATTCAGTCCAGTTAACAATTCAGATTGTGGGATTAAGAGGCTTTTGGGGGATGTTTGGTGGTAATTTTGGATTCCTTGTTCCTTAAAACAAAAAAAGAACATGCATGATAGCTTTTAAAATGAAACATATAGGCCTATATAACATAGGGGACTTACAGAAATAAAATGCAGAAAAAAATATAAAAACTGCAAAATGATTTTCAATTTTTTATTTTATTGGTAACTGGTTATGATTTATTTGGCAAGCAGTCGTTTAATCGGGTACTTGCTTGCACTACTACTCTGTACTGGTATACAGACAAAAATGCCAGCCAACACCTTTCCCAAATTGGTGCTGTATTTGAAACTGGATGATTAGTCATCAGACTTTGTAAGGTTGTAGTACAGAAAGGAATATGATATTACGTGATGTATAGTCATGCAGAACATGCAAATGAGAGTGTGGTTTCCAAGGAACATACAGGACATGGAAAATCAACCCACTATTCAACAAGTTCACAAAGGGGGCTGCAGGGTGTTGAATTCAGCACTAGATGGGCACATAAGGTGCGCAACTGAGATGGGGAGGTGATGGGTTGGAATTGAGTTAACATTGAAATATTACATGTTTGTGCTCTTCTCTCACCTCAAGTGTTCCCCGTTTGACTGGATTAAGCACCAGGAAGCGCTTGAGGAGATTTTCGCAGTCTGTGGACATGTAAAAGGGGATCCTGTACTTTCCCCTGAGCACCCTTTCACGGAGTTCCTGGAGGGGGCATCAGAGAACACATTTTTTTACATTACCCTCGCACAGAACCACAGAGTGAATTTTAAAAAAAGTATTACTGGATAGATGTAAATATTTAGAGCACCAACTCATCTAGAGAGACTTGAAATGTGAAGGAATGCAATACGTGTCTCTCTTATTAGTACACACAGTAACATCAGATCTGGATAACAATATTCAAGAGAGCACATCAAGATGATCATAAGTTAATCATGGTAAGTGGGGTTAAAAAAAAAAAAAAAAATTTGCATCTGCCACAGAGTTTGTGAGGCCCCTAAAATTGTGAAATTATCCAATTTTGTTAAACAAAATATGACATGCACAACTTTGATTTATCTAGACAGTATTTACCAAAGCTTGTTGAATTATGTCCAATAGTTTTTGAGGAGAAGTGGTTAGACAACATCCCACATACAAAGCCGTAAGTACGGATGGACGGATGGACAGATGGAAAAGGGTAACTCTATATGCTCCTGCCATATATGGTGGGGGCATAGAAACACACTACATGAGAAAATAATCATATCCTCCACAGACAGAGTACCAGCAGTCGAAACAAGACCCTTTCTTCAATCTGCAAGCGGAAATATCCAACATTTTTTGTATTCAAACCCCGAACATACTGAACTTATATTCTGCAACAGAATTTCAGAACATCAACTTTCCAGAAGGTTTTCATTTCAACTCAAACAAAACACATCTCATGTGGTTACGCATCTCACTGTGCCCACAATTAAAATAATCAGACGTGTCAAATTAAGGTCAAAATGAAAACCCAAAGCATGGTAAATCTCCAGGCTCAGCTTTGGTTAAACAGCTCAACAGAGGTCCGGCCAACTCAAAACCTGTAGTCTGATTTTAGCAGTACAATAAGAACAGCCGATAACAATCCAGTGCAAGTGACTCAGAAGAGTGGTATCAGATAAACCATCTGACCTTGAGGTTCTGTCCATCGAAGGGCAAGGAGCCACTGACCAGCGTGTAGAGAATGACCCCAAGGCTCCACACGTCTACCTCGGGCCCATCGTACTTCTTCCCCTGGAAGAGCTCCGGGGCAGCATAGGGGGGACTCCCGCAAAATGTGTCCAGCTTGTTACCAAGCGTGAACTCGTTGCTGAAGCCAAAATCGGCAATCTTAATGTTCATGTCCGCGTCCAAGAGCAGGTTCTCTGCCTGGGGAAAGAGGGGGGTAAAAAGGCATGCTGGAAAATTCAAGAACAAGGATGTCACATCCACAGTTAGACATGAAACATTTACAGGTGCTGTACATAACCACCGGAGAAAGGGGAGACCAGTTTAATATGGGATGTACCATATCATGGAACAAAGTGTACACCCAACTGACTTCACACCCAAAAGACAGACACAAATGATCTTTGCCATGGGAAATACATCATTACTTCCACCAACAACGTTGTTTTCTCTCCTCTGATTGTTTGTCTGTTTTTGTAAGCAGGATTACAGAAAAAGTTCTGGCCCAATTTTTGTGAGAGGACTAGATTTTCTCAAAACAAGGTCAAAGGTCAAGATGAACCTCACAAAAAAGTCAAAAATGATGGTGCAGGTGGAGGTATGCACTCTTCTGAGTGCCTCTCGTTTATCAAGTAATCATTTTGCCTGGCTGATTTCCAAACCTGTGCCTGACCATGTGTATTAACAAACTGCCACTGTAGGGAGAGTGGATACCTGCATGTTTACCCGTCAGGAAATGGAAATGTTCTTTTGCAGGGGAAAACTCCGCAACTATGCACATTAGTCCATTTCGAAGATCCCTTCATGTCACAGAATGTATGGCACCGTTTCAAGCATCCATTACAAAACAGCAAAATAATGTTCTTTTCTGGAGTTCAATGTGATTAAGTGCGATCAATACTGAAGTTCGTCAAAAAAAAAAAAAGACAACTTGCCTATACAGAATGCAAGTACCAACCATTATACCCCTTTTTGCTAAAACATACCAAAAACAAATGTTCATAAAAAGTTGCGAACCAAAACACGCACACCTGGAGGCCAAATTGTGACCTCAATACCAAAACTAAAATGCTTGCGTACCTCACATACAAGACTGATGTGCATCCACGCTGCACCAAAGTGCATAAAACTATAATTTAAGTATCAAACATAAAATATCAATACATGAGTCCTATGGACAAGAAAAACACCAAGAGTAAATTGAACAGACTAAATCATCTGAAGAGGAAAATCCTCACAGCATAATGAACTCAATTCAGCCTTTTTTATGTTTTTCCCAGTTAAAGTAATATAATAAGCAGCAGTTTACCACTGTATATTACTGCATCGCTGGACCAAGCAAGAGGCCCAAGGGTTCAGTGACAGTTCACAGCCACGCATCAAAGGACAAATGTCAAAAAGCAGGAAGTAAGTCAAAGACGAGCCTAAAGCAAGACACAGAGCTGAACCCCTCATTCCTTTTCCCCAGCAGTTTCTGAGTGAGAAATATCTGAGCTTTTATCCCCCTTTTCCATCAATCATTCATGGAAAAATCGGGAGTAAACGAAGAGCAGCGGCTGGTGGTGCCACTCTGTATCCGCAGCGTAGGCTTATACTGCCTTTATCAAAGTAGCCAGGCAAATGCCTTGCATTAAGCGCCCAAGAACCTGAATAATTGAAGACAACACAGCAGCACTGGAAGATGGAGTGTATGTGCAATGGGAAGACATGGGCACGTGTTCAACACCACCCTGAATCTCTCTCACCTTCAGATCTCGATGAACTATGTGCTTCTGGTGGCAGTACTGCACTGCGGATACAATCTAAAACAAAGCAGAGAAACATCAACATTATTCTGCACAGACAAAACACAGAGGTGATGAACTTTTGGACCATTACAACATTCAAGCTTATTTTCAATTGAGAAGTGAGGCATTCTACCCACAAGTATTCAATACAGCATGGGCTTCAAATGGACTAACGAACAGGCAGCACGTACACTCCACAGATGATTGGTCTACATCAGCTTTATTCAAGCATTACTAAAGACAGTCAAGCAAACAAATTGAAGATAATTAAAAACGATTCCTGGAAAGTAAGAAATGGCAAAATATACCCAATCCAAATTTAACATGTAAAATTTTTATGAGCTTTTACCAGCCTTGATTACTTTACATTGTATTATAAGGCTCCTTATAGAGCAGGTCATGCTTGCTAAGATCCACAGGCGAGCCACACTGACCATTTCCATGTTTTTTACAGAAATGGATCATCTCCTTCCCTTACAATGGGCAGTGTGCAAGGCCTGCTGTACCATATTAGCTCTAACTGTACTCAGTTTCCATGTCCACTGCCTAAGATCAGACAGGTGTTTCGGACAGCTCAGTCCAAACCCACTGTCATGAGTACGGAGTGCAGGCTGACTGCACACACAGAGAAGAATGGGGGGGGGACCTGTGTACTAATTTCTCATGGGTCACAACAACAGTTCCTACAAGACCCACTCATCCTCTAGTACCACACAGAGCTGCAACATGTAAAGAACAATATCAGGGTCTGGGCACAACCCAATATCCAAATCAACACACTTTATCCCATTACGCAGACTGCAAAAAAAAAAAAAATATGAAAGGAATGAGACTATAGCACAGGCTCTTTGGTACATGTCCTTAAACCAATTAGCAAAAGGCCACTGAAACATGGTAGCATAAAATGAATGCAATAAATCAAGACTTAATGGGATGAGATTCTCATGCTGATAGATTTTATGATTGACAGAATCATTAGCCTTAATGATAAAAAAAAAAAAAAAAAAAATCATCAGGAGGCAAATTTCTCTGCTGATCTGAATAAGTAAGCTGCTGCACAGCCTCAAAAAATGCATGTTATGCAGATACATCTTCTCTGGGAAATATAAACCTTGAAGCTTCATCTCTGAGCAGGAACCAGTAAACCTTTCAGAGAAATCAAATCGGTACCAATTTCATACGTAGTAACTGCCTCAAGCACTTCTCCAGAGGCAAGTTTAAAAGAAAGAGAAAAACTCTTACTTTAACTGTGACATTGAATGATTAGCACTTATCCAGACTGGCAGTAAGATTTTCCAAACAAAACAACTGAACTGCATTTGCAGCAATCCAGATTACAACATTTAATCTGTAGGGATAGATGATGCTCTGTACAATGCCACTGTGCCAGGTCCATAATATGTTGACTGCGTATTTACTATGAACCCCCCTCTTCTTGCACTCACATTTGCAATTAACTGTGTCACCTTGACAAAATGTCACCACTCAATGCACACAGCTTGCATTCAATCTTGCAGGTTAGACAGTCCAAAGTAACAGGCAGCAAGATGCGGTCTCCAGGTTTAAAAGCAAGCAGTTTTCCCACTTATTTTTATGGCCCAGTTTCAAGAACACATGCCATTTCACAAGTAATTTTTGTCAAGATTTTACCTTTCAGCACTGGTGAATCTGCGTCACCCCAGAGGGGGGAAAAAATTAAATTTAAAGCCTACTGAAATAAAGTCTACCATTTTTTAAAATAATTTTCAGATGAGTGAATTAGTCAATATGTCACAGTTGCAATACACTCCACTGTTTCAAAGTTAATCAAATGTCTCGAACTCAACTGAAAAAAAGCACATCTCTGTAGCTGATTGAACCTTACAGCTTTAAGTAAAAATCTTGGCCGAAAGTCATTGTGATTGCTGTAGAGGAACAGCCACTGAAATTCATCCTTACAGGTGAGCCGCCTCCAGGCAATGTCTACCAGCAGCCCCATCTGCAGTTGCAGTTCCAAGTTCACACAAAATTTTCTCACAAAGCTCTGTTAATCTCATAACACTCCTACGACATGGAAACAAATTTGCGAGAAAAGTTTTATATATCAGCTGCTCTGAGATTTGTGTTACCCTAGATTGCGGGGACATGACTCACTCAGGGCAAGCCAGAATGAGTAACTATAACAGCAGCAGTTACTCAATAGGGTTCAGAAGAAAAACTGAAGTAAAATCTGCACAGAACTTACAGTGCACAGGGACTGAAGTTTGATGTGCAAAGGCAATGCAGCCTGGGGTGGTTTTAAGCAGCTGGTAGTTACAACAACACCCAGGAAAACAAAGAGTAAACTACTACATGTGCACTCAAAGTGCCTTGGCGACACACTTTATTATTATTCCTTTTAAAGACCCATGATGTTCATTGGCTAAACCCCAAACAGTGATGGTTCCTCTGCATCTCCTCTCCCAAACTTATATGGATACCAATTCCGCGATGATGGCCGGCCTTCTCCGTGAACGCTGGATGAGGACAGGGTAATGGCACATGGCTCGGGATAGTCTGGCAAACTAGCACACTGCAGTACCTGTCTAAATTTAGTCCTGGCCTCCTTTTCCTTCATTCTTCCGTGTGCTACGAGGTAGTCGAAGACCTCTCCTGAAGAGACAAGAAAGGGGAGAGCTGAGGCAGGCCACATGGCAAGACGATGTAGTTACAATCTCAAAAACAATTTCTGAGTGGCTGTATTAGGAAAAGCAAGTACTAAAAAAAACAGTGAGGGTAATTAATAAGAATCACCATACAGTGAATAAAACACTGTCGGCAGATAATGAGGACTGTTCAAAATAATGTCACAACTTCCCATCTTCTGCAGTGGAGTTCAATCACAGGAAAAATAAAAGTTTTTCCCACATTTTCTGTGGATTCACCAAAGTGGAACTCTACCAACACATTTGTAGTGTAATCAAAGAGGGTACACCTGAGCACAGCCACCCCCCGACAGCAATGCAGCCAACAGCTGCTCATTCGGGGGATCCAGCCAGCAGCTGAGCAGCACTGCTGACTGCAATACTAAAGCTGCTGAAGCAGGCTGCTGATGACCCGGAGGGACAGCCAATCGTAGCGCGAGATTCGCTGTGTCCCTGCCTCACTGGAACATTCAGCCAATCGTGAGTCACCAAAAGGGCCCGAAGCAACTGCTACCCACAAACATCTCCACCTAAGACTTACTGATTTAGGTAAGAGGATAACCTTCCAGGTCCCTCTGGCGATATATAAAGAACATTTAGTTCAACAGCAAAGAACATCTACAGATCATTTGAACAGTGCATTGTCACCAGGATGAATGGGTGGATGACTGTGTGTGTGTGTGTGTGTGTGTGTGTGCATGCGCACAGTGTGTCTGTGAGGGCTTGTATGGCAATACTTGTGAGAATCAACTCTTGAGAAACCACAGACATTGCAAACATCTGGGGCTGTGAGGACATTTTGGGTGGTCCTCACTGAGGACTATGAAGGATTACTGCTAATTGGTAGAAGTTAGGGTCATGGTTATGGTTTGAGTCCGAATAAGGCAAAAATCTGGAAGTAATTACAATTCGGGAAAGGTCGTTCAGCATGAATGTAAATCAATACAATGTCCTCAAAAGTGTAGCTATACAAATGTGTGCACGCGCGCATGCGTGGTCGGAGTGCACGAAAGTCCATCCATTTGTTTGTGCGTGTCCGTCAGCATTCATATATTGATTTGAAGACCCAGTAACACGTTCCATTCACTCACCGCCCTCACCACCCTTAAAACAGGACAGGCCAGCCCGCAAGTTTGGACCTCTCACCCCACTGTTCTCTCCATCACAGACAATCGAAGGCACATAAAGAAAAACATGGGCATGAGGTCCACACCACTCATGAACTATCCAGGGATCTTCACCAGAGGGCATCACAGCATGCCAAAGCCCACAAACAACAAGATGGCATTACCACCAATATCCCCGCCACTGTCCACTATAAAAAACTTGAAAACCAATCTAGGTCATGACTACTACCATACACACACAAAAATTCATTCATCCAGCTAAAGCAGTTTCTATGAAAACTTGTCCCCACTAATCCAAATGAATGGAAAGACGGACAGATGAGCTCCAATGCAATATCCCCCACAGCACTTTGTGGGGGGATAAAAATGTTTGCTTGCACAGTGTTCTTAAATACACAGGACTACAGTACAGCTTATACAAAGCGATCTGATGATCTTGCATTCATACTTACTCCATTTAGACTTTTTCTCAGGTCCCAAAGGTTAAAACACAGTTTTAAACAACAGGGCAGCGGACTTGGGCCATGCAGTTCTTTCCCCAGCGGCAGCCAGCAGACCGTGCAGGCGATAATTCCACACAATGCTGAGCCTCCACAGCCTGACTTGTTTCTTTCGCTGGCTGCTTTGGTGACTTGCCCCCTCTAAACTGTGATGGGGAGCTCCAAGTGCCAAGCAGAAGCTGCAGGTTACCCTTCTACCTGAGAACTGCACCCTCCTCGACCGAATCCTAGAGAGTCCCGTCGCTCATAACCCGCTGCCCCCCCAACTAATAACAGCCTAGCTTCTGCCTTGCTACAGTGAAGGAAACCCGCATCAGAGATCTTAGCAAATCCAGTTCACTCCTTTCGCACGCAGAGCATTTCAAGGGAAAGGCTGCAATGGACCTTTCTGACATGTCAATCAATCAGGTGTAGTATAACTACCAATCAGATTCGTGCAAGATCCTCTAGATCAGGGCCAGCAAGAACTTTTTCAGCAATTTGAGCTACAGTAGCTCATCCACTGGATTGGTCCACACAGGCCAGCCTTTGCTCCTCTTGCACATTAATGAGCTTTCGCTATTTATGACCCTGTTGCTGGATCAGCGGCTCACCGATTTTCCTTTTTCGGACCACTTTTGGAAGGTACAGACCACTGCAGACAGGGAACACCCCACAAGAGCTGGAGTCCTGCAGATGCTCTCACCCAGTCGTCTAGCTATCACGATTTGGCCCTTGTCAAAGTCGCTCACATCCTTACGCTTGGCCATATTTCCTGCTTCAAATATATCAACTTTGAGGACAAAATATTCACTTGCTGCCTAATATATCCCACCAACTGACAGATGCCATTGTAACGAGATAATCAATGTTATTCACTTCACCTGTCAGTGTTCATAATATTATGGCTGAACAGTGTATATTTTTGTATTTTCAGTGTTGTTACTCTCACTTAGGTCGAAAAACAATGAAAATACTACCAAAGAATAAATACCATTAATGAAACAAACTGAGAATGGAATTTTACCTTCGGTTTCACTGAAGCCAACTAATATTCTCCAAATCAAGCCCCCCCCCAGTCAGGGAAGCCAACTCTCCTGGAGCCCACTGTACACAATGCAGACTAAGGTAAACAGCAGCACAGGTATTTAATAATGGGCCTGCAGATTCTGTGCGAACAGTCCCAGCGAGGACACACCCTGCCTTCTCCTGTCTGCACTAGCTGCACCCGAGGTGCACTCCCACAGTCATTACACCAGCACAACTGATCGCTTGTGGAGTCAAAATGAATGCCAGTGTGCAGCAGCGCACACTTTGATAGTAGCAACACATTCTCCTGAACTGACAGGGTAGCCTGTGCTAGTGAGATTGGCTTATTTGGGCAATCCAATTTGGCAAAGACAGGCTAAAAAAGGGAAAAATCAGTCAAACACACAGTGAAGTGCGCAAATATTGGGACGGAGACAAAATCCCAAGTATTCACTGCATACTGATTTAAATACCCATAATTAACTAATGAAGTGTACCAGCAGAAATCCACTACACCCCATAAATTTTACTTAAGAAGCTACCTCAGTGAAATAAAATAAAATGTCGTACAGACAGGACAAAAATTTTTTGCAAGAAATTCTGGGAAGAACTTCCAACCCTAAGGCTTGGGCCGGTTAAGACTGATTTAGCCTAGTTCAGACATGTTTCGCCCACTCACCTCCACTGGCATATTCCATTACCAGATACAGCGTCTTCTCTGTCTCAATGACCTCAAACAGCTTCACTGCAAGAGCACGAAAAGACAGGACGATTCGGTTAGGAATAGAAGCGATTCACAGTATTCCCTAGACATTAAAGCTCTGCTTCAGGGCGTGTGACATTTAGAGAGTAATAAAACACAGCCCTCGAGGCCCTTCGGCTCTGTAGGTTCTTGGCACTCTCCGAACACCGCTGAGGGCATTCACGAAACAGGCGCGGTCTGAAAACTGATGAAAAGACAGTAATTAACCACAGGCATTTCCAGGAGCCATGACAGAAGAAAAAGGTTCAGTTCATTGCGTTGCCATAGACAGTTAGGCGCAGTGCTGTTCTGCAGACAGGGAGACCATGAAAACATCTTGCCACTAGTTTCACAAACGAACCCTGTCTGAACAATGAACAGAGGGATGCGACTATGGCAAATAAACAGCCCATCCGATGCTTTGAAGAAATCTTCATGACATGACGTTACCGGTCACACGATCAGCTATCTTTAAATAAAAGGATGAGGCAGAGTAGCCTACATTGCTAGAATGGTGACTGAACGGTTTCTGATGAAATTCCCCAGCGGGAACACTGGGATCCTGACTGCATCTGGAAGGGCGAAGTTGAGAGTTGCTCTGCTGTTGTGCCTTTAGGCAAGGCTCAAAAACTCCTCCCAGGATTCACCTCTATTCTCTCTCCTTTTAAACACATGCAACTGTTCTTGCTCACATTTCTCCAAGGACCATCACTAAAAAAAAGTTTTTAATTGACAGCCCCTGGTTGATTCAGTGATTAAATAGAGATAACAAAACATCCCACGGCTGCAACCAGGTGCTGAGAGAGAGAAGGTCACTGTGAGCCAGTGCAGGGGATGGAGCATCGCAACGGGCTTTCCTCCATCACCTAAAAATAAACTTAGCAGCTTGTGTAACAAAGCTGTCATGCCATCATGATTTCAATAAGGCATAATAGAATGGGGTTTTTGTTTTGCTTTTAAGTCCCTCAGTTAATTGTTTGCCTGGATTCACTTGCAATAATAGCAGCAAGAAGTTTTCATGGTCACCTTATCTGAGGCACACAAGCACCTGTTTCTCTGGGCTGGGATGAGATGAGATAAAAAAAAAACAAAAAAAAAAAAAAGAGTTGCTCTCGTGAGGGGTGCTATAGCTCATCTCAGTCAGGGCTCCCCAAATCAGTCCCTCAAAGGCTGAGAACTGATGGTTTTCCACCCTCCCTTTACCTGGGAGTCAGGTTTGATGATAATCTGGCCAATGAGAGGCAATAATTGTTCACCTAATAACCCAGGAGGAGAGAAAATCAGGGCTGGATTTGGAGGCCAGGTTTGGGGAACCTGCTCCGCACGCAACCAGCAGGGCCCTCAGGAACCTGTCAAACAAGGTCTGAGTTCCCACACATGCTAGAGCAGCAAAAGGTCCCAGGCAGCAACTCCCTCAAACCATGGGTCTGAAGCACTGGACCCAGGGAGCCAACAAGCTCTGCTGGACTTCTGTATCACCTTAAAATCAAGGTAAGGTGAGTAATACGTCATCAACAGCTCCACTCAAGAGCCAAGAAACAATAAAATCCAGCAGCAGGCCACACTGCTTCAAGATAAGTCTTCCTGGGTCAGATCTTTGTTGACAAAGCTACTGTTAACGTCAGCTAAGTCCCTGTAATGCAATGTAATGTAATGACCTGAAGGAGGGTAGCTCTGTTATCCCCTAGTTTGATGTAACATCCATTTGTCTAAATGATAATTCATAGCAGCATCAGAAAATTGAGCTTCAGAGAGTACACTGTCAAAGGGTACAACAATGAGAGTTCCAACAGTGAGATGAATCCAGAACTTCGTGATCAAAACCATGTTTCGCAAATTTGTTTTCTTCCCCCTCAGTTGCCATTGCCAGCACTGCTATATTGGCCCTTGTTGACCCAGCCATTAAGAATGAAAATACTTTAAATTGCCCATTACATTTAGTTCAACTTTAGTGACAAGTACAAGTCGTGCAATGAAGATTACCCACATTTGCTCAAAAAGTCAAATTGGTAAAGTACAAACAGGTGACAAATTAAAGGATAAACCATGAATAAATCCGTTGACAAACGTAATAAATTCAGATGCTTGTTTTATGGGTCGTCCCCTAAAAGGTGGACGGGTCACAGCAAATCAATGCAGAGTTGTTGTGTGATCACCTCTATATCCTATGATGAAGTGTCCTACTATGATGAGTGGTACCTTCCAAATGACAATGGCCCACGCCTCACAAGGCACAAGGTATCACAGAGGTTTCAGGAGAATAAAACTGATCCTCACCATATGCCACCGCCTCACAATCACCATATCCCAAACCAACTGAATTCATACAGGAGATTTTGGAACGTGTTAGACAGCATCCTCTGTCACCATTACTGAAACACCAAATGAGGGATTATCCATTGGAAAAAAGGTATTCCTTCCCTCCTGTAAAGGTTTACACTTGTTGGCTCTATGTCACAACATTTCCAGCTGATCTGACAGCGTGTGGAGGCCCAACTCCTCACAGAGAGAGCTGATGTTGATTCTTCCATTAATTTGTCACCCATCTGTAAGCATCACTGACTACAGTAAAAGCAAGAGGCAACACTTCGATCCCCTTTTGTTTTGTGAATGAGGGAAACGCTGACAAGGTGAAATACAGCACAATGTAAACGAAGCACTTAGCCTGAACACTTATCTCAGCTAAGCACACCGTTATCACTAGTCATTGTGCATGCATAACTGAACTGAAATCTCTTGTTTGCGCAACTTTCAGTTGAAGACATTAACTTCCGGTTTTGAATTACCCAATTTTTTTTTCAATTTTCAACCAATACAGACGCACACGGGGTAACTTCTGCACAGTCCACAGCTCATTACCACTTGTAAGACATACATGACTTCCTCCAACTTAAAGCAGATTACTTTTAAGTCACAAGCAGGCTAACCCTTTGTGTACAAAGCATACCAATGATAACAGTTTGATAGTGTATACAAATACCAGTATATCCTCTTATGTGGGTCGGTAGGGAGGAGGAATCTAAGCATGACGGACAGCAAACAGGTCCCTGAGCCGCTCAAAGACTCAAACAGACAGGCCAATAGGATTAATGAAAGAGTGGGCGGACACACACCAGACAGGATGTCAGCAGCCTTGTCAACATGTTCATCCATCACCAGCCATTTCCCCGGCCCACATCTGGCTCTGCATCTCTAGCAAGCGAACGGTAATTTGGTACAACGTACTTCAGGCAACTGTGGCCGTAGACAATTTTAATAACATATCTGAGCTCAAATACTTAAAGGAGGAGACCGCACCTGAGCAAAGTATATTTCAGCGGAAAGTAGAATTCTTGAAGTGTCTAGAACGCATAGTTTTATACATTTTAATTTGGTAATGATCCAGTGCGATGCATTTTAAAACCGGCAAGTCTTCAAATTGGCGCCAATATCAGAGGGCAGACATTTTCACTTGGGGAATCTAAGGCTGCATTCGGAATGCACACTTGTCCACTCGCTCACTCACTCTCTATATTGTTTTCAATGCAGAACATTCACTACATAGTGCCCTATATAGTGGGTGAGTGTGCATTTCAAACGCATTAACCAATCAAACGCCAGGGCCGCGGTGCTTGTGGCGTCAGTTATTCTCTTTCGTGACGTCAATTGTTCTCTTTCCTTTCATCCAGGCCATGGAGAAGTTCAGAGGGCCTTCAGTAAGCTTCACCCTTTACGGCTTTACTGCCCCCAAGCTGTTTTTAATTTAAGCTGGCCTGATTAACAATCAAACAATTTATCGACTGAGCGAACAAGACCAATACATGACCTATAATTAGAAATGATAGTGAAAAGGTGAATTCCCATTGCCTACATTTATAAAATTGATATGGCATTGTATATCCAAAACTTTCACTGACTTTGCAGCATTTATTTTCGCCGTCCTTAGGACTGTCACATAGCTGTGCAACTTGCCTTACAGAGCCCTTTAGCCGTGATAACATTCAGAATAAAGAGCGGATTCTCGCAGCCTCGCAAACTAATTTACGCAAATCTGTGCTGCTTAACGAGCAACACAAGCCCTGAAATTATAAAGGCATATTGATATTTTACGTCGTCATTTATGCGCAGAAGACGACGTCTCATAATTTTGTGGTGCTATGCATAACAATGCAATCAAAAGTAAATTAGACTGTCGTTGGTTTTTACCAATTAGTCTGAAATTGTGGCTAATCGGGAGATGTAAACTTCGAGAGGTTTAGGTTATTAAGCATTTTTTTAAAGGTGAGGTTTCCGAAGATCAAATTCAAAATCAGAAGATTCCCCAAGTGAAAATGTCTGCCCCCTGATATTGAAGCCAATTTGAAGACTTGCTGGTTTAAAAATGCGTCGCACGGGATTATTATCAAATTCAAATATGCGTTTTAGACACTTCAAGAACAAGAATTATACTTTCCGCGGAAATATACTTTGACGAAGTGCGGTCTCCTCCTTTAAAACAGAACAGGAATTAAAGATTATCCAAACAAAAGAGATGGAACAGCAGGGAAATAACGGAAAGAAAATTAGTTCCCGGTAAATGTTTTCCACTTTTAAACACCCACCATCATCCTTTTCTATCACAGTATTACCAAGAGGGGCCAGGCACAACGTAACTTGCATTTGTGTGATATTTTCTGGTGACCCTTGACCTTGACCCAGTTACATCCAAAACTAAATCAAATGATCCTTGGACCATTGCTCACCGTTCCTCAAAATTCTGTGAAATTTCATAAAAACTGTTTTGCTCCCAAGTGCTGACAGACACGAAGACAAACAGACAAACAAATGCCAACGAAAGCAATACCCTAACCCCATAGGGTGGGGTAAAGGCTAATTAATGAAATCTCTGAATTTTACTCAAAGCGTTTCCTTTCACATTTAACAGTGACGTAATTCTACACAACTTGAGGCAGAATTATAAAAATAGGACCAAGGGTCCTGTAGCTTACTGGCAAGTAATCTAATAATGATGAAACAAGTTATGAAACTTTCGTGTGAAATTTGACTTTTGAATTATTGAAGGTCAAAGTCAGGGTGACTAAATAAAAGATCACATTCATTTATAAGACTTATACGTCTGTAATACAAACTACAATCTTATGCTCTAAAGCAGTTTTGGTGATCAAGTAATTGAAAGTTCAATATGTCAGTCACAGAAGATCAAGTTGAGGTCACCAAATGGACTTCATATACGACTTTCTAAATGTCTCCAGTACAAACCTTGGCTCTATCGAAGACCATTTTGGTAACACAAGTCATTGTAATTTCACATTGTAATTTCCTGTGGAGTTCATGTCCAGACCTTCAAAGGTCACCAACAGTCAAGTTGAATGTCACCAAATGAAAGTTCATGTGTGACTTCCTGTAAATCTGTAATACAAACTTAGGCTTTGTCTGTGACCTTTCTAGTGATACAAGTCATTGAATTTTCACTGGGTCAAGTTTGACCTTCAAAGGTCAATATGACATTCAGCAAATTAAAGTTCTTGTATGACTTCCTATACGTCTTTTATACAAACCTACGCTCTATCTGTAACTAATTTGGTGACAAAAGTCAAGGAAATTTCACTGTAAAATTTGGCCTTTAAAGGTCACAGAAGGTCAAGTTCAAGGTCACCGAATGATACTTCACATTAGGCATGGGCCGGTTACCGGTTTCAAGGTATACCGTGGTTTGAGAAAGTCACGGTTTCAAAACCACTAAAATTTTCCATCATACCATTCGTGCGGTATGAGCAGTTTTTTATGAGTCGTCAAAGACAGAAAGTGCAGGTCAGGAATCCCTCAGGCAGTGTGCAGCGTAGAGTGACACGACCCCTCCCCCTTCGGTTGTTGGTGCAAGCAGTAAGTGAGCTCTGTGTATGATGGCCGAAGGAGGTGAACCCCCCAAACTTTTTTCCCCGTTGAAAAGGACGAAGTCAGCTGTGCCGCAGTCAGCAATTATTCTATCAACGCGCACTGAAGAAATTCACTCGCGGAATTGAAGTTGTGCATTAAGCTAATCAGTTTCACGTGCATTATGGTGGATTTCCCCACTAGTGACACGGAAATCGATTATGACTCGGGAACTCTCACGCTTGTCTTTACTGAGGGATTGGAAGCAATGGAATTGCATAAAGATGTTTCAAATGGTCTTATTTCATTTAAACAATTTAAATGATCATAAAACACATGCATTGTTTCCAATCCCCGACTAAAGAGAAGCACGAGAAGTCCGGAGTTATAATCGCTTTCCATGTTACTTGTGATGAGATGCACCTTTACGCAAGTGAAACTGAAACTTCAATGCACACGGATTTTAATTTTAAACCCATCACTCTTTGCCAAATTCAAGGCAACGTTAACGCTGTCTTGAAATGAATGTTTGCAACCAGCTATGAGAGTTAACGTGTCTAGCAATGGTGAAATAAATACTAGTCTTGCTACCGAGGCAGGTAACATGGCTACCTAACATGGCTAACATCAGCTTGTTTCCTCTCTAACGTCACTTCACAGAGCAGAGAAGAGCAGAGAAGTAGCTACTCATTTTCTGCGAAATAAGTACTTTTACTGTAGTGCTAAAATTAAACTTAGGAGGTATCACGTTCATAGCTTTGTTCAGGTCTTCCACCATTGTGTACATCTGTTCAAAATCACAATATTTTTTTTAAAACAGCCTGCAGGCTCTGTGGGGTTTTGCGACTATTTGTGTTGTATGGAGAAAGAGCACGTGTGCGTGCATAAAGTAAACACACGAGTCGACAGACTCACTCTCTCTCGCGCTCTCTCTCTCTCTCTCTCCTTATGTGTGTGTATGAAGGCATCAACATTGAAATAATAGAATCCATATTGTTGCATTATTTGATATTATTCATAGTAGTAGTAGTAGTAGTAGTAAGTGTGGTGGTATATGTGTTTTTACATAAAATCAATTAGATCATGTAATACTGTGCTTAAATTTATGTTTGATCCAGTACTATATTACCAAAGCACACAAATTTTTGCAGCAGAGTTGACTGTCATCACAGATTTAGGTTAAATTAAATTATTTTAATTTTATTTAGAAGAATTCAATTATTTATTTTATTATTATTTGATTATTTATTTGAACTTAACATGGTACACGTTTACTAAAATACCAAATATTCTATATGTTGTTTAAAAATAAAATAGATTGTGTTCAATGGAAAAAGTTGTCGTTTTTTACCTAGACATTTCAAAATAATACATTTTAGAGTGGCAATTGACCTATGGCTAAGCCCCGCCCCCTCCACTGACTCGGAAAAACAATCAACATTTTAGAACAGGCGCTAATGGCTGGTATCACAGTCTGAGATATTTTTCTGGATGCTATCGATGATTTTTGGCGATAGAAGGGTCAAATATCACCAAGAAGTCAGCAAATAGGGTTACACTATGCATTGGAGGGATACATTAATGAATTTAGAGTAGAGAAGGTCAACGAAAAGTTTAAATTAGAAGCTAAAATTTTCAGGTCTCAGTGCAAACGCGATCAACCGCATCTCGTTTCCGTCACCCTCTCACACAGGATAGAGGATCAGCATTGTTCGTGCACCGCAGGGTAATAAATTTAATTTGCGTATTATTATTGCTAGCTACCGAATTTAAGAAATCTAACCTGACGTGACTGAACTCCTAAGTAAACAAGGGGAGATGGTGAACAACACAGCCAAGAGCTCACGTTAAGCCAACGTCTGTCAGCACTGAAGTTAGCCATAGAGAGTTCACCAACTTTAGCTAACGTTAGCTAACTTAGCGACGTAAAAGATAACTTTACATTAATCTCCAGCGAAGTGACAAGATGTCGCCTTAAACACGATGTTGACTTAGCTTGGAGCAAATGTAGACATCCTTGTTTACCTTTGTTAGCTACGTTAAGCTGATAGTGGGGTCTTCCACAAAGTTTTAAGCTGCTTCCACACCGGACGCGAAACTAATTTTTTGCATGACAGATTACATTCAAAGTCAGTGCAAATGCGAAATTCGTTTCGCGTCCCGTGTGAAAGCAGCTTTATCCAGAGGAGACACTTCTCTCGGTTATGATGTGGCTTTGGGAAGGGTATAAAATACACTCCATCGCCCAGCCTCTCGAGATACCTAGTATCGGAGTTAAATTTACCCCAGGCACAGCGTTTGACCATTTCTTTTCACTTAGGAACATTTTTAAAACCCCATAAAAGCGAACGATTCGTGGTTTCCGTAATGCATTTCAATGGAAGTTCAGACTCAGAATGTCTGAGTATATGGGGAGGGAATACGCACTGTGATTGGCTCATCGCATTTGAGGGCAGGGCTTAGCCATAGGTCAACTGTAATACCGCAAAACCATGAAACCATGATATTTTTGCAAAAGGTTATCATGTACCATCAGAATCTCATACCGGCCCATGCCTACTTCACATATGACTTCCCATGTGCCTCCAATACAAACCTAAGCTCAATCTGTAATAGTTTTGGTGATAGAGGTCATTGAAAATTCACTATGAGAAGTTCGACCTTCGAAGGTCACCGAAGGTCAAGTTCATAGTCACCAAATGAAAGTTCATATATGGACTTCCTATTAATGTTAAATACACATAGATTCTCCATGTTGAATATTTTCAAGCCAAGCCATATTTCCAAGCCTTTCAAGGTCATCTGAGGTCAACTTTAACATTGCCAAAATATACAGCGGGGAAAATAAGTATTAAAAGCGTCGACATTTTTCTCACTAAATATATATATTTTTTAAATTTGGCATCTCCAATCCCACTCGAATCTGGAATGCCCAATTCGAGAACTATGTACAAGACTTGCTCGCATGCGACCCCTTGTTGCCAGCTCAGGAGAGAGAGGCAGTTCACGGCTCTCCTCCGAAGCACGTGCGTGTCAGCCCCTGCATCTTTACACTCATTGGTCGAAACTATCGCAAGTTCAGAACGAGGGCAGAGGGCACCCGAAAATGAGCAAGCTTAGAATCTCACTGACGAGCGCCCGGCTGGCCAACAGAAGGCACTTGAGCAACGAACAAGGCAACCAGTTTTTAATACTCCTTCCTGGCAGTCCCTTCCTAATTTGCATCCCTGCAGCGCTTGAGCCAATCGTGCGCTGTTCTGAAAAAGCTGCCTACCACTGCTGGTTGGTACGACCGGGGATCGAACCCGCACTACGGTAATCACTACTGCTCCGCAAATGCGGCGCCTTAGCCAAGTGAGCTAACTAGGCAGCTACTAAATATATTTCTAATCGGGCTATTGACATGAATCCACACATACAAAGAAATCAAAACAAATAAGTCCATAAATTAAGTTACGTGTCATCAAGTGGAATGACACAGGGAATAAATACTGAACACACGTACTGAAATTTATTTAATACTTGGTAGAAAAGCCTTTGTTGGTAATGACAGCTCCAAGACTCCTGTATGGAGAAACTAGTCGCATGCATTGCTCAGGTGCGATTTTGGCCCATTCTTCCACACAAACGGTCTTCAAATCTTAAAGGAAAAGTTCACCCAAAAATGAAAATTCACTCATCGTCTACTCACCCCAAGGCTTATCGAAGGGCCCATGAATTTCTTTTGGAGTAACAAAGAAAAACATTGAAGACAAATCCAAATCAAATGAAGTCATTGGAGACCACTTTTTCAAGTGTAAGAAACAACATTAGCTAAGCCTCTTAGCTAAGAGGCTACAGTGGGCATTTAGGCTAAAAATACAGAAAAAAGACGTCTTTATGAGTCAAATTTGAATGTCGGGGCTTACGGACACTTGGATTACGCTGCACGAGCAGTATGGAGGCATTTTGTGGTTTTTAAATGATATTTTTTTTATGCTTGAAAAAGTGGTCTCCATTGACTTCAATTGATTTGGATTTGCCCTCAATGCTGTTTTTCTTTGTAACTCCATAAGTGTTTTGAGGAAGAAAAATTCTTGGACCCTTCGATTAGCCTCGAGCTGAGTAGATGATGAGTGAATTTTCATTTTGGGTGAACTTCTCCTTTAAAGTTTCCGGGGGCCTCTTCAATGAACTCTGATCTTCAGTTCTTTCCATAGATTTTCAATTGGATTAAAAAAAAAAAAGGTGAAAAATTCATGTCAGCAGCCCCATTAGAAATACATTTACTGAGAAAAATGTTGAATCGTTAAATACTTATTTTCCTCGCTGTAGGTCATATATGACTTCCTATATGTTGATAATACAAACTTAATCTATCTGCAACCATTTAGCTTCCACAGGCGATTTGGCCCATTTTCTATAAGACCCAATTTTGAAGTACAGTGCCCCCACCCACTTCCGTCGATTCAATCAAAATAGCACTCACACTGTACATCAAGTATACCAAGGTGAATTGATTGCCAGATTTAGAAAAAGGTTATTGGACTGTTTTTGAGAAATTCTTTTTTTAAAGTTTCTATTTCAAAGTCCTATCTTTTAACATTGGGGCCAAAATTTCGAGGGCCCATTAAACGGACAAAAATGATTCAATCAAAAATCTGAAACAACATCTGGAGATATGGTCTACTAGTATGTTATGGCAAATTTGGAAGAAAATTCAACAGGCCAAAAAAAAAAAAAAAAAAAAGATGAAAAATGTTCCGGACAACGGACGCCAAACCACGACAATAGCTTATCGGCCCATAGGGCCAGTAAGCTAAAAACTGAGGCCAGCGTGGTATTAGAATACTGAATATATTCCAATTTACCCTCCATCTTCACTGGTCAGTCTCTACATAAACCCCTCTTACAAATCACGTTCGACAGCTTTTTCCCCCACTAGTAAATTTACGTTTCATACACATTTTTATCTTCCCACGTCACCCTGTTATTGACTTGATAAGCTACTGTGCAATATATATAAAAAAATACCAAAGATGTTTTGCAAATGTATTAGGGGCAGGTTGTGTCACTGCAGCTATAACCCTGAGAAAGATGACGCGAACCTGGAGGCTGTAATGTGCAGACTCTGACTCCAAATCATACAGAATAGAGAACCGTACTTCTGTAAGCTAAAATGTTTTTTACCAACCCCCAAACAGAGGCTGTCATCACAGTAACTTGGTCCGGTTTTTATATGGTCTACAGCAGGCATCAAAGTGCATTCCTCCGGGTCCAAAAGCTGCAGGGTTCCCACCCACCCTTTCACCTGGAAGTCCAGCGTAAAGACAGTCTGTCCGATCAGAAGCACCGACTGTTCAGTTAATTTGTTAATTACTAAGGGGGAAAAATAAAACCAAGGCTGGATTTAGGTATGAGGTCCAGGTTTGGAATCCCTGGTCTATGGTGAAAGCAGAGCAAGGGAAGTGTAAAGAGAACATTGTGCAGACAAAAGGGCGTCAAGCGACTGCCTGGCGGAGGCGCAACAATAACACAGCAAGTGTGACACAGGCGGCTTTTGAGCTCCTAAATCAGGCTGACCAGCGAACAGGAACGGATACACCACAGCTATGAAAACGAGGGGCAGCTCAGGTCAGGGAAGGAGTTCCGGCAGGGGCGCATGGAGGTGCACGGTGAGGGAGAAGGAAGTTCCCATTAGTGTAGAGAGGTGAAGAACAGGACAGGGGAATATGGAGGAACACCAGCAAAACTATCACACTCAGAACAAACCATATAAGGGCATGATAATAAAGGAACTGGTTAAAAAAAAAAAAAAAAAAAAACAACTCCAGCAACTCTCTGAAGATCTCTATCAGAACAATAATTTTCATTATGAACAGAACACAATCCGCTACTTACCAATATTAGGATGATTCAAGATTTTCATTATTCTTACTTCCCTGAAGAGCTGAAAAAGCAAAAGAAAATATATGTTAGTTTTATGTGTGTAATGCATCAACTCACAGAATATAGAAGGAAAAGATGCTGAGATGAGCGAACTAAAGGCCAGTTTATAGTTTTGCGACAGAATGCAATAGACACAGATGAAAAACTGCCGATGTTTCTCGTCACAGCAGCATTTGGTTAATACTTAGGGCAACTGCTGTCCTGAAGTCACTGCGACAGTTGGTAAAAATGTTGCCAGGGCTTAAATTGAAGTGAGCTTTGACCCCGTTGTTGCCTCAGTTATGATGCCAATATCAAGCTCAGCCTCAAAACCTTAGTTTGAATCGGTTCTGCTCAAGCAACAGTAATTGCCTAACTAACTGATAATAACAATATTATACTAATCTACTATGGACAATGATAAAGTTTTTTGCGCAGATGGATGGCTCGTCTCCACTGTATGATAATTATTATTATTATTCTTATTACCATTATTTGCACATGCAGTTATTGTCACTTAGCAGTGCAAGTGAAACGCAGTCCTATGAAGGGCAGCATGGCTGCTTCAAGCTTGCTACCAGAGTAAGAATAATAGTTTGCATCATTAACATCTGCAATGTCGCGTTTGTATATAGTTCGCAGAAAGGCTACGCCCGAGAATAAATCTGCCCTTGGCTTTTGATAGCTGTGGAGATGTACCGTATCCCTCCTGACAGTACGATAGCTACCTTAAGCTCAGGTCAGTCTTTCGCTGGGAGATACTGGTTGACGATGTGTTGGTCTATGTTGCACACTTGATGCAACGACTGACAGTTGATGAAAAATGCTCAGTGGCATTCTTAAGCATCAAATATAATTCTCTATATCTGAAGCTCAATTCTTCAACGAGAGAACTGTTTTCCCCAAACAACTGCTGCCAAGTATTAACATCTCTGACATGTCCATCTTGCTGGCCTTCTCCTTCTGAGCTTTAGAGCATTGAACAAAACAAAATGCATTTAATTTCTTTAATATTTTACTCCAATTTTACTAAAGCAATATCATATAATCCTCCATTGTACACATAACTAAGTCAGAATGTAACTGGTGAGTTAATTCTTTTTCATAATGACAACGACCACTGTCCGTGGTGGGCAACACAACAACATTCATGAATGTTCTGTGATATCAGTCAGGCAGCTCTCCCTTGGTAGATTATAAACTGGCCTTTATGGTTGTAGTTTTAAATCTGATGGGGAAACGTGAGTAAATTACACACAGTTCGGCCACACGACACACAGCCGCTATCTAAGCCGTACCAACATTAGAAAGAGGCCAGTGGAGAGTGATACCAACCTCAATCCAAGACTTGCATTATACCCCTTAGAACAAAGCAGAACTCACACATGTAAGCTTGCTCATCTACGATAACACCACATCATCTTTGAAGTTATTTCAGAATGCCTTTTGTTGGGAAATTTTTGCACAATGCAGAACAAGACATCTCTATAAAGGTGCGGCCAATGACATGACACCACTGTTAAATATACTGCAAGGGGCAAACTACCAACCATAAAATACCAATGCACAGAGCAGCACACACCTTCCATCAATTAATTACACATTCCTCAATTGGCATAATTACACTACTTCAACGCAATTCACTCTGGTAAAAAATATCAAAAAAGTGTCAAATGCACTTAAACACGTGAACTGGATGCACGATTTCTCTCCACTGGCTCAGAAGCAGCAGCGTGTGGATGATAAACAGGGCCAGGACCGAGCACCCTGCTCTCTCATTAGCAGTGCAAAGAACCTCACACATTCTCAGGTGCAAGTGCATGCGTCTATATGAATGCATCGACAACCCTGTATGCTGATGGCCTGACCCACTGCCCCGCACAACACAAAAGGAGCCCCTTAGAGTGTCCTGACATCGGGGGAACTTCCTCCAGCTCTGCCCCAAATCTACCCTCTCCCTGCATGGAGGAGGCACCTCACAGCATGAGGGAGGGAACATGCAGACTGGAGTCTGACCCGGGAAAATCTAAAGAGCAGGAATAATGTCCAGGAGAGGGGACAAGCAAGGTTTGTGCTCCTGTCTCCAACAGGATGAAAAGCAGTACCCATGCACAGAATGGTTTTTCCATTTTGATGCATTTGAATATTAGATTGTCACACCCGCCGAGGTACCTGCAAGGTACAGCAAGCATTAGCACAAACTATTTCACTTCAAGCAAGCATCTCAGCAATAGCTACGCAAGGCTTTCTCGAGCTCCAGGTAATCTAGAAGCTCCGCAACTGTGTTTGAGAAAGTGCGCAAATGCTTCTCCCATAACATTAAGGTATGATCGACCCAAATACAAACAAATCCAAAAAGGCTGAGTGACAAAACCCCTCAACAGCCCCATTGGTTCAACAGGGACAGGGTGCAGGACAGTACAGACCCTGCTATGGAGAGCCAGTGTGCAAGCTGTCTGTTGTTCAAGCATATAATTTAATTTCACACAGCTGTACATGCCAAAGCCAGATTACTTCAGTATACTACCACACTCAGTTTCTTCATATTAGAGCTGGTGTCTTCAATTTCTGAACTGAAAGGACAATTTGTACGCATCCTCCTCCCAAAAGTTAATCAAGCTAAATGAACAGACTAGCTGACCACACTAGATCACCAATGAATTAGCTCGCAGAAAAATGCGTCAGATGGAGAAACAAAAATTGTCTTCAGGTGTCAACCACACCTATAAAAATAGCCAAATTCACAGTTGGTATAACTTTTAGGGTTATTCTGCCCACCTCGTGATACACCTCAATGTATTAGAGGAGGACAAACATGCCTTGCGTGTAGAAGTTAGCTTCACACGTGTAAAGAGCGGTGACAAGAAAGACAATCCAGCACATGCTCAGAGGAAGGCGCTCTCCTGAAGGATTAAATAAAGATGTTGAGGGCTGCAGATTAGCGCTTTTGCCAGTGTTTATAAATTACACATGGTCCTAAAAATAGAGCCAAGAGCAGTAGTGCGCACAGGGATTCCCACCCACTCAGGGGCCTCTACCAGCTCTGAGCTGCAGAGGCTCGCCAGCACCTGGGGCATTTTCCACACACTGGAACGGAAAGTGCACCACCATCTCTGCTATGCTCATGCTGCTGCCGTTCGGACCAACAGTCTTTAAAACCTCATAGACCACTGGAGAATATATGGCATGTGTTGGAGACAAGATGGAACTCTAGACATGAACCTTGCTCTAGGCTGACAATCTTAAAGGTTGCTTCTATCAATGGTGAATGCCATGGAAATTAAAGGGCATCTAAAGTCGATTCCCATTGTTTTTGTTTATCGGCCAATCAGCGAGCCGCACCTGCGCAAACGAACCAAAATAGAAGGATTATCTACGCATGTACACAAAACGTTGGTTTATATGAATGAAATTGGTCATGTGACAATGCAAGATGTCAACAAAAGCAAATGATTTGTTTGTAAACATTGGATGTTCAACGTCACGTCTGAGAATAGACTTTAGATGCCCTTGAAGGTCAAAGTTGGGGTTCACAAAAATATTTCACAGCAGGTTTTAACTTGAAGAAAGTTGAGAAAAATTGCACAGAGAAACTAACGCTTAGAAGTTGTTCCATATGGCCCACCAGTATCAACCATGAAAACAGTTTAAAAATTCCAAAGCAAATTTTTGAAAAAATCAACTTTTTGTTCAATTTCACAAATTGACATCTTTAAATTTACAAAAACTACAATTTCATGATATTGATGGGACATTTCATGACCATCTGGATGAAATCTTTTATAGAGATTCTTTCCCACTTGTCTTTGAGTTACCAAAAAAGAAAAAAGTAAAAAACGACTTTTTTGAAAATTAATGTTTTTTAAAAGACCGTTTTTTTTTTTAAAAAAGCCTTTTGCCAAAATTAACTTTGGTTAGTCCAAGACTTGTGGGAAAGGATCACCAATTAGAATTGGACCTGAAACTTTATTAGCATTGGCTGCATTAAACTCTCTAATTGCCTGTTTCAATCTTTGTCCATAGTCTGGATGTTTGCTGTTTTTGACGAGATGGCGTTTCCAGTAATTCGCAAATGAGGCATGAACTGCCTCGAATGCTTGCTCAGTATAGCGCCCTAGCCCACAATTGTGTTCAAGGCAAAATGACGCAAGATGGTGTATGACCAAATGTACTTCTGTAGTTATTGAGCATCCTGTTTTGTCGTAGGCATCCTCAAACAAAGTTATCTTCTCCTGCCAATTTTCTCCCAACCGCTTCCCAAAGCATGCGCTAGCAACATCGTTAAAGGTTCTCCTCAGATAAGGCATTCAGAGTCCTTTTGCATGTTGAACATAATCCACATGGCAAACGAATATCATCAATATCGTAATCAGTCAAAATGTGTTCATGAATTTTATCAAGCAAATTTTCGGTGATCTTGAAATTTCCTTTTCGGAAAAACTTTCTCTCAGCATTCAACGTGCAACATCTTTCAAGTAACTGGGCACTTGAAGTGGTTGACACCAAATTTTGTACACCTTTATTATGTAACATCATTATATCCTGGTGCAATCTATTGATTCCATGTCCTACCATTACCTAATGCCTATTATGCAATTCAAAATAGGCCTTTTCAGATGAAATAAGTGTGGGTGGAATTTGTGGAATGCAGTTAGAACTTTCCTTGAAACCATTTATCCCAAACAGGTCACTGTCCAGCAATGAACTGTTACAGGTGTCAACTATTGGGTTCTTAAATAATTATTTGATCATACAAACAAAATGGAGGGGGTTTTTGAATTGATAAATAGGCAATGCTTGGGGAAAATTGTTAGTTACATTCCAAAAATATAAGAAATATATCTCAGAATTCATGATTTTCTAAAAACGCAGATTTCTCAAAAAATTTGCTTTGGAAATTTTAAATGGTTTTCATGGTTGATACTAGTGGGCCAAATAGAACAACTTCGAAGCATTAGTTTCTCTGGGCAATTTTTCTCAACTTTCTTCAAGTCAAAACCTGGTGTGATTTTCCACTTTTTCAATCCTAATTACTCGCTCATAGACGGAGGGAGTGATCAACTGATGCCAGGAACCTTTTATTTCAGGTAGATTCTTGCCATTTCTATCAAAAAATCAAAAGAAAACTTAGTGGTTGTTCAGATTAACCCTTTCAAAGTTGGTCGCAACTGAAAAGAGCCCAAGTTTAAGGGCCTGGCTTGCCCCCGGGGGAAAGTTGCACTGACACCACTTTGCACCTGAGCAGTGTCCAATGACCTGAATTACACTGCTATGGCCCAAAAATCCAGTATATAGGCCTGTTTCCCACCAAAAAGCTGGCCTATAAAGCTGTAAAAATCATTGTTTTTCTTTGCATTGAAATGTACATGGCAATGTACTATTATGTGCTGGAAATAAAGAAACCCACTTGAACATCATATGGTTTAATTTATTTGAGCTGAAAACCTGATCTCGATATTCTTTGCAATTGTAGTGACCTTATTCGGGCCATTCCATGCCAAGTGGAAAACATACCTGGGCCATCATGGTCTTGGATTTTATTTTAACTTTGTCTATTTGTGCATTTGGCCCAAATAATGGATATCTCTGACTTTTTTTCCAAACTGCCATCTGGTATTGGTTTTATGGACCTCTGAAGAAATGGCCTGTGGGAGGCGCTTTTCAAAACATGTTGTAAAAAAACCCTTATATCCCTGGCCCCATGACTGATACAGGTCTGGGGTTTGGATGGATTTGTCATATGAGGCTTCCTCTAGCACCACCATCATTTACAATGGTTGTATCTGTTCTGGTTTCCATGGAAACTGTGTTTGAATTCGGGCAAATTTAGGTTTTACTTCCTGTCCTTTTTTTGTGGTGAAAAAAGCCTATATACTGGACCAATGGTGTTTCCAAGTATAATTCAGGTCATCTGACATGCAACAGGTGCAAATTCATAATGATGCAACTTTTCCCCGAGGATGGACAGACCCCTTGAACTTGCGACTTTTTCTGCTGTAAGCAACTTTGAAAGGGTTAATCTGATAAACTATTATGTTCTGCTTCAATTTTTTGATAAAAAGTGTCAACGATCTATCTGAAATAAAAAGTTTCTTCCATCGCTTCTTCAGCATCACTAGTAATTTGTGAGTAATAAGGGTCCAAAAAGTGGAAAAAATCTCAAATTTGTCCAACTTCAAACACAGTTTCCATGGAAACAAGAACAGATACAACCATTGTAAATGATGGTGGTGCTAGAGGAAGCCTCATATTACAAATCCATCCAAACCCGAGACCTGTATCAGTAATCGGGCCGGAGATATAATGGTTTTTCTACAGCATGTTATGAAAAGTGCCCCCTGCAGGCCGTTTCTTCAGAGGTCCATAAAACCAATACCAGAGGGCAGTTTGAGAAAAAATCAGAGAAATCCATTATTTGGGCCAAATGAACAAATTGACAAAGTTAAAGTAAAATCCAAGACCATGATGGCCCAGGTGTGTTTCCACTTGGCATGGAATTACCCACATTATACCCCATCCAATCATGTGACCTGTATCAGAATGAAAATGCATGGTGGGTGGCAGAGATCCTATCATTTGGAAGACTGATGCATCGACAAGACCTCCCTCTCACAGGGGAAACAGAACTGCACAGAGCAGGAGAGAAGACTGCAATCAAGTGAGACTCCGTGAGTGCGTTTACAAGACGTTAAAAAAAAAAAAAAAAAAAAATTATTGGGTAAGTCCGACTATGACTGGACTTTTAAAATACATGCAAATATGTTAGCCCAACTGGAATCGTACTAAATCGAACTTCTCATAGTCGGACTAACATACCCAGATAATGCAGTTACTAGTCGCATTATTCCTCAATGTATACACTTGAATCGAACCGAACTGGACATGCGCTCTGCGCATTCCCCACAATTCTTCATGCACGGCTTTGATCCGGAAGTCTTGTGGACTTGTAAACACAAAATTGATTAGCAACAACTCTGCTCTGCCCAGCTAGCAAGTTTGTACAGAACAGTAGCAATCCTTGTCTGCAAGGGCATTGGTGCTTGAACAGTCACGCCTTGGGGGCTTATAACTTCTTCCATTAATCCATATGATTTATCAAATGACTCACGCACCATCTGAAAATTTTCCTTCCACTCACCATTGGAAAAATGACTCTCTACCACTAGTCTTTACTCCTGACCTGCATCCAACGAGCACGGGAGGCCAGGGGGCGCGTTTCCCGAAAGCACAGATGCCAATTTACACAGTTGGAACCACAGACTGAATGGACAGAACTATGTTAGTTGCTAACTTAGTTAGCAACTACGCTTCTGAGAAACACACTACGGAGTAGTACAAAGGCCGCAAAGTTGAACATAGCGGCGTTGCCGCCTGGCTTCGGCTAACGCCATAACCACCAGGAATAGAGTGCATCTCAATT
Organism: Gymnothorax javanicus; assembly: GCA_029692085.1. Classification (NCBI taxonomy): domain Eukaryota; kingdom Metazoa; phylum Chordata; class Actinopteri; order Anguilliformes; family Muraenidae; genus Gymnothorax; species Gymnothorax javanicus. Next base: position 87,772,497 of record CM056193.1, read on the forward strand.
GTATGAAAAGCGTAGCGTACAGCCTGTATGAAATGTACAGAGTCGTAAAGTTGTCCATGTTCTTGCCACTCGACATGCTACCAGCTTGCCACCAGCTAACTTGTTTGTTGATTGTTTGGTCTGTGACGTAATAGGTCAACCAGAAAAGGGTCCAACGTGAACAAGCTGAGAGTGGGCTTATCGCCACCTATCGAAGTGGAGATGGACATGCTTCGGTCAATAAAATCGAATTTCGTCCTGTGCATGTATACTAGGACAAGGACAGATCATATGGCCTAATCGAGCTATTACCGTAGCTCGACTTAACTGCACATGTAAACGCACTGAGTGTAAAAATAACCTGCCCCCCACCAACACGTTCTGTCATAAATGTCACAGCGATCTTTTATTAACCTAGCAGACATCTGTGGAGGCTTCACATGTAGTTTACTAAGTAGAATGTAGGGGTTACCATTTTCTATTAGTCAGCAGAAGGCAGCACTGGTCACACTGAGATACAAGAATCCCCACTTTGTCCAAGACTATGGAGGCCCACTAGCCTTAACTTGTCCCCCCAGTGCCCCCTGCCCTTGTAGGCTCTCTGACATCTTCAGGTAATCAGCACTCTTCCCCAGCCAGGCATACCAATCCTCCCAAAACATGACACATGCAATCTCTCAATCCGCTCACAAACACAGAGCTTATCGATAGAGGGAGGGCGTAAATATCCCTCCATCAGCTTTCAGGGTAATCAGAGGGAGCAGCTCCTGGGAGACCACGGAAACGGTAGGTGGTGATACCCACGAGGCCCTGACCCCTCAAAGAAACCAATCAGCTGCTAGCACAACCTCACCTGTCATTCCATGCCTGGTGCACACAGAGCCACTCAAAGGCTTCATTCCAACCGCAATGTATATATTTTGGCAGAAATATACCCTAGAAAGGCTGCCAGAACACAGCAGCCACAACACACAATATTGACTTACACATTCATACCTGAGGTAATTTTGACCCATTTCCCAAAATGCTAGCGGGTGCAGCAAGGAGTGGGGATATTGTCAGTCTTCATCCTCGTGTGCATTTCATCCGCCATGGCCCACAATTCTCAACGTAAGCAGATAAGCACTTCTTTGCTATGAGGCAAACCTCTTAAAGCTTTCTCAATGCAGTACCGAAAATTAAGTGCATCTTTTTATAATCGATCTCTTTTTAAAAGCTGCTCCCTGCCCTCTAATACCAGAGTCATCAAGTCTTCAGTAGACAGTAGCCCTACACTCATCACCAGGCAGCATTTTGTTACCATTTCTTTTATCCAAAGCAACTGCTCTTACAGAAAAGCAGTTCCCCATTGAGCAGTGTTGCGTTAAGGATCCCTCTTCAAGGGCCCAACCACTGTTCTCACTTCATATGCAAGGCACTGGGGCTTAAGGGCCACCCATGGAGTCCCGGTCAATCGTCTTAACCACAAGGTTTAAGGTCCCAGATACTGGTGGCTTCGGAAGCGCAGCTGGCAGACTGATCACTTCTACGACTGAAATCAAGACCATCACCATTTGCATTTGAACTGAGCTAGAGCCCATACTCAACAGTACAGTGAGAGATGGTGTCCCACCCCTCCAGTCTAAATCATGGTGTCTTCCTCAAGGCTAAGAGGAATTTGATTGAATGTAAACAGCATGACCCCTAAATAAGAAGATGACAATTGTGCATTAACCTTTTCAGTTCCACACCTAATTCCACACAGACTTACCCCAATATGAAAATGGTTTCTCCCCTCAGTTAAAGCGGATTTCATATGGTTTACAGCAACAAGCATATATAAATAACACTTCAGACTCTACTTCGGTCAATCAATTACAAAGAAAAAAGTCAATCAGATTTGGTGGATTATATCTGACGTTATCTTGACACAGTTCATGAGAATCACTGAGAGTTGGCTTACAATTTGCTAATGTGTTATATGTATGGTAACATGTTATATACTGAAATAAAATGCACCTGAATTATTAAATACCGGCATCCTTCTTGCTTTTCTGTGTTCGTTTTAACTCTGTAAAACTCTAGAAACAAAAAAAACCCAACAAGCCCTTGGTTTTCAGATTTTCATCCCTTTGACTTCAGGAACAGTCTACTTTTAATGAAGGGAAAATGTGACAATTTCAGCATGATTTGTTCAAGCGCAGGTTTCATCTTTTTCTCCTTCCTCTATCGAGCACAAATAGAATCCATTGATAAGAAATTGTTTTGAAATACTCACTTACCGATCCCCATCTCCCTATTGTTGCTAAATATTTTTCTACAGCAATTTAAGTTCCGAGTTAACGTACGTTGACCATTCCGTCAATATTGGAGAGGTTGGTCACAACCTACATTTGGAGTACTGAACGGAGCTATGACTTCGTTAGATTTGCTCAGCACAATATACCCATGAAATAACATTATTATGCCATTTTTTTTTAACTAATCCAAGTGCGAGCCGAGAGGTATGTGCTTCCGAAAAATACCTGCCCTTTTTCTGTCAAGATTCGACGTACGTTGCTCACACCATTAATTTCCAAGCAGGAAGTCATGACTAATCAATATCTGCATCCATGCGCACAGAAACCCGACGTCAAACATTTCCAGTAAATTGATGCGAATGGCGAGTTTGAGAGTCTGCAGGGGGATCTGTCAAGGTTTGTAACATGCGTTTTTTTCAACGTACATTGAATATAAACCCTGATAATTAGTTATTTACTCAAATAAAAGTGTTGCCCTTCCTTGGATACTTAATACCTTGATCTGTGAACCCTGAATCTGAAGTGCGAGGGATCATTGTCATCGTTTTGGGTTGGCGTGTTTGCCAGCATGGCAATGCACGTCGGAATCGGACGGAATATGACCAACGCACGTTAGAATGTGACAGAAGTTTTTTAACATACGTTGAACTCGGACAGATTTTTTTCAACGCAAACTGTATAATGTGAATGGAAAGTGATTTGATTTTTTCAGTTGTTGTTATTGGTTATTGTATGCAAAGTGAATGACTTGGTCGGTGATCTTCATTGGTCTACGGGTCGCAGCTGGGTGTAGACAAAGTTGGTCTGCGGTCGTCAGTACTGATCTTTGTGGCAATGTACATCGATTTGAAGGCTATATCACAATGCACGTGGAAATTTGACGGACTTTTTCAACGTGCATTTAATAATGAAACCTTACAACTTGGTTGATGTAATTGGCTTGTAATCTGTAGTGACAAAGTACCTGTCAGTTCGTTACTCATGCCAGATCTTCCCATACGCAACTTCCTTTGTCATGCTTTAAATATTTCTACGGAATTTCTGGCTGATTTCATGAATGTACGTTGAATCTGACGGTTTACTGCAGCATATTATAGCAGCGATGCATGGCTCTCTCGGACCAGAGGCGTTACATTTTGTGTAACTATGTTTAACTTTCTAATTCTTCATTTGTTGAACCTGATACACCATAAAATAAGGATTTTTTGGGGACATTTTGGTGTTACTTTCCGTCAAAGTCTATGTGCGTTGACTCCCACCCTCATGAATTTTATTTGACATATCAAGCTTGTGACACTTGGTATTGATTTGTACCATTTAATTTGTGAAACCTGATGCTCTTGGTAATCAGAAAACCTAAAAACAAATGTTGAATTACAGACTTCATATTTTAACCCCCTGACACATTTTTGTAACATATTAGCAAATTGTGAGCCAGTTTCATATTGGGCTTTGGTGGCGCAAGTGAGGTGGCCTCTTTTTCTCAAGACAGACAGGGATCTAATTTTCTGACCATCCTATGCACAAAAATCTTGAACTCCAGACGGTAATCATACTCTTACTTGGGTTCAGAGGTGAAAATGTCACCTATAGGATGCCCACATAATCAAGTCATGCTCCAGAACATCACTAAAGAGGCCAGCAGACATTAGTGGACAAAAGTTGCTGAGTATGTTAATGGCCTGCTGACTTCAGTGAGAAAAGAACTGGATTAACATTTTAGTAATTGTACAGAGCCTAAACTGCAAGCACTAGATCAAAAAGTATTCCTGCCATTGACTGTGCACATTAAATGGAATAAAGGGAGTTTGTAATTGCAGGAGATATCAGGGTAATTCTGCGTGAAATCGCTGAAGGCCTCATTTAAGCCTAAAAGGCCTAATTCTTTTGTATGGCAGACCTCATCATACCTGAGCAATATACATTTGAAATATAGCTAGGTGTAAAATTATTATTTTTAAGAGGACAAACTTTATTGAACCCTGTGGGGTCATTTGTCCTCTGCATTTAACCCATCCTATTGCTAAGAGCAGTGGGCAGCCACAGACCAGTGCCCGGGGACCAAGTCCAATTCTAAAGCCAGTGCCTTGGTCAGGGGTACTGGCAGGAGTGTTCCTGTAATGCATGTTTTTCTAGGTGGGGGAAACCGGAGGAAACCCAGGCAAACACGGGGAGAGCATGCAAACTCCACACAGAAAGGCCCCAGGCCGGATTCAAACCCATGGCCTTCTTGCTGAGAGGCAACAATGCTAACCACAACTATGATAGGAGTAATAAATGCCAAAATTTGAAAGATTCAATGTGCTTCAGTTTGGCGATGCAGAGGGCCAAAGTTGCTCTGATGCACAAGTTTTTTTTAGATTTTTTTTTAACCACAGATTTCATCAGGTCATGAATTGGCAAAGAGCCTGCAGAATGCAACTGTGGCTCTTCTATTATGGGAGTTAAAGACATGCAGTACTCAAGCATAATGCCTGAAAATTTCAAGCGTAAAGCATAAACTGTTCAAAAGTCCTGACTGAAAAAAAAAAAAAAAAAAAGTTTTTTTTTTCTCAAGAACTCCTTTTTCCCATAAAATCAGGGATACGCCACCCTTTTAAAGCCCCAATATCTCAAAAACTAATCAAAATATAAGGCTGAAATTTTGCACACAGTCTACTGGCTATAATGACATTTTTATGAAGTAGGAAGCAAATCTGACACGGTCAGACATGTACATTTTTGAAATGTGGTGATTTGAGGTGTATTCACCCATTACAGACAATCGTATTTGTATTCAGATCTCTTTCCAATTTAAAAAGGTGTCAATGTTCGACAGTAACATGGGACGCTAGTTCACAAGGCTACCTCCCTTTGCTCTGTGCACAAAGCAGGACCACACCGCTAGTACAGATAAACAGTTTATCAGGGCCTCGCGACACCTGCTAGGGTTTTCCACAGACGCAGAGGTACTGAGGCCTCACCCAATCCATCAAAGAAGTTCCATAAACACAGCAGGCCCCTTTGTTTCTATCCAGGGGTCACAAACACCCCAAGCCACAGCTTTTCAAAACAAATAAACACAGGGTAGCGTATGGTTCCATGCTCCTCGTATGCCTGCATTGCAGCACAGATTCATGCTTTGCAGTGAATCACAGAGACAGAGACAGCAAGAGAGAGGGGGGAGGAAGAGAGTGTGCACAAAAGAGATCAAAAGCTCTTGATTTCCAAATACATATGAAGAGAGAGAGAGCAGCACAGGGACAAAGGGCGTCCCTCTGTGAGTACTGAAGGCAGCACACTATCACTGTGCTGATCAGAGCAAGCACCTTCATCCACAGGGAGACACACAAGGCCACTTAATTCCACATCTCCCATCTAACAAATCCCAGGCCACAGGAGAATAGCCTCTTCAGACTGTATATGATAGAACCCATGAACGCATGCGCTTTAGCTTGACCATACAGAAACAGGAACCAACAGAGCCTCACTCAGCCTCACACGTGCATTAACAACCTGCTCTTTGGCTCCATAAATAAAGGTGGGGTGTTTGAATAACAGCCAGCAGAACAGAGACACAGCTGATAGGGACTGAAGGCGGTGGGGTGGGGGTGTGTGCAGGCTCTGAGTGCATACAGGTCCCCAGCACCCCAAACTCTGCTGTCCTACAGCACAGAAGCCGCCTGCATGCAGCCGAGTCAGGTTTCACTGCGCCTATATTTAGCTGCAAGACAGACCTTTGACTTTGTACACTACAACCGCAACCTTCATCGCATAAAAATTTCGAAAACCACTCAACCCGTCTCAGAGTACTCTCATGTCTAACTTTGCTCTAAGGAAAATGGACAAAGTTGCTCAAAATCATCAGGTCCCATCAGGAGTATAATTTACCTTTCAAATGGTGTCATGAGTGTGGCAGGTAGGAGATTTACATTAAGGTGAAGTTTGTGTTGAAGTCATGTGCCAAAGTGCAGGGGGGTCAGTCCATATCTAAGCATCCAGACCCTCCCAGATGACCCCCTCAGAAATTTCTCAAAAATTTCATATGGGTACCTCTGGTGGACTTATGAAATAATACCAAGAATTAGACCAATATCCCTAATAGTTTTGAAGTGATGGCCTGTCACAATTTTAAGTTTTTTTTTTTTTTTTTTTTTTTTGACGAAATTGTGTTTCGTCCAACTTTGGGCTTCCACTGATCCTCTATTATTTAACCTACAGATCAGATTTTTGGTCTCCCAGGCCAACTTTTCCCCTAAAATCAGAATTTCTGGTCAGATTAGGTGTATCTACCTTGGTTGCTCCACAATAGGGCTCCAAAGTTGGCCGAAAAGCCAAAAATCGCAAAAATTGCTGTACTTTTTAAATGCTACAGATCAGAAAGTTTAGGGAATTCAAGCTTGAAATTTTTTTGTGACCATTCCTGATACCTCCCATGGGTAATCCACTTTAATCTTGTTTGTATCTTGGCAGGAATGAGAAGAAAATTTTTTTTTTTTTGCTCGTTTTTCATTTTACGGAAAAAATAGCAATTTTGAAGTCTATGGTTCACCATGTGCGCAATTGACCACACCCTTCAAATCTTTACCATAGATTGCTATAGTTGTCAACTTCATCTGACAAAAAAAATTTGGATGGTGTTCAGCCTAGTTTATTTTATGTAAATTTTTCAATAGACACACCATATTGGCCATTTAAACGCACCATCGCACATCATAAAATGCTATAGATTTGTTGAAAGTACGAATATTAAGTAATGTTCAGTTCATCATGTTAAAACTTGAACAAATAATGAAATCTTGAGACAAGCACAAACTTGTTTCATCTTACATCATCATTAAATCTGCAATCTGAGGTAAGTGAAGTGTGATGACTTAATCCATAATTCGTCTGAACTCGTTTTGGTATTGCGTAATGATGACCAGTATGAAAGAGCTCCAATGATCAGATTATCATAATCACTCAAACCATGGAGGGTAAGAAGGATTTACCACAGTGTGACTTAGGCACCAAATTGGGTGATGAATGTCACAATACACGTATGGCAAGAAAACTGGCCTCTTCAGAGTGGATACCTTAAGCAATGAGGATCAAGAATTGCTCGCCTGGAGATCTGGAGTTATGCTTGAGGAAATTGAGCAAATTTGTTTTCATCATGAGAAGATGTTTTTATCTCAGTTCATGAGTGAACAGCGTACATGTGCAAATCCAGGAAATATTCATACCAAACAGATTTCTAGTAAGTGTAATTTCCATGTTTTGGTGTAGCAATTGTATAAGTTTATCCTGATTCCATTACAGATTTGCATAATGTGTGATTTTTAGTCCTCTAAGTTCCTGGCAGTGAATGTAAATTTGATAGTTAGCAATGTTAGCAAAAATTACATAATGAGATTAAAAGCAGGATTCTTATGGTCTCTAACAAAAACCACGTAAACCATTCCAATGTAGTAGTCGTACATGTAATCCATTGTCAAGCTTCAAATAAAACAATGATTTTGCTTGAAAAATTGTACTGAAGTTATTTTTTGCATGTATTTAGCTGTTTCAAAGAGCCTAGATGTGGCAAATGTGCTGAATTTAGCAATTGATGCTACACGATGCTGAACTTTCATCAATATCTGCTCAAAATAGGTAACATCATTCAAAAAACTGCAGCAAAAAAAAACTAGGCTGAACACCATCCCAATTTTTTTGTCAGATGAAAAACGAGCAAAATAAAAAAAAAATTTTCTTCTCATTCCTGCCAAGATACAAGCAAGATTAAAGTGGATTACCTATGAGAGGTATCAGCACTGCTCACAAAAAACATTTCAAGCTTGAATTCCCTAAACTTTCTGATCTGTAGCATTTAAAAAGTGCAGCAATTTTTGCGATTTTTGGCTTTTCAGCTAACTTTGGAGCCCTATTGCGGAGCAACCAAGGTAGATACACCTAATCTGACCAGAAATTCTGATTCTAGGGGAAAAGTTGGCCAGGGAGACCAAAAAATCTGATCTGTAGGTCAAATAATAGAGGAGCAGTGGAAGCCTGAAGTTGGACGAAACACAATTTCGTCAAAATAAAAAAAAAAATACTTAAAATTGTGACAGGTCATCTCTTCAAAACTATTAGGGATATTGGTCTAATTCTTGGTATTATTTCATAAGTCCACCAGAGGTACCTATATGAATTTTTTGAGAAATTTCTGAGGGGGTGACCCAGGAATTTTCTGATTTTCTGGATGCCTTCACTTGGACTGACCCAGGGGACATATCCGCCCTATTAACAGTGCCCATGTGTCACATTCTAATGCACAGAGTTGGCCCGAAATATTCCCCCCCCCCAAACCAGAAGAAATTATCATCTGGAGAGGGACAACATGGCCTCTCCAAACCAGACCTGGAAATGAGCTTGGGAAGACTGAGGCCTGCTAGTGGAAGTGGACTCCTCAGAGACTCTAATGGATAAGCCCTGACTGCGTGATAGTGCAGTGGTTTTGTACCCTTGACTTGGGATCAAAAGGTCCTGGGTTGAAGTCCTTACCACGGCCTTCGCGGTGTGTTCTTGGGCAAAACACTTCACTACCACACTGCCTCACTCTACCCAGGTGTATAAATGGGTACCAGCAAATAGTCAGGGAAACCTGACTAAGAGCTGGGGGAGTACCTGCAATGGACTGGCATCCCATCCAGGGGGAGTAGCAATACTCCTAGTCGCTCCATGCCACCGAAACCGCAGCAAAGCACCGGCCTGATGAGCCATTCGGCTTACTATTTCTACTTTGCATGCTTGGAAAACCAGCTTTGTGTGGAAAGAGGCCAGCCCTAAAATCCCACCGGCCATGTATAATGATGCACAACAGCCAGTATTTCTTTTTAATGATATGTATGAAATCTTTTTAATGATATGTAAAAATTCTACGAGAGGTGGAATTCAGAGGTCTGCTATTTATTCAGATTATTGACATTCTTTCAATCTAACACAGCAGCCTGGTTAGGTCTGTCTGCTTCTCATTATCTCTTCTTAATCATTATTGGCCACATTTTGGTTTTGATCAGTCAGTTGGCTGAATAAACGGCTTGATTGCAAGTAAGGCAAAGTACACGGGAATTGATTTAAGGTAAGATAATTATGCCAAGGCGATGGAGGCTGTCCAACCTCGCTGGTAATTAGCGGACTTCAAATTACAGTTTTCTTCCCGGAAGTATTTCAAATGACCGCATTAGGTATGTGTCATAGAAAAGGTAATAAGCAAGCTCGTCCGTCTGCCTCATAGTGGCAGTTACTTTTATTGCGCTCGCGATTACTGCGATTCCGTTTATCGTGCAGCCCTACGGTACAAAGCCTGGCAATTCTCCCTCCTTCAACCACTAGAAGGTATGCCTTACACACATTTAACTGAACCAAGAGCTACCCAAGCACAGCCATGCAGATAGTACATCCAGTGGTTTTCCTTTCAAATCTAATTTGGCATATTGTATTATAGCAGGTCAATGTGATCTCTAGCCATTGAATGAGGAGCACATTTTTAGTCCCCTGCAACCAAAGGGGTAGGTTGGGGTCTATGAATTTAGGCCAAGTCCCTCAGTTACACGTGTGGCCTTCTGTCCTGAGGAGTTCCCAGAGCAGATCTCCCACACCATTCACAGTGGCCCTTCAAAGTTTCTTGTGTAGTTTGGCCTTATCCTCTTCTGCCTTTTTCTAAGTTTCAGTGACCTGTGACCTTCTCCGGCGGGGGACTTTTGCAGTCTCAGACCTGCTTGTCAGTGTTGGAGTGCACCTCTACTGAATGGTACACGGAATAGTTCCCCAGGAATTCCCTTGAACAATATCTCATCACTTGCTGTACAAGCCAGTACCATTCTATTTTGTTAGCTGGCAAGTTTAAGCTGATGTTCGGTTGTGTTGTTTAGGAAAAGCACGGTTATGCAACACAACTGGACAAGACCTATTAAATACACCTCCAAAAGGTCAGATTTCAGTCACAAGGCACTTGGTCCCCCCTCAGTCAGGGCATAACATGTTGTAGTGACCCTGCAATGACCAGGATGGCAGAGTACTGCGGCAATGGTGGGGATGGAATGTAGCAGACTGTGAGTAATTTCCCTATAGAGAGGCTCGGCCACCTGCTGCCCCGGCGACAGGAATAATGCCGGAATTGCTCTTCCCACAACTTGCAGCTAGTGGACAGAGAGCAGGATGCAGCCTAAAAGAGGCAGTGGCTTCAAGCACGAGACACAGGAAATATTTTTTCTCCCCCCTTCCTGCATCAGTCTACAAAGTTCTGGTTTCAATCTGGAAAAAACAAAAAAAAAAAAAAAAAAACACACACACACAAAGGCACAGGCACACACACAGGCAACAGCACTAGGATGGGAACATATTTCACTCCCATAACCATTCCCAACGACACCTGCCCATCAGGATGAGCCTGATGGAGTGTCACACTATCCCCATGACAGGGGGAGGGCTGAGCAGGACAGAGATTACTCATCCCAGGCAGAATCCAAACATCTAATCTTCCTTTCATTTGCAGACTGGTGTACTTAACGAGTGCCTTCCCACAAAGTCCGAGGTGACTATAGCTGCCCAACTCTACATTTCACCCAGTCTGTGAGGGGGAACATTTGAACTTTCATGCAGACTAGCAGAGAGTGAACTCAAGAGCAGACTTAACTTCACTTAGCTAGTGGAATTTCCATATATTTCCAAATGTGACGACAGATGTCAACGGAAGCAATTTCAAGAAAAGAAAACAACATTCCAAAGGATAGTGGGAAGAAATAGCCTACATTTCTTGCAATGCAAGTAAAACAAAATTCAGATCATCCAAAAGTAAAGTCACATGCTTGCACTGGAGGCTCTCCATCTCGGATCATCAAATGGTCTCCACTTGACCCCCTCAGATTTGCCTGAAAAAATTCTATGTGGTGGGTAATATTCCCAATAGACAAAATTATAAATTTCAGATCTCTACTCTTTTTAGTTTTCTCAAAAAAATTCCTAAGTGGAGCAAAATGGACCCATTTTTAGATGTTATTGTCCGAGTGACCATTTTCAAACTAGAATATCCCTAGAACTATTTGTTGCAGAGCCATGAAATTTTGTGGGCTAAGAGTCCTGGTCCAGTATGTCATGGAAGTAGACTTATAGCATTGTTACTCAGTTCATACCTGAATGCTGGCCCTCTGGATTTCTTGAAAAATTGTAACGTATGAAATCTGGATGGGTCTTTAAATGTCCATAGAAACCTCAGTTTTCAATGTAAGAACTTCCAATTTTGCAGAGAGTTTGACATGAACGATGTCTATGACAGCTTATGAGATCAGGTCAGAGTCTGATGGTTGCTGAGATACTGAAGTCCAAAAATGAGAAAAATGAGTGAAAAAAAAAAAAAACACACATTTTCGTCAGTATTCGGGACAATTTTCCCCATGAATGACACCAGGTATCAACATAAAACTTTATTTTTTTTGAAAGAGCATTTTTTAATTGACAAAATATAAAAAAATTGGGATGGGGTTTTGCCTCATTTTCATGAAATAAATTTTTGAAATATTAATGTTTTTGTGACATTCCCAATTGCAGTAATACCTGGTGTTCAACAATTTCACTTCTCAAATGCCTGGAATAACCTAGTTTATGCAATCTACATGTATGTATTCAGATGATTAACTTCTATCCAAATAATCAGAATACACCACCCATTAGAAGTTCCAATAGATCGTAATAATATTGCAAGTAGGCAAACTCGGCTGAAAAAACTGAACTGCATGGAAAACCAACTTTGGTAAATTTTTATTCTCAATCTCTAATAAATGAATACTGCTTTTGAGATGAGGAATACAAATTCTGCGGTGCAGTTTAACTGCACAAAAATATTTGAGCTTGATACCTCATTCTCTGCAAGTATTTTGACTGTTCAAGAACCCTGATTCGTCACATAAGCCATTTACAAGCACAACATTAGTTAAAATTCCCCTTTTTATAATTGGCCATAACTTTTGAACTATTAATGTGAGATACCTGAAATTTTGCATGCCCAGATGATATAGATGAGAGGGTATATGTGTGAATATTCATAAAAATGTTAAGTAATCATACTGGACAATTTCAGAATGTTATGTTCTTGTTCCGTTTGCCTGGTCTTGCCATGTGTCTGTTCTTGTTCCTGTCCCGCACTGCCAATTGGAATCCTCTCCATGTCTGCGTTCCTGTCCAGGTTTTGTTTTCTCGAGTGCATGCACTGCTTCCTTGCTATTGGCTGGCTGCGGTATTTCCACTTTCCTTCAGCGCTGTTCTGGCTTCGGGTCTTTCTAAGCTTAGTGTCAATAAACTGTTTTTAGTTACTAACATCTACCAGCATTCACGGGAGGTCTTTTATCTTAGACAGGCACTTTACTAATATTACTAATTTAGGTAGGGCGTTAATTGTCATGATTTCCCGCTTTGATATTACTTCAGATCTTTCTTTACTTTACTGCGTAACTTTTTCACGCTTCCTTCAATCTGCATACTTCATTGGTACTTAGCTGAGCATGCCCATTTTCTTAATGGGCTTGTTATGTCATTAAGCCTTGTCCAATGTCTCATGTTCTTGCTTTGTTTCCTCCCTGTTCTGCTCAGGTGTTCCTTGTTCTCTCATCAGCCCTGTACCTTCTTATTCTGCGGAGGCTTTCCAGTTGGCAGTCGGTCCGTTGTTCCCATGTTGGTTCTATGCCCGTTTTCATGCCGCGTGTTTCATGCTCTTAATTATATCTTCGAGTTTATACTACCCTATTTGTTTCAGCTCATTGAGTGTAGTTTTTCACTGGCTTTGTGCCCCCCTTAATCCTGCAGTTTTTTTTTTTTTCAGTTTAGTTTTTTCAGCTTTTTAATTGGAGTTTTTTGTTGGCAATTAATCACTATAATTAATCATGGAGATACTTTTTGGTTTGAATTTGATTTGAAAGTTTGTGCAAATGGAGAAATATCAATGAATCATCTGTTAAAATAGCCATATTAGTAACTGACTCATTGAATATTGGCAAAATTTACTTTGGAATCAGTAGCTAAATTATGATTTTTTTAAAAATTTATTACAGGAATATAAGGCAAAACCCCATCCCAATTTTTTTTTTATATTTTGTCATTAAAAATATGCTTTTTCAAAAAAATAAAGTTTTATGTCTATACCTGGTGTCATTCATGGGGAATATTGTCCCAAATACTGATGAGAATGTTTTTTCTCATTTTTGGACTTCAATATCTCAGCAACCATCAGACTCTATGACCTGATATCATAGGGTGTCATAGACATGGTTCATGTCAGACTCTCTGCAAAATGGGAAGCTCTTACATTGAAAACTGAGGTTTCTATGGACATTTAAAGACCCATCCAGATTTTGTACAGTACATTTTTTTAGGAAATCCAGAGGGCCAGCATTTAGGTATGAACTGAGTCACAACCCTATAAGTCTATTTCCATAACATATTGGACCAGGACTCTTAGCCCACAAAATTTCATGGCTCTGCAACAAATAGATATTCCAGTTTGAATGTGGTCACTCAAACATGTCTGAAAACGGGTAAAAAAAGGGGTCCATTTTTCCCCACTCGGGAATTTTTTGTGAGAAAACTAAAAAAAAGAAGAGATCTGAAATTTTGGATTTGTTCTATTGGTAATACTACCCACCACATAGAATTTTTTTCAGGCAAATCTGAGGGGTCAGGCAGGGAACTTTTCCTTTATTTGATGAATTGAGACGGACTGACTCACTGATTAAAATGTTTTATATTTGGGGGTGGTAGCTCGTTCTAAGAGATCGGGAGCCCAGTCTTATAGATGCATTACACGCATGCAGCTCTGTCATCCTGTGGACTTCACGTGTTAACCTTAAAGGTGACATAGAATGGGGCGCCCCGGTGGCTCATCGGTCTAAGTGTGTGTACCATAAAGGCTGTGTCCTTCCCGCAGCAACCTGGGTTCGAATCCGGCTCTCGTCATTTGCTGCATGTCTTCCCCCATTCCTCTCCCCAACTTTCCCCTCTCTCTACACTGTATAACTGTCTAATAAAGGAAAAATCCCCCCCCAAAAAAAATTAAGCTTCCTAAAAACCTCTCTCAAAAAGCTATGTTAGGGTGGGGGATTTTTAACTCGTCGTTTTGCACCTATTTGGCGACCTTTCGGGCTTAACTGGCAACCTCATTATGAAATGAATGCAGTTGATGCTGATTGGTTGGCTTTGCTGCCACTCAAAAGAATGTAACTTCACCAAGAGCGGTAGGGAAAATGGAAAACACTCGCCGGCTTTGGAACACGGACAGACCAACTTCATGCAGCTATAGCATATTCAGAGATTCAGCCTTTTATGTTTGAGCCCGACTCGGATGAGGACACTGAATTGGAGGAAGAACCAGTCCAGCAAAGGCTGGATTTAAACGTGTCTGAATAGTAAGTATTTTTGAATGTTTCCCCCCCAACGTAATAGAGAGACAGCTAGAGACAGCTAGATAGGCTCTCGCTTCAGAGCTATTCCAAAGGCTTACTGAAGAAATTCATTTGCGAGTTAAGTCCGTTTAATCCGTTTCACGTGCATTACGGTGGATTTCCCCACTAGAGACACGGAAATCGATTATGACTCTGGAATTCTCACGCTTGTCTTTACTGAGGGATTATAAAGACTTGTAGGGAAATTATTTTGAAGGGGAGGAAACGGAATGAGAGTGGGGGGGGCAGTGAGATACATGTGACATCATATGTATCCATTGTTCAGATTAGCCCATTTTCTGGCGGTCATTTTTAACAGAGGAATTTCTATGAAACGGAGATGTTCAGAATGTCAAGCACTTTTCGTATGTTCTTGAATGCGGGTAGACTACCGTTATTCAACATAGACAAGGTAAAAACGGTTTTTGATTCTATGTCATCTTTAAGTACTTAGGTCAACATCGCAGGACACAAAACATAGCAGTAGGGAGAAAGAGGTCCGAGTCCATATGTCCTGAGTTTGAATAGCAGGACTCAGCCCTGTGGGGGCAGGGCTTGGCAGGGCTCAGCTGAAGGTGGCTGAGATAGGGGGAGTGGCTAGGGGAGCAGAGCTGGGGAGAGGTAATAATCACAGGTGTAGCGGGTTGAATAATTACTCTTCTCTTTATATATGCAGTAGTGTGCTGGAGTCAGTGTGTCACACACCACCAGCAAGCCTAGAAGGTTCCTGAGCATGTGCTCAGGAAACACTGAAGTCTGAAGCGCCCGGCTGTTTGCTTTACCTTTGGGTCATTCCGGCCAAGTGGGCCTAGGTGTGCACCGCACAGTCTCAGAAAAATTTGAAAAAAAGTCATGGGTGTTTGCCATCATTTAAACTGGACAAATCCAGGTAATTCACCTCCGCCAAGGAGGTGTATGTTTTTGCCGCATTTATCTGTTTGTCTGTTACAGGATATCTAAAAAATGGCAATATAGATTTTAACCAAACTTTGCAGGATCTTACAGTAGCACAAGAGGAACAAGTGATTATATTTTGGCATATCTAGGCCAAAGAACAGCTGAGATATAGGCCAAAGTTCAAATCCAGCGATGCTGGCAGAGATTTTAAGTCTTTCCAACGGGCCGGATTTCCAATCGGCGTGCTTTTGGGTTTTGCTGCCACCTGGCGGTGGAATGCAACAACACCCTACATCAGCCAACGAAAATAACTAATGCACAGGGTTGCCTTGGCATGGCGGAGGTGCTGCGCTCTCAGAGCTCTTGTTTTACCTATGTGCACCTGTTGACATTAATTTAGGAACACTGGAAAGTGTATTTGTATCCCTTCAAAAATGCTTATTAGTCATTGCTACATTCGCAAGTGACTGGAAACCGCCTCCTTTAATTAGCAATTACTCCATGAGAAACTGGAGTTGGAACTGAAGATTTGGGATTTGACCATTTTAAATGATGGCAGACACCCATGATTTTTTTCAAAATTTTCTGAGAGGGTGCGATGCAAACCTTCCAAAAACTGGTCCACTTGGCATGGAATGACCCCTTTGTGTGTGTCACAATATAACACGATGAACAAAGTATTGAGCTCCAAACGAAAACAATTGTTCTGCATTCGTCTATTCACACTCAGAAGTCCCTTGGCAACAAGGGGCTTTGTTACAAGCTCCTTTAGTACCTGCGCAAAGGCAGATCCGCAAATGAGAAATCCACCAACCTGTAAGTTTGGCATTCCCAGCTCCATTCTTGAACAACTTTACCAGGTTAGCTAGTAAGAGAATGAGAAGTGCCTCATTAAGCTTGGGAGTGAAAACAGGGTTCAGAGGCGCTGCTGTCACACACCCACACACACCACACACCCTCCGACAAGACACGCGCTTGCTCACACACCGCCATGTAATGCATAAGAACTGTACAAGATCTGTACCTGTGCTGGCAGAATGGTAGTTAGATATTCCAACTGCCTGGAAAAAACAGGACTTTCTGACAGCGGGAATTAAGATTTTATGGATGATTTTAGCTTCCCACCCACACTCAGCTGTCAGTTGTGACGTATGTGTGAGAGGGAGGGAGTGAGGTTAAACTTCACAGACTCTGAGTGAGCGCGAGTGTGCTTGAGAGTGTGAGATTGCATTGCTAAATTATTCACTGACATGATGAACCCGAAGACACGACGTGAAGAGATCAGGAGTTTCATACATTTTAAAATGACCCTTTTGATCAGTTTCGTCTTCCTTTCTGTCCTTTTCAACATCTTCAAAGGCAGAATTGCATAATAGCACTTGAGGCGAGGCATTACCAAGAAGCAAGGCAAGTTATTCCAGCTCTCAGAATGACCCGAACCATAATTCTAAATGGCTTCAATGTGGAACATGAACTAGCCAGGGGAAGCTCCAAATCATTTGAATATGTGCCTTCACAATTAAAATAATGCTGAATCCACAAGAGTGTGATATAGATTGGGGTTTTAAGAGTCACACCCAAATGCCCAGAAACACAGGAAACCACAGCAAAGAGGGGGTGGTAGGGTGGGGCTGCGCAGAGACCAGGCAGGGGAGGATAGGGGAGGGGGGAACTCAATACACAGCTGCAGCTTCACTCACATCCTCAACAATCATTATTTGACCCCTGCATCATGACTGCCTCCGAAAGAAGGTCCAGATCGCCTGAGTTTCGCTGACAGTACTATGGAAAACAAGGCGTAAAACTGAACACAATTCACAAAACCTGGGCCACATGAAAAATTGTGAATAATTTTCTCACGTGCTCAAGAAAGTCTAAACATTGTTTTCAGTTTGTTTCGCAAGTCCACATATTACATTTTATTCTTGATTAAATAAATAGGACCAAGGGTCCTGTAGCTTACGGGCAAGCAATCATACTGTGATGTTGCAAGTTTTGAAAATTTCATATGACGTTTGACCTTGGAATTATCAGAAGGTCAATTTAAGGTCACTAAACAGTGGCGGATCGGGGGGCCTTTTTTTTTTTTTTTTGCAAAAAGTGAAAATATTCAGCGCATTCCAGTCTTTGGATAAGCCCAAGCCTCATACGTACGCGCGTATGTCTGCAGCCTTTCACATTTCTAGTAATACTCTCATCTATCACCACAATGTTTAAGTAGTCCTCACGGTTTATATACCACTTTTTGTGGTTCAACTTCACTATTCCAGTTGTCTTGCATCAGGACAAATTCATTTGGATCCAATTGTATATATTTGCTTTATGCGATAGCAGGCCTCGAACTACAGGTGATAAGGGGCACGGCAAAAGTTGCCGTGGTCCATGGTGAAAATATAAGGGCACTACGGCAAATTTGCCTCCATATAAGGGGCACCACAGCAAAGTCTGCCGCTACCTTGGGGGCACAGCAGCAAATCTACCATGGAGCTTTACGTCATCACTTTAGCTAATAAAAAGTAAAGGTCCGTAGTCTCAGACGTTCCTCACATAAAGTGACCAATCAGCATGCGCTATGCAAATAAAAACCATTCTTGAAAGGAAACGTTTCCCGTATTTTTCCCCCGCTTGTTGTCTTGTAAATTGGCTCAGTATTGCACTGGGACATCGTTTGGGAATTGCTATAATGCAAGTATAAGCAAAGGACATTCCAATCAATCGCCAGGTCCTTGAAAAAATAATCATATTTAGCCATTTTGTCCATCCTCTGCCACCCGCGAAATTCGGACTTTCTCCTGTCATTCCAACACTCATACTGACAACAGCGCTGGATACTGGCTATAAAGACCACTTCCCAAGCTTTATCAACACACAACACGCAACCTAAGAGAATTTCAGTACCTCCATAACTTCGTCAATTTGCCACACTTTGCGGCTGCCGACTGTAATTCGGCATTTTTTTTTTACTTTTTTTGTTCCTTTCACCTGTCAGCATCGTGATCAAAGTTAAAAATAGAGGAGATACATAAATTATTCAAGAATAATTCTGCACCCACGATCGCAAGAAAAGGGCGAAAAAGACAGTTGTAAAAACCAGTGGCGGTTCGTCGGCCGTAACAAAGGGAAGCAAAAGCCTCGCCCTTCAAAGCTTAAAGACTTAAACCTTTCGCAGTTTACTTTTCTTGATCAGCAGTTGCTCATACGAATTGGTAGAAGGACAGTCATATTTATTTTCGATAGCATTGTTATACATTGCACCAAGAAATTAAGAGGGGTTTTCTTTCACACATAAATTTCGACGTAAATTACCATAGGCCCACGTCTTTATAAATTCCGCGCTCAAGTAGCTCATGAAACGGCATAAATTCGCAAATTGATTAAGCAATAAGCTGTGCAGCATCGCATTCTTAAGATTTTAGAAAACAGATTGTCGTGGCTTCTTGCGAAAGAAGCCTCGTAAACTAATTTATAAAGACGTATTGATAATTTGCGTCGTCATTTGCCATCGAAAATAAATTTGACTGTCCTACCAATTCGTATGAGCAACTGTTGATCAAGAAAAGTGAACTGCGAAAGGTTTAAGTCATTAAGCTTTGAAGGGCGAGGTTTAGGCTTCCCTTCGTTACGGCTGACGAACCACCACTGGTAAAAATGGGCAATACTGTGTGATTTATTTATTTTGGGTAGGTGTTTTGGCCGAGGGGCACTTACGGCAATGCGGGGAAAGGGCACAGCATTCTACTGCCGTGAACTGGGGCTTTTATAGGTGGGCAGCACAGCAAACAGGTAGAGCATCGTCGTGAAATTCGAGCCCTGCGATAGGAATGACCGAGAAACTCTTTTCTTGCAAATAAAAAACGATACATGGACTTAAGCTAAGTACAATTTATTTAATTTTGTTGTTTTCGTCCTAAAGTTTAAGAAGGCAGGCTTGCTGGGAAATTTGTTCAACCAATGGCCTTGCTTGTCCCCTGTTGCAGTAACAGTCTAAAAATGAGTTTCAATGACTACTTCAGACGAAAATGTCAGAAAGCAATAGAAAGGCGGAAAAGCTTAGAGAATAAAGTAAACCGACATTTGAGGCTCAGCCTTTCAAATGCAAAAAATTGGACCAAGGTGTCCTGTAGCTTACCGGGCAATATAAGCAGAAAATTTCATGTGAAGTTTGACATTTGAATCAGTGAAAATCAATGTCAATAAAATAAAAGTTCACATACACTTATAAGACCTTCTGTAATACAATCCTAAGCTCTGAAGCAGTTTTGGTGATACAAGTCATTAAAATATGTCAATATGTATTCAATATGTCAACTGTGAACTTTAAAAGGTCACAGAATGTCAAGCTGGGGTCAGCAAATGGACTTCATATGACTTTCTAAATGTCTCTATACAAACCTTGGATAAGTCTGTGACCATTTTGGTGATACAAGTCATTGTAATTTCACTGTGGAGTTTGACCCTCAAAGGTCACTGAAGGTCAAGTTCAATGTCATCAAATGAAACTTCATACATAACTTCCTATATGCCCGCAAGACAAACCTAAGCTCTTTCTGAAACAGTTTTGGTGATAGAAGTTATTGAAATTTCACTATGTGAAGTTTGACCTTTGAAGGTCGCCGAAGGTCAAGCTCAAGGCCACCAAATGAAAGTTCATACATGACTTCCTATAAGTGTTCAATGCACATATGTTCCCAATCTTCAATATTTTCAAGCCTAGACACGTTTGAAAATTGTAACATTTTGCTTGACCTCAAGTTTGACCATTCAAGGTCATCTGAGGTCAACTTAAACACAGCCAAAATATATAGGTCATATATTACTTCCTATATGTCAGTAATAAAAACTTAATCCCTATCTGCTACCATTTAGCTTCCACAGGCGATTTGGCCCATTCTCCATAAGACCCAATGTTAAAGTACAGCGCCCCCACTAGACCCACTTCCATCGATTCAATCAAAATGGCACTCGCACTGTACATAAATTGTATCAAGGTGAGTTGATTGCCAGATTTAGAAAAAAGTTATCTGACAGTTTTTGAGCAATAATTTTTTGAAATTTCAAGTCATCTCTTTTAACATTGTTAATACATTCCCTGACCTCGAGTTTGACCTTTCAAAGTCATCTGAGGTCATTGCCCCATCTGAGGAAATGGCTAAATATCTTTTAGGAGTTGTCAGCTTTGGAAAAATAACCTTTGATCCTTGTCCTGGAGCTAAAAAAAATTACAAAATTCAAATCTAAATTTTGAGAAGACCGTCAAAGATATTTCAAAACGGTTTTCAGTGTCTGATTTGGTAATGAGTCATCTACATGAAAACCTATATATTTCTAATATAAAACACTTTTTAAAAATTGCTGTTTTAGCAGCTCTCATGTGGAATTGCCCTCCAGTCACTGGTTTGTCAATAAACACAGGCCTACATCTCCACAAAGACAATTCAAGACTCATTCTTCCTGTTCATGGTTCTGACACTTACTGGTAAATGTAAGTCCTGAATGGCTGCAATGGTTATCAAGTATTTGCAGTTTCTCTTTATCTAAAAAGAAACTGAGCAAACAAACTCAAACACACTGAATTCCTATATGCACAGCAGCCCTAAAAAACAAAATGCAAACCCTACTGTAAGTACTGTGGGGGATCTCCCTTGACCCAGTGACTTAAGATCATCATAAATCTGAAAAGTACCAACACAGACCAGAGAACAGGTTTGGAAAGCAACACCACCCCCTAATTGCCCGAGGGGCCTCAGTAAAGGTAGTGTAGAGTCATCGGGAGGACACTCCTCACCCCGGAAACGCAACTGGAAAACCCAGTGACAAGCAAGCCGCAAACTTCACACGGCACAAAACCAGTCGATCCGGAGGACTTGCGTGGCCAACAAGTCTCCTGTCATTATGCTTAAGTGCGCCCTGTTCATTTCACAGCAATAAATCTATGGATGTTTTTCTCTGCATGACTGGGCCCTTATCAGCTTTACTTACAAAAAAAAAAAAAAAAACTCATTTTTCCCCAGTCTGAAGAAAGGCTTTCTCAAGCTAGTCTTCCCCTGGTCTTCCAGAATATTCTGCTAAAAGAACCTGAAATGAGGGCTGAGCAACACGGACAAAACCAAATATCACAATATTTTTGACTAAATAGATTGTTATCAATATTGCGGCAATACTGAAGGGTTAAAGATCACTGCTTTCACAAAATATTTAGCTACATACTGACATTTTTGATAAACAGTCATTATTAATGTGATTATTATAACTAAGCAGGTACCAGGCAATAGCTAAAACAATGAGAGCAGAAAACTGCATCACATAACAGAAATGCAGCCTTTAAAACCGCAAGACAACACTTATGTCATATCATGATATTACGATATCCAAGTATCAGAATATAGATGTAACAGATATACAGCCCAGCCCTACTTGCAGGGCCATACATTAAAGCACCCCATACACTTGGCTGTACCGTAGGATATGGGGGGTTTCTACAGCCCAGCGATTACTAGAGCCGATATTAAAACCTACAGAGGGGACACGAGGGATGATGAACAACCCAGCTCTTAGTCTCTGATCAGTTTTGAGATTAGGCAATGCTGCTTGTGCAGGCCATTACGCAAGAGCTGTATTAATAGGCACATAAAGCGTCAACTGTTGGGGCTCAATGTGCATTATTATAAAATCAATTATTGCAGCTCCACCAAAATCAATCAACAAAGAAGTTTGTCATACATTTTACAGCTTTATAAATATTATTTCTGTGTTTGACTAAGTACTTACTGAATGATTTGGATACATTTTATAGTCATGGCCCAATACAATGCTTTGGAAGAGATCCTGCTTATTCATGAGCGTGTCATACAATTAAGATACAAGACAACCCCCCTACGATGGTCAGACCACCCCATCACAACCGTGAATCAATGACCTTACTGGCCTCAGTTTTTTTTAATTAATCAACATGAAATTTGATTCAAAAGTGGTGCCAATGCCCCATCAACTCGCATATTGTCCAACTCCATGCAGAGAGCATTTGTAATACAAACTGCACAGCGTAAGATCTAACTGACCACAGTCCCAGTCTTCCTCATGCAGTTCTCGTCGTCTACTACTTCCTGTTGATATAGCTTCCCCCAAGGAAACGTCTGTATTTGAAGCAGAAAATGGATAGTGCCAGACCTTAACAGTATTACATACTGTTAAATACAGTCTAACACCTAAGTAATGAGCTGCTCGGCAGAAATGTAAATCACAATGTCAATTAAAATGAGACAACAATCACAAAACTGGCAAATGAAATGACTCAATTGCCACAACTGGAACAGTAACACCCTGGTCCCCTGAAACAGGTGCTCTAGCACTGAAAAACCCATGGAGACTACTCTCTTGCGCAAACACACACACAAACATAGTAATTGCTGGAACATAGTGGCTATCACAAGAATCATACAGGTACCCCCAAAGCTTTGTTCAGGGCAGTGAACATTGAGCATTCTGTAGAACACACAGAGCGCAAACCAACTGAGACATAACAAACCCAGGCCTTCAGTTGGCGTGGGACCCACAATTCGTGGGCCACATCCATGTCAGAGGGCAAGTTCACATTAAAGGGCCTCTTGGTAATATGGGTGC
This sequence comes from Gymnothorax javanicus, assembly GCA_029692085.1. Classification (NCBI taxonomy): domain Eukaryota; kingdom Metazoa; phylum Chordata; class Actinopteri; order Anguilliformes; family Muraenidae; genus Gymnothorax; species Gymnothorax javanicus. The sequence continues at coordinate 87,795,703 of CM056193.1, forward strand.
TTGCATTGACAAAGGAAATGGAAAACAGCACAAGTACTCAATGAAGTGGATGTTAATTACTTGCAGTGCACTCCTACTGAACACATGATTCACACCTCAGACCTTTTATGCTTTCACTGTATCTCAGAGAGGACTAAAAATAATATCAATCACCATGCCGCACAAAATCCTTCAAAGAGGCAGTTCAGGAATATGAAGGCAATTCAGAGGAAATCAAAATGATTCATATTTGGTCCCTGCTATGTAAAACCTTAGCAACATGCACAGCGTTGCTGTTGCCGTAGAAACAAGGTACTCTGAGGGTCTGTGACGAAGGTCTTGGTCATATTACATATGCATGCTTGATATCAAAAGCCTTCAGTGTTTCAAGTAGCAGGCGGAAGGCCGGGTGTCAAAAACACTTTGAAACCAGGAAGAACAATCTCCTCCCAATATGACTGTTGAACTGCAGTCAATAATGCTAATCTGGCATTAAATGGAAAGAGCCAGTAAGTCACATTTCAGACATTTTGAGAAAAATGGGGAAAACATATCTGACCCAGTCAATAAGGACAAGCCTTTTGCCATTCCTTTGTTTGGTGTTTTTTGGAAACCTGTGCATTATTTCTATACAATTCCAGTAAGTATAAAGAAACATCAAGATCATTTTCCTCAAAAATGTGACTGACTAGATTTTTCCATTAAACGCTAGCAATGTGGGCAGCATAATTAAACAGCAATACATTGTGCAAAAAGCCTAAAATGCTCATTGTCAATCAGGAAAGATTTTCTTATTCAAAGCTTTTTGATTACGCAACTGAGTGAGTGGCATTTGTCAAAAGTTGCTTCCCCCTGCCACTGCAATTTTTGCCTCACTTTGTTTATCATGGTAAAACATTTGCATATAAAATTATATAATTCATTGTTGATTAGAGGATGTGTTTAAGAACTATTTATTCGACGCACAACCAGTGCTTTATCAGCATCAGTCACACAATGTGCTTCAGTGCTGCGAAAAAGTATTTGCCCCATGCCAATTTCTCCCATTTTTGAAGATAAATTTTTTGTATTTAATTGAGATCATCAAACTTATTTTGATATAAAAGACAACATGAGTACTAGAAAATGCAGCTTTTAAATTATCATTTCATTTATTGAAGGTAAAGAATTATTCTTTGTCACCCATGTGAAAGAGTCCCGAAACCAAGTAACTGGTTGTGCCACACTTGGCGGCCACAGCTCCAATCAGTTAGTGATAACTGGCACTGAGAGTTTTACATTGCTGTGGAAGAATTTTGGCCCACTCCTCTCTAAAGAATTGTTCCAACAGGCAGTTGAGCATGAACTGCCCATTTAAGGTAATGCCACAGTATTTAAATCAGATTCAAGTCAGGACTTTAACTAGGCCACTCCAAAACCTTCATTTTGATTGTTTTGAGCCATTCAGAGATGGACTTCCTTGTGTGCTTCCGGTCATTTCCCTGCTTCATAACCCAAATGGGCTTAAGCTTTAGGCCATGAACTGATGGCTGGATATTCGCTTTCAGGATTTTCTGGAAAGGAGCAGAATTCATGATTCCATAAATTATGGCAAGTTGCCCTGAAGCAAAGCAGCCCCAGATCATCACACTATCCCCACCATGTTTGCACAACGTATTGCTCAATGCTGTGCCTGCTTTACGCCAAAAAAACAACCCAAGTCTAACTAAAAGTTCCACTTTTGGCTCAGCAGTCTGCAGAATCTTAACCCAAAAATCTTGAGGGTCATAAAAATGTTTTTATTTTTTTATTTGAGATGAGCCTGTGTGTTCTTTTTGGTCAGCAGTGGTTTTTGCTTTACAGCTCTCCCATGAACGGCATTTTTGCCCAGTCTCTTTCTTATTGTATAATCATGAGCAGTGACCTTTGCAGAGGGCTGAGAGGCGTGCAGTTCCTTAGGCTCTTTTGTGACCTCTTGGCTGACTCCTCTACACACTTCTGAAGGAGTTTCGGACGGTTGGCCACTCCTGGGAAGGTTCTCCATTGTTCCAATAATCTTCCATCAGTAGATAATGGCTCTCACCATGGCTCGCTGGAGTACCAGAACCTTATAGATGAACAGCTTGGTTACCCTTTCCAGACTGATAGATGTCAACAACTTTGCTTCTCATCTCTTCTTGAATTTTTTCACATTGCCAGAAAGGCTTCATTTAAATTATCTTTAGATTCAGTACAGCAGAACTTTAAAATATGGGAGTCAATTCTCTGCCAGAAGTTATTGTCGTAGGTCAAATAACTCCTTACGCCAGAAAAAACAAACCTGCCAAAATGTTTGGCATTGTTCTCATGTCTCTAGCTTGTCTCATTCACGAGATATGAACACAAACGTAATTTTCATCTTTTGTATGATCATGCACTTAGACCAATTTTAACAAAAGCACAAATCAGTCGACAAATCCATGCTGAAAAAAGTGGTGTTCAGGAGAACTCATTGCCCCAGATCTTTATTGAGAAATTCGATAATGCAAGTAGGCAAGATCTACAGCAACAGAAGATTCTGTATTTTGGGTTTTTTTTACCTTGACCATGTCCACATTGACCCTCAAAAAGAACCGGAAGTTGATAAGGAAGGTCAATTTTTGTGCCCACTTTCGAGCCGTTTGTCAAGGAATTTTTTGGTGTTGGTCAAATGCGTCTATCATTTTTCTTAAATGAGATATTAGCCAAAATGTGTTTTCAACGACTATGACCTTTGACCTTGATCAGCCAAAATTGAACCCCTTCCTCCTCAGAAATATGGCTTCTGGTGGCATGAATTTCAAGTTGATACCTCAAGAACTGTGGATGACAGAGTGACAGACAGAGAGGCAGACAGGCAAAGATCGACATGTTTCCGCGAGTCATGATGGTCAACACACTTGCCTAATCTAGAGTTTCCACAAGTAATAAAGCTTGGGGTAGAGCTAAATTTGGGAAATCAATAATAAGTTACTCACAGAACGTGTAGCACAGCTGCCCCATGACAGCAGTGTTAAGCAATCTAGGGAATGATTGAGCCACTTTCTGTAGTTATTCGAAATGCACAACCCAAGATGATCCACCTTCTTGCAAACAGAACTTCCTACACAGGCTCGAAGGGAATACATTTTGAAGGGCTGCAGCAGGCCACTTTTCAGACCACACACCTAAAAAAAAAAAAAAAAAAAAAAAAAATCTGCAAAAGAGGCTGCACTTCTTCACCCAGTCACTGCCCTAGAGCTCAAACAACAGCACTAGTCCAAAGTGTCACCAAGCCGCTAGGTTCAAACAGGCAGGCTCTGTAGTGTCCCGCCCCCCAGCAGGCCGTCTGGCCACTACTCAGAGAGGAAGCGCACCAGGAAAAGGTTGTAAAAGGTCACCTGTAATATCGCAGCTTCACACCTACGCTGCATTCGAGGCACGGTGACGCACAGCCAACCCCCGCAACGTGATTCACTGGAGAAGTCAGGTGCACCTGGCCACTCTCAGAGAGAAGGGGGAAAATGAGAACATGCAGTTTATGTTCCGTCAGGGGGCTGCATCTCACTAATCGCGTTCTGCATGGCAGAGGCTCCCTTGCACCGCTTCCACATTCTGTCACCCAGCAAGGGAGTGGAACAGCTGAAACTGTGGGGTCGGCCTCCCTTGTGTAGATGGAGAACAGGACCGTGCTTTTGCTCAGCAGTATGGCACAGGCGCAAACAGCAGAGGAAGTTAAATGGCGATCTGCAAAGCCTGAGTTCTCACAAGTCAACTGCCAACAATCCTCTCGTAAACTGGCACACATGCTTTGGGTCATTCAGCACACACACAGATATGGCAATGCACTCGAAGGACAGCGCTCTTGTGTACTGCGCTCAATTCACTGTGCCCTTACAAAGTGCACTCAGTACAACAGTACTCTGCACTCACACAACAGAACTTCAACACACCACATTCAATACCACAATACTAACATAATGCCCCAAGAAGACCGCGCACTTACATATTGCACTCAAATGACTGTGACTCAAATGTGCACATACGTACCACACTGAAACGAAAGCAGGGACAGCCTACACTTCAGACAGTTGGCAGTGAGAAATAAAAAGGAATACAGGGTATGGGCTGTTTTCTGAAACACAGGGTCAACATCTTAGGAAATCTGTGCTCAATTACTATGGCAGTGTAGTAATTCACAGCCTCCAATAATCATTTTGATATTGAGCTCCAAAAAGCAGCATAGATACACCCTTTCACCAAGACAAACCATTTCATCAATGCATTGCACAACGTGCATTGCAAAGTCAGCTCTCGCAAATATCTACGTAACACTATGGCTGATTCACTGCAGTCAACTTGATGTTATCTAGCTAGAAGTTTCAGTGTGAGTGGAGAAATTTTTCGTGCGAAACACTGAGTGAAGGGGTGCTCCACCCAAAATGCCATTTGGGCATACTCTCATTACTTCTTTGAGTAAATGAACTCCAAACAGCTCTCAAACCATCCTTCCCATCTCAGCCATTCCATGTAAATAGATACATCATAATAAAAATGTAAAGTTTAACTGTGCCCTTTATTGTCAGTTCTCGGGAAGAGGGGTATCTAAATGACAAAGCTCAAATACCAAAGTTACCTATACTTGTTAGCCCAGGGCACACATTGAATAAGAGCACTCAGAGAGCGCAGCACCTCCGCCACGCCAAGGCAACTCTGTGCATTAGTTTCATTTGAGGCCAACTTTTTGAAAATCAAAACAGGCCCACATGGTCAAAATGAGGGTCAAAAAGTGCACTGTTTCGGTAATCAGCTGAAAAGGGGTTAATGTTTCTCCAAATTGGATGAAGATAAAAAAATGTTTTTACCTTCATTTGAAACTCCATCAGGTATACTATGAACAATGTAAATGGCAAAGGGGACATTCTAAGGATACTTGCATAATATTTAATTTGGAATCGACATGTTCGGCACCAAATTTCAATGTTTAGGGGTTAATTGCAAAGCACTCAAAGGGTTAACCACTGTATTAAAAGGTTTGTTGCAGACTATTAGACAGAATAAACATATCCTGAAAAAATGAAATTTGTATCCTTATTAGTTCATCGGTTATAACCCTTTGAAAATGGTCACAAACTGTGACCAGAGGGTCAACGTCGGCCACGCCCCATTTTTCGGGGGCCCATAAAATGAGAACGGAACGAGATATCTACTTGAAACCACCTGCGATTTGACTTGCTTATCACATGCAACAAAAGTATCACCAAATGAAGCAATTCAGAAACCATCAAGCTGGGAGCACCCCCCATTTTGGGTGATTTCATATGGAATGACCCTCAAACCGAAAACGGTTTCTTAACTTGAACATAATAGGATGGTAAATGCATGCTCCTGCAATATGTGCCATGGGGGTGCACAATTAGCATATGCTTGGTATCCACATACCCACAAAAAAAAAAAAAAAAAAAAAAATCCATAAACACAACTTTGATGACTTATTCGAGTCAGTGTTAGGTTAAAGCCAGGGAACCAGACAAATCTGCAAACTATTTGTGGCATATGCATCTGGCCACCCATTCATTCAAACAGATTTCCATCCAACCATGTTCTGGCTGGGCCAATCACAACTGTTTATCTAATGTGGGGTGGGTTTGATACAATGACATTGAAGTATTTTCGTAAATGATCAAGACGGCTGGCGGCAATGTTGAATGGTCAGTTGAATCTGCAATTGCCACAGTATTTAACAATATGGACAGGAAATTTTCCCTAAAAGAACCAACTTCCATAATTTACCAACTGGTCCCACTCGTTGCCAGGAAAAAAAAAAAAAAACAGCCACAGTAAAAATTCAGTGGCTATTGTTCATATTCTGTACAAATGGTAATGTTATGCGTTGGCTCCAAAATTTCAGGCCAAACGTGATTGTAATATTTTGAACTAGGAGAGCAATTAATGGGATGTTAGAAGTAAGTGCCTAGCCAAGTAGCCTATTCGTAGTTATGGAAGCTAGCTTGCTACTGTTGGTATGATGAATGCCAATACAAACAGGGCAACTGGATGTGATTCGTGTTGGTCTTTGTATTAATGTTAGTAGTTTTAAGCTAGCTTCCCGAAACTACGATTCATAGGGATCTAACAAGCCAAAATTTCATCTGTGCTGAGCAGTTCACGTTTCCTTGCTCTGATTGGTTGCAGGTCTATCCAGTTGTGTCCGGAGTCAGTTTAGTCTGAGCCCATTGAAAACTCTCCTTAGAAATCAAGAATACACTGAGAGGTTACACACCAATTTGCATTTGCTAATTGGTCTGGCGATGCCAGGCCAGTTTGGTCAAACTGCTTCAGAGAAACCCCATGGCATTCAGTGATCTGCAATAACAATTATAATGAGCAAAGGTCTATTCTTGATTGTGCAGCAGACCTTCAATCGAGAGCCAAATGACAGCAAATGAAAGTATAGCACTGTCTATATGCACAATGCTTTGCTTTGATAAACTAAGGATAACAGCTAGAGGTCGACTGATCAATCGGCCAACCGATTAATTAGGCCGATTATTGGGCAGTTTGACTTAATCGGCATCGGCCGATACCAGCCCTCACAAGGCCGATTAAAAATGACTGCAACAAAAAATTCTGCGAGGTGCAGACACATCTGCAGGCAGCCTTGTCAGTGCGGCTGCTGCGGAGCAGTGTTAGCGCTCCCCCTACAGGCAGAGGGCAGTGTGTGTGTGCGGGAACTGGGAAGCTTGCCAATGGTGGATGCAATGTTAACTATGAGGAGAACAGTGGCGGTTCGTCGGCCGTAAAAAAGGGGAGCCAAAACCTCGCCCTTTGAAGCTTAATGACTTAAACCTTTCGCAGTTTACTTTTCTTGATCAGCAGTTGCTCATACGAATTGTTAGAAGAACAGTCAATTGAGTCAAATTCATTTTCGATAGCATTGTAATACATTGCAACTCGAAATTATGAGGGGTTTTCTTTCAAACATAAATTACGACGTAAATTACCATAGGCCTACGTCTTTATAAATTCCGCGCTCAAGTAGCTCGTGAAACGGCATAGATTCGCAAATTGATTAGTGAGGCTCGTTAAGCAATAAGCTGTGCAACATCGCATTCTTTACTTCTATATTAATACTGAAGAAAACGGATTCTCGTGGCTTCTTGCGAAAGAAGCCTCGCAAACTAATTTATAAAGACCTATTGATAATTAGCAAATGACGATGCAATTGAAAATAAATTTGACTGTTCTACCAATTCGTTTGAGCAACTGATGATCAAGAAAAGTAAACTGCGAAAGGTTTGAGTCATTAAGCTTTAAAGTGCAAGGTTTTGGCTTCCCTTTGTTACGGCCGACGAACCGCCACTGGAGGAGAAGGTAAGAAAGAATTAAATTCCTTGCTTTCAAAGCTCAATATATGTACTTGTTACTCTTAGCAGATACAATGTTGAATGTCTGTGTAATTAGACCAATTACAGTCTTTTATTGAGAGAAATGTAAAGAAGCAGCGAGCCTTCAACAAGCTAAACTAACGGAAGCTTGAAACTCTAAAACTACTGACGCCACTCCAAGGCTAATGTTAATTAACTCCTGACGAGCCAGGGTCATAAAAAAATTAAAAGATACTTCATTTGGGATGATTGTGAAACGGCAGTGTAAGTCAGCTTTGAAGCCTTTAGTGATGGTGAGCCGGTCGCGGTCTGTCATTACACAGCCTAACATTATTTCCTTCATCAATGGCACTCGCATATGATTGATCATGCCTATGATCATGCCAGTGCAATGTTCGCTAGCTGTTAGCTGTAGAGTAGCGTTAACATTAACAGCGGCATAACTATTCTCAGATGGGCACGGCCAGCAGCAGCTGTGTCAGAGGCCACAGGATTGATAAACCTCTCCTGTCGTCTCGGTTGCATTTGCTAATCGGCTAACGCTACATGAACAATAATGCTAGTTTGAAAGTGAACTTTACCTTTGCGTTGTTATCAGCAGCTTGCCAACATTTTTGGGAACAAACATTATGAGCTTCCATCATAACATGAGCGTGTCTCCCTCTCTGCCCGCTCTGTGTGTGTGTGTGTGTGTGTGTGTGTGTGTGTTTGAGAGAGAGTGAGAGAGCGTGCGCGCTTCACCAACACAACAGTGTTCAATGGATTTGCGAGAAAAAAAAAAAATCTCCGCTTTCCCACGTTGTTGCCGCCGCTGTGACTTCATACATGATAATGCACCGGCAGTGCAATGCGAGTTTGAATACTTAGATTGGTTTGGCTTGTAACCTAGTCTGTCAACAAATAAACAATTTAGTTTAGAGCCCTATAATATAACTCACGCACCGTGATAATAAACATTTGTCTGAATTTCCTCAGTCACCATAGTCTCTTGTAAATGTTTTTCTCATCCAAAATGCCGGCAAATCTAAACTAAAACTGGCTAGTTTTAAATATATATCATTATTAGAGTAATACAGCAGAATGATGTTGCTTCTTACATACTGTACCCTGCTCTCCCTAACACACAATTTCCATTTTGAAATTTACAGCATAATCCAGTGCATTTTTCCATTTCATTAATAGTAATAATAATAATAATAAAATTCATTTAAAACAAAAATGTTGCTAGCTCAGATATCCATGTATATTAGACTGCAATGTGCATGGATTCATATGACTATGAAGACAAAAGAAAAACAAAACAGAAATTGAATTTCATAGAATTTATTTAAAAAAAAAAAAAAAAAAAAACAGACCAACAATGAACAAGCTTGTTAATTTTTGAACATGGGTCTCTCAGGCCTTGGCTATAAGGAGGAAAAAAAAAAAAAAAGCAACACTAACAGCTGGACTGAAAATCTTTTGGAAAGAATATAATTGCTTGGAGCCCACCATAGATCGCCAAAAGAGTAAGCTTCTGATCACTGTTTTCCCCATTAAGTTCCACTGTGTGGTTCCAGACAGAGATATGAGACAAAATATTAACACTGCTGCCGGGATCACCAACACCCCAGCGGAGTTTTAGGGGTTAAGAGGACCACCCTGTAATTTATCTTTAAAAAAAAAAATCAGCATCATATATTGGCCATCGGCTGCCCTGCTATCTAAATATCAGCATCGGCCACTGAAAAACCCATATCGGTCGATCTCCAATTACAGCTAGGAGTACAATGTGCATATGATTGCAATATATAACAGATTAAAATGGTTGTATGGGTGTAAAATTGCTCTCAGTGCCAAATGACCTCTATTCCTAATGCTTTCATGATGTCCTGCTGCTACGGTAACCATACAAGTATTCGCTTGTCAGAGACGAGCCTCTTTCTGTCTTATCTGCAGGGATCTGAGTCTAGCACAAAGAAGCTGCTATAGAACTGTTAACATACGAGACAGAGAGAACAAACAGGGAACCAAGATCCAAAAAGCTGGAGGGCGGGGAGGACTAGGAGAGACGGCAAGAGGTAGACTGGCAGACTCGGCTGAAATATGGAGGCACCCCCTCAATGAAATGAGCGTTGTGGCATCATTGCCGAAGTGGAAACAAACTCAGTGAGGGACAGTGCACTGTTGAAAACTGGCTGTAACTTTGTTGAGGTTCAATGAAACCATGACGACACACACTTCAGCAGAAGAATAAGATGAGATATGAAAGACATGACAAAACTTCACTTCAATCTTCCATCCAGCGAGACAGCTGTGATAATCATAAAAAGCCATTTTACTTTCACCAAACAGCCATAACAAACCACCTGCCTAATGTTCAGCAGGTCCCCCTCATGCCACCAAATTGGCTCCGTGAAACTGATATCCGCTTTAATTCCCAGTCCCAGGGTTTCCCTGCAGAACATTTCCAAGAGCATCACACTCTCTCCACCAGCATGTCTTCTTACATTGCATCCTGGGGCCATCTCTTCCTCAGGTAAATGCTGCACACATGTTACCAAAAAGCTTCACTTGCACCAAGGTCCAGTTCCATCGCTCACATGCCAATTGCAGATGTTTTTGGCAGTAAACCGGGGTTAGAATGGGCAATCTTTCCTTTCCTTTCTTTATTCAGATCTCCATAAGCTGCAGCCGAAGCATCAGCTATTCTTCCTGGTGTCTGACTGGTCTACAGCTACAAATCACTAAACACAGCAGGGTGGGATGCACTGTGTGTTGTGACACATTCACCCTTAAGCACCATTAAAATTTTCTATGACTACTGCCACAGTAGCCCATCTATCAGTTCAGAGCAGATGGGACATCCTTCACAGCCCTTGTGCATCAATGGGCTCTGGGCGCCCAACATCCTGTCATTAGTTCATGATTTTCCCTTGGACCACCGTCGGTAGGCACAGACCACACCTAACCAGGAGCACCCCGGAAGCCTAGTCACTTCAGAGATGTTGCGATCCACTCCTCTGGCTATCATGATTTGGCCCTTGTGAAAGTCCTTCAGGTCCAATTTCTTCCAAATCGAACACATCAACAATGCAAAATCACTGTTAGCGATCTGTCTGCAGACCTTGACGTGCCGTTGTTACAAGATAAACCTACTCGCAAATAAATTTGATTATTATTTAGGCTCATATCTGTATGTTGTCCTTAACCTGTTTTTTTTTCCCTTTTTTTAATTTTCTCATTCTCATCAAATTGGCAATGGCAATCCTGAGGCACTGCAATGCATGCAGTTTGACTACAACTGCCGTAAATGGCCAGGAGACATTGCAGGTATCACAGCCTACACTTCAGTGACAGTGTTGAACTCGGCATGAAACTTCAAGCTAATGGTTCTGATTGCTCATCATAAGACCACAGTCACCACCTGGACTTATTACTGAAGCTAATCAGCATCACTCAGGCAGTACATTTACATGCAGAGTTAAGTTGAGCGACGGTAATGGCTCGATTTGGCCATTTAATCAGACTACTGTCGTTGTCCAAGTTAACAAGCACAATAGGGGAATCGGTTTATTGGCCGAAGCATGTCTGTCCCCGCTACAATAGGTAATGATATGCCCCCTTTCAGCTGGTTTGTGTTGGACCTTTTTCTGGTTGACCTATTGCGTCACAGACCAAACAATTGGCAAAACAAGCTAGCTGGCAGCTAACTGGTAGCATGTTGAGTGGCGAAAACCTGGACAACTTTACGGCTCTTTGCATTTTGTATGTGCTGTACGCCATGTTTTTCGTAGAGTCGAGATGCTCGCCATCCCTGGTGGTTATGGTATTAGTCGAAGGCAGGCCGCCATGCCGTATGCTCCTGGAGTGCTCCAACAATGCAATCTCTGCTATGCTCCACTTAGTGCCCTCTCTACTACCCTGGAGTGCGTTTCACTAAAGCATAGTTCGCAGTTCGTCCATTCACCGTTTGTGGTTCCAACTATGTAAGTTAGCATTTGTGCTTTTGGGAAACCACCCCCGGGCTTCCCGTGCATGTTATTAGTGGCCAGGAGTAAAGACTAGAGGAAGAGAGTCGCTTGAGTTTCACATTGGCGAGTAGAAGGAAAATTTTTGGATGACACGCGAGTCATTCGATAAATTATGCGGATTACTGGAAGAAGTTATGGGCCCCTAAGGCCTGACTGTTCAAGCACCAATACCCTTGCAGACGAGGATTGCTACTGTTCTGTACAAACTTGCTAGTTGGGCAGAGCACAGAGTTGCTGCTAATCAATCCACATGAACTCCAGGTCAAAGCCCAGCGTGATGAAATGTGGAGCATGCGCAGCATGCATAGTCCAGTTTGGTTCGATTAAAGCATATACATGGAGGAATAGTGAGACTAGTAACCGCATTATCTGGGTGTATTAGTCCAACTATGAGAAATGTGATTTCGTGCGAGTCCAGTCGGACAAACACTTTCACATGTATTTTAAAAGTCCACTTATAGTCGGACTAACACAATAATTTGATTTTTTCTAACGTAATGTAAATACACTCAGTCTCCCAGACTCGATCCTGGAGCTCCCCTGTCTAAGCTGGTTTTTGTTTAAACAACAATTTTATTCGGAGGATTTCAACAAGCTGCTAATTTGTCTTGAGCAGGTGTATGTAATGTTTCAGAGCAGTTCTTTACCCTCCTAAGCCACATTTCCACAGAAATATCTATACAAGTCACAAAGAATTAAAATTCCATATCCACATAGAGATAAATTGGGAAAAAAACTGAATGAATCGAAAAAGGAATAGGACAGGAAATAGGAAGAGAATATAACCGATTAGATCCCCAACAGACAAAACTGTGGAAACTAAACCGATCACTTATTTGACAAGGAAATGAAAAAGATTCAATCCTGATTCGTGTTATGTTCATGTTCTTAAGTGCAAGCTAAGGGTGATAACAGAACTCAAAACTAGCATTCAGAAACCTAATTTGGAGCTCACAGACTTTTTCAGTGTCTAATTTGATCCGTTTGAAAATGTCACCTGAAATTACTTACAAAAAAGGAAAATAAACACAGCATTTTCAAGGGTTTTTTATTCTTCATGGCAAACATTTTCGGTCAAAATGTGGATCAAGAGGGTGAATAACTACTCTAAACATGAAATGCACCTAATGAAGTCAAACACAATTTGTTAAAATCCTAAATTGCAATATTGGATGGACCAAAAACCAGCATCAACAGTGGGGCTCCAGGAACAAGTTTGGGAACCACTGACACAGGGCTGGCATTAAGCAAAAATAACCGCGCAGCAAAAATGCGACGCAGTCTCTAGAGGTCTGTAGCATTTTTCAGAACTGTGTAGCAAAAATAGAACTTAAAGGAGGAGATAGCACCTCGGCAAAGTATATTTCAGCGGTAAGTAGAATACTTGAAGTGTATAAAGCGCATAGTTTTATAAATTTTAATTTGGTAATGATCCTGTGAGTTGCATTTTTAAACCAGCGAGTTTTCAAACTGGCTTCAATACCAGTGGGCAGACATTTTTACTTGGGAAATCTTCTGATTTTGAATTTGAACTGCGGAAACCTAACCTTTAAAAATGCTTAATAACCTTAACCTCTCGCAGTTTTCATCTTCCGATTAGCCACAGTTGCTCAGACTAATTGGTAAAAACCAACGACAGTCTAATTTACTTTTGATAGCATTGTTATGCATTGCACCACAAAATTATGAGGCGTCTTCTGCGCATAAATGACAACGTAAAATATCAATATGCCTTCATAATCTCAGTGCTTGTTAAGTGGCACAGATTTGCGGAAATGAGTTTGCGTGGCTGTGGGAATCCGTTCTTTAGTTTGAATGTTGTCACGGCTAAAGGGCGCTGTAAGTAAAGTTGCACAGCTGTGTGACAGTCCCAAGGACTGCGAAAATAAATGCTGCAAAGTCAGCGAAAGTTTTGGATTTACAGTGCCATATCAATTACATAAATGTAGGGAATGGGTATTCACATTTCATTACCATTTATAATCATAGGTCATGTATTGGCCTTGGTTGCTCAGTCGATAAATTGATTGTTAATCAGGCCAGCTTAAATAAAAACAGCTTGCGGGCAGCCAAGCCATAAAGGGAGAGCTTTCTGAAGGCCCTTTGAACTACTCTATGGCCTGGATGAAAGGAAAGAGAACAACTGACATCACGTAAGAGAATAGCTAACTGACGCACAAGCACCGCAGCACTGGCATTTGATTGGATTATGCGCTCGAAATGCACACTCATCCACTATATAGGGCATTGAGTAGTGAATGTTTTACATTGAAAACAATATAGAGTTAGTGAGCAAGTGGACAAGTGTGCATTCTGAGCGCAGCCTTAGATTCCCCGAGTAAAAATGTCTGCCCCCTGGTAGTGACGCCGATTTGAAGACTTTCCGGTTTAAAAATGCGACGCACTGGATCATTACCAAATTAAAATTTATAAAACTATGCGTTTTATACACTTCAAGAATTTCCGCTGAAATGTACTTTGCCAAGGTGCTGTCTCCTCCTTCAACAAAAAGTCTGTAGATGCATTTTAACTTTTTATTTTCAACTCTTAGAACACTTAGCTAACAGTACTAACACTAATCAACATAGCCAAATGAAGACCAAGGCAGTTGAGTTACAGTAGCATTGCAGTATTAAAACTACTTGCACTTACCAACTGGGTCCCACTTACAGCTAACATGTAATGCAGTAACTGAATAGGAATGAGTAAGTTTTAATTGGTTCTACCTAAGCCACTCACCTGGCTCAGGCTGTGAATGAGTGAATATTCAGGACTGCTTTTTAATCATACATAATATTTTTACCATGAAAGAAATTAACACTGGTAATTATTCTCAATTAAGATGAACATTTAATTATGAGAATAAAAATGGTCATAATCCAGAGTAAAGAGCACTTCTGGAATTCAAGGTACAAATAAAAATGTACATGTGCTAAAAATATGAAAACAGCATTCCTTAGACATAAATACACAATGCTTTTATATTTATATTTACAGTTAATTTAAATGTAATTTTTTGCATTAAGAACTATTAAGAATTTCCTGACAACAAACATCCGTAAACAAAATTATAATTCATTTAATAATGATCGTGCTTGTAGGCTGATGTGTGACACTAGTCCAGCGTTTCATTTCATTTTATCTCATCACATATACACACATACAGTGTTTGACTGCGCAATTCCCCCGCCGATTCCTTACACAAGATAGCAGACACTTCTCACGTTTTGCGTTGGTTCAGCCAATGACGTTGTCCACTCTAGTGTTTTCTTCAGCTCTGTGGGCGGGACTGGCGCGGAGGTAGGAAAATAATGGGATCATTCCACTTTCTACCATGGTTTCAGACTCGCGCCGTTAGGTTATCCACAGTGCGGTGGTGAAGGCCGATCAGGACGATATTAAGAGACTGTAGGAGCCCATTTTTGTTCAAAACTGGACGAAAACTTTTATTCACAAAATCCAAAGACCGTATCGCAAATATGCGATGCAGATTTCAAAAAGCCTGTCGCAGATTGGTGCATTTCAAAAAACCTGATTGCATTTTGTGATGCAATACCGCTTATCGCTAGCCCTGTGACAACTAATGAAATGATGACACAATGTCAGTTAAAATAATCTTTTTGCTTAATGAAGCTGAAACTACTGACTACCATCCAATGATGAGGAGATATGTGCTTTTGGCAGTCGGCAGAACTGAACACCAATGGGTGGTCCATAGGGTTCTGACGATCCGGACAGACCATGTCAGATCACACTGCTGCAATTCTTAGGATTCCCACTGCCATATATCACTCAAAATCTGGAACTACCTGTCAGGCTAGCTTCTTATCACACTCCGATACTGATCACATTTGGACTGTTTGATCCATTTAGTTAAGCTAGGTGCAGCCCAAAAAAGGAGCACAGTCCAAAACCCTATCAACAAGCACAGATATATCGCCAAAGACAGAATATAAAGAAATGTGCCTGTCTTTTCAGTGGCACACCACTATAATCTATCCCATAGCTTCAGCAGGGAACGGGAGAGAGCGGGAGAGAAAGGAGGTTTATAAATCTGGTTAGATGGATATAAGCTTCAGCATCAGAGTCTGGCGGAGGTCAGCTTCCCCATCGGCCAAAAAAAACAAGCGGACCGGGGATAAGCCTTCGCTCATCAACAGAAATAGGGGTCGGTAAGAAAACAACATTTTCTGAAGAGTAGAGGCTGTAGGTATTAGCAGGGTAGCTGCAGCAGAAAGTCATGCAGTTTATGGTAGTGACATTTCTGAGGTTTGCCATGACTGTGCTCACAGAAGCACCCCAGAATATTCGAGGAGCAGTGCATTGTGGGAAAATCTATAGCAAAAATCTATGGGGCAGCTAGTAACCAAGTAGGTAATGTACTTCGAAGTGACCGAGAGGGTTGGTGGTTCAAGCCCCATTGAAGCTCCTGTGAGAACAGTGCAGTTGTTGCACCTTTGAGAAAGATCCTCAACTCAACACTGCTCCAATCGACTGGCCCCAGCCAATATCTAAAGCTTGCATTTGATTAATATTCATTGTTTAATTTAAAATAAAAACATCACTTTTATGGCTATATCGCATCACCCATTGTACTTTTCTGAACATGAGCAGGAATTGATTCACGTATCATTCACTCAGTAATGCCTCCAATTAGGCTGGAATTCACATCTTTGAACTTTGGGAGGAAACCGGTGTGTGCGACAGCTTTTTAAGCTTTTCAAAAATGCAAGAAACCTAATCTCACAAAGTCGGACCTGGACACGGCACAATACCTGGATTTTGGAGGTCAATATCAGTTATATTCACAATTCACCTTAAGTAGCAAATTCAATACCATGGTTAAAAAATGGTGCCACAGGCTCTGTAGCCCACCAGCACATTCCAAATTTCAGCTGAATCGCTGCAGAAATCAAATGGGTCTAAAGGGCATTTTCAAGACGGCAACCTTGTCGACCATATCTGAAAACAGATGGCAATGATTTATGTTAACTTGCGTGTCCTCATTGGTTAGAAGTCATCAGCTAAGTTTCAAATTCATCAGTCAAGTAGTTTCAGGGAAGAAGATTTTCTAAGTCATTTGAAAATTTAGGGGCATAGTCTGATGCCAGAGGTCAAATCAATGTCAAAATGCACAGAACAGGCAACCCCGTAATGTGTGTTGATTCATGCTGCTTAGCACCTGCTTAATTGCTGCAGAAATTATTGAAACCATAACGCATTGCTGAATACCCCTCGACTTTGCACATCTATGGATCAGAGTTTTACCATACCAAAATTGACGAAGCTGCCATCAATAGTTACTGAGTACTGGGCCGGACAAGATTTCCACGGTGAAGGCCACAGCGCTAAGGTCAAAGGTCAAATCCAGCCAAAACCCTGGCACTGCACATCTATGGGTCACAGCGAGTTACCATACCAAATTTGGTGAAGTTATGATCAATAGTTACTGAGTGCTGGTCTGGACAAGATTTCCTGCATCAAGGTCAAAGCGCTAAGGTCAAAGGTCAAATCCAGCCAAAAACCTGACGTTGCACATCTATGGGTCACAGCGAGTTACCATACCAAATTTGGTGAAGCTGCGACCATTAGTTGCTGAGTACTGACCGGGACAAAGTCATGGACAGACGACAGACAGACACGCAGGTGACGACAATACCCCTCTGGCCAAAATTTGGCCGAGGGGTAAAAAATGGGTCAAAAATGGCATTTTCAAGATGGCTGTCCTGACAGCTGAAAACGGATGTAATCTTTGGAATCCTAATTGGCTGAAAGTTGTCTATATAAAGTTTCAGTTTCATGGGCCCAACAATTTCAGAAAACAGTGCAGAACATGACAATGACGACCATGGACAAGTAGATCGTTTGTACAGGCGAGCAAAGAAAGACAGCCCCTAAACTGAGACTGGAAATAACTAGTGAATGTACTCGTAGCAAATTTTACGCTCGATTAATTGCCAAAATTCACAAGCAATTAATCGATTATTTCCGATCTATTTTCTTGGTTTTATTTGGGCTGAATCATTAGGAATAAGTAATGTTGTGAAGGACATCTCAAATAAAAGTTGCATGATAATTGCCATGTGGTCGGGTATCGGAACATTATCTGTCTGAAAATAAAATTCTGTGTCCTATCTGAAAAATGAGAGCTGATTCTATACATTAGGTAGACGCTGCAGAACTGATACAAAATCGTCATAGAAGCAAGACCCACGAGAGGTAATTGTCGCAATTGGATTTACATGAGTCAATAAATTTAATAATTTACGAATATAAAATATAATTCGCAAAACACTTCAATATTATCATGCAGAATCCTTCTGAGACGACCATTCTTAATAACCAAGTTGTTGTTCTGGTCAAAATATAACATTAAAGCGTTAATCAAAACATTTCAACCGCTGTGTTCACTCACCCTCATTTATTGCAGTCTGCTACCTGTACCACACATATGCCCTGATAAGCGCTCCAGGATCATAATAATCCACAAAGCTTGATTTCAAAAACTCATGAAAACAACTGGGCTTCAAGAAAAACATTGAACTTTTTTAATTTCCTTGCCATTTATTTTTGTATGATTTTCTAAACCTAACCAGTGGACCCGAGCCAAATCGCACCATGGTTTACGCATCAAGCTTTCGCGTTACGTAACTCACTTAACCTAATTTTAGAGCTTCACTGGTTTGCACTTTGTTGCTTAAAAAAAACGTAACTTCTGATTTCCACAAAGAGCCATGGCTAATTTGCTGCTCACCGGAATTATGCACTGTCCTGTCCGCGATATAACGGAGGCAATTAATTAAGTAAAATTACATTTACAAAGTTTGATAATTTTGACATTGTACAAATTCAGATTTTTTTTTCTGACCCTGGAAAAAATGTTATCATGGAACCGCTACATACCCAAGTAACTTTTTAGCAGAGCTTGCATACTGCCTTATCGTCATCAGTCATAGCAAGACCAAAATACTTCCACACCCAAGATTTGGAAGATCTTTGGAGTCAGAGGGGCTTTATGTCCATTTTGTCCCCGCAAAAGTATCACACACTTGGACCGACCTTGAAAACGCGTTGCTCCCATACTGGAAGTCATTGTTACGCATATGCGACAAATGAGGCTCGGTATTTGCCAAAAGAAATGTGTGAACAGGGCAAAAGAACAGCATTCCATGATTTAAGACCGGAATTTCATTAGTATCACATCTGGGAATCACTACTTGTTTCAATGTCCTTTTGTTTATTTAAAAACTGGCGATATGCTGTCCAACCCGATATAGCACTATTGTTTAGCCCAGTTGTTTATTCGATCTAAGCACGGTCTTGCCAAGCCTAGACTCGGCTCAGAAAGTCAGACTTTCAGCTTGAGTGCTCGACAATTGATCCAGTATTTTCATCAACTTGGTTTGAAAGAACTGGTTCTTGTGACATCCCAAATTGGTCCTTAACCCTGTGGAGGGCAAATTTCCCATAAATCCCAGGTGATTCATAGGTGAATTTTACATTAAACATTCAAGTTTAGTTCAACATACAAACTCACAAGACCCTACTAGCTCAGCAGAACATGTGTGTACAGTGAACTGCACACTGTGGCTCCAGGCTTCGAGCAGCGCGTTGGCACCTGCAACCTGGTTTCTTGGAGTCAAGTGAAAAAAAGTCTACAAAAATAACCTCAGGCTAGAGCCAGGGAGCATGTCTGTCTGTCGGGCTGGAGAGAGAAAAAGAAAATAAGCAGCAAAGCTCTATGGAGAAGATCAACCTGGTCATCGAATAACTGATGGGTGTTTAAAAGCTTTTGCCATTTGATCCACATCCATTACATTGCAGAGCTGGCCATGAGATTTACTCATGGTTCAACAATAATAAAAAACAAAAAATAAACAAACAAAAATGAAACATCACTAACAAAGCCCTTCAAAAATCAATTAACACAGTTAGGGATGAACCAATCCAATACCCACTATTGTCCATCTCCCACTGACTAAAACATTGGACCGTATAAATAAAGGTTATAATCTAATATGAAACACCAGTATATCTAGCCTGAACATCCTAGTTTTTTTCTGCACGCAGCAAATGCCGGTAGCTGCTGTTTGAGCTCGAGGAGTGTGGAGGGTTAATCAAGCTCCCGCTAAAATATACAAACCCCAAATCCAATGAAGTTGGGACGTTACGTAAAACGTGATAAAAACAGCATACAACTAGAGGCACTTAAAGAGTGCAAACCTCCGCCAAGGCAGCACAATCCAAATGTGCATGAGTGGGAGCAAAGTTGAGTTATCGCGTGTAATAGGATTTCAAGGTGGCTGCCGTGGCGGCCATATTCTTTCACTGATCGCGGTCAAAATCAATAGGGTCCATCCTTGATGTAATAGCAATCCACCCACAAAATTTCAGACAAATCCGTGCATTACTTTTTGAGTTATCGCGTGTGATATGCTTTCAACATGGCTGCCGTGGCGGCAATATTGTTTCACTGATCGCGGTCAAAATCAATAGGGTCCATCCTTGATGTAATAGCAATCCACCCCAGAAAATTTCAGACAAATCCGTGCATTACTTTTTGAGTTATGTTGTTCACAAACAGACACAGACAGACAAACAAACAAACGGGCGAAAACATAACCTCCACCCTAACTTCGTTGGCAGAGGTAATGATTAGCAAATCCTTTTTGACCTATATTCAATTGAGTACACTACAAAGACAAGATATTTAATGTTCAAACTGATAAACTTCATTGTTTTTTTTTTTTGGAAATATTCACTCATTTTGAACTTGATGCCTGCAACACGTTCCAAAAAAAGCTGGGAATCAGTAATCAGTGAGCACTGATGATGGTCTGAGTGTGACTGAAATGTTTGGTTTTGTTTTTCACCTTTTTCTTTTTGTGCACCAAATCATTTTTTGCACACTTTTGTAGCGTGATGTGAGCGGTTATAAACGTGCTTTTTTTACGGGCCAGACTGATGTTTTTTTGTCTTACAGTGTGCGGTCAGCATTTCTTCTTCTTTTATTACTAGCTCCACACACCTGTAGTACTAATTAGTTCAGTGTGTTGACCGAGCGCAACAATCCTCTCATTTTTGGAATGTTAAAAAGTGGTAAATTCTTTAATGGCTAAACTTTTTTATATATATGTGTGTGTGTATGTTGCAAGAAAAAAAAAATGGAATGTTTATTTAAAAAAAATATGTGGTGAAACATCAAGTAATGAGCTCTTCTGCTTTTTTCAATGTAACATTACAGTTTTTATCCAATTCAAAATACAGTTCCAACTTTTCCTGCTTTTGGGTCTTATTAATTTTGTTATGTTTATTATTCATCATTGTGTGTCATTCCAGTTCACCTGTCTTTTTTGACAGGAAATAATATGCAATTGTTGCAGAACATTGATGATGGAATCATAATTCTTGTATTTTATGTGGTCAGTTTTATATTTTTTGAACGAAATGGCACTAAGCTACATTTCAGCATTCAGTTTAACGTTCGAATGATGCTGCTGGAAATCTGAAAAAAAAATTAAAAAGCAGCAGCAGCATCGCGTAACTAAATAAAGTTTAGGTTATGTGTTTATGTTATTTAAAGGAGAAGAATACTTGTCTCACGATTTGAGCATGATTTTTTAGTTGGCTATATTAATCAAAGCACATTCACACAAATGGCTTAATAACAGTTTAAAAGCGGTCTTGACGGAGGGAGTGGTATTGGATTGGTATTAATATCAGAAAATACTCAGGGTTTTGATACCGATTGCAAAGATGAAAACTGGTACAGTGCCACCTCCAAACACATAGAGGCTTCGCCAGGACCCAGAAAGGGACTGGGGTTAGCCAGTGGCTAACAGGAGCACGGCCTGCCAGTGACTCACATCTTCTGGCTAGAGCTACTATAAAAACAAGGTATAGAGAGAAGGGGCAGGGGAAGGAAGCCAGCCGAACAGCTAACGGCTAATTCTCTGTGCTTCCAAGCTGGTGCCACCTGGATATGAGTTAGCCCCAGGTCACCAGAGGACACAGAGAGCAGCTCCGCTCTAGTACAAGCATCAGAAAAATTACCTGGGAAAGCTAGGGACAACTCATCACCAGCTCAGCGGAAAACAAAATCAATGATGGACAAAATCCAGCACAACCAATCAGGGAGATGAGATAACCAAAAGACTGAAAACAGCCTTCAGTCCCACAAAAAAAAAAAAAAAAAAAAAAAAAAAAGCGGCCTCAGATGAATAACCATGCACACACTGCTGACTAATCTTTAGCGCTTTGTCAAAACACTTATACGCTGATTCAGAGAGGAGTGGGAGAGAGGGCTGAAAAGGAATGGAGAGAGGGAGGCAAAGGGAATGGAAAAGAGTTAAGAAAGAAAACTGGGAAAAGAGGACGGAGTGAGAAGGAGAGAGAAAAAGAGAAAGACAGCAAGAGCAAGAAAGAAACTGAGAGAAAGGGATCGAGAAAGAGCGAGAGGGAAAGAGAGTGAGGCCAATTTGAAACACTCTAGAGCAAGGTGCCAAATAAAGAGAAAAGGCCTGAGAAAACATGCAGCATTCCCATGAAAAACAGGAAAGCAAGAGGCAGTGTATTAGTCAGGTGAAGAAATGGTAACAGAGACTGATCTCGCATGACTCCAACCAATCCTGGAGGCAGTGACGCCATGAGGGTGCCCAGCTTAAAACCCCACCCCATAAAATCTTACCAATCTTAGTCAGAGGCATACAGGCTCTAGATCAAGTGTCAAACTCCAGTCCTGGAGGCCCACAGTGTCCGCTGCATTATGATGCATGTCCACACACTGATAGGACAACGCGTTCACATGTCTTTTTCTCATAACATTGATTGGCTGCTGATGTACAGGAGAACTCAAAAGCCTGTACTGGGATCTTTCAGGACCAGAGTTTGACACCACAGCGCCAGACACCCTCACAGAGTACAAAGTAGGACTGGTTACCAACTGCAGAAAGACACGACACCACCAAAATACGAGAAACATTTCCGTCTCTCCCTCCGGAGTCTGAAAGAAGTGAAACAAGTGGAAAGGTACTACAGCGAAAGTAAGGAGGCGCCTTCACGTCTCAGGTATGAACCAATCAGCGATGGGAACCAAAAACGGAAAAAAAAAAAGATAAAAAAGGATCCCTCTATTTCACAAGCAGATTGATGGAATTTTCTGATCCTGAGGCCAGCAGTTGCTGCCCACACTGCACCAAAAAACTCACTGCTCTTTGCTGACGCCATTCAAACTGGAACCAAACCAAGAGAGAAGCCAACAATAAATCAAAATCAAAATTTATAATTAGGGTCAGAGAGAATACGGTGAAATCTACTGTATTTGGTGACCAGGCGACTGCTTTGTTAGAACAGCCTAAAAAAGCACGTACCATTTTTTATACTCCAAAGTGAAAATACGGTCTGATCTTGCAATCGTAACAGCTTCTCTCTGACCCAAACGGCTGATTTCCAGGGCAAACACTGCAGGGGAATGCATAGGAATACCGGAAGTGCCGCTGTCAGGGAAATATAGTGCACTAAAAAGGAGGCTGTCTGACAGCAAAGTAAATCAGTGGAAAAAAACTAGACATAATGTACACTTGAACTGATATTGATTTTTTTTTTTGCTCCCCTACTTTTAGGTGGTTAAAATACACACCGTTTCTGGCCCCGTCCACAACCAGTGTCCATGTTTTTTCTCCCGCCGGGTTCTCCTAACTGGGGGTCTGCCGACCACCATATACTTTACGTAATACATTTACTATGGATAAGAACCTCATACAACCCCACTTCAAAAAATCCAAACTATCCCTTTAATAGTGCTTCAAGAAGGGACTATTAGCACAGAAGTTGAAGAAAACCGCAGTGAGAGTTCCTCAGAATCATGGACTGCCACATTCTAATAACCTGTGGTGCAGCCATTTTAAGCCACGGCGTTCATACAGCAGACACGTGGGTCTGACATCACAGAGGTCCAACAGGCCAGAGGGGAGAGGGCTTCAGGCACTCAGACCTCCAATTACATCACTGCCCACTTCCAGGCTGCCACCCATAACCAATGAGAAAAGGAACGTAAAGCCTAAAAGCAATAGCTAGTTTCGGTGAAAGGGAACAAGTACCTCAGCCCACTCAGACCAATTACATAAGTGGAGGTTGCATCAAAGTGAGCAAAAATAGCAACTGAGGAAAAAAGAAAGTGAGCAATTAAGACAAAGAGAAGAGCTGAATGGTATGAGTTTGTGTGTTGTTGATTGCACCTCCATTACATCCTACAACCACTGCGTGGGTGAATGCACGATGCAGAAATACATATTTTTAACTCAAAAGGGCAAATTTAAAAAAAGACATTTCAAGTTGTCACAGAATTCACACACATGTAATTTTACAAATGCTATCCAAGTCCACTACGTCAGGTGGGGGAAGAACAGGTGACACTGCAGCGCTAACAAACTGCAGCTCTGAATGTACAACTTAACACAGCTCTCTGTTTTACCATGATCTAAGATACTTCCTAGATTTTGAATAATGCCAACATCAGGAGCATATTTCAGATCACACTCCCAGATCATTTTTTTTTAATCCTTCTCTGAAGAGACCCATTTTGTTCCTTTCAGAATCCCTTGGATGTAGAGTAGATGTGCAAGAAATCTGCAAACTTCTTGACTGAGCCAAAGCATCTGAGAATTAGAGAGCAGTCCGCTATGGAGGTGTGAGATTCCTTGTGGAACAATTCTTTCTGGCAGTGTAGCTCTTCCTCAATTGCCATCCCCAGACAAGCACTTTGGAAAGAGTTAGAATGATCAGTCAATTAACTAATTAGTCGATTGAACAAAAACAGTGGTGGCAAGAACCAGTCATTTTGATAACTGATTAATCATTACAGGCATTTTCAAGCAAAAATGTCAAACATTTGCAGGTTCTAGCTTCTCAAATGTAAGGATTTGCGGCTTTTCTTAATAATTCATAAAGAAAAATGAAGAGTGTTTGGGTTATAGACTGTTGGTTAGACAAAAAGGCAAGTTGAAGAAGTCACTGGGCTCAAGGAAATTGTGATGAGCATTTTCTCACAATTGTTTGCAATTTACTGACTAAAATATTCATTGATTAATCCTCAAAATAAGTCGTAGATTAATCAATTACAAAAAATAACCATTATGGGGCGCCCCGGTGGCTCATCGGTCTAAGTGCGCGTTCCATAAAGGCTGTGTCCTTCCCGCAGCGACCTGGGTTCAAATCCGGCTCAGGTCATTTGCTGCATGTCTTCCCCCATTCTTCTTCCCAACCTTCCTGTCTCTCTACACTGTATAAATGTCGAATAAAGGAAAAATTCCCCCCAAAAAAAAAAAAAAAAACCATTACTTGCAGCCCAAGTTTTGGAGTAAAACAGTTCCCAGACACACATAAAGCTGGGAAAATAAGTATCAAACGCGTCAACATTTTTCTCAGTAAATACAGCGCCT